>JBBBDQ010001284.1:0-1390000 GCA_037127315.1 Ascarosepion bandense | reverse complement strand
CGCTCTTTACTCAATTTGAGATGCTATCATCTTATGTTGA
This sequence comes from Ascarosepion bandense, assembly GCA_037127315.1. Classification (NCBI taxonomy): domain Eukaryota; kingdom Metazoa; phylum Mollusca; class Cephalopoda; order Sepiida; family Sepiidae; genus Ascarosepion; species Ascarosepion bandense. The sequence goes on along the minus strand of JBBBDQ010001284.1, from coordinate 1,389,960 downwards.
TAAAGCAGAATGTTTTGGTGCATAAAATCTGTTCCAATTTTACTCTTGACTCATTTGGAGTAGCTTTACCTTAGAATTGTGTCTCGATTGTTTGATATATAGAGTGGAGGACAAAACTATTTACTCCTGTCTTAATGGTAGATTTGATTGGTTAATAAGATAAATTATCAGCTGATCTCAAAAAATTAAGGATAATCTGTTTCTAACCGGGACTTGATAATTTTAATCATCTTTTTTGCTTTCTGTCAGCACGGCTGATGTTAATCTCCAGAAGAATGACCCATTACATCTTCTTGAGCTAACATTTTTCACTGAAATTAAGTAGAAAGATGATATTGAATCAACTGCTAGGAAAGATGGTTCACTGTCACACTAGACAATCTTTCTCATTAGAATTTACTTTACACATTTATATATCTAACATTTATCTAGGCTTGAATATTGCTGTCACATCTGGTTTAGTAAATCGAATTATCCTCCTAAGCAATAAACGAGAAATCTGGCTAGCTGTAGCGTGCTGCTCCAAACGGATTTCTAAGTTTGTCATAAGTCTAGTCAACTTGATTCTTGTTCTCTGGAATGTTGCAGAAATTGCTGAAGTGCTGGGTTATGGGTAGGTTGGCAAGGTTCATCTTCAGAATCGGAATCAAAATGGATTTCTTGTTCCGGGCTGGATCACTCTCAAAAAACTCTGGTTGGTTGATTGGCGACAGGCTTTTCTACGGTCCGCACCCAACGGCATGGCAATTATCTCTCTGTCTCTTTACTTCTTCAGCTGAGAACTGTCTTTGGCAGGCAGCGATTTTTCTATGGTTGGCACCCAACTACGTAGCAATTATCTCTCTGTCATTACGTCTCTGACGAGAACTTGAACTCACTGCCACTTGAACTCAAACTGGAACTGATTTTGCTATGGTGTAGGGCTGACATGCTGGGTGTCTAACCCCTCATCTCTACAAGCAATAAAATGCTAAGGTTAGCTGCTACTCGTTGTTGCCTTTGATTCATCTAATGGGATTAGTCTTATTTCCATGATGTCAATTGCTGGTCGCCTTCCCCTTTCAGGCGCTGGTTCATAGGACCAATGAGATTCCTCCCAGTCTTATGACATCATCTTCTCATATTCCTTTTCTGGGCTGGATTTATCTAGTGAATTTTCTTTCTCACAAAATAATTTTGGGGATTTTTTTAATCAATTGCTATTAACCTTTTGAACATGTCCCTTCCTTGTTTCACCCAAAACAACCAGATAAACAGACAGGCGAGTCTGTTTACATTGTCACTTAGATAAGAATTTCCGCATTTGCATTTCCAATATCTATTTTCGAATCACAGATATTTTCAGATGACAGAAAATATTTTGTTATCTGCTTTCTTTTTCTTTTCTTTTTAATGTCAGGCTAGCCAGGTGATTCTCTAGTTCCTTTGTTATCACCATGGCAGGTGACTGATTCTTCTAAATTTCATCTAAGGCCATCTGGATTTTATATTTCAATCAAATTACTAAAGTCCAGCGAAAATAAAAATTGAATTTATTTCTCTTTTCTTTCTCTTCTTTCTCTCTCTCCCTTTCAGGTTTAGAATAACAACAAGGAAAACAAAACTTGTTGCCTTTTGTTTCTTTTCCTTCGCTCATATTTGGAGAATAAAAAAATTCTTTTAGTACATTTTCTTCTGATCTATAATAGTAATTAAAAAATTTTCCAATTATAGTTAATGATAAATTAATAAAATTAATTACCTCCGCTCTGTTAAATATTGTTTTATATATATATATATATATATATACCTTTTTCCGATATCATGTGTGCATGTTTGTATATATATAGATAAATGTGTGTGTATGTGTTCAGGTGGATAGTATGTTGGTGTATGGGATATGAGTGTGTGCATGTATATGTATGTTTATTACTTTATTTTTTTGTGTGTTGTATTGTTACTAGTGGCTCTATGTTTGGGGCAAGTGTGTGTGCGTGTTCTGGCATATAGTGTGGTATACTTGTTGCTATTGGTCTTGTGTTTAGAGGCACGTATTTGTGTGCGTTAGTCTGTGATTGCGTGGTTGTGTGTATACGCCTTACTGTTGCGGGCGGTGTGCATCAAGTGTGTGATAGTGTTACTTATTCTGTTATGTAATCTAGATTGAGTTCCTGACTACTGTTGATCTGTGGGCGGAGTTTAGCTATTATTAAGGATTCTTTTATAGGTAAGTTTTCTTGATTCTGCTCTCTTGCTTCAATATTGACTATTATGTTTTTGTCTGTGATTTTGCATCTTTTTAGGTGCTTGTGGGAGGCTGATGCTTGCGTGTGTAAGTGTCCTTCGATTCTGATGCAACAATACAATGCATAAAAAAATAAAGTAATTAACAGACATAAACACACACATATCCCATACTCCAACATGCTATACACCTGAACACATACACACACACGATACTGGGACAGGTATATATATATATATATATATATATATATATATATATATATATATATATAAAATGAACACAGAAGTAGGAAAAAATACAAGAAGTATATGCCATAAACACACACACATGACACACACACACACACACACGAGAATGAATACTGGATAGCATGAAAAAAAATGTAGCAATAAAAACACCTCCGATTAAAGCAGATAGATATAACACTAAGTTGTAAAACTCGCCACTTGCACCCTGAGAGAGATGCAAAAATGCCAAATCCTGCTATTGATCACATATAATAACCATAAATTAAAGCAGACATATCATCAGATCATAAAATGACAGCAACTATCACTTTAACATACATGCGGAAAAGCCAAATCATACTACTGGCCAACGCACACATATATAAATGATACACACACACACACACACACACACACACACACTACAGTTAATGACAACAGTATCAGTGAAAGATGACCATTCGTTGAAAGGGACGGACCACCAGTGGATGTGAAAACAAGCTCTCCTATCATTCTGAAGATGAGATTTTGATCTCAATATATTAATGAATAATAAATAATACCCAACACCTTCTTTAACTTCCTTTATTCCACTAAACACATTGTGATAGCCTTCAAAACCTATATATATATACACACACACACATTTATATATACACATACATATATACACATTTATACATACACACACACACACACACACACACACACCTACACATATATATGGAAATATATACACACACACATATGTGGACATATATATATATATATATATACACACACACACACATATATATATGTGGACATATATATATATATATATATATATATATACACACACACACACACACATATATGTGGACATATATATATATATATATATATACACACACACACATATGTATATTTATATATTTTCTAAACATATATTGTCAAATTTAACAGACAATGGATGTCTGTTGTGCTTAATGAGCTGTTCTAAACATCATATTTTGGCTTTAATTTTAGGTGAAAATAAAGGCAAAAATTGTTGAACATTTAGATATTTTTTTTATTATGCTGGTTCTAAGCTTTTGGCACACATGAGCCTTCTTTTTTTTTTAATTTTTTTTTTTTATAAGCGTTTCACCCCGAGCAAAGCATGTCACTGCCACTACTGTGCAGGGGGCTACGTAGAGTGGAGAAAGGCTGGTTAAATATAGGAAATAACAGAGGGTGGGTGATAGGCGGGTGAGGATACCGAGAATGAGGGTTGGGTAGATGAGAGTGTTGTGAGAATAGTTGGGAGTTAGTGTGATAGGAGGTGTCTATTGACCCTACATTTAAACACCTGGAGATTGTAACTGTCGGGAAAGCAGACTTGTGGAAGGGAGTTCCACAGGCGGGAAGCGCGAGAAAAGAAGCTGTTGGAGTAGAATTTACGGTTACATCTTATTTGTTTAACTGTAAAAAGGTGGGACCTAGTTGCTAATCTAGTATCTCGTGTAAATTCGTGCTTAGGCGGCACCAGTGATCTAAGCTCATCAGAGCAGAAACCATGAAAGTACTTGTAGAAGAGGCACAGGGAAGCTACATCACGCCGGTGTGAGAGCGGCTGCAGCCGGTCTGCCAAGTCAGTATCAACCACGTTACAGATCCTCCTTTGTATTTTGTCAAGAAGCCCAAGGAGAGCAGCAGGGGCACCCGACCAGATATGGCAGCAATATTCAATACACGGGCGGATGGTAGATTTGTATATGTGCAGAATAGTTTCAGGTGGGAAAAATTTCCGGGCCCTGCACAGAGAGCCGACTTTCATAGCAGCAGATTTGGCAATGGATTCAATATAGTCATTCCATTTGAGGTCCGCCGAGAGTGTAAGGCCAAGGAGGTGTAGTATTTTACTCTCTGGGAGGCTAGCCTGTCCCATGCTAATGGGAGGTAGATGCGATTGTCTATGGTGGTTAGTTGATAACAGCTTTGTTTTGGAGGCATTGAAATTTACCAACCATTTCCTACCCCAGGTCACTACGGATTGGAGGTCCCTTTCAAGTGCGGCAGCGAGGTTCACTTTGTCGTCCAGACCTGGTTTCTGATCGATGCGGGAGTAGATTGTTGTGTCGTCGGCATACATGCCAACTTGGGATCTAATGGTGTCGGGGAGATCATTAATGTAGATCAGAAATAGCGTGGGACCTAGGATAGAACCTTGAGGGACGCCCGCGTTCGTCTGGTAGTTTTGGGAGGCATGCCCATTTAATACCACCTTTAATGTGCGGTTAGAGAGGAAGGACTGGATGAAGTCAAACAGATGTCCAGTTATCCCATAGCTCCGCAGTTTGCACAAGAGGCCAGCATGCCAGACCCTGTCGAATGCTTTGGAGATATCCAAGGCAACGGTTTGGGCTTCACCATTCTTGTCGAGTGCCTGGTATACGTACTCGGTAATGGTCGTTAGCATATCAGCAGTAGACCTGGTGAAGCGAAACCCATACTGTTTGTCAGAGAGAAGCCCGTTGGTCATAAGGTTTGGAGAGATTACAGAGACATTAACATAAAGATATACACCATCAAAGATGATTTTATCTTGTGTAGACATAAAACGTTGCTATGCAACGATAAGTCACTAAATAGCAGACGCAGTTTGTAAATTTGTAATACGGTTCTATGACGTCACACGGCATGAGAGACTGAAATGTTAACAGAACCTTATGGCGAAATACAATGTAATGTGTTATAACCAGATTGAAATGTGATTTTATTACGTGTATAAATGTCTTTATGTTAACATCCCTGTAACCTCTCTGAAGATGGCTCAAGTGAGCTGAATGCTTAAAAATAAATAAATAAAAATATCCAAATTTTGAACAAATTTTGTCTTTATTTTCTGTTTTTGAAATTCTGTTTTTTGCAATGGTCCGAGGAACCGATAATCATGCCCCTCCGTTCTCTGTCCATCTCACATGGTGGAAGCTGAGATGTCAAACAGATAGTGTTGTCCGTCTTCCATTGTTTGCTGATTTTAACACTTCGACACCACTGCTTTCTCTGCAGTCGTGTTGTCCGTTGTTTTAGCATGTTTGAATTAAGTGTGTGTGTGTGTGTGTCTTAGGTTTTCATATTGTTTTGTTGAGGAAAGGTTTGTATTTTTTTATAAATATTTCTTTCTGCATTATGAGCGTGTCATAATCTGCATTTTGGTAGAGAGGCATTACTTTGAATTTACCTTCACTACATTCATTTAAACGTTGGGAAATGTACAATTTCCTGTTATTGGCTAGTTTAATGTTATTTGTGTGTAGGGCTACTGCTTTATTCAGGTCTTGTGTTGCTCCCTTGTATATTTTTGTGTATTCACCATATTTTAGAGCATAAACTACTTTTTTAGAGTTGCAGTTCAGATTTGTTTTTATTTCAAATGTAGATGTGCTTTTGGACCTGAAGTGGTTTCCTATTATTATGTTGCATACTTCACATCTTTTTGGTGCATTTTGTGATACCCTGTGTTGTGTGTTGCTTGAATTTTGATGAAGTTAGTATGTTTTTTAAATTTTGGGGTTGGCATTTGCTTTTAATTATTTTAGTTGTCCTTAAGATTTCTTTTATTTTATCATTTTTGTTGAGTAATTCTACATGTCTTTTTATAATTCTGTGTTGCTTTTGTTGTGTGTGGAGACATATGCGAGAATGTTTTCTTCTTTGTCAAGCTTTTTTTTAGTTTTTTTGATTCTGGAGAGATTTCTTCTGCTAGTTGGAAACCCTTGTTTATTAGCGAAGTGGAGTATCCTCTTATTTGTAGTGTTTTTCATAGTTCCTCCAGGTGTATTTTATGAAGGGTTTCGTCAGCTACTATTGTGCAAATTCGTCATGATAGGGTGTAGGGAATAGATTTTAGACAACTCTTAGCATGGTGATTACTTGAAATGGAGATATTGTTGGGTGTCTGTGGGTTTATGGTAAATGTCTGTGATGTAATTGTTTTAGTTTTTTTATGAGTAGATATAGGAGTGGCAATTTATTATAGCTATATTCTAGCGTAAACTTAATTTTGGGGTGCAAGTTTTAGAGTAGATTGTGTAGTTTATTTATGCCTCCCCATGTTGATCTCCAAAAGACAAAACAATTACCTAGATATCTCTTCTATAATTTAGTGAATTCTGTTTTTATGTCTTCCCCATATTTGTGTCCTGTATATATATATATATATATACACACACACACACACGCAGTGCATCACGAACAATGTTATTAAAATGTGCTAGTGCAGCATTATGCTTGAACTACATGTATCTTCCCATTATCAGAAGTATATCCTCTAGCAAGTCTGGAAGTGTGTTCAAAATAAAGTCATCATAGGCAGCTTCTGTAGTACATGCTGATAGATTTAAGTTTGAGTTTTGTTTAATGTCTTATCAACCTTTGTGGGTTATTTAATGCCAAAAAGGGTGGGGGTTTTAAGGTATTTTTTAATGTTTGGTTATATTGAGAAGGTTGATTTAGTGAGATTTTGATGAAAATTTTTTTATTATAGAAAACTGAAGATGTTTTCTAGTTTTGTATTGAAAATTGTATTGCTGGTAATAATGTTTTTCCCTTCAAAAATGTATATTTTTCTATAATAGTCTATTTCATATTTTCATAGTGTTTTGACCCCAGTTAGGGGGTTAAGTATTTGCCCAAAGCTGGGACCCTACCAGGTGCTACCACTCTAGGTCAGGTTGGACCTAGGAACAACAGCAATTAAGAGGTGGTTTCATGCTCCTCACAACCTCCCAATCGGAGGCCTTACTGCTGGATGCAGTTTATCGTCATATCCAGAACCCATGCTGGTAAAACACATGGAACTACCAAACAATCATCTACAATTCCAGCCCAGATATCAATTGTAAACTAATGCAAGTGTCTACCCTTTATTGTAACCATGGGGATTCCAATCTATTCACAAACGCTGGTTGGGTAAATTTGTTATTCCATTTCTTTCAAATTTTGCCTCAACTGTAAACAAAACTGAAGAGACAAACAACATATTAAGAGTTTGTGCAGTAAATCATCAGCAAATTTCTCCTGTGGTGAATTATCAGAAGGCAAAAAAACCTTGCACATGTAGCAAATGATACAGGTACAGAAGCTGCTCTTTAAGTACCCTTCATGCCGTACTATGAGATGTATGATATGAAGAGGTACTTGATGTGTACTGATACCTGGACCATCTCTAACAGCTGTGGAATTTGTTCTCTGTGGTCAGGTATATGAGCACATTTTGGTCTTACTTGATCCATAGTTTAAGATTTTTTTTTTTTAATCATTTCACCCCGAGCAAGGCGGAAACGCCACTGATGTGCAGGGGGTTACATAAATGTAAAAAGATTAATTAGAAAAGAGTGAGGAGTACAAACTAGTTAGAAAGGAACAATAGAAAGCTGAGAAAGCAGGTGCAATGACAGATACATACTTGGAGAGAAAGGGAAGGTTATACAGGGGCGGGGAGAAAGCTAGAGGCCAGTGGTTAGTAGATGAGTATTGACTTTGCACTTAAATTTCTGGAGGTTGTAGCCGTCAGGAAAGCAAGAATACAGGAGCGAGTTCCAAAGGCGGGAAGTGCGAGAGAGGAAGCTGCAGGAGTAGAATTGTCGTTTGCATTTGGCTAACCTGACTGTGAATGGGTGGGACCCAGTTGCCAGTCTGGTTGCATGAGTAAACACCTGTTGAGGAGGCATCAGTGACTTAAGCTCATCCGAGCAGAAGCCATGAAAGTATTTATAGAACAGACAAAGGGAGGCCACATTTCAACGATGGGGAAGTGGCTGCAGTCGAGTCGCCAGATCAGTACCTATCACATTACAGACTCTCCTTTGGAGCTTGTCAAGAACACTGAGGAGAACGGCAGGGGCACCTGACCATAAATGGCAGCAGTACTCCATGCACGAACGGATGGTTGACTTGTATATATGCAGGATGGATTCAGGTGGAAAAAACATCCTGGATCGACATAGTGACCCAATCTTCTTAGCAGTAGATTTTGCTATGGATTCAATATAGTGGTTCCATTTGAGGTCTGAGTACAGGGTAAGTCCGAGGAGGCGTAGTGTATTACTCTCAGGGAGAATCATTTGGTCCATGCTTATGGGAGGTAGAAGAGGTTGCCTGTAATGGTTGACAGACAACAGCTTGGTCTTAGATGAATTGAAGTTGACAAGCCACTTCTTGCCCCAGTTCACCACAGAGTGTAGATCCCGCTCAAGTTCAGCAGCGAGTTTATGTGTGTCCGCCACGAAAGTTTTCTTACTGGAGCGGGAGTATATTGTAGTGTCATCTGCGTAGATGCCTACTTGGGACTTGATCTCATCTGGGAGGTCGTTGATGAAAATAAGGAAGAGCGTCGGGCCCAGGATAGAGCCCAGTGGGACACCGGCATTCATGCTGTAGAACGAAGAGGCACGCCCATTCAGAACGACCTTCATTTTGCATTTATTTAAGAAAGATTGGATTAGGTCAAGCAGGCGACCGGTAATAGATGTCATGGATCCTGTCAACACAACGCAACAATAAACAGCAGCAAAGGTTGGATGACTTGGCTGCTTTTTGCCTGGAAATGCAATCTGATACCACTGTGCAGCCTTGCATCCAGTATCATTCAGAACACTTCTCAATTAACTCACTACTACATGCTACTTATTGCTTATACTAATAAAATAGCTTCATGCTTCCTAAGTTAGAATAAAATCTTCATAAAAGAAAAGCAAAATTTTGACAAACCTTTGCTGCCAGTTCCAGTCCAACAACATCAGCTTCGCTCTCAAGCTTACGACTGTAGGGGCAATTCAACAAGATCTAAGAATTTTAAAAGAAAAGGTCAGGTATTAATCTCAAATCAGGATAATGTTATACAACTAATAATGGGTAACGTGATGTAACCATGGTACAAGCAACCTAAGGGACTGCTTTTGCCATGTTTCTGCATATATTTGGAGGTAGTAAAAACTAAACAGAGAACATAATTTTATGGCTATTTTAAAATATTTACTCACCTCAACAACCTTTTCATAAAATATCTGGGTAACAAGTGCAACTCCATCAAATGGCATAAAAGCCCAAATTGCAGCCATCACAATGATTATGAAGTAATCAATTATTTGGGCATAACTCACTTTCTCTGCCTAATAAAAATTAAATAAAAATAATATTGTAGTATGATATAAGAGAAGAAATTAAAATTAAATTAAAACAGACTTTCTAATGAGATTTTTTGTTATAGCTAATGAATTTTTGTCAGTATAATTAAAATTTTTTTTTAACAAGTATAATAAAAAAAATCCCCCAAATAATCCAATAACTTTAGGAAGCTTTAAAACAGTTAAAAAATACTTAGCAAAAATAATTGATAAAATCACATTGTGATTAAGCAGTTAATGTTTATCATTTCAGTAACCTTTTAGAGCCATTTTCATAATAATGATTGTACTGTGACATTATCCTACTGGTCATCTCAGCTTAATATTCCAGTTGGCTCAATGAATATTTTTTTATTTAATCATTCAAACTTAAGCAATATAATAAAATCACTGGGACACAAGGGGTCACTGATTATATAACAATATGAGAAAAAAACTAAACATTAAGGAGAGAACAATAACAGAACAGAAATTAAGAAAACAGAAGTTTTTTGAAGATAAAAATTGTATGCAAGCTATTTATACAAAAGGCACAGGAAAACTATGTTATAGCAATGGGAAAGTGACTGAAGCTGAGATGTCAGATCAGGACCAATAACATTTTATTAAGAATTTTTAATTACATAACAGAATCACCAAACCAGATGTGACAGCAATATTCAAGCCTGGATAAATGTTAGATTTATAAATGTGTAAAATAGATTCTAATGAAAAAGATTGTCTAGTGTGACAGTGAACCATCTTTCTTAGCAGTTGATTCAATATAATCTTTCTACTTAATGTCAATGTTCTTTCTGCTACCAAGCTACTCCAAATGAGTCAAGAGTAAAATTGGAACAGATTTTATGCACCAAAACATTCTGCTTTATCAACATAAGATGATAGCATCTCAAATTGAGTAAAGAGCGGAATAATAGAAGTCTTAAACTTATTTAACACATGATATAGAACCAGACTTGTTAGAGGTTATATAATACTTAATTCTGTCAGCAAAGACCTATCCTCATTTATTACAAGCAAACACAAAGAGACATCTGTTGTGGTCAGAACTGTCATGCTGGTACAGTCAGAAAAAGAGATTTTTGTGGGATATATTGATTGAACAGGCAACTGTGAATGAAAGAAAAAATTGTGGTTTAACCGGTATTTTTGAGAATGAACAAAAGCATCAATACTGGCTTTTACTCAAGAAGAATCCTCAGTAGCACAATTCTTAATCAGTTAAGTGCCATACATGGTACATGCTTGGGTGATCATGTCTCAAAAGAGACTGGGCATAAGATTTTCATGCAGTATGTTGCCATTAGTTTCTGCAGTAGACTGGTTGCCAACCAAGGCTATAGAACCTAATCTACCCTGCTATTTAACTCATAGCTGGAAGGAGAAGTGACAGATCCATACTTTTTCAAAATTCATGTATATGAATGCAATGAATTGAACTGTAATTCAAACTTGGCTTTCCAATTTCTCGTTCCAGAGTCTTAATAGAAAGTTAAAAATATCACTACAAGGAGTGTCCTGGATAAAATCATAAAATGTATCTCAGTCAGTATGTTGGCAGCAGAAAGAAGTGTTGTGAATAGGAGGTTTGTCTATTAGACGACTCAAAAGAAATATCAACAGATACAAAAGCATGATCTGAATTGCCAAGAGGACAAAGTTGTATAGAAGAGCCAGAAGAGAAGATAAGAAACAAATCAAGTAAAGAAGCATCTTAGGAAAACAAATAGGGAAATCCACTATTTGACTGAGAGAGACTGAGCAATGGAAAATTAAAAGTGTTAATACTGACAACATCAGTAACATTAGAATATCATGTCAAGTGGCTTGATCAACTATTAAAATCATCAAATACAAAAATGTTTGCAGAGGAGTGTAGATAGAAAGCCATTTCTATACTGTCAGATATTTTGTTTAATATGTAACAGTTCTTAGAAAAAGAGGGGCAATAAGAGAAAAAGAAATAGCTAACAAAGAAGGTTGAATGAACATTTGGGGACTCAAGAGACAATGTAAATATTAAATCTTGGAATATGTTTCCTAGATAACCTGGAACAGTGAATTCATTGATAGTGACAGAAAAGTTTTGCAATGTGGTAAAATATCTGGAGTACATTTCAAAAGAAAAGACCTTCACCACAAAAATTAGTACTAATACCAAGCATACTGAAGAAAAAAAGATTGAGGGTTGAACTGGCCAGAAAGTGGCTAAGACTAAAGCAAAATTTGGCTTCAAGGTTGGCCCCTAGAAATATAATCAGAGACACCTATCCATGTATGACATGACACTTCAAATACCCCAATATTATATTTAGAAGGTGACTGATCAGTTCAGGGTATGTTATTTCAGTTCTATTCTTTAGCCACGTTGGGTTAATTTGATTCTGAATTGAACTATATTTTGAAAAAGGTAGCAAATGCCACTTTTATTCTATAAGGATGAATTGAAATATATTTTTCTTTTGCAGTACTAGATTCTCTAAATCAAGGTGGTTAGATTTTTAGCAATTCTACTCTTGATACCTAGGGAAAAAGGAAGATACTGATTTTTCTCTGGAAGCAATCACCTGTCAAAGCTCATGCCTGTTCAGTGCAGTGGGTAGGCACATAGATTTTCTCAAGTTTGAGTTCAATCTAGTGAGAATCTTTTTACTTCAATTGCATTAATTAAACCTAATTAACCTTTTAATGTTTACTCCATTTCTCAAAATTACATTATAAGACAAGTGAAATCTTTTTCACTCTTTTTCTCAGCTATATGCGACCAAACCGGGCCAATGATACTTAACTACCAACAACTGACTGCTTTCAAGTCTCTTGAAAAATCTACCTACCATTTACAAATGGAGATACAACTTTAACAGTGTAGTTGCCATCATTTAACATGGAATTTTGAGAGGTATTAACCTAGTTTAGGAAGGGAGGTATTAAACAAAGTTGGATCATTCAGCTTCTTGGAATACTGTGTGTGGAGTAAATGAAAAACTTAATTCATTAAAAAAAGCAGTAAACAAACATAAAACATTTGTAAATACAGTTTAAAACAAAATGTATTAAAATGAATAATAGACAAAAACATCAGAACACAATATATGCTGATAAATTCAGTCACTTACTGCATGTCCTAATAAAATATGGGCTATTTCATGAGCTAGCACAAAAGCAAGTTGATCGTCATTTTGGACAAAATTTAGGAGGCCAACATTCACAAAGACATGCCCAGTCTAAAAATAAACAAAAAACACTTTAAATAAATAGTGGCTTATACATATGAAAAGATGGATATTATGCATATCTATCAACTTGTTTAAATTTCATTATTCAATTCACGAAGCTATCCAAAAGTTTGAGAAATTTCAACAGTATGCATCAACTGACTGTAGTACTGAATTTTGCTGCTACTCTTTGTTAGACTTTTATATATACATAAGGAAATCACTCAAGTCATTTTTATGATCAAATGCACCAACACTTTTGGGATACACAATGGAGATATATTTCATGTACAGATATTCAACAGTGTCTTCTAGAAAAGTGACTGCAGTAACGGATTCAAAGTGGGTAATTTTTATGATTTCAATTTGATTGATTCTTTTCAAATATTTACAATGGCAATAATTTTCTATTTTTCTTTCTCTTTATATATATATAGCATGAAATTTTCTAAATGAACATTATTACACTAAGCAAAAATAAAAACTACCTTGAACATGAAAAATTTCAAAATATTTGTTTAAATTATCTATGCCTGAAAAATATTTGAAACATTTCCTGAATTATTATTTTATTAGAGTTTACATTTATTACAACTCTTGCAGAAAAGTGAACAATGAAAACATTTTTGCAAACTTACTTTAAAGTTTTTCTCCTAGTAAGAATATTCACTGTTAAAAATATATAAATATTAGATAGTAATTGAACTTGCTTGAGAAAAAAAAGTTAAAAAGAAAGAAACCTCCAGGCATGACTCACAGCCAAAACATAAGCATTGATATCAAAAGAATCCAGAATAGCTACTTTCCACTTCTGAGTTTTCATGTTGGACAAGTCCCAATTCCTATGGACTAAACATTCCATTATTTGAATAACTCTGACATATGATGGGTGAGTGGCAGGCAAAAACAATTTTTCTTTCATATTCTCTTGCTAAAACAAAGAAAAAATAAAACATATGAATGTATACATTTCCTGGCATATTGATATCTGCAAAGCTAAGCCTCATTAGACAATTTAGAAACTTTAGTAGAAAAGTAGACATATAGGAGAATATCTATAGTCAAAATAAAATTAACCAATTGTCAATGCATAAAGATAGTAAAATAGTTGTCTTAACTTTGAACTTCTTGATTAACTTCATAATTAAAGAGAAAAAAATCAATAGTAATTTGATTCGTTCTTGATTATAATAAAGAGGAAACAAAAGAGACAGCTCTGCTATTTTATGCCGTACCAAATGAAACATTATTTACACTATTTGGACTTTTGTCTTCATCTTTGCTTCCATTTTGCTTTGGTTACTTGCCATAGTGTCTGTTAGAAATATACTAGACTGACTTCGAGTTCTTTATTTAAGTGTCTACACTAGTTAATTTGTAAATTCACAATTGAGATGGACCATAAACCACTTGTAGTATGACTAGACAGTAAAGATATTATTGAACTGTCAAAGAAATTGAGAAAATTTCAACACTGTTCACTTGTACATGTTATGAAATCCTCATCTTAAACAGACAGCTGATTGATGGAGATGAGAGAAGCAACATGCAAAGAAGATACATATGATTACATTATTAAATATGTCAAAAAAGACTGCTTTCCCAACCCAACCCCAAAAAATAACAAGTCTCTATATTAGGCAATCACTATAAGTCCAATCAAGGGAACATAACTTAGGAGAAAAACCTATTAAGTTATAGAACATGTATAATATTACCTCAGTTGATGAGGCAGATGATAATTGGTATGATCCAGTTCAGTTCATAACAAGCACGTCACTCAGTCACTTAGTCAAATAAACAATGTGATAGAGAATTATGAGACATGTGCCAGGTTGAAATAGCAAACTGACTGAACTACTAATGACAACCAAACTCCCACTGAGACCATGGCATACACTAACTTTGGATTTATTCAAGCTAAATGGACAAATGTATATTGTGTTTACTGACTATTTTTACAAATACGAGGATGAGCTGAAAAGCCCATCTACATTTTTGTAAAACTCATAGAATAAAAATGAAGAAATGATCTAAAGCTGTGAAATGTTACGTGCATCAATTTAAACTGATTAATAAATGCATTATTCACAGGTAAACTGACCTATGACTGTTCAAAAACTTCAAAATAACTAGTAGTGACTTCTCTTAAAAATGGACTGTCATAAACCTTTTAAATATCACATAAGTTAGTGTTCTCTCCTCTTTCATTTGGTCAATGATTCTAGTAGTTTGTACTTGAGAAGTAGTTGAGTGAGGCTTAGATTCACTTAAATTATGAGAAAGTGATGACCTAAAGTTTTTTGTGATGCAAAAGGCATTGTGCTTATTGATTATCTTCAAAAGGACCACATTATTGTACTGAAAAATTGTTCTATGGAATGGCACATCAAAAGATGCCTTTGGTTTAGCATCAACTTTGACATTGATTAATAAATGATCTAAAGTGCCCAGGTGGGGTAAAACTTCAGTGAAGCATTTTCTCTTCCTCACATGCAGGAATGTGAGGAAGAAATCAAAGATGTTTGCTTGATGTCTTGTATCAGGAACATGGGTGGATTCTTCAATAATCTGTGCTAGTTCGTAGGCAATGGCGAATTCTTGGCATTATTTCAACAGTTTTTTTTTCAAGTAAACTAATCACTTTTCTTAGGGAATATGGAAATCACTTCAAATATGAAAGCTGGCTGAGGGATATTCAATGAGAATATTATAAATTGTTTTAGCTATTGGGATGAACATTGCAGTTTAGTCATCCTAAGTATGTATAAAATGAAAGTGGTACTATGAACAAGTCCCACTTGGAAGCATATACAGTAGATCAAGGTCCTAGTTTTTGGGGTGTCTGCCATATGGAAATTCATCCTTAAAATAAGTGCTCTGTCCATGGCTATTCTGATTTTCAAAATCATCAAATCAAATGGTGGGTAGCCTGGGACTGGGAGTTCTTGCAGTAGCATATCTAATATATAAAGTAAATCTGAACTCAGATTAACTAAGCTCTATTCAACTAAAATAAAACTAATCTACAAATGAAAATAGAAAGGTGTTAGTTAAATAATGAGTTTGGCAGAGTATAGTGGGTGCAAAGTACACTACTACAGCATACTTGGCAGCTCAGCTGTGGTCGCTCTCTCACCAGCGTGATGTAGTTTCCCTGTGCCTCTTCTAAAAATACTTTCACGGCTTCTGCTCTAATGAACTTAGCTTACTGGTGCCCCCTATGTGTGAATTTATTCATGAGATTAGCAACTAAGTCCCACCCTTTTACAGTGAAACCGATAAAATGTAACCGCAATTTCTACTCTGACACTCGCACTTCCTGCCTGTGGAATTCCCTTCCATATACTTGCTTCCCCAACAGCTACAATTTCCAGGAATTTAAATGTAAGGTCAATAGACATCTCCTATCTCACTAATTTGCATCCTTTCTCTCAAGCTCTTTTCTCCATCCACTCCACCCCCATTACACTGATATTCTCATTCGTCTATTACCCTCCTCCTGACATCCCTGATAACTAACCCCTCTTTCTCATCATTTTTCCCTATGTAACCTCCTGCACAATAGAGGCAGTAAATCTGCCTTGCTTGGGGTGAAATGATTAAAAAAAAAAAAAAAAATGAAAAAAAGAAGTAGCAATACCAGTTTCAGAGAGGAAACAGAGGTCAGGTTTTAAACTGAGATGGAAAGTTGGAATATAGACCTCACATTGGTGTAGGAGATGCTGATCCTGGGGTCTACTTTTGTTTTTACATGGAATAGTTGGATTTTTCTTGTTCAATTTAGTTGTGATTATGTTTACAAATCAGTGTGTTTGGGAGAAGACTAGATAGGGAGACAGTCACACTCACAGGAGATGTATGTGTCAATAACTTGGATTGAATTGTCCAGAGGTACAGATTGTATAGTACTAGAACTAATTCATAAAATGGCAGCACGATAGTCCTGATATTACACACCTACTGATAGTATAGTCTCTTTTAAAGTTACACAATGGTTCTGATCCCTGATTATCAAGTGTATAACACCTAGATCCCAAAAATGTACATCCAGCACCCTTAATAAACAAACAAATAATTCAGAAATGAAGATATAGGCCCGGTTTAATATTATCATAGAAACAAAATTTAAAATAAATGGAACCTAGCATTGGCAAACATCTACTTGTGGGAAAAAAGGCAGAAAAATGCAGACAAGCAAAATTACAATTAATTCAGATTTGCAAAAAAAAAAAAAAAAAAAAAGAAAAGAAAAAAAAGAAAAATGAAATAAATAAATAATAATAAAAAAAATTTACAAGTTTTTACATTTAAATCTACATACCTCCCAAGAAAATTGATCAACAAAATTGATTGGCTCAGTTGTTGAGTTAAATGTTTCACCTTAATCACTTTCATGTAGAATTTTGTTCTGCCAACCATCTTAAAAGACCATTCTAGTCCCACTATTCCACCTTTTGGATGCATGGGTTTAGTGGATTATTTTCTCCCTCTATCTTCTGTATCAGGAAGAAGATAAAGAACTTTCTACAATTTCTTTTTCTTTATTGCAACATCAAAACATTTTTTGCTGAATATCCATTTAATGATTTGTTATTTGATGCTTGTTTGTTCATATAAAAAAGGAAAATTATGAATGGCGCCAAGCAAAAAATATAGCTAACATATAAAGAAAATAGATGCTTATATTCTTCATACTGCTTAAGTTTTAAGTTTTACAACACTTTAGTAACTACAGATGTATTAATCAGTTTAAATTTACATGACTCAACAACAACTGTGAAAAAATCTCCAGAATATTTTAGATAAATTTCATGTAGCATCACTAATTAAAAAGAAAGACAAAGTATTGTCATGAGGGTTATAGACATCATAAAGATGTCAGTCAAACACAAACCTCTTTTTCTAGTTCACAGAAAAGAATCAGCCTACAATCAAGACTTAACATTCTCGACCCCTCAGGTCGAATACTGGTTATAAGGGCACCATATATTTAACCCTTTTGTCCTTGAGAGTTATCCAGGTCACAAGACCGTATATTTAGCACTATTCTGGGCCTATTCTGGTCAATGTGCACCAGACCTAATTATTCTACTCTGGCCCCTCAACCTTCAGCATACTTCCTCTTCGGGTTGAAGTGTCTATTTGGTCTTAACCAAACTCAAGGGGTTGGCCGTAGCTCCCTGAGTATCCACAGGTCAGTCAACCGGCTCACTGGTTTAAATCTGCTTTCTGCCCACGTTGTGATTATTAGATCCAGAAAGCAGAAGTGTTGTTTGTTCACGGTCAACTGAAGCTGTAGACATGGCTGGGGGAGCTGGTGTTAAACATTTAGAATACAGCAAAATGAAATAGAAAAAAAAATAATGTCCGTAGAAAGCTGAACAAACAACTGTTCAATGGTTGCACAGTTAATGTCTTTTATATACAAGAAAAGAATAAAAACAAAAAAGGTTACAGAAAGTAAAAGTTTTTTAGCATAACAACTTGCACACTGGAGTTTATACAGAGAGAGAGAGAAAGAGAGAGAGAATGTGTATGGTTCACTTGTTGTTAAATTGTCTCAGAAGATAGATATAACTCTTTTCAACAATGCTCTCCAGACTCTTTTGATGGAGTCAATTCTTCTCAAATAAAATGCTGGGACCACCTGTCTTGCAAAGGTGCTGAACGGATGATGCAATTCCGATTGTTGTCGTGCTAGCGACGAACATTAAGATTCATCATACTCAGCAGTTTTTCAATGTGACTGCTGCAATGAAAGGGGGGTCAATCTTACATACGACCGTGTGCTTTCACAGTCGTCACCCAACTCTTCCAACTTCAGCATTACAATGTGCTTATATAGGAAATGGAGAGTCCCAAGACAGGCCATTCACATGATTAACACAAGTGATGTTGAGTGTTTGTTGCTACAGCCAAAAATCATGTGACCTCCAAAGGTCCTTTTGCTTACTAAGCAGTATTTTGATTCCACTTGAAAAAATTTATTTTCGTTCATTTCCACTGTTCTCCGATGACCCAAATTAAATGGCACTCAACTCAGATTTCACCATTAGTAAACAAGATACATCTCGATGTTCAATCTACTCCAAAATCCTTTTTATCAAAAATTATTATTTCATTTACCTCCATTGTTTTCTGATGACCCAAATGAAACAGCCTAAGATTGGTTTTGCTACCAGTAAACAATTATGCTGGTTTATTTCAATGTTCAATTTAATATTGCTACACTGGAAGTAGAAATTCTGTTTAGAAAAATTCTTAATAGAAATTAAAAAGCAATAAACGAATAATATGACATTTCAGCCTTCTTCAGGTGCTAGGAATTTTGAACCTTTTCAATGTGTGTATGTGTTTGACTCTCTCTCTCTCTCACAAGATAATGAGGTTCTGAATCATGGCAATTTTTAAGCTACAGTGCAGTTGATGGCAAAATATAATCCTATAGCAGCTCATATTTCTGCAGTACAAAACAAGTTTAAATAAAGAATCAAATGAGTACAGCAACAAAGAAAGCATGACTGCAATGGACTTGTTACATACTTGAATAAAACATCTGTAAAGATGTTAATCTAAATTACAAAGCATATGATACAAGAAAGAATTAATCATGAACTTTCTCAAGCAAATATTATCCTATTAATATTGATTCAACACAAGATAATTCATCTGTCAATCAGATAGAGACATTACAGCATGTTAACTAAACATTACATTACAGCATATTAAAATTGGCCGCCTACTGCCAAAATGTTTATCTGTTAGCATAGATGGTGCTGCAAGATACCATAGCCAATATAATTGTTGTTGTAGCCTTGTTGGGGCTAGAAATAAGACACAAAGAAAGAATAAAGTTAACAAATATATTTAACAAAGACTGTAGTACAAAAATATACTAATGAGAGATTATTAGTGCGACTGTTAGTCCGGCTGTCAGTATTATCTGCTGGAATTGATTCCACTCTCACTCTCTGCTCTCTACAAAGCAGAACTGCTTCTTATATATAGTTTGGAAGAGTTCATGTGTCATATGGGTAAGTCACCATAGCACACCTACTCCTAAGTATCAAGACTGCTGGGGTCTTATACAGTGCTGCTTGAGGAATTGGCAAGTCAAAAGTACTGTAAATGACAGCCATCACTTAATTTTCTTCAGGAGAACCACTGTCAGCATCGTCCAACAGGTGTTTCCTGATTTGATTTAAATGTATTTTGTGGGTGAACTGGGGAGTTTTAATTATATAGACCATATTTCCTACTCTTTTGTCAATTGTACCCATTTCCCAGAAACATTTATTATCCCAGACCTTCTGGAAAAAAAAAAACAAAAAAAAAAACTCTCCACATTGGTAGCATTTTGTGGGTACTGTTTGCTCATCCAGGTTTTGTTTGTTTGAGAAGTAGCTTGTCAAACACAGACCTGATTTTAGGTGCAAACTTTACTTCAGCTGAGGGTAATGAGGATGGTGTGTTGTCGTTGGGTGTGATTTTATACACCTGAAGAAACTGTTGAAGGGCTTTTTCTGTGGGTATGCCCCTAACTTTTTTCAGAGCTCATTTTGGTGTGTCAACGAAGTGCTTGGCCTGTCCATTGGACCTTAGGTGATATAGATCAATCGTGATATGATTGATCTGGAAGGACTCACAAAATTTCTTGAATTTGCCCGACGTAAATTGACTGTGTCCCATTGTCCGATACTAAACAATCGACTATCCCAAATCTGGTGAACAGTTAGTGTAGGAAATTGATAGCCACTTTTGTAGTGATATTTCTACATCTAAAAACTTCAAGCCATTTAGAAAAACTATCTACTATAAGATAGTAAAATTCATATAGCTGACCTACAAAATCTATATGAATTCAAGACCATGGTCAGTCTTAGCTGCCAAGGCACAGCCTTTACAGGATTTTACCATATTTTCGATATCCTTATCCATGTTCTGCCAGTATACATAACTGCACATAAGGCTTTTCATCCATGTAATCCCTGGATGACCCACTTGGAAGTCTTTCAGAATTCTTCTTTGTAGTGTTGTCAGAATGACTACTCACACACTATATAGTATCACATAAAGAAAAAATATCTGAAGTCTGTTTGTCTTTTTCAAGAATTTTAATTTTGGTTTGCCTTATAAACTCATTGTTTAAAACTTCTTGTTTGATTTGGTTGAGGGTTAAAGGGAGTCCTCTTACTGTGTTGCATAATGTAGTTTTACATTCTCCTTCTGTTTCGAAAGAAGCAATCACATTATCTTCAAGAGATTCTCTGTGTTTTGAAATTAATCTGGACAGTCAGCATGACATTTCTTTTTTATATGATAGAAATTTTATTTTAAAGTTATAATTTAAAAGAATTGTTTCCCATCTCTGCAGTCTATTTGCTGTATGCACAGGCAGGCCTTTGTTAAAATGAAAAATTGTCAGTAACGGTTTATGGTCCATCTGCAAAGTGAAGTGTCTACTGTGATTGCATCGATGAAACTTAGTTACTGCAAAAATAATCCCTAACACTTACTTCTTGATTTGCAAGTAATTCTTTCCTGCAGGAAGGAGCATTCTCGATGCATGAGCTATTAGTTTGTGAGATCCATCTGGTATCTTGTGCAGAATACATGCTCCAATGCCATATGAGCTGACATCACTTGGCAAGTATAATATCCAAGTCTGGGTTATAGTGGGTGAGAAACATGTACAACATTAAGACTTTCTTTATTTTGACAAATGCTTCTTGGCATTCAGTTGTCTACTTCCCGTTCTTATCTTTTTTAAAAGCTTGTTTAACAGAGCACGTAAGTTGTGCATATTTGGTATAAACACCTGTAATTGTTTGCCAATCCTATAAAACTTTGTAAGGTAGAGACATTTTCAGGAGCTGGCATGTCCTTGATTACTGTAGCTAGTTCTGGATCTGGTCTTATGCCCTCTTTGTGAATAATGTATCACAAGTATTCTCTCCATAAAAAAGTCACATTTAGATTCTTTCATTTTGAACACACAGTCCTGAATTCTAAAGAAGACGTTATGAACATGTTCCTTATGCTGTTCTATATTTTAACTGATGATTAATATGTTGTCCAAATATGCAACCACGAAGTCAAAGTCGCTCAGCATAGTGTCCATCACATTGAAAAATTGCTGGTGCAACCTTTACCCTGAATAGTAGACGTTCAAACCCATGATGAGTGTTGATACAGAGCAATTTAGAACATTCTTCCTCTGCTGTTATTTGAAGATACAAGTCACTGAGGCCAATTTTTGAAAAAAATTTTCCCTTCATTTAGTTTTGTGAAAATTTCTTCCAGTCTAGGTAAAGAATAATGATAGTCTTTGAGTGCCGCATTAAGCCCCATTGAGAAAGTGGCGCAGACGAGGTTCTTGTTTGACTTTTTTTTTTTTACATAGATGGTTGGTGAAACCCATTGACTGTACACAATTTTGAACAAGACATAGGTTCTTTCTAGTCTGTTGAGTTCTTCATCTACTTTTGGTAAAGAGGCATGTAAAAAAAAAAAAAAAGAAATTTGTAATATGTCTGTGTTTCAGGCAAACAAAACTTTTGTTGGCAACAACAGGTACTTTCTTGGTTTTCTGGTCTTTCCAATGTCGCATCTCCTCAAATCACTGCCTTTCTTTATTTTAAGGCCTTTTCTTGGCTGCTTATTTGCATATGAATTACAACTGGTGGCACTTATGTCGACATGGTTGTCACTCATTTGCATACCTTGTAAAACCATGTGCTTTCTCACCAGAACAAGGTTTTAGGCACATTTCGACTGGTTGGATATCATCTTTTAACTTTAATTCTTCTGTCATCTTATTACATTAACCAAGGCACCAAGAAAAATTTCTAGAAAGTTTCTTTTAAGTCTTTTATTAGATTATTTGCCTCAGTGGTTAGGTTTCCGAGTTTTTGGCAAAAAGAATTAATTGGCATGTCCCACAACTTAAAATTTTTCTGTCCAGTTGGGGCCAAATAAATTTTCTGTATTCTTTAATACAAATAACTTTAGTTTTAACATCCTTCCTTGAAATGTTACATTCGTGATAAGTTCTCTCGTAAACTTCATTTTCTCCCATCACAAACCTGGCCATTTTATTAGTTCATAGCAAGGTTGCTTTTCCTAACTTTTTCCAAGTGTGTAGATATATGATTGTTAAATCTGAATCAGAATCCAACTGCAATTTAATATTCTTATTTTGGACTTGTACTTGCATGTTTGTGGTTTAGTGGATATTGGTTTGGAACAAGAAATCAGGGAGCCAAGTTCGAATTCTAGTTGAATTCGTTGCATTCACTTATGCATAAATACTTTTAGGAAGGTATTAATCCGTCTCTTCCTTCCAGTTATGGGTTAAATACAGGACAGATTGGGTTCTATAGCCTTGGTTGACAACCAATCTACCGCAGAATAATTTTCTGCCCCATCAGTCATGTCTCGAAAGAGACATGATCACCCAAGCATGTATTACATATGGCACTTAACTGACTGACCTGCATGTACTTCCTAATGATTAACCTGTCTTGTTCATCTGCTTTTGTGTTTTTCTCACTCAACAATGTGACCTCTTGTGCCTGATACAGCTACAATTTAGGTATTTTTTTTTATTCTGGTAAGGGCAGTCTTTATACCAATGTAATAATTCACAACTGAAACATGAGTTAAGCAAATTGTCTTGTTTCTTTTCTGATTGGTTTGATTTAGAGGGAGAATCCATTTGTTTTTTTTCTTTCTGAGTACTTTTCTTATGTGTGCTATACCAGATTCCTCAATACTTTTCGAATATCTCACAGTCCTCTGCTATTTATTGAAGAGCAAGGGTTGGCACATTTTCAAATTTATTTAGAACCCTGTGTCTATTTCCAGCATCTTTAGCTGAAACAAGTCCCTGAACAAATTTTGAAATTATTTACACTCAATTCTGACTGTTTGAAATTGTCGCAATGCTTGTTCATGTCCAAACACAGTGTAATCCTTTCTTGTTAAATTCTTGCACTTCCAGCTCTTACAAAAGAATGAAGTTTTAGGACTAAAAAGTTCTGTAAGAAGTTTAACTATTTCAGTGAATGTCAATTTGCTTGTTTTACGGGGGTAAAATATAATTCACAAATTTGGTATGCTCTGTGGTGTACAGTTTTTGAAGAATTTGAACTTTCATGGAGTCAGACTAATTTATGCAGAATCTAAAATAAGAGGCGAAAGTTAGCTCCTCGTTTAGAGAATATGTAAAAGTGTCTATTGTGCCCCAGATCATGTTTTGTGAGAATGCATTTTCATTTTCACTAATTTATCTCGTTTACCAGTTCAAGCAAATTTCTTTGCTGTTGTTGAGTTTGAAGTAGAATTTCTTCGAGTTTCTGATGTCTGACTTCAGTTTGTTTATGAAATTCAAGCCATTCTTTTTCAGCTTGATTTAGCATTTCCAGTCATTCTTTATGTACATCCATCTGGAGTTGCTCTATTCTTTTTTGCTACTCAAGTTGCTTTTCTTGCCATTTAAGTTCTTGTTGGCATTGCTTCTCTTGCTATTTAAGGTCCCGTTGGCTTTGCTGTTCAAGTTGGAACTTAAGAAAATTGAGCATGATGGATGTTTATCCATGTCTCATTTTTTTCTTTTAAGGATTACCCGAATACAAATTAAATTCAAATGAAAACTGAATAACAAAAAGAAACTTTAGTTTCTTACTCACTCATTTATGAAATAACAATTGAAAGTGAATAGCTTTAATTTCTTACTCAGAAAAATCATGAGTGCTTTATTTTTTTGGAAAAAAAAAATTCTCATGGTTTAGTGACTCATCTTATCCATTCATTATCGTAATCATCCTATCTGATAACCCACCACAACAACATAACATGGTGTCAAAAGTGGGATATTATTACAAGGACACACCTATACCAAAATGAGACGAATTGGATATATCGAATAAGCCGCAACATTTGTTTTTCTCCACAAGGTTTCTTTCTCTAAAGAAAGAAAAAAAAAAAAAAGTGACGAACATGTGTGTAGGTGCCAAACACCAAGGTAAGACAATTATTTTATACCAAAAAAACAAGGCTTAGTATGGCAGCTCCATCGCAAGTACCTCCACCAACAATAGATTGGTCCAGTGCAAACCTTGCCAAATCAAATGATTTATTCAGCAAGTCAGGCTCCATTTTGAAGGTCCAATGTGTAACGTTGACATCAAGCTCTTTTATTATGGGCCGGTGTCGAGGGATAAGTGAAACATTTCTTTTTCGGCATGAAGAAGAAAAAACCGTCGAAACATATATTAAATACTTTAGACAGTATGCGAATCCAAGGTCAAAATTTTGAGTGGCAAGACACGAACTACTGCAGTCAGATGAATCAGTACACTCATTCTTAAAACGGCTTTGCCAAATAGCCAAACAGTGTGAATATGACCAAATGGTAGAAGACACCCTTATAGTCTATCTCTTTATATTCAGCATTTACCTAAAATCAGCGCAGAAATCCTTAATTAAGGAAGGTAATGAACTGACAATAGTAAAAGCACTATGCATAGTAGAGACAGAGGAGGCATACGCATTCCAGTAGAAGAGAGCAGTACGCATGCAATTCAGGCTAAAAATAATGGAAAGCCAACACTGTGGATATTGTGGCAAAGGACATCCTCAAGGAGAGTGACCAGCAAAAGGAAAGTCATGCATAAGATGCAACAAAAAGGGACATTTTGCTTATGTTTGCCACTCCAAGATGGGAGATAAAAACAAAGAAGTAAAAGAGTGACACAGGAATCCACAGGCGATACAAAACGGAAGTAATGCTAGTGGTTCGAGTGAAGATATATATTTTCACTCCATTCAGCAGTCGCCAGCAAACACTACTGAGGCATATGCCAAGTTAAAAATTGGCAACAGACAGGTGCAGATAGACATCAATGCGAAGGTTGATACAGGTGCTATGAGCAACCTTTTGCCCAAGGAAATATATAAAAAACTGCATGGAGTACCACTCAAAGCGACGGCGATACGGTTAATTGCTTTCGGCGAAACAACAATTGATCAAGAAGGAACCTGTCGGCTAGGAATAAGATTCTGCAACAGATTTGTCAGTGCAACATTCCATGTTGTAAAGTCAAAAGGGCCCATATTAATAGGACTACAGACATCATGGGAGTTAGGGTTAGTGACCCTAAACTTAGCTGTAAAATCAACTGATAGAGCTTCAAAAAAATCATCAGGTACAGACAAACGATGACCAAGCATCCCAGCAGAATACAAAACCAGTTCCAATGCCAAGATCAAGTTGGAAAGGAAACTTAAATAAAAGAAAGAAAATCATTCAGGAATTTACGGATGTATTTGATTCTATTGGCTTTCTACCTGGTGAATATACCATTCATGTGGACCCAGAAGTACCACCAGTTGTACACCCACCTCGACAAATCCCGATAGCTCTAAAAGAAAAATTGAAAACGGAATTGGACTCCTTTGTAGCCCAAGGCATAATATCCCCCTTGACAGAACCAACACCTTGGGTGAATTCATTTGTTTGTGTAACCAAAACCAATGGTTTGGTCAGACTATGCCTAGATGCTTGGGATCTAAACAAAGCAGTGCGCAGACCACATTACGTCACCCCGGCATTTGAGGATATCACTGCAGAGCTAAATGGCGCTAGATGGTTCACAACTGTTGACATCAACTCTGGATACTGGCACCTAAGACTGGACAAAAAGTCAAGAAGACTTACAACATTTATAACACCATATGATAGATACATGTTCAACAGGTTTCCCATGGGTGTAAAATGTGCCCAAGATGAATTTCAGAGAGCCATGAAAGAGAACTTTGGTGACCTTAAAAACATCCTCTCCATATGTGATGACACAATCATATACGAATTCGAAGAGGGTAATGATCATGATGAAGCACTGAAACAACTAATGCTTAGGGCAAGGGGAATAAACTGCAAGTTCAACTCAGAGAAATTTGTGTTAAAGGCATCTGAGATACTCTTTTTCGGTCATATCATTTCGAAACATGGTAGCAAACCAGATCCTAAGAAAGTAGAGGTGATTATACAAATGCAACTGCCCGAGGATGTAAAACAGCTCACCAGTTTTCTAGGATTGGTTAATTACCTAAACAAATTCTCACCATGACTTGCAACCTTGACTAAACCCCTTCGTGACTTGATATCTACAAAAAAATGATTTCACGAGGTCATCCCAGCAACAAAAGACATTTGAGGAAATCAAAGAAGAGATCAGAAGAAACACAGCACTCTAATATTTTGACCCAAAGGAACCTATTGTGTTACAGGTGGATGCATCGACCACAGGTATAGGTGCAGCTTTGCTACAAAAGGGGATGCCAATTGCATTTGCAAGCAAGACACAGTCAGGCCCAGAAACTCAATACTCAAACATCGAGAGGGAAATGTTAGCCATTGTTTTTGGCTTGGAAAGATTTCACCATTATGTATGGGTTTACAAAATAACCATCCACACAGATCATAAGCCATTAGAATCGATAGTGCTAAAGAACCTATCACGAGCACCTCCAAGACTTGCGAGAATGCTACTGAAAGTGGAAGGATACGACTTCATTGTGAAATACACCCCAGGAAAAACAGTACCAATTACAGACTGCCTATCATGAGTATCACCTAAACTTAGTAAACACATTGAAGGACATGGTGACATATTTTAATTTCTCACCAACCAGAATAGAGAACATCCGAGTTGAGATGTTACAAGACCCCATACTAAAAGAACTAATAATATGGTAATGTCCGGCTGGCCTACGAATCAGGCTGACTGCCTAAGCTACCTCTTACCATTTTGGAACTTTAGAGATGAGATTGGGGTTCAAGACGGTATTTTGCTTAAGAGTAACAAAATCATAATACCAGCCTCCCTGCAAAGAGGTATACTGGAAGAACTCCATGCATCACATCAAGGAGTTGAGAAAACCAGGTTAAGAGCTCGATCAGTTATATACTGGGTAAGGACGAATAAAGATATTGAGGATATAGTACTTAACTGTCACACATACCAAAAGTATCAGGCAAGTATCCTTGCCGAATCAATGCACCAGCATGAAACCCCTACTTACCCTTGGCAGTATGTCAGCACAGATTTATTTTCAATGGCTGGGAAGGAATATCTGCTTGTAGCGGACCAATACAGCCATAGTCCATTCATACGACGCCTCCACTCCACCTCATCAGCAGCTGTCATCAAAAATATAAAGGTGATATTTGAGGAACGAGGTGTACCAGAAATTCTATACTCTGACAATGGTCCACAATTCACAAGCAAGGAATTTAAGACCTTTTCCAGATTGTACAACTTCATACACAAGAGATTGTCTCCACATTACTCGAAATCTAATGGATTTGCTGAGAGAATGGTTGGAATATGCAAGAGAATACTTCTGAAGGCACAGGAAATTGAACACAACAGTTATCTAGCAATGATGGCATACAGAACCATACCAATGTGTGCAAGCATTAACTCTCCAGCAGAATTGCTCAATGGCTGACAAATACGGACATCACTAGTATCCAACCAGCAACTCGGTGATGAGCAGACTATGTATAATCCAAGCATTTATCATAGTCATATCTAACATACGAATGAATAACAGCCAGTACCATTACAAAGAAAGATCAAAGAACAGTTATGACAAGCAGCATAACAGACAACATTCACCTCTACATGTGGGGCAGAAAGTCTATGTCCAGCATGAGAAAACAAAGCTATGGAAGCCCGGAATCATCCAGCATTCTGCGGCGGCACTGAGATCCTAAATAGTTGAGTCTGAAAGTGGTAACATCTGCCGACGGAATAGGCAATTCATCAGACCAACTAAAAGAGGCTCAGTACTAGAAGGTACATCTGATCAACCACATACATCTGAGGAAGTTGTATCAAAAGGGGAACTACACATCAGCAATGTCCAGCACCACACACACTCCAGAACAAGTCATCACCAGACCTTAGCCAGAGGAGGAGGTCTGAGGGCCAGGTATCACCTACACGGATAAAGCAGCCGACCAGTGAATCACACATCAGTGGATCCTATAGACCTACCCCCGAGCCAAGAAGTTCCCGGAGATGTATAAAGGCCTCATAGAGACTAGACCTGTCAAGCTCCCCACACCCTTAGACAAACAGACACTATATTCTCCCATTAATAAAAAAGTAAAAGAAAATTTTTTCTTTTATTTGTTGTTGAACAATTGGATGAGTCCACTCTCAGTTGAAGAAGGGAGATGTTATAGTAGTAGGTCCCTCATAACTCGGAAGTTGAGAAGAGTTATTGCCCCTAATTCTTTGATTGTATTTCCAGTAATAGCGTCCCAGAAATAAAGCATGTGTTTACTCAACTCTCGTCTTATCCATTCATTATCATAACCATCCTATCCGATAACCCTCCACAACAACATAAACCTCACATCTGGTGAATTATTTGAAGGCCCTGAGGCCTTCTTCCTCCCAGGGCCAGCTGTCTTTTCTGATCCCTTTAGATAAGAGATGCATACCTGTCTTAAATTCAAGGAGAGTCATGCCCAACTGATCACTTCCATGCACAATTCTATGTATAATCCAAGCATTTATCATAGTCATATCTAACATACGAATGAATAACAGCCAGTACCATTTCTTTCCCCTACTAGCAACTGAATATTTTTCGGCAAACCAGTCATGCTTTTCAACACCTGCCATGTTCATATTATAGTGATGTAAAATGTTTGGCTAAGGGACACTTCCTTTTGATTTAGTTTCTTGCTGCCAACGTTGTACATTCTTCACTGGCTCTACTGCATCATAATTTGTACCAACAGTAACACATTTGTTATCAACCCATTTCACAATAAGAATTTCTTCATTGCAATCAGACCTGTATGTCCCCCTCTGTTCTTTTTTCATTGCATTAGATTCCTTCAATGGGAAATTACTAAGCCTATTTTCCCTAATAGTTACTGTGGCATTAAATCCTAAATTCCTCAAATGCACAAGCAAATGAATAATCAGTTATATACATTATAAGAGGATGGGTCCCCTAAAACCAAGAGCATATTCAGAACTACCTTAGAACCAATTAACAAATCACTGTTTTCTTCGCCACCCGATGTTTTACCACAATACAAATCAAAATTGTAGCAATAACCAGACACACCAAACAAAGCCCAAAATTTATAACCAAAACAAATTGGTTTTCCCCTCATGAATTGCTTTAGAGAGTTATGACCATAGTAGCGCACAATCATTTTAGCAACTGACAAATTTTCCTCAAATACTCCAAATTTTCTGAAGGAATCTTGAAGTATGGTAATAAGTGGCCTTATTTTGAACCCTCTATCATGTGTGTGTTGGACAGAAATTGTATTAGCAATGAAATGAACATAATTTCTAATCATTTGAAACCTATTCCTAGCCATTGCATCTTTTACTATTGCTTTTACTCTTAAATTCTCATCATTTGACCAATAGCTACTCTCTGAAGGTACTTTGTGATTGTTGGTATTTTGTTATTTTCCAGCTAACATTTTCAGTTCATCCACACTCAGTATGAAGTCCATATTATGTTGTTGCATATCTCACCGTTTCCTTCACAATATAATCATATATATCAGGAGTAAACAACTGCTCAAACAACTCGACTGGAGTTAGAAACTAAATCTTTCATCTTTTTTATATAATCACTATAACAAGCACCTCTCTCCTTCACTGTAGTGTACTGTGGTTCAATAAATTTCCACTTCGGTACCAAATCACATAGTTTTTGTTTTTTCTCTTTTTTTCATCTTTATATTCGTGGTCTCCTTGATTTCATGTTCAGCATGAAGTTCTAGAGAGCCGAAAACATCTTGAATTATAGCCTCACCAATCTTTCTCATCCTCGAAGCCTTCATTATGAGTCAACCCATCAAAATCTGGTGGAACTACGATGACATCACCATGATTTTCACTTTCATCTTACTCATGAAGTTCCAATATTTTGTCCATATTGGGGCCTTCAGTCTTTTTCTTGACATCTGGGCAACAGAAAAATCAAAATGTATCAGGCTGAATTACATTAAGTAACATTTTGCTTGACGTTTACCAAAAGTACTTTACCGCTTATGTTCATGTTATGTTTCGGCGCAGAAAATATTCTAACATATTTCCACTTTCTAATTCACACAGTATAACTTGACAATATTTCAAACGATAATTCTTTACTGACTGGTACACTTGGATCTTACTTTGTGGTCTCTCCTTTAACACTGCAAATAAAAGAGCACCTTCCTTCAGAAGCTCCAGTCAAAGTGGTCTGGCAGAGCCACAAGCTCTCACATATACTCATCACATAACAAGTATCAAACGTGTTGCATTCAAAGCTTTCTTCTCCCAGACAGTGAAGAGCATGTTCAAGACAATGCCTTGACATTACATCATTTTAGCAGTATCAAACATTATATTTGGGGCTTGTTTTTCTCCAAGTGACATAGAGCATGTTTTCAATATGCTTTGCCTATGCATTAACCCAGTGTCCTCTTTTGAGAACAGCAAATTTTATATTGCTAGATAGCCTATAAATGTAAATTACTTTTAAGAAATAAGACAAACATGATATAAATAAACTCTTATTCACACAAGTCTTTAAACAGCAAAATACAAGAAAATATTGGTAAGCATCTAAGTAGGTTTATGGAAGTGTATTTTTGTCAAATTTGCTGTGAATGTTTCATGTGTTTAAAATTAAACTTTTGAGTAGTTTTGTCATAAATTTGATTTAATCAATATGTCCTCATTATCTATATATAATAATGGTTTTATATAATGATTTATACCCATTATTTTTTACAGTTTTTTATCCTGTCCTCAAATGAGAACACTGGGTTAAGAAAATAAACTTAAAAACGTTGCAAAAAGAAAACAAAGGCGAATTACCCTTTAAAAAATCCTAGAAGTTTAAGTAAAATAAACAGAAAAGATTACTTCCGGTGAACTAACTAACACCGAAAGGTTAAAAAATAAAGTTAAGTTTGTGGGAAAATAAAAGGTTACTTTATAAATTCAAATAAAAAGTTTTAAATTAAAACTAAAAGCAGCCTTAAGAAAACGGTTCAAAAGAAAATTAAGAACTAAAAATTAAATACACAAACAGTAGTACTGAAAAGGTTAGGGGAAAAAATATGTAAACTAAAATGGCAATAAAATAAAGAACTTAGGAAAGGGCATGAAGAAATTCCACCAGAAAAAATACCTAATAAGTAAACATGAACTTGTCAAAAAATAAAAAATAAACTACAAACAAAAATATAAGTAAAAATTGGGAAGACATGGTTTAAAAAAAAAAAAACAATATAGCAGCCAAAAACTGTAAAACAACTGAAAATGAAAATTAAAAATACAAAACAATAGATTCGTAAACAAAATAAACAAAAATAGATTGCCCAAAGCAGAGTAAAAAAGAAAAACCTGAAAAAATTTGATAAATGTTCACAGCAAATCTCTGGAATTTGTAAATATTGACAGGATTTCACAGATGAAAATCAAACACTGGAAATTGATACATTAGAAACAGTATTTCCCGTTAAAAGAAGAGATAGGTGATGAGCTTATAAATGAGGAAAGAAATTCCTCAGATTTTCTAGCTGATTTGAGTGCATTAATCTAATAATGGCTCATACTGTTCAGTCACTATTATCATTTTTTGTCAAAGTTTAAAACTATTGAAGACAGGATTCCAGTTGCAATATTTGGAAATTTGCAGTACTTGTCCATCCACCAAATTTCATGACAAGGCATATTATAAACTTTAGGAAATTTATGAAGTTACACAAGTCTAATATGAGAGGTTAATAAATCTGCTGTCTGTGGAGAATTTAGAATCATACATACTGCTATCCATTTAAAAAAAAGGTTTTAGATGAATTGGATGCAGAAGCAGTTATTAGCAGATTGGCACAATCATCTAGTGAACACAAACTATTGCTTTTAATATAGTGGACTACATGCAACGTTCAGTTGCATTGTTGAAACTATCTGTTAATGTGTGAATTGTGCAGTATTTAAAAATATCAACCAATTAGTTAAAAATTGAAAGAAATGAATCAAGATTTCAATTATAACATTCTGAATTTATATTTTACTATCAATAATATGTACAGTACATGTACATTGTATTTACACAAAAAGTTAATTTTATTGTTTTTCAATATGCCTTTGTGAAAAATTTATTCATAAAATTAAACGATAGTGTAATGAACAATGACAAAGAATTTATATGTTATGCTTACTGAAGCCTATTGCGTTACAACATGGCCACTGTGTAGAAAAGTTAAATAAAAAGGGAAGGTAACTTGAACAGATTTCATAATTTCACATTTTTCCATCCCTATTTTATTTTATTCATAGTGAATAAAGTCTTTCGAATGACCAGGCAAATTGTGGGTTTGGTAGAGATTTGTTGTGAGAAAGAGATCTTCTAATGTGAAGTGGCATTATTTGCTGTGCACAGCAGCATTCTAAGGTGAGGAGGAGATTTTTCCAACAATCAACTGAACATCTATGATTAGCTGCAGCCAACTATATTGCCTTCTAGATTATGCTGTTGTGTCTTTTACATTTTGTCTTAAGAGTTGTACAGCAATGTCCTACTTATACCCACTCCCTGTTTGAAATGCTTGGCGTGTTCTGACAAAGATGGTCCCACAGTCAGAGTGGATGTATGCAGGTAGTCCAAAGATGGAAAAAAGAGGTCTTGAATCATAGCATTCACTTATTTCTGGACAGGAGAAGGTGAATGGAAAACAAGAGTAATCATTAATAATCATTAAAGTGTATTTATTCTAGGTTTTCGATGAAAGTGGTCGCCTAAAATCCAGAGCAAATCTTTCAAAAGGGTAGGTCATTTTTATAACCGTGCTGTTCAACTGAGTTCTACACAATCAGCAGGTCATTATTGCACTTTTTATGTCTTTGACTGAAAAGATTAAGTTTCTGATTCAAATGATATGATACATTATCATCATGCCCTGGAGGGATGGTGTACAATTATTTATGCAGATTGAAGAGATCTTCTCTGCTGATCATTCAGTTACACCCTTGAGAATACGCCAACCACAGTATTTTCTTTGTTGAGTAATATTTTACACTGAATGAAAAGCAAGAAAGTTCCATCCTCCATCTTGTTATTTCTATCTATCTCTCTCTCTATTATATATATATATATATATATTTTATTTTGTTCATAGTTTTGAGATTAGTAGGCCAGTCAGTTAAGTGCCATACGTGATACATGTTTGGGCAATCAGGTCTCGAAAGAGATAGGACTGACTAGGCAAAAGATTTTCACGCAGTAGATCACCATTACTTTCTGCAGTAGACTGGTTGCCAACCAAGGCTATAGAACCCAATCTATCCTGCTATTTAGCCCATAGCTGGAGGGAGAATTGATGGATACCTTTCCCAAGGTTATTTGCGCCTATGTGAATTCAACTGGAATTCAAACTCCGTTTTCTGATTTCTCGTTCTGAGAAGTAGGTAATTAATCTGAAATGATTTCTGATAATGTAGTGCCTCCATTTTCTTAGTGCCTTGACAATGGCATAGGCTGTTTTTACAACAGTGGAGTGTTGCCACTTGGACTGTGAGAGTGATCTTTAAAAAAAACTGCTTCTGTATATAAAAGTTTCTGGATTACAATGTAGCAGACCTTGCTTGATCATAGGATTATGAGAGTAAGGTTTACATTTTTTAGTAGGCACTGCTGACAGTAACCCATTAATGAATGCATCCCTTACTAGATCTGTCCAGTATTATTCAGTAGTAACAGTGTGGCAGGGGCAATTGTCACCCATGAGATAATAATTACATTAATATAGAATTTTGTTTATAGATGAGAAAATAATCTGTGGTGAAGTTTGTGCCCTGGGAATCTGTACTTTGTCAGTATAATTAATAGAAAATGCCAAAGCAATAGTGTTTTTATACAGATTAAAAAAAAAAAATATAGATAAAGAGTAAATTGTTTATTCCAGGGAGAGTTGAAATAGTACTCTAAAAGTATGTCATGGAGTGGGTTGGGGTGGTGTGGTTGAACTAAGAAGTCAATAATCAGGTCGTATCTAAGATCACTGGATTCTACAAGGAGATGGGTTGATGGTGGTGTTTGAGCAAGGTGAAGTTGACTGTGGAGAGGGAGAGAGAGGAAGGCACCTACTGCTGCTTCTAATTTAAGTGAAGAAGTGAACTTAAGTTATCCTTAATCTTTGCACAACACTGCCAGTACAGCAACTACTAAGAACAGACCAAAAAGGGTTAAATGAAGGCCACATCTCTTGTTTGCTGAAATTATTTGAAGTATTTGTGTTTTATTGCTCATATACAAGGGACATTCAATTTTGTGCAACAAAAATTGTTTTTTTTTGTGTGTTTGTTTTTGTTATATAAAAACCTTTTTGATTTCCCAAAATCGCATCGACTTGGTTATATTTATTTTTCTGTTAACCCAATTCTCACCTGAAGAACATGCCGGTGGACCAATGGGGAACTTTGGAACTGCAGAACCAACAGATGGTCTTGTGGAGTATGTCAGTCCAGTGGGGTCAGGATACGGTGTTACAACAGCTGTGAATGTGAAACCTTTGCTTAGTCTGTGTAAGTTGTGGAGAAATTTATCTCATCTCTGAAGACTGTTGATGTCTCATAGTGAGTAGATGACAACCAAGCATTTTGCTTTTCTTTCTAATATACAGCTTTGTCAAGAATTTCCAGGGATATATATATATATATGTAATAGAGAGAGAGAGAGAGAGAGAGAGAGAGAGAGAGATAGAAATAACAAGATGAAGGATGGAACTTTCTTGCTTTTCTTGCTGTGGCAGCATTTGGAAAATACTAGTAAATACTGTTCATTAAGCAACATAATTTATTGGATACTCTGTCACCATGCTCTTCAATAAAGTTTTTGAATGTTTTTTTTTTTGTCAGTAACTGTTTTCAGTATCTATTGAATTTGGGGCCATGAGTTTATCTGGGCAGAAAACATGGTCCATTCTTACAGAGTGGTTAGCTCAAATTGTAATGTACAACAACAGAGGGTTGGAGTAGTACTTATGCTTTATGGAAATACAAAATGACTGCCATGTTGAGGTCTTTTATAGTCATAAGTATAGAAAAGTGGAGGTCACTTAAACAAATTATATCACTATAGACAGCATTGTAATTATGGACAAGCCCCTTTTGTATCCTGGTAAACCAATATCTTTAGATCCAGTCTGCTACTGGATATTAACCAAATCCTTTAGCTATAATAATTTTAGAAAGGTGTATATAAACATAAATATTTTAAAAGGGGCAATATTGTCTTATGTGAGTTCATTAAATATGCAGAGTTTACACTCCTAAGGAAAAAAAAAAAAGAATCTCGTTTGGTAATAATGTCTTGTTTTGGAAATAAAAGTAGCCTTTATGGATAGCCATCTTCTTACCCATGGCATCGACATGTGTACTCACTTCATTTTATAACCACTAACAAAACACATACACTAATATTGTGCAAAAAAACAACTACAACCAATGCTAGGTCAACCAGATAAATACAAAGCACTTACTGAGAGACTACTAAAAATGAGACTGGATCACGGAAATAAGAATGACATTTAAAAAAGTTTACTACTAATCCCTGCAAAACCTAGCCCATCAAAAACTGAAAAGCACAAATCAAACAAACAATGAAAAATAAGAAAATGAACAAAACATGTCACCAACACTTTCTCAAGCAGGAACCCCTTTTTATAACAACCAAAACTATCTACCAAAACAAACTCACAAAGATCTCCAATCTGTTCACATCCTCTACAGAAGGAACTTCCTTGTTAATAACTCCAAAAGAGATATTCCCACAGAAATCCTAACCAAAGATTCTAAAACAGACCATACCAATGATCCTCCACAACACACAAAAAAAAAAAAAAAATACTTGGATGGGGCAGAAACAAAAAACACAAAAAAACAAACAAACAAACACAAAAACCCCCTCTATTTCAACATGCCTTCCTATTCCTGAAACAGAAAACAATATTCCCCCTTAAAAAGAAAAATCCCTAGAAATACCCTTACTCTATGATTCACAAAATCATCGTAAAAGGAAGCACCTGTGAAAAAACCTATTTTCCCTTTTAAGTAATTCTTCACAGGTTTATATCATTATACTTGGTGTTTTTTTGTTTGTTATTTGTTTTTATATATTGCTTTAATGATTGTTAAAGAAACATTCACCATTACATTATTATTACAGCAAGAGTTATAATTTGAAAAAATAACAAAATTATTTAAAAATATATGAAACATTAAAAGAAATCATAGAAATATTATTTAATTAATATAGAAAGGTTAACATTAAAAGTATTATGAATTTTATCCTATAAGACATATAGATATGAATTAAAAAAAAAAAGAAAGAAAGAAAAAGCCTGACTAAATATTAAATAATGCAAGAACTGACATGTAAAAATCAACCAACCTAATGGAATCTATTATTCTAAGTTTCACCTGCAGGTGTTGGTGACACCTTCACCTCATTTCTTCTACATATAAGTATCAATGCTGGATTTCCTTGAAAGCTCAAAGATGATAACAACATATCCATAGCCAACCCTTTCTCCAGATATGTCAGAACCAAACTGGAAATATGTTGTTTTTGCATTAATATCTCCATAAAATTATCTGTATATTGCCAAACCACAAATAGCCTGATTTGTGGAAAGATTGTTGAACAGTTTCTTTTTTGATGTGCCATGTCCCTTCAGGATGTAGGCAATCATGGCCTTCCACATCACTATCTATTGCCGCTCTTAATATCCCTTTTCCCATTATCTCACCCAATCCCCATTCCACCATCCATCTGCTCAAGTCTGTCAAGTATATCATGCAATGCCTTCCTTTGTCTCTCTTTTCTTTGTTTCCAGTGAAATGTTTTTCTCTTAATACTCTACTCAGCTTCTGGAAATCATCCTTGGCGATACCAATATATCTTTGAATCTCTGTATGCACTTTCCATCTTCTGTTAGAACATTTCCCAGGTATTTAAATTTTTGCACCTGCTTGATTTTACTATCCTCAACATGACTCCTGTTTTTACTGATTACCATGCATCTTGTTTTCTTGTAGTTTATATGGAGTCATTTCGTTCAAGTAAGAAATGACCTACATAATTGGAATAAATGGGAATATCATCAGTTATCTTTATAAAATTGGCAGAAGTCTTTCCTTAGGATAGAGATTTCCCTGTGAGTAGGTTGACTAAATCTACAGAGAATCTGCTGAACCCCAATAAATGATAATAGTCCTTAGTTAAATACTGTCTTTGCGAATTACTGTAACACTGAGTCAATTGTCTCTCCATTCAATGTGAAGTGTTTCCTGTTGTTCAATATCTGGGATTGCTTCCACTCAATTTTCTTTAACTTGCAGAAACTACCACCCCCAACAAAGCTTACTAATTTTTCTTAGTAGTGCAACTTGTTTTTCACCACTATTGTGTTGTCTTTATTTACAGTATCCCAGACTGAGAGAAATTTAAGTGTACTTGATGGAGAACTACTTGGGTGATAATGTCATGAAAAACTACCAAGACATGCAGTTCACAACACCTGAATCTACATGAATTGTCAAGGAAATACTGGACACATTAGGGGAATACACCATTGGCATACTCAATAAAACATATGTGCACTTTGTAGTCTAACAAAATAAAATAAGGAACAAGAAAAGGGTAACTCCTTTGACAGCAGCCTCTAAACATTGTACTTCTGTAATAAATGCAGAGATTCTGTAATGCAAGGCTAGATTATCATTGGAAACTTGGTTGGTTGGTTGGGGTTTTATGGCATATCAACCACTATGGGTTATTTAATGCCAAATCCAGTTTACACATATATTAAATATATATGATTTGTAAACATAATTTAAAGATAACGTCCTTACACCACAGTTGGTTTACTTACTCAAGTAAATGGTTTCAAATGTTTCTATCTGAAATGGGTTAGTTTATTTAATATAACCAATTAATTCATTTGCGTAGCCAATTGATATACGACACTGAGTACAATGCTGTCTTTTTCATGACCACCAATCATTACATTAGTACTTTCATAGTGTTTTGACCTCAGTTTGGAGGTTAACTGCCTGCCCATAGTTGGGACAGCAGCAGGTGCTACCACTCCAGGCCAGGGTTGACCTTGGGACAACAGCAATCAAGAGGGTTCCATGCTCCCCACAACCTGCCAATCAGAAACCCTGTTGCCGGATGCAGTCTACCGTCATGCTCAGGACCCTCCAGTTTTGATCAGTTCCTTGTAGTGAGGATCAGAATTGATGAAGTTATACAACACTGAGTACACTGCTGTCTTTTTCATGATCCCTTTTTCATTCAGAAATGTGTTATGGTAACAATTTTTATTAAAAAATGTATTGTAGGTAATACCCTTCCTTAAAAAATGCACATTCCTCTATGAAAGTCCATTTCTATGCATACATTTCTACAAAAGTCCACTTCTGCACCTTCACAGTGTCTTAAATCCAGCTTGGGGATTAACTATTTGCCCATAGCTGGAACCCTAACAGGTGCTACCAATCTAGGTCTGGGTGGACATGGGAACAGCAGCAATTAAGAGGTGATTCCATGCTCCTCACAACCTCCCAATCAGAGGCCTCGTTGCCGGATGCAGTTTACTGTCATGCCCAAGACATTGTTACCATGGATTATAATATGTGAGGACCTGTTGATAGTACAAGGCTTAAACCTACAAAAGAACACTGATATTTGCAGGGCTTCTGAAAAGAACTGACATAACTAAGAAATGAGAACAGAAGAGTTTGAGTTTTGTTTAATGGCATATCAACCTTTGTGGGTTATTAAATGCCAAAAAACATGGGTTTTTAGAGTATCTTTTTTAAATGTTTGGTTATATTGAGAAGGAGAGATATTTAGGAGATTTTCAGTGATATTGTTGGGAGTTCTGGGAATAAAGTGTAGAGGATTTCAGGGTGAAGGGTTGTTTATAGCTTTCAGTTTTGTCAGATGTGAATTTTATTGTGTTCTTTTTCTTCTTTGGATCTAATTTGGTTGAATTTATTGGAGTAGTTTTTCGTTGAGGTTGCTTGAGCAAAATTTTCAGTGATTAAGTTGGCAATATGTATTTGCCGTGGAGTCTTAAACTTTTCTTACTTATGGGTATGATATATTTTTTGTGTGTTATTTCTGATTTTTCACTTTTTTAATTTTTGGAATTCCAGGAAATGTTTTAATGAGTTCACTGACTGTGTTCTCCATCCACCTATAATGGGAAATGTCAAGGGGGAAACCCATTCACCTTGGCAAATCAGGACTACACAGTCAGTACACTCATAGTAAGAAAAAGAACAAATAATTTGGGATCACTAGGTTTTTTGTTCTCAAGATGACTACTCACCTAGTGTTGTAAGGGGAACATTAGCCTTTCTTCAGCATGATTGACCCCATAGCCACAGCTTTCTGGTTCAAAATTCTTCAAAAATGCAAAGTCCGACAGAGGGCTTGACATGACTGCCTGTCTAGCCTAGTAAGGACTAAAGTAGAGTGTTGCAGGTCATGTAGCTACTTAAGTAACCAGGTCACAGACTGTTCAGCCACAAGGAACCAGTCCTAAAATCAGAGGTTGCTACCCACAGCTAACAGGTGGCTCTATTGGGAGTAGGGATCTTACCCCTCTACAGAGGTGCAGTTGGTATATTCTACTGCCCCAGCCAACAGAGCAAGAGGACAGTAAAAGGCTCACAGGATGAAAGTGTCTATTGGCAAGAAGAATACTCTGAAGAAGGAATACCTCTTGTGGGTATACACATGTACCCAAATGGAATAAATATCCAGCACATGGCAATTCATAAAAGGCTTTCAGTGGACATTACTATGTACAGACCAAATGTTCTAACAAGGAACAATCATAGTTCAAGAAAACAAAGTGCGACAAAATGTTTACATTTTGGTCTTGTGCGCTTTACCTCAACACCATCTCAGAAGATGGGGAACTTTCAAAATAGAAGGTGAATGCTGTCACAGAACAAAATATGCTAAGTGCATTATGTTACAAGGTAGGAAAGAAGTGGTCTTTCCAAAAAAAAAAAAATAAGAAGAAGAAAAAAAAAAACTGATATGATCAACAACAAGTTCCCTGCACGATATGCAATTATCATTAGCCCATACAGTTCTGTTAATGTGTAACAAGATTGCCATTTAGTTTAATGCAGTTGAAATCTTAAAAAAGAGTTAAGTGTTTAGAAGAAACCAGAAAGAACAAACAACTGCAGAAGATAATGAACAGATGTTGCACAGTTGGGTGTCGAACTGAACTTGGACAAGTTCAAGATGGGTTTTATGGGACATCACATCACTAAACCCAGAAAAACTAAGAGCCATTCAAGATATGTTCATTCCAAAAAAATGTGGAAAAACTTTTCTAGATTTCTGGATATAATAAAATATGTACGTAGGATATGTGTTCCTCACCTGAGCTCTATAATCAAACCACTTCATGGCTTGACCAAAAAAGATGTTACATAGATGTGGTAAGATTCCCAGCAAGCTTCATTTGACACTATTAGAGGGTGTTCAACCTGACCTACTGTGACCCCCCAAAAAGAAATGATATTGCAAAATGATGCCTGTGAACACAGTTTAGTGGTAGCCTTAATACAGAATGGAGGACTAATTGCATTTGCAAGCCATTCTTCTTTTATGAACTGAATGATGGTATGTCCAAAATGAGAAAGAAATGTTGGCAGTGGTATACAGAATTTCCATCACTGCACCCATGAAAAAAAAGTGAGTATTGTGACAGATCACAAGCCACTGGTAGCAACATGTGCAATGACTTTGTTAATAGCACCCAAGGAACTACAAAACATCTTGATAAGAACACAGCATTACAACATCAACATACAATACAAATCAGAGAGATCTCCATAGTAGATGCTCTATCATAAGTTCTAACAAGCAAACCCAAAAAGGAGTAGCTGCTAGCAGTCAACCTTACATTGCAACTCATACAAGATCCCTGACTAATATAGATCAGATGGAACACAACAGAGGACCCAACCATAACAGCACTTTCTGTCATCATTACAAGAGGATAGCTTGATGACAAGAGGCTACTTCCTAAAACCATTCTTTGATTAAAGGGTAAACTGTCAGCCAGGATAGGCTGATATTATGAGGACAGTTGATTGTAATTCCATGTACCATGCAACTTGAAATGAAGAAAAATAAAGAGTAAGCAATCTAATCTTCTGTCCAGCTCTTATCCATTGAAGACATGTAGAAGCCTGTGCTACTTCTGCAATGTATATAGATTGCTGGCTGGTGGCTGGCAAATTCTAACAGTAGTATCAGGAAGGCCATACGACAAGTTAGAGTTGATATCCTATCATGATGTGGAATGGACTATCTTGTCAAGATGAACATGCAAAATCCATTGTTTTGAGGTTGAACTAACCACAGTTACATCAGAAATAGTGATCCAGTGTCTGAAGAGTCACTTAGCACATCATGAAATACTGGATACACTCAGTTCTCATCAAACATGTTCAAGGATATGGACATTTACACATGAGACAATCTTGCATGGGAACAGCAAGGTTAATGGAGTAAGCAGAAGCAGCAGTCAAGATTGTTAAATGCCTCTGGTGAAAATGCAAAGCATCTGAACTGAATTCATTTATAAGCTTGCCAAGTGAAGGGCTAAACACCAGCCAAGCACAAAGACTTTGCACAAAATCAATGATTCCACTCAGACCACACTATGCACACTCAGGTGAGGAAGCAAGAGGGAAGCAGGTGAAGAAACAAAAATGTGAGCACAGAAATGTAAAGCCTCAATGTCTGTATCCAGTCACTAAGATCATAGGTGAGAGAGTAGGGAGAATGTAGTTTGTTACAAGTAAATAAAAACTCAGAATTGGTTTCACTGTTGTTTTTTTCTTATCTTTCCTGTGGGACATACTCTCTGGACAATGTAAGTTGTATGCTGAGTGCCAGAATGTCTGCTATTGCTATTCATAGTGCAGGTTTGTTCATTGGTCAACCAGTTCATCAGAGAAGCACATGTCAGTGGCTCTGATCCCTGCTTCAACATGTCAAGCCATCTCTTTGGCACTCTGGTTAATTTATCAGTCAGATTCTTCTCTGACATGGTCAGTTTGACATCAACTACTAGACTGTACTTCTCAATTAGCTGCTGCAAGTTACCAGTCTCCTTTGCACCAGCATTTCGCTTGCAACTTTCATCCTCACTCATATTTTGCATGTTACGGTGTTCATCAGCCGTTAATACATGCATACAGTTAATGTACAGGTGTACCAACTTGGCCTACCACTGCAATGTCAAATTAATACCTTTCATCATGGCATCCAGTTCCACCAAGTTTATATGTTGCACATTGCCCATTGATTGAAGCCAGCATACATCTTCCAGTATAGCTCCAACACCAAACCCATTGCCAGAGTTTGCATCAATTCACGAATTTACTTCTTCCCCAGCCATGCACCAATCTCCTCAGATGACATGATCTAGTCAGTGTTTCAACTATCATTTGCTTGAGAGTGGGGGCATCTTTCAGAGTGTCATGCCACCCATTTGTTACCATGCTTGCCTGTCTTTTTATCATTCCTGTGGCCGCAAAGAGAAAAATGTCAGACTAACTTTCCACAGATGGAAAATAATGTGTGTTGCATCAGTGTAACGGGGAGTTCTGGGACTGAGCTCCCTCGTTTCCATCCACTGTATTGTGCTCCCACCTCAGACTGAGTCCCAGTACAA
Organism: Ascarosepion bandense; assembly: GCA_037127315.1. Taxonomy (NCBI): domain Eukaryota; kingdom Metazoa; phylum Mollusca; class Cephalopoda; order Sepiida; family Sepiidae; genus Ascarosepion; species Ascarosepion bandense. The sequence continues at coordinate 1,346,311 of JBBBDQ010001284.1, read as the reverse complement.
CAGCTCCATCTCTTAATCAAGGGGGATCTTTGCTAGACAAACGGAAGGATTCTAAGCTACTCCTGACATCTGCTGAGAGTATGTCCTTGTTTACGTATATATGTTGTCAACATATGCTGAGGTAGCTCTTTTCATCAGCTCATCTTGTTCTAACTAACACTGTCTTAACAATGGCTCTTATAATTAGGGGTGGCACATCAAGGCCAAATCCCAGATGCATCAAGCAGTAAGTACCTTCTTCCTTTGATGATGACAGTTTGAAATGGCCACAGCATCTCATAGATCCATATTTGAAGATAAGCTTTCTGTAGGTCAAACAAAGCCATATTAGTTCCCTGCTGTTGTTATTCCCTCATTTGTTTGACACACGTCTGCATTTGCAGTGAAGGTATCCACATACTGATTTACTTCCCTATGATCTATCACTGGCCATACCTTAGTTTGTGTAATGGCCATCAGAGCGATCAATACTTTGGATACAGTAACAGCCAGCCATTCACAATCCAGGTCTCCAATTCTGTCCCGCATGCAGCTCTGCTCTTATGGAATACTGTATATTCTGCAATGCAGTCGATCTGGTACTTTGTTTTCTGTCCATTTCACTGTCCAAGCTTTTAACAGCACAGAAGTTTTGTTCAATCATAATAGTTGCACATGATTTGTGTTTCTTCGAGCTGAACTTTTCCGGCAAATATTATCACAATACCGCCTAGGTCACGTATAGTGCTAATCCCAATCAGCAAATTATTCCCCAGAGGCTTGTCATGTGCCACCAGTGCATTCACCTTAGCACAATTGCCTCCCTCTGGAAGGATTGAAATAACTCAAACTCTGCAGCACACATGGGGCGTCCCATTAATCATCATATATCACCTATTCCAGGCCAAAGAGTGACTTGCATTGATAATTGAACACAAACATCCGAGAGTTGAACATTGCACGCCATTCACATGTATACTTATTGGCAGATTGACAGATCGCAAGGTTAGCAACAGTTCCTTACCCTTGAGCCAGTTTCCTTGACTGTTCTATGCTTGGTAGCCCAGACCATTATAGCGGTAACAACATGGCTTGTTCTGATTCATGCTTCTTGTATCACTTCAAATCCTTCACTCTTGAGAGAAGTGATTGGGACTACCACACTTGTAGTATTTAGGGACATGAAAATTGTTGGCAGCAGTCTGCTGATTTAGACAACACTTCCTCCATCCCTGCAGCTGCTACTCTGTTCAGACTCCTTTAAAATGGATCAGGCCCGAGCCAACAGCTGGTCTATACTCATCTCACCTGGATCTGATGATGCTTGCAGTAGCCGGCTAAAATCAATGGGCAGCCCTTCCAAAAATGAATATCCCAACATTCAATCATTTACACTACTGAATGGTAATGATAACTTTCTCAAATCAGTTAGGTACATGTCAACCATCTTACCTGGGAGGAGTCATCACCTAATAGACTGCCTTCAAGTGATAGATTCATCTGTGCCAAATGCTGTATAAAGGGCACGCTATATTTTGTCCAGGTCTGCTTTCTACTAGAGTTGCCAGTAGACTGTGTAAGCACCTCTCATTAGCCTCAATGGGATGACCAACATGGACTCTTTTATCCTGAACAGTTTGTAAACATGCTTCGACTTCTTGAAACAGTCAATAATAGACAGACCAGTCAGGGAGTCATCAAATTCCGGTATCAATTTTAAAATCGAACCTGTCCATATTCTGTCAGAGTAGTTGCTGAAATAACTTATAGTTTGTTACAAATAAATAAAATCTCGAAATTGGCTTCACGGTTGTTTCTTTCTCGTCTTTCCTCTTCCTCCATTTCTTCTTCTGTTCCAACAAATCATCGTTGCATTTTCTTGATAGAGCATCTAACTCGTCTATATAATGACGCCAGAGCCCACACACCTTATTACTTCTTTTGTGCTTGCATAAAAAATTCATCAATGTTTATATAAAATAGAAATATAAAATAGAGATAAAAAACATGGATAGGTAAAAATATGTGAGGAACAGTATGAGAAGATACAAGCAAAAAGATAAATGAAAATTGGAAACATGAAATGTATTAACTTGATTGTTAACACTTGTGGACTTTCCACAGGCCTTTTTTATAGATAAAAAAGGCTAAAAATTTGAAAATTTAAAAAAAAAAAAAACAAACTTTATACCAACAACAGAATAAAAATAATGTTTCTTACTAATTTTGCTTCAAAGTTAGCAATTTTCATGAACTGTTCATCTGTAAATGCAATAAAACGTATTCGTTTTGTAATTGGGGCTTCTTGAAGATGAGAAATATAATAGAACATCCCCAGACCTAGAAGAATTGTCAGCATCATCAGAATTTTTTGCCAGCTCAACACCAATTTCTTCTGTTCAGATGGTAATGCCTGATACCAAAAGCGAAACTGCCTGCAAAACAATAAAAAGAGAAGGAGAGAGAAAAACTTTCATGGAATGAAAAAAAAAAAAACAATATTTTATAGTAATGTTAGAAACAAATTTTAACAAGTGCATGGAACAATATCATATATATTTAAGCAAAAGTAAGGAACATTACATTCCACATTGGTGAATTGGTAAATAGGATTTTATCTATTTGCATATTTTAAGTAGAAGAGATAAAGTCTATAGTCAACTCAGAAACAGGCAAAAGTTGACTACTGATCACGTGTTGTAGAACGACACAATATGGCACAATATTTAAGTCACTTGGATGAGCCAGAATTTGTTGAGGCTTAGATCTGTTTTTTTTACAACTGGGCTATGGCTAAAAATTGAAAGACAACCAGGCAAGAAAGGAAGAAAATGAAATAACTAACCTCTTTCTAGCAGGTTGTAGAGCTATAATGAAAATTTCTGTTATGGCATACCCAAAACAATTGGAGAATTTGACTTTCATCAAAATTTCAAAAATTATAAAAAAGTTTATCACCTAAAAAGAAACTTCACAGATTAAAAAAAAGTTAGCATATTCTATCAATTTGTTTATTTACTTGTTTGTTTTACCAGAATATCTACCCTTTGAATGCTGAAGAGTTTGTTTGGTTTTTGTTTACTGCTTGTTGATTCTTTGTGAGTATTGTTGTCGAGATATAAGTAGAGATGTGATTTGATTATATGCTTATGGTTATATGCTATCTTCTTTTGCAACTATATTTTGTTATATAATTGTTGTTTTTAGAAATTCCAAAATGTTGTTTGGGTTAGCTTTGTTGAAGATGTCTTTCAGATTATTTTCTTGATAGTATCTTAATCACATTTGTTCAAGATCTATGCAGCTTGTTAGTATATGTTTCACTGTGTAGAGCTCCTGACATGGAATCCAAATTGGTACCTCCTCACCTTTTAGTAAGTGTGAATGGGTGACAGTGGTGTGGCCTATTTGAAGTCTAGTCATTACTACTACTTTGACATTTTAACTTCTATCCATTCTTTGAGGATAGGTTTAATTTTGTAGTTTGTTATTTTTGCAGGAGTTCCACAACTCTTGCCATTCGGTTGTAATAAAGTTGTTGATTACAGGTTTGCAATCTGTGTGGGGTAATTTTATGTCACTAATGTTGATGCTTAATGATCTTTTAGCTGCTATGTCTACTTTTTTTTTTTCGTCTAAGACCAATGTGGCTGGGAATCCAGCATAAAATAATGTTTTTGTTTTGGGTGATGAGATTGATTCTTTGTAAGAGATTGATGATCAGAGGGTTATTCAAATTTTTGTTTTTTAACGCCATTAGCACTGATAATGAGTCAAAAAATATATATTTGTTGAGGTTAAGTTCGAGGATGAGGTCTAAAGCTAAGATTATGGCTGTAGCTTCAGCACTGAAAATTGATGTATTGTCTGGTAGGTGTTTTGGTGTTGATGTTAGAGATGGCAGCACTTCCTACTTTATTCCTGTCTTTAGAGCCATCTGTGCATATTTGTGTCCAGTTGGGATGTTATTCCAGGATATTATTTAAATTATTGATATAAGTTGAGGGATGTGTATTAGATTTGGAGTGTTTTGTTAATTCTAGAATGGTTTCTGGTCATTTTAGTAGCTAAGGTGGGTGTTCAGGGAGTTTGGATTTGTGAATACTGCTTTTGTCAAACAGACAGTTTGCAAAGGAGTGTTCCATTTGTAGTTCGAATGGTTTTATGGCATTTTTGTTCCCTGTTGAATAGAGTTTTGTTTTCAAGATGGAAGACACAGTTAAAGGTGGGATTGGTCGGACATAAATAAAGTTTGATGTAATATTGGAGTGCTAGTTTTTTCCATCTTAGGGAGTGGGCATTCATGGGCCTCTGCATATAGACTGTTTATAGGGGAAGTGTCGAAAGCTCTTAATGCTAATCTCAACCCTTGATTATGTATGGTTTCCAATTCTCTTAAATAGGACTTTCTGGTAGATCCATAGATGAAGCAGCCATAATCCATTTTCGATTGAATTAATGCTCTATAAATGTTGATCTGCTTCCCAGTTAATGTTGGCAACCACTCTCATAAGTTGGATTGTTTTGTTGCATTTGATTTTGAGATATTTTGTGTAGTATGTAGGTTAGTTTTTTTGCCTAGGAATTTGTGTTCTTCAACTATTGGTATTTCTGCGTTATCAAGCTTGAAGGAAGGGTCTAGATGTAGTTTCCATTGTCAGCAGAAGTGTACACATTTGGTTTTTGATTGGGAGAATTTAAAGCCATTTCTTGTTGCCCATTCGCTGATTTTGTTGATACATTGTTGCAGTTGACGTTTGATGGATGTGGATGTGTTTTGATCTGTAGCAGATCAGAAAGTCATCAATGTATAAAAAGATTGAGAGTTTTCATGATATTATTCATTTTGATGTTAAATAGAGTGGCCAATAGTATGCTGTGGAATGCCCATTTCCTGTTCATGGATTTCAGAGAGAGTTTTACCATAACTAATTTTGAAGAGACGATTGGATAAGAAGTTTTGGATGAAAGTTGGCATTATACCATATTTCCACGTGGTGTCAAATGCTTTCTCAAGATCAAAAAAGATTGCTGTTAAGTGTTCCTTTCTGATGAAAACATTTCTAATGAGATTTTCGAAGCAAATTAAATGGTCTATTATACTTTGCCCTTTTCTGTAGCCAGATTGAAACTTAGTAAGTTGATTGTTGGTTTCGAGTATCCAGGTCAGTCTGTTGTTGACCATTCTTTCTAGGATCTTGCAGAGACAACTGGTTAGGCAGATAGGCCTGTAATTAGAAGGGTTAGACAAGTCTTTTCCAGTTTTGGGTACTGTAATGATGTTGGCTTGTTTCTAGAGATAAGGTTCATTTCCACTGGACCAAATATTGTTAAAGATGTCTCATAAGAGTTCTAAGGAAAGATCTGGCAATTGTTTCAGAAATTCAGAATGTACATTGTCAGGTCCTGCTGCAGTGTTGTGAGATTGGGTGAGGGAGTCTATCAGTTCAGTTACTGAAAAAGGCTGGTTGTATTCTTCTATGTTTTTGGAGTGGAAGTTGATTATTTCTTTTTCGTCATTTCTTTAGATGTTCTGGAATCTTTTACTGTGATTTGCGGCAGAGGAGTTTTGTACAAATGTATTGGCTATTTCTTTAGGGTCAGTTATTTTCCCACTGTAATTGGAGAGATGCTTAAGAGGAATATTTATATTTTTGCCAGAAATCGTTCTGATCATGTTCCATACAATTTTTGCTTTTGTGTTAGAGTTGATTTTGGATATAAATTGTCTCCATGTGGAACATTTTGATTGCTTGATAATCTGTCGTGCTTTAGCTCTGCATATTTTGTAGGTGTTTAAATTTTCCTCTGTTGGTTGTGTATTGAACTTGCGTAGCGCAGCTCTGCGTGATTTGATTGCTTTTCTGCATTCTTTGTTGAACCAGGGACAGCAGTGTTTAGTGGGTTTGGGGTATTTAGGTTTGCATTTTTCTGTTATGGAGATTATTGTTTTGGTAAAGAATGTAACTTGGTTTTCCTTTTTGATGTTCAAATTTGGGTTTAATAGAACACATTGTTTTGAATTTTTCCCAATTTGCCTTTTTAAGTTCCAGTTGGGTGTTTTGTCTTCTAGATTTGGGCTTAGACCTTCTAAGATTATGGGAAAGTGGTCACTTCCACAGGTTTCATTGTATGTTGACCAGGTGAAATCCATAAAAATGGATGGATCACATAGGGTCAGATCTATTGCAGAGTATTTGCCTGTGAACGGGCATATGTTGCGTTGTGGATTTGTTATTGAGAATACATAGATTATTGTTTATGAGTCTTTCTATATTTTTGCCTTTTTGGTTAGTATCTCTGCAACCCCAGATTAGCTATGGCAGAGTAATATAAATGGTGTAGGGACTTGTTTTATGTTTTGCAGTTCATTTTTTCTATTATTTTTTCATTTGGTAGGATGTATATAGAGCAGAAGTTAATTGTTTGTGTAAGGTTATCTTAATGGCTGATCCCTGTAGATTTGTTTGGAGCTCTATGTGGCATATCCTTTCAGATTAAAATAGATGTACCACCTGATGCTTGAAAATCAGTGTTTTTTATGTAATTGTATTGTTGATATCTTAATATTTATTCTTTTGTTATTCTTAAGATGGTACATCTATGACCCCTTGATCTTTCAGTTCTTTTTTGATTTCATCTTTAGTACATAGTGAGAGCTCACAGTTTCTTATGACTCCTTTAGAGCAGTTTAAGGTTTGGTGGGGATAGGATCTGATGTCTTTCATGAAATTTCTGTAACTGTAGTAAGGTTTTAGCTTGTTTTCTGTTTTGTACCTCTATTAGTATTGTACCATTTTTTAATTTTTTAACATTTTTTGGAGTTATTTTGCTCCATATGGTTTTATGAATTAGGAAGGTTGATAATTTAGTTAATGGCTTGTTAGCTGTGGCTTCCAGTATAATAAAGTGTGGGAAGTTTTTGATATCATTTTCATTATCAGAATCTGTTTCTGTTTCTATGTGAGGTCTTTTGGTGCTTTTTTTTTTACTCATAATAAATTTATTTTTATTTCATCAGCCATGCTCCCCACCCACCTTGGAGCCCCTTATGAGGGAGATAATGAAGGGGGGAAAACCCCATTCATCTCATTTCTCCAGGGCTACATAGTTGATATACTCAAGCATGGGGAGGTTTCTAAGCATTCGTGATGCTAGGTATTATTCACCCAAGTAGGGACTATCCCTTAGATTTTATCAGTTCTTTCAGTCTCCTTGATCCCAATTTGACTGGCCCTACAGCCACCACTTACTAAATCAGTTTGTCAAATATGGAGAGTGTGAGTGTATTTTTTTTTATCTGTTCATCTGATTTAGTGCTTGACATGACCACCCGATTGATTGGATCGGGCCTCTCCAACCTCCCGTCTAGCTCAGCTAGACGGGAGGTGTGTTGCTAAATCATGTTCTTTTTATACCTACGACATGATTTGCTCAACCACCAGGATCCCGTCTCCAAGCATTACGGGTTGCCACCCACAGTCAACAGGTGACCCCGTTGAAGAACTTTTACCCTCTGCAGGGGGTGCAGTCAGCATATTCTGATGCCCCGCTGACAGGGCAACCTGTTAATTTGAGTAGGTATCACAAACAGGCTAGTTTAGTGTGTGAAAACTGATGGTGAAATACTCTTCAATTTCAACTTGTGATATCTCGCTTATGGGGTTACTAGCAGTATAGCCCGGTGTTGCTCGGGTGTAATGAAAGCTTTGAAACTAATCCATGGTCCTGGAGCTCAGACTCCAGGGACGTTGGCACAAAAGACTAAAAAGCAATAGTTGTTTCCAGTTAAAGCGAAATGGTAGACTGAAAGAAAAATGAATGGATGGAAGTCAAATTTTGATTTCCTGATATCGATATCAAATAAGTTTTTTCATTGTAAACTGAATTTTGAAGTAGTACAACTTTGTAAATTTTCAAGAAAATCAGTTCAGCTGTTTTGGAGTCTATAGGTAACAGACACACAAAGTTCTATTTATAAAGAAGTTTAGATTAGATGTCATAAAATCTTGATGTAAACAAAATTTAATCTTTTCTAGGTACCTCCATTCATTTTGATACCTAAATTTAAATGTAATTTTTAAAAATAAAAGTTTTCTTGAAGCTTTAATTTTAGCTTTAATTGAAAGCCAAGAGATTAAATACCCTGAAATTATATTTATTAGAATCAAATGTTTTTTATTAAAAAAAAAATTTTTTTATCAACTGACATTTTTGTAAACAGAAGCCAATTCTTGGTTTAAAAAAAATCTTACAAAAATAAAATAAACCTTGCTGATATATTTTTTTATTCAAATTACCGAATTTAAACTTACCATAATCTCATTTGAAACAAGAACTAATTGCTTACTGCCTGAAATGTACCATAAAAGTGTTTCTTAATTATGGTATCTTTGTTATTGAGGTTATTATCGCCTTATCAGAGGTGATAATTAACATGACAGTAGCTGTCAAAAAAAATGAAAAGACGAATTTGACAATCTTATTTGTACACTTGGTTTTTTCATTTTTAACTATATGTTAAAATCAAAAATTTAACACAATATTGTCAGCAATTATCCAATATTTTATAGAATTTTAGTTAGTTTAGCTTTATAGCCTTACATTTGAAGATGTTTTATGAAAAATTAAAACTAAATATAAGTTTCTTTAAAAAAAAAATTTTACAATTTAACAAAATGAAATCATATAAAGGCAATTTATAAAATGTTATGGCATTTATTCATTTTTAATATCTACTTTTCATATTTTTTTTAGGTACCTTCACAAATTGTGAATTTCATAATTACTTTTTTAAACAAAATTAGGAAATTACAAATTAAAAAATAAAACTTGCTTTAAATTTTCAAGAGATGATTTGCAAAGTTGAATGCTGAAACATAGGACATAAAAATGAAAACAATTCTTGTAAAAATTCATTATTTATTACGATATCTTTAATTTATATTGTTTATGAAAGCAATTAAAAGTTTATCTAAATAATAAATAGCATAGTTTTATTAAATTTTTTTTTTTCCAATTCGGAGCAAATTTTCTAAAAATGAGCTAATTTTGAAGAAATAAAAAGACAGTTGATTAGCATTCCACAATGACTTCTGAAGTTAATTAGGTTTATGGGGAAACAATGGCAAATTTCTAGATATTCCCGGAAATTAAATTAATACATTTTTCCCAAGATTTTCTAAAATAATTACTTCAAAAATGATTTCAATCAAATTTTCATCAAAATTCAACCATTATTTGATTTTTGCAAGAATTTCCATTTAATATGTCTTTCAACAGCAAAAGAGTACCTTGAGTAATATTATGTTTGCCGTTTATGTTTGTAAAAATTACGTCACTTACAGATGAAAGAAAAAAAAGATTTTCTACCAAAATTTCAAACATGGTACAAAGAATTAAAAATGTTAAAAAAATAATTAAAAAATTCTTTGATATGTTCTCTTAATAATAGATTTTGCCAATAAAACTATTTTTCTTTAGTTTGGGGCCTTTATCCTTCATGAGCATACTATGCTGTTTTTTCCGCGATTTTTTGGAGGTACCTAAAACTTTTCTCTTTATAAAGATACAGTTCTTTCTTTTTTTGTGTTTCTCATTGTAAATGATCTACACTCAGCACCCCTACCTTCACTGTAATGGAATGTCCCACCTACCATAAAGCTAGGAAAATATCCTTTTGTTTGTAGGCAGAATTAAAGCAGTGTTTTTGGAGTTACTTTTTGCCAGCTGATTACTTTGTTTTCTGTGAGTACTTGTTTTTTGTTGCACACAGTTGTTTCCATTTGTCTTTTTGTCTGGTGTTTATTTTGTTGAAATCTTGTTTTAAAAACTGTGTCGTGGTGAGATGAAGACCAATATATTCATCAGTACTGCCAACGGTGACACCTGCACCGTGGGTGTAGAGCAAAACACACATTAAAAAGAATCCTGCCTTTAAGAAGGACATGCAGGAAAAGTATAGAGCTATATAAAAGAACCGCTGATCATATCGGTAGTACTAAATGCCATCTTGGCTAAGATGATCTTCTGCTAACTTTGGATGTGAAAACTTGAAAATTTGTTGGAGTCAGCAGGGAGAACATGGAAGAGGCATTGAAAAGCCTAAATGTTGTACCAAAAATGCTGGCGAGACAGCCCTGAGCAATGTGAGATATTCTGTTAAACTCGAAGGAGGCCAAGAATTTGGTAGGCCAAAGGCATTCAACTGCAGACCGAGTACATGGCTACTCAATGAACCCGGATTTTAGTTCACAGAGTTCCTGTGGAGATCAGTTGTGGGAGGGTTCTTTGCCCAGTATAGAGGCATCGATGGGGTAGCTCATTTGACAAGCAAGGTAGGTGTGCTCACCAAGGATGTGTACATCTGTGTGGTGGTGAACCAGCAGACTTTCCTGAAGGTCCCCAACATTTTGTTTTGTCAGGGCAGAAAATTGTTGTCATGGAGGGCTGGAAACCACACTGTTGGTCTTGCGGTGTGGCGGGGCACATGTATAAAACATGCTCCAGAAGAAAACCAGAGGAGGAGCAAGTGTCACCAGCAACACTGCCAGTGAAAAAAAAAAAACCCAGTCCAGACAAGTGGACAGAGGTTGTTAGGAGGAGGAGGAGGAAAAAGGTGGCTTCCCCCATCCTCAGCAGGATGACCCAGTCACCAAAAGCAGCTTCAACTGGGAAAAAGAAGTCTCAAAAAGATACACAACAGGTGGCTTCTCCTCTTATTCAGCAGGAAGCCCTGATCCCAAAGGCATCTTTACCAGAGAAGAGGTGGTCTCAGGGGAAGACAAAACAGAAACAGCAGGAGCAGCAACAGCAGCCGTTGGTTGAGATGGACTGTGAGGAAATGCCTCCCTCATATTCCTCATCTCTCAAAAGAGGGCGGCAAGAGGAGAGGGAATTATTTATTAAAAAACAAAAGGAAAGGTGGAGGCAAATAAATGTAGCAGGGTGGAACAGGTCATGCCAAAGCCCAATCCACTCCTGTATCACCTAAGAACAGTTCTTGGGAAGGGAGGAGAAGTAAATCTGCCTCCCCAGTTAGATCTATCTCTACATCTTTCCCCCACACCCTCCTCCCCTAAAATTGATCAACCCTCTCTCAATGTTGATAAATCCTCCACTAAAGCAAGTAAAGAAAAACGAAAAAAGAAATGAGAAAACCCCTATAAAAGTAGGGATGTCTGTAAGATAAACTGACTGGCCTAAGAGAGGGACCTTTCCTCCCAGAGGACCCCTGTTCAAACTATACTTACTTGATGGAAAGTCAATCGAGGATCCCGTGAATTTTCATAATGCTCCCGTTGTGCTAACACTCATAAGAAATACTTTGGGAGGCAGAGTGTGGGACTTTCTACAGGGAGCAGTAGACGCATTCCCTGTCATAAGAATGTCCCAAATTGGAACTAAAGATATACAAAAATTTTCTTTGCTCTGTGCTGAGAGAGTCGCTGTCATCCTCCACCACTCTCTTTATAGGCAATAAAACTAACGTTCCCACGGACATCGGCGGGATTGTCACAGACGGATGAATTACATCCAATATTGGTACCAGCAGTCTGGGACAATCTGTCGGGGTCCTGTCTGCTGCAGATTTTCATCCAATCAGTGTCTAAGGGATACCACTTAAAAAGCTTGAATGTGAGAGGCCTGTGAGATTGGGGTAAGGCTGCCTGCCTGCCTGCTTTGTGATCTTTTGTCCTTTGGGGTAGATGTGGTTGCAATCCAGGAGACACACTTTGTGAAGGTGATGCTCGTGTGCTGTTTAGCGACTGTTGTCTATTCAGCATACTGGGACCAGCAGATCAGAGGTGTTTCCTTGTTAGTCAAACGTACACTGTATGCGAGGGTGGACCTTGTCCATGTTGATGTGGGAGGGCTGGATGATCATGGCTGATATTGCCGTGAACAGTAGGTAGTTTCAGATATGTGCCCAATGACCGGGACAAGCATGTCTTGTTTTTCTGTCAGTTAGGTCTGTTCCTGGTGGATTCTTCGTGCCTAGTCTTAGTGGGAGACTGGAATGCCGTCCTGAATCCCAAGCTAGATAGGAGGCGGGGAGCTAGCAAGAAGTCGAGTGATCATAACCTGGTTGATCTGATTGACGAGAACTGCTTTACCAAGGAGCCTGGTCTCCACGATGTGGATTTTTGCAGATATTTAGCTGACTTTCCTCTGCTTGGGCTGACTGAAGCAGCTAGCTGCAAGGGTGAGATCATGTAGGGCTTTCACTTGGCATTGAAGAGGATCGGCATGCATGGGCAAGTCTCAAGGACTTGATGGTCTATCCTATGAATTGTATTTGGGGCTGTCGCACATCTCTGTACCAATTTTGACGGTGGTGTTCAACAACTGGTTCCGGCAGGGTTCTGAGCCCAACTGGATTTCCAGGGGGGGATGATCATGCTATTGAAAAAGATCAATGGTTTTAGGGAGGATTTAGATGATTACAGGCCCATAACTCTGCTAAACATAGTGTTAAAGATTTTGGCCAAGATTCTGACGGTGCGCTTGCAGACATTTGCTGAGATTCTGTTGGGACTTGAGCAGACTTGTGCTGTGAAGGACCAATCAATTCAGAGCAACCTGCACTTGATCCACATAATCCTAGAGTGTAAAAGACGACAAGCAAGCAGCGCTGATCTAATTAGATCAGTCCAAAGCATGTGATAGGGTCGACCATCATTATCTGGCAGTTGTCCTGCAGGTTGCCTGATTCAAAGCTGACTTTTGCAAGTGGATCAGCCTACTGTATCGTTTCCCCAGTGCCGTGGTACAGGTGAACGGAAAATGATCGGGCGCTTTTGTGCTGTTTCAGTCGGTTCATCAGGGTTGTCAACTGTCGACCTTACTTTATGCTTTGGCGTTGGAGCCTCTCCTTTGCTGGTTAAAGTACAGGGCACGCAATCCAGCTCTACATGGAATTGCTGTTCCTGGTGGGGCTAGAGCTAGGGTTTCTGCGTACACCAATGACATACCCATTTTCATGTCAACCCGGGACAACATTGAGCTGGTGCAGAAGGCACTTGAGTGGTACAAAAAGGTGACAGGGACGAAAATTAACTGTGACAAGTCTTCTGGCTTGCAGTTAGGTCCCTGGAAGGGTTTTTCTCTCCCGGGGCTCTTCAGTAGGATTGCCGGATCTCAAGCTGGAGAAGAATTGGTCGGAGGTACAGGCAAAGATCAGATCGTCGGTCGCAACTTGGCTTTGATGGCGGTTGTCTGTAAAGGGCAGGGCTGAGGCGTGTATTATATACATCATTCCCCTCATCCTTTTTCAACTTTCAGTACACCCTCTTTGTGATGACCATAGGAAGGCAATCGAGTACTTGTTGGGCACCCTCTTGTTGGGTGGGCGCAAGCATCTGGTCAACAATAAGTCTGTGCCAAATGCCTCAAGGTTGGCTTTCCTACGTCGCATCTTGACAGAGGATTCAATTTTGGAGAGGAATGTCAGGAAAGCTTTCCCTTGCCTTACTATCACTCCTGTTTCGCGGGCTGAGCACCGATATAAGCCTCGAAATCAATCTGAATTCTTACTTGAGTGATGAAGTGAATTGTGGGCCATTCCTCGGTCCACTGACCTTTCTCAGTCTTGGAGGCACTGGTATCATTTATTGGTGGAAGGCTTGTGACGAATTGACTTGGCTTGTTGGTGACTGAGTAATGCTCATTTTGGCCTTGGGTGCCAGTGGCGAATTACCTTAGCAACCCTGAGTTTTTGCTTAGTTGGCGATTGATTCAGAACGTGCTTTCTCTCAATGACAGGCTCTTCAAATGGGGCAGGGTAGATATGTCCGACTGTCTGACAACAGTCGGACATATCTACCCTGCCCCATTTGGTTGGTTTACAAAAGAAAAAAAAAAAAAGCTGCGCACATCTACCATTGTCCTCAGGGGCACCCCTTTCGGAACTATGTCGGCCAGTTGACCTCATATCATACTCAATCTTCTTGTGCCCATTAATCTCACGTACATGTATGACAATGTGTCGCCTCTGTATCCAGGGAGAAATGGATGGTGTTTTTCTCGTTGCTGGCTGTGGCTTGAATGGTGATATTGGCGATGTGAAAGAAGGGAATCTTGCAATATGAACATTATTCTCATCAGCATCTGATTAGATTCTTTGAGCATCAACTCAAAATGAAGATCAGATCTGATTGAAAGTGTTTGATAGTGACAGATTTCAGCAAAAGGTAGGAAACTGTAGTAAGTCTGCTCGGTGTGAATTTTCTTAATTTTCTTTTAAGTCCCTTAAGGTACAATGTGGCGGTTTCCTGTGAACCCTTCCCTGGTTAAGTTAGACATCTTTTGTGTACCTAGTTAATGTGAATGAATGGGTTCCAAGTCAGAATTCCCAGTTTGGGTTAATATTTGATTTTCCCATTCCATTTTTTATTTTATACTCTTCCACTCCCTTAGCGAGTATACTACACGATTTTGCTGTTTTGGCAGAATACAGCAGCCACTCTGATTTTGTGGGGTGGACAGGTCTTACTAACATTTGTTTATTTTAGTTTGAATATTTTGTTATATTTTAGTTTGTTTTGGGTATGTCATCCACCACTTTTTCATTTCATTATCATTAAATCTTTTAAATATATTTTTGTATTATTGTATAGATTAGCAATTTTTATGTCATAAATTTGTTTCCTCTTTCTTAGGTGCCTCTTGTAAATATGTGGTATTGTCACTAAAAAGAAGGAGGGAAGAGGAGGAAGAAGTGGTGCAAAAAAAAAAAAAAGAAGCAAGAAACATGGCAGGGCAGAATGGGTCATGGTGGCCGCCACAACACAGTTCGCCCCTGCACTGCCAGTAAGAATGGAGAACAAAGGCGAAGAGTCAATCTGCCTCCCCAGTCAGATACATTCATCTCCTTCACCCACACTCTTTCCAACCACAGACACCTTCTCCAAACAGATAAACCCTCCTCCTAAAAAAAAAAGGAAAGGAAGAAAAAAATATCTACAAGCATGAAAACATTTGTAGAATAGACAGACAAGCCTTAGAGAGGAACCTTTCCTCTCAGAGGAAGGCCCTCCTATGGCCTTTATTCAAAATGTCCTCGGTTGACAGTATGTCAATCGTGGACTCTACTAATTTCCCAAATGCCCCCAGTGTACTGACCTTTATAAGAAATACTGGAGGCAACCTCAAATTTTGAGACTTTCTGCAGGGAGTAGTGGAAGCATTTCCAAATATTAGAATATCCCAAATAAGAACAAAAGACCTACAGAAACTCATCATTTTGTGCTAAGAGGGTCCCTGGTTATCCTCCATCCCTCTCTTTCTGGGGCATAAAACTAACGTTTCCAGTGGATGTTGGCAGGATTGTTACAGACGGACAAATTATGTCTGATATCAATACCGGCAGTCTGGAACAATCTGTGTCTAAGGGGTACCACTTAGAAAATGTCTATCAAACTAGCCAGCTTGAATGTGAGGGACCTGAGAGATTGGGGTAAGGCTGCCTGCCTGTTTCATGATCTCTTGTCCTTTGGGGTGGATGTGGCTGTGATCCAGGAGACACACTTTATTTATGAAGTTGATGCTCGTGTGCTGTCTAGAGACACTTGTCTATTCAGCATATGGGAACCAGGAGGCCAGAGGTGTTTCTTGGTGGTTAAACATAGCCTGGGTGCGAGAGTGGACCTTGTCCATGTCAACGCAGGAGGCGGGTTGATCATGGGCGACATTGTCATAAACAGTATCTTGTTTCGGATCATTGCAGTTTATGATCCCAACTCCCAAATTAGCATGTCTCATTTTTCCGTCAGTTAGGACCATCCCTGGTAGACTTTTCGCCCCTAGTCTTAGTGGGGAACTGGAATGCCGTCCTGAACCCCAAGCTAGATAGGGAGTGGGAAGCTAGAAGGAGGTTGATCTGATCGACGAATTTGGTCTCGTCAATAGATACTGGGTTGATCACCCTGGGAGGAAGATGTGGACATGGTCTCTTAAGTGGCCGTCTACCCAAGTAGCTAGCTACCTGGATAGAATGTCAGTTAGAAGAGTCGATATAGACTTTTTAGAATGTCCCACGTTCCACTGGTTAGGCTACTCGGACCACAAACTCATTTGTGCCTGGGTGGCGTTAGACGGTAGGCTTAGGTTTACCAAGGACCCTGGTCTCCGCAATGATGAGTTTCGCAGCTATTTAGCTGACTTTCCTTGGCTTTTTCATCTTGACTGGGTCAGTATTTGATTTTCCCCATTCCATTTTTTAGTTTATATTCTCCCACTCCATTAGTGAGTGTGCTACTTGATTTCACTGTTTTGGTGGAATATAGCAGCCACTTTGATTTTGTAGGGTGAATGGGTCTTACTAACATTTGTCTATTTTAGTTTGAATATTTTAGTTCATTTTGGGTATGTCATCTCCCTCCCCTTTTTCATTTTATTATCATTAAATCTTTTAAATATATTTTTGTATTATTGTATAGATTAGCAATTTTTATGTCATAAGTTTGTTTCCTCTTTCTTAGGTGTCCCTTGTAAATATGTGGTATTATGGTGTGTGAAGGATTGGGAGGTGATGGATAGGTTCTTGTGGTGAATATGCAAATTGTTAATGAGTGATAGGGTGATGAAAGTGTTTAGCCAGTTATGGAAGACCACCCTCTATCCACCCCCTTTTCAGCCATGTACCACATTTTTGTTTGACAAGACGTCACAAAAGTATTCCTATGTAGTTAGTGAGACTGGCAGTAATGAATGATTGTAAAACTAAAGAATAAGTCTTAGATAACTTTAAAAAAAAAAAACATGTTAAGAACTTTAATATTCATCCTGTTAAGAATTGTTGCTGAATGCGATGTTAAAGCAGTAAATAAAGAAAGCATTACTCAACTGTTACAGGGGGGATTGATTCTTAAAATTTAAAATGACTGTTCATTATTTTAAATTGTTTCAAATTTTAAAACATTTCTTTTTTAGAATTTTAATCAGTATTGTGTTGATTTACATGTTTTTATGAGGTTTTGCCCCCACATGTCAATAGTTACAACTCCGGACACAGTAAACAATCATCACCAAACGCAACTGCTGGCGCGACAAAATAAGCGAACGAAAACTTCAAACTTTGAAAGTCACGTGTATTTCCACACAGCTACATTCACTCATTGTACATATACACATGCAATAATCACGTGGTAATCTTGCTTTCCCCGCTTTTTTACAGGATGTATATACAGCAAACACGTGGTACACCCACAGACAGTTGGCAGCAGTTCACGAGCAACACCAAGCAAGGCAGTCACAGCTGCCTGCAATAGTGGCATGCTATTGCAGGGTTCGCGTTCTTCAATATCAAGTAATTCTCTCACACATACGCACTAATTGCAAGATGCAAGTAGATGCCTTTTATTTCTTTAAATAACACTTGTACAAATTATTACAGTTGGCACAAGAATCTTCACACGCATAACATGTAAAACATTAAGACCAACTCACCTTCTCTTACTAAATCATTCTTCTGAACTATACAAAGATGAACATTCTCACGAACTCAGACATTTTCACCAATCTTCTATCAATATTATTCCTCACACAAATTACCTATAACAATGATAAATCTTCCAGCGACAAAGAATATTATAACTTACCTCAAAAGCTTTAACACACTCTTATGCAGAAAATGAAAGACACTTTAATCAAACACTTTCAACGTCTGTACAAAGTATGTATTTCTTGTTATTGTTAATACACTTGATATGATTACAGTTAATGCTTTGACCATTTCATTCAATTTTCCATTTGCTAATTTAATGAATGATTTCAATCAAATAAAATATGATTGTTGGTATGCAGAAATTTAGTTAGGAAGTTCTTGGGAAATGGCCTTGTGCCATGTGAAATTCAAACCTAAATGAACCTTGCATAAGAGGCCCAAACAACTTGTTTCACTATGGATGGATATACTGCAGTTTTTAGGCGAGTTTAAATTATTTTTATATTTTCTTATAAAAGTTGTGGGGCTTGATACATTGACACCCACACACACACACACACACACACACACACACACACACACACACACATGGTCATTCAGCGTTCACGTGATAACTTAGTTTCCCGCGTAAACGATGCCAATAAAAGTGGGGAACGTCACGTGGTACGCCAGTTAGGATTTTGTCCCGGACAAGAGCAGACATGTTTCCCTAACTCACAAAAACACACGCGCACTAATTGCGGGTAGCAATTAGGGGCGCAATTTTTTATTTCTCACCAGGGAAAGAACTTCTCTTTCCTTAATTTTATGCATGCTGTCAACCCTATGTAACCTTTGTTAATATATTGTTTTTCTCGTTACTTTCGCCTACTCGTCTTTCTTATTGCCTGTTTTATTTCATGACCCCCTGTTACGTCGAGTCGATTCGTAAATCTAAATTAGTAATGGACGCTTCGTCTTCTACAAAGTTGTTTAAAATAAATTGGATTGGAGAATCCTATATTTTTAATTAGTAAAAAAAAAAAAAAAAAAAAAAAAAAAAAAAAAAAAAAAAAAAAAAGAGAAAAAAATAGAAAAATTTAAATGCTTTTTAATTTCTTGTTTAAATTTTCAGTATCTATAAGTTATAGAAGGAATTACTAACTTGAACGTCTTAGTTTAATTTATTTTACTTAAGCTAGGAACATTTTATTAAAAAATAAACTAGAAGAAAGAATAGTCGTGACCAGTCACGTGTGTGCCGATAAATAAAATAATTGTAATGTAAAAAAAGTGTATCTGTTTTTTCTTTATTTAATAATTCTTGCTACCTACTGGTTCTCGCAAAAATTATTATTGAATGTTTAAACTTTAGTTTAATTATTTTTAAAATTAGACTGGGTACATTTTAAGAAAATAAAATAAACTAGAAGAGAGAATACAACATTTATCATTTAGTTGCGACCAGTCACATGCGCGCCGATAAAAAAATAAAATAATTGTATATGCGTATCAGTTTTTTTTATTTATTTAATAATTCTTGGGACCTTTAGGTTCTCGCAGATATTTGTGGTGAAGACAAAATAAAATATTTTCATCACGATTTGCAAACTCGCAATGTCAGTGGATAAAGAAACACTACTTAACTATCATAAGACAATTTACTAATCGCAGCTCGACTACATTTTACCTATCGCTTTACTTTTAATCAAATTTTGTGCACTTTTCTTGAAAGCAGATTCCAGTTGTCTATCTTAAGCTTTATAAAACTCGCTATCTGATTGGCTAATTTATTTCTAAAAATATCTCTGCACCAGGCGTAATTTTTCAGCCGAGGCGTTGTGCTACTAAAGAAAAAACCCGGCAAGAAAGTCAGTCGGCATTTTTATATTATGTTGATTCAGATGCGTGGCTGAAGCATATTAGTAAAGATTAGTAAAAGCAATGAGAGCAGAGACATCTTCGGTTTTTTTTTATGTATTTAATTAATGTCTGTATCTGGCTGGAAGCCTAATTGTTCTTCCTCTCTTTGTGCAGTTTGTTGTTGTTGTGTTCTCCGTGCCTGTTTGTGGTACGACTGGTCTTTGTTGACTATTATCCTGGTTGAATATGTTTTCATAGTCGTATGTAACTTTGGGTGTTGGGTTTTCATTTGTTTTTAAGAGGTGACGCCTGTTGCGTCTTAGATGTTTTCCTTGTTCTGTTTTTATTAGATACGAATGAGGCTCTTAGTTTTTTGACAATTTTTCCTTTCAGTTTCCAATTATCTTGGGAACGAATACGAACAGTATCGTCTTTGTTTAGTGTTGGTAGTTCTTTGACCTTTTTGCCTACATCATGCCTTTTCATTGATTTATTGTGCAAGATGTTAGGAAGGTTTGTCCTAAGCGTTCTTTTCATTAGTTGTTGGGCTGGTGACGGCGATTTATCTTTTAATGGAGAGGTCCACAGTGCTAATATTGCTAGGTATGGGTCTTGGTCACTTTCAAAGGACTTTATTAATGTTCTTTTGATAGTTTGTATATTTCTTTCTACTAGTCCATTTGATTGTGGATAGTTCGGACTTGTCTTGATGTGTTTGAAATCCCATTCTTTAGCGAATTGTTTAAATTCTGATGATGCGTATTCGGGTCCATTATCGCTGATCACTTTGTGGAATACCAAATTTTGCGAAGGTGTTTTTTATTTTATTGATCACTGTGCGTGAGTGCAGTCATCAAGTTTATGGATATCGAAATATCTCGTTGAGTAGTCTATAATCACTACGTATGCTTTATTGTATAAATAAAAAATGTCTGTCGCGACTTTCGTGCAAGGTGTTACTGGTATTTCATGGTGCATTAGGTGTTCAGACGGTTGTTGGTTTCTATGATTTAAACAGTGTGTACATGTACTTATCATTTCTTTTATCTGACTGTTTATGTTGGGCCAATACATGACTTCTTTTGCTCGTGCAATGCACTTCTCTATCCCTAAGTGTCCAGTATGGATTTTTTGTAGGACTTCTTTTCGTAGAGAGGTTGGGACTACTATTCGCGTACCTTTCAGTACTAGTCCTTTGACGACTGATATTTCATCTCGAACTGGCATGTATGGTGCTACATTGGGTGGCACGTCTTTATTTTCTGGCCAAGTTGACGTTGCATATTTCATTAGCATTTGTAGTGTTGGGTCTTTCCCAGTTTCTTCTCGGTAGACGTCGAGTTTTTGATCGCTCATTGGGTATTGTTTTAAGATCGTATGGATATATTTGTCCATCTCCGTATCCGATATCTCTTGTGAGCTGTCCGATATATATGCACGTGATAATGCGTCAGCAATTACAGATTCTCGACCAGGGATATATATCACTTCAAATTCATATTTTTGGAGTGGCATTAGGAATCTTTGAAATTTGGAGGGCTTTTAGTAATTGATTTTTTGAAGATTTGCCTTAATGGTTTATAATCATTCTCTATTTTTTGTCTCTCTGCTCTCATTGCTTTTACTAATCTTTACTAATATGCTTCAGCCACGCATCTGAATCAACATAATATAAAAATGCCTACTGACTTTCTTGCCGGGTTTTTTCTTTAGTAGCACAACGCCTCGGCTGGAAAATTACGCCTGGTGCAGAGATATTTTTAGAAATAAAATTTTTTTCCATAGATGAATTGATGGAATTTGCTTCAGGCGAACACTATGCTAAATGTTTCCAATTCAATCGGACAATAATTTTGTTCTGTAGGAGTTGTCGACCTTGATGCATAAGATACTGGTAGCCAGGTTTCGTTGTGCTTTTGCTGTAGGACAGCACCTAAGCCGTGTTTACTGGCATCAGTGGTTATCTTTATTTCTTTACAAGGGTCGTAGAATTTCAGAACTGGTAAATTTGTTATTATCTGTTTAAGTTTCTTTACAGCCTCTATTTGGGGTTTATCGAACGACCAAAGAGTTTCGTTGTGTAGAAGTTTTCTTAGAGGTGTAGTTATTTCCGAGTATTCTGGAATGAATTTGCACAGATAGTTGGTCATTCCCAAAAATCGTTGTATGTCTTTTTTATTTTCGGGGAGAGGCATGTGTGTAATCGCCTTTACTTTGGAAGGGTCTGGTTTTAGTCCTTCATGGGTGATTAAATGACCTAAGTAAGTCAGTTGTTTTTCTGGTGGGCACCAGAGCAGTAGGTGCATTTTTCAATCCAATGCTGTTTGGCGGGCCTTCTATCTTCTTGCTTGAACGTTGCATGGGAAGACGTCTTGTTTTTTATTTTATTTTTCTTCATATCCCGAATAAGGGATATGTTTTCAGTGTCCGACGTGGCCATTATTTTAGAGTGTCGTTTTGTTTCTTCTGCACTGAGGCCTGCTTGGATAGCTTTTCCTAAGTCCAATGACGGTTCTCGCAGCATTCTCTCTCGAAGCATATTGTCATTTATGCCACATATGAGAATGTCTTTAATAAGTCTCTCTGTGAGCTCTCCAAATTCACTTTTATTTGCCTTTTGCCGCAGTTCGGTGATATATTCGTCGAACTTCTGTGTTTCTTTCTGTTTGCAAGTAAGGAATTCGTAAGTGAGAAAGCTTAAGTTCTTTCTCGGTTGGCAGTGTGAGTCGAATTTTCCTATCACATTTTCCAAGTCGTATTTCTGCTCTTCGTTTTCGAAATTGAAGGTATTATAGATTTTTCTTCCTTCATTTCCTATACAGGTTAATAGTATCGATGTTTTAACCTTCTCCGGTTTTCTATCTGACTCTGTAGCTTGCAGAAATAGCTGGAATTGGTTTTTCCATGTTTCCCATTCCTGTCCAAGGTTGTCGGAGGAAAAGTTGAGTTCTTTTGGGTGCGGCAGAAATTCCATTTTTTTTTTCTCAGTAGGCGTTGTGAGTGTTATGGTTGACACCATTTTATATTATGCTGATTCAGATGCGTGGCTGAAGCATATTAGTAAAGATTAGTAAAAGCAATGAGAGCAGAGAGACATGAGTATTAACGTAACCAAAACTTTATTAACACTGTCCCAGTAGTAATTTCTATTACTGGGATATACCACGTGGTGGTAGTGGGAGGTAGCAGGCAATTGGGAATAGTGGGAGTACTCACAGTCAAGGGGAAGCAACTCGTGTTTACATACATATAACAGGCATCAGAGAGACGGGAGAAAAATAAAGCAGCCTACACTTCACCAATGTCCATTTCACGTTAATACATTATAAACCTTTAATGACAACCGATGTCTGAAAAGAGTCTTTCTACTGTATATTTTATATTGAATTCCACTGTAATGTTTTAATGTGAAACATTTTTGGAAACTTTGTATGGAATTTAACTGAACTCTTGCAATTTGTTTGAATAATTTTGGAAACCTTGTTTATATGGAATCCAACTTAATACTTTTTGTGTGAAATCGAATTTCGGAAAAGTACTTAGTGCCTGATATTTTAATATGAAAAATTTCTGTTTATCCAATCTACAAACTTATGATTACCTGTCTTGGAATAAGCTGCTGGTAATTGCAACTGTGTAAATTTGTAAATTGTAGTGAACAAAATAAATTGTAAAAATTTAAAATTCAAATCTGACACATTGATTTTGTTAGAAAAAAACCCAAAAAAAACGAATTTTCTGAAATATACAAACTTTGCACACAAAACTCGCGAAATTTCACACCACGGTGTGAAATGTTTTTCGGCAAATAGCAAACTAGGAAACATCTAAAAAAGAAAAAAAAAAAACAAATAAAATAATCTTTAATTATATAAAAAAAAAAATAAATAAATATCAAATTCTTTTTACTGACCTTTTTCGCGAGCCTCCGTGAAGCCCAGAATTAAATCCGGGTGTGAATTCCCAAATGATCTATTTGGAGCCCCAAAAAACGAAATAAAAGGCCGACGCAAGAAAACAATCGACAGTAAAGAAAATACGAGCATAATTAACACGTCCCTTGACAAACGTCAAGCGATCATATTATTATTGCCTCTCCTTCTCATCTTTTCTTTACAGTTCACCAATCCACTTAATAACTGACTGGTACCCGAAAGACTGAGCGAAGACTTCAAAGAGACTCCTAACA
Source organism: Ascarosepion bandense (assembly GCA_037127315.1). Classification (NCBI taxonomy): domain Eukaryota; kingdom Metazoa; phylum Mollusca; class Cephalopoda; order Sepiida; family Sepiidae; genus Ascarosepion; species Ascarosepion bandense. Next base: position 1,322,855 of record JBBBDQ010001284.1, on the reverse strand, counting down.
AACAAACGCATATACTCTTCAACATCACAAGCAAAACAAAAATTCTACCACGCTTTGGCAGTTCTTCCTCTAGAAATAGTAGGAAGAATAACAACAAATATATTACTCAAAAGATTACGATACCTTAAAAAGGAAGCTGTAATCAGAGCATATGAAAAATCAAATCCAGAGATGCTCGACAAACTGATGTCATCTTCAGGAATACCAGGACGAACTTCGACTGATTTAAACGAACTGATGTCGTTAGCAAGTTGCATCGCAAATGAAGACACTGTCCAACATAAATTTTAAATAATTTATACAAGCGCTGCCGCCTTTCATAAAACCAGTTATAGCCGCGCAAACAGATCTGAAAATAGACCGGCTAGTAAAAATGTCCGATGATCTATATTTTAACAAACAAGAAACACATTCAGCAAGTGTCCGGAGAAAGCCATCGACAACACCAACTACAACTGCAAAGATACCAAAATACAACAAAGGAAAGTTCACCTGGTATCTCTCCGTTTCACAGAGATCAAAAGCCCAAAATCTCTCGCGCACGTATTTACTTTGCTGAACGTGCAAAGTTTTGCAAACCCTGGTGCAAAAGGCTTAAGAAAAATGTAGAAATACAACTTAGTTCAAGACCCACTTCACCGGTATTAAATATAAACCCGGAAAACTAGTTCGGCGTAATATGATAGCTTCCGTATATTCGCCGCTTCTTGAAGTAGCTGCACGGTTAGGAGCTAACAAAGTAAATTTTGTTGTAGACACAGGAGCAGCTAAACAATATCTAAACGGCGCCATCATCCACCCAACCAACATCTCTATTGTAGCAGCTAACGGAATAAAAATAGGATGCTCTTGCTAAGCAGTAATCATGTTAGCACTAAATAACCTCAGAAGAAACTTTACTTGGACCTTTCTTGTTGCAGAAATGACTAAACCTTTCCCAGGTTATGACTTCTTGAGCCACTTTGAACTATTGGTTGATTGTACTAGTAAATAGAGACGACAACAAATACACAATCTAAAGTGCAACCATTTCGACGATAATGAACATTAATATTTATCCAGACAATCCTACAAACATAACAGTAAAAAATCTCAGAGAAATAGCCAAATATAATCTATCCACATCAAAATAGCAACGATATCAAACCCAAGGTATTCCACAGGATTGAAACTGGAAGTGATCCCCCTTTATCCAAAAATAGACAGTTATCACCACAAAAATACAAAATAGCGATAGAAGAATTCCGTAGACTTCAGAAAACTGGAATAATTTCCATTTCGAAATCGGAATGGAGTGCAGCCCTACATATGGTACCTAAACCCGACGGTACTTACAGACCCGTAAGTGACTACAGGTTACTAAATGCAATAACAAAACCTGATCGCTATCCAATATCAAGCAAATTCTCTGTCATCTGAATTGCACAAGAAAATTTTCTCAAAAATCGACCTGTCATCAACATACCACCAAGTACCAGTACACCCCGATGACATATGTAAAACAGCGATAACCACACTTTTTGGATTATACGAGTACAATTATGCCTTTCGGTTTGCGAAAGGCATCCAGTACCTTCCAAAAAGGATGATGGGCAGTATTTTTCGTGACTTCGTATATACATTCACGATATTCTTATCTTCTCGGATGACGAAAATAGTCATTACAAACATCTTGAGGAAGTACTACAGAAACTCAGTATGATTTTAAATTTTTCTTTGAAAATGTACATTTGTTGTTACCAAGCTCGAATTTTTAGAATTCGACATCTCAGCTGATGGACTTAAGCCCAGTACAAAGAAACTAAATGAACTTCCTCAACCAAATGATTCTAAATCCCTATGCAGATTTATCGGAATGGCGAATTTTTATAGAAAACTTGTACCAAATTTCAACAACATAATATTACTGTTGACAGAGCGAATGCGTTTCGAACAAAAATCTAAGACAATAACGCTTACTATGGAAGAGATTGAATCTTTTAATATAAAGAACTGTTTAACAAATGTAAACGCTCTAGCTTTTCCCAATTCGAAGGCTATTAATTATCAACTAGTGACAGACAATTCGAATTTTGCCGTAGGAGTAACTTTTTATCAAATGATTGATAACCAACCCATCCCTATTCGGTTCTTAAAAAAAATTGAACAAACCCAACAAAAATATTCCACGTTTGACAGGGAATGTACGTTAGCTGCGTACCTACCAGTATTACATTTTAAACACCTAGTGGAAGGAAGAAATGTGTTATTAATGACTAACCATAAACCACTTTGCAGTGCTTTTAAAAGCCAGTCTCTATTAAAGTCTGATAGACAACAACGACACCTCAGTTTCATTAGTGAATACGTTAATGATATATCTTACATAAAAGCTCACAAAATATTGTAGCCGATTGTTTATCACGACCAGCAAATGCAATCAATATTGATGTTTGCGACCTACAAGAAATAGTAACATCAAAATACTGACGATGGAGTCGAAACTTTCCGTGATCGTCTGAAACCATATACTGTAAACAAAAACAAAGCAGTGCTGTGTGACGTGTCATTACCTTTTCCACGACCTTTTTTGTCACGCAAAAACTAAGAAAATCGATATTTGAGAGTCTACATAATTTATCACATCCTGGTACATCAGGCTCTCTAAAATTAAAAAAAGCAAGGTATTACTAGCTTGGAATGGACAAGTCGATAAAAAACTTGGTGTAAGGAATGCCAAGAGTGCCAGCAAGCAAAAATAACAGTACATACAAAAAGTAAAGTTCAACCGTTTGAATTACCCTCCAGCCGCTTTCAGACGGTGCATATTGATATTGCTGGGCTCTTAACGTCAGTAAAGAACCATACTGATCCTTATATGTGTTGATAAGAACACCAGATGGATTGAAGCATGGCCACTGTCGGAGATCACAGTGAAATCAGTATCAATAGCTTTCGTAGACATATGGATCTCTGGATTCGGTGTTTCATTCCACGTTGTAACAGACAGAGGAAATCAATTCGAATCTGAATTGTTCACAGAATTATCTAAAATAATTGGGTTTCACCGACTGAGAACAACAGCATATCACCCGCAAACAAACGGTTTAGTAGAAAGAGCACATAGAACTCTGAAGACAGCAATAATAGCAAGAAAAGAATCCTGGCTGTCAGCTCTTATTGTGCTTCTCGGAATCAGGATAACACCTAATGATCCAACAATTCCCCGTTCACTGCATTAACAGGAAGTCAAGCTCAAGTCCAGCAATTGTTAATCGATCTTAAAGATGAAGACATAGAATTAACAGACTCTCACATCAAGACTTTAGCTGAAGAAATGCAAAAATTTGACATGGAAAATTTATCCAGCGGATATTTGCACTCTACGCCTAAGTCATATATTCCTAAAGATTTACAAAGCTATTTGGCTGAGAACGGACAAAGTACGAAAACCTTTTCGTTATCAGAGTTTACTGTGGATAATTATGATTATGTAAAATTTTAAAACGCACAACTCCCCCCCCCTTTTTAATGAAAAACATTAATTTGGGAATTCTCGCAAAAATCAAATAATTGTTGGATTTTAGTTAAAATTTCAGGACTTATATACAAATGAATTAAATTATTTTTGAAATTATTGTTTTTACAAAATCTTGATAAACATATATTATAATAAAATAATCATTAAATGATGTATTTTTTATATCAGTTACCATGCATGTGACTTCATGAAATTTCAAGAAATTAAATTTTTAAATTAAGTTTTATTAAATTTTTAAATTAAGTTTTATTAAATTTTTAAATTAAGTTTTAAACTATCGCCCGGTTCACACTCCACCCACGTCTATTGAACAGGTGAAGAGGTTCATCCCTTGCTCCTTGTTTAGGATGTGGTCTCCGGCTTTCTCTTTTCCAATCTTCACTCCTACGTAGCACCCTGCGCTCGCTTCAGTGGCGTTTCCGCCTTGCTCGGGGTGATATGATTAAAAAAAAATAATACACCGGCCCAGTTCAAGTATTAAGCTGTCACAAATATTTTACGATAAAAATATCTGAAAATGTGCATAATAATGTCTCCATTAACAGACTAAAACCAGCACATATTTCTAAAAATAAAACGTCAAGAGATTCTGTCGAAAGAAATCCGGAATTGAACGATTCCCGAGCTCATGATGAAAAACAAAAGCCGGTAGAACAATTAAAATGGTAAAAACAACATTTTTACTACTACTAAAATATATATATACAGAATTACACTCCATTATTTCAGCGAGGACCTATATGTAGTAAACAAACAAATAAAAATTCCAAATTCAAATCTGACAAATTGATTTTGTTAGAAAAAATAAAATAAAAACAAATTTTCTGAAATGTACAAACTTTGCACACAAAACTCAAAATTTCAAACCTCAGTGTGAAATGTTTTTCGGCAAATAGCAAACATCTAAAAAAATAAATAAAATAAAATAAAATAAAATAAAATTCCTTTTACGGACCCTTTTCGCGAGCCAACGTGGATTTTTGTTTATCGTTCAATGGGAAGCCCAGAATTAAATCCGGGCGTGAATTCCCAAATGACCTATTTGGAGCCACAAAAAAAACGAAATAAAAGGCCGACACAAGAAAACAATCTATAGTAGAGAAAATATAAGCATAATTAACACGTCCCTTGACAAACGTCAAGCGAGCGTTATTGCCTCTTCTTTTCTTTACAGTTCACCAATCCACGTAATAACTGACCGGTACAAGAAAGACTGAGCGAAGACTAAAGAGTCAAAGACACTTCTAAACAAACAAACGCTCACACATACAATTACTACTGTGAACATTTTTAACGAACTTTGTCCCAACCAAAAGACATTACTTTTATTTGTAAAAAAACCTTATCTATCTATCTATAGGGACCTTCACGCATTCGCCGAAAAAGCAGCATAGCATGAGGGCTATGATGCTCAAACTTAAGTTTGAGCATCAAAAATGTTTATGCTATTATTGAGAGAGAGAGAGAGAGAGAGAGAGAGAAATTTTAATCCTTTCTAACACGTTCGAACATTTCTTTGTTTTCCGTCAGCTATTCATGCTGTGTTTAATGTGACTATTAGGGAAAATGTACAAGTCGTATTTTGACGTTGAAAGACATTTATTAGTTGATTTTTGCAAGAACCAACATTGTCTGATTTTGAAACTTTCAGGGCTTATTCACAAATGAATGAAATTATTTATACAATTTTTAGAAAATCTTGTTTAATGTTTTTTAATTTATTTTATTTTTTTTTTACATTTGTTAACCCTACTACAATTAATTGCATAAAACTTCTAGAAATAAATTATACCCATTTTTTTCTTTTAGTTAAATGCAGGACTTATTAGGGAATAAATGTTTTTAATTACCAAACCATTTTTCCGAAAATCTGCTACGAAAAATCAAAACTGCATTTATGCTATTTTTAATGTAGATAAACTTTTAATTGATTTTATAAATAATCAATTAAGATATCATATTCTGAAGAAAAAAATTCGATGAATAATGAATTTTTATAGGAATTATTTTCATTTTTTTTCTTTGCTAATTAAAGTTTCAAACATGGTAATTTTTTGTTTTGTTCCTGGAAGGCCTTTACCCCATCAAATCTTTCCTAAACTTCCTTACGTGCAAATATATATGCTGAACTCAAATTGATAATTGTTTATTGAAAAAACCCCAAAAAAACCCTATTTTTTTTCCTGTTATCGACCAGAAAAAAAAATCGGACTATACCTCACCCCTTACCACCATTCTCATATCTGATTCACCGCTGAATGACTTTAGGCGTAGGAGACTTATTTGGGTCTGTTTACTTCCTTTGAGCAAATACTCCGCGATTTGTTTGGTTTCGGAACTCAATTTCCACGTAGTAATTGCAAAAAAGGAAGTAAATTTGTTGAAAAATCGGCAAACTACGCGTGAAGTCATAACATTTTTTGAAGCGTGGTTACGGGGTGAGAAACAGCGGAAAGAAGTTCGATATTTTTCTGGTTGTAAACTTGAAAAAAAGGTAGGTTTCGTCAATAAACAATTATCGATTTGAGTTCACCCAGCATTTACATTTGCACGGAAATAAGAGTGTTTTGGAAAGATTTGAAGGGGTAAAGACCTTCAGGGAACAAAACAAAAATTTACCAATCGAACTTCTAGCTGTTTAATCTCACCCCTAACCGCCAAGTGGAATGACTATATTGAATCCATTGCTAAATCCGCTGCTATGAAAGTCGGTTCTCTGTACAGGGCCCGGAGGTTTTTCCATCTGAATCTATCCTGCACATTTATAAATCTACTATCCGCCCGTGCATTGAATACTGTTGCCATATCTGGTCGGGTGCCTCTGCTATTCTCCTTGGGCTTCTAGACAAGGTACAGCGGAGGGTCTGTAATGTGATCGATACCGACTTAGCAGACCACCTGCAGTCTCTCTCTCACCGGCACGACGTGGCTTCCCGGTGTCTCTTCTATAAATACTTTCACGGCTTCTGCTCCGATGAACTTAGATCACTGGTGCCCCCTAGGTTCGAATTTGCACAAGATACTAGATTAGCAACTAGATCCCATCCTTTTACAGTGAAACCGATAAAATGCAACTGCAACTTCTACTCCAACAGTTTCTTTTCTCGCACTTCCCAACTGTGGAATTCTCTTCCACATGACTGCTTCCCCGACGGCTACAATCTCCAAGAGTTTAACTGTAAGGTCAATAGACACCTCCTAATAAACTAACTTCCATTCTTTCAAACACTCTTCCCACCCACCCAACTATCTATCACCCCACCTTCTGACATTTCCTATATCTAACCACTCTTCCTATTTACCTCCCCCTATGTAGCCCCAAGTGCAATAGTGGCAGTGGAATGCCTTGCTTGGGGTGAAATGATTAAAAAAAAAAAAAAAAAAAAAAGTAACACAAAAAACAGAAAAACACACACTTAAACGCACACACAAACAATATTTCGTAATACAAACTTACACTCTTTCGTCTTTCACTTTGCTTTTAACTCCATCATTTAACTTAAACATTGTTGAATCAAAACTTTTTTCCGCACAACGCTTTTGAGCAATTGTACCTCTGTTAATCATTCTTAAACTGTTTCAAACAATCGTTCAAAGAACATCTATCGCACTAGAGAACTTTATTCAAACAGTTGACTTTCGACCAAAACTACAGTTAATGGGAGATAACTTTTCCTCCTTCATTCACATTTTGTACACAGTCTAATTACATTCTTTGTTTTACTGTATTTTTTATCAATACATATTTATTGTTGGTTACCAATTGGCGTTGTTATTTCATGAATCTTTAATATAAGTGGAGGTATAAGACCCCTACACAGTCATTGTCTTCGGTTATTAATTCATTAAAAAAAGACAAATTGAAAATTCCAGAGCTTTTAACACCTTAAAAATTTAACAATGTCAAAAATTTAACTAAAAAAAAAAAAACCCCAAAAAAACAAATCAAGTGAAATTGAGAACCCTTCTTCTATGTACCCTGTCCCTTCAGGATCATGGTTCTCCACGTTTCCCTATCCCTTGTGGCTCTTAGTATGTTTGCTCCTGTTACTCCTGGCAACTCCCGTTCCGTCATCCACCTGATCAGGCCCTGCAAATATGTTATCCGCTGCCTTCCTCTGTCTCTCTTTCCTTCTGTCTGGCCAGTCAGTATCAGGTTCTTCAGGCTCTCCTTCCTCATTGCGTGTCCCAGGAACTTCAGTTGTCTCTTCCTGATGCTCAGTATAAATTTCCTTTCCTTTTTGTTGCCATTCTTGCCAACACCTCATCATTGCTTGCATGTTCAGTCCACGATATCCGCAGCATCCTTCTGTAGAACCACATTTTCGCTGCTTCCAGTTTTGTCCTCATTTTTGATGATATTGTCCAGCATTCACTGCCGTATTGAAGAACTGACATCATACAGTAATCCAGTGCACTTTTCTTTGTTTCTAGTGAAATTTTCCTGTGTGTTAGTACTTTACTCAGCTTCTGGAACGCGTCCTTTGCCATGCCAATTTGCCTTCGGATCTCTGTGTTGCACTTTCCATCTCCTGTTAGAACACTTCCTAGGTATTTAAATTTTTGTACTTGCTTGATTCTGGTATCCCCCACCTGTATTTGGCATTTTGGGTTGCACCTTTTGCTGATGACCATGCATTCAGTTTTCTTAAAGTTTATTTGTAGTCCTTTTTTGTCACTCTCCACCGCTAACTTCTGTAGGAGGTCTTGTAGTTTCCTTTCTGTGTCTGCAATCAGCACTGTATCATCTGTATACCTTATGTTGCTCAAGTTGTGACCTCCAATAACAAATCCTGGCGTGTCATCTAGGGTCCTCAAAATATTCTCGCTGTACAGGTTGAACAAATCCGGTGAAAAGACACATCCTTGTCTTACGCCTCTTTCTATCTTTGTAAATCTATTGAGATCGTTACCTGTCCGCATGCAGGCCATTTGCTGCCAGTAGAGATTCTTGATTACTCTTTCCCGAAAATGTCGAGGCTGCCGAGCATCTCCATCAATTCTTTGTGTTGTATCTTGTCGAATGCCTTCGCATAGTCAATGAAACATAGGTACAAGTCTTTCTTCATTTGTATTGCCCTTTCGGAGAGCATCCTAATCATGAATATGGCATTCCTTGTTCTAGTGTCTTTGACGAACCCGCACTGTTCCTGCCCTATCTCTGGCCTGATTCTGCTTCTCGCTCTGTTCATCAGGATTCTGACAATCAGTTTTGTAATGTGACTCATTAAGCTGATAGTTCTGTGTAGTTCGCACCTGGTTTCTTCGGCAGTGCTATAAATATCGACTTGCATAGGTAATCTGGTATTATTCTAGTGCTATAAATTTCGTTTATTATGTCGGTCATTTTTTTCTATGCCATATTCTTCTAAGGCTATCAGCAGCTCTATCACTATGCCGTCTGGACCAGCTGCTTTGTTTCTGTTCATTTTAGCTATTGCATTGTGTATTCTTGGGTGTTCTCTCCTGTCGCAAAAAAGATCCTTTATATACTCTTCTCATCGTTGGAGTATTTCCTCTTTCTCCAATATGATTGTTCCATCCTTGGATTTTATGCATCCTGTTGAGGAACAGGTTTTTTGTCCTGTCAGTTCTCTTATCTCTTTATGCATCTCTGCTTTATTGGTCCTGCTCAGTCTCTCTACTTCTGTGCATTTGTTGAGCCATTCCTCTTTAGCTTGTCTGCATTTGTTCCTTATCTCCCTGTGAAGTTTCTTGTACTCTGCTCCATGTCTTGGTGTTATTTTTTGTCTCCTTTGCATCATGTGGAGAATCTCTTCAGTCATCCACTCGTTTATTCTTCTGCATCTGATTTCCTTTGGGGCTATGTTGTTCACTGAGGTCACAATCGCTTCCTTTAGTCAATACCATTTTGAGTGCCCTTTTCCAATTTGTTCTTCATATTTCTTTCTCACGCTGTTATTGTATTCTTTCTGCAGGGTGAGGTCATTCACAAGCATGTCGTATTGCAACCTTGGTGATGTGCTGGGCTTCTTCAGTCTTTGGAGTTTCACCATTAGTTTGCAGATGATTGGGACGTGGTCACTTCCGCAGTCGGCACCTGGATATGTTTTGCATTGGACCACTGCATTCCTGAATCTCTTGTTTATAGTTATGTAGTCTGTTTGGTTCTTTGTGTTGCTTCCTGGGCTTATCCATGTCCATAGATGTTGTGGGTGTTAAAGAATATAAACAACAACCAGTTGTAAGTATAGTGAACAAGATATTTATTTGACCAAATGCTGTGTGCGACTGGTCTCTAAGAAAATGTCATCCAGAATGCCCCTTGTGGCCTCCCCTCTTCCTCATGTTCCCCTCGCGGCCCCTCTCAGGTTCAAGGGAAGACAACTGGTCTTCCAAACTTGTGGGATAGACTGTGTTAAATGTTAATAGTGGGTGTTCTTGAAACCAGGTGTTAGTAATTACCTGGTCACTGGCTGAGCACCATTGGACCCATTTTTCTCCTCGTTCGTTGCGATCCCCTAGTCCAAAGTTGCCGGTCGTGTCTCCTTCCCTATTTTTACCTACCTTGGCATTCAAGTTCTCCATTATAGTCCTAATTTCTTGACCTTTGCACTGAGCCTTGGCATTGTCCAGTATTGAACAGAATGTTTCTATTTCGTCCTCTGAGCTTTGAATTGTCAACACATAAACTACTATAATAACTATATTGAAGGGCCTTCCTCGCAGTTTAACCAAGAAGACTCTCTCCGATAGCTGACAGTATCCAAGAACGCATTTCTTTACTTCTTTGTTTAGTATTAAACCGACTCCTTTTTAGTTTTTGCCTCCTGCATAAATTATCCTGTGGGTGTTGCTACTGAGATCTCCATTATTAGGCCATCTGGTTTCGCATATGCCTAGGATATTGATCTTCAGTGTCCATCTCCTGCTTGACATTCTCTAGTTGTCCACAGTTGAGTGTCCTGGTGTTCCATGTTCCAAAACTAATTTTGTCTTTGATGCGCAGTTGTAGGGTAACGGTCCAGAGACACTTGTTGCTCATGTCGCTCTTTCCTAGGCGAGGTACAAATTTTGGAGTAAAATGTCCCCTTTACGCTGTTGGTGCTAAGAATCCTACCTAGACTTATTAAAATTTACATGTATTAAATAAGCATAAATTTAGCCTTTATTACTTATTACTTTTCTTTTCATTACTCTCACTGTAAAACCATTGGAAATTTCTAGTCTCTTGGAAAATGAAACAGAAAATGTTATTTCACAAAAGCTGTCATTGTTATTCTTAAAATCTTTTTCCTGTTTCTTTTGTGATACAAGAATTGTACACATTTATTTGCAGATTCTTTATCTCCCAAAGGAGTAAATGAGTTGACTAATGAAGCAGTTCTTCATCTCCTACATTACGTACTGAAGAATAATCTCAAGTTTAGTAAGGTAGTCATGTGGATAAATCAACTTTTATCATCTAATTACAGTGAAAAGCATTTATTCTCAACAATAAAAAAAAAAACTGGAGCAGGAGAAATTAAAACATAAAAGTAAGAAGGCCCCCAAGAACTGCAAGAGTTGATTTCACCCTTCCAATAGTGAGTTAGCCTACTTCCCAAGACAAATCTCCAGCTACTACTGAATACTCATCTGCTTCACAAGGCGCTGGAAAAAGTCCCTGTGAAACTGTATCCATGAAAGAATTACAGGAAATGATAGACAAAAAGAATAAGAGTGTCAAGTTGCTGCTGAGAAACAGTGTTATCAAACATGGTGATCCTGTGAATTCCATTAGAGATACAACTTGTTTCAGGAATTGGCTTGGAAAGACTGAAAGACCAACTGAGATATCTCAAGGGTGTCTTAGGTGTCAAGATCAACACCAGTGGAAATAAAGTTCAGATGGAAGTTGCCCTCTGTAATTACTTGAGAATAAAACCAGTCTATTTATCTCCACCTCTAAAGCAACAAAGTCATTCGGTGAACCTGATGAGCATTCAAATAACTCTGGCAGTTCTAATGAAGAACCATCTCAAATTATTTTCACTTGCAAGTGCCAAGGACAATGGGTTGCTGTATATTATTATTATTATTTTTTTTTTTTAACCATATCACCCTGAGCAAAGGCAGTAACGCCACTGATGTGCAGGGGGCTACATAGGAGTGAAAAGATTGGAAAAGAGAAAGCCAGAAACCACATCCTAAACAGGGAACAAAGGATGAGCCTCTTCACCTGTTCAATAGACGTGGGTGGAGTGTGAACCGGGCGATTATTGATGTTACATCTCCATCCAGTGCTGTAATAAAATTTTTAACTCCAACTAAAACATAGAAATGATTATTTTCGATGGCCTTTATCAGATGATATTATGCAGGCAGAGTTAACACTTGTTTATAGATGAGATTTTTGATGTAATGCCAATTTCAAATGATGGCAGAATTTGGAATTTTCTGGATATAGTTACTATAACAGAAGTATATTAAAAAAATTCTGACTGCAAATCACTAAGGAGGAAGGACTGCAGGAGGACCATTAAATCTGCATAGAAAATATGTTCAGTCAGTTAAAAATATTTTTTGCTTAATTCAAATTTTGAATAAACAAAAATTTGAAGAAAACAAAATAACTCAATTTTGTATAACACATTTTGTTGTCTGGCCTATTTTATCAAGTTGAAAACTGCATAATTTTATCCAAGTTAACCCATCACTTAATAAGACCCAAGTCTGACATAGAAGGCATCACTAATAAAAATATCCATATTTCGTGTGTTTATTTTTTCTGATGGGGAAAAATACTGTGTCTTGATAAGTTATTCAGAAACTGCTCCATCAGAAACAACAGTTAAGAGTTGGTATGCTGACTTTAAACACAGTCATACAGATACAAAGGATGCTGAATGCTCAAGTTGCCCAAAATCAGCAGTTGACCTGGAAAACACCAAAAAAATCCACAAACTCGTTTTGGCTGATTGTAAATTGAATTTGCATGAGATAGAGAAGCTGAACATATCAGAAGGCAATGTAATCACTATTTTGCATGAATGATTCAGAGTGTTGTTTGCAACTGTTTCAACACAAGGAGTTTTTGCATAAATATGTGACAATGGATCCACCACTTCATTCAGGAGTTAAATTGGCAGACAGCAGCAGGTCAAAGATGCAAACATCAGCAAGCAAAGTTTTGGGCTCCCGTTTTTGAGATGCACAAGTTATTTGTTCATCTATTACCTTGCGAAAGAAAGAATCATCAATAGCAAATATTATTTAGCATTATTGATGTGTTTGAAGGAAGAAATCATCAAAAAATGTCCACAAATGAAGAAAAAAGTTATCTTTCACTAAGACAATGCACCATGTCACAAGTCGATCACAAGGATGGCAAAACTACATGAATTGTACTTTGAATTGCTTCCACATCCACTCTATTTTCCAGATCTAGCTCCCAGCAACTACTGGCTGTTTGCAGGTCTCAAAAGAATGCTCTAGGGAAAGAGATTTGTCTCCAATGAAGAAGTGATATCAAAAACTGAGGCATATTTTGAGGCCAAAGACAAATTGTTCTACAAAAAAGGCATCACATCATTGGAATCAGTGTATCACCCAAGAAAGAGACTATATTGATGAATAAAGTCAAATTTTGTTTAAAAGTTGTTTTATTAGTTAGGCCCAGGATTTGAGTGATGTGTTAAATTGTGTCTATGACAAAAAGTTTAGATATTACAGAGAAAACATCTTTTTTTTAATTCCTCATCCAAAAATTAGTAAAATTGCAAAATTTTGAGCTTGTACCTACAATGACTGCTTTTTGAGAGCAAGTTTAGTTTCCACCCCCATTATCAAAGGCTGTTTCTGTCTGTTTTTTTTTACATAGTCCAAATAGAAGTTTTTGACTTACTATTTAAAGAAACGTTTAGCTTGGTCTCTAATGTGCTATAAATCATTAAGATTCAATGAGTTATCTGTTGAAATGAAACTTATATGAACAGTCAGTTACCCTTTCATATTGTTTTTGCACATTTTCTGGGGTGGGGATAATAGAATTTTGGCTAATGTTTAGGCTGGTTTGATCTAATAATCATTGCTTCTATTAATGTTAATTTTGATTTACCAGATGATGACATTTGTAAGGATTTTTCATTTGTGTGAAGACTGCATTTTCAGTTATACACTTAAAATTGGCTTCTAGACCAATAGCATATAAGACAGTAAATTTCCAATGAATTTTGAATAGTAATAACTTGGTGGTTAATTGAGCTGCCCAAATAAATTTGGTACCATTGTTTATGTTTGCAAAAATCTATATGAAAAGATTTTGTTTTTTTAGATATAATGAAAATAAAATTTTGGTTTGTGATACCTAATTTGAGATATTTGGAATTTAATATTTGACTATTGATTCAATTACAGTTTATTGAATGTACGGCTGATGAATTTCATAAATATAAGAAATCGGGAACAATTACAATTGAATAATTTGTCTAACTGCATGTGTGGAAGTTATACACCAGCTGGAATTAACACAAAATTTCATTCTATAGAGGAAAATGTTGAAATATAGAGAAAAAATGAATGCAAATACTATAAAGTCCTACTTAAAAAAACAAAACAAAAAAAAAACAAACATACTACAGAATATCATTTTCAGTCTGCATGCATAGTTAAAAAGAAAAGACAGTAAGTGGAAAAAGAGAAAACTGATGACATTTTTTTTTTTCAATACAAAACTTAAATAAAAATACTGTTGAGAAAATTAAATGATATGACAGAAATCGAGACAATTGGTAGATCTTTCATTAAGTTTGGGATACTTAATGAAACATTTTAAGCCTGTGACTGATTTGAAATTATACCTATTACAGTTGTGGAATGAAAAAAAAAAAAAAAAATGAATGGACTACTATGTATAGGTGGATATGTCATAATTAATCAGGATTGTTAAAAGAGTATAAAGTGAATATATATGTAAGTGAAAATAATACCTGCTCTTATTAAGAATCTCATGAATTACCCATTCAGCTTCTACCTTTAGGAGTTAAGCTAAATAAATGGTAGAGGAGGGAATTTTGGAGCATGTTCCTCCAGGTGGTAGTAAATGAACCCGCTCTCATTATAATCTTACAAATAGCAAGTGGGAATTTAGGAATGTGGTGATTTTAAAATAAGCATAAATCACAAAATATGCTCAGACTTTTCCTATTTCCAATATTGAAACCACTATTTACAAATTATTGGGCATGAAATGTTTTGCAAAAACTGATTTAAAAAAAATCAGCCTACAAGAGACAATTAATTCAAGGAAATTATCACAATAGCCTTACCACCACATCACTATACAATTAATAATGTGGACAAAGATGTCTTTTGGAGTAAAAAAAAAAAAAAAATGCCCAGTACCATTTTTCAGAGAGCAACAGAAAATGTGTTTTCTGATGAAATCAGTAATATGTTTAGTTATCAAGATATTTGCCTTGGTACTACCACTACAGATGAATTAAGACAAAAAACAAAATGTTTTAAACAAGTTAAAAAAATACAGAGATGACAATAAATAGAAACAAATGTGAATTTTATTGTGATACAATATATGGCCTAAAGAAATAGAACCACAGTCTCAGGTTCATATAGGCACACTTTAATGACATGCTCTCTGTGCAGGGCCCGAAAGTTTTTCCCACCTGAATCTATCCTGCAAGGCTCTATCTTAGGTCCTATGCTTTTTCTAATCTACATTAATGATCTCCCCAATGCCATAAGATCCCAAGTAGGAACGTACGCCGATGACACCACAGTTTACTCTTGCCTCGATCAAAAATCAGGTGTGGGCGACAAAGCGAACCTTGCTGCCGAGCTTGAGAAGGACCTCCAATCCGTAGTGGACTGGAGTAAGAAATGGCTCGTAAATTTTAATGTTTCCAAAATGAAATTACTATCAATTAATCATCACAGACAATTGCACCTACCTCCCATTAGCATGGAACAGGCTTGCCTCCCAGAGAATAAAACATTACGCCTCCTTGGTCTCACACTTTCAGCGGACCTCAAGTGGAATGACTATATCGAATACATTGCTAAATCTGCTGCTATGAAAGTCGGCTCTTTGTACAGGGCCCAGAAGTTTTTCCTGCCTGAATCTATCCTGCACATCTATAAATCTACCATCTGCCCGTGTATTGAATACTGCTGCCACATATAGTCAGGTGCCCCTGCTATCCTCCTCGGGGTTCTTGACAAAATACAACGGAGAATCTGTAATGTGATTGATACCGACTTGGCAGACAAGCTGCAGTCACTCTCTCACCGGCATTACGTAGCTTCCCTGTGCCTCTTCTATAAATATTTTCATGGCGTCTGCTACAATGAACTTAAATCACTGGTGCCCTCTAGGCATGAATTTGCATGAGATACTAGATTAGCAAATAGGTCCCACCCTTTTACAGTGAAACAGATAAGATGTAACCACAATTCTACTCCAACAGCTTCTTTTCTCACACTTCCCACCTGTGGAATTCCCTTCTGTATACTTGCTTTCCCAACGGCTGCAATCTCCAGGAGTTTAAATGTAGGGTCAATAGACACCTCCTAATACATTAACTCATACCCATTCTCTCAAACACGCAACCCTCATCCTCGGTATCCTTACCCGTCTATCACCCTCCTGACATTTCCTATCACTTTCCCCTATGTAACCCCCTAACCACTCTTTCTCATCACTTTCCCCCTATGTAACCCTCTGTGCAACAGTGGCAGTGAAATGCCTTGCTTGGGGTGAAATGATAAAAAAAAAAAAATGAGACTATTTCTAATTCTAGCAGACACTTTTTCAGGACAGCCTGAAATTGTTAAAGGTAAATGACCACAATAAAACAAATACTAAGAGTTGTATTTTCTAGAAATGGGTTCCTAAAACATCGCTATCAGACAATGCACCAGAATTTTATGAAGATCTACGTAATTGGTTGAGCAGCATTGGATGCTTCCCTTACAAAACACATATTACCCACAATCTAATGGGGTTGCAAAAAGAATGGTACAGACAGTGAGAGTGGGATTAAAAGGATTTTCCCCCAAGTAGAGATACTATAAATGGTTATTCACCAAGGTTACTGCTTAATTATAAGATGATTCACATTAGGCAAATTGCAAGCCCATCTGCATAAAATGGTAGACATATTAACAATGTCATTATTTTGAATGGAACAATGTAGTATGAGAAAGACAAAAAAAAAGTCCTACGAGAACTAATTTCTTAATGTGAGGGGAATATAACACAGCCATTATATCAAAGAAAGGAAAAAGCCCATTATGATCCAGAATTGAAATGGAAGATCTTGACAGATAAGAAAGAACCAGTTCTTCAGATCTGGACAACAAATGACTCAGGAATGAAAGATGATTTTTTTTTTTATAATCATTTTCACTCCAAGTAAGGCAGGACTGCTAGTGGTGTGCAGGGAGCTACAGTAAGAGAAAAAGAAAAAAAAACAGGTAGAAGAGATGTCAAAGTCAAATGATAAGCTATAGATTGGAATCAAGTAGATAGAAGATGGCAATTGATGTTGCATTTAAATTTCTGGAGATTGTAGCTATCAGGAAAGCAAGCAAACAGTAGGAAGTTCCACAAATGGGAAAGGCAAGAAAAGAAACTGTTAGAGTAGAAGAGATGATTACATTTCACTATTTTCACTGTAAAAGGGTGGGACGTAGATGCCAATTTAGTAGCATGAGTAAATACATGTGGTCAGGGAAAAAAGCTCATCAGAGCAATTGCCATGAAAAAACTTGTATAAATGACAGAGGGAAGCCACATTACATCGATGAAAAAGTGACTGAAGGAGAGCTGCTAAATCTGGATCAGTTATATTGCAGATCCTCCTTTGGATTTTGTTGAGAACCTCAAAATGAATATCAGGAGCACCTGATCAGATATGGCAACAGTATTCGATAGTATTCAATGCATAGACAAATGGTAGATTTATAAATGTGCAAAATGGATTCTGACAAGAAAAACTTCCTGGCCCGACACAATGACCTAACAATTTGATCTTTAGATGCAGATATGGATATGATGTATTCATTCCATTTGAGATCATTTGAGAGAGTAAGGCCAAGGAGGCATAGCTTACTTTATCAGCCTTGGCAGATTTCTTATCGAGATGGGAGTAAATAGTGATGTCATTTGCATCTATGCCTACTTGGGAACTGATTACATTATGAAGATCAGAAAAATCGTAGGAATCATCATAGAGCCTTGAGGGACACTTGCAGTCATATGAAAGACTCTTGAAGTTTACCCATGCGAAACAACCTTCGTTTCACAACTTGATAGGGATAATTGGATTAAATCAAACAATCTTCCAGTAATACCATAGCTGTGGAACTTGCACAGAAGGCAAGCATGCCAAACTGTCCAATGCTTTCGAGATATCAAGAGCAACACCTTGAACCTTGCCATTCTTATAAAGAATGGTGTGTGTGTGTATATATATATATATATTTTTTTTTTCTTTTCTGATGTCTATGGTATGACTGAGTTTCATGCGTTATGTAATCATCAGGTGCATATTTCAAACTGACAGTTTGAATAGATTAGAATTTAAATTCACTTGATGTACATGGGAATTAATTCTTAAAATGTTAAGTTATTGCTTTTTTAATTACAAGATTAAAAATTTAAATATTCTAAGGTTACATGTAGATAAAAATATAAAATTAAAATAAAAAAATTAAAAATGATAAAATGCATGAAGAAATCAAAGGGGCATAAATCATGAAATGTAAAAATATTTAGATATTACATGTAGATAAAAAATTAAAAGTTGTAACAAAAAATAAAAAATGAAAAACAAGTTTAGTATGGATACCAGACATTAGAAAAAAAAAAGATGTCGAGGGGTTTAGGTGTTTTTTTTTTGTTAAGTTGGTTTAATTTTATATCTTTGGTTGTGTGTTATTATTTAGAGTTATTTTGGTAAGGAGAGGCCTAGAGTAGCAGTATCAGTTGGTTGTCAAATGAAACGTGTTGGAAGGGAACTGGTGCAGACTACAGCATAATGTGCCCTCAGGGTTGAAAATGACATTGCACCACAGGAAACCTTGATTTTATTCAAATGCTGATCAGAGCAGTGTCTCAAGACACTATGCAAAAGTTTGGACTCCTAACTACCAGTCAGAAACAGCAACCAGAAAACTTTCAAGTTGGTACTCTCAGTATAAAGTGACATTGCTACCATCCACACACACAAAAAAACAAAAAAAAAAACAAACTTGCAACAGCACCACTATTAAGACGTAAGGAGAGGAAAGAAACCAGGAACCTCTTCCTAAACAAGAATCAAGGGATGAGTCTGCTTTTCTAATAAAAAAATTCCCTTTCAAAATATGATTATTTAGTTATCTAATCTAATCTAAACTTATTTATAAATGGAACTTTCTGTGTGTGTGTGTGTGTGTGTGTGTGTGTGTGTGTGCGCGTCCGTTACCTATAGACTGAAATGGCTGAACCGATTTTCTTGAAAATTTACATAGTTGTACTATAAGCATCTGCAAGTGTACTTAGCTAGGTTTTGTGTCAAGGTACCCTTGATAAATATCGAAAAAAAATCGGGTTATAGAAGGAGTGGTCTGATTTTAATCAAATTTGATACACTCATAGACAAAGACATAAGAAACGATATTCAGAAGTTTCAAGGTTGCAGTTCTTATAATAGTGCAGAAAATCGATAATATATATATATAAAAAGGCAAGATGTTTGTGTGTCTGTCTGTTTATCTGCCTGTATGTCTGTATTTTTTTCAGCACTTTTATTTTAGTTTTTGCTTCGGGTTTGGCTCTAAGTAGGTATAATTGTAGTTCTTAGTCTCAGCCATGATACCATTTATTCAGAGGACTTATTTAGCCTTCAAATTCAGTTTACAACATAAAAATATCTTATTTGATATTGATACTAGGAAATCAAAATTTGACTTACATCCATTCATTTTTCTTTCAGTCTACGGTTTCGCTTTAATTGGAAACAACTATTGCTTTTAGTCTTTTGTGCCAACGTCCAAAGAGTCCGAGCTCCAGAACCATGGATTAGTTTTAAAGCTTTCATTACACCCGAGCAACGCCGGGCTATACAGCTAGTATATAATTAATTGAACAAGTAGAAAATACTTAGTGTTACTTCAACTAATATTGCCGATTTTTGTAAGGATAAATATTGAAGATTTTTTCCAATATAAATTTGCACGGAAATAAGACTTTTTTTGAAAAATTTGAAGGGATAAAAGCCTTCGGGTCCCAAAATGAAAATTTACCGATTATTTTTTTTATTGTACATGCTTTTTTTTTTTTTATTAAACTTAGTATAATGAATAATTTCATTTTTTTATACTGACTGAATAGAAGATATGAAATTAGAGATTAATAGCTTTAATACTCCTATGAATAGTAGTCAATACAAGATATCAGATTTTTTGTCTTTTTGTACATCTATACCAAAAATAATCTAAAAGCAAAAAATTATTCTAAAATGTTCACTTGAAAAGACATTAAACTTTTACATTTTTTTTAAAAACCTTCAAACATGTCTTTATTGAATAAAATGATTAACAGCAAGCAGATAATTTCAAAATTACAACTTTTTGAAAAATAGATATTAAGTTTAGTTTTTTCCTATCAGATCTAAAAGAAAATAATGTATTTTAAATCATGCAAGCACCAATTCTCAAAAAAATATTTTTTGAATCTTATTATTCAATTCTTGGCAAGATGCTGGCCAAATTTTTTCTTTGTTCTCACTCAGTATTGCATAATTTTTTACTGAAATAATCTCTTCAGTGTTTTTTTTTTATATAACTAAAAAATTTGGACAAACATCCTCTAAATTAAGAAAAATATATGTGATATTGAAAAGGGGTTGGGATGAAACATTGCCCTTCAAATATTTAAATTTATCTTAATTTTTTGTCAGCCATTACTGGTTTAGTCATTTGCTGCTGAATGATTTTAGGCGAAGGAAGAAAATTTTGGTCTATTTACTTCCTTTACTGTAAATTCTTTGCAGAAATTACGCTATTTTTTTTTTTTGGTACTCAATTTCAGCAGAAAGTTGTGTGTACTTAATTTCAGAAGAAAGTTAACTTTCAAAGATATGAAAATAAGTGATAAGTGTAGTTTAATTAACCTTCAAATATATTGAGTGTATTTGCGTGTTTTTTTTCCTTTTTTAAGTGGTAAGTGTAGTTTTACTTAACCTTCAAATATATGAAAATACTTACAAATTATAACAAAAAGAACAAATTAAGTAGTACAGTAAAGCAATTTTTTATACTTAACATTGAAAATAAAACAATAATTACATCAATTGTAATTGAAGTTAAAAAATGAAAAAGATGACATTGACAATTTTTTAAAAAATGCAGTAGTTTTAGGGTCCTGGATAAATTTTGCTCACCTTTCTCTGGAAAACGTGAAGATACTGACTATGCTTAGGGATTGCTTTTAAAAATAGGAAATGAGCAATATACTGCTTTAAATAAGCAGTTCTGTGTCCCAATATTTTAATTATACTCTTAGCCATCCTCCATAGTCTTTAAACTGTCTGCATGTGGATATTTTGGTCTGTTGGATCTACAAAGTGTTTAGAATGGTTTATCTGCTTGTGCGTATAGCCGTGTTCCAGTATCCGCACATACACCGACCAGCAATCACTATAAATGATTGATCCTGGTCAAATGTGTTGCATAATCAATGGGACAAGGGTATGGGCATCCCTGGCTTCTCTTTTCCCACAATCAGACACAAATGGTACCATAAAGGTCTTCTTTGAGACTCGATTCCGCCAAATAGCCAGACAGTTTTCAATCGATGTCCCCGGTTATATTTTCATTTTGAGACAACCTGTTTCGTCGATTTCTACCTTGACGCCAGGTCCACCCAACTTCTCCTGCACATTTTCTAGCCAAAACTGGCACACCTCACTGCAGAAGGAGTGCCAATTCAAGGAAGTTTCTTTCACAATGTCCAACTTTTCAAACATTATCCTGTGGCACCAGCTAAGATCAAGGAAATGTGTTACAAAAAGTAGCACTTTCAAAGCAGGCAAGCGTGACTTCTCCAAGTGTATTTTTCCTATCACTAACACTGAAGCCACATTCTGTTTTCCGGCTGTTAGGATGATTAGAACTGCTAGGACTATAGGTTTTCTGCAATACCATACTTTCTTGTTAGCACGCAAGGAGCAAGGTGAATGGCATCAAGGGCATTCCACGGAGGATGGTAATATTCCGTGTAATCAAAGAAATTCTACTGAAGCCTCTTCATTAATTTCAGAGCGTTAATTACTTCGTACATACTGATGGAACAATTTGTGCAATTTCACTTGTTTCAATTTCGCGAGTCTGTAAATTTGGGAAAAAGTTGGTGGACCTAAAGCAGACTACCTCCACGTTTAATTTCGTTGTTTTTCATTTATTTTTTTTTTACTTTTTTCAGCGCAGTCCTATCGATTGTTACTTAAACTTTCCGATTATCAAAAAAATTTTGAAAAATTACAACAAACAAATTTTTTCGGGTGGGGGGTCAGTTTCTCATACAACGTCAAATCGATCCTCCATTTTCAAACCACTATACGGTTTTCATGAGAAACTGGTCTCCCCACCCCAAAAATTGTTTGACTATTTTGGAAAAATTTGAAGGGATAAAAGCCTTCGGGACCTAAAACGAAAATTGTCGATTACTGCACAAGCTGACCTTTCATACTTCTCCAGGTTTTCTTTTTACTTTTTTCCTGCACTTTTTTTTTGGGGGGGGGGGCAGGACTAGAATTGCAGTCTTTCTACTTATCCTTTCGGACCTCATAGGCTTGTGTGCATAAATAAATTCTGTACTGTAAAAAGGTAAGCATTCTTTTCGAAAATCCAGTTAAGTAAGGTTAAAATTTACTTTGAAACATCTAAGATAAAAATACATATTTGATTTTAAAGAGAATTTTAAATGGTGATGACTTGAGTGACGAAAAACATACTTTAATGCTTGAAAAATGCCTACAAAAAAGTTTATATCTGGAAAATTTTCCATTTAATTCAGATTCTTTCAAATCTGGTCACTCGCTGACAAAAAAAAAAATATGTTTAAACAAAATTTCGAAAGGATTAAAAAATTTGATAAATAAAAAAAGAGGCAATAGCTGGATTTGTCAGCAAATTTATGCAGGTTAGGAGTCTAGGTAATATGATACGGGCATGCAATCCCACAATAATTTATTAAAAAGTTAAAAAAAAAAGAAAAAAAAAAGAAAGAAAGAGAGAACAATAGCACATCTATCATGGATAAACACTAACAGGCTTAATATTTTGATTACCCATTTTACCCCGGTAGACCAAAGATATTGCAAAATAAAATCTTTACATTTACATTACTAAAATGACAAAGAAAAAAACATCATCAGAACGCGTCGGTAAAGAAAAGTTTTCTTTTGTCATCATCATTCATTCAAATTCAAGTAGAGAGGTTTAAAAATATAAATTCAAACAATTTAAAACTTTGAATTTATTTATCATGGTTCTTGAGGATGTGCGTTGTGGTGCATTGAATATCGGCTCGGAACGAGAAATCGGGGAGCCGAGTTCGAATTCCAGCTGAATTCATTGCATTCACTTACGTGTAAAATACCCTTGGGAAAGGTATTTAATCCGCCTATTCCTTCCAGTTATTGGTTAAATAACAGGACAGATTGGGTTCTATAGCCTTGGTCGGCAACCAGTCTACCACAGAAAGCAATAGGCAACCTACTGCGGGATAATGATAATCTTCTGCCCAGTCAGTCATGTCTCTTTCGAGACATGATCGCCTAAGCGTGTATCACGTATGGCACTTCTGACTAACTTAAAAGTTAAAAGAACCATGGTGCAGTGACAGTCTAAATACATTTATTTATAATTTGACTTACATGTTAAGAGTGTATAAAAAATGCTTGCTATATGAACAACATCCTAAATTTTTGGTGTTGCTAAAAAAAAAACAAAAGAAAAAAAAAATTACTTACCTGCCTCCGAACAATGCAATCAGTTTAGCCATAGGTTTCACAACAATCCAGATAAGTGGATACACATATCGGGGAGGAGTTGAATGGAAACTGCAACTACAGATGGGTACATTTCCTAGTTGTATACGTCGCACGTTAGTTGCATTTTTTTGGATTGATAACAAATCATGTAGTAAACATCTATTTGAAAAATTATAAAGCCTACATATTGTCTGTACAGGTTCTTTACTTATTTTTTGTGGAGTAGATATTCTCCCACTTATTGCTGAGTTACAAATAGCCGATTTTCTGTTAACATTACCGAGTTTCCTGAAGGTTAACTGTGACAAAAAACTGTGCGAATTGTTTCGTACTAAGAAAAATGTCTTGTTGAAACAAGAAGTGCAACAAAATTGCCGACTTCTAAATAAAGTTGCCATAATTATTGTTCTTTGTTATGATCGTCGTTTAGTGTAAGAATTGCGAATGAATTATGTGTTCTGTACGTCACACGAAAAGGAAAAAAATCATTGAATATTCTGTTCTAATTACTAAAAATGAATAATGATTAAGCACTTCCTAGGACAGAGTTATGCCCCTTTTCTTATATATTACTTTTGTTTTTTTGTGTGTAAATAGTCTCAGTTATAATTTGAGGGAAGGAAGAGTATGATTTAAAATACAAGAGGAAAACTATATTTTGTGGTGAGATGGGAAAGACTGACCAATATTTATTGTATAAAAAATACAATTGTGGCACAAGGCCGATTTAGGGGAGCAAAAACCTCAGGTTGGTCCAGTACCTATCCTATCAGTCAGTTAAGTGCCATACGTGATACACGCTTGAGCGATCATGTCTCGAAAGAGACATGACTGACTGGGCAGAAGATTATCCCGCAGTAGGTTGCCATTGCTTTCTGCGGTAGACTGGTTGCCGGCCAAGGCTATAGAACCCAATCTGTCCTGTTATTTAACCCATAACTGGAGGGAAGAGACGGATTAATACCTTTCCCAAGGGTATTTGCGCGTAAGTGAATGCAATGAATTACAACTGGAATTCGAACTCGGCTCCCCGATTTCTCGTTCCGAGCCGATATCCACTGGACCACAACGCACATCCACTATCCTATACCTAGCTAAAATCCAACTCACGACCCAATCATACTTTACAATTTTCTCATCCACTACAAGAACTTCAATCCTTCATATACAAAAATACCTCAAACGTACCAGGGACGTAAAAAAAACCCAAATGAGCATAAAAATTTTTATTATAAACAATACAAAAATATATTTAAAAATATAACATGAAATGATATGTAGGGAGAGGCAAGACATAAATCCCCCAAACAATTTTTTTAAACAAAAGGTACAAACAAAAATCATGAACCAACCACCCCAAAAAAACAAAGAGACCGCAGTATTCTGCCCATAGGACAAATTCAAGAGGCATTCTTTCTACAGGGAGTAGAGAGGAGAAAATAAAATGGATGGGGAAAATATAATCCTGTGGGGCTTGATACATTGACACCCCCCCCCCCCCACACACACATGGTCACTCAGCGTTCACGTGATAACTTAGTTCCCGCGTAAACGATGCCAATAAAAACGGGGAACGTCACGTGGTACGCTAGTTAGGATTTTGTCCCGGACAAGAGCAGACATGTTTCCCTAACTCACAAAAACACACGCGCACTAATTGCGGGTAGCAATTAGGGGCGCAATTTTTTATTTCTCACCAGGGAAAGAACTTCTCTTTCCTTAATTTTATGCATGCTGTCAACCCTATGTAACCTTTGTTAATATATTGTTTTTCTTGTTACTTTCGCCTTTTCGTCTTTCTTATTTCCTGTTTTATTTCATGACCCCAGTTACGCCGAGTCGACTCGTAAACCTAAATTAGTAACGGACGCTTCGTCCTCTACAATCCTGACCCAGCCGAGATCAAACGGGACAAAAACATACTGGAGAAGGTGGGAGTCTCGACATGGATCATAATCAAAGAGAATGCTGGAAACAGGTCAGGAGCAACACTTACTTACATTAACTAGGTACACAAAAACTGTTTAGCTTCGCCAGAGAGTGAGGATCCGACAGGAAACCGCCCTATTCTGTCAAAGGTGGCATAAAAAAGAAAAGCAAGGCTGGCTCAATTCACTCGAACCAAGCTCGCCAATTTTACTGACTTTTCGCTTAAATCTGTCGGCACCAAACGCTTTCTATCACATCTGATTTTCATCTTGAGCTTGTGCCCAAAGAATCCGATCAGATGGCGATAATATTAGCGTTCGTATCGCAAGATTCTCTATTCACGACATCCACAGCATCATTCTTGCCACAGCTAGCAACGTGAAAAACACCATGCGTTTTACACCAGAATCGATGGACATGAGATGTTCAGACGCAATAGGAGGCGCAACTCGCTGACATAGTCCCAAAACAAGCGCACCTGAGGACACTCCGTAGAAGGCACGCAAAGCCGTTTTCTCTAGACCAAAGTCACACCGATGATAATTGAGCAAATCCACTTTGCTCCATCTGAAGGCTACGGAATCGAGAAATAGCACGTTTCGGATCAATCACCAGGTAAGCGAAAACTCAGGGTTGCTGAGATAATTCGTCGCTGGTGCCTAATCCCAGAAAGAGTGGAGCTCAGTCGCCGACAAGCCGAGCTGTTTCCAAAGTGGGTCTGACGAGACCCGCTCCACTAAAGACCGATGCAAGACTCTCCTAGGTCGTGAAAGGTCAGTGGAACGAGAAATCACCTTCAAGGCCTCTCGACACTCTTTGAAGAATGTTTCCGGAGCTTACGTCAGCGCTCAGACTTAGAAACCGGGGCAGTGATGGTAAGACTAGAGAAGGTGTCCTTAACACTTCTCTTTAAGATAGAATCTTTTGCCAACACACGGCGTAGGAGAGCCAATCTCAATGTTTTTCGGTGAAACACTGTGTGGCATTCTTACCCCCTACTACTTAGACGAACGCTAGTACCGGTCGTCAAACCTTATGTTTGCCACCACTCCACAAGAGGAAGGATTGCAAGCGATCGTTTTCTTATGGTCCTTGCTGAGAGGGAGAACAGATAACCAGAAAAGGATAAGAGGAAAGACGTACGTGGCCCTACCCCTAAAGAACAACCACCTTTAGAACCAAGTCCGGATCACCGCTCCTACCTTTACCTGCACTTCCCATTAGTTCTTCAGCTCTAAGAATGTAAACAGGACAATCAGTCCAACTAAAGGGATCCAGAAGAGCAACGCTCTTCCAAGCATCTAACCATAAGCCAGAAAACTTGTTGCGATTAATCTTGGCACCTGTGACCTTCTCGTACCGTTCAAGTGCTTTCTGTACCACCTCAATGTCGCTGCGGCATGACACGAAAATGGATAAAGAAAACCCTAGCTCGAGTCCCACTGGGGACAGCTATTCTACATAAGGATGGGCTGCACGTCCTGTTCATTAGCTGGCGAAGGAGAGGCTCCAACGCCAAAGCGTAAAGGAGAGGTGACATTGGACAACGCTGACATTCAGAGGAAGAAGGATATCCGTCATAGTGGATGGCAGAAGGCACAACTGCTAGTCGTGTGGTGCCACTGGGAACTTGGCAAAAATGTGTCCAGGCCAGAATCCGACGATACATCATGTATATTTAATGAAGTAGTGAGGGGGAGACAAGTCCAAAAATGTTACTGATGATCCCAGTAAATGGAGGAAAATGGTAAAAACGGAATCTCAGATTGTTACCTACCCCTCCTGAATGATGTCCACCAGCAACAACAGCAGCAACAGAATGAGCGAACACAGAAACAACAATAACAGCAGCCTCAGGAAGGAGGGCAAAAACTAGCAGCATTAGCAGCAACGGCATCATCAGCCGCCCGAAGACCACCAACAACAGCAACAGAAATTAGAGCTGACCCAACAGGAGCAGCTACGACAGCAGCAGCATCAACTAGAAGAGCAGCAACAACAAACTGAGGAGTTGCCGCGGCTGGACCTTTTTTATGGAGGTGAAGCAGATGCCAACCACCTCGATCCTCCTCATTGAAAAAGAGGAAAGAAAAAGAAAAAGAGAAAGAGAAAAAGATGGCGAAAAGTAGAAAATGTCTGACTGAAGTAGTGCAAAGAAAACCAGGGACAAAGCAAAGACCAAATCTGCTCTTGATTCGTCAGCTAGAACAGATCCAAATGAACATAAATGTAAAGAAAAAGAACCGACCTCTTCCTCTTCAAGAACTCCACCATCTTCCTTCCCAAAATCAACACCCAAAGGGGAAGATATTTTCGTGTAGACAGGCAGGTTCGAGAGAGGGACCTCTCCTCTTAAGGCCTTTGTTTAAATGAGGAAACCAGAAATTTCCCTGGAGCTCCTGCGGTAATAATTCTGATACACAATTGAGATGACAAGTTGAACGTGTGGGATCTGTTGGACGCCGCCCAACAATCATTCGCATACATTAGAATAACTCAAGTACGGTCGTTAAAGATAAAGAAACTTTTAAAACTTTGTTCAGAGAGAGCCCCAGTGTTACGCCATCCCTTACTATATAGAGCCCTAAAACCAACGTTCCCTATGGACGTCGGTGGTACTTTCCCTCAAAGCTATCTGCCCAGTCAGAGTCTCATCATGCTAGCCAGCTTGAATGTGAGAAGTTTCAGAGATCGGAGTAAGGATGCTGCCTGTTTCGTGAACTCTTGTCCTTCGATATATATAGGGCTGCGATCCAAGGGACACACTTTCTTTGCAAAGTTGATATTCGTGTACTGTCTAGCGACTTTGTTATCTATTCAGCATACGAGGACCAGCTGACCAGAGGTGTTTCCTTGATGATCAAACGTATGCGAAGGTGAACCTTATCCCTGTCGATGTGGGGAGTCGCTTGATAGCGGTCTATATTGAACAGTAGTTCGTTTCGGTTCGTTGCGTTTTTTGCGTCCAACGACTAGACCGAGCGTGTTTCTTTTTCCGTTGCTTGGGATGGTTCCTAGTGGATCCATCGTACTTAATCTTAATGGGGGACTGTAATGGCGTCCAGGACCCCAAATTAAACAGGGGGCGGGAAATCGAGCGATCATAGCTTGGTTGATCTGATCGGCAAGTTTGGTCTCATCGATAGATAACGGACGATCAACCAAAGTGGGGATGTGGACGTGGGCACTTAGGTGGCCGTGTTATATACTTCGTGGTTCTTTAAGAACAACGATGACGATAGTCTTGGCAGACTATGATGTGTCGCTGGTGTAGAGTAGGAGGATAGCCAGAGAGAGAGAGAGAGAGAGAGAGAGAGAGAGAGTCACGCACATGCAGGAGTTGTTGAGAAGTTCTCTCTTCTCTCTCTATGTTCTCTTCTCCTCTGTTTTCTCTTTCTTCGGCCAGAAATCCCAGATTTATATAACCCCAGAATTTCTACCTGTTTTTGCTTTTTCGGGTTGTCGCTTAATTGACGTCCGTTTTATTTTTGTTGGCAATTGCCTTTCAAGCCTTTGTTGTTGCCTGTGTTTTATGCCCTTGATATCAGTTATATCTTTGTCGTCTATAGCTTGTGTTTCTCTCTTTGATGTTGAACCCCGTCGCCACCATCCACGGCCGAAATATATTTTTGTCATTTATATTTTTGCTGGTTAAGCTAATATATTACAGCCGTTTACACAGGTATCCAGCTACCTGAATAGAATGTTAGTGAGAAGAGCCAATCTAGATTTGCTAGATTGTTCCACGTTCCACTAGTTAGGCTGTTCGCATAAGTTTAACCATCAAATGAACACTTCTGGCCAGCTGGTCCTCGTATGCTGAATAGACAACAAAGTTGCTCGACAGTACATGATTCGTCTGTGCTCAGATGGCGCTAGGTCTTGAATGGCTAGACACTGGAAGTTCAATCTGTCCTTGCTACTGAACAAGTGAGACTTCCGTCAGCAGCTAATCAAACTAGTGCAGTGGAAATTAGTGAGTGCAGTTATTGGGAATAGGTGGTGGAAGAGGATTAAGGATAGGATTATGTATTTCACTGCCAAGTACAGCCAACGATTTGCTCTAGATAAGGTTAAGGTAAAGACGCTTAATAATAGTCTGTCCCGGGTGGTGACTGAAAGGATTCCCTAGAGATAGGTTTAGCTAGGAAGGCTCTGGAGCATGAGACTAGCATGCTATATCAGAGTCAGGTAGTTAGACATAGGTTAAGCAAGATGTCTAACGAAGCCGTGAAAATGAACGCTGAACTGCGCAAGAAAGAGATCCGTCGAAGTTCCATTCGATACATTCGGGAAGTCGATACCCTGGAGGGGCGTCCTCAGAAGTCGACCGATGGCATGTGCGAGGCGTTTCGAGAGCCAGTTTACCAAGGAGCCTGGTTTCCGTGATGAAGAGTTTCGCAGCTCTTTGGCTGACTTTCCTTGGCTTTCACCAATTGAATAGACTAGCTGTGAGGGTGAGATCACGGAGGGCGAAGTCTACGTGGCTTTGAAGAGGGTCGTTAGTGGTAAATTTCCGAGATTTGATGGTTTCCCCTTGGAATAGAATTTAGGGCTGTCGCACATCTTTGAACTTATTTTGACTGTCGTTTTCAACAACTGATTTCGGCAGGGCCCATCCCTGAACTGATCATCAGGGATATAATCACGCTGTTGAAAATGTCAGGGATGGTGAGCGAGAGTTAGATGATTATAAAATTTTTTGTATAAAACTCGCCAGATCAGGGACCTTGTGCAGCTTTACGACCAGTTTCACCTTCGCCAACCAAACCATCAGATCACCTTAATCATTAAACGATTTTTCATCCTATCGCTGCCCAAGCGAACTTTCCCTTCTATCTCGTAAAATCTCTTGAAATGCCGAAATAGCTTGCAGTTTATTACCGGAGAAAATACAGTTT
This sequence comes from Ascarosepion bandense, assembly GCA_037127315.1. Lineage (NCBI taxonomy): Eukaryota > Metazoa > Mollusca > Cephalopoda > Sepiida > Sepiidae > Ascarosepion > Ascarosepion bandense. The sequence continues at coordinate 1,292,502 of JBBBDQ010001284.1, read as the reverse complement.
CTCAAATTTCTCTTAACCAATTCCCAGACAACAATAAACAATACAAGAGTGACGTCATATACTCTCTCCTTCCTCAACGAAGAATTAAAAAAAAATCAAGGCCCAATATTTGAGGTAGGATTTTAGAGTTACCTCCTGACACAACATTTAGCAAAATTCTTCTGTTTAATTCTTCCACACCGAAATCCAAATCTTACAAACAACGGGAAAAGAGATCATGTAACCTATGCCTCTGAGAAATACTCGTCATCTGAAACCATATAAATAATCTAAATTAACCTAACAAAAAAGCGATTTAATGATGTCATAGAAAAATCTTTACTTTCTGTCTTACTTCCCAACTCTTTTACTTTCTCCCTTTTTTCTTTCTCTCGCAAATATGAATTCAGTCAGTTAAGTGCCATACGTGAAACACGCTTGGGCGATCATGTCTCGAAAGAGACATGACTGACTGGGCAGAAGATTATCCCGCAGTAGGTTGCCATTGCTTTCTGCGGTAGACTGGTTGCCGGCCAAGGCTATAGAACCCAATCTGTCCTGTTATTTAACCCATAACTGGAAGGAAGAGACGGATTAATACCTTTCCCGAAGGTATTTGCGCGTAAGTGAATGCAATGAATTCAACTGGAATTCGAATTCAGCTCCCCGATTTCTCGTTCCGAGCTGATATCCACTGCACCACAACGCACATCCCGATATCCACTGTACCACAACGCACATCCCGATATCCACTGCACCACAACACACATCTGCATATATGAATTACGCCCCTTTAATTTTTGCTTCCTGGATTCTAATATTTTTTTATTTTTATTGTAATTGTAATTTTGTAATTTTAAATTAAAAATTTTAAATTTAAATTTTAAAAGTTAAGATTTTAATTTTAATTTTTTATCAATATGTAATCTTAGAATATTTAAATTTTTGCGTTTTATGAATTACACCCCTTTGATTTCTTCTCCCTGCATTTTAATATATATTAATATTTGTTATTTTTTAATTTTTTAATTTGAATTTAAAATTAAAATTAAAATTTAAAATTTATTTTTTTGTCGACATGTAATCTTAGAATATTTAAATCTTTACTCTTATTATCAAAAAAGCAGTCACGAACTTTATAAGATTTAATCCCATGAACACCAAGTGAACTTAAATTCAAATATATTAATCAGTCATTTTGAAAAATGTACCTGATAATTGCATGAAACTCCGAGTCGTGCCATCAACGTAGGACAATATGTATAAATATATTAATATATTAATATATGTACAACTATTAATATATTAATATGTGTATAAATATATTAATATATATATTAATATTGTAGGGGCCTCGGTGATGCTTGTCAAATTGGCCTTGTGCCAAATGCAACCGAAGTCTCCACAATTTAAAATATCAGATGGTTGAATGTTGGATGTTGAAATGTGGAAGGATAAAATATTTCGTTTGTACATTCAAGTAGAATTTTATTAACAGAATAACAAAATTGTAAGAAAATGTTCAGAGAAAATGCATGTAGTTAATTGTTTGAAGAGAAATGTAAGTATTTTAAATGTTCCACAGAAATTCAGAGTTGATAGTAGCAGAATGTATATATAATGCAGATATATTAAAAAGGTTGCTAATAAAAGTCTGTGCTCTTTTCCTTTTTATGTCCGGAGAAAAAGTGAAAAGGAAAGTCAGGCAATAAAGGAGATTGTAATTATCAGAGTTCGTTGAAGTATCTTGTTGTTGTTTTCTTTGACGGTGTGTGGGTGAAGACGAAGCAAGGAAAATTGGAAGGAGAGAAAAAACGAATGCATGTAGACGAGACCCGACCTCAGCGTCTTGAAATTTCTTCCTTACATTGTGCGAGGTTCTTCCGATTAATGCTCCCATCTCGGACTGACTTGACCGGTCAAGAGACGTGGTTTAAGTAGTGAAATTTATCATGTGAATGGATCGAAACCACACTCCCATTTTCTAGGTGTTAAGAAAAATTGACCAGGGTCATAGTTCATATTGCTATTTCCTATCAAATCAGGACCCAGAATCTTACTTTTCAAACTGACTTGTGAAATTTGACTTGCTCTGGGTTTGTTCCAAAATGTTTTTAGTCGTTTTGATCCAATTTTGCGGGTGTGCAATTTTACATTTTGCGTTTGGGTTAATTGTTAGATAGATGTTATAGGATTTGTATCCTATAATATATATAATAGCACTGTTCATACTACATTGAAGACTGTTTTATTCATACCTGAATAATAATAACGATATCTATGTGCACCCGTATATTTAATTCATGTTACGCTCTCTCTCTCTCTCTCTCTCTCTCTCTCGCTCTCTCTCTCTCTCTCTCTCTCTCTCTCTCAATATATATAGTGTTAAATTGTAATGTTTATTTTTTATTTATTTATTTTTTTTATAAGCGTTTCACCCCGAGCAAGGCATGTCACTGCCACTACTGTGCAGGGGGCTACGTAGAGTGGACAAAGGATGATTAAATATAGGAATAGTCAGAGGGTGGGTGATAGGCGGGTAAGGATACCGACAATGAGGGTTGGGTAGATGAGAGTGTTCTGAGAATAATTGGGAGTTAGTGTGATAGGAGGTGTCTATTGACACTACATTTAAACACCTGGAGATTGTAACTGTCGGGAAAGCAGAGTTGTGGAAGGGAGTTCCACAGGCGGGAAGCGCGAGAAAAGAAGCTGTTGGAGTAGAATTTACGGTTATATCTTATTTGTTTAACTGTAAAAAGGTGGGGCCTAGTTGCTAATCTAGTATCTCGTGTAAATTCGTGCTTAGGCGGCATCAGTGATCTAAGCTCATCGGAGCAGTAGCCATGAAAGTACTTGTGGAAGAGGCACAGGGAAGCCACATCACGCCGGTGAGAGAGCGGCTGCAGCCGGTCTGCCAAGTCAGTATCAACCACATTACAGATCCTCCTTTGTATTTTGTCAAGAAGCCCAAGGAGAGCAGCAGGGGCACCCGACCAGATATGGCAGCAATATTCAATACACGGTCGGATGGTAGATTTGTATATGTGCAGAATAGATTCAGGTGGGAAAAACTTCCGGGCCCTGCACAGGGAGCCGACTTTCATAGCAGCAGATTTGGCAATGGATTCGATATAGTCATTCCATTTGAGGTCCGCCGAAAGTGTAAGGCCAAGGAGGCGTAGTATTTTACTCTCTGGGAGGCTAGCCTGTCCCATGCTAATGGGAGGTAGATGCGATTGTCTATGGTGGTTAGTTGATAACAGCTTCGTTTTAGAGGCATTGAAATTTACTAGCCATTTTCTACCCCAGGCCACTACGGATTGGAGGTCCCTTTCAAGTACGGCAGCGAGGTTCACTTTGTCGTCCACACCTGGTTTCTGATCGATGCGAGAGTAGATTGTTGTGTCTTCGGCATACATGCCAACTTGGGATCTAATGGTGTCGGGGAGATCATTAATGTACATCAGAAAGAGTGTGAGACCTAGGATAGAAACTTGAGGGACGCCCGCGTTCGTATGGTAGTTTTGGGAGGCATGCCCATTTAATACCACCTTCAATGTGCGGTTAGAGAGGAAAGACTGGATGAGGTCAAACAGATGTCCAGTTATCCCATAGCTCCGCAGTTTGCACAAGAGGCCAGCATGCCAGACCCTGTCGAATGCTTTGGAGATATCCAAGGCAACGGTTCGGGCTTCACCATTCTTGTCGAGTGCCCGGTATATGTACTCGGTAATGGTCGTTAGAATATCAGCAGTAGACCTGGTGAAGCGAAACCCGTACTGTTTGTCAGAGAGAAGCCCGTTGGCCATGAGATGCTGAATCACCTCGGCGTTGATAATGGCTTCGAAAACTTTGCCAAAGATCGGAAGGCGACTAATAGGACGGTAATTGGCGAGGGGTCTGAGGGTTCGCCAGAATTCTTAAATATAGGAACTACGCAGGAGGACTTCCAACAGGCAGGAAAGCAGGAAGCAGATAGGCAGAGGTTATTGAGTTTAGAGAAGACAGAGGAGAGTTCTGGGGCACATTTCTTCAGTACTATGACTGGGATTCCGTCACCGCCGCTCGCTTTGTGTGGGTCAAGTTGTGCAATTATCTTGGCGAGCAGCGAGGGTGTAATGTGGACGTTATTTAGTTGAGCCTTAGTTCTGGGTGGGAAGTCTGGTGTAGATATTCCTAACGAGTCCAGTGTCGAATTGGTTGAGAATCTACGGGCAAAGCATTCAGCCTTGTCGGCTGGGTAGATGAGAACTTCAAACTCATTGATTAGTGGGGGTATTGAAGTCTTGTTCCTGCTGAGCACGCTTTTGCAGAGACGCCAGTAATCTTTGGAACCAAACTTAGAGGATGCTATGCGTTGCCTAATTCTGGTAGCAAACGCCCTCTTGGCTTCGTTCAGTACTTTTTTTACACTTGTTCCGTGCTGAGGCGAAAAGGCGCCTGTTTTGGTTCGACGAGCAGCTTCGATAGAGCCGAAAGAAATGGTTCCGGTGGGCAATGGCGGCCGAGCAAGCGGGTGAGAACCAGGGAGACGAATTTGGTTTTAGTTGAAATTTCCTGGCCGGGATAAAAGCATCGATGCCAGCCTTAACCCAAGAGGAGACTTCGGAGGCACAGTCTTCGACAGGAAGATCGAAGACGTTGTTCCAGGGGACGTCGCAGAGGAAGTCCCTGAACGAGTCCCAGTCGGCTCTTTTGTAGCAGTATGATATTCTGCTGGTCTGGTTTTCTTGGGTAGAGTTAGTACGGATTGATATGTTTACGGAGACTACGGCGTGGTCAGAGTTTCCGAGGGGGCAGAGTTGCCTGGTAGTGCAGGAGTCTGGGATGGAGGTAAAGCAAAGGTCGAGTAAAGAGTCCCTTCCGTTAGGGTTTTTAGAGAAACGCGTGGGGAAGTCCACCACTTGCGTTAGAGCTTGGGTTATTGAAAAGTACATGGTGCGGATCCCAGCAAGGTCGGTGGCTGAGTTTTCAAGCCACTTGGTGTGGTGGGCGTTAAAATCGCCAAACACAAATATATGGGCAGATGGGTGAGAAGAAATGGCCCTGTCGATATTAGTAGAGATGCAATCAAGTACCGTACAGTCAGAGGAGGAGGGGGAGCGGTAGAGGAAGAAGAGATAGCTAACCGAGCTTAGAAGTGAGAGGCGAAAGCACATGAAGGAATGATCAAGGGATACCTGTAGAAAAACATAAGCAAGAAGGTTTTTTGTCATAAAGTGTTTTATATCAAGATAAGGATAGATCGTTATTAGAATTAATGTGGAGAACTTTGTTACTTAGCTGAGCAGAGTTGTTTCAGTAATGCTAACTTTAAAGTTTCGTGATGTCGTAACTTTTCAGGGTTTTCTCCACATTAATTTTCTCCACACACACACACACACACACACACACACACACACATGTAAAATTATTAATAAATTATTAAATATTATTGTTATAAAATTTAAAATTTAATTACGGAACACCCAAATCTGAGATATTTTTTTTAAGGCGGAGGCTTTAAAAAAACCGTTCTCCACATAGCAAACACAATAATATACTTACTCTTAAATTTGTAAACAAACTAAAATTAGCTGCAAAAGACCGAGGCAACAACACCAATATCATCAGACGTGCTGACAAATTCAATAACTATGTAGCTATATCAACTGACTACAACAAAAATTACAAACTATCGTAGGTGACACAAAAAAAATCTACTGAATTAAGAAAAAAATCCCACCGAATCATTCAAAAAAGTAAGTAAATAAAATTTACGAGAGAAAGGAAGTGGAAAGAAAAGCAAATGAGAAAATGTTAGAAAAGGTCAAGACAAATAAAAAAAAAATATGCTAAAGACTACAATTCAAATTTGAACGAAAATAAAGTGTAATTGTTACTGCAGTTCAAATATTGTGGTATTTTTAAATGAAATCACAATCTCAAACAAAAAATGTTTTTTTTCATAGAACATAAAATGAAGAATAGGAAATATAAGGACTATAAATTAAACTGACTTATAAATTACAATAAAAATAAATATAAAAATAAAAGTAAAAATAAATAAAGAAAGTAAAAAATGAAAATATAAAATTTTTCTTATACTTCTCTTCGTTTGCTCTTTTTTCTTTATTTTCCCTATATGCTTAGAGAAAATAATATGCACTCTTTTTTCTTTTTGACTTTTTCTTTCCTTTTCTTTTCTTGATTTTCTTTTCTTCTCTTTTTTCTTTTTTATACTTTCTTTTGTAGGGATTAAATAAAAATACGAAATAAAATTTAAAAAAAACACTAAATAAAATAAAAATACAAAATAAAATAAAAACTACGAAATAAAATAAAAATACAAAATAAAATAAAAGTACGAAATAAAATAAACATAAAAATCTCGCAGGAGTCCTCTGACAGGAAAGACAATTGACGCATGCGCAAAAGAGAGGCCTCTTGGTGCCAAAAATAAACTCTATCTCTTTCTCTGTTGGACTTTGGATGGTAAAGACGTGCCAAACTGTTCGGGAAGGAATTTCCCCAACAAGAGGTCGTTGAAACCAAAATTAAAATCAGTGTCCAAACTGTCCCTCTAGTGTCTCTGTATCTTTCCTTTCCTCCTTGCCTATTTATTTCAGCGACGAAAGCTATTTAACAAGTTTTGGATGTTTAAGCGAAAGAATCAACCCAGCAGTAATAGACATAACATCCCATACTTTATTAAACTTTTGCCTTGTCCAGAAATTTTCCAAAAATGGAAAGTGAAGTTGATGCATCATAATGTAAACTTTAAATAAAGCGTTTATCACCATCATTACTAACTACCTGATGAGACATTGCTTTTCCAATGTCGAAAGAGAATGTATAATTTTCTAGTAGTTATTTACATGTTCTAATGTAAAAAATAATATATATATATATATATATATATATATATATTATTTAACTTTTTGATATATCTCGGGAAGGAATATCAGGGAAAAGAATAGTGTAAGAATAATACTTCACACTGAAGATAGATTAGAAGAGAGTTATTATACAACAGTACAATAAACCAATAGACGTACAAGAATAATCAACGACCAGTAACAGGAATAACGATCAAGTAGCGAATGTCTGCGCCTATGACGTATGCGTACGTCTAGTGGCGTATGCTGACGTATGGCCACAGTTCGCTCTAGTCACAGTCTTTTATAGACTAAACCATATCCATTACGGGATAGGATAGGATGTTCCTCTACAACACCTCTCCCCGAGCTAAATTCTTCGTAGAATTTTGCTCAATATTTATTCTTTTGGGTTCTGGGCATAGGTGTTTTGCTTTCTTTCTTTTTCTCTTTCTTCTTCTCCCTGTGTCCTCACTTTCAGGAGAATCATTAGTTACCCCCTCCATCAGTACTTCCACGTTCGCGGGTTGTTTAATTTCAAACGTATCGTATACTATCTACATTGGTATCTCATATTCCTTATTGACGGTTTCCACGAATCGGGGTCTTAACTGATCTAGGTGTCTTTTGCAGACAAACTTCTGTCCTTGCACTATATAGATCACTTTACCGATTCTCCGACTTACTATTCCGTCTTCCCACAAACACTTTCATGACTGATAATTTTTAAAGAAAACTTCATCGCCTTCTTTGAAATATTTTGTATCCGAGTTTGGTTTTCTCAAGGTCTTTTTCCTTTCCTTTGGTAATAGCCTATCAAAGATTGATCTAATCTTTCTTGCATACATTACCTCCGCAGGTGATAAATTACCATTGATATTGTGACTGGGTGTAATCCTATACACCATAAAAAAAGTTTGAATATTTTTATCATCAGTGTCGATTCCGTCCGCTTTTCTCATTGCTCTTTTTAATGTATCGACGAACCTTTCCGCCTGCCCATTTGACCTCGGATTGTATGCAGGTGTCGTTACGCGTTCCATAGCTAACGCCTCGCAATCACTCTTAAACTCAGATCCTGTGAACATGGTACCGTTATCACTTACGATTGTTTTTGGCACCCCCAGCTGGCTAAATACTTCATTTAAAGCCTTTATCGTGTTTGCCGCTGTTGGTCGCTTGAATTTATATACTTCAGGCCATTTGGAAAAACTATCCACCATGATTAGATAATATTCTCCTTTTATTAGTCCTGCATAGTCCACATGTATTCGTGACCACGGCACATCCGTTTTAGGTCACGGCTGCGTTTTTATGGGTGGTGATTTAGCTGCTAGCTGACAACCTTTACACTGTTCCACCAATTCTTCGATATCTTGGGCCATTCTAGGCCAGTACACATAACTCCTCATTAAGGACTTCATTCGTGATACGCCTGGATGACCCAGATGAAATTCTTTTAAAATCCTTTTTCTTAACACCCTTGGTATTAACATTCTTTGAGCATACATCAGTGTCTCGTTACAAATTGAAAATGGTGAAATTTTTCCTCCTTTATTTTCTTTATTTCCTTTCACCTGCTTAATCATTTTAGCAATATAGTCATCTGTTTTCGCCATTTTTTCAATTTCTTCTGGCGTTACCGGTAATACGCTAACGGTTTTTACTAGTACATCCTTTAGTTCCTTTTCTTCTTTCAGCGTCGCTATCACCGTTTCTTCTAGCAACTCAGGCTTTTTTGGAATCAGTTTTGACAGACAATCCGCATGTGCTATTTCTTTAGATGGAATAAATTTCATTTTGAAATTGTAATTTAACACAATTACAGACCATCTTTGTAGTCTGTTCGCTGAATGAGTCAGTACACCTTTTTTCGACCCAAATATTGATAATAACGGTTTATGGCTGGTTTGCATCACAAACGCTCTCCCATAGATGAATCTATGGATTTTTTACCGCATAAATTATAGCTAGTGCTTCCTTTTCTATTTGGCTATAATTTTTTTTCTGTTGGAAGCAATGCTCTCGAAGTATGAGCGATAGGTTTCGTTGCGCGATCCTCGAATTTAAACATGTCTTCTTTGATATCTTTAATTTTAAATTGTTCGCATTGTGTGTTAACTTTTCCAGCGGACGTAACAAAGCCTTCATGTTCTTCTTTTACGATATTTAAACACTTATATCGTGTATAGAACAAACTTTCCCTTTCTCCAAACATTTTTGACAAAATTTCGACCGTTTCGTCGAACGAAATATCTTCAGGTTTCTTCAGTAAAATAAAGTTTGTGTATTTCATATTCTGCTGAGTTCCTATCTTTTGTAATAGAAGCATTATTTTTTTTCTCGTCGGTCCATGCTTTGCACCGTTTCGAAAAAATTGTTTCGTATCTTTTATAGTACAAAGGAAAAGTAATTCCTTCTTCAGGATTGTATACAAATTATGTAAGAGAGTTTGAAATACCTCTGCAGAGAAGACTCTAGAACCTTCCTTCGGTTCACCCTGCTTTAATACTATTTTTTTCAAAACTTCTTGTTGAAGTATCATTTGTTGTTGGAGATCCGTTTGTAGTTTTGTTGACTTTCCTGTTGCTTTAACATTTGTTGTTATTGTTGCATTAACTGTTGGACTGCTCCTCCCAGCGTCTTTGCAAATTCAGCTAATTGTTCCATATTTTTTATATGTACAGTTGATCAATAAGTTATACCCTTCGGCAAGAACAATAAATGTAGTTTTTTTTATGAGGTGGTAAAAAACTACCTCTTACCTTTACTTATTTTTCTTTTCGCGTCAACCTTTCCAAATTTACGCCGTCAATCCGATATTTGGTTAGAAGTTACTGCCTCTTATTTTTTTTTTCAATCGCGTAAACTTCCAAATCTTGGTCACCAAACTGATATTTGGCGAGCTTCACGTAAATGCCGAACCTTTTTTACCAATCTGATATTTTAGCGAGCCCCACGTAACTCTCAAATCTTCGTCGCCCATCTGATATTTTGGCGAGCTCCACGTACCTGCCAAATCTTCGCCGCCAATCTGATATATCCCGGGAAGGAATATCAGGGAAAAGAATAGTGTAAGAATAATACTTCACACTGAAGAGAGATTAGAAGAGATTTATTATACAACAGTACAAGAATAATCAACGACCAGTAACAGGAATAACGATCAAGTAGCAAATGTCTGCGCCTATGACGTATGCGTACGTCTAGTGACGTATGCTGACGTATGGCCACAGTTCGCTCTAGTCACAGTCTTTTATAGACTAGACCATATCCATTACGGGATAGGATAGGATATTCCTCTACAACACTTTTACATAAGAACATGTAAATAACTACTATATATATATATATATATATATATATATATATATAATTTAACTTTTACATTAGAACATGTAAATAACTATTACAAAATTATACATTCTCTTTCGACATTAAAAAAAGCAATATATATATATATATATATATATATATATATATATATATATATATATATATATTCTAAATTATATTTTAGAACATGTACAATTTTTTTTATATTTATATCCACTACAAATTGTACATTTGTTTCGACATTGAAACTACAATGTCTCATCAGGTTGGTGTGGACAGGAATGAAAAGCCTCTTTTCTGTAAAGAGACTTTCCATAGTTTTGCTTTTACCTCCCGAAGAAACGTTGAAACAAACATATGCTTGTCGAGGACCTATATTAAAAAATAATGTACATGTTCTAAAACATAATTTATAATAAATATTCACAGCTCTATACATCATATATCGAGCACTGTTTTAAATTAATGTTTTGGACGGAAAAAATTCTTTCTTCGTTCTGTACCCACTCGGATATATATATATATATATATATATATATCTGATAAAATATAGTTTTAAGGTATGCTATAGTACTGGGTTAAAGTGCACAATATTAAGGAAATATGTAAATATGATAAAGCACCCAAACCTACAGAATGTGATATTCATATGGAAGCTAAAAATATCGGCCAAACATTAAACCTAGACGATCGAATAAATTGCATCGTTAATTCACAAGCATTCATTAACCTAAAAGATAACAAAGCAAGCTTCAAAAGAAATCCAACATTCAGACCCATAAACCCAACCAAAAGTGAATTATGTAATTAAGTAAAATAGTACTAGAAATAATTAACAGAAAACTAAGGAAGTAGCTAGGAGTAAATCAATGGAAAAGAAACTTAAAAAAACAACTAGACTGGTCCCGATCAAAAAAAAAAAAAAAGATAAAAGGAATTATAACTGTTAATTCATTTATACAAATAGATATAAAAGAATTCTACTATTCCATGTCAGATAAGTCTATCTCCTTACCTCAAGAACAAATAAAAATACGCACTAACGAAGTAAAAATTAATATTATTCGACAAGAAAAACGAATGGATAAAAAAGGAAACTTTGATATTACAATGGGAAGATTTGATGGTGCAAAACATTTACTATTGTATAGTAAAATGATCGATAAAAATAGAATAGGCCTCGACAGGTACGATGGTCTCATAACCATGAAAAACTGAAACAGGTGTTGAGTCCTGTGTTGTCTATGGATCTCCACGCTACCACATAAAACTGTATCAACGAAAAGGAAAATAAAAAATTTATTTTTGTTATTCGTTATTTTTTAGGTGGAGAGAGAGAGAGAGAGAGAGAGAGAGAGAGAGAGAGAGAGAGAGAGAGAGAGAGAGAGGTTGTGTTTTAAGAGGCAGTGGGGAAAAATGATGTCACAGGAACGCATGTCGCACGTTGGCACAGTGTCCCTCCGCGGGTGGTCTTAACCGGTCGATAACCTGGGTGTAGGCCTTTTCTTGAATTTGCACCATTTTGTACTTATATTCAATGTGCCTTGTGGTGCAGTGGACGGTGCAGTGCATTTCTTGACATGAGAAATCGGAGGGCTGATTTCGAATTCCAGTTGAATTCATTGCATTCCATTAAACGCTACTTTTGGTAAAGTATCGTCTGATTCTGGTATTTTATTTCCATCTGTATAGGGCTATAAAGTATCGTCTGATTCTGGTATTTTTATTTCCATCTGTATAGGGCTATTATAACTGATATGGTCATTCCCACCCCAGCAGTAACGAGGTGACGGAGATAAACAGACATTTCTTTTCTATTTGGTAACGTAACAATAGCGTAATCGAGATTCGCCTAAATCAGTTCAACTTCTTGTACATGTGGCTCGTACTTGTTGTTCAGAACATAGTTTTTTTATAAACACTTTCTAGAAATCGTCAAATACGAAGGAACAGGTCTCCATGAGGTAGATTTTCTCTGAGAAGAAAACTTCCGTTCATGAAAATTACAATTTGTGACTGTAGACAGCAAGGAACGAATTAAGTGGTGTGCGTCAGATAGACAGTTTTAGACAGGCTAAATTGATCGTCTTCCGTTCAGTCTCTCCACTTGAGCGTTTTCCCGTGGATTGAATGTAGTAAATATACTAGTAGATATTCCTTTCTTGGAAAAATCTTCTTACCTCCTCTAGCATAAAACTAAGTTCTATATATAATTTGGAACACCAAATATGCAAAATAATTAACTTAATCAAATCAAAACAGTTGTAGCAAGCATGTCTCTACACGCAAAATCAATAAATATTTGTTTACTCCCCGATTTGAAGGAAGTGGTTTGTTGAAATCTATATTCAATATTTCAAAGGGTTGAGTGACTTTGATTAACTTGCCCCCTTCTCTCAGAAATCTCGTCTTTTCTACGGCACACACATTACATTTTTCAGTCATTCTATTTACTTCCTCTGTCGAGTTAGTCAAATCTCTCGGCCTGATTAAGTGAATCATTTTTGATACTCCAGGCTCACATAGATTACCATGTAATTCTTTAAGGTCGATATTTACAACAGAAGCTCAATATACTCACGTTAACGCATCTGGGCATGCATTTTTGATTCCCGGTCAATATCTGATACCATATTTTTAAAGTGAAACGTTCAATTTGCTAGCAATTAATTTTGTCGTTTTCCGTCTTCAAATCTTTATGCTTATTATTACGTTTTTGTAGGACAGGGCTTCTTGATTCGTGACAGAAATAAAATATTTAACTTTCAAGTAATAACTCCATTACCTGATCGCTTCGATGATCACATTAGCTTCTTTCTTTAATAAGGGAGTGGTTTCGTTCCTCGGGGCTTAGACCTTCTCGCAGGTAAGCTCACGTATTTAGTATAAATTTCAATTTCAAGAGGTTTTTCCTCATCTATACTACAGCTCTTTCTAATTTCCTTTTGAGATTTTCAGAAGAATCTTTTATCTATATAAGGAGAATAAAGTGTTGTTCTAGCTTCAAAAGCACTTTAAGGGTGATCTCATTTACGTAGGGGAATTTGATGATAAACACTTTTAGGTGGAGTTTAGAGTGCAGACTATACTTTGCTATTTATTATTATTATTTTTTTTGCAATCTTAGGTAGAAGATAGGCATCTTCAAAGGTAAAACGATTTAACGTTCGTGAATAATTTATAACTAAATTCTTCGTTTATTATCCTTAGTTACCACTACTTGCGCTTTCCACAGAGATCTCAGTGATATCAGAATCTAAAAAGCCTTTTATTTCCTTCCTTATAAGTGCATCCTCTTCTCTATAGTATCGTCGGGATTTCAAATATACAAGTCTACAGTCAGACGATAGATTTTCAAATAGGAAAAGGTGAAATCCTCATGTTAACTAGTCCACAGAGTTTTACAGGTGGTCTGTAGCCCTCATAAAATTACTTTTTTTGCGCAGGCCCTGAAAATTTTGTCCGAAGATCACATCAACACATTCTGTACCCACCGTAATATTAACGTTTTCAAAAGATTTTAATAAATAAATATTACAAGAACCCATGTAGACGGTAAAGTTAAAACGTCTACCGTCCAACCCCATAGACCGAGCTATCTTGGTGTCCATAAATCTATGACGATTTCCCGAAATTATTAGCGAGTGGTAAGTTTGTTTTGTTTTCTTCCCCGAAAGCATTTTACAGTGGCTTTCGAAAATAGCTGCAGCCCAATAGTTATCGTGGCATGATGAGTAATGCATCAGAAACTTATTAGTTTTCAAACGACAAAATTAACTTCTTTCTAGCAATTGTAGCAGCTCATTCCTTGTGTGTATGTGTGTATGTGTGTGTGTGTGTGTGTGTGTGTGAGAGAGAGAGAGAGAGAGAGAGAGAGAGAGAGAGAGAGTCAAACACATACACACATTAAAAGATTCAAATTTCCTACCACCTGAAGAAGGTCGAAACGTCATGTTATTCTTTTCTTTCTTTCTATTTTTTATTAAGAATTTTTTTTAACAGAATTTCTACTTCCAGTAAACTGGCAATATTAAATTGAACAGTGAAATAATCTAGCACGTTATGTTTACTGGTGGTGAAATTTGATCTAGGCATAAGTACGCCCGTTTAATTTGGAGTCATCAGAAGACAATGGGAATGAACGAAATAATATTTTTGATAAAAAGGATTTCGGAGTAGACTGAACATCGAAATGTATTTTATTTACTAATAGTGAAATATGATCTAACATAAGTTGAGTGCCGTTTAATTTGGATCATCGGAGAAAGGTGGAAATGAACTAAAATAAATTTTTGCAAGTGAAATTGAAATAGCGCTCAGTAAGCAAAAGAAACTTTGGAGGTCACATGATTTTTGGCTGTAGCAACAAACACTCGTGAACACTTGTGATAAGCGCGTGGATAGCCTGGCTTATAACCCCAGGTTTCTTATATAAGGGCGTCGTATTGCTGGAGAATGAAAGAGTCGGACGACGACCGTGGAAGCGTGCGATCGTGTGATATCGGATCTTCCCGATGAGGTGGGGTGCTGACAAGAGAGACCAGAACCGTGTGAGCGTACGGGTCAACCCCCCCCCTCACCACCACCACCGAAGGTTGCTGACAATTCGGACCAATCAACCTCCTAACCGAAGACAAAAAAGGAAAGTAAAATATATTCTATATTTTATTTGCATTTGGTCCTATTGTTCAGACGAAGGCTTTATTGTAAATTGTAATTGTTAAAAGTGGCTGGCGGTGACGACGAGAAGAGAAAGAAGATTATGAAATGATTTTGTGAAACTGATGTTTTGTGAAGAAGTCAGATTGAGAGGTCCTGACAAGGAGATTTATGATTTGAAAAGTTTAAGCGTCGTCCCGAATTTTTTGCGGGCTGTTGAAATTTAATAGTTGCCGAAGGACTATGAGAAATAACGTCGTTATAGCGGTCGCAATGAAAACCCGCTGAGTATATGAATCTTAATGTCGTCACTAGCCCAACAACATTGGAATTGCATCATCCGTCGTTTGTACAAGCATCTTTGAAAGGGACCGTGGTCCCAGCGTTTTATTTGAGATGAACTGATTCCGTCATAAGAGTCCGGAGAACATTGTTGAAAACAGTTAGATATATTTTCTGAGATGATTTAACAACAAATCAACCATACACTCCGCCTCTCTCTCTCTCTCTCTCTCTCTCTCTCTCTTGTCTAGACTCCAGTGTGTGAGTTGTTATGCTAAAACTTTTACTTTCTGTAACCTTTTTCTTTTTCTATTCTTATTTTGTATATAAAAGACATTAACAGTGCAACCATCCAACAGTTGTTTGTTCGGCTTTCTACGGACACTATTTTTTCTTTCTATTTATTTTTGCAGTATTCCAAATGTTTAACACGGGCTCTCCCAGCCATGTCTACATCTTCAGTCAACCGTGAACACTACTTCTGCTTTCTGGATCACAACGTGGGCAGAAATCAGATTTAAATCAGTGAGCCGGTTGACTGACCTACGGATGCTCAGGACCTACGGCCAACCCCTTGAGTTCGGTTAAGACAAAATAGACACTTCAACCCGAAGAGGAAGACGCCGGAAGTTGAGGGGACAGGATGGAAGAGTTAGGTCTGGTCCACGTTGACCGGAATAGGCCCGTGGAGTGGAAGTGCTAGATACATGGTCCGTGACCAGGATGTCTCCCGAGGGACGGAGAGGGTTGAATGTATAGTGCCGTGAAGAAGGAGGAAAAAGAAACAAAGCACGGAGCAGCGGACTCAGGTAAGTCACTTTTTAGTTTCTTTTGTTCGTTCATTGCACTTAGATCTGCCAGTAATATTATTTATCTTGACGACTTTGTACGCAGTTGAAGCGCCACTACCGTGTTTAGTATTTTTTTCTTTCGTTCTGTCATTGGCCTCTCTTCTCGTGGGAAGGTAGTAATTGACAAGGCGGTAGGACGAGCGTAGCAGGATCAGACGCCAGAGATATATCTGAGGATGTGGGAATTGCCGAAATAACGATGGGTTTCAGGAGGTTGATAGGTAGTATGAAGCTACCTACTTATAAAGGAAACCATGTGGACTTGCACGAATGGATTCTATTCATTCAAAAGAAGCAAGTGATTTATGGCCTATTAAACCAAAAAATAGTGCTCTTAGCTTACGACGCCGCAGCGGGGCAGGTGTCCAAGTGCATAGGGGGTGGTACAAAGAAAACCCGGCCCTGACGTGGACAGAGCTTAAATCCGCTCTGGTGCAGCAATAAGCAAAGTGAGCGTGCGGCCATTGAGGCAGTCAGAAAATTATTCCGACTGCAGCAAAAACAAGGAGAGACTAATGAAGAATTGGGGGAAAGAATTTCGGGGCTAGTGGCGTTTGTTTTTCCGAAGTAGCGACTCAGGACAGTGGTTCTATTCACGCCTTGTTGGCTGATGTGTATGTGGACGCTCTGAATGACAGGGACCTGATGGGCGATGTTCTGAGGGGAGAACCGATTACCCTGGCCGCAGCCATAGAGGCGGTTCGGACCAATGAATGACTCTGGGACAGAATAAGAGAGGGTGTAGGAAGGAACCCCCGAGCGACCAAAGTAATGATGCAAAAGAAGGACCGGGAGCGGATCCAGAGATGGGTCACCCGTGAAAAAATAAGAGGCAGTGTGGCCTCAGTGCAAGTAAATGAACATGGAGATGCTGAACATGTGGCGTGGTTAAGCACTTTTCGACCAAGTCTAAGGGGCGAAAATGTTGGCACTGTGGAGGAGCAGGTCACCTAAGATAAACCTGTCCTTGCAGGAGAAAGATTAACCACATCGAATGGAACAACCCTAACTCGGATGGAGGCGAGAAATGGGTTACTAGTCCGAGAAAGGATAGTCATCTGGGCTTTAATTTACTCCCCCTAGGAGGGCCCCTAGACAGAAATTGGCGCCCCTAAACAAAGGTAAACTCCTGTTGCCGGCTCCCATGTTTCGGTTGTCGAGAAAGCGGTAGAAAGGGAGAGAAGAAGAAAGGCACAGGTATACCGTTTTCTGAAGGAAGGGCCAGACTTCACCTATGATGTGTTGCTGGGAGACAAGAAGGTGAAGGCCCTTGATACCGGAGCTTCGGTGTCACTGGTTAGCTCCAAGATTTTTAGACAGTTGGGACTGAAGACGAAGCTTAGTGTCTTATTCTGTTTAAGCCAGTCACTCCCTAAAATTAGCTCACCACACAAGTCAGGTGCCACATAAACCTTAGGTTTATCTCTGGTTCTTGCCAACTGGAAAGTTAGCCACGTCATATCCTCTATCCTCATCTTGCTAATATTGGCCTGACTTATTAGTAGATCGACGGGACTAAGCTTCGTCTTCAGTGCTGACCTGTTATTGAGGATTCCAAGGCAATTAGAGACAGGATCTGTCAGGTTGGATCCGGGTGTGGATGATAAAGTATTCCAAATTAATGTGATCAATTCACAGGCGTTGAAGGAGAGATTTGGTTGGGAAGGTCAGGAAACGAGTGAAACGGAGGTTGTTGCCGACCCCCACTGGAGCGATATTATTAGGCAAAACTAAGAGGATTAGCGAGATAGCAACTATCAGATACAGGGTAGAGGCAAGGTGTACCTCCAAATAAATGGTGCACGATGGAGTGTTGTATTAACTTTCAGGAAAAGATGAGGAAGTAAGATTAAAAATGGTAATACCTGAGAAGTTGAGAGCTGAAATTCTAGACCAGTGTCATAGGAGGTTAGGACACATGGAAATTGACGAAACGCATGGATTAATAATGAGAAATTACTATTGGCCTAAGTTGTTTAATGATGTTACGAATCATGTAAAAAAATGTGTAACATGACAAGTGCAGAGTCGAAGAAGTAGGGTTACCCCAGTATTGGAAACGGATGTTCCGAATTATCCATTTCAAAAAGTAAGCATGGATATTTCCAGGCCCTGTGGAGAAATACATAGAGGTCACCTTTACATAGTGAGTTTTGTGGACTGGCTGACGAATTGGCCTGAGGCATTTGCCATACCTGATAAGAAGGTACGAACGGTGTCCGATATAATACTGAACGAAATATTCCCTAGTTATGGCCCCTGAACAATTGGTTACCGAAAATGAGTCGGAGAATGTGTCATGGTGGCATCACCCATTACAACGGATTGAACTCTTCCTACAACTACATATACTTCCCCTCACAAGAGGAGAGCAGATCTGTGAGATCAGCAGATCAGCAGAGAGCGATAGGCTGAGATAGCCAAGACTGCTACTGTATAACAATTGCGACTCCCGAATTACTGTATTACTTCCTAATCCGTATTTATTTGTTATACTAACAGAGTTCCACGTATTTGTATTTTGCTGTGTTTAATATATATATCGTTATTTCCGATTTTGGTGTTTGTATTATTTCTTACTGTACTCTTAACCGAGTCCACGACAAGTCGCGACCAAGAATCGAACAAATACACGCGAAGATATATATATATATATATATATATATATATATATATATATATATATATATATAAAAAGGAAAGAATATTAATAAAAAGTTTAGAATTTAAAAATGTACTTTTTTAAACAGTATTTGTTTATTTTTATTATATTTTATATTTCAGACCGTCCTCGGTCCTTCATCAGAAACAAGTGATTTTTAAATTTGAATTAGAAACGTATTTCACGATAGCGTCCGAATATTTTTTTGTTTACATCACGTGGTGTCGATAAACCAATCAACATGCGGCACGTCCGTTTGTTCATTTTCGGTAAACCAATCAACATGCGGCACGTCCGTAGAGAAAGTCTGTTTGTTTTAGATAAAAAATTCTTTGGAATATCTGAAAAAAGAAGAATTTTTTTTACCTCTTGAAATATTTGTAGAGATTCAACACACCTAAGTCCCTATTTAACCCTAGCTTGTGTGTATTTAATTTTAAAATCCAGTATTTTTCTTTCTTTCTGCGTGTGTAGGTAGAACTAAAATTGGAGTCTATTAGTAAACATTTGCAATTTTCTAAAGTATGATCAGGTTGATTAAAATGGGCTGCAATTGGGGAGTATACATTTTTTTGTCGTATATCTAGTTTGTGATTATTGAAGCGAAGTCTAAAGCTATTACCGGATTCGCCGATATATCCACTGTTGGGGCAAATTGAGAAGAGGAGAAAGAAGATGATGTTTTTGCTATCACAAGTAAGGTTTGGTGGGTGTAATTTTATTTTGGTGTTGGGTACAGAGAATGTTTTGTCTGTTATTAAATGTTTACAAATTAAACAGCGAGGCTTTCCACATTTTAAATTCCCTGATAGGTTTGTATTATTTAAATATTTATTAGAAGTGAGGATAGTTGATAGGTTGGGTGTTTGTTTCTTTGCATTTATGGGTGGCCTATCGAAAATGTCTTTGATGTTTTTGTTTGATTGGAGGTTCCTGTAATCATTTTTTAAATTTTTGATAAGTGTGTGGGAATATTGATTATGGTTAAAAACCATGGGAATTCGGTTATTATCTTTTCGTTTTTTGTATGTGAGAAGTGTGCTACGGTCTATGTGGATGGTTTTATGTAGTGCTTCCTTTATTATTTTTATTGGATATTTACATTTTAGAAACTGTTTTGTTAGGTTGTTAATGTTACCTTATTCCTGGTGTTGAGTACCATTCTTCAACTGATCTATTTACACTGTATTTCTTTTCGGGATATATCAGTTTGGCGACGAAGATAACTGTCACCTGATACCAGTTTGGCGAACTAGGAAAACTACCACCGGATATCAATTGACGACAGAAAAAAGCGAATTCACACGGAAATTTCAGTTGTCGAATAAGGATTAGGACTCCTAAGGAAATACAACTGTATCAAACGAGGAGATGTAAAATATGAGCGCTAAAGAAAATATTTCAGCTGAGAATTTAAGTAAGAAACTTCAACAGTGACGACCATACAAAAAAAAAGTTAAGGTAAGAAGTAGTTTTTTGTACCTCTTCATAAAAAAAACTACGTTTTATTTCTTACCAAATTTTTTAATTTATTGGTCAAGTATATAGTTGAAGTTTTATTTTTCCATATACATATTTTTGTTGTGTACGGAACATGGAGCAATTAGCAGGATATACGAAGACGCTAGGCGTAGCGGTTCAACAGCTAATACAACAACAACAAAGTCAACAAAAACAACAGACAGATCTTCAACAACAAATTATAAAACAAAAAGGTTTTGCAAAAAATATTATTAAAACAAGGCGAACCAAAGGAAGGTTCCAGAATTTTCTCTGCGGAGGTAATATTAAACTCTCTTTCAGAATTTTTGTACAAAACTGAGGAAGGAATAATTTTTCCTGCGAGTTTAAAAGGTACGAAACAATTTTTTCAAAAAGGTGCAAATCATGGACCGATGAAAAAAAATTATGCTTTAGTTACAAAAAATCGGTGCTCAGGAAAATACCAAGTACACGAACTTCATTTTGCCAAAGAAACCAGAAGACATTTCGTTTAACGAAACTGTTGAAATATTATCGAAAGTGTTTGGCGAACGGGACAGTATACATGCTTAAATATCGTGAAAGAAGAGGACGAAGATTTTGTTTCGTACGCTGGCAAAGTTAACTCTCAGTGTGAACGTTTCAAAATTAAAGAAATCAAGGAAGATATGTTCAAATGCCTAATTTTTGTGCAAGGTTTAACGGCGCCTAAGGACAAGGAAGTTCGTTCAAAGGTTTTAGCAATGTTGGAGCATGATACGGACATAACTTTTCAGAAAGTATCGGAGGAATACCAGAAGTTGATTAATATTGAACGGGACAATTTTTGTATTGAAGAGATAAGTATTGCCCGAATACATAAAGTAAAACAACGTGCCTACAAAGAATAAAGACCATACTGCAAATCATGTGGCAACATTAATCATGCTACAAGTAAGTGTTATTTTAGAAATAAAATGTTTTGAATAGGCGCAAAAGGGGCACACGGCAGTAATGTGTAGAAAAAAAAATTATCGAAAGCCTAGAAGGATAAATACGGTTTTATCTAAAAAAGTTACGAAGGATTTCGGTACAAGAAAGTACGTAGACATCAAATTAAATGGTCGAAATATCACTTGTTTGTTAAATACCGGGAGTGACATTTTCACAATTGACGAAAATACCTAGAGAAAAATAGGCCGACCAGAGTTGTAGAACACAAAAAAATTGCGAGAGGCATTTCGGGTAACAAGTTGAAATTCAAGGGTGAATTTTTCGCAAAGGTAGCATTCGACGGCAAAATCCACAAAGTTAAAGTCTGTGTGATTTCAGGAAAAAAATGCAAATTTATTTGGCATTGATTTAATTGTATTATTTAGTTTATGGGAGAAACCCATGAATACGTTTTGCAGGAAAATGAATGCGTCGAATATAGAAAAGTCTAAACAGACAGAAAAATTTATGAAAGATTTGAAGAATGAATTTACTGAAGTCTTTGCGGATGAACTTGGTTGTTGTACGCAGACAGAAGTGAAATTTGAATTAAAAGATAACATAAAACCAGTATTCAAACCGAAAAGAAAAGTTCCCTTTGCATCGTTAGAGAAGATAGATAAAGAGTTACAGAGATTGGAGGAGAACGGAATAATTAAGAAGGTAGATTACTCTGAGTGGGCATCACCTACTTAAAAAAGAGAAATAATGAAATAAGAGTTTGCGCGGATTTTTCAACCGGACTGAATAGTTTAATAGACCACACGTATCCACTCCCCACACCGGAGGAGATATTTTCAAGGTTGAATGGGGACAAAATCTTTTCGAAAATTGATTTGTCAGAAGCTTATCTACAAGCCAAGGTCGAGGAGGAATGTTCGAAATATTTAACTGTCAACACTCATAGAGGATTGTATAGGTTGAAACGTTTACCGTTCGGTTTGAAGGTAGCACCGAGTGTATTTCAGCAAATTATGGATACGATGTTGTCGGGCCTAGATTATGCAAAGGCATACTTGGACGACATATTAATAAAAAGTGAAAATGTGGAAGTGCATAAAATTCATTTACGTAAAGTTTTCAAGAAAATTAAGAATTATGGATTCAAGGTAGGACTTGAAATGTGCGAGTTTTATATGAATAAGATCGAATATTTGGGCCAAATAATTGATCATAAGGGAAGGAAACCTTCAAACAGAACTGAAGCGATAAAAAATATGCCTACTCCGGATAATGCGACTAAGTTACAATCATTTCTGGGCCTCGCAAATGACTACAATCTATATATTCATAATATGCACGATTTAAGATCATATTATTAGAAAAAAATAAAAAGTGGTGTTGAACAAGGGAATGCGACGAAGCATTTTAAAAAATTAAAAAGTAAAAGCGATTATTGTCGGATTTAGCTTTAGTACTTTTTCATCCAAATAAAGAATTAATTGTAGCGTCGGATGCGAGTGAATATGGCATAAGAGCTGTTCTTTTACATAAATTCGAGGATGACGTCTCAAAACCTATTGCTCATACCTCGAGAGCGTTGCTTCCAGCGGAAAAAAAATGTAGTCAGATAGAGAAAGAAGCGCTAGCTATAATTTATGCTGTAAAGAAATTTCACAGATTCATTTATGGGAGATCGTTCGTGCTACAAACCGACCATAAACCATTGTCAATGTTTGGGTCGAAAAAAAAGAGTACCTACTCATTCTGTGAACTGGTTGCAAAGATGGAGTGTGATTTTATTAAATTACAATTTTAAGATGCAATTTATTCCATCTAAGGAAATCGCTCACGCGGATTGTCTTTCGAGAGTAATCCCGAAAAACCCTGAGTTGTTGGAAGAAACAGTGTTAGCAGCGTTAAAAGAGGAGAAATAACTTGTGGATGTACTGGTGAACACCGTTAGTGAATTACCAGTAACGCTGGAAGAAATTAACAAAATGGTGAAAACGGATAATTACATTTCAAAGATGATTAAACAAGTAAAAGAGAATGAGAAAAACAAAGGATATAAAGTATCACCATTTTCAATTTGCAATGAAACACTAATGTATGCTCAAAGAGTAGTAATTCCACGTGTTCTACGTAAGAAGATATTGAAAGAATTTCATTTCGGGCATCCGGGTATATCCAGAATGAAATCATTAATGAGGAGCTATACATACTGGCCTAGAATGGACCAGGACATTGAAGATTTGGTGAAGCGTTGTAAAGGCTGTCAGTTAGCGGCAAAATCACCACCTATATAAACTCAGCCATGGCCAGAAACGGACGTGCCGTGGTCACGGATACTTGTTGACTATGCAGGACCATTAAAAGAAGTCTATTAACTAATACGACCTAGGAAGAAGTATTTAGGAGAAGATCATCACCAAATAATTTTAGAACAACCGCATAAAATTTTTACGCAAGGAGGAGGATTCAAAGACCCCAGAAAAGGCGAAAAAAAATAGGATAAATAAAAATAGAGAAAAAATTTCCTTCCAGATAGGTAATCCAGTGTATTATAAAATACATCTGAGTGAAGGTAAATTGGACCAGAGATGGAGTCCATACTATAGGATAGTGGAGCAGACGAGTCCGGTTTCCTTTGTGATATGGGACCAATTGACCAGGAAGGTAAAGAGAGTGCATGCGAATGATATAAAACTAGCTGAAATAGCAGAATTCAATGGAGACGAAACGAAAAATCAACAGAAAAGGCTAAGGAAAACTACGTTGGTAAAACCGGAAGAGTTGAAGACTAAGAGTGAAAGTGAAGGGAGTGAGGAGATTGAAATTAGCCCAACTAACCTTCAAAGGAGGTAAATCGGACCCCAGCGGGACATTCTGAGAATGAAGAGATTGAAGAAGAAGAACTGAGTGAATGGGAAGAAAAGGATGAAATTCCGTTAGCACAATTGCAGAGTAAATGGCAGGTTGAAAAAGCACCTAGTGTTAATGAGGAATTACCACTAAGCGGGGCGGTGCAACCCGAGCCCAAGTTTTTCCCGATAAAGGGGCGCTGACAAGAGAGATCAGAATCATGTGAGCGTACGGATAACCCCTCACCCCGCTGGAGTAAGGTTGGTGACAATTCGGACCAATCAACCTCCTAACTGAAGACGTCTTTGTATAAAAAAAGGAGAGTAAAACCAGTACGGTGGTTGTGTTCAATGAGTGGCGATATGGTAGTAACGGTGCATTTATCAACGGCGTTGGTGGATTGTGTGGAAGGGACCCCATACATGCACTGCGCTGGTGATGGTCTGGGACGGTGCTTGACGCATCGGTCTAAGATATAACCACTTGATAAAAATAATCAGGAAATAATTGAATAAAACGAACTATTCTCTCCATCTCCCTGCAGATATGAACGAGAGGACGCTCATGGTACTGACGATGCTAATTGTGTTAGCTAATACCTGGGAACACAGCGAGAATACCGTACTTAAGAAGTCTAGCGAAGTGATTATAACTAGATGAAAGCGGTTGATAACTTTGGTGATAGACCTGCAGCCGTATGAGAAGTTACTAAGTCAGCTGAAGGTTGAAGTGAGCAAACTAGGTACAGCCAGGACACAAGGAGCCGTAGAATATTTGCAGACTCCGGAATACCACCTTATATTAGACCCCTTAGCCCAGAAATCCCTAATACTTGAGAGGCAATGGAAGTATATGAGTTGCTATTTGAAAGGAATAAAGTTGTTACGGACCAGAAAAAAGAGGGCAGTATTACCTATAATGGGAAAGGCGTTAAGTGTGTTTGGTACAATCTCCGAAGATAAAGTGAGAGTAATTAAGAGAAAATTAAAGCTGGTAGAACAGACAACAAGAAATGGCTCAGTCGGTTAGAAAAAGCGTATCTATACTCAATGAAAAAGAGAAAATTAAAGGTAGGAGAACATAAAAAATTTTAGGGGTTTTCTATTGTTTACGAAAATGTATTAACTTTTACAAATACGTTGAAAAAATATGCCGAAATCAATAAAACACTATAGTTTTGAAGATAAATTTTCAAATTTTTCGACAATCAGAAAATATTTTATATGAGAAAAATTTATGAAAATTATGGAAACATGATGAAAACACTTGGTAATAATTGAAAACAGTTTTAGGGGTTTTCGATAGTTTACGAAAGTTTATTAATGTTGATAAACTACGTCAAAATCAAGAAAACACTATAGTTTTGAAGATAAATTTTGAATATTTAAAACTTTTAGGAAGTTACTTTTTCTTTAGGATAATTGATACTATGAGAATATTTTGAAAACACTTGGCATCAATTGTAAACACTTAGATTTTCACAAATTTTAGTGGTTTCTTTCACTTAAAGAACGTTATTAACAAATAGATTGAAGAACTACACCAAAACAACAAAACACTATATATTTGAATATAAATTTTAAACTTTTCAAACTTTTTTAAATTAACTTTTCTTGAAGACAATTTTCTGAACATGAAAACACATGGTGTCAATTGAAAACACTTACTTTTTAAAATATTTTACAGTTTTCGACACTTTACGATATTTTGTCTTTTACAATTACGTTGAAAAATTATTCCAAAATCTAAAAACACTATAAGAATGTAAATTTTGAAATTTTTAAAACTTTAAGGAAAATAATTTTCAAGATAATTTACTTAACATTATGTAACCATGATGAAACTAAAGTTTAACTTTATTAACTTTAAAAATTATGTTGAAAATCTACTCTGAAATTAAGAAAACACTATACTTTTGAATGTAAATTTTGAAATTTTCAATTTTTAGTTGAATAAATTTTTCTTTAAGATAATTACTGAACATTATAAAAGGATGACGAAAACATTTGGTATCTACTGTAAACATTTAGATTTTCAAAACTTTTATGCGTTTCTGACACTTAACGGACTTTTATTCAGTTTTACACCTGAAAACCTAATCCGAAATAAAAAAAAAAACTCTATATTTTTTAATGTAAAGTGTGAAAAAAATTTAAGGAAGTTAATTTTCCTTTAAGATAATTTACTGAATCTTATAAAAACATAATTAGAAGACTTGGTATTAATCTAAAACACTTAGATTTTCAAAAGTTTTCAGGGTTTTTGTCACTTTACGAAATTTTATTAACTCTTTATAACAGTTAATAAAATTTCGTAAAGTGACAAAAACCCTGAAAACTTTTGAAAATCTAAGTGTTTGTACTTTGAAAACATACTCAGAAATCTTAAAAACACAATACTTTTGAATGTAAATTTTGAAATTTTAAAACTTTAAAGAAATATATTTTCCTTTAAGATACTTGCTGAACACTGAAGCTTTCAAACTTTAAGTAAATTAATTTTTCTTTAAGATAAGTTACTGAACCTCACGAAAACATGATGAAACAGTTGTTATCACTTAAAAACACTTAGATTATCGAAATTTTATGGGACTTCGACACGTTAGAAAATTTTATTAACGTTGGGAAACTACTCCGAAATCAATAAAACACTATACTATTTTATGTAAACTTGGAAATACTCAAACTTCAAGATAATTCATTTTTCTTTAAAATGTTTTACTGAACTTTATGTAAACATGTCGAAAGCACTTGGTATCAATTAAAAAACTTACATTTAAAAAATATTTAGGGTTTTTCGACATTTTATACGTTGAAAAATTATTCTGAAATCAACAAAAAAAACACTATTCTTTTGAAGGTTAATTTTGAAATTTTCTAACTTCAAGGAAATTAATTTTTCTCTAAGATAATTTATTGAACATTATGAAAACATGATGAAAAACATTTGGCATTCAAATATATTAGGGTTTTTTTACACTTTACGAAAGGCAAATAAGTTGAAGAACTACTCCGAGATCAACAAATTCCTATACTTTTGAAGGTAAATTTTGTAATTTTCAAACTTGTGTTTTCGATACTTTATGAAAGTTTAATAACATTTACAAATAGGTTTTGAAAAACTACTCCGAAATCAAGAAATTACTGTATTTTTTTAAGGTAAATTTTTAAATTTTCAAACTTTGAACATTTATAATCTTTGTAATATTGTTGTTTAAGTTTTTCAAAAGTAACTTGTATTCGCCAAAATGATGTTTTTTCTACGTAGATTTTAAAATTTTTCAACTTTCTAAAATTTCATTTGTTTTAATCAAAGTTTCTGAAAATTATTGAAAGTGGATTAAATTTCGATTTTTACAAGTTTTGGTTTTCAAAACTTTACGAAATTCGTAGTTATTTCCTTGTTTAGTCTTCAAACTTATCTTGTATTCGCCAAAACACGGAAATTTTGAAATTCTCCAACTTTCTCAAAATTAATTTTTGTTTAATTAAACTTTCTGAATGTTATTAAAACTTGATTTCAATCACTTCTTATCTCTTCGATTTCCCAAATTTTGATGGTTTGCGCACCTTTACGAACTTTGCATTATATTTGAATCTAGCTTGTCTTCGTCAAATCCCTATTGTTTTCAACGTAAATTTTGAAATTTTACAACTTACTGAAAATTAATTTTTTAATTAAACTGTCTAAAATTTATTGAATTTTCATGAAATGACTTATTTTTCAGGGTTTTCGAACTTTCAAAATCTTTGTAATTATATAATTCAAAACTAGCTTGGATTCGCAAAAACTTTCTCAACATAAATTTTGAAATTTTCCACTTTCTAGATATTAAGTTTTTTAATTAAACTTTTTAGAATGTAGTGACACTTTATAAAATCAATTTTTGTCAATCTATAACACTTAGATTTTTAAAAAAATTATGAGTTTTAGTACTTTTACGAAGTGTCGTCATCTTTTTACTTGCTTTTTGCGACATTGTTAAAACCATTTTTTTTCTTATCCTAACTTTGTGCAAGCTACTTTATTTTTAAGAGAACAGCTTCATTTTGACCATTTTTTTTCGTTTTTTACATGATTTTGCTAACACTAAAATTATATAGAGGTTTTAAGCTTCCTAAACAAGCGGGAGATTTTTCTTTCTGCTTGATTCAATTCATATTTTCTTTTCTTACGTCTAACTTGTTGGACAACACTGTCGATCGTTGTCATGTCTATCAACACACATATCACTTCACAATACACACGCCACACTTCCTCAGCTTCGAGCTTTGTCCCTTTTTCCTCACAGTCGGGAGTTGCTAGCTCCTCTAATTTGGTTGTGTAATACCGACATTACCGTCAATCGGCTTTCTCTTACCTCCTTGGTTGATAGTGTTGATTCGGGTTTCTCAAAATCTTACGATATTGGGATTGACGAACAACTTATATACGTTGCATACTATGCATGAAATTGTGAAACTCCTGTTGATCCGTGGTAAACTTTTTTCTCTTTCGTCACGGCGCTCGTCATAACTCCTTCAAGGAAGTGCACAACCCTTACTCTCACAATATGTTTATTTTATATAAAGAAAAACTGGTTGAATGAAAATATTCTACTGCAAGAGTAGTGATTTGAAGATTCTAGTTGTCAAAGTGATGTCTCGTCAATTCTTCGGTTTTGCGTCTCTCTGTATTTTCGTAGCGACCAGGAGTGTGTATCATCAGGAATGGTCATCTCGGTCGGATTTGTTTCAATTTATAAAATAAGTGTCGCTTATTAAATAAACATTTCGGGTTTCAAATAAACAATCTGGATTTGCTGTTCGTTTAGATTAAAAAATTGCCTTGTTTCTCAGCTGAAACCAAATTGTTTGTAACATGTCCTCAATAATGAACAAAAATGCTGTCAATGGCTCATTCCCTTCTAATTAGGTAATTTTCACTATGTAACAATTGTTGCCTGAACAAGAGAACAAGCCATTCTAATGTAGTACAGATACCGAATACAGTAAAGTGCTGCATGAAGTTTTCTGAATCTTGTACCTATTGTAGTTGCTACTATGAAACAGTTTAAAAAATCACCATGAATTGGAAATTTAAGAAATATTTAAATGTAATAAGAATATAAAATGACTAAAACCTGTGAGAGGTCAAGAAAACTACGAGATATTTGAACAAACTTATGTAGTCTCCAATGCAAAGACATAAAATGTAGTAAGGCAAAGAGTGTGACAACAATCATACACGTAGAACTAGTCTATCGGTTTATATAGAGACAAATGTTTTCAGTACAAACTAGTGACACTCGTGGAAAATCAAAATCAAAACATACTTTGGAATTTTGATGTACAGACAATGCATTCTATTCAGGAAAAAAAGACTGAATCTAGTAATGTTGAATGAAGACCAAAATAGTCTGATCGCTGACCTGGCTGTACTAACATAAAGCAGAGAGATAACTTGTAAAGAAAAAAGTAGATCTTTTATCGGGACCAAAAAATATATGTGTAGTGAGGTTATAATCGTTCCCAAAGTTTTACTTGGAACAGTAAAAAGCACTCGATTCGAAATTGCATGAATTGGAAATCCAGAGGGTAGATTACTTGTTCAGGATAACACTATTTTCTCTGTGATGTCCACACTTTACCACTAATGCTACTAACTAATAATTATAAACATGTAAACGTTGGGTACAGATAAGAGATTTGGCATGTAATTACCATTACCTGATCTTATCCTTCGCTAAAATTTTCCCATTTTGTTCCACTGTTAGCAGTCTCTTGTAGCATTAACACTTTGATTGGGTGAACTGATTCAAAAAATTGATATTGATTGCCAACATCTTGTAAATTTTTACTTTTTCAGAAATGGTGAGTGAAAGAATGATTCCATAATTTAAAATGAATATATATATATAGCATAGTGATGATCCACGTATACTGTCTTAATATGTATAGGAAAGAATATTAAAACGTTTTGAGCTTAAAAATGTGTTTTTTGACAGTATTTGTTTATTTCTACTATTATATTTTATATTTCAGACTGCCCTCGGTCCTTCATCAGAAACAAATGATTTTAAATCCTTCATCAGAAACAAATGATTTTAAAATTTGAATTAGTAACGTATTTCGCGAGATTTCGCGAGAGCGTCAGTGAAGAGTTTGTTTACATCACGTGACGCGTTTGTTTACATCACGTGACGCGTTTGTGGAGAGGGTTTTTATTTTTACATCAAGTGACGTTGAAAGTGACAGATTTTTTAAAAATTATGCTTGTAAACGTAAACCTATCTTTAATAATGCTTGTAAATTTGTTTTAGATAAAAATTTTTTTTAAGTATATCTAAAAAAGTTTAAAAACTATTTTTAAATGTATCTAAAAACGTTTAGTTATTGAAGTATTTGTAAAGATTCAAAGCACCTAAGTCCCTATTTAACCCTAGCTTGTGTGTATTTAATTTTAAAATCCAGTATTTTTCTTTCTTTCTGCGTGCGTATGTAGAACTAAAATTGGAGTCTATTAGTAAACATTTGCAATTTTCTAAGGTGTGACCCGGTTGATTGAAATGTGCTCCTCCTGGGGAATATTGATTATTTTGGCGTATATTAAGTTTGTGATTATTGAAGCGAAATCTAAAGCTATTACCGGATTCGCCAATATATCCACTATTGGGACATATTGAACAGAAGAGGAAGTATATAATGTTTTCGCTGTTACAAGTGAGGCGTGGTGGCTGCAATTTGATTTTGGTGTTGGGTACAGAGAATATTGTGTCGTTTACCAAATGTTTACAATTTAGGCACCTGGGTTTCTGACATTTTAAATTCCCTGATAGGTTTGTGTTTTTTAGATATTTGTTAGAAGTGAGGATAGTTGATAGGTTGGGTGTTTCGCGAAATCTCGCGAAATACGTTACTAATTCAAATTTTAAAATCATTTGTTTCTGATGAAGGACCGAGGGCGGTCTGAAATATAAAATATAATAGTAGAAATAAACAAATACTGTAAAAAAAAAACACATTTTTAAACTCAAAACGTTTTAATATTCCTTCCTATATATATATATATATATATATATATATATATATATATATATATATATATATATAGGAGCAACTTGAAATTTTCAGAAAATAAGTTAATCACTTTAGCCCTTGAATTTTACACTAAGAATACATGAGAATACAAAAGTGCCAAACTGACATTATTTTACGAAGAGAAATTTAACTTCTAAAAACATAGTAAGGAATCAGTATATATGATTAATTTTAAAATTCTAAAGCTACAACAAAAAGGAACACCCAGTACAATGAAAGAATTAAATCTAAAGATTATATATAATGATGTAAAGAGAAAGAAAAGAAAACGAAATATGAATCTCTTGAAAAACAAGTTTAAATTCTACAAATAAGTAAAAGTAGAAACAGCGAAACAAAAACAAGACAACCAAATGCTTTTTATATTCTCGATTTTATTTATTTTCTATGGAAAGGGACACAACAGAAAATAGAGGAGTTGATAAGTCTCTGAAGGCAGTACATGAAAGAAAAGATGGAAATATAAATATCAAATAATATATTCTTTACGAAGAACTTGAAAGTATTAGGTTGTGATGGTATCCATATGTTGTGGTTGAAAATGATATTTCAAAGACTAATGCAACACTTGGATGAATGCAACGATCCCTCACTAGATGACCAAAGGTAAGACGTTTATAATACAAAGTGCCATAAAAGGAATACTTTTGAAAGAATTGCTATTATACTATATCTACTTATCGTGGATAATTTATAATTTATTACAAAAGTCTTTTGTTTGAACCATTATTAAATGCTTTAAACAAAAGGAATCAAAATGTGGCTTGTGTCAACACATGACGATTTTACGAGGCTGGATAATGTAAGATTGGTTACGATTTTCAAAGTTTGTAGGAGAACTTTTAATAGAACAAATGTTTTACCAGCAAAGCACAAAAACATAACAAAATTTAGGATATCAAATAAAAATATTTTTTAGCACTAACCTAAATATTTTCCATTTTGTTTCCAGCATGTCCTACCCTCATTTGTTTGTTTTGCAACTCCATAAGTGATGGAGTTACATCAAAGAGATTTCTGTAAAGATTGCAGTAAATAGTAATTTGAATATTTGATAAATACGGTAGCGGTATGGCAGCACAGTAACCAAGCTATGACAATTTTTGACTAGTCATAAAATAAATAAGTGAACTACTTTTTTTAATTCTACTGTTTCTTACTTCTCTTTTGTTACTATTGTTTATAAATTATAACAGGAATTAACGATTAAATAATCACCCAGTTTATCAAATTACCAAAATTCAAGGCGAAGTCTTTGAATTACGCCAGAAAAAAGAAAAAAAAAGGAAAAAAGAAAGAAAGTCATATGATGTTTAAAGACGAAAGGATGCACGAGAAAAATAAATACGAAAAGTATAAAATGTATCCTTATTGTAAAGATAATAACAAATAGAATTGATAAGTTTATGTGTGTTGTTCGATGCCTGGAAAGATTATGAAAAATCATGTAATGTGCATTTTTGTATATGATCATTGGCGTGGTTTATAAGGCCAACCCGGCAAGACTTTTAAAATCATGAGGTTTGGTCATTTCATCAGATTTTTGTTGACCCAAAAACTCGGCGCCCACTCATAAATATGTACAAAATAAATATAAACGATGTAAATTGCCAAATTATTAAAGAGAGGAAAGTGACCTAAAGCTAAATTTTAACTTATTCAAGGAAAGTATAATTTATTGAATCATTAAAATTTACATATAGAAATTATAATGATATACACAGGATAACGAAATACATTTACCACAAATTAATAATAAATATATGAAATAAGAGAAGTAATGATGAATCGGTCTATTTGCTATGTCAGTTGTAAATGTGTGTGTGTATTTGTGTGTGTGCGTGTGTCTCTGGTATTTTAGTGGATACTCATATTTGTGTAGATGCTTCGTTTATTTATTAAAAAGCACATTTGTTTAATACTTGCCAGAATATTCGAAAAATCTTATTAAATAAACATATGTCTTTAATAATATTTCTTGAATATTTAGGGCGGTAGACGAAATTAAATATATATACTGTTTTAACGAGACATTGTGGTGATACCAATCGAACAAAAACGAGAGACCGGATGTTTGCACTTTAACGACCTTAAAGCAAATGACCAAAACTCGTCGGTGCGCATCCGAGTTCGCGCAGATGTTCCGGTTAAAAAATAAAAATTAATCAAATATCAAATTTCCATTTCGCGAGCCTACGCGAATTTTATTTATCAGCCAATGGGAAGCATAGAATCAAATACAAGTGTGAAATCCCAAACGAGCTGCTTTGATCTAAAAAGCAGATATAAAAAGCCGAGACAGAAAGCACCCAACAGACAGACAGACCGACGCAGAGAAACAGAGAGACGAATGTAATTAGTAACTCCCTTGACCGAAGTCAAGTGGCTTACTATGTTCGCCTCCCTTGCCTCTTTCATTCTCCACTGTCTCAAAACTATTTACTGACCTAAGGAGCGACTACATCAAAGACATTCCTTACTCACAGCGCTCCCCACATTCCTCAGCATTGATTCTCTTTCAGCATATTATTTGCCATGAACATTTAACCTCCGTTGGACACATGTTCAAGTATTGCTTTAATTGTAAAACATTAATTGACATGTGTTTATATAAAAATGTTATTTTCAACTCAATTTGCTTTTCTTGATTTTATAATTATTTTATGACTTATAGTGGGCTATCTACCACAAGGCTAAATTCCGTTAACCTGCAACAGTATACAATTACCTTTCACTAGAACGGACTCCCACTACAACTAGAAAAGGGAATAGATAAGCAACCCACTATAACATTATTCAAAATGGTAGGATATAAAAGAACGAAAATTACAAATGTACGGAAACAATAATTTTGCAACATCGCAATCAAAAATCAAACTATACAAATAAGTAAAAATATTTTAGTTCTGTATTTTCTATAGTTTATTTATAAATCTAACTTGTTTGAATAATGTTTTAATTTTCAGTTTATTTATTTTCTGAAATAATTATTTATATTTTCAAACATATTTAAATTTTACATTGAGCAAAAAAACAAAAACAAATGTATATTCTCGTAAACAATTCGTTTCATTTTATATATACTATCAAATGAAATGAATGATTAATAGATTTGTAAATAAACTTTTTAAATTTTAAATTTTAATTTTATCACGTCCTCAATCTATTATTTAGGGGATTTAATCAGATCAACTCATGTTACTTAACTTACTATTCAGCAAGATTGCAGAATCTAAACATTTTTATGAATGCGTAGTCATGTAGTCAAATCATATATTGCTTCAAACTCTTTTAACTGAAAAAAAGTGTAAAAAATGCACCTGATACAGAGACAATAACTGCAGAAATAAATTTTACATGCATGTGCTCGTGTCGTTCAAAATTTACAAATCACACAACACAGATTACTTCAGTGACGTTAACAAGAGAAGGCAACCAGTTTATGGTCTTCATTTATATGTGTATTGTCAGCTTTGATGGTCTTTTTAACAAATGATTGACATAACCATAATGATTTCCAGGTTGGGATTTCAGTATTATATTCTACATACTGAACGTTGATATTCATGCTTCTAACACGATTTTCAATATTTAAAACATGATTTCAAGACAACTATTTTTATTTATAGAAAGTCATCATATTAACTTAAAAAATTATATTTTAAATTCGCATATTTAACGTAGAATACCAGTTTTCAGGAAATTTAAAATATAATGCTAACGTTTTTGCTGATATTACTGTATATATTGTAGCGAGCTCAAACACGCTGTTTTAATATATAGATGAAAAAAGTGTAATACTGCTGTCATTTTAAATCAGAGAATACTATACTTAAAAGCCGAGCAAAGTTTTACTAGTTAGAATTTCTCGCTAACCCAAACCAGAACAAAAACAATTTTTTTGCCATTTGTGGAAAAAGGAATTTATTCCAAATTCAGTGTTTGCGTGAAAATTCATTATTTGTATGTGCAAACATGAAAAAGGATTAATTTACTTTTCAAGTGAAGATTAAAAATCTCGTAGTTTAAATTTTCCATCTGTTCTTATTTTGGAAAGTAGAATTGTTTTCATTTTGATTCCGCAACGACTCTTTCAATATCATTTTTTATGCTAAAGGACAAAGTTGAATCCTTTACAATGTTTTGAGCTTTTAATTACAATTCAATATTCTAATAGAGATGAAATCTTCCTAATTTCAGTTTTATGTAATATATTGAAAATGATAAGATAACTTGCGAAATTTCTCAAAAATTTGCTATTTCAGAAATTTTTAGCCCTAATTATGAGTTGTTTTCAAAGTGTTCTAACTTTAAGAGCAGAAATCCCTCTCTCTCCCCCTCCCCCTCTCTCTGTTACATCACTAGTTCTGACAAAGAAGATATTGTCAACTCTCTGACAAAATTTCTAGTATAAGGATTTATTATTTACATGAAAACTATTGTCCTCATATTTGCTATTATATTATCACAACGTTTTGACCGTCTTCATCGGGTGCTTCTCGATCCGGCTAACCTTCAGAGGATTTTGATCTAAACTCTTTATTTAATTTAGAAGGCAGATTGTTTTCGTTCTGTAAATCATGTCAAAGGATATCTCTTCTGGTTTTTATTTAGTGCTGCCCAAGGGACAATGTACTAAAGTGAAGTAAAGCGTTGATTCTTGAATTTGGTGATATAATAATTGTGAGTTCAATCCTGAAATAGAGGAAACAGGGCAAATAAAAAGAGATCAGTATTACATAAGAACTAGACTAGATAGGATCTACGGAACGAGAACAATCTACGCCGTAAATTAAATAAATGGTTCAGTTCGAAATTCACTGTGGCTTAACCGGATAGGAAATCACTTAATGAAAGCTGAACGACAGAATGGCCAAAACGGTATGGTAAAGATGAAAACAATATTTTACATGTAAATAATCTTTTATATATATATATATATATATATATATATATATATATATATATATATATATATATATGTATGTATGTGTGTGTGTGTGTGTGTGGGCGCGCATGCGCGAATGTGTTTGTGCGCTAATTATCAAGAACGTAGTAGTCTATTTCTAAAACATTATTTCTTATTTTCATTGGAAATTAAATGATTTTAGCTAATTTTTAAATCTGGTTTTCGTTTTTGCTCTATATTCAAAAACTCACTCTTATTTTCAAATAGTGTGTGTGTGTGTCATCACGTTGCTTGCTCTTGGTGAAGTGGTATATTAATATCTACTATACATATTTTCGTATAAGTGTATGTATAAATGTAATTTTGTTATCCTTATATACATAGTGTGTGTGCGTTGTTTAATGAAATACGTATGAAACGCATACATACATACATAGTTATTTTTGTCGTGTACACATTTATGTGTACACTTTTACACCTTCATTCGATCTTATATACAAAAGTATATATTAACATAGGCATATATATATTATAATTTTAATTTACACGTTTCATAGATGAATCGGCGTTAAAATAAATTACATTTATTTTTATTCAAACGGTATTTTCAGATCAACAATGTAAGTATGAGTGTTTTGATGGTATTGAACGTGTTCTTAAATTATAATTCTATATAATGCTTACATATTCTTTACTTAAAAGCATAAAATACTTAAAATTTAACAACACAATCAACTCAATGCACCTACATGCCACCAGAACTTTTATGATAATAATTTTTACCTAGAAAATGCCGTTTTAATAAAATAAATGTAATAAATAAATAATTTAATAATAAAATTATTTAATTTAATAATAAATAAATTTAATTTAAAAAATCTAACGATTAAGAAATGATCGGGCAATTTTATTTTATCACATTAAATGAATACTGAGACAATATGATGTAGGTAAACGCAATAATAAAAATGTGCTGAATTAGTTCAAATCTAATTTCTAAAACAATGCAGTTAACTATTATGCATACAAGTACTTAACGTGAAACCTGTTTTGTCTAGCTTATAGATTCTGCTGCAATAATGTTTTCTGATGATACCGGTTCATCGACGAAACGTGAAAAATATAAATTTTGCTAAATGCTTTATATATATATATATATATATATATATATATATATATATATATATATATATATATATATATACTAGTCTTTATTATTCAAGTAATAGCTAATGTAAATCGCTTTGATGTGCTCTACCACAATTTCCTATATCCTTCAAATTGTCAAACCCAGTTTTGTCATTGTTTTTGGTATCTCGTTTCTTTTATTTCATTTGCATTATAGTTTTATTTATTTATTTATTTATTTATTTTTTCATTGTTCGTTTTTTTACTTGTCACTCTTGTTCGAAAAGCTCTGGCAGGACTTGCAACACAGAGACCTGTATCCACTATAAGAACAAGTTCGAGCTGATGAACCGTATTTACAGAATGGTGTGTTGTCTTTTGTACATTCAACAACTTTGGCTGGAAAGAGAAAAAAAATAAGAATGAAATTTTTTTTGAAATTAAAGAGACTTTAAAAATATTTATTTAAAACGAATAACTTAAGCAGAATCGAAATATATAAACGGAAAAGATGTCTTCCTGAACCCCAAAAACCATGTTTTTTTTCTTTTTGAAAGAGCTATAAATACCACTTTCGATAATGATTTATTAGATGATGTTAGTAATTGTTTGAGAGTTTAAGTACAATTACCACTAACTCAAAAAATTCAACAGTAGCTTATGTCCTTAAAGACGTTTTTAGATTTCAGTTTAAATTTGTCAGGTTCTTCTGGACGCATCTTCTAATCAGTTTTTGAAAATTATTATATATTTCTGGTTTCCAGTCAGTAGATTGAAGTGTGTCGAAGTCAATTCGGTGATAATAATTTGATAGGTTTCCTATATCCTTCTCGCAGTTTTCAGATTTTTCTAGCGTAAATAGGATTATTTAATATTTTCTCCCACAATATGAATTGAACGATTTAACTAGAATCATACCTTAATCAGCATTCAGCTTAAGTGAATATATATATGAATATAACTCGTTTAAAATTGGAATATATATATATATATATATATATATATATATATATATATATATATATATATATATATATATATATATTCCATTTTTAAACGAGTTATTTCGCTACCCAGGTTTCTACCATGAGTGGTTTCTTCAAGCAATTTTTTATAACTGATTTTACCTTCTACCGTTTTTCTTTTTAAGAACGCTCTTGTAACGGTGTTTTATTTGAACGTTCATGTGGTAGAGAATTTATGAACGCGCATTGTTTAAATTAAAACGAATTATGACGTTTTCATCCATGGTATTTCTTAGTGTGGATGCATTTAGTCATAATTTCTGTTGTTTTATTTAACAGTTCGTCTTTATTTGGGTATGTCATAATTTATAATTTTTCTTCTTGGCACAGTCTACATATTTGTCCACCGTTGTAAGGCTTGGCTGTTTTTACAATGCTCCACGTTATGTGTGAATGTTTTTCATATTTTGATTTCAATTTCCAGACGTGGTTAGCCAATTTTGTATTGTTTTTTTTTAATTTTTATATTTTAAATGTAGATCTGTGGTTGAATCACCAGGTCTTAAAGGTTGAGCCCAAATATATTTTGTTTTGGCCATCTTGGTTATGTATCTCTGCCTTATAAATTATTTCTTTTGCGTTGCAGAGACCTTGAAGTGGACATTTATTTTTGTCCCTGCAGTTGCATTCTTTGTTGGTGGTTTTGTTTTGTACGATGTTATTTAAGTTTCTGGCGTTTTGTTTTTTTATGAAACTATCTAAATTATTAGTACAACTATAACTTAGTTTGATTGTGTTTCTGTTGAAAATTTTGTATAATTCTGATTCTTTTGGCAAGTGCTTATCTATTAGTTTAAAAAATATTTGTCCTATTTTGGTCTTTACTTCGAAATTAAATGGTGGGTTGAACCAGATAATGTTTCGTTTTCTATTGTTGGTTTTTATTTGTCTGTTTGGTTGAGAATTATATTGTAAAATGTTTTTATGGCCAGAATTTCTTAGTGCATCCTCATATATATTTTTCTTTTCATTAAATATTGATTTGTTTGACGATTTATTAGATAGTCAGTGTTCTATGCCTTTGTAAATGTGTTTAATTATATTATTTGGGTGATTGAACTTTGTATTTATGTATGAAAATTTAGTGTTTGTTTTATGTATGGCGAGACATTTCCAGTTTGTAAATTAAGT
The DNA here is from genome assembly GCA_037127315.1 of Ascarosepion bandense. NCBI lineage: Eukaryota > Metazoa > Mollusca > Cephalopoda > Sepiida > Sepiidae > Ascarosepion > Ascarosepion bandense. The sequence continues at coordinate 1,253,342 of JBBBDQ010001284.1, read as the reverse complement.
TCTACATCTAAATATTGTACTACTTTATTATTTGTGTCCACTGCAATATCAAAATCTAGTTCTTTGAATAATTTAAAACGCTGTTTCTTTATTTTACCATTCACTCTTTTGTTGTCTGGTGCTATTATTAATCCGTCATCTCTATATAATCCGTGGTATGGATTATTTTGTTTATTTTGTTTAAAATGTACATTTGCATCAATTCTAAGATTTCAGCTCCATCATACGATTCTTGTGGTACATCGAATGCTCCGTTGTTGGATTTCTTGATCCATGCTATACCTTTGTGGAAAAGCATAGATTTTCGGCAATGTAATATTATGTCAATATGATGGTATTTTTATGTACATTTTAGCAAAATTAAATGCTTCCAGTAAACCTTTCTCGGATATTGATGGGTAAAAGTTTTTTATATCATATTTGATTAATGTGTATTTACTTCTGCATTTAATTTTTGGGAACCAGGAAATACAATCACTAGTGTTTTTCCACGATATATATATATATATATATATATATATATATATATATATATATATATATCAGCACGGAAATGTCTATTTTCTAGATTTTACATTGTCATCAGGCAATGTTGAATAACTGTGGTGAAAATGTTTTACATTTGAGTGTCGAAAACAATAAGTTTGTTATTTAAAGAGTTTATGTTGTATTAAGCACTTTTAAAAAAGTAAATGCCGGATTCTAAACCATTTAGTTCTCATTACCTGGATGTATATATATATATATATATATATATATATATATATATATATTCATTGGTGCGAGCTATATATATATATATATATATATATATATATACCTTGCACCAATGAAGAGTGAATATATAAAAGAAAAACAAGAAGATAAATAGTCAGTTGATGATATCTCCTGATGAGTTGAGGGACAGATCGTTGAAGAGTACGTCTACGTAAATCTAGAGTCGTGATGTTAAAGGTAATCTCAATTAGCTAAGTGACACATTTTATATTAGTACTAATCCTATATATATATAGATATATATATGTGTGTGTGTGTGTGTGTGTGTGTGTCTTTGAGCTTCATTTCAGTCTTTTGTTTTGCATTTCTATATATATATCAGCATGAAGTGTGGATATAGAAGAATCTAAAGGAGTATCCTGCACATAAAGTGGTAGAATAACTCTCTAAGAGAGCTCTAAATATATATGTATATAAATACATATAGAGCAAATATAAGAAAATTTAAGTCAGACACGTTATTTCATGGTAAATCGGAAGTGTAGGCCTATTTCAGGCGAACCATCATCAGCTCCCGTCTTTATTGTACATAAGTATTTTACACGAATCGTGTAAAATCCTTTGTACAATAAAGACGGAAACTGATGATGGTTCGCCTGAAATAGGCCTACACTTCCGATTTACCATGAAATAACGCGTCTGCCTTAATTTGATATATATATATATATATATATATATATATATATATATATATATATATATATATATCACTCATTCAGTAATGAATTAGAGCACTCTGGCTATTTCGCATGTATAATGATAATATATGCGCTAAATAGCCTGTTTTCTTCAACCGAGCGCCCATAGCCCAGAGGTAGAATCGCCGACTGACGCCAATTCGGCCGGGTTTCAATCCTGGGTTAAAAGCAGTCGGTGTCTAACCGTACTGATTAGTTGTGATACAGCGAAACAGATCTGTCTGCGGATGTCTGTTTACGCTCTCACACCCTGATTGATCACTTTGGAAGAATAGTAGACTTTGGAAAACAGTAGTTACTCTGGCTTGTACGCCTCGCTCATTCAGTAATGAATTAAAGCACTCTGGCTATTGGGCATGTATAATGATAATATACACGCTAAAAAGTCTGCCTTCTTCTACTGAGCCCCCATAGCCCAGAGGTAGAATCGCCCACTAACGCCAACTCGGTCGGGTTTCAATCCTGGGTTAAAAGCAATCGGAGAGTAACCGTACTGATGAGCTGTGATACAGCGAAACAGATTTGTCTGCGGACGACTATATATATATATATATTTAACCCAGGATTGAAACCCGGCCGAATTGGCGTCAGTCGGCGATTCTACCTCTGGGCTATGGGCGCTCGGTTGAAGAAAACAGGCTATTTAGCGCATATATTATCATTATACATGCGAAATAGCCAGAGTGCTCTAATTCATTACTGAATGAGTGATATATATATATATATATATATATATAGTCGTCCGCAGACAAATCTGTTTCGCTGTATCACAGCTCATCAGTACGGTTACTCTCCGATTATATATATATATATAAAGAATCATACATAAAAGAAAGTAAGAATTATTTTTAATAAAGAAATTGCAATCAATATTCCCTGGTTGCGATTTATGATTTATACATCTGAAAAACTTCAAATTACTTTCGAATCGATTCATTATTTCTTTCAATCTAGGATAAAATAAGCAGAAAGTAAAAAGTAAAATTAAAAACTAACAGAAAATAAATCTTTACTTTCATAGCATTTTACCATTAATATATTACTGTGCACATATCACTGGTTCGATGAATGTAATCAGAGAGATAGGAACGTACATTAAAAGTATATAATCAAAATTTGTATTCTCAATAATTTATTTTCTTAATTTGTATATAAATTTCACTCGTTTTGAACTTCTTATCGGTAAAGAGATAAATACGAAAATTTGGTCAAGATATCTTATATATCTTATATTTTTCACTGTCACCCGTGATTCATAAAAGTTCAAAACCAGGGACCAACATTTAATGAAAAAAGAAAAATTTTACAAAGAAAAATTTTGACATTAAAGATGTTTGATTTACAAACATACAATAAATATTTCAGCTCATTTCATCTTGTAAACTAAACTTAGTAAATAAATATCTATCGTGTGGGTAAGTTAACTGAATCAAGGAAAGTTATGTATGCAGGTATTCATCAATGTCATCTGCACATTGTACACATATATTTAAATAATCAAGCGCATCTATTAGCCGTCCTCCATTGTTAATAGAAATCACAATGAAAACCGTTTCATAAGGCTTTGTTTCAACAATTATAAGTCTAACCTTTGACACGGGGTTGATCTACACTTACCTTCGCACGGGTCTTTCATGCATTTCTGTGTCGAAAGAGGTCTACTTTTTTTACATTTGAAGTCAGCTGATGATCCTGGTGGTTTAATGCAGGTGACTGTACGTACTTGAATCCCCTCCCCACAAGATACGGAACACTGTCAACAAAAAAAATATGGAATGACTGATCAAGTAACGCGTGCATTTTTTTTTCAAAAAATTTGAGTTTAAATTTCACAATTAAATTTTATTTTAAAACATATAGGTAATAAGTTAAAGGAGAACATACTTAGACATCCAACATTTCATGCGAATAAACATCAAATACACAAATTTAATTACAGGTTTTGTTACTCGACATCTATTATGCATTAAAATTTTCTGATGAAAGTATTAATCTAAAAATTATGCAGCACATTGTGTGTGTGTGTGTGTGTGTGTGTGTGTGTGTGTGTGTGTGTGCGCGCGCGTGTGCGTGTGCGTGAATGAATGGATAGGTAGATGGATGTAAGATGAAATTCACGAAAGCCAGTTTGTATTTTGTATTTAATTTCTATGAGTTTTCTCATTTTTGTTTTTATTCTCTGTGAGTATCCACAAAACAACTGGAGCTTAAAAAAGTTACTTTAAGGTGAAAGTGATATCGAAAAAAATATTTAATCGTAATATTATCTAAATTTCATCAACTGTTAGTTTTGGAGTTAAATTTATAAATATTATCATTTGGCGTTTTCATAATTGAAACGATTGTTTTTTTTTATACTGGGTATGGGTGAATTAAGAATTCATCCCGATTTTATAACATTTAAATTTATAGATATGTTTTTTGAAAAATGGATTTTTACTACATGGTATTTTATATATACCCACATTTGAATTATATTATACTTAGATATTTACTCGCATCATGACAATAAAACTAAAACCGGTTTAATAATGGTTTTATCTGAGATCATTTAGAATCTAGACGAAGAAATTAAAATACATTGAAAGCATTCAAGTCAATACAATATCCTACTTATGTCATACTGACCATTAAAGGAAAGCTGTAAAGATAAACATCAATAGTAAACGTGAAAAGATTCCCTTAAAAGTTTTATTCCATATCGCTATCTTTACCTATATGTACTCAAATCATAGTTGATAAATTCAAAGACGTTGGAATTAAAACAACCCCATCCTCATCATGTACAATAAAAGATAATAAATCAGTATAAAGAATAATAAATATAATTCAAAATTATTTTATATATAAAATTTTATTTATTAAATCTGATAAAATTTGGATACGAAATTTTAAAAAAACGTAAGAGTTAGTAAGAAATGTATAAATGAAAGCAAATCCGTCGTATAACTTTAGAATTTATTTTGCCAATTTTTCGATTAAATAAATCAGCGTAATTTTCATTGCCGATTTGACCACCTGATTTCGCTACATGACATGTAATCTCATTATATGAGATTTTGATTTGTTAAATGGTGATTTTAATTTATTAAAAAGATTTATGAAGAAATTTTATTTCCAAGTATTTTTTTTAAATTAGGTAAATCGGATGATCTAATATAGTTAAACACAGATACAACCAGTCTGTAGTGATTATGCAAATCACATGTACCTCAAAAATCCAATTTGCTTTGAACAATTTTTGTCTAATATTAAATGATTAATTTAGACGTCAAAAACGTCAAATGATCATGTAGTTTCAACATGTTTTATTAAAGTTATTGGATTTATAGACTGGAATTGTTAGGTTGTTACAAAAATAATAGCCGATTTCAGAAACATAATTTTATTCTTGAAAAATTAATTGTTGAAATTATTCAAAATGCGTGCATTGAGCATCTATGCACCGCTGCCATTGATCGATGAGATTATTTATTCCTTGTTGATAAAAAGCTATTGGCTGTGATGCAACGAAATCTTTGAAAGCTGATTCTACCTCTGGTTTGAACCTAAAGGTTTTACCATTTAAAAATGTGCATATGTGTTTACAAATGATAATCAGTAGGTGAAAGAGAAGTAGAATATGGAGGATGTGTTAAATTCTCCCATTCCAAGTCAGTGAGCTTTTGCAACATCATTCATGCAACATGTGGCCACGCATTATCGTGGAGCAGAATTGGACCACGTCAATTCACCAATGCAGGTCTAATATTTTGTAGGCTTGCATGAATTCCAGCAAGTTGATTGCAGTAAAGTTCTGCATTAATGCTCTGTTTGGCTTCCAGAAAGCTGCAGTGGATAACATCAATTGCTGACCATAAGTTTTGTTGATGCAACTTTGGCATTAAAAAATGTTTGGGCGACTCATCAGGATCAAGCCATTCACCAGATCCACTTTTCATCACAAGTGACTATTCGGTCAAGAAAGGGATCATTGATGTTACACAGAAAAATTATCGAGCACACTTTAAAACGCCTAAGTTTTGGATTTTCATTGAGATTATGAGGAACCCATTCATCGAGCTTTTTCACCTTGCCAATGTTCTGCAATTGACATGAGGCTGTTGCAGTGCTGAAACCAAGCGTCTGAGACATTTCTCTGACACTTTGATGTGTGTTTTGCGCAACAACTGCTTGCAACTGTTCGTTATCAAGACTGCATGACCATCCTCTGTCTTCATCTTTAAGGATCTCATCACCAGTACGGAATTTCTGGAAACACCTTCGTAATATCGGATCACTTGTGGATCCATCTCAATTATGCTTTGTTGATTTTAGCAGAAGTTTGGGAGGCACTGTACCCTAGTTTGAACTCATGCAAGAAAAGTAAACGAAGAACTTGTTTTGTCATGCTTATAATTAAGAGCTTCTATGATTCAAGAAAATTACTGTCTAAAAATAAATTAAAAATTATTAAAAGGCACATATTAACTATTATGTATACCAAAATTCACCTAATATGTACCGTGAATATTATGATAAAATGGCTTTTCAAAATGCAAAACTTCAAGCGGCCATTATTTTTGTAACAACGTAATATTATGCAAAATTAAAAAATAACTTTAACTTCAATAAGAAGTTAATAAAACCACCAGCAATTGATCAATAACTACAATAGAACAAATAACAAACATATATGATAAGATTTTGCAGCATATAATGATTCTTCTTCTCAATTACAGCCAGCAGTCTATTATTCATTTTTTTCTTCAGTATGTTCATTTTCCGACATGGTGGTTTTAATTGGTTCCCATGGAACCAATTAAAATTACCATGTCGGAAAATATACAATATGACAGCTTTGCTGTCATATTGTATAACACATTAGATAAATTAATCTGCACAAGTTTTCGATCAGATTGAGATCAGATTTTGATGATGGCCATTCCATTATCTTCTTTCATGTAAATCTTTTACGCTCAAAAATTCACAGGTACATACATGAAACTTTCGTACATGAATACATAGTGCACTTTGAAATTTTGAAGCTAGAAATTATATCACTGAAAGAAAGACCTGTTCATGACATTACAATTGTTAGCACTGTTTAGTTTAATTCCTTGTCTTTGAATTGTTCAATAATGGTTTGGTCAACAATTCTAGCCAATATCAACACATTGCGGCCTACTTGCTGTCTTTCAGTCAGTTAAGTGCCATACGTGAAACACACTTGAGCGATCATGTCTCGAAAGAGACATGACTGACTGGGCAGAAGATTATCCCGCAGTAGGTTGTCATTGCTTTCTGCGGTAGACTGGTTGCCAATCTGTCCTGTTATTTAACCCATAATTGGAAGGAATAGGCGGATTAATACCTTTCCCAAGGGTATTTGCGCGTAAGTGAATGCAATGAATTCGGCTGGAATTCGAACTCGGCTCCCCGATTTCTCGTTCCGAGCCGATATACAATGCACCACAATATTTTAACGATAAATACATCTGCATCGGATAAATTTCAATGTATTTCTTGGCCTAATTTGCGAAGTATTCTATACCTTTTGTCATTCTTGACTCGCTCAATTCTAGTTTGTTCACAGACATAATAAATAGTGGTTACCTAAATATAACTCGATTTACTTAAAGTTCTTCTAGCTATCAATTTATTTACATTTTCAACAACCTCCTTTATATTTCGATGATCTTTGCGAAGCTTCTTTGATATCTCTAATGTGGACTTTACTTCACTCAATGACGTTATTATTTTCTATTTTTCCGCATTTGTAATATCGTTTCTATTACTCACGTTTCAACATATAGAAAAATAAGTTTTTATTAGATTTCAGCGGATTTGGCACTTAATTAATATTAGTTTAACCTACATAGACTGTAGTTTTTATAAATCCAATAACTTTAATAAAACATGTTGAAACTATCTTAACATTTAACACAAGCTTGTTTGATTTGTAAATTAAGCGTTTAAAATTTAACAAGAATTCTTCAAAGCAAATTGAAGTTATTGAGATCTATGTAATTGCATAACTTCAAACGGACTGTACATTTCAATTACTATTCTACTATTAAATTAATTTTTAAGGTAATTAACCGCTGAATGTGGTAAAAGAATTTCGAATTGGTAAAATTAAAGCAGACTCGAAGTAATTGCGGTAAATTTGCATATAACTTCTTGCAAGATTGTAATATAGTCATGAAAATATTCATTATATTTTCTAAAATAGTTGAAAATTAATTTTTATTTGTATCTAGTGTTTTATAATATTCGAGCTGCAAAGCTAAATTAAAGTTTCTGGTATACAGGATACAAAAAACAAATTTATTTTTCTCTGGTTGTAAGTATCACTTACCTGCGACCAGTCTTCGACGTTCCATTCTCCTGCACAAGGCTGTCTGTTACAAGGTCGAGTACTGTTGGGGCGGAGCAGCATGTCACAATAAGCGTCAGAGAGAACTTCTTCTTTCTTACCTCGAGAGTCAGAGACGCAATATACAATTGGTACCTCTTCACCATCGTCACCGCACTTTGAAGAACAAGCTGACCAGCCATCTACTTTCCACCTATAAAAGTTAGTTTTTAAAGAGTTAAATGTAAACAATATAACATATCACTCAATAATTCCCGGGTCTGACATATAGATGGTGTCACTAATGAAAAATATCCATATGATTTTTATAAAGTACTAAACTTCAAATGGCACGTGACAAAATTTGAGCCCAATCAGAGTTTACAAATTACAGTTATTTAAGTGAAGCTACTATTGCAAATTTTCAAAACAATGGAAATATCTGAATTTCGTGTGTTGATAAAGCATTGCTTTCTGATGGGAAAATACTGTTCAAGCAAAGCAATGGTTTGATAAGTGTTAATCGGACTCTTCTCTTTCAGAAACAACATTTAAGAGGTGGTATACTGATTTTAAACGCGGTCGTACAGATACAAATGATGCCGAACATTCAGGATGCCCTAAATCGGTAGTTATCCCGGAAAACACCAAAAGATCCACAAACTCGTTTTGATCGATCGTAAATTAAAGTTGTGTGAAATATCAGAGGAGTTGAACATACCAGAAGGCAGCGTATTCATCATTTTGCATGAACATTTGTCAATGAGAAAGCTGTTCAAATTGGTTGCTGCGTTTGCTCACAGCCGATTAAAAACAAGAACGCGTCGACGATTCAGAGAGTTGTTTGCAACTGTTTCAACGCAACAAGAAGGAATTTTTGCCTAAATACGCGACAATGGATAAAACATGGATTCACCACTTCACTCCGGAATCGGCAGTCAGCTAAGTAGACAGCAGCAGGTTGAAGCCGTCTAAAGCGACCAAAGACGCAAACATCAGAAAGCAAGGTTTAGGCCTCCGTATTTTAGGATGCGCAGGGTATTTTGTTCATCAATTACCTTGAGAAAAGAAGAATCATCAATAGAAATATAGCATTATTGATGCATCTGAAGGAAGAAATCGCCAATACCGGCCATAAATGAAAAAGAAAAAGTAAGTGATCTTTCACCAAGAAAATGCACCGTGTCACAAGTCGATCGCTTAAATGGTAAAACTACATGAATTGCACTTATAATTGTGTCCGCATCGACCCTATTCTCCAAATCTGGCTCACAGCGACTACTGGCTGTTTGCAGATCTCAAAAGAATGCTCCAGGGAAAGAGATTTGGCTCCAATGAAGAAGTGATATGAAGAAGTGAGGAATATTTTTAAGCCAAAGACAAATCGTTCTACAAAAAAAGGCATCGAATTTTTAGAGAAGCGTTGGAATCGGTGTATCACTCTAGAAAGAGACTATGTTGATAAATAAAGTCGATTTTTGTCTAAAAGTTGTTGTTTTATTAGTTAGGCCCAGGATTTATTGAGTGATGTCTTAAGTTATAATAATGTGAAAAAGCTGACAAATAATTTACCTCATACAATGTCAATGTAGTAATCCATATAAGTCTGCAAGTGTATTAGAACCCTATATATAAAAAAAATCCTTGTGGATGCGCAGTTGTGTAATAGGTAGAGACTTGAAATGAAAAAATCGGAGAGTCGAGTTCAGATTACAGTTCAGTTCGTTACTTTCATTTACAATTAATACCGTTGGGAAATGTATGAATTCATACATTCTCCTCACAACTATGGGTAGATAGGGAGACATACTATAGCTTTGATTTGCAACCACCATAGCAAAAGGACATTTCTGAATTCAAACCAGTCTGGAGAAGGTTAATTTCTGTCAGGTTGTCTTTCCCAAACAAACTACTGCTGATACGACTTCAGTACGTGCCGTACTCTTCCGATCCTAATAGGTTACGGGATTCATGATATAAAAACTAGCCACTAATACTGAAAGTTTTATATAGTGTAATACATTAATGCCTTAAGTTAAACTTTTTCCGTGATACTAAGGTCATGTGAAAATATAATCAAAATAACCAATATTTCATGTGACAGAAACAGAATTTGTCGTTTCATAATACAAGTATGATGAAATAACTTTTAATTAAAGATTCCACTATTGCTAACTGGTAAACAATTTTTTGACAGTAAATTAGAAATATTATAGAATTATAGAACCATCTCTTTCTCTTTCTTTCTCTCTCTCTCTCTCTCTCTCTCTCATTATATATATTGGTGTACACACCATAAATTTTTCTATCACTCAGTCCCTTACGCAGGTGGTGGAGTTCCCTACACGTTTCTGTAATAACCCTAATGGATACGACTCACTACTAGATCTCTGCTTTACCTCCACCCCTGACTCTTGCAATGTCAAGCAACTCTACCTTCTCGGAAACTGTGACCATGCGGTAGTTTCCGTCAGCATCTCCTTCCGTCTCCACCCCACCCAAGAACCTCAGACCAGCAGAATATCTTACTGCTACCAAAGAGCTGATTGGGACTCGTTCCGCGATTTCCTGAGTGACGTCCCTTAGAATAAAGTATTTAGCCTTCCTGTTGAAGACTGTGCGGCTGAGGTCTTCTCTTGGGTTAAGGCTGGTATCGATGCTTTCATCCCTGCCAGAAAGTTGAGACTTAAATCCCACTCATCCCCTGGTTTACCCCTGCCTGCTCAGCTGCCATCGCCCACTGAAATCACTTCTTTCGGGTTTACCGGAGTCACGCGTCGGACCATAACAGGCGCCTTTTTGCCTCGGCTCGTAATGAGTGCAAGAAGGTACTTAAAGGAACTAAGCGCTGATATTTGCAGCCAGAATGAAGCAGCGCATAGCATCCCGTTAGTTCGGCTCCAAAGACTACTGAAGGTTCTGTAAAAGCGTGCTGAACAGCAGTAAGCCCTCAATCTCCCCTCTAATCAACGAATTTGAGGTCCTCATCTCTTCAACAGACAAGGCAGAGTGCTTCGCTCGCAGATTCCCCACTAACTCGACACTGGACTCGTCTGGAATATCTGTACTCGACTTCCCTCTCCGAACTCAAGCCCAACTGACTGACATACTAATTACTCCCTCGGTGGTCTCCAAAATAATTTCTAAGCTTGACCCCCATAAGGCGAGCGGTGGCGACGGAATACCCATCATTGTCCTAAAGAAATGTGCTCCTGAACTCTCCTTTATTCTCTCGAGACTCTAAAACTACTGTTTTTCTGCTTCTTGCTTTCCTACCTGCTGGAAATCCTACTACGTGGTTCCTATATATAAAAATACTCTGACTCTGCTAATTAAGACCCTATCAGCCTCCTACCGATCTTTGGCAAAGTGTTCGAAGCCATCATCAACATCGAGGTGGTACAACATCTCACAGCCCACATACTTTTCTCTGACAAACAGTATGGCTTCCGCTTCACCAGGTCTACTGCTGATATGCTCACAACCATCACTGAGTATATACACCAGGCCCTCGACAAAAATGGCGAAGCCCGAACTGTTGCCCTTGACATCTCCAAAGCGTTTGACAGTGTCTGGCATGCTGGCCTTCTATGCAAGCTGCAGGGCTATGATATAACTGGATAATTGTTTGACCTAATTCAGGCATTCCTTTCAAATCGTACAATGAAGGTAGTATTGAACGGACAAGCTTCCCAATACTATCACACGAATGCAGGTGACCCTCAAGGTTCTATTCTAGGTCCTACGCTTTTCCATATCTATATTAACGATCTCCCTGATGTAATAAGATCCCAAGTGGGTATATATGCTGACGACACTACGGTTTACTCGTCTCGATCAAAAATCTGCCGAGGCTGACAAAGCAAACCTCGCTGCCGAGCTTGAAAAGGACCTCCAATCCGTAAATTTTAATGCTTCCAAAACGAAGCTGCTATCTATTAACCACCACAGACAATCGTTCCTCTCGCCTATTAACATGGATCAGGCTTCTCTCCCTGTAAAACACTGCGTCTCCTCGGATTAACTCTCACATCAAACCTCAAGTGGAATAACTATATAGAATCTATAGCTAAATCCGCTGCTAAGAAAGTCGGTTCTCTGTGTAGGGCCAGTAAGTTTTTCCTGTCCGAAACAATCCTGTACATATACATGTATACCATCCGCCCGTGCATTGAATATTGCTACCACATCTGGTCGGGTGCTCTTGCTATCCACCTCGGTGTCCTCGACCAAATCCAACGGAGAATCTGTAATGTGATCGATCCCGACTTAGAAGCTAGGTTACAGTCGCTTTCTCACCGACGCAGTGTGGCTTCCCTGTGTCTCTTCTACAAATACTTTCACGGCTTCTGCTCCGATGAACTTAGTTCACTGGTACCCACTATATACGAATTTCCTCGAGCCACAAGATTAGCAACTAGGTCCCACCCTTTTACTGTGAAACCAATAAATAGTAAACGCAAATTCTACTTTCAGCTTCTTTTCTCGCACTTTCCTCCTGTGGAATTCTCTTACGCATACTTGCTTTCGCGACAGTTATAATCTCCAAGAATTTAAATGTAAAATCAAGAGTCATCTCCTGTCTCACTAACTTACATCCTCTCTCTCAAGTTTTTTTCTCTGTCCACCCCACTCTCATCAGTATTCTCTTCCTTCTCCTACTCTCTTCATGACACCCTCTGCAACCTCTCTCTCCTTCTCATAACATTCCTCCTATGTAACCCCCTGTACAACAGTAGCAGTAAAACGTTATGCTTGGAGCGACACGATTATATATATATATATATATATATATATATATAAATTAAAATAGGATTAATTCAATGATGTTGGATGATCATTTCGATATGAAAATCCCCACGGGATTATATTTTATTACATGGAGCTCTCTTCCTGTATCATTTTTTAATATTAAAATAAAATTTTTAATATTAATTAGGATCGGGTTTTTGGAATTTACCTTCCTGCTTTTTCCGCTTGGATTAAAGTATCTGAATATATATATATATATATATATATATATATATATATATATATATATATATATGTCAGTCAACAGTTAGTTTCCGTGAGTATATTAGCGATATTATTATGCGACGGGAAGGAATTTTTTACGTATAACTTCAAGACAATTGTTATTATTTCATTTCGGAATATTTTACATCCTCTAAAATATTTTATTCTGAAATCAGTAAGAATCGGAATTAATGGGTTATTATTCAAACCTTTCGTTAAATAAAGCAAGAATCTTTTTAAAAAAAAGTAATGTTGACGTTTTGGAAGAGATTAAATAAATGCTGTTACACTGAACTTCGATTTGAATAATGCCTTTAAATATAGGTTCTATTGGACCAGTTCATTTTGTAAATGAAACAAATAAAGTTAAATATTGATCAATGAATTTTAAACTGTGCATTGCTCATTTTACTAGTGTCAAAAATCTTTGGGGCATGGATGAGGACAATGACGTAAGGAACGAATCTTTTCTTTTATACATGGATATTAAACTATTGAACAGTGTTTATGCATGTTTGTTACATTTAATTGCCTTACCTTGTAAGCAAGCACTGCTCTCGCTTGCAGTTCACTGTGTCTATACGAGGGTCATCGAGATGAAGACAGAATGTTTTTTCGAGAATTTCATTCGTTTTGATGTCAACACAATTGTAGGTCGTGCTTTGTTTGCCTATACAATAAATATTTTAACAAAATGAGAAAAGTAATAAATAAGAAAAGTAATATACACGTAAACTCAGGAGAACATGATTGCTATATCTTTTGTTCTATAATGAGCATTAGCATATGCAACCATAATTTAACAAATTATTTTTAGAAAAAAAATCACTGACATTGATCTATAAACATCCTGCAAACATATAGGTTATTAGCAACATATTGTTTTGTTGCTTAGATAAAAGTTTAGTTTGTAAGAGAACCAACAGTCACAGACTGAAATGTGACCCAAAGTATGTGAGAGCGCGTGCTATTTATGGAACGGTTACTTTCTTTACTTAATATATATATATATATATATAATATAATATAATAACAAGACCGACTCTGTAAGTATCTAAATCCTAAAACTATACGAAAATAAACTTTAAGGACAACAAATAACAGACAGAATCTAATTCCGTTACTATCCGTCGCTGTAAGGCGTTGGATAAGAGGGGAGAAAAAAAGAAAACTGCGGAATACAGACAATACATACAATACCCCGCAGTAAAGAAAAAAAAACCCAAACGGAACCAACCACAAAGAAAGAAAAAGTGCCAAAGCGAAATAACAAATAGGAAGCAATGTAGAGCAAAGACACGTAAAAAAAAATCACAAGATCGCCAAAACCTACCGCGGTTTCACACAACGGCTCGTCAGCCGTTGTTTGAAACCGCGGTAGGTTTTGGCGATCTTGTGATTTTTTTTTACGTATATATATATATATATATATATATATATATTGGTGTCCAGTCCGTAAACGGTGAGGATAATCCAACAAGATTACATTAGTATAAAATATTAATTGGTAAATCCATATAGAGAGCTCGATGGGTGTTAACCAGAGCGATATGAAGTTTATAAAGGAAAACTCAACATGTCATTTCAATTGGTTATAAACTATAGCTCGTTTCAATGAGTTTAATTAGCTCATTTCATCAGACCTTACAATATACCTTCCATTTGGTACAAAATTTTTACCGGAATGAGTCTTTTTTTTTTAATGAAGAGAGGGATAACAATAAAAATAATAGTAATAAACATAAACTTACAAACAAACAAATAAATAACAATAAAAGTAAGGGGAAAGAGGAGAAATACGGAAAGAAAGAAATCAAAACGGAAAGAGAGTCCAGTTCCAAATATTAGCGTTGGATCTGTTTGAAGCAGCTGAGGCTGTCATGAAAGTGTTTGACCTCTGAAAAAAACCCATTCCCTTGGCTGTTGGCGTCTGTTTGACCCCATTAGGTCAACCTACCTACTTATACTAACTTCTCTTCACTTCTACATATGTTTACATTCCCACATATACTCACGGAAAATTGTAAATTATATCGTTTCTCTGATTTAACAACTGGCTAGATTCTCTGAACTTGATAATTCTAATCTAGCCAGTTGTTAAATCAGAGAAACGATATAATTTACAACTGCCGTCATAGAAATTAATTTTAAACAATCCGACACATAAAATCCTGGAATCATCACCTTCCGACACCCTTACCAGCTCCCCCACAATTGGGTGGATCATTCGTTGGAAGAATATGCAGACCAAATAAAGTGAGGTTAAGAACCCACACACCCATCTAAGTAAACAATGACTTCATATTATTATTAGTGTACATCAATCTGAAAGAAATATCCTACCATGAACTATGTAATGAAAACTGTTCACTATATTGATTTCAACATAAACATTTCCCGTAGGAAATGAGGCACCCAAATATGAGGTGAGATATGTCTCTCATAAAAAAGGGGGCACCTAATCTTCTGCATGCTCCTAGAAAATTTTGTGAACGTTCATATGTATTATGTATTATGTATTATCTATTATTGTATGCATTATGGTACGTAAAATGGGGCACCTAAATAGATGTGTATTTCAAAGGTAAGAACTAATTAGAAAATAAGAAAATTTTTTCCATCGTGCGGGAACACCTAATTAAATGCGCAGTATGTGAACTTTAGATAAAATCAATTATGCATGCTCGAACTAAATTTGCCTTTGTGTAATGATTTTCTACCCATATATGGATAAATCAACAACCCAAATGAAGTAGAACGGTATAAACAGCTATAAACAAGTAATGTTTATTAAGAAACAGAAAAAAAAATGTCCACCTCATTTGGAAATTAAATGTACACAAACGTACAGAGTCTTTATACATGGGGATATAGAAAACTACTAGTACACTTATATATATATATATATATATATATATATATATATATATATATATATGCGTTTATATGTAGTTATGTTTGTGCACGTATACACATATATATAAACATATTCAGGTATATGGGCATATATATGTACGTGATTGTCTCGCATATATATTGTGCATATAAAAGTATATGCGGGATTGAGAATACGTGAAAAATTTCTTTAGCAGTGATATGTGTGTGCATATATATACAACACTACTTGGGCGCGCGGAAACCCTATATTTATGAAACGTATATAGGTGTGAGTTTGAGAACGCTAAGACCCGTAAAGAAAAAGAAAATAGAAATCGGTGAATATATGTAGACTTAAGTCACATTGTAAGTATATGTGGGAATGTAAACAAATATATATGTGGAGAGAAGTTAGTATAAGTAGGTAGGTTGACCTAATGGGGTCAAACAGACGCCAACAGCCAAGGGAATGGTTTTTCTTTCAGAGGTCAAACCCTTTCATGACGGCCTCAACTGCTTCAAACAGATCCAACGCTAATATTTGGAACTGGACTCTCTTTCAGTTTTGATTTCTTTCTTTCCGTATTTCTCCTCTTTCCCCTTACTTTTATTGTTATTTATTTGTTTGTTTGTAAGTTTATGTTTATTACTATTATTTTTATTGTCATCCCTCTCTTCATTAAATAAAAGACTCATTCCTGTAAAAGTTTTGTACCAAATGGAAGGTATATTGTAAGGTCTGATGAAATGAGCGAATTAAACTCATCGAAATAAGCTATAGTTTATAACCAATTGAAATGACATGTTGAGTTTACCTTTATAAACTTATATATATATATATATATATATATATATATATATATATATATATAAGCGAAAAAAGAAAAAATAATCACAACGTTCAAAACATTAATTTAAAACAGTGGTCAATATAAAAGTAGAGCAATTATTACTTTAGAACATGTGCAAACTACTACAAAATTGTACATTTTGTTTCGACATTGAAAAAACAATGTTTCATTAGACAGTTAATAATGATGCTAATAAACTTTTTTTAAAGAAAATTAAAAAAACACCTCTTCCCTTTATTTATTTTTTTTGTTTTTGTTTTTTTACGAGGTAAAAAGATATTAAAAAGGAGGGGAGAAATAAGATGAGAAATCAAGAAAAGAAAAATAAAGAGGAAAAGGAAAGATACAGAAAAAATAGAAAGTTAAGAGGAAAATAAGTAAAAAATTATAGCGAGAAAAGAGCTAACGGAAACGGCCAAGAGTGAGAAATTTTAAATTTTAGCCGGAAGTGAATTGCGAATAGATATTGACACCGGTTACATGGTATCTGACTTCAAATCTTTGAGCATTTTTTTTAAAGAATTGTACTTCTATAAATAAAAAGAAAAGAAAAAGGAAAGATACAGAAGAAATATAAAGTGAAGAGGAATATAAAGAAGAAAATGTGAGAAAAATGTGGAGAGGGAAGAGCAGGTAGAGACAGTGGAAACGGCTACGAGAGAGAAATTTTAAATTTTTGCTGGAAGTGAATTGCAGACAGATATAGATATCGGTTACATTGTATCAAGTTAAATCTTTTGGCAGTTAAAAAAAATAATGAAATCACATGCACAAACAGAAAAATTAAACAAGTTGACTTCTTAGAACGTTAAACTTAGTTTCAAATAATTCTCAACCTTACATGAAAAAACCCAATTTATATAAACATAATTAAAAAAAAAAACAATTTATATAAACCCTGGCTCTAATCATCTACTATCTGTTATCAAACATATTCCATCATCGGTTGAACGTTGCATACATTTCTCTAGCAAAGAAATAAAAAAAAACAACAAAAAACAATTATTTAAGATAAAGTTCTTAGGGATAGTGGATTAAGAACATCTGAGATTAGTTTTGTGGATGAATATAATTTTTCCAGGAAGAATAGAAACAGAAAAATCATATGGTATATTCCTCCATTTAGTCAATTAGTTAATAATAGCCTGGGACATAAATTTCTTAAATTAATTGATAAACATTTTCCTAAAAATAACCTTTTAAGTAAAATTTTAAATCGGAGCACTCTAAAACTTAGTTATAGTTGCACTGATAATTTAGAAAAAATAATTAAATTACATAACAAGAAAATATTGAAATTATATAACAATAACAATAGTAATTCTATTACTCATCTTAATTTGCCCCATAGTAAAATCTTACGCAATTGTAGAAATCTCAACCAATGCCCTTTATTTAACAAGTATTTAAGTAAATCCCTTGTCTATATGTACTCTATCTCATCAGTAGAAAATTCTAGGTTTACTAAAGTTCATTTTGATAATACGATAAACCATTTTCAAAAGCGTTTTTACAATCATCTCTTATCTTTTACTAATAAGGACAAACGAAATATGACATCACTTTATAAATATTTTTAAAAAATTAAAACAGGCGAATAAAACAACTAAAATTAAGTGGAAAATTCCCAAACAAGCTAGAATCTCTAGATCGGTGAACGAACCATGTTTCCTCTGTCTGCAAGAGAAAATGGAAATTATAAAGTGCATGAAAAGTGACGTATAACAAAATCAAAGGCACGAATCTACAGCAAATTGTAAATATATTAAAGAACTAATCTTACAATCCTGTTAGTATTACAAAATCTAAGGTAGGAAACTATAACAATTGTAAACATTTTACAGTATAAACCTTACTATCTTGATAATTTGCTTTAACTATATGATCGCTCTGCTTATGTTATTTCATCTTTATTTTTATTTTCCATTACAATTTGTGGTCTATTTATTGCCTAAAGTACTTTTATTGCACTCGATAATTACTGTTAGTAGTTTTAGCCATGTACTACCTTATGTTTCTTTACATTATTTATTTATTTATTTATTATTTATTTATTAATATCATTATTATATGTTTTATATTTATTATTATTTTTATTATTATTTCAAGTATTATTCATTATTATTTTGTTATATGTTATATATTTATTATTATTATTATTTTATATTTTTATTTATTTTATTTTATTTATATTATATAATTTTAATTTAGTATTTATATTAATTTTAAACAAATTTATCTTAATTTTAATTTTATTTGAATTTTATATATTTTTTCAATTTTAATTTATTTTACTTTTTCCAATTTATTACATTAGATCTTCGTGTTATATATATTTTTTAAATATCCTTTGTTTTACGTTTTATTAATAATTTTTCTGTTTGTGTATGTGATTTCATCATTTTTTTAAATGCCAAAAGATTTAACTTGAAACAATGCAACCGATACCTACATCTGTCTGGATTTCACTTCCGGCCAAAACCTAAAACTTCTTTCTCTTAGTCGTTATCATTGTCGCCACCCTTTCTTCCCTTTTTACATTTTCTCACTTTTTTCTTCTTTATTTTCCACTTCTCTTCCTACTCCTTTTGTATCTTTCCTTTTCCTCTTTTCTTTTTCTTTATAGAAGTACAGTCCTTATTTTTTAATGTCAAAAGATTTGAGCCTAGACACCGTGAAACCGTGTCTGCAATTCACTTCCGGTCAAAATTTAAAATTTCTCTCTCTTGGCCCTTTCCATTAGCTCTTTCCTCGCTATAATTTTTTATTTATTTTCCTCTTCACTTTCTATTTCTTCTGCTTCTTTCCTTTTCTTGATTTCTTATCTTTTCTTCCCTCTTTTTTTCCACCTGTTTTTAATATCTTTTTACCTCGTACAAAAAATTCCAAAAATAAAGGGAAGTGATGATTTTTTAATTTTTCTCAATAAAACGTTCATTAGCATCATTATTAGCTACCTAATGAGACATTGTTCTTTCAATGACGAAACAAAATGTGCAATTTTTCAGTAGTTTGTAGTTTGCACATGTTCTAAAGTAATAATTAATATATATATATATATATATATATATATATATATATATATATATATATATATATAAGAGAGAGAGAGAGATACTGTGTTATGCTTCCTGTATTGTTTTCAATAGTCTTTTCCATGGTATTTAAACAGTTTTCAGAGGATATAGATATTTATGACAACGTGTACACCCGTACAAATATAAATTGTAATCTATTCAATCTAAAGTAACTCAAAGCCCAAACTAAGATTGCACTGAGCAGACAGCTTCTGTTTTCTATCTCCAGTGAACTAACAATACTGAAAAATATCTTGAACTTCAATTGCTTGTGTTACGTATATCATCTAACCTAAAGGTGAACAAAAAGAGATATAAAACTGATGTGCTAGGTCAATAAAAGCATTTAGTTTATGGAGTAAAAAAAACTAAGAAAAGATTCCAAAATAAGAATTTACATCGTACTGTCTATATTTTTATGGAGCCGAATACTTGTTTATGTGTCAGTGCCCTCTATGCATCTACGAACGTTAATTGCTTTTGTTCTCAGTGTGAACAAGCATCGAAATCCTCATAATAAATAAATGTTATTACATATGGATTACAAATTGACCCGCCCAATTCTCAGATTATAAAGGGAATATTGTCTTTCTAATTAAATAGTAATCTATATCATTGTTAGTTATGCAGTTTAGTGTAACTTACCTGTACCACAAGTAACACTGCAATCACTCCATTTATCAAACTGCCACTTGTAATTATTTCGCTCGAATGTGTAGTCGCTTTTGACAGAAGTATAATAATAACTTATCTTGGATTCATTATTGTGTTCATTGGTGTATAGCTAGAATTAATTGTAAAATAAAAAAATAAAATGGCTAAAATTTTCATGAAATGAAAAACATTTTTTACGTATTAATTTCTTAAGAGAATTACCGCAGAAAATGTTTAAACATGTATTGGAAATATTTTTAAGTTATATCGAATGTACATATTTAAATAAATTAAAACAACGAAGGTATAAATTTATTATCATGCAAAACAATTTTTCTTCAAATCAGAATATTTTTGTTCTTCATTAGCTTACGACTAATTAGCTGAAAGTTATCAAAAAAGCACATTTTCTCAAAATCATCAAACGCTGTAAGCTTTTATGAATCTTTGGCTTTCTGAAAAAGTTTTGAATATGTTGATTTTTAATATTTACTCAGTCCAGCTTAATACGACACCAGAGCACGAGTTTAAGTTACACAATGAGGACTGTATTTGCTAGTTCGCTCCACTTCTAGACGCCTACATATTTAGTTGTATTATGTTTTAATGTTCTTAATTATTCTCTTCTCATAAAATGGAACAAGTTTTAATTTCACCCTTCTTAATATTTCTATTAACCGCTAAACATAAATTCAAGAAGTAATTATTTTTATATTTACTAATTCTATTTATTTCAAAAGAAGTTAACAGTTTTATGTTATTTGAAATGGCCAATTTTATGAATACTATAACTTCAGCTCGTGCTACTGCCGTTCCTTCTACATTTGTTTATAAAACTAAAAGGAATAGAAAACTAAATTCCAAATCGCAGATATAAATTAAGTAAATAAAACTAAATTCCAAATCACAGATATAAATTAAGTATATAAAACCAACAATATATGTTTTGTGACATTTACCATGACAACCAAAAATGCGTTTAATGGACCAACTGTTTCCAAAGTCTCTGATGTGCTTCCCTTTACGTAATGAAAACGAGCTCCTTTGGCCACAAATTTCTTGGAATCTTCTTGCACTCCTTTACCATTCAAAAGAAAAATGCCATACTTTTCATCTTTCAATGCTGAAATAATAAAATATAATCATATCTCATTACCCTATTCTGGTTGGATCTGTCGTATATGATTTTCGAGTGTTGGTAAATTTTGACAGAAGGAAAAATCGCATGTTATGTCTATTGATGGCTTAATATGTTGATATTCACATTTATTCGAATTTCAGTCACTGTTTTCGATTGAAAGCGCAAAAATATACTTAATACATTTTACTCATTTTGACAACTAAGTTTTCAATAAATACAACTTTAATTATAGAAAATATTATACGACTGAGTTAGCTTTAGCACTAAACCGTGAAAAAGGAACAAAAAGATTTATTCAAATTTCTTTGGATACTACTTTGAAATGATGCACAATCACTTATTTGAATCTTGAGATTAAGTATTTTTTCATTATTTTAACTAAACTTTTTCGTTTTCTTGCTTTTAGTAAATATATACTTTTATCAAAAAGATTTTGTTGCTTAATAAAGAAGTAACTTGCTACAATGGTCATCTTTCATATATTAGGTACTTATCTTACATACACAGCTCCAAAAAAAATTAGAGGAACACTTTTAATCAGAGTATAGCAACCTATCAGTCAAACTTTTGGTATATTAATCTGGTCAGTTAAGTAGCAGAGAAGGTTGTTAATCAGTTTCAGCTGCTCTGTTGTTAATGAAATCAACAACAGATGCTTCAGAGGGGCAACAATGAGACACCCCCCAAAACAGGAATGGTTGAGGCCACTGATACTTATTTCCCTTCTCATCTCTTTTGGCTGATTTTTTACTGACTGACTTTCTACCGTTGTAGTTTTTTATTTGTCTTGGATTAACATCTCTGTTGATAGCATGGTGCGGTACCTGGATGCTACAGAAGTTGCACAGGTAGTGCAACTCCTCCAGCATGGCACATCAATACGTGCCGTTGCAAGAAGTTTTGCTGTGTCTCCCAGCACAGTCTCAAGAGCATGGAGGAGATTCCAGGAGACAGGTAGTTATTCCAGGAGAGCTAGACAGGGTCGTAGAAGATCCTTAAGCACGCAGCTAGATCGGTATCTGCGCCTTTGTGCAAGGAGGAACAGAATGAGCACCCCCAGAGCCCTACGAAAGGAACTCCAGCAGGCCACTCGTGTTAATGTCTCTGACCAAACAATCAGAAACAGGCTCCATGAGGGTGGCCGGAGAGTCCGACGTCCTGTAGGGAGCCCTGGGCTCACTGCCCAACACCATAGAGCTCGATTGGCATTTGCCATAGATCACCAGAATTTGTAATTACGCCAGTGGCGCCCTGTGCTCTTCAACGATGAGAGCAGGTTCAATCTGAACACGCGTGACAGACGTGAAAGGATCTGGAGATGCCGTGGAGAACGTTATGCTACCTGCAACATCATTCAGCATGAGCGGTTTGGTGGTGGGTCAGTGATGGTCTGTTGAGGCATATCCCTGGATAGACGCACAGACCTCTTCAGGTTAGATAATGGCACACTGACTGCTGTTAGGTATCGGGATAAAATCCTTGGACCAATTGTCAGAACCTACGCTGATGCAGTGGGATTTGGGTTCCTCTTGGTCCCCGACAATGCCCGACCTCATGTGACTAGAGTATGCAGGCAGTTTCTGGAGGATAAAGGAATTGATACCATTGACTGGCCCCCACGTTCACCTGAACTAAACCCAATAGAACACCTCTGGGACATTATGTTTAGGTCCATTCGGTACCGCCAGGTTTCTCCTTAGACTGTCCAAGAGCTTAGTGATGCCCTGGTTCAGATCTGGGAGGAGATCACCCAGGAAACGTCGTCTCATTAGGAGCATGCCCCGACGTTGTCAGGCATGCGTACAAGCACGTGGGGGAACACAAACTACTGAGAATCATTTTTGAGTTTCTAAATGACATTTGGCAAAATGGATCAGTATGCTGCATCATTTGTTCCCCTTTATTTTTGGGGTGTCTTTGATTTCCCCCCTCTATAGGGTAATCATTTTCATTTCTATTAAATTATATGACATCATGTTGTTGCTAATACATAACCTACTTATTACCAGAAAAGATATTCAAGATCATTTTCCCCCTGTTTAGATATGATGTATTTTCGAAGTGTTCCACTAATTTTTTTGAGCAGTGTAGTACGCGCTTTAACCAATTTGGCTACAGTAACATGTGTCTAAACGAAGTACAAATCTACAACTATATTCGCTATCTATATTCTTTACAGCGTACTGCTTGTTTATTATCTGTTCATACGATAAAAAATGTATATTCAGATTAAGTACTTTTATGTATTATTAATCATTGAGTATTCTTTTAATCTTATCAATGCTTACTATGAAACTTTTTACTTCAAATATTCCTGTTTTATGATATGTCAAAGATGAAAGGTTATTCGAGCACGTAAATGATTATAAAATAATAAAAAGAAAAGAATAGTAAAAAATCTAAGCTGCATACTCTGCTACTGAATTAACACAATACAACTTATTTGAAAAAAATACATAAGGGACGTCTCTGTAATTTGCAATTATATTTTTTATATTTAAAATATATATTTCTTATTGAAAACTGTCTATTACAAAATAAACTCTATGACATACTTATGGCGCATTTATTTTTAAAAAAGTCTATTCTTCTTCATAGGATTTTCTTTTCAGCTTTTTAAAGTAACACAAACATGCAAAAATTAGATCCTGCTCATCGAAGAGGACGTGAATACAGATCCTACATCATTATTATTATTATGTCATTTTTCATCATATTTTGATTTCTGCTACCTACCAATCTTCGGGAAGACCTAAGTCAGGTCGTGGTGTATTGTGATAGCTCCATTTCATTTTTTTTAAATCTCCCCTAACATCCCTAGCGTTACATAGATAAAGTTCTCCTTAGTGTGTGAGCTGTACTTAACAAGACAATTTTTGTATATCTCTTAAGCTGGGGTTTCCAGGGATTCTTTCAATGTGCTGTTTTGTTCAATCTTTTATCATTCCAAGTGCACCTACTATCACTGGCATAACTCTTGTTTTCAATTTCCACATTTTTCTATTTCAATTTCCAGGTCTTTATATTTTGACAGTTTTTCGAATTCCTTGGTTGCTATGTTACAATCCGCTGGACAAGCCATATCAATTAATAGACAAGTTTTTTCTTTCTGGATGTTAACAATAATGTCCGGCATATTTGCTTCAATTTTTCTGTCTGTGTAGATGGTGTAATCCCATAGAATGGTGACATCTTCTATTTCTGTAACCGGTGCTGGGTGGTATTCATACCAGTGTTTGTTTACAGCTTTTCCATAATGTTTGCACATTGCCCAATGTAAATATTGCCCAACTCTATCGTGGCGATTTTTATATTCATTTGGGGCAAGCACAGAACAGCCTGAGATTAGATGGTCTATTGTTTCTTGGTATTTATCACAAAACCTGCATTTTGGATTCACATCATTATGTATAATATTTGCCTGAAAGTTCCTAGTGAAAAGACTTTGGTCTTGCGCAGCAAGAATAAAGCCGTCAGTCTCAGACTTTAATCCAGGTGCACGTAACCATCGATGAGTATTAACTTTATCAACATTGGATTTATTAGCACGTTCTGGATATTGGCCATGCAGAGGTTTGTCTTGCCAGCGTTGTTTCATCTGTTCAAGAGCTTTATCCTTGGCTTTCTTTTTCATATTTTTGCCACAATAGTTGGTTCTTGACTTCCGTTTTGCTTTTCTACAGAATCTACTAAATGTAAATCTTGTTTGTATTTACTGATTTCTTTAATTATTGAATATTTTTTCTTTCTGTTTTCATGTTGTTTGACTAATTGTATCATCCAGTCCTTTGCTGTTTCTATGCATGCTTTACTAGCATACGAAAATCCTTTTCAAGCACGGCAGCGAGGTTCGCTTTGTCGCCCACCCCTGGTTTTTGATCGATGCGAGAGTAGATTGTTATGTCATCGGCATACATGCAAACTTGGGATCTAATGGCGTCGGGGAGATCATTAATGTACATCAGAAAGAGCGTGGGACCTAGGATAGAACCTTGAGGGACGCCCGCGTTCGTATGGTAGTTTTGGGAGGCATGCCCATTTAATACCACCTTCAATATGCTGTTAGAGAGGAATGACTGGATGAGGTCAAACAGATGTCCAGTTATCCCATAGCTCCGCAGTTTTCACAAGAGGCCAGCGTGCCAGACCCTGTCGAACGCTTTGGAGATATCCAAGGCAACGGTTCGGGCTTCGCCATTCTTGTCAAGTTCCCGGTTTATGTACTCGGTAATAGTCGTTAGCATATCAGCAGCAGACCTGGTGAAGCGAAACCCGTACAGTTTGTCAGAGAGAATCCTGTGGGCCGTGAGATGCTGAATCACCTCGGCGTTGATAATGGCTTCAAAAATTTTGCCAAAGATCGGAAGGAGACTAATAGGATGGTAATTGGCGGGGTTTGAGGGTTCGCCAGAATTCTTAAATATAGGAACTACACAGGAGGACTTACAACAGGCAGGAAAACAGGAAGCAGATAGGCAGAGGTTATAGAGTTTAGAGAGGACAGAGGAGAGTTCTGGGGCACATTTCTTCAGTACTATGACTGGGATTCCGTCACCACCGCTCGCTTTGTGTGGGTCAAGTTGTGCAATTATCTTGGCGACCAGCGAGGGTGTAATGTGGACGTTATTTAGTTGAGCCTTAGTTCTGGGTGGGAAGTCGGGTGTAGGTATTCCTAACGAGTCCAGTGTCGAATTGGTGGAGAATTTACATGCAAAGCATTCAGCCTTGTCCGCTGGGAAGGTGAGAACTTCAAATTCATTGATTAGTGAGGGTATTGAAGTCTTGCTCTTGTTGAGCATGCTTTTGCAGAGTCGCCAGTAATCTTTGGAGCCAAACTCAGAGGATGTTATGCGTTGCCTCATTCTGGTAGCAAACGCCTTCTTAGTTTCGTTCAGTACCTTTTTACACTTATTTCGTGCTGAGGCAATTCTAGCTGAATAAGACCTCTTCCACCTTCTTTACGTGCTATGTATAGACGGTCTACATCAGCCTTTGGATGATGCATCTTTTTTTTTTATAAGCGTTTCACCCCGAGCAAGGGGTACTACTGCGCAGGGGGCTACATAGAGTGGAGAAAGGATGATTAAATATAGGAAATGTCAGAGGGTGGGTGATAGGCGGGTAGGGATACCGAGAATGGTTAAATATAGGAAATGTCAGAGGGTGGGTGATAGGCGGGTAAGGATACCGAGAATGAGGGTTGGGTAGATTAGAGTGTTCTGAGAATAATTGGGAGTTAGAGTGATAGGAGGTGTCTATTGACCCTACATTTAAACACCTGGAGATTGTAGCTGTCGGGAAAGCAGACTTGTGGAAGGGAGATCCACAGGCGGGAAGCGCGAGAAAAGAAGCTGTTGGAGTAGAATTTACGGTTACATCTTATCTGTTTAACTGTAAAAGGGTGGGACCTAGTCGCTAATCTAGTATCTCGTGTAAATTCCTGCTTAGGCGGCACCAGTGCTCTAAGTTCATCGAAGCAGAAGCCATGAAAGTACTTGTAGAAGAGGCACAGGGAAGCCACATCACGCCGGTGAGAGAGTGGTTGCAGCCGGTCTGCCAAGTCTGTATCAACCACGTTACAGATCCTCCTTTGTATTTTGTCAAGAAACCCAAGGAGAGCAGCATAAGTACTCGACTAGATATGGCAGCAATATTCAATACACGGGCGGATGGTAGATTTGTATATGTGCAGAATAGATTCAGGTGGAAAAAAATTCCGGGCCCTGCACAGAGAGCCAAATTTCATAGCGGCAGATTTGGCAATGGATTCGATATAGTCATTCCATTTGAGGTCCGCCGAAAGTGTAAGGCCAAGGAGGTTTCGTATTTTACTCTCTGGAAGGCTAGCCTGTCCCATGCTAATGGGAGGCAGATGCGATTGTCTATGGTGGTTAGTTGATAACAGCTTCGTTTTAGAAACATTGAAATTTACTAGCCATTTCCTACCCCAGGACACTACGGATTGGAGGTCCTTTTCAAGCACGGCAGCGAGGTTCGCTTTGTCGCCCACCCCTGGTTTTTGATCGATGCGAGAGTAGATTGTTATGTCATCGGCATACATGCAAACTTGGGATCTAATGGCGTCGGGGAGATCATTAATGTACATCAGAAAGAGCGTGGGACCTAGGATAGAACCTTGAGGGACGCCCGCGTTCGTATGGTAGTTTTGGGAGGCATGCCCATTTAATACCACCTTCAATATGCTGTTAGAGAGGAATGACTGGATGAGGTCAAACAGATGTCCAGTTATCCCATAGCTCCGCAGTTTTCACAAGAGGCCAGCGTGCCAGACCCTGTCGAACGCTTTGGAGATATCCAAGGCAACGGTTCGGGCTTCGCCATTCTTGTCAAGTTCCCGGTTTATGTACTCGGTAATAGTCGTTAGCATATCAGCAGCAGACCTGGTGAAGCGAAACCCGTACAGTTTGTCAGAGAGAATCCTGTGGGCCGTGAGATGCTGAATCACCTCGGCGTTGATAATGGCTTCAAAAATTTTGCCAAAGATCGGAAGGAGACTAATAGGATGGTAATTGGCGGGGTTTGAGGGTTCGCCAGAATTCTTAAATATAGGAACTACACAGGAGGACTTACAACAGGCAGGAAAACAGGAAGCAGATAGGCAGAGGTTATAGAGTTTAGAGAGGACAGAGGAGAGTTCTGGGGCACATTTCTTCAGTACTATGACTGGGATTCCGTCACCACCGCTCGCTTTGTGTGGGTCAAGTTGTGCAATTATCTTGGCGACCAGCGAGGGTGTAATGTGGACGTTATTTAGTTGAGCCTTAGTTCTGGGTGGGAAGTCGGGTGTAGGTATTCCTAACGAGTCCAGTGTCGAATTGGTGGAGAATTTACATGCAAAGCATTCAGCCTTGTCCGCTGGGAAGGTGAGAACTTCAAATTCATTGATTAGTGAGGGTATTGAAGTCTTGCTCTTGTTGAGCATGCTTTTGCAGAGTCGCCAGTAATCTTTGGAGCCAAACTCAGAGGATGTTATGCGTTGCCTCATTCTGGTAGCAAACGCCTTCTTAGTTTCGTTCAGTACCTTTTTACACTTATTTCGTGCTGAGGCAATTCTAGCTGAATAAGACCTCTTCCACCTTCTTTACGTGCTATGTATAGACGGTCTACATCAGCCTTTGGATGATGCATCTTTTTTTTTATAAGCGTTTCACCCCGAGCAAGGGGTACTACTGCGCAGGGGGCTACATAGAGTGGAGAAAGGATGATTAAATATAGGAAATGTCAGAGGGTGGGTGATAGGCGGGTAGGGATACCGAGAATGGTTAAATATAGGAAATGTCAGAGGGTGGGTGATAGGCGGGTAAGGATACCGAGAATGAGGGTTGGGTAGATTAGAGTGTTCTGAGAATAATTGGGAGTTAGAGTGATAGGAGGTGTCTATTGACCCTACATTTAAACACCTGGAGATTGTAGCTGTCGGGAAAGCAGACTTGTGGAAGGGAGATCCACAGGCGGGAAGCGCGAGAAAAGAAGCTGTTGGAGTAGAATTTACGGTTACATCTTATCTGTTTAACTGTAAAAGGGTGGGACCTAGTCGCTAATCTAGTATCTCGTGTAAATTCCTGCTTAGGCGGCACCAGTGCTCTAAGTTCATCGAAGCAGAAGCCATGAAAGTACTTGTAGAAGAGGCACAGGGAAGCCACATCACGCCGGTGAGAGAGTGGTTGCAGCCGGTCTGCCAAGTCTGTATCAACCACGTTACAGATCCTCCTTTGTATTTTGTCAAGAAACCCAAGGAGAGCAGCATAAGTACTCGACTAGATATGGCAGCAATATTCAATACACGGGCGGATGGTAGATTTGTATATGTGCAGAATAGATTCAGGTGGAAAAAAATTCCGGGCCCTGCACAGAGAGCCAAATTTCATAGCGGCAGATTTGGCAATGGATTCGATATAGTCATTCCATTTGAGGTCCGCCGAAAGTGTAAGGCCAAGGAGGTTTCGTATTTTACTCTCTGGAAGGCTAGCCTGTCCCATGCTAATGGGAGGCAGATGCGATTGTCTATGGTGGTTAGTTGATAACAGCTTCGTTTTAGAAACATTGAAATTTACTAGCCATTTCCTACCCCAGGACACTACGGATTGGAGGTCCTTTTCAAGCACGGCAGCGAGGTTCGCTTTGTCGCCCACCCCTGGTTTTTGATCGATGCGAGAGTAGATTGTTATGTCATCGGCATACATGCAAACTTGGGATCTAATGGCGTCGGGGAGATCATTAATGTACATCAGAAAGAGCGTGGGACCTAGGATAGAACCTTGAGGGACGCCCGCGTTCGTATGGTAGTTTTGGGAGGCATGCCCATTTAATACCACCTTCAATATGCTGTTAGAGAGGAATGACTGGATGAGGTCAAACAGATGTCCAGTTATCCCATAGCTCCGCAGTTTTCACAAGAGGCCAGCGTGCCAGACCCTGTCGAACGCTTTGGAGATATCCAAGGCAACGGTTCGGGCTTCGCCATTCTTGTCAAGTTCCCGGTTTATGTACTCGGTAATAGTCGTTAGCATATCAGCAGCAGACCTGGTGAAGCGAAACCCGTACAGTTTGTCAGAGAGAATCCTGTGGGCCGTGAGATGCTGAATCACCTCGGCGTTGATAATGGCTTCAAAAATTTTGCCAAAGATCGGAAGGAGACTAATAGGATGGTAATTGGCGGGGTTTGAGGGTTCGCCAGAATTCTTAAATATAGGAACTACACAGGAGGACTTACAACAGGCAGGAAAACAGGAAGCAGATAGGCAGAGGTTATAGAGTTTAGAGAGGACAGAGGAGAGTTCTGGGGCACATTTCTTCAGTACTATGACTGGGATTCCGTCACCACCGCTCGCTTTGTGTGGGTCAAGTTGTGCAATTATCTTGGCGACCAGCGAGGGTGTAATGTGGACGTTATTTAGTTGAGCCTTAGTTCTGGGTGGGAAGTCGGGTGTAGGTATTCCTAACGAGTCCAGTGTCGAATTGGTGGAGAATTTACATGCAAAGCATTCAGCCTTGTCCGCTGGGAAGGTGAGAACTTCAAATTCATTGATTAGTGAGGGTATTGAAGTCTTGCTCTTGTTGAGCATGCTTTTGCAGAGTCGCCAGTAATCTTTGGAGCCAAACTCAGAGGATGCTATGCGTTGCCTCATTCTGGTAGCAAACGCCTTCTTAGTTTCGTTCAGTACCTTTTTACACTTATTTCGTGCTGAGGCGAAAAGGCGCCTGTTTTGGTTCGACGAGCAGCTTCGATAGATCCGGAAGAAATGGTTCCGGTGGGCAATGGCGGCCGAGCAAGCGGGTGAGAACCAGTCCCATTCAATTCTGGATAGTTTAAGCTGTCCTTAAGTAAGCAGTAACAGGGAGTAGTGTGAGGGTAGCATACATTGTAGTGAGAGGGGGGACACCTCGAAGCCATGTGTCCAGTTGACAAGGAAGAAAGAGAAAGAAAAAAAAAAGAAAAAAAACATGGCCGGTCTTTAGCTACTCAGAATTCCTACATATAACCGAAACCCTATATACCAAAACTAAATTTGATAATTAAAAACAGTTTACACAATCATAGTCGCAGTGCATTACAAGAGCGACTAGTAGGGAACTTAGGTTAGTAGCAAAACAAGTACAAAAATTACAGAAAAAAAAGATAAGAACCAAAAAGAATAAAAACAATTTTAAAAAATACAGCAAAATAAGATCAGACTAGCTAAAACTTACCAGTTGCAGGCTGGCTGACTGACAGAAAAAAGTTAAGAAAATTTCAAAAATTATCTTCATTTTGTGCTTAGAAAGAAGCTTTCTTGTTTTAGAATCCATTCGTCTGATCTCGTTTAGAGTCCAGTTCAAGATGTTGAAACTATATTGGACCACTGGGATGGCAAGGCTATTAATGGCCATAATTCTGTTCTAAGAATTCAATTCAGTTTTTAATATCAGTCGTAGCCTTCTATAGTACTCTTTACGCACTATTTCTTCCATTTTTTATGGTGAATATTTTCACTCTCATTTACACATCGGTCTTTATAAACTTCTGGCTCTAAATCTTTTATTGTTACAGCAAGGTCTAAGCTAATTGAAGATGTTTGTTGTATTGATCCACGTAAAACTGTAGCTTTAGCACATTTATTCAAATTGAATTTCATTCCAATCCCTTCACTGAAGCATCTTACTGTTTACCGAAGACCTTCAAGCTCATCATTCTTAGCATACAACCTTAAGTCATCCATGTAAAATAGATGGCTTATTTTCTTTTGAGCTATTTTATAACCACATTCTGTCTTCTTAAGTTGACTGGTTAATGCTATTAATAATATACAAAATAGTAAGGGAGACAAAGATCACCTTGAAATATAACCTCTTTTGATGTTTATTGTACTAGATTTATAGGTTCCATTTATATGATTGAGGTAATGGGTTGTTTTCCATATCGACATACATTGTTTGATGAAATTGATGATGACGGATGATATCTTGTACATATTTAAAGTGTTTAAGATCCAGGAATGTGGTACACTATTGAATGCCTTACGATAATCTATCCAGGCAGTACTAAGATTTTTCTTTGCATGAAAGCAGTTTTCCAAGATCATCCTGTTAATAAGTAATTGATCTTTACATCCTTAACAGCCACGTTTGCACCCTTTTTGTTCAAGCGGTAATATGTCATTTCTTTCCAAGAAGAAATATGTCTGTTTTATTAAAATAGATGTTAAGAGTTTATATGTTGTCGGAAAGCATGTAATTGGTCTGTAGTTTTTCGGGTTATTTGTGTCCCTATTCTTGGGTAGAAGAAATGTAATTCCTTTGGTCATCCATACGGGAATTTTAGCGGGATCGTTAACCATTTCTTGAAGTTCTTTGGCTAGTTTTTTATGTGCTGTATTGAAATAATATAGCCAAAAATTAGGAATTTTATCTATTCCTGGAAATTTCCACTTGTGTGCTTTTTTCAGTGCACATTTATCATCCTCTTCTGTGATTCCAGCCCATGTCTGTTCTGGTTTATTTTTCATTCGTTCTATCTCTTGCGCAATCTAGTCTGCTTCTTTGTTATGTTCTTTAGGGCAAGCACCTAATTTTTTCCCAGAACTGTATAACTTCTTCCATTTTGGGACCGACTGTCACTTCAATTCTTTTTTTACCTATTTCCCTGTAAAATGTCTTTGCATCGGTTTGAAAAATCTTGTTTTGTCTGTAGAATCTTGATCTTTTCTCATAGCGTCTTATTCTTTGAGTCTTCAGTTCTATTGTTTGCTTTATTTTTTCCTTAGTTGATATGACTTCATTTTCATTTTTAATATTGTATTTTCTTTCGACTCTTCTGCCTTTTATAGTTCTTACTTTTATTCCTCTTGTCAGTTCATCGAGTACTTATAATTCACTTTTAAGTTGTTCGATTTCTTTTTCTGTTTTTCTTTTCCAATGTGGAACTTCATGCCTACGAGACTGCCTTGTTTTTAATTTGATATTCAGTTTTTTTTGTTGCTGCTATTGCTGATGCATATATTGCTTCATTGAGATTTATATGAGTGTCTTCTTCATCCAAAATTAATTTCAGTGCTGCATTGTAGAGCTTAATAGTTTCGAGGTTATGCTTTTTTGGCTGTAACTTTGGGCGAGTTGTTCTCGTTCCTCCATTGCAATATTTTGTATCTGACTTATATTGTTCTTGATTTCTTCCTTGGATTCTTGTATACTGTTCTTGTTTTCCGTAAAATAATTCTGTTCAATGTGTTTTGAACTCGTTTTATTGCCGTCTTCTGACTCAGATCACACCTTTCCAGCACTTCTAAACTTACAGCATTATCTTCACAGTGATTTGTGTGTATCACGGTTTCTACATCATAACCTGTGGCTTGTGTGATGTTACTACTTTTTATTTCGGATTCCAGTTGCCTTAAATATTTTGTTGATTCGCCTATTCTAGTTGCAGTTCTTTTTATCTCATTAATTTCAGCCTCTGTCAATCGGTTATTTCGCATGATGTATCTTCGTACATTGGCTAATTTATTTTCGTCAATGTACTTTCTGTTTGTTTGTTCAACCTTTTCTCGCCAAATTTCATCTTTGGCGAGTGATGTTTTTTGAGGTTTGGGTAACACTTCATGAAATGCAGTCATAACGACTTTGTACTCCTCACGAGACCATTTTATTTTTTCTTTCTTTAAATATACGGTTTTAGATCTAGCTGGAGAATTTTCAGGGCCATCATTAAAAATATCCTGGTTGTGGGGACCTGAAGATTCATTCTTTGTGTAGGAGTTTGTTCCTATGGCAGATCTTTTGACCTCAGGTAGGTTCCCTTCTGAAGGACGGGCTCCCTGTTTATCCACTGGAAGAGCCATAATGGACTTTTTATTTCTATTTGTAATTTTTATATTTTCCCATGAGTGACGCACGCGTCCAAAAATCCACCCAAAGTTGCTCAGCACGTCTTTTAAAAACAGGGTCCCGAAGCCTGTAGGGGATCGTTTGTGACCTCATAACGCAGTAGCCATTTACTCCTCGGCACGATTAACACCTTGAGTTGCGGGTTGTTGTTCAGAGTTTTCTTTCTCCTAAATGGGTTGCCAAGCGACAGTTGACAGAGACGCGATTGGAATTCAAAGAGAAAGACGCAGGTAAAAAAAAAAACTTGGACGTAACCGCCGCTCAACGAAACAAAACATCACTACTCTATAGAATTTTGTTAAAAAAAAAAAAAGAAAAAAATTGTTGCTACCATCACTAGTCCTTGTAACAAAAATCCTTAAGAAAAAAAAATTAATGGAAAAGAAAAAGTTGACATATGGTATACGTTTAAATTTATTACTGCTGCAAAATTTAAAAATGATAATTTGTTCGTTCACTGTATATTCAGTTATTTTTTCATTAAAGTCGTCGAAAATGGCAGGGTTATCAAAAGAAAAATAATTAAATAAATAAATAAATAAATAAAATAAATAAATAAATAAATACGTATTCTTTTAAAGAAAGAATATCGTAGAAATTGTATCAAACTGTTTTTCATCGTATTTTTTCCTGTTGTTTTGTTTTGGTTTTTATTTTTAACAAAAATTATCATAGTTTAAAAAGAATTGGAAATATCGACAACTAAGGGGAATATGAACAATAAGAAAACTAGCTGATAAATCTTTGTATCATCTAAAGAAGCAACAGAAATTAAACAATATACGAAGAAAAATGCATGTTTACGTTAAAATTGTAAAACAAAATGGTAAACATTTTCGTTTTAGATCCCGAAGGCTTTTATCCCTTCAAATTTTTCCAAAATTTTTCCGTGCAAATGTATATACTGAACTCAAATCAACAATTAGATATTGAAGAAACCTACCTTTTTTTTATTTTAACGAACAGAAAAAAGTCGGACTTCTTCTCGATCTTTTTGTCACTCACTACCATCTCAGTGATAAGACATTCGCTGCTGAATGATTTTAGGTGTAGGAAGATAATTTCGGCCTATTGACTTCCTTTACTGAAAAGTCTTTGATGAAATTACTACGCGATTTTTTTGTCCTGTTTTTTTTTGTAATTAATTTAAGAAAGTTGCATGTACTTAATTTGAGAAGAAAGTTAACTTTCAAATATATGAAAATAAGTGATAATTGTAGTTTTACTTAATTTTTCTGACGAAAGTTAACTTTCAAATATATAAAAATATAGATTTTTTTAAGAAAGTTAACTTTCAAATATATGAAAATAAGTGATAAGTGTAGTTTAACAGTTTAATTAACCTTCAAATACATTGCGTGTATTTGCTTCTTTTTTTAAATTTCAGAAGAAAGTTAAATTTCAAATATATGAAAAGAAGTAATAAGTGATATTTTCATATATTTGAAAGTTAACTTACTTCTGAAATTAAGTACAAAAAAAAGAACAAAAAATAACACGCAAATACACGCAATATATTTGAAGGTTAATTAAACTACACTTATCACTTATTTTCATATATTTGAAAGTTAACTTTCTTAAAGAAAATTCTATCCTCTTAATAATATTATAAACATTTTGATAGAAAAAGTTCGTTTTATTAAGTTTTGAACCTTTTTAAATCATACTATACTGTATTTTTTGTGATGTAATGGAGGTATGAATAATAAGAAAGCTAGTTGATGAATCTATTAGGATCATTTAAAGAAGAAACATAAATAAATAATATACGAAGAAAAATTCATGTTTACGTTAAAATAGTAAAACAAAATTTCATTAGGAAAAAAACGTTATGTTTTCAAGAGCATCAGAAAAACACGTCATTCTCGTTGTAATTCCAGTCGCGTCATTTTATTATACTTCTAGTCGCGTTATTATTATTATTATTATTATTATTATTATTATTATTATTATTATTATTATTATGTCATTTTTCATCATATTTCGATTTCTGCTTTGGTTTCACTACCAACCAAGTCTGCGGGGAGACCTAAGGCAGGTCGTGGCGTGTTGTTATGGCTCCATTTCATGTTTTTCTATCTTCCCTATCATCCCTAGCATTACATAGATAAAGTTTTCCTTAGTGTGTGGGCTGTACTTAATAAGACAATTTTTTGTATATCTCTTCAGCTGGGGTTTCCAGGGATTCTTTCAATGTGTTGTTTTGTTCCATTTTTTATCATTCCAAGTGCACCTACTATCACTGGCACAACTCTTGTTTTCAATTTCCACATTTTTTCTATTTCAATTTCCAGGTCTTTAAATTTTGACAGTTTTTCAAATTCCTTGATTGCTATGTTACAATCCGCTGGACAAGCCATATCAATTAATAGACAAGTTTTTTCTTTCTGGATGTTAACAATAATGTCCGGCATATTTGCTTCAATTTTTCTGTCTGTGTAGATGGTGTAATCCCATAGAATGGTTACATCTTATATTTCTGTAACCGGTGCTGGGTGGTGTTCATACCAGTGTTTGTTTACAGCTTTTCCATAATGTTTGCACATTGCCCAATGTAAATATTGCCCAACTCTATCGTGGCGATTTTTATATTCATTTGGGGCAAGCACAGAACAGCCTGAGATTGGGTGATCTATTGTTTCTTGGTGTTTATCACTAAACCTGCATTTTGGATCCATATTATTATGCATAATATTTGCCTGAAAGTTTCTAGTGAAAAGACTTTGGTCTTGTGCTGCAAGAATAAAGCCTTCAGTTTCAGACTTTAATCCAGGTGCACGTAACCATCGATGAGTATTAACTTTGTCAACATTGGATTTATTAGCACGTTCTGGATATTGGCCATGCAGAGGTTTGTCTTGCCAGCGCTGTTTCATCTGTTCAAGAGCTTTATCTTTGGCTTTCATTTTCATATTTTTTGCCGCAATAGTTGGTTCTTGGCTTCTGTTTTGCTTTTCTACAGAATCTACTAACTGTAAATCTTGTTTGTATTTACTGCCTTCTTTTATTATTGAATATTTTTTCTTTCTTTCTTCATGTTGCCTTACTAATTGTATCATCCAATCCTTTGTTGTTTCTATGTATGTTAGTAAGCCAATAGTTGTTGTCTTGTATGACAATTCCAGCTGAATAAGACCTCTTCCACCTTCTTTACGTGGTATGTATAGACGGTCTACATCAGCCTTTGGATGATGAATCTTATGCTTAGAAAGAAGCTTTCTCGTTTTAGCATCCATTCGCCTGATGTCGTTTAGAGTCCAGTTTAAGATGTTAAAGCTATATTGGACAACTGGGATTGCAAGGCTATTAATGGCCATAACTCTGTTCTGTGAATTTAATTCAGTTTTTAATATCATTCGTAGCCTTCTATAGTACTCTTTACGCACTATTTCTCTCATTTTTTTATGGTGAATGTTTTCGCTCTCATTTACACCTAGGTATTTATAAGCTTCTTCTGGTTTCAATTCTTTTATTGTTACAGCAAGGGTCTAAGCTAATTGAGGATGTTTCTTGTATTGATCCACGTAAAACTGTAGCTTTAGCACATTTATTCAAATTGAATTTCATTCCAATGTCTTCGCTGAAGCATTTTACAGTTTGCAGAAGACCTTCTACCTCGTTATCATTCTTAGCATACAACTTTAAGTCATCCATGTAAAATAGATAGCTTATTTTCTTTTAGGTTATTTAAAACCACATTCTGTATTTGTTAAGTTGACTGGTTAGTGCTATTAATGATATGCAGAATAGTAAGGGAAACAAAGAGCCACCTTGAAATATACCTCTTTTGATGTTTATTTCACCAGACTTATAGGTTCCATTTATATGATTGAGGTAAAGGGTTGTTTTCCATATAGACATGTACTGTTTGATGAAATTGATGATGACGGGCGATATCTTGTATATATTTAAAGTCTTTAAAATCCAGGAATGTGGCACACTATCGAATGCCTTTCGATAATCTATCCAGGCAGTACTAAGATTTTTCTTTGTACTGTAGCAGTTTTCCAGGATCATTTTGTTAATTAGCAATTGGTCTTTACATCCATAACAGCCACGTTTGCACCCTTTTTGTTCAAGCGGTATCATGTCATTTCTTTCTAAGAATAAATATGTCTGTTTTGTTAAAATAGATGTTAATAGTTTATATGTTGTCGGAAGACATGTAATTGGTCTGTAGTTTTTCGGGTTGTTTGTGTCACCATTCTTGGGTAGAAGAAATGTAATTCCTTTGGTCATCCATGCAGGAATTTTAGTGGGATCGTCAACCATTTCTTGAAGTTCTTTGGCTAGTTTTTTATGTGCTGTATTTAAATAATATAGCCAAAAGTTAGGAATTTTATCTATACCTGTGAATTTCCAATTGTGTGCTTTTTTTAGTGCAAATTTAACATCATCTTCTGTAATTCCAGACCATGTCTGTTCTGGTTTATTTTTCATTCGTTCTATCTCTTGCGCAATCCAATGTACTTCCTTGCTATGTTCTTTAGGGCAAGCCCATATCTTTTCCCAGAACTGTGTGACTTCTTCCATTCTGGGGGGGACTGTCACTTCAATTCTTTTTTACCTATTTCCCTGTAAAATCTCTTTGTATCGGTTTGAAAAATCTTGTTTTGTCTGTAAAATCTTGCTCTTTTCTCATAGCGCTTTATTCTTTGAGCCTTCAGTTGGATTTTTTGCTTTATTTTTTCTTTATTTGATAAGACTTCATTTTCATTCCTAATGTTATATTTTCTTTCGGCTCTTCTGCTTTTCCTAGTTCTTACATTTATTCCTCTACTCAGTTCATCTAGTACTGATAGTTCACTTCTAAGTTGTTCGATTTCTTTTTCTATTTTTCTTTTCCAAGGTGGATCTTCATGTCTGCGAGACTGCCTTGTTTTTATTTTGATATTCAATTTTTTTGTTGCTGCTATTGCTGATGCATATATTGCTTCATTGAGATTTGTATGAGTGTCTTCATCCAAGATTAATTTCAGTGCTGCATTGTAGAGTTTAATAGTTCGG
This sequence comes from Ascarosepion bandense, assembly GCA_037127315.1. Taxonomy (NCBI): domain Eukaryota; kingdom Metazoa; phylum Mollusca; class Cephalopoda; order Sepiida; family Sepiidae; genus Ascarosepion; species Ascarosepion bandense. The sequence continues at coordinate 1,214,523 of JBBBDQ010001284.1, read as the reverse complement.
AGGTTATGTTTTGTTGGTTCTAATTTTGGGAGCTGTTCTCGTTCCTCCATTGTAATATTTTGTATTTGACTTAGATGGTTCTTTATTTCTACCTTGGCTTCCTGTATACTGTTCTTATTTTCCGTCAAATAATTATCTTCGATGTGTTCTGAACTCGTTTTATTTTCGTCTTTTAACTGACTCAGATCACTCCTTTCCAGCACTTTTAAACTTACAGCATTATCTTCGCAGTGATTTGCGTGTTTCACGGTTTCTACATTATGACCTGTGGCTTGTTTGATGTTATTACTTTTTATTTCTGATTCTGATTCCGGTTCCTTTTCATATTTTGTTGATTCGTCTCTTCTTGTTACAATTATTTTAATTTCATTAATTTCAGCCTCTGTCAGTCGGTTATTACGAATAATGTACCTTCGTACATTGGCTAATTTATTTTCGTCAATATACTTTCTATTTGCTTGACCAACTTTTTCACGCCAAATGTCATATGTTTGGCGAGTCATGTTTTTTTGAGGTTTGAGTAACGCTTCATGAAATGCAGTCATAACGACTTTGTACTCCTCACGACACCATTTTATTTTTTCTTACTTTAAATATACGGTTGTAGATCTAGCTGGAGAATTTTCAGGACCATCATTAGGATTATCCTGGTTGTGGGGACCTGAAGATTCATTCTTTGTGTAGGAGTTTGTTCCTATGGCAGATTTTTCGACCTCAGGTAGGTTCCCTCCTGAAGGACGGGCTCCCTGTTTATCCACTGGAAGAGCCATACTGGACTTTTTATTTCTATTTGTATTTCTCATGTTTTTCCCACGAGTGACGCACGGGTCCAAAAGTCCACCCAAAGTTGCCCGGCACGTTGGGTAACGGTCTTTTACAAACAGGGTCCCGAAGCCTGTAGGGGATCGTTTGTGACCACATAACGCAGTAGCCATTCACTCCTCGGCACGATTAATACCTTGAGTTGCGGGTTGTTGTTCGGAGTTTTCCTTCTCCTAAATGCCAAGCGACATCTGACATAGACGCGATTGGAATTCAAGGAGAAAGACGCTGGTTAAAAAAAAAAAAAAACCTTTGGCGTAGCAACGGCTCAACGAAACAAAACATCACTACTAGAGTATTTTGTTAAAAAAAAAAAAATTAATGGAAAAAATTTGACATACGTTTAAGTTTATTTGTGCTGTGAGATTTTAAAAAAAAATGTAATAATTTGTTCGTCCACTTTATATTCATTTATTTTTTCAATAAAGTCGTTGGTCAAAAATAGGGTTATCAGAATAAGATAAATTAAATAAGTAAATTAAATCAATAAATAAATAAAAATAAATATATAAATAAATACGTAGTCTTTCTATAAAATAATACCGTAGAAATTGTTTTTCATCGGATTTAATTTATTTTCTTGTTTTGTTTTGTTTTTTGTTTTTAAGAAAATTATAATAGTTAAAAAAAAAAAATTACGAAATATCGACAGCTAAAGGAAATATAATACGGATGATTTTATTTAGGTTCATTTAAAGAACAAACAGATAGATTAAAATAAAACAGAATTTCATAAAAAAAAAAAAATTTCAATAAAATTAAATAATATATGAAGAAAAATTCATGTTTATGTTAAAAAAAAATTATTATTATTATTATTATTATTATTATTATTATTATTATTATTATTATTATTATTATTATTTGTAGTTAGTTTCAAATTGTATTGGTAATTAATTTATTATTCAATATGGAACATTCAAATTTATCCTGTTATTGCCCTTCAGTTCTTTTATTACGATATAATTATTTTGTAAAAGACAAACACACCTGTCGTTGTGAATCAGACTTTTATCATCTACATTTATGATGACAGGTTATGTGTCTTAAAAAAGGTGTTCATTGCAATGATTGAAAGATAACTACTTACCAAGAAATGTCTGTTCACTTGGTGATTCTCGTTTTATATAAACGTGCCTCGCTCCTTTAGGAAGGACAAGAATATTTTTGTATTTGTTGACTTCTGAAATCATAAAAATATTTGTTAATTTTATAGAAAAAAATACGATTACTTTACCTTTGATGATATTTTTAAATGCGATTATTTTATATTTTTACAATAATTTGACATAGCAAAATATTAGAAAAATATAGACACTAAATTTTTTCATTAAAGAATTTGTCAGACGTCTGCACAATTGCATGCCCTTCAAGTTATTTTTTATTCATTTGATTTGGTTTACATTACGTATAGAACTTGTTATATGACATGGTAAATCTCGAAATTCAATCAGTAGCTTTAAAAATCTTTGCACTTTACATTTTAATAATTATTTATTTTCTCTCTCTTTTTTCTCTCTTCCCTCTCTCTCTCTCTCTCTCTCTATATATATATATATATATATTCAACATAATAAGCAGTTTCACGAAAACAAACACATTATAGCTTTATAGATAATAAAACTAAAATACAATAGTTGCATCGTCGCAAATTCATTGAAAGTTGAGTGTGTATTAGGGGTGTTAAAATCTCGAAGCCATCTTTCCTTTGTAATCATGTTTCACCAAAATTTCAGTTGTCTCTTCCTGAATATTATCCTTTTCTTTGAATTTCCTATTTTTCTGAGAAGAATTCTCACCTGCTCTGTCCATTGTGTTCTCAACTTATGGAAATTAAATCTCGGTTGCCACATATTTCATTTGTAATAAAATTACCACCTTTTACAAACATTGCATAGCTGTTCCAAACTCCTTTTCTCATTTCTAATGAAAATTTTTCAATTGTTAATATCATATTTAGTTTCTGAAAACGTAACTTTCGCTTTTCCTATGCACCTAAGAATTTATGCCACTTTTTTAAAATCATCGATTAATACATACACAAGCCAATTAAATCAGTAAAAAAAGTTAATTTTAGATTATAAATTTATTTTTCTTTCAGTTTTGTAACTGTGTTTAAGAAAGTTTTATTAAAAATCTCATGTTATAAATAACTAATAATTGTGTAAATCATATTAATTAAACATTAAATTTTCTAATTTTTCAAAAATAATGTGTCGCAGATGTATATTTTATTTTTCAAGATTTTTAAAACCGAGAATTAACGTTTGTTTACAAATGTATCGATCGCTCAAAAATGGCCAAACATTTTTTTAAAAATCTGTTTTTATATTTCAATCAATATTATTTTTGTTTGAAATACACCAGAGTATTTTGCTCACTGGAAATAGTAAATTTAATCATTTAGCGTTCAAGTAAGGCTAAAATAGAAGTTTCAAGACAAATTTTATTTTAAAAAAATTCAATTTAAAAGTTAGTTATCGAAAATGAGGGAAGGTACCTAATGTAAACAAACCAAATTACGCACATGGCCTAAAGAGGGGACATGAGTCAACATTAGAGATATTGATTTATTTTTAATCTTAGTAGACTCATTATTGGGTTGGCCAGAAGTAATAAGGGTGAGAGATAAGAAAGTTGCCACCGTGAAACAAATGTTGAGAATAATATTTGCAAGAAACGGTATCCCTAAGATCCTTGTCACCGACAACGCACCGAATTCTCCGATGAAAATTTACTGTCTAGGTTAAATAAAAATAGAATGTACTCAAGATAAAATGCCACCGTAATACCCACAATCGAAGGGCATAGCGGAAATGATGGCCCAGAGAAGTAAAAAAACCTTTAGTCTAAGGTGTTTTCACCTTTTAATGAGAATATAGAGACATATTTCCCTAATTTATTTTTAAGCTATCGAACGGTTTCTCATGACGAGAGAAAGCAAAGCCTATCAACTTTAATGGGCAGGCAAATTAGAGTCCCAATAACCATGTCGTTCACCACAGAGGAGAAAGTTTGGTACAAAAAAATAATCAAGGAAGCAGAACCAGAAAAGTCAAAGTGCGCTTTACAAAAAGGACAGAACACGGCTGTACTAGAAAAAAGGTCAACCAACATTAGCTCACGCTGATCAATTTACAACCAGGTTCGAGCCTGAAGATGTAGAAACGCGAAACGAATAGCAAGAGGAAATATAGGATAGGGAAACCGAAACAGAACAGAACATGGAGGAAAATAACTTAGCAGACGTAGAAGAGGAAGACGAATTTAGCCCAAATCTTCATTAAAGAGCACACAAGCAAAACAAACAGAAAAGCGATGCAGACCATCCAGGATATTCAGAAGAAGCGACAGAGGAACTAATGGCGTCAAATTTGTCGGATTGAGGAAGGTGTAACGTGGTATGCAAATGAGATACATGCATAAATAGAGCAAACCTCAGGTACCAAGGGTAGGAAAAATCACATAGCTTAGCACATTACGATAACCACGAAAGTATATATAACATAAGGAGAGTAAAATTGTAGATATAAGCGTTTGATTTGTTAATTTGTTCTTAGAATGCGGTTTAAATCTTTTCCCTGTTTTTCTAGCTTTAATCTTATCTCTGATAGATGAGGAACTTATTTTATTCTGAAATATGTGCCCGAAATCTGAAATATCTAATAGTTGTTTACTTTTAACGAGCGCTAAATATATTCAAGTTATTATCATTGCCAATATTGCTCTGAAGTAATTTGCTTGATTAAAGGTGATAAATAAATTTCTTCGTTTACCACTTTCTTCGGTATCATAAAATTCTCCACTGATAATTTTACAATTTGTATCATCTCCTCCACAATTTCCACATTTGTCTTGAGTTATTTTAGAGCCCAAAACACCATCACAACCAAGTTCCTGAAAGCAAAAAATAAAAATTAAATAAATGTAAGTTTTAAAAGTATATTAAAAATTGCGCATCTTCATAAAAGAAAGATAAATAAGACACTATTGAGACCTTGTAATTTGTTTATTTATTTATGATAGTAACAAATACGTGACTACTATTTTGTTAAAGACTTAAAGACATCCGAAATGAGGACAAGAAGTTTCAGTTAGACAAATGCATTGACATACAAACGATACAAAAGTTTGCAAGTCGATTTTCAAAGAAAGCAGCATATGTTTAAAATGAGATTGGCATCAATTGGTGATCGTAATTATCTGATCGTAATTAAAAACGACTACAAAAATATAATTCATGACAGCGGAAAGGTTGCCAAATATTCAAAGAAAAAATTACAGTACAGGACGGGTTGAACAACGCTATCATCAACAACCTCTCTACAATCCGCTTACATATTGAAGTGTAAAATAAAAACTACAATTCGTAATTGTAAAAAGAACAAATCTCGAGATGAGGACAACGTTTTAGTGGATTACGAAACACAAAGGAGATCCTAATTTTTTGGAATTGTTTACTGATCTCTTCAATAGATATCGGAAGAAATGTCTCACTCCGGAGAGGTTTATCAAAATGGCTTTCGAAAAGAATTATTAACCACTGGTCAAATCTTTACCGTTCGCAAAGATTTTGCAAGTGTGAGAGCTAAAAGTCTATATTTTGTTCTGTTATTCCGTTGATTCCTTCAAAGCCTTAGACGCAATTATAGACAATGGATTCACACTACATCCACGAAGGACTAGTAGATATACTGCCACTAACTCAAAAATGCTGATGATTTAGTATTATTCTCTCCAATATAAGCAGAAACCCTATAGTATGTTATCCGTTATAGTGAAGTGTATAAGTGTTGAAACAGATTAGTTGGATTTGGCCTTGTTAGTAGCTAGCCCACTATAAGAGGGGTACAAAACAAGAAAATCAAGTTGTATATAGAAACAACAATTATATATATATAATTTATAATATATTTTTATACATAAAAAAAACCTTAATTGATATATATATATATATATATATATATATATATATCAATTAAGTTTTTTTTATGAATAAAAGTAATGTCTTTGGTTGGTACAAGGGCGTTAAAATGTTCATAGTAGTAATTTGTTGGAAAGAGTTTATGCATATGTATGTATGTATGTATGTATGTATGTATGTATGTATGTGCGAGCGTTTGTTTAGTAGGAGTGCCTTTGAAGTATTCGCTCAGTCTTTAGGGTACCGGTCGGTTATTAAGTAGATTGGTGAATGATGAAGAAGAAGAATAGAGAAAGGAGAGGCAATAATAATACGATGTTTATCGAGGGACGTGTTAATTACGCTTGTATATAACTGGACCGTCTTCATATCTCGTCATTTTATTTCGTTTCCTGTAGCTCCAAACAAGTCATTCGGGAATTCACATCCGGATATAATTCTGGGCTCTCCAATGGATGACAATTAAACTTCGCGTCGGCTCGCTAAAAGGGTTCGTTAAAAGGAATTTGTTTTTTTGTTTTTGTTTTTTTGATAATTAAAGATTATTTGAATTTTTGAATTTTTTAGATGTTTCCTATTTTGGTATTGGCCGAAAAACATTTCCCATCGAGGTGTGAAATTTCGCGAGTTTTTGTACAAAGTTTGTAAATTCCAGAAAATTCGTTTTTTTCTTTTTTTCTAACAAAATCAATAAGTCAGATTTGAATTTTAAATTTAGAATTTGTTTTGTTCACTACAACCCTTCTTGAACACTCAGCTAAAGTTATCGGTCTCTGTGTTAATTCAGAAAAAAGAGAATACATAAGCTTAGATCAAAATGAAACAATCGAAACAGTATCTGGAACATGTCTCAGTTGTGCAGAATTTACTTAACTAAGTAATAAAATCTCTAGCTGCGAAAGCAATGTAAACACACACATTGGAAAAGCTTTCGCAATTTTTGCCGTCGACGAGTTATCTCTAATGTGAAGAGGTGAACTTCCAAACAATATGAAAATGAACCTCTTCCAAACACCTGCTATCTTTGTTCAATTGTACGGCGGCTTAGATTGGATTGAGCCTATATGTGCATGCTGAGAGTGACTTTGAATGTCTGACCAATGAGTTATTCTATAGGAATCTTTATCCAGTATCAGACACCATCACAGAGCATAAAGCTAGATTCTTAGGGCACTGTTGAAGAGATAAAGACAAAATTACTATTGAAGTTCTCTTGTGGGAACCTACACAAGGCAGAGCCAGTATAAGACGATAAGCCTGCCTATATCAAGTAGATTTGTGACGACATTGCCATAAGATTTGGATGAACAATTAATAGTGTAGGCCAGAAGACTAATGCTAGATATTACATTCCAGGACATAAAATACAGCAGCTACATGTCATTGATATAATTTAATAATCCGACACGCCAAACATTTATGGGCAATGGGTCTTCTCCGTCAGCTAATGATTACCATCGCTACAGGAGTTACTGAATGGACACCGAGTGAAAAAGCCACGGAACTGATCGAAAGGTGGTGAAGTGACAAGTTCTACATAAATCCATTATGGTTGCGCATTGCCAACAATAGACACTTGTGTGAGAGGACGCATGTGGTTTCATCATTTGAAAGTGAGAAATTAAATGATAATGATGATGATCTCATTAAAAGAAATTGCAAATTATGCTAACTTTATTTCGGTGACCAAATTTATGTAATCATAAACTTTTCAAACTACTCCTTTTCTCACCTTAATTCAGACATTATCACTTACCTGGCAAATACCTCGAACGCAGATGTTAATTCTGTTTTCATATGTGCACAATGTTCCATCTTTAACGTCAGCTTCCGTTTTCAAGATATCATTGCTTTCTTTTGAGATGCACGTCAGCTTGCAGGGATTGGTACCTGTAGAAACATAATTTATTAGTAATTTTATATCCTTTAAGATGTAGGGAAAATTTCTCGCCCCGATCTACTTTTCAAAATATGGCCAAACACACATTTGTCTTAATCAAGCACACATTTGTCTTAGTCAAGGCGTGAAGTCTCCCGATATATATATATATATATGTGTGTGTGTGTGTGTGTGTGTGTGTGTGTGTGTGTGTGTGCGAGAGAGAGAGAGAGAGAGAGAGAGAGAGAGAGAGAGACAGACAGACAGACAGACAGACAGACAGAGCCAGAGAATGATAGAATCAAGAAAAAGAAAAGAAACAAATTGTAAACGTATCTCAGTTTATCATGCTTCACTTTTATTAAAGTTTCTTCAGAGATCAGGAGAAAAATGAAAAACTAAAGAGCCAGATTACCGGTATGTTGGGATTTTGGGTTAATTCTTATTGGTCAGATACGTGTCACGTGTATTAAAGCAATAGATCGTTTTTCAATGTATGTGTGAGAAATATTTTGTATGGTAAAATGTGTAATAGTGTATGTGTTTGCTTATGAAGAAACGCTTGTCTATCTAGGTGTACACCTATAGGTACTGAAGTCTATCAATCATTATTTTTAGTGGATACTTGGGCTTATTTTGACGTATTGTTTTTTGTCTGTCAATTTTTTCTTTTCATAACAGTGTGAATTACATCTACTGCCCTATAAATATAAATATGAATGCTTTAAGCGAATAACGGATGCTCAGTTGTGTATTCAGGCTCTAGTTTTGAAAAGAAAATCGCTGGTGACATTTGCATAATCCTAATCCACATATTTGGTTGTGTTACTGTGGAGCTCATGGTATATTTTCTGTAAAACCATCATCTGGTCCGGCATGGCACTCAGCCTCAGCATGTCGATCAGACGATGGTTTCCTCTACAAAGTGTACGCAGGTTTACACTCAGCCGGAGAGCACATTTTCGTCATTAATTCATCGAAATCGTAAATTTTAATGTTTCCAAAATGCTGCTCTTCTTTAGCATCTATAGAGAAAATTTCATACCTTCCTTCCATCAGTACTGAGCACGCTAGTCTCCCAGATAACGATACACTGCGCTTTCTCGGTCTCACACTCTCAGCCGACCTCAAATGGAACGACTACATCGAATCAATACTACATCTACTGCTAAGATACTTGGGTAACTGTGTGGCACAGAAATTCTTTCTCGTCAGAATCCATCTTGCACATTTATAAATCTACCACTGCCAGATCTGGTCGAGTGCCCCTGCTATTCATCTTGATGTTCTCGACGAAATCCAAAGGAAGATCTGCAATGTAATTGATCCCGATTTGGTAGCTTGACTTCACTCACTTTCTCAACGATCGGATGTGGCTTCCCTTTGTCTTTTCTACAAATATTTTCATGAATTCTGCATTGACGAGCTTCTTTTCCAGGTGTCCTGAGCACATAAATTTACTCGTGCTACTAAATTGGCAACTAAGTCTCACTTTTTTCCCGTCAAAATGTAACCACCACTTCTACTCTTTCAGTTTCTTGCACTTCTCACCTGTGGAACTCCTTACTTCTCTGATAGCTATAGTCTTCAAAAGTTTAAGTGTAACGTCAATTGTCATATCTTCTATTACCTTATCTTTCTCTTAGCCTTTCTTCGACATTCCCTGTATCTTGTTATCTTTTTTCTTTCTCTTTTTCTTTTTTCTCCTCACTGTAACTCCCTTGCATGGGGTGAAACGATTATAAAAACAAAAGGACAGTGCATGTAATTCACGCAAAATTCAATTCGCTGATTCAAATATGGGTGTTCACAGAAACTAATATTTCGATAAATAATGTCGAATTAAAGACAAAATCTAGTTATTCCTTAGAAATTACATTGTTTACATTTCAGATACATACGTATAGCCACTTGCACAGATAGATAGATAGATAGATAGATAGATAGATAGATAGATAGATAGATAGATAGATAGATAGATAGTCACGTTTGAAAAAAGCAAGAAACACTTTAAGTGATTTCAGATTTATCGTAGGTATTCTATATCTTTAAGCTCGTACCCTCTTTGATTCTTTCTATTATTTGCTCATTTATTAATATAGCAGATTACACTAATACACGTGCACATATGTGTCCTGCGAATATGCATTAAGGAAATTTAATTTTTTTGCAAAAGGATTCAAGATTTTTAATATTTTATCGAGATCATTAACGTGAATATTCTTCTAATCATTCTAATTAATATAGTAAATTTGATATACTGATCGTTATAAGACATGTTTTATAAGGGAAAAAACAATTTGTTATAAATTCAAATCAAATTTTCAAATTAGCTTAATTATCAACTTTTGCAATTCAGACAATTCTAAAAAAACACAGATGTATCATCTAGCTGTCTTCAGTGTCTTGATTTTTACATTTCTTGTTTCGTATAATATTTCCTAACGATCCAACAACACTTAAATTGCAAATCGCTTAAAAAATCTAAAGGCTGTTTAGCATAAGAGTAAAAGTAAATTATGCATCCTCTTCATAAACATTAAAACTTCAAAAGAACAAAATGGAAAAGATGAAATATCCACAAAGTGTATGTAACATAGTTTATATGTAATTGAATATTAATTTGAACACCAAATAGAAGCCAGTGCCCAGGAGAAAGAACAGGATTAACAGGAGAACAGCTTTCACGATTGTTCTTAATCGATTCTGTTAAATTAATATTGTTGTTGAAGAGCTATAATTAAGGAAGAAAACAAAAAGGAAATAGTGAACGAATTCTAAAGAGCATACAAACAAATACCTGAAGAATTCCAAACAGTGTATCGACTGATTAAGCAACAAAGTTTTTTTTAAATAATAGTGTATCCCCAATCTACCTGTATTCAAAAAAACTTTCTTCCATCAACTTTTAGGTGTTTAACCTTTCCAATTGCAAGAGTTGTTGTCACAAGTTTAGTCAGTAATAAAAACAAAAACTTTGTACAAAATAAATATTTATGTACGTTTATAAAAGAAAACTGCCTTTGTTTTAAAGGAATATCTAGCATTTCTCAGAGTAAGATAATCAAGTGCTTGTATTTTAGTAAGAGACAGCTACGAAAAAGCATAAAAATGAAAGTTTTACATTGAGAAATTATTTAATTTACGATTTAGACAGCTTAACACACAAAATATAAATCCACACACGTTCCGTTTATCTAAGCAGCACGTTATGCAAGATAATTTACCATTATCGAATTGAATAGGTTTCCATGTATGTCTTTTATGGCCTATCACGTAACCATCAAAGTTGGCACACTGTTCAGCTCGCATGTCTGGATCGTTAATACAAGGCTGCAAAATATAAAAGATTCTTTATTCATGCAGTAGTATGTTTCTTTTCCTTTTCAGTTTTAACAAATGATGTGCGATTTCAATGTTGCACTATTTTTAAACATATGCATGTTTTAAATTATTTCTAATATACAGTCATCCTCATTTCCATTTTTGCTATCAGTCATCCTCATTTCCATTGTTGCAGACAAAAATGAATTTGCTTGAGAATTTTATGAAACAAATGAATGAAACGTTAAAATTCTAACAAAAATATAAAACCTGCAGTACTTTCGAGAGCGTACGCGCGCGCGCGCACACACACACACACACACACACACACACACACACACACACACACACACACGTACGTGTGAAAGAGTTATCGTATTTCCTCACGTTAGCGTAGTTTTTATCGGTGAGAAATATGTGATCATCATGTCGAGTTCAAATCCATGCCAAGCTCGTTGTGTTCACTTTCGTATAAATAGGAAGTGGATTAATCGCAGGACAGAATAGGTTATCTCACTTTAGTTGAGAACCAGTCTTGAAGATTAATAACTCTGTATTAAAACTGTTTATGCGGGGAACTGGCAATGGCAATATATATATATTGTTATTAGTATTGTTATAATAATAACATACTGCAATTTAAAGCTATCAAGTTTCGGTGTTCAATAGACCATCATCAGGCAGTGTAATGTGATTCAGTTGCGGGGTCATATATATATATTGATATAGAAATTTAAAATAAATACATTAAACTTAAAAATTAAAAATGCCAATGTATTAAATGATTGTCCATAATTCTACAAACTCTAAAGTAGATAGAATTCCTAAATTAATAAAAAAAACTTTAGCCTTAAAATAATTGTGCAAACTACCCTAAAAAGGTTGGCTTCCTAGATGTTACTCTACATTTCTAAACTTATTTATAAATGGAACTTTCTCTGTGTGTGTGTGTGCGTGCGTGTCCGTTACCTATAGACTCCGAAACGGCTGAACCAATTTTCTTGAAAATTTACACAGTTGTACGAATAAGCGTCTGCGAATGTTCTTAGCTATGTTTTGTGTCGAGGTAGCCCCGATAAATATCGAAAATCGATAATCGAAAAAATCGGGTTATAGAAGGAGTGGTCCGATTTTAATCAAATTTGATACACTCATAGACAAAGACAGAAGAAACGATATTCAGAAGTTTCAAGGTTGCAGTTCTTACAATAGTGCGGAAAATCAATAATATATATATATATATATATATATATATATATATATATATATAAAAGACAAGATGTTTGTGTGTGTGTCTGTCTGTTTATCTGCCTGTATGTCTTAATTTTTTTCAGCCCTTTTATTTTAGTTTTTGCTTCGGGTTTGGCTCTAAGTAGGTATAATTGTAGTTCTTAGTCTCAGCCATGATACCATTTACTATGAGGACTTATTTAGCCTTCAAAATTCAGTTTACGACGAAAAAAACTTATTTGATATCGATACCAGGAAATCAAAAATTGACTTACATCCATTCATTTTTCTTTCAGTCTACGGTTTCGCTTTAACTGGAAACAACTGTTGCTTTCGTGCCAACGTCCAAAGAGTCTGAGCTTCCAGGACCATGGATTAGTTTTAAAGCTTTCATTACACCCGAGCAACGCCGGGCTATACTGCTAGTAGTTAATAACGCATACTCACCCTACGTAAAATATAATGCTAACCCTACTTATATACATCCTAAATCAAATCAGCTACCGTCTATTATTAAACACATACCATCTTCTGTTAAACACAGAATAAACAATTCTTCAACTGAAGACATTTTTTATAAACACAGTCAATGCTGCAATACTGCCCTAAAAACTCGGCTATAAATGCAATGACATAAAAACTATAAGCAAAAATAAAAATACCAAACATAACAGAAATGGAAAAATAATTTGGTACATACCACCATTTAATCAAATGGTTAGTACTAAGTTAGGCAATAAATTTCTTAACTTAGTTCAGAAACACTTTCTAACTAATAACCCTAAGTAAAATTTTTAATAAGAATACACTGAAACTTAGTTAGAGTTGCACTGATTATCTTGAAATGTTAATTAAAAACACAACAATAAAATCCTAAAAAATATAACAAAATTAGCAACCAAAACCACCCAATAACGACAATAATACTTGCAATTTTGTAACTCAAATGAATGTCCTCTACAAATTCTATAGACAAGCTACCATCTCCACTACAGAAAAACCAAGTTTTATCAAACATTATATTGAAAGTACTAAGAAAACTTTTAAGGCACAATTTTATCAGCATAAACTATCTTTTAAGAATAAAATCTATAGTAACTCTTTCTCTTTCTAAATACTATTGGTAGTTGAAAGATGCAAATAAAATTCCTACAGTAAAATGAAATATATTAAGAAAAGCTAGAACATGAAAATTGTTATATTAGATATGTTTTCTTTGCTTAGAAGAAATAATCCATATAATCAAATTCTCCAAAACTAACTTATTAAACAAACGCAATGAAACTTGATTAACTGTTACATTGCTGTGTATGCTTACTGTCACTACTTTCTTTAAAATCAAGTAATTTTGCCTTTAAAATTTGACTCTTTAATTTATGTCTATTTACTTGCATTAAAATTGATTTTTATATTACCAAAACCCTTTAAGACAAATATTTGATTCTTTTATTGCTTTTATGTTTTATTTTTATTATAAAATAATGAAGGGAGAGAATAGCAATGTTGTGCGAGAGTAGAAGAGACATGTAACAAAATTCTATTGTATCTATAAGCAATGAGAACTATTGATACTTACTATATTTTTACAAATTTTGAACTCTTCGTGTTTACCTTTACAATCAGTTCCGCCAAAAGCAGGGCTAAAGAAAACATTAAATTAATATAATGAAATGATAAAATTAGTGACAAAATGAAGAATGCATAAATTAATTACGATGTGGTTCGACACTACTTTATGGTGCAAACATTTTTATCACATCAATCCTTTCTTTCAACGAATGACTCTACTAACAATGAAAATCCAATATACACTGAAATAAAACATAATTATATTATTTTATTCAAAGTTTTCTGACCATTTCTTACCATAATATACATTATACATTACCATGACATACTTCTGAATAACTATTCCTACTTTACGAAAAAATTGTACTGGAAGATTTCCATCGAATTATTTGGCATTTAACATTCTTAAAATACGGTTATTATTTTAGATAAGTTTAGATAAAATTGTGATTTTGATTCTGTAAGATTAAAGTTGTATGGGCACAGATTTAAAGCACTTACCTCGGGTTATTACACTTTCGTTGACGGAATCGAGCTCCCATATTGCAAGTCACAGAACACGATCCCCAACTTCCCCATGATCCCCAAGATCCATCAATAGGAATCAGATTACTTTTATACTGACATGCACCATCCAGGCACCACTAAGAATCGAAGAGAAATATTTATCAAAATATATTTCAAAATAATCGGTTTTATATATTACATTCCTCAATAAACACAAATATATCAATAAAGAAGAGAATTTAACACAAATGTTAGCTGTGTAATAGTATGCATTTAGATTTTAATTATACAAATAAATCAAGTATGAACCTGCCTACTTACCTGTATACAGAATTACGTTCATAATCGTACCTGTGTTCACTAGTGTCTTACTGCACGCGTATGTAAATGTGTAGAGGATGTACATGGACATAGATAATACAGGATGTCTGAACATAACCATCATCCTTTAAATTACATTTGTTGTTCATTTTGAATAGATGTTAAATATAAACAATGTCAAATCCAAAAGGTGTTATTGTTTTTAGCTACTCTCGTCTCGATCAAAAATCTACCGAGGCTGAAAAAGCAAACCTCGCTGCCGAGCTTGAAAAGGACCTCCAATCCGTGGTGGACTGGGGTAAGAAATGGCTCGTAAATTCTAATGCTTCCAAAACGAAGCTGCTATCTAATAACCACCACATACAATCGTTCTTCCTGCCCATTAGCATGGATCAGGCTTCTTTCCCTGAAAGCGAAACACTGCGCCTCCTCGGGTTAACTCTCACACCAGACCTCAAGTGGAATAACTATATAGAATCCATAGATAAATTCCGCTGCTAGAAAGTCGGTTTTCTGTGTAGGGCCAGGAAGTTTTTCCCGTCCCAAACAATTCTGCACATATACAAGTCTACCATCTAACCGTGCATTGAGTATTGCTGCCATATCTGGTCCGGGGGTTCTGCTATCTACTTAGGTGTCCTCGATCGAAACCAACGGAGAATCTATAATGTGATCGATCCCAACTTGGCAGCTATGATAAAGTCGCCTTCTTACCGACGCAGTGTGGCTTCCCTGTGTCTCTTCTACAAATATTTTCACGGTTTTTGCTCCGATGAACTTAGCTCACTGGTACCCCCTATATACGAAATTCCCCGAGCCACAAGATTAGCAACTAGGTCCCACCCTTTTACTGTGAAACCAATAAATAGTAAACGCAAATTCTACTTCATCAGCTTCTTTTCTCGCACTTCCCACATGTGAAATTCTCTTCCGCATACTTGCTTTCCTGACAGTTACAATCTCCAAGAATTTAAATGTAAAATCAATTGTCATCTCCTGTCTCACTAACTTATATCCTTTCTCTCATGCTTTTCTACATCCACCCCACTCTCATCGGTACTCTCTTCCCTCTCCTACTCTCTTCATGACACCCCCTGCGACCTCTCACTCCTCATAACATTCCCCCTATGTAACCCCCTGCACAACAGTGGCAGTAAAATGCTTTGCTTGGGGCGACACGATTATAAAAAAGTGCTATTTTGCATGTTGTGGGCAATATATGAACATTTTCAAGTAAGTTTTGAGTTTAAAAATTTTCTTCGAATAAAATTTAGATAAAATACCATTATATATTTGATAATGTTTCATTTTCTAATTTATCAAGTAAATTTTAGTATAATCCTGATGTGACGTGTTTACGTACCTGGCCAAAACCACATTTAGTCCCTGAAAGAGGAGGACCATTCTTCGTTCTGCACATGTGGATATTATCTCGATGACTGCACCATAGACGTGAACAAGGATCCTGTTCACGGAACTAGCAAGAAATGAAAGCATGAACTTGTGAATATCGAACTCAGATAAACATTAACTTCCACATTCTTCTTCACATCCCTACGGTTATTTTAGTACGGTTTACATGGATGAATTTAGATATAGTATATGTAGAAACATTATGATGCAAACATTTTAGAAGTTAAAAATAATATCTTTTCGCATGTAAGGTAGATTTTCAATACGTTTTTAAAAGAATGTGTTTTTCGCATGTTGGTCTGGTCTCTCTCCAACACCTCCACATACGGTGTGTATTTGTTAGAATTAGCCGAAACGTCTGTCGACCCGATTGTACTTGGTCATAAACATAAAAGTGATTATCTCATTATTGCAAGGAAACACTTGTTTACAAAAATAAAAGAATCTTAGTGACTAGGTTGTGGTCCGGTACCTTCTTTTGTTACATCTAAGGGACTATTCATCATGAGAATGAAGAACTTATAGCAGCAAAATAAAATTGGAAATTTGTAAACAGGGGGTGGGGTGTCGGACATTTATTCAAAAGTGGTGGTCAACTTATTCTCAACATCAATTAGTTCGAAAATTGTTAAGTTGAAGTTTATTCCTTGGTAACGCAGGAATGACGAGAGGTTGTCATTTCCACGGATTCAGATGATTTTCAACTCCAGCTTCTTAAGGATGAAAATCGAATTCTGACAACTTTTAGAAGGTTGAAATTCTTGGGGTTTTTGGTTGATAATTTTTTACTTCTCAATCGATTACTTCACATTATCCCAAATCTGGCTTGTCAATCTTCTGTTTTCAATACTTTAATGCTCAATTCTTGATTGACTACAATATTAAAGCTAAAAAGTATTCTAGCACTTTCTAAAAAACTATCTTTCTGCAAAACTTAAAGAAATTATCGAAGTTCATTAAGCCATCACTAGATCTTTTCTCCATAGATAAAGAAAAACCATTTGACATACATAGAACATAGCACAATAATATTACAGGTAATAATGACAATAAGCCGAGTTCGAATTACTGCCGTATTCATTACATTCACTTATGTGCTAATGCCATTTGAAATGTATGGATCTATTTCTTCTCTCCCCAGTTAGCAAATAGGTAAAATAGTAGGACAATCTGTGTGTCTATAGCCTTAGGTAACAGCCAGTCTAACAGAAGTAGACTCTGAATTCAAACCACCTGCTGCCTTGTATGTCTTGTCTGTTAAGGCAAAGGCTAGAAAAAAGCTAATATAAAAAAAACCCAAATCCACCTCTGAGAGGAGAGACGGGGTTACCTCAAGATCCCCAATGCAAAATGAACCAACCAAGTTGCACTACTCCGGAAAACAGTTAACAACATCATATTATCCAGAAATAATAGCGATAACTATAGTAAATTTGAAATTTATTGTTATTTTCTAACATTTATTCAGCAAGCATAAGAAAGTATTTTCTAACATTTATTCAGCAAGCATAATTAAGACTATAAAGCCAAAGTACCTAAAATTAATAAAATATTATATTACCTAGAATATTTTCATACATTTTAAAATTACTGAGTTATATAATTACATAAAAATGAGTTCACGTTATGTTCAAGTAATTGTTATTACAAAATATTTACAAAAATTAGTCTCGCGAGAAAATTGTTAACATCTCATAAGAAACCCACATCCGTGTTAAAAAAATGCTTTTACGCGATATTTTACGCTAAAAGTAAGTAATATTTGTTTAAAATCAGATCAATTAAACTCAGCTTATTTTCCTCAAATAGTTTCAGAAAAGTATTTTCATTTTTTACAATTTTTTTCATAAAGAGAATTACGTTATGTTGAAAAGGTAAATATCTTTAGCAATTTTAAACAAAAATCAATCCAATCAATTTAGATTCGTTTTCAAATACATCAATGTATTTTGCGTATTAGAAATATTTAACTGAATCTATCGGATTGAATTTAAAACTAAAATAAAATCTTCAAGAAAGATTTTTCATTTTTAAATAAATTTTAAACCTTATTATCGCTTTTCTTTCGGAGTAGCTACTAATAGTTTATCAATAATGGCGTAAATGTAACAAGAACTAAGGTTGAATTTCTTTCGCCCTACAGGTGTTCCACTACTGCTAGTCATGAGAAGAGGCAAAGGTGGAGTAAGCATGTTATATACTCATTATGGAGTATAATTTTAGAAGTAATTCAAGTGATGACGGAGGTTTACCAACAAGTGAATATTGGCGGAAAATTTTGAATTAATGAAAATATAGATAGAACAGTTTTGTACTTGAAAAATGTTTCCAAAGGCGATATCATAGACAACCAACGGTCAATTCCATGTCTCCCACTTTTGTGGAAATTAACCAAAAGCATAACAGTTAATGAAACGTATACGTTTCTTGATACAAATGGCATCTTGCTTCTAGTTAAGGTGAAACAAGGACGAGTTACTCATTGACAGATTGCAAAACACAGAAGACTAATTTAGGAATGCCATGGGTAGATTACCGCGTGATATTCCTTTCTATTGTTTGTTAAGAAAGTCGGAATGTTTATTAATATATGAATGAGAATCCGGAAAACAATTAACATCATATAGACAGACCCTGGTGTAAGATATCTACTAATGAATGATTTATATTGCGTCAACATTCATTAGTGAAGATACTCTTTGGAGGCTCTAAACCGCCCTTTAAAGTCTGCGATTCATTTTGACCATGAAATATAACTTAAAAAAACGAAAAACAGGTATTATGCTTTTAGTAGTGGTTATAGATAAAGAAGAAAAAAACATGCTTTACTATAAATATTGCATACACGAAGACAATAGAGACGTCAACACATAGAAAAAACTGGAAATTAAGAATTGAAAGTGTGAAGAATGTGGTCAATGAAAAAATGAAAACTATCCCCACTTTTCCTTGTTACTCTGGGCACCATAAGTACGGATCTCCAGAAGTGGCTGGAGAAGAACAGAAAATTGTCAGAATTGGACATTTACATAATGTGCTCTTTGGGACTGCTGGCATGTGGAACCTTGATTGTGAATAGCTGGTAATTAAGTTACATCTACAGAAAAATGTGCTGAGTTTTCAGCTCATATAATAATAACGAAGATTACATTATTCAGACTGTTGTCCTTGTCTTTATCGTCATGTTTATGACGAATGAGAATGCTGTACCCCAGTGATCAAAATAAAGGGTACGGTTCGAAATTTCTAGTACCCGAAGAAGACCATAACGTATAACGGCCGAAATTGTAATACAGATGAGGATAACAGTCCGACAAACTAACTAGTTTGTCATTTTAGAAATATAGCTTTTAACATTTTCATTTAGTAATTTTTAACTTGTAAAATTTAAGTTGCACACATTTTCTTTTTCAAATTTATTCATAAAATCATACCTGCAAAATAAAAAAAATCATTACGCAAAAATATATTTTTAATAATATATACAACAACGAAGAAGAGTAGTTTTAAAGCGATGCAAAATTGAAATTATTAAAATCACATGCAATAACATGAATATGAAATTTAAAATGCAAATTGATATAAAAACTGCTACATATGGCATCGAACTTTATACTTACAGCGCCACAAACTCGAAATCCTTCTCCAAATTCCTGTCTGCATTGACCATCTAAGTCCCAGTTTACACCAATAGGCGTAGGCAAGACAGGCCAAACCCTTCTTTTGGGATTATTTCGGAGGCAAGTAAGATGACTGAAAAATTAAGGTGATTAAAGTGTATAGATCTGATTTCTTGCATATATATTTTTGAAATTATTTTATTTTTTGAATTATTTTATTGGGTATATTCGAACTGATACTGATTTATTTTTTAATTTTAAATATATATTTATCTCATATTCAAAATTAAGCAAAGATGAAGTAATTTTTATTCCGGTGTATTTTTGTAATAAAAAATACAAAAATGTTATCATCAATGAGTGTGTAATTGCAGTTATGGCATAGAGACTATTATGCATAAGTGCAAAACTTAGTAATTTACGAAAAAGTAGTAACGTAACTTGATAGGTATGAATCGAAAAATTATAAATCTCATTTCTTAATAATAAGATTTGTAACAAGATAAAAAAATAGGGAAACCAGTGGGAATCAAATGTTGTAATCGGTTTCGGGAATTCTTCAGTGACTGTGGGTTTAGAGTAGCTGCAATACAAAGTATATTGTGCATATAAAATCTCTTTATGTGTATATAAAAGATTTCTTACAATAGAAAATAATCATTTACTAACTATACGTAGTGACGCATACGAGCTGCACTACAATCTGACCAATAATAACGGTCGAATGTTGACTCCACCATTGGAGCCATGATACTGCCTTGGTATTTGCTGCCGTAACAATGATTGCCTTGTCCATCATGCTGAAGACCAAAACTGAAAAAAGAGAAAATGAAAATTATATAAATACAAAAAAAAAAAAAACAGATTTAAAAGATAAGTTTGCTTACGTTTGTATAGATAGAAAAATATTTGCATAAGTTGTTATTAAATATACGCAAAAGATAATTTACAGTTATTTTATACTTGTTTTATAAAAAGTGATTTTGACTACTTTCTTCACTTTTCTATTCGACCGATTTTATTTTTCTTTCTTCACTCTACAAATTCAATCGAACCTGTAGTTAATTTGTTCTCGCAGCAAAGTCAGTGCTCTGACAGATATGTTATTAAAACATAACCGAGCGACTTTAGATGAAATAAGGAAATATATTTTTCTTCAATAACCTATTCAGCGGAAAAAAAACATCTTGATACGGATAGAAAATTGATTCAGTAAATAGACAATAATAGATAGGGGCGTATGACAAGGATGCGTCTTCTCGCTGGACTTTGCTGTGAAACGATCCTGAAAGAATTATGGAGTTCTTCCAGGATTCATTATTGGCGGCAACAATATTAACAACATAAGATATGCAGGTGACAGTTTTGATAGCAGACATAGAAAGAAAACTACAAGAACTGGTACAGAAGTTAGTAAAGGGATGCAAGAAGAAAGAACTAAACATCAATTGTAAGAATACAGTTGTCAATTTGTCAGTAACAGGAACAGCCCAAGAGGCAAACTACGAACTGAAGACACTAAATCAAGTAAGTACAAAAACTTGGATATCTATGAAGTGTTTTAAGAGAGAGTAAAAGATGTGACACCAAAATGCGAAGACGCATTAGAATAGCGAAAGATGTTGTCATTGTCTTAGATGATTAAGTACTAATAGTAATCTCATAATTTAATCTGCACCGGTCGCGTGGTAACGGCTACATTTTGTAGGGAAAAACAAAACAAGAGTTGCTGTACAGTTGCTTAGAAAAAAAAGCTTAGCAAAACACATACCAACTTTGCTGTATCGCTTTAAAAAAAGAAGTTTTCTTCTCTGTCAAATTCTGGTAAGAAAACGCTCAAGTATTTTTCTGTTATCGTTTTCCCAAATATGAAAGTGACTCACACCTCCAAGACAAGATGAACTAGTCTATTTCGTTGCTGGTTTTTTTTTTTTTTTTTTTTTTTTTTGCAGCTTGTGTGGCACTATTGGTAGGAAAAGTAGCCTTTTTGGTTATAGGTTCTGTCTTCTTGCCAGAGGAATTGGCCTTCTTGGTTACAGCTTTTGGTGTCTTCGCAATGGTATATACCTTCTTTCTTGCCGTATCAGGCTTCTCTCCTGTAGTAGCGGATTTCTTCTAATCTCCTGTAGTAGCGTGGAATCAACCTTCTTTTCTGCAACGTTGAGCGCTTCCCATTCGCGGCATCAGGTTTTTTTCCTCCTAGAGTTTCGTTTTTTGTCGTGCCAAATTTCTTTTCTTTCCTGTCTGTGGTCTTAGAATTCTTGTTCATCTAACTATAGTCCTCAGACTTTTTCGTTGAATTCACAACTGGCCTATTTTCCACACAGAAAGAAGTTAAAGAGTCGTGCCAAAATTACTCTTGTGTGTCAGACTGTCATGATGCAATTGGGAGTGGACTTGGAGAGTCAACTTCGATGTCGTCGCTCAATCTCGATTCCGCTTCGGTATATGCATTGTACTCGACTTCTATAATTTCAAGATCCCTCTGATACTCCAGCATTTTTAATTTCTCTCTCAAACAGAGCTATATCTCTCCTTTGGTTCAGCTTGGCATGTTTTGCAGATAAATGTGAGCCTTTGTAACTATCATGTCTCGCTCTTGATGCAGTTGATCCATAAATTGGGGGAGCATCTTCTGCTTGGAGCAACTAGGAGGGAGTTTCCTTGATGGCTATTGCATCTAACTACTTGCTATCTACATCCTCGTAGCGTTCTGTAAACATTGATCTTATCTCAGCAGTCACTAAAGAACAGCTTTCCAATTTTCTTTTTATATATTGGAGTGAAGTGATTTGCGTACGTAAGTTTTTGTATACTAACTTCACTTTGGCTTCCTATGTTTTTACTGCTTCAGACATTTCACTCAACTCGGTTTTCAATCAGTATTCATTCAGTTACACCTTGTGAACTGAATTTCTGCCTTAAAATTTACACATAAGGCCATGAATTCTATTTATTTGCTTGTCAATTTTTACCTTTAAAGTTCAATATTTTTTCAGTTAGGCGTTTTTTTGTTTTTTTTTTTCGAAATGTCTAATTTCTTATTCAGCTTCAGTTATTGGTTCATGAAGAACTGCTTCTTATTTCACAAAGCTGCCCAGGTTTCAGAAATATGAGTTTCCAAGTATTTTCGTCTTATTTTTATGTATTTCTTTTGTGTAAAAACTAGTCAGAGAAACAAAATTAATCAGTCAAGGGGAGGATACACTTGTTGATATGTGTCGTAGTAGCCTGACCTTCCTCTACTTTTATGTGTATTATTTTATTTTTAAACGAAGGGTTGTAGCTAACTTTTATTTCTTTGCAAACTGCTTTATATTCTGTTTGTCGCAATATTAATTTTGCATAAAAATATCCTTTTCTCTTTTAGCAGAAGAAAAACTGTGAGAGCGATAACAGACGTCTTCCAAAAACTAAGCGAAGTATTAAAAAACAAGAAAATTATGTTTGAAATAAAGAAATGATTATTGAACTTTTCTGCAATGTCGGTCGTTCTATATGAGTATGAAACTGAACAATTTTCTCACAGATGTTGAAAATTAGCAGAAATGTGGTTCCACAGAAGGATACTGAGAATAACATGAACTGAACAACGACAAAGTTTTAGCGAAAACTGAAAAAAAAAGTGGCACATATTTAGGATGAGAAAGAGACAAATTGAATTCATAACGCACATCATGAGTAAAGAGGGCTTAAATTAATTGATGCTCACAGGATAAAGTGAAGCCAAGAGGTACAGATGAAAAGAGCGAAACTTATCTGTTTACACAATAAATGGTTTGCAAAACATGGTTTAGGAGAAATAGCAAAAAGACAAAACTTACTAAGAGTTACAAAGGTCAGGGAATTGTGAAGGGCCATGACAAATGGGAAAGAGAGGGGGAACTCAGGAAAACTTCTACAGTAAGTATTCTTTATATTGTTGATTAACCGAAAAATCTCGATGAAGACATATTTCTGTTCGCCACCATCATTGAGACGTCTTCTTTTCCTTCCTTAGTGAATTATTTGACAACAATGTGACAACACCGTTGAAAGTCAAATTCTTAATATTTCCATTATTCGATTCGAATAAAATCAGCATACCGATTATTTGTAAATCGCATAATTTCCATGAATACCGGTTATTATAAAGTAATTGTGTAGTTTTTATGGTAAAATGGAAAATCATGGTATCTTCGTACATAAGTTATAACTGACAACTAACAGTATTACTGTCTATGTATGCGGGGTCTGACAGAGAATATTTAAGTGCGAATGCCATTAAGTACATGTATGTTGTCAACGCAATAAGGTATCAGTTAACAATAGTTTATTATAGGATTTTGGTTGTTTTACTTACACATGGGCAGCTTCGTGTGCTACGATGAAGCCAGATGTAAGACCATCATCTCTGTTGATTGAGCAACTTCGATGTGGTCGGCACATTCCGGTGACTGGTGCGTAGCCTGAAAAATAAATGGAACAAGAATCTTGGTGGAAAATAATACCAAACTACCTACATCCATCCATACATACTTAAATACATGTGTATGTTAGAGAGAGAGAGAGAGAGAGAGAGAGAGAGATTTTAGTTGCTGACTTACGAAAGCTCTTTGTTTAAGTTTTTCTCTAGATCATTTTTATGGTCACTGGGGATAATCTGAACATATATACTTCGCTGTCTTCAGAGCGATTTCGGCTTTCATAAGCCATTCTTAATGATTTGTGAATCTATAGGATTGTGTCTCGGTGTGTATAGTCCTTCGTTTGGGGATTTTCTAAAACACACCATTATGAATAAAATTTCCTTCAATTTCGGAATAAACATTTATTTTACAATAAAAAACGACGATATCAGAAATGATATGTATATATGAACGATACAATATGACACTCACTGATGAAGGAAGACGTGACTCTCGAAAACCAGTTAACTATTTTTTAATTAGTTTTTTGTATCGATTGCTGTTCTAACAAAGTTCATATCCTTTCTTGTAAGATATATGATAATTTAGTTGACAAATATTTTTATATGTTCTCACGTCTTTTTTCGTTTCAAACACTACGCAGAAGGAAAAGAAAAAACTATTCTTCATTTTCGAACCAGGAAAAACTAAATCTTAAATAGCTATGATAATACTGACTATTGAGTTACGATTTTATCACTAGGATTAGTTGCTTTTGAAGGACATTAATTTCCAGATTTACTGTTGTTTGTGCTACATTTTCTCATATTTTTTCATGTTGTGGATAATACTTTCTTTCGAAAATAGTTAGAAAAAAAAGTTATATAAGTTATTTCCCCTTTTTCTGTCCAAAATCAACAGCTTTTCTCCAATAATAATTTCAACATGTCCTATTAGAAATTACCAAATATTTTCGAATGAAACATTTACAATGAATATATTTTGTAGTGTTACCTTCACCGTATTTATTTCCATGATGAGGTATGTATGAAAAGACATCAACAGTTTATCATCTTTTCTAAAAGAAAATGTTGGGAAAGGAAAACAATATATTTTAGACGCATTTCTCAAAACTCATTATGATAATTTTTGACATGTCATTTATGTTACCTTTGTCATGACACAGTAGACATCTGTTGCTTCAAGTTATCTAATACATTGACAGGACATCGTTTTCAATTAGGCAACAATAAAAACAAATAGATGTGTGTGGTTCCAACTCTCAAATATAACAAGACAAAAATAATAAAACAAAAGGTAGCTTAAATTTGGCCATGAAAATGTTTCATTATAATTTCTACGAGTATTAATAGTAACTATCATGCAACACAATCATGAAAGAAGTAACATATTTTTTTCAAATTTTTTTACCTTATAAGCAATATTTACATTAGCAATAAGTACCGGTATATCTCCCTGTTTATCATTGGTGGAAAGGTATTTGCTCGAATGGTTTTAAATCAACTACAAATCTTTGCTAATCGCATCTACCCAAAACCCAGTGTAGATTTAAAGCTAAGAGATCCACAACTGACATGATCTTCTCGCTACATCAGCTCAAGGAGAAATACCATGAACAACAAATATCACTATACATCACCTTTATTAATTTTTAAAAGGCGTTCAACTTTATTAGCTGAAAACTTGTTTCAGTTACTAATGAAAATTGGCTGTTCCCCAAGGTTGCCGAGCCTTACTATTTAATCTCCACGAGAACATAAATGGTGTAGTAAGTTATGATAGTGACATTTCAGTGCTTTTCACAACTCCCAGTGGCGTAAAACAAGGATGTGTTTCAGCATCGATTTTGTTTAGCTTGTTCTTTTCCATGTTACTGAGCTTTACGTTCAGACAATCCGAAAAAGGCGTATGCTTACACAAAAGAGACAATGATAAACTGTTTTACTTGACTCGCCTGAAGATAAATACTAAGGTGCACACAGTCCTCATCAAAGAAATTTTGCTTGTTGATGACGCAGCTCTAATCACGCACACTGAACACGATATCCGACATCTGATTATTCAGTTCAACGATGCCTGTAAAGAATTCAGACTGATGATTAACATAGAGATCAAATGTCAGAAGTCAAGGAGGTTCCAGGGTATCTATCAATCATCATCGATGAAGTGGTGCTTGAAGTCACAGATCAGCTCACATATCTGAACACTACCATCACCAACAATCTATTGTTTAACATGGAAATTGACAATCACATCGCCAAAGCGGCAGCAGTAATTGCCAAATTGAGTTTGGAACAATAGTCAGCTGCCTTTGCACAAAGTAAACATATTTCTGTGAAATCTGAACATACGTCATCAGAAAACCGCTTGAAAAGCTTCTATCAACCCTGGCAGCTGGAAACATATAGCATAGGATAACAGGACCTGGCACCATGCTTTTCAATGACTTGTCATGAAGAGTGAGAAAAGACAAATCCAATAGAAGACAACGCAGACAGCAGAGAGTTTTTTCTCACTTCACATTCCAGTTTCGTCTGTCACATTTACAGAAGAGACTGATCAACAAAGATCAGACTGTTAAGCCTCTCCAAACCCAACTCACAAAATAACTGAAATTTTACCAAACCAAACGCACCCAATATCTTTAAAGATAAACGGATGTCTACAAAAGGAGAAAATTTGGTTTCCAATATATAAAAAATATTTTCTATTAGGTCAAAAATCTTCAGAACTTGTTTTTTTTTTTTTGCATAATCTGTTTTGTTTATCTGTAGTTATGACAGTGTTCGTATTTACCTATTTTTTTGGTCTGTTTTCATCCATATTTTATCCCCAATTTAATGTAGATTGGAATAATGAACGCCTAGTTAATGGCTCCTGTCATAGCATATTTTGCTTTTTTTTCATAATTGGAAAATGGCAACAGTAAGGCACAACATCGTTTTTTCTAAGTAATTTTAAGGGATCGCCCTTCTTATATTCTGTTTCTCTTGTCATTTGTTTTATATTTGTTCTGTGACGATAATAATCCCTATGTGATCTTCTGTGTTACGGAATAAAAGAATTTCTAAATTTTGTCTGTCTAATAAATTGCTATTATAGACAGTCTGTCTTTGTATTTTATTTTGTTTCCGTTACAATCCGAGGTACCTTCTGAACTTTTTCTGTCTTCTTTGGAAATATATTTTTCCTTAACCTTTTTTTTTTCAAGCTGATATGTTGTGGGATCTCCCCTTTTTCTATGATAATGGACTCGACTTCAGTATACATATACTCCTGCCATAGACAGAACCGGAAGAGATCCGTTAGAATAATATATTATTATCATATTATTATATTATTATCATATATACTATTTCTAGCACGGATTCACTTCAAAGACTTATATATATATATATATATATATATATAAGAAATTGAAGGAGAATTTGAAATATTAAGTAAGTAATTCAAACTCAGAATGCAGAAAGCACTGGACAGCCGTTTCGTCCTATATTTGAGACTCATCAGCAGGAATATGTGAATGAGCGGCGCTATATCAAGTCTAATTCGTTACCTCTTCGTCACCGGGGCCTGTGGTACAGTTAGTATGACACTCGCTTAATATCACAACTGTCTGGGTTTCAATTCCTGGTAGTGGATGCGCACTGCTGATGAGTCCAAAACGGACAAAACGACGTTCAGTGCTTTCTGCATTCTGTTGAGGTTGAATAAAACTCGATTAATTACTTACTTATATATATATATATATATATAGTGTATCGAGGCGGCAAATAATTTTCTAAACATATACTGTTAAATATAAGAGACAATGAATGTCTGCTATGTTTAATCATGAGCCGTTCTAAACGTCGTATTTTGGCTTTAATTTCAGACAGAAATACTCCAACATTTGGTTAATGTTTATTAATTTGGTTCTAAACTTTCGGCTCACATGAGCCATCTTCAGAGAGGTTATTAAGACGGTAATCACCTTTAAATCCAGTCATAACACGTTACATTGCATTTGAACACATGGTTCTGTTGTCATTTCTCGCTATCACGCGGTATGACGTCATAGAACAGCATTGCAAATTTGCGAAATGCGTTTGTTATTTTTGGTAACTATTGACGTTGTCTAGCGGAGTTTTATTGTCTCTTATATTTAACAATATATATATATATATATATATATATATATATATATATATATATATATTCCTTACTAATTGGATTACTAACCTGCGTTCCAGTTGTATCTTTGTGTTTAATATAACATATTTTTCTATCTCAAATATTTGTTTTGGTGTTCATTATTTTGTGTGATTCCTCACCCGGAATCCACAACAAATTGTCGACGAAGATTCGAACTCACTTACACCATACAACAAATTAACGACGAAGATTTCGAACACACGTACACAACAACAACTTGGCAACAAACTTTGAACGCGAGTCGACACAACAACTTTGACGACGGATTAGAGTTCAAGTCGAACACAATAACTTGCCGACGGAAATTCGAGAGTCACGACAAAACTCGAAAGAACTCATACAAAACAACGAAAAAACCAAGTCGACCACAAACAATTTAGCAACACTATTGCAGAAAATCTGCAGGTATAACAACTTTGGAACGAAAAGAGATAGAAAGAAAAATTGTAAAAAGGTATTTGAAAGTCGCAACAAGAATATTTGTTTCACAAAAGTTTTACAAGATTAAATGCAAAAAAGCAACAGTAAAAAAAACATAAAACCCCTCACGGAATCGAAGCAGCAAACCATGGATGACTTTCATAAAGCAATACTAGAAATCATAAAAAGAAGTGAAGAAAGACAATAAGAATCCGAGGAAAAACAAATGGAAGCACAAATTAAATTAGAGCAAAAACAAATGGAAATTCAAAAGGCAAAAGAAGAAAAACAATAGGAAATTCAAAGAATCCACGAAGAAAGACAAATAGAACTTCAAGAACTATTACTAAAATTGGCAATTAACACACAAGAAAGGAACACGGAAAAAGAGGCGACGTTCATGCAGGACGCCATTTGGAATGCGATAGAGACTTTTAAGTACTCTATTGATAATGACAAAAAAGTCAGAGACTATTACAGATTCTATGAAGATATTTTTAATATTGATTGTCAAAACTGGACAGAAAAGAAAAAGTTAAGGCTATTGCTCAGGAAATTAGGTACGGAGAAATATACAAAATTTGTAGACCATATCCTGCCAAAGAAGACAAACGACTTAACGTTCGGTGAGGCAGTGACTTGTCTCACGGAGTTATTCAGTCCAAAGATTTCACTGTTTCGCCTTTTATGATAATAAATGGCGAAAACGAGAACTATTCAACATTCGCCGCAATCGTCAACAAACATTGTGACGACTTTAAATTGGCAGAGCTAGCTCAGGACAAATTTAAATGCTTTATATTTGTCCAAGGATTAGTCGCTGCTAAGGATAGCGAAATGCCTAAAAGAATGCTTACCAAACTCCAAAATGAACTAGGTTTAACGCTGCAAAAACTATCAGAAGATTCCCAAAAACGCCTAAGTATTAAAAAAGTCAGTAAAGATATTGAAGAATTCAGGAGTCGCGCATATTCGTAAGTTAAACAAAAAATTACGTTTTTCACCGTCCCTAAAAGTAAAACAAGAATTTAATGACAAAATTACAAGATATAAGTCATCTAGTGACAGAAACAAATAAAAAAACAAGCCCCTCCATCTGCATGTTACAGATGTGGTGGATTGCACTGAGTTAAAGATTGTCGGTTCAAATACAAGAACTGTCTAGCGTGTGGAAAAATGGGACACAAAACAGCTGTATGCAGAAACAAAAGACAGTCTAGTAGGATAAGATCTACTAGAGTGGACTATGAAAACAAACAAAACACGAGGAAATATGTAGAACTTCAATTATTAAATACGAAGATCAAACTACAATTAGATTCAATTAGATTTAGGTTCAGACTTAACGATAATTAACCTACAAACATGGTACAAACTGAAAAGGCCGATCATGATACACACACACACACACACACACACACACACACACACACACACACACACACACACACACATACACACACACACACACACACACACACAAAATCGCTAAGTCTGCCACAGGAAAATGGACCAAGTTCGAAGGCGAAATAATCGTAAATGTGAGATTTCACGGAAAAATCAAAAACTTGAAAATATACGTTATGAAAGACACAGAAAATCTGGTAGGCACAGCCATCAGAAGCTACGAAACTGAAAGAAGAATTAATCAAACAATTTCCAGAAGTATTCTCAAGCGGATTAGAACGATGTAACAAATTTGCAGTAAAAATCGATCTAAAGCAGAATGCTCAACCAGTATTCAAGAAAACGCGAAACGTACCTTTCGCAACAATAGACAAAATAGATAAAGAGCTTGATAGACTAGAACAAACAGGGATCATTTCAAAAATAGAATTCAACGAATGGGCAGCACCGGTAATATATGTGAAGAAAAAATCTGGAGTAACCCGTGTTTGTGCAGATTTTTCCACTGGATTAAACAACGCGATAAAAAAGTATCATTACCTATTGCCAAGCCAGGAGGAAATATTTACCAAACTTAACGGTGGTAAAATATTTTCGAAAATTGATTTAAGTGAATCGTATCTACAGATTCCAGTTACAGAAGAGAGTACAAATATACTATATACGTACAAAGGACTCTATAAATGCAACAGATTGCCATTCGGAATAAAGGTGGATCCGGCGATCTTTCAACAGACAATGGACACCATGCTTACGGGACAAAACTTTGCCTTGATTATCTAGATGGCATTCTAATCAAAAGTAATAGTATGGAAGAACACGCGACACATATTAAGGAGGGTTTTAAAAGAATACAGGAGTTTGGGTTCAAAGTAAAAGAAAAAAATGCGATTTTTTCTTAAAAGAAATAAAATATTTAGGCCATATTATTAACGAAAATGGCAAAAAAAAAACCCCAGAGCCAGAGAGGGCATCGGCAATAAAAATATGCCTGAGCAAAAAAAATGTCGCAGAATTACAAAGTTTTCTCGGTCTTGCAAACTATTATGGAGAATTCATCGATAATATGCACAAACTGAGGGTATCCCTCAATGAACTACTGAAAAAAGACATATAATGGAACTGGTAGGAAGAATGTAAAAAAGCCTTTAAGGAAATTATTATGAAACTAACGTCGGACCTAGCATTGACACATTTCGACCCTAAACTAGAAATTATTATTGCTAGCGATGCAATCTCACACGGAGTGGAAGCTTGTATACTGCATAAGATGAAGGATAGCACAAGAAAACCGATAGCCCACGCATCCAGATCGTTTCTACCAACAGAAAGAAATTATTCACAAATAGAAAAAGAAGCGTTTGGCATAATGTGCGCAATAACTCGTTTTCACAGATACATATATGGAAGAGAGATTGCGCTACAAACAGACCATAAGCCTCTTATTACTATATTTGGATCAAAGAAAGGATTACCAGTTTACACCGCAAATAGACTCCTAAGGATATTACTAAACTATAATTTCAAATTAGAGTTCTTACCATCGAAAAACAATGGGCATACGGATGGATTATCTAGACTGGTACCTATAAAAGGCGAACCTTTAGAAGAATTGGTAACAGCGCCGAGGACAAAATCAGTAAAGTGTTAAGTAATACGGTGAGAGATTTACCTGTAAAACTGTTAGAAATAAGAAAAGAAGCAGAAACAGACGAATTCATAACAACCACAAAGAAAAAATAGAAGATAAAGGAAGGAACTTAGCAGACAGTTTTTCTTTCTGCGATAATATACTACTTTATAATGAAAGAGTGGTAATACCAAAATCGTTACAAAGAAGAATTTGAAGGATTTCCATTTAGGAAATCCAGGAATAACCGCATGAAGACATTAATGAGAAGTTACGTGTAGTGGACTAACGTGGATGATAATATTACGTAGATGGTATAAAAATGTAAAGGCTTCGCGGCGGCAGCAAAGTCACCACCTATGATCCAGAAACCATGGCCTAAGGTGGACAAACTTTGGTCGAGAGTCCATGCGGACTACACAGGACCCATTGACGGTTACTACTACTTAATAAACGTAGATAGCTTCAGTAAATGGCCAGAAGTTTTCAGGTATAAAAATCCAACGACAGAAAATACCATAAACTATTTACATGAATTATTTGCAAGATTTGGAGTGGTAGATTGCCTAGTAACAGACAATGGTACGCAATTTACCTCAAGTGACTTCCAAGAATTTTGCGAGACTTACCAAGTAAAACACATAAAAATAGCACCTTATCATCCACGGTCTAACGGCCAAGCTGAAATGTTCGTGGACACGTTAAAGAAAGCATTAAAAAAAGCTGGGTATATACCAACGGAAAGAGCGTTACAACAGTTCTTACAAATATACCGAATTACCCCGAACAGAAACACACCATCTGGACTTTCACCAGCAGAGGTGATGTTTGCTCGCAAGATACGGTCTGTTTTCGATAAATTGCTGCCATGCAAAAATAAAAACCGTAATACACCCATAGTTACGAAAAGATCATTCAAACCAGGTGAACAATTTTACTTCAGAATGTTCAAAAATAATATGGCGTATTGGGAACCGGGAACAATAATAAACAGACAAGGAAATGTTATGTACACAATACAGGGAGAAAAATTTACCCATAGGAGACATATAAACCAAATACAGAAAAGGAGTGAGGAGCCAAGCTCGTCACCCTCAGAAAACGATGATGTGATGGAAGAAATCTTTGAAGCTTTTGAGATTCAGAGACCTTAAGTAAATACAAAAATTAGAAGAACAAACAGGAAACGAAACTTTACGGAACCACTAATCATAGATCCCAGGCGGAAAAAAATATTAACTATCCCCAAAAAAGAAGCTAGGGAGGGGGTTTAAGGGATCTCTCCTTTTTCTATGATAATGGACTCGACTTGAGTATACATATACTCATGATCCGTTGGAGACATAGAAAGTACTGTGACTGATCCCTAAGTTACCGAGAGATACTGAAGTTAGACAGAAAATACCGTGTCAGTTGGCATAGTAACTCTGAGCTCCACTCAGCCAGAATAATATTACACGGATATACTATTTCCAGCACGGCTTCACTTCTAAGACTTGTATATATATATATTCCTTACTAATCGTATTCCTGGATTACTAACCTGCGTTCCAGTTGTAACTTTACGTTTAATATAACATATTTTCTATCTCAAATAATTGTTTTATTGTTCATTATTTTGTGTGGTTCCTCAACCAGAATTCACAATAATATAGTCTCCTGCTTCGATTTTAAAGGTGAATCATAACTCGAATATTTTTAATTTTACCTACCAAGGATCCGTTTTATTTTTCTCTTCGAATACCTCTCCTAACAAATGTACATCTGTCGTATGTATCTTAATTTTTCGCACTTTCTTTATTTTTTCTGGTAACATACGGCAAAACATTTAATTTTACAGCATTTACCTTTAGCAAGTCAGCTGTTTAAATTGTAGTGTTTATGAAAACCTCTTGCATTTCGGGAAAACTTCCAACTTTTCTGCGAATTTCTTTTTTACTAACAATTTCGAAATTTGTTTTTTTCCTGTCAGTATCCACTATGTAGCTCTTCTCCATTTGTTGGTTTACTTGTTCAAAGTTGCTTACACTCCCAATAGCTCTTTCTAAGGCAGTTTATATAAACGTCTTAAAACATTTATATCGACACATCTGGATTTTGTACTCATGGATGAAAATGGGAGCGTTCACAGATAATTTAGTCAAATTTAAGGATGATATCAAAATTCCATTCATCTTTCTTTTTAAATGAAAAGTACTTTAAAATTTATTCTACCTATACAATATAATAGTGTATTAAACTGTGTTTCACTCGTTTGCTCACTGAAATTCAAAGCTACGTGAAACATCTGGAACTTCTAGCTGATTCTGACTATCTTTAGGCATTAGTAAAGTTCAGGTTACAAACACTGTAACCTGAACTTTTTTGCGAAGTTAAAAAATTTGTTATCTTGAAAGAAAATATAATCCATCATTTTCTTTTTTCAATGGGCATTTCACTCCTGACACCTTATTTTATCTTAAAACGTCTATTGCTTTTAGTTATCCAGTTCAGTGAGGCCAATAACAGGTCCATGTTTTTAGTAACACTAACAACAGATACGAACTGTATTCCAACTCCCAAATATAATTAACAACAAAAAATAATGAAATAAAAGGAGCATAATTTTGTCCTAGATGTACTTCATCATTGTTATTCCTGTTATTAATAACTATCATTTATTTTATGAAATACAAAATGCCAGTGTCAATGATGAAAGAATAATAAACAACAAACAAGAAAAAATATTAAAACTAACAAAAAAAAGTTAAATTCCACATGTAGAGGAGTTGATGCATTATTAAATACATTAGGAACAAACCAGGATAAATATGAAAACTACTGATTAAGAAAAAACACATTAACGAAGAAAGAAAGACCAAAACATTAATGAAATCGGAGGCAAAAGGAATAAGTAAAAAACTGAATGAAGAAAAAGTGAATGATTTAAAGTTGGGATAAATGAATGAGAAGAAAATATAAAAAGGAATAGGGAGGGACGAAAATAATACACAGAGGATAAAGAGACTGAAAGAAGTCCTAATGCTGTAGGATTTCTTCTACTTTCTCTCATAATGTGGTCTCTAAAAGAGCGCAACGCATTAATATCACAATTGTGCTGTCAGCAATGTCAGTAAGTAAATTACCTGCTGGTCCAATGTTTCTTCTTGTTAAAAAGATTGAAATGTCATAATTGCTCTCTTTTTCTTTGTTTTTCGCATAGAAATTGTTTGACCACAAACAGAAACGATCGAGTGTTGTTTGTGCATTGGATTCATCGATAATATCTCGTGACTGAAAAAAAAAGGAGATGTAAGCATCTGAATTTATAAGCAAGGATACAAGCACTTATGTACATATATGTATAAAATAGGGACTTATAACTATGTATGTATATTAATTTTCCTTCCAACAATTTTATAGTTATATTTTAGTTTTTATATACTCCGGGAAAAGATTATAATACAAACATATTTTACTCTAAGTTTGAACATTTTATTAAGTGAATGAAAATTCCCTTCATTCGTGAATGACATATGGATTGATCTCCTTTGGAAAATTGCTTTCGTTCATTTTCTGTTCATTAAACCAAATAGATACTTCCCTACATATTTGTTTTGCAAAATTTTGTTCGAGACATCTAGAGCAAAGCCATTCTTATCTAAAGTTTGATAACGTCTTTCAGCAATCATTGTTAATACATCAGTGAAAGCACACGAATAAGTAGAAAGAATACACTGCGTGGTAAGATGTTTAATTAATCTAGAGTCGATTAGGGCCTATTTTTACTACTTTGCAAAAAGAGGTAGAAGGTTAATAGGCCAGTAGTCAGAAGGACCAGAAGTTTCGCCTGAGTCCTTTAAGTATAGAAGAAGCAGCATAGGATTTATTGTTGAGCTTAGATAGAACAGAAGTCAGTTCAGTGATATATTTCTTAAGGAGTGTTGCAGGAATAACAACGTCCACATGCTTTGATCCAGTTGAAAGATAGCAGAAACCATGGACGGAGTTATATACATATTACTCTAAGACAAATATGCTCCAGCTGAGTCAAGAGGAGAATTTGAAGAGAATTTACGAGCCAGACATTCTGCTTTATCAATAGATGTTAACACCTCAAATTGAGTGAAGAGAGGAGTGGGAAAAAGATTTACTCTTATTTAAGAGCCGCCAGTAGTCGTAGGAGACAGACTTGTTAGAGGCTAAACGGGACCCCATTATATTTGAAAACAAAACTTAACCACTTTGAGAACACGTTAACAATTATTACGAGCAGATACAAATAGGCGTCTGTTGTGATCGGAACTATCACTCTGGAACACCTGGAATAAGTGATTCCTGTGGGCTGTAGCGGCTAAACAGACCGGTGTAAACCAAAAAGAAGAATGTGGTTTTACGTGATATTTCCGAGAGGCGCTGTCGATATCTGTTACATTTGCACACACATTCGATATGCAGTAATGCGTGCTCGGTATTTTAATTAAACTACCACTAGAAAATCTTTCAAAATAGAGAAATATCTACAAGATTTGCATGCACGTGCACACGGACATGCATTTATTTATATATTTTAGTCACACACGTACGCGCCCAATCATACACACACATGTATGTGTGTGTGTGTGTGTGTGTGTGTATGTGTGTGTATGTGTGTTAGGGCCTTGTGTGTGTTTGTATGTGTGTGTGTTTGGGCCTTGAATATCAAAACATACTTATTGCTCAACCTAAGTTTATATTTTTATTTTATATTGAGGTCAAACATATAATGGAATAAAACACTGATTTTGTAAAATGAAAAAGAAAAACAAAACAAGCTGTTCTTGTAGACAATATAACATTTACACAATAGTCGTACATTACAACCGTGCAGTTAAATGAGACATCCTCAATAAACTTCTCCAGATAACTGAAATTCACGCATTCTGGTGAATCAATCAGATGCTTTGTGAAAGCGTGCACTACACACGCAACTTATACCACAATAATCACCTCCTCTTCATAATTCTGAGCTCATTGGTCAGATCCTCTTGTACGATCCTCCTAATAATATTTCATATAATACCTTTCTCAACACCTACAAGGCTTCACAGATACTAGTCGTTTATACAGGAAAAGGAAGGAAGATGTTCAAAGATCTTGCGACGCATTATAAAAAACCACTAAACTTCAAAGTTGAAACGGCGCTAGTTCGATACACGGGTAATCGATAGGAATTACAGACCTCAGCCCTGCTTTGAGAGTAAATTAATTGCGGCTTTCGTCGTTTCAAAAACCTCCAACAAAATTTTCTTCAGGTAAACGTAACAATCAAACAACAGTGTCTTGTATAACCCGTCGTTTCAACGAAATCGACTTGGGAGATTACATGCTTTCCCCGTGCCTACTGTTAAACCAACAGTACTTAGTTCTTGTCACTGCTTCATACAATTCAATTGAAAAACAACAACAACAAAAAAAAAAAAAACAGAGTTCCTGGCCGTAGTGTTAGCATCACATAATGTTATAGCATGCAGGACCACAACTTCAACTTGCACAAGGACGTAAAATATGAGCGAAAGCAAAACACTTTAACGGATATATCTGGACAGTAAAATATTGCGATATTACTCAGTTTACTTCTACCACAACCCCTGGGCTCATATATAGCATACAAATCCAGTAACCAAAGTTCAGCTTGAAGTCTTACAGCGAAGACCATGAAATAGCCCTGTCGAACATATTGGATTGATCAGTGCGACTTCTTCATCGATCATGCGTACCAAAAACAGATTATCTTGGATTGTCCTACCTTTCACATCACAAGACAGTGCAAAGGCGATTTGACGATCTAATAAGGTTTAAAATTGGCTTTCTATGGCTGTTATTAGGTAGAAAAAGTTTGACCATACTGCTACTGAGAAAAAGTAACCCCTGATGATAAAAGACTAAAAGACTGTTACTGACGAACAAGACAGAAGAAGAATCTTCTAAATTTTCATAATACAAATGACTTTCATAGACTTGTCCAAGTTCATCAAAAAGATGAGGACGCGCTTCCAAAACTGAATATAAAAAGAACCCAGTAATGCAGCTTCGCCGAGGTAGGTCAACTTTTTGTCACCATCCCTTCAAACTTCAACACTTACCTTCAAATTTCAATTTTCAACCTTTGAACCTGCAATATTTAGAATTGTGAACTTTTAAAAAAGGTCTATATTACAATTTGTACAAATTTCTTTTGTCGCTAAGAAATAGGTTTATATGAACTACTGCTCCAAAAGAAAGTTTTCAAAATTCCTATTTTATTAAAGAAAAATTTGCTTTACACAGACATTTTCTTCACACAAACTGTGTTTTCTAAGAGAAAAGTGATTTGTATTTGAAAAAAACTGTTAACCGGCCTTGATAATTTGAGGTGAAAAAGGAAACGTTTGTGCAAGGCCTATATTGTAAAGTTGTACAATTTGTACACGGTGAAAAATATTTTTGTCATTGTAATAATTTTTTTTTTCTGTAAATCTCACTTGAAGTAAGAGTTTTGTTTTGTTTTGTTTTGTTCTTTTTTGTTATATTTTGTTGTTTTTTGGGATATTCAAAATATTCGTGATAAGAGATTTGACGTTTTCTAATCCGCTCTACAATACAATCACTATTATTCGACCTATTTTCTTCCAGTATCTTTCGTACAAAATCTATGGTGATAGATATGGGAGTGAAGAAGGAAAAATCTTTAACCGTCACAATAATGTGCTTATTGTTGTATCGAAATAAAATTCAAAATTGAGTTCACAAAGATTCCTCACAATCATTGACATAGGAACGTTTGATGCAACGCAATGTTTTACCCATAAAAATCTACCCTCACCCCAATCACAATTCTGTTAAAGCTTCTCAATTCAAAAGATATATTTATTAAAATAATCCATCAGCAGCCGTGGACAGATAAAGCATTGTTAAAAAATAAAAACTCAAGGAAATGAAAATAAATAAAAGTTGTCATTAGATATTTCAATTCTATGATGACAAAAATGTTTAACTGGTTGAAAAATGAGCAAGCTAAGAGAGAAAATCCATATTTAAAAGGTTTATATTTCACCATTCGAAACTACGAAAACAGCAGCACATCATTACCAGAGAATATTGGATTCTCTCAGAGAATGAAAGGAAGGAAGTAGTTGTGTACTAAAAGATAGAGTAATCAAGTTCTTTAGCCCGTGACCTAACTCTCTCTCACTCACAGATACACACACATAAGAACGCGCGATCTTCCATTCCCTCGTTTTGCATAAATTACATATTCTTCGTCAAACTCTCGACTTGGTTGACAAATATTTTCTATTTTGAAAAATTCTTAATTGCAACCAAGTTCAAAAATCATTTTCTGCAACGCAAACTGTAGTTTTATAAAAAAATAAACTGAATATCGAATCATTCCCAATACAAAAGTGTTAGAAAACTATATCGATTTTCTCCTTGTGCAAAAAGATATACAGGCCATATCGAATTACTTCCTGTGTCAAAAGTTACTCCAGCTGTAAAATGATAGAAAGACAATATTGAAGACACAGAAGAATGTACACAGCATATCGGATCCCACCGCGAGATGAATTTTTGAGAAACCATATCAAGTCACTTCTTGAGCCAAATGTTTGAGAGATGATACTGAGTCACTCCTTGCGCATAATAGTGGAGAGGCCATATAGAGCCACTTGTGCATAATGGTGGTGAGAATATATCAAGTCACTCCTTGTGCCCAATGTTTAAGAGACACTTTTTGTACATAATGGTGGATAGGCCACATCGGATCACTCAATGCGCAAAAAGTACAAAAGCCATATCTAATTATGATCAGTCATCAGTCTGAAAATCAGTTTGTCATGTTTTTAAAAAGGGGGTTCAAAATAAAACACTCATACAAGCCATTTTTACACTCTTCACACATGTGTTGATGCAAATATATTAAAATTTTAGCATTTGCATTTATGTATGAGTGCTTCAAAGAGGTAGAGAAAAGCGTTAAATATTTAATCAAATGTACTGTCGTTACAAATTTTATCATTAATACCAGGTATCTCTGAATTTAATTGATGAAAAATTTGTAATGCCTGAAAAATTATTTTGTAAAATTAATTAATTTACTCATAGAACACAGATATAATTTTTAGGGCCCATAAATACGCACTCAATGAATAAATAGACTATATGCCATTTACATTGTTCGGACTATTGTACCCATCTTTATTGCCATGTTTACGACGTTTCAGCCATTATACGCTCCGGAAGAAACGTTGTAAACATGACAGTAAAGATGACCTCAATAGTCCGAACAATAGAAACAATACAAATGCTACCTCATCTCAGAAGTATAGACAAAGACTATATGTAAGTAAAACATAAAATTTTCGAAGTTTGGTAAGTATATTTGTTTTCTTTGACGTCCACTTCAAAGTATTTTTGTTTACATGTTTCATTGCTCAGCACAAAATATGTTCAATGAGAGTTCCGTTTTACACGAATGTGACCATAACATAAAAATTGTATTATTGATTGGAAATCTAATGTGTATCGACTTACATCTCTTTCGTCGAGAATAACGACGCGTTTAAGAACCACTTCAATCCTTATTCCAAGGGAAGGATGCTGGTAGACAGCATTCATCTGAAAAAGTGAAAAAAGAATATTTAAAGGTTTATGAGTGAAAAATTAAACATATTCATTCATCACAATTCACAAAAAATAAATAGGGTAAACACTGAGAAATAATATATATATATATATATATATATATACATGTATATATGTATATATATATATATATATATATATATATGTGTGTGTGTGTGTGTGTGTGTGTGTGTGTGCAGACAGATCTGTTTCGCTGTACCACAGCTCATCAGTACGGTAAAACTCCGATTGCTTTTTACCCAGGATTGAAACCCGACCGAATTGGCGTCAGTCGGCGATTCTATCGCTCGGCTATGGGCGCTCGGTAGAAGAAGGCAGACTTTTTAGCGTATACATTATCATTATACACGCCCAATAGCCAGACTGCTCTAAGTCATTACGGAATGAGCGATGCGTTATATATAGAATACTGTTGTCATATCTGGTCAGGCGCCCTCACTCTTCATCCCAGGGTTCTCGACAGGCTCCAAAGGTGAATTTGTAATCTGATCGGTCCAGACCTGGCAGCTCGACTCCAGTCACTTTCTCACCGGCGGGATGTGGCTTCCCTCTGTCTCTTATACAAATATTTTCATGGATTCTGCTCCGACGAACTTAGGTCACTGGTGTCCCCTACACAAGAATATATTCGAGCAATGAGCCTAGCAACGGTTAACGGTTAAATCTACTGACAATTCTATTCCGTCAGCTTCTTTTCTCGCATTTCCTGTCTGTGAAACTCCCTTTTGTATACTTGCTTTCCTGACAGCTACAACCTCCAGGAATTTAAATGCAATGTCCATTCCCATCTCTTAACCACTTGACTCCAGTCCTTCCCTCGTCCTTTCTACATCAACTCGTGTATCGTGTTCTCGTGAACTAGCTCGTCTTTCTGTTCGCTCTCCTGCTGAAACTTTTACTCACTTATGCAGCCCCCTCCGCATTAGTGGCGGTACCGCCTTGCTTAGGGTGAAACGATTAAAAAAATATATAGATAAGAAAGAAAGCTGAAGTTTGAGGAGGGTGCAAAAACATAATCAATGAAACGAGTTCGAATTCCACGTGAGACTAAATGTCTACACTTTTTGTTAATTTTCTAAAATGAAAAACACTGTCAAAATCACCTAACCGTTAATTTTGGTGAACTAATGAAAGATGTTCCCATTCAATGCAACCACATAGTGAACCTGGA
Source organism: Ascarosepion bandense (assembly GCA_037127315.1). Lineage (NCBI taxonomy): Eukaryota > Metazoa > Mollusca > Cephalopoda > Sepiida > Sepiidae > Ascarosepion > Ascarosepion bandense. The sequence continues at coordinate 1,173,040 of JBBBDQ010001284.1, read as the reverse complement.
TGTAGTGTGTCAGTTCACCAAGGTATCCACAGTGAAGGCACTATCAGTAGTCAGGGACAGACTGGCCTCGGTTTATCCGTAGGACAACGTACCAGATAGTCTGATGGAGATACTGAATCTCTGCACACAAACAACACACTTCAAAATGGGATCATACATATGTCAGCAGGATGAAAACTTTACCGTAGGCTCGCCTTCATTGGCTAACATATACATGGAATACTTGGAAGAAATAGCATTAGAACCCACAGAACTATCGCTGAGATACGTTGACAACACTTTTATAATCTTGCCACACCAGGAAGAGGCGGTCCAAACACTACTGGACCATGTGAAATCAATAAGATCATCGATGCAGTTCACAATAGAAAAAGAGAACAATAACAGACATTCCTGGATGTACTAATATCTCAACTACCACAACCCATACAATGTAAAGAAATGGATCATCCACTGCTTGCAACATCGAGCGCTGACCCAGAAACATATGAACAAGAAAGCAATAAGTATAAGCAATACCTTACAACTAAACAACTATCCGGGGTACATGACAACAGCTCCAACAAACGTGAAAAAGTGTGCATCAAGATAACAACATTCAGAAAACAGCCTCGGTCTGCCCTTCCCCATGTGAAAGGATTATCGGAGAAAATACAAATGATCTATGGTCCATATAGCATCATGACGACATTCAAAACTTGTTCTACATTTCGCAGATACCTCTCCCAAATAAAACCTCCAATACAGGAGAACATGACTAAAGACTGCTTGTAAGCCACTTCATGTAGCTGTGGAAATAAATATAAAACGGGTTGCCCCCTTAAGATAAGGTTAGAAGCATATCACAAGGCTGTAACCCGACGGGGACATAGAAAAATCAGACGTAGCTGACCACATATGGAGCGAGAAAGGGGATCACTATGCGATGAAGTTGAAATAATTGATAGAGAACACCATTGGAAACTATGTAAACTTAAGGAATCAGTGCATATGCTATCCCAAAAAAATTTTTAAGCCGGACAATCATAGAAATGAATACAATATGGAAATCAGTAATACAGAGTGTTAGAGAAAAATCATTAGTTTCAAAGATTGCAGTATGAGCTCTGAAAAAAATGGTTTATAAGTACCTAAAACTCATACACTGATGTATGACCCATGGAATAAAAGCGTTGGTTAGATCCAGTGACGTTATCCAGAGTGTCACGGGATCTAATCAACGCTTTTATTCCATGGGTCATACATTTTCTCATTTTTATTTTTTCTGTTTCATCCTCATCCCCAAGACATTCCTCGACCATAAATATGCGCACTACCATTCGACACGTTTTACAATCTGTTATCTTCATCTTTATTAATTTATGAAAATTTTCAGTCGATGTTTTTGGTTTTCTTAGACGCATTAATATAGAATGCGTTTAATTTTTTTCATTTTTCCTATCTCCTTAACAAGTATTCTAATTCTTTATTGTTTATTAACTGATAGATATATTGCGAGTGCGTATCTTTGTAAGTGTGTTTTTGTGTTTATGCAACCTGTTATATTCACAAAGACGATGTTACACGAACATCATCAGTTTAGGTTTTTAAAAATTCATTAAAATCACTTTTGCCAGGTTTCATATCACTGAAATGTCGTTATTAGCGAATTTTATTTATTTTTTCTAACATTGAAGATAGAAGGAAATAACATTTACGCTATATTTTAATAAAGGAAAAATGCAATTCAAAGGTTAAAAAAATGTTTAAAGTTTAAAAGATATCCGAATATAAAAGATTTCACAATATCTTTTATTGAAGAAATGGAGCTATACCATCGATTTTATGTTTTAAAAGCTTTTTAGCAAAATATACTCTATTCAGAATGTCAAGAAGCATTGATTTGCATGATTACACACTTTAACTTAAAGTTTCTTCCTTTTTTAAATGTACCACTCAAAAAAATCTTGTCCAAGAGTTCAAACTTCTACTATCTGCAAAATAGCAACCAAGCTTTACACAAATTCTTCCAGTTGTCTTGTAAGTCATGTTGGTTGACAATTACAACTTCTAGAATAACATCCGGTTAACCCACTTTTCCTATACTTTAGTCAATGTGAGGTTTATTAAAAAGGTTCCAATTTAGCTGTTTCCATGTATTTTTAACTATATGTTCTTAAAATTCTGCATTTTTCCATTCTGATTACATTCATATAAGTTTCTAATAATCTTTGCGGTTAATCTACTTATTATGACATTTTAATGTTTGATTATTACATTTTAAATTTTCTCAAATCACTTTTTATAACGTTCTCAACGCCAATTTTTCTTGTTCTTATTTTACTATTTTCAAATTGTTTTTCGAGTGTTCTGGGATATATGTTCCATTCTTCGAAATATTTACTGTATTGTATTCACAACTGTCATTAACTTATCATAACAACAGTTTCTATTTTGAGATTATATATTTTTTACGCTCCATATTTGATTTTACTGATATATATATATATATATATATATATATATATATATATATATATATATATATATATTCCACGTCACTCAATAAATCCCAACTAAACAACTTTTAGGCAAAATTCGACTTTATTCATCAACATAGTCTCCTTCTAAGCTGATACACATATACATAAAAATAGACTTTTATAGAAATATATACATTTTTGAATTAAGAATATTACCAACAATACATTTTTGAAGGAAAAAAAATTGACATAAAATAATTTTGAAGGAAAAATAATTACCAGCAATACATTTTTAATACAAAACTAGAAGAAAGAAAATTTCACCAAAATCTTACTAAACCAACCTTCTCACTATAACTAAACATAAAAAACAACAACCTTAAAACAACACCTTTTTGGCATTAAATAACCCACACAGGTTGATATTCTGTTAAACAAAACTCAAACTCAAACTCAAACTCAAAACTTGTGACACGGTGCGTTGTCTTGGTAAAAGATCACATTTTTCTTTTTCATTTGTGCTTGTTTTTTGCGATGTCTGCCTTCAAACGCACCCATAATGCTATATAATATTTGCTATTGATGGTTCTTACTTTTTCAAGGTAATCGATGAACAAAATACTCTGCACATCTCAAAATACTTAGGCCAAAACCTTGCTGTTTGCCTCTTTCGTAGCTTTGGACGGCTTTCACCTGCTGTTGTCCACTCAGCTGACTACTGGTTTGATTCCGGAGTGAAGTGGTAGATCCATGTTTCATTCATTGTCACATATTTATGCAAAAAGTCCTTCTTGTTGCGTTGAAACAGTTGCAAACAACACTCTGAATCATCGATGCGTTGTTGCTTTTGATTGATTGTGAACAAACGCAGAACCAACTTTTAACACATCTTTCTCATTGAAGATTTTTCATAAAAAATAGTGAATACACTGCCTTCTGATATGTTTAATTCCTCTACTATCTCACTCAATTACAAATTACTATCGGCCAAAACGAGTTCGTGGGTTTGTTTTGGTGTTTTTCGAGACAACCGCCGATTTTTGGCGACCTGAGCGTTCAGATTCATCTGTGTCGGTACGACCCTGTTTAAAGTCACCATACCACCTCTTAACCGTTGTTTCCGACGGAGCAGAGTCCTAATAACACTTATCAAGCTACTGCTTTCCTTGAACAGTATTTTTCCCATAAGAAAGCAATGCTGTATCAACACACAAAATTCAGATCTTTCAATTGTTTTGAAAATTTGCAACAGTAGGTTCATTTAAGTAACTGTAATATGTAAACTAAATGATGGGGCTAAATTTTGTCACGTGCCATTTAAAGGTTAGTACTTCATAAAAATCATATGAATTTTTTTATTAGTGGCACCATCTATATGCCAGGCCCGGCACTCTCAATTTGAATGATAAATTCTTACATCACCAAATAAGTTATTGTAAATTTTCTCCCTCCACACATACAAAAAACGTAATAAAAGCTGAATTTCACGTTATCACATAAATATAAATATCTCCTGAAATTTTATTAACGTCAATTGGTGTATATAAATTTTTATTTTGAAAATATTACCTTGCATTATATAATTTAAAATAACGTGGAGAAAGTACTGTTAATGATTGAATGCGTCAAAAATGGTGTGGTTGACAGTGATCAAATGAAAAGAATACTTGAGAAGAACAAAGACTCAGGGTACATACAACATATTCAAAAGATTCTAAATCAAGCATTGCAAACGGTCTAGTGGTAGGTAGGTGAAACTGCTGCTACTTCCGTCTTCTCTCACAACAGACTAACGGACCAACTATTCCCTCTGCTTAGAAATAACTCCATCAGCCTCTAACTTTACATAATTTCTACTCTAATTGTCCCTCTCTCGTCATTCTGGTGCATGTGACTTTAAATCTTCGCTAATGGTTTCTTAGTGTGACTCCACCTACCACCCTGATTGCAACTGTCCCTATATCACGAATCCAACTACTAATCTTGCTGGCTCCACAATGACTTTAATCTCGACATCACCGACTAGTGGTTTGCCACTTTCTAACAGCCAGTTTCTTTCCAACTGACTATCCGAGAATATGCCTTTTCTATATAAGATAAAAACAGAATTCCCTTTACTCTAGCCAAGTTTTACTTGACCCCTGAATTTTTCTTTTTATTTATTTTCTTACCTTTTCTCTACTTGTGGACTGCAGGTGGTTACCTCAGTTGTATCTATACTCATCAAAACTTTAAGCCCAAATAAAATCAAGAAGAGCCCCCTTTATCGATGTTTTGAGCTAACCATGTGGGGATCCATTGTAACCTTGTAAGTATAACAGTCAATATGCTCCTGATGACCTTGGACAACAAAGCATATAACAAAGATAATTCCTCATCTCAAAAGCTCTGACATAAAGTATCGGTTTATTTAGATTCTGGCACCTCACTGACATTTCTTAGAAAGGGTTAGATGAATGCTTTTGATTACAGAATCTGCCAATTTTTATTGATGTATCCGAATATAGGGTAATAGAAAAGTAACAAAAGCAGCATAAATCAAGAAAGACAACGAAAGAGAGAAAATTTGAAGTTATGAAAAATGAGGTCAATTGTATATAACTAGGTACCACCAAAGAAACGCGATAACTAAGGTTTAAAATGAATTTTTTAAAATAAAAATTTTTCAGTATTTGTCTATTTGTGTATTATTTACACTATTTACATTGTTCGGACTATTGTCCTTATCTTTATTGTCATGTTTGTGACGTTTCGGCCGTTGTACTCTCTGGTCTTTTTCAGGAGCTAGGAATTTCGAACCGAAACTTTTATTACGATCACTGGGGTATATCATTTTCGTTCCATGCGCAATGCCACTTCTGATAGCTATGCAGTTACCTTCCTTTAACTTTACTCTCTAAGTTATTTGTTCACCACTGCTGTAGCCTGGTATTGAATTCATAACTCTTTGAATCACTGGAACCAGCTAACGTCTGTATCCATTGGGTCATGTGTCTTCAAGGGCACATGTAATCGCGAATGGAATAAGAATTATATACTCCACTGATTGTAATACAGGTGTCAGTTCGAAATTCCTAGCACCTGAAAGAGACGGGAGCGTACCACGGCCAAAACGTCGTAAACATGGCAATAAAGATGAGGACAATAGTCCGAACAATGTAAATAATGAAAATTCTTTCTGGAAAATTTTATTTTAGTTTTAATTTCAAGCTAACAGATTAAGTTTGATATTCCCAATAAGTAAAATTCGTTGCTGTATTTCAAAACTAATTTAAATTGACTGGAAGGAGATTTCGTTTTGAAATTACAAAAGTTGCTGATTTCAGCGCCATTTTTAGCCATCTTTCATGCAAATCAATGTAAATCTCTTTATCAAAAATCATTCAAAAAATAAAAATAAAATAAAGTAAAATAAAATTGATATAAACTAATTTAAAGTTTAATTAATCTGATTTGAAATAAATATTACTTAAGTTTAAAATATCGGAGAAATACATTTTTTCACGTAGATATTTATTTAAGATGTTCACAGCCTGCTTTTTTCTATGGTGAACATATCTATAAAATTTGTTTGAGGAATATAACCCGAGTTCTTTTTTAATATAATTTTTAAGTACCCATTAATCTTAACATTAAAAAAAAATCTCCGTAATCTAATGTTTTATTGAATTATAGGGATTTTACCTTTAAATTTACTATAGTTATCACTCTTATTTTCTCTTATTGTGAATGGACGTCCGTATTTACAAAAGTCCTTACACACAATTTTTTTAAAATTTATTTTTACAATATTGGGGTCGATAAGCTTTCCAATTTATAATTAGTAAATATAGATTTTACTGAATAGCAAAACGGGACAAAGTAATACAGACATTTATAAGATTTAAAACTGTATAAATTATTCTATTTATATTTTTTAAAAATGAAAATAATTCTTGAAAAAATTTTTTATTCATCGATTTTTTTTATTTCAGTAATAGTGTCCCTAATATATATTATTTATAAAAGCAATTAAAAGATTTTCTAATGACTTAGTTTCAATGCATTCTTTATTTTACAATTCAGAGTAGCTTTTCGGTTTCTGGGAATCCGGTTTTACAAAAAAAATTGATGATTTAAATTTTCCAAAGAGTTCTGCTTTTAATTGATATAATCATTAGCAGCTCAAAATTTTATTTCATAAAATTAAATAAGTTGGAGGTAACATATTTTTACCAAGATTATCTAAAAAACAAAAACACATCTTATGTCTTCGCTGCGCTGAACAAAGATCGTTTACGGCTAGCAGATTTATAGCTGTCTTGTAACTATACGCAGCGTCAGTATTATATTATTTGGACGAGTTCACGTCACACTCTGGAAAAGCTTGTACAACACTCCCCCTTTTTAGACATGCTCTTTTTTTAGGCGATACTTTTTCCGACATGGGTCTACTTCCAAATTTTCAGTCAGATTACGCTTTCGTTTACTCTTGCATTGTATTGTAGCATTCATTTTATGAATAGCTACTTCAAACGTATCGGAAAGTATGTCCACTAAAAAATGAAATTGTACTGATTACTTATTATGTGCATATCTAGACCTCAATTGATTTATATGTCATCTTCGACAATGTACCAATGCGTTGAACACACTTTCTGGTTTTAAAGTTTTAAAGAAAACTATATTGACGACCTTAAATGATCTAGTAGATTGAAATTTTCGAATTTTCTTTTTATTTTCAAGCAGTAATTTGTCGAAAAAAATCTCACTTTTATAGCAAACATGAGCTCTGCCGGTTGACATTTTTGCTGTGAGATTTGCAATTCACGTCATTCGATAAATGCTCAAAAATATTTGTAGTGCCATATCTTCTACTGGCAAGCTTTTAACCTTTCTTAATACTTTCTTGAAGGTGCCAACGAGCCGCTCAGCTTGACCATTTGATCTCAGATTATAAATCGGTGTTGTCAGCTGTTTAATTGCGTAGGTTTTGCAGATGTTTTGTTTAAAGCACACGAGAAGTAAATTGAGTTCCATTATCGGATACCACACAGTCAGATACGTTAAATCTTTCAAAAGCTTCGCGTAAGAATTTAATTATTATTGCGGTAGTCGATCGTTTACACTTCAATATCTAGAGTCATTTTGTGAAACTGTCGAACACAATTAAATAGTATGAATCATTTACTAGTTCAGCAAAGTTTATTTGTAGTCTTGCCCATTGTTTATCAGTACTCGACCATGCCTGATAATTTATAGGGGGTAATTTTGTAGTTGATTTATCACCATCATAGTTTCTAACCGTATGTTCAATCTTTAACTGTATTTTATCTCCACGGTTTTCAAACCTATCAAATTCGGTGAAGAGACTGTGAAGAACAATGAACTTTTCCGCAGAATGAACTAATCGGTTCATTCCACAGTTCAAATGACGCTAGTCAATCGACGCCTAATAAATTAGAATTAGAATTTTTTAACATGCAAACATCTTTTTTGTTTTACCCGCAAGAGCAACGTGACATACATTTTCACAAGGAAATTTAATTTCTTGCTCGATACTCCTCTTTCAAACTTGTTTTTATTGGTGGAGGCGGGGTTCAACTTAGGCTTGCCAATTCTATTCCAATTCGTTCGTTTATAATTGAAATATCGCTACCAGTGTTCAGCTAAAAAATCACCGTAGAGTTATTCATTTACTGTCACGAGTTTTTTTATTATTTGAACTTTCCAGATATTAGCTGGAAGCATCACTTTCAGCAAGTTAGTTAGTGTATTTCTTTTCGACTTTCTGTGACTTCGTTTTTGACCTATTTTTTTTACAATTAAAACACTTTTGGGTTTTAAATGGGCAGTTCTTTCTGAAATTACGCATATTACAGCCATAACATGTATTAAGTTTTTCAGTATTTGTATTCTGGATTTTTTTTCCTTTTCTTTTGTCGAACTAGTTGTACTTCTAGCGTACCATTTTGTTCGATTTTTATTGTATTCTCCCTTAAATTTAAAATTTTGGCCACTCTTCTATAACATGTTGTACGGTTATTTTTGTTTTTCAGGGACGGACTTAAATTCTCTAATTCAATTTGTAACTTAGTCCGGCGAAATTGAATTTGACATATTTTTTTTCCATATATTTCCAGGATTTCCTTTATCTATTCTTACGTTTGTTGCAACATTGTCTTCTGAACTTCTTGCACTTGCTGAAAAATTAACTTCAATTGTTCCATAGTGTATTATGTTCACATCAGTGGGAAGTTTTTTTTGTTTTTTTTTTGTACGAATTTGAATTCTCCGTCGCCACTGTTAAGTGAGAGAGATTTTTTTCCGTGTGAGTTCGAATCCTCGACACCACTGTTATGTCTTCGATGTGTTGAACGAAGATAATACAATCAAGAAATAGAATAAATAGAATGTTTGAAGTCGATGTAGTCTAGCTGACATTTCATATATTACATATGAAATTCACTTACGGTTAGCAGTCTTGTACCTGTCTCGTAACTGTCTACTGATTATCTACCTTTACGGCGTCAGTATTATACCATTAGGACGAGTCCTCTCTGGAGAAGTGTGTACACCTCCACAACAACTCCTAAAATGATTTAATTCATTTGTAAATAAGCTCTGAAAATTTTATTAAAGTCTGACAATTATTTGATTTTTGCAAGAATTTCCAAATTATCTTTTCAACCCAAGAAGACGATAAAATTTCCTATACTAATCTTCTCACACACACACACACACACACACACACACACACACACACACACACACACACACACACACACACTCCTGACGCCAAAAAATCAAGATTATGTAAGAAAATTTCGAACTTACTAAAAATGATAAAAATATATTTTAATGACTAAAAACATCTTTTATCATTCCTCAGTAATAAGGATTTTAATGATGAAACGTTTTTATTAAATTTGGCAAGTTTTTCATTATGTTATCCTATGTTTTTAGTGAATAAGTGGTGGTACCTACAAAAACGGTAGCGTAAAATGAACTTGATAGTTATAATGGAACGGAAAAACAGACAAAAAAGAAAAGACTTAGAAAAAATTCATAAATTCCTTAGTTTTTCAGGCAGAACGAAAAATATGATTTAAAAAGTGTCGATTAAAAATTAAAGAGGAAAAATAATACTAAAAGAAAAAGAAAAAATGCGTTATAAGTTGAAACAGAATTTAACAATCACAAAAAGGAATCAGACAATCAAACAATTTTTTAAAAGTGAGCATTAAACATTAAGAAGTAACAGAAAATAAAATAAATAATATTGACATGAAAAATAAAGAAATGAACGAAATGAAGAAAATAAATAAAGGAAAAAAATAGAAATGTGAAAGAAAGAGAAATTTCAATGAAATGGCACAAAAATTAAAGAGCAAATAGAGTGAAAAAATCAAATGATTTCTTAAGTGTTACAAGGCTGAAGTTGGATCTATGATTCAGTGAACAAGATAATAAAGGAAGTCAATGAAATAAACAATGTTATTGGTACCTTTACACACACATACGCTCACGCGCGCTCGCTCGCATACACACACATTCACTTACGCGTAGTAGAATAAGATATATAAATTTCTATATGACAAAACAGTGTTGCGCAGCAAAATGATAAAAAATGATGAAAAAATTATCATTCTATCACACAGCTATGTATATATACATATAGATACAGTACTTAGAAATGTATAAATGCATAACATATGCACATACCAACGATAAACAACTTTATGACTATATTGACATTTTTTCAAGTGAAAGTATTTGCTTTCGGATGATATTATGATGTATGAGCATAAAAAAATGTTTACTTAGTGCAAAGTCGTATTCCCTAAGATAACGTCCAATTTTAATGTATCAATCATACATTCACAAGTATCACATATCTACTTAGAGAGAAACAGATGTTACGTTTTTAAGCAACTGATTTAATTGCTGAGAAATTGTGAAAGGAATCTGGAATACGATATTAAATATAAAGAAAAGTAAATAACTTGTATGCAAACATTCAATAAATATTATTTGGGATATATATATATATATATATATATATATATATATATATATATATATATATATATATTCTGTGTGTCTGTGTGCATGTATGTAAGTGTAACTAAGTTTTGGGAACTTCTATACACAATTTCATTCATATAATTATCTGTGAAAGCATTTCGTTGTCTTTGTTGTTTTTGTCACTACGTTTTAACCCGTGTTTATTCTCGTCTGTCTCTGGAGCTTACATCAGCGAAAAGCAACAAGAGTTAGTAAAATAATTTAAAAGAATCAATGTTTATATTTTTTTATGCAATTTTTATTATGTTTGCGGAAAAGTTCAGAGAAAATAAAAAGTTTATTTTAACTGATTAATCTAGCTGTTAATGTTGGTTAGGAAAAGCAAAAACTCTGGAAAGTGACGCTGGCCGGATGTGGTGAACAAACGACAAATAAGCAGGCAACGATGTATAAGTAAATCACATGAGAGGAATGCGACTGCCAAGTCAGCAGTTAGAAGGCGCTGAAGTCAGCAGCAAAAATACTTCTGTGATGCTTCCTTCACCACTGTGGTCGCATCATCATCACTATGCCAATTATCCTTCACTAAATCTCCACCCAATCGTTCCCTAATGAAATACATCAGCTTCTCATTCATCTACAACATGACATATGTGTCTCCTCTTCTATTATACCACACCAAGACACCGATCTCGTCATTAGTTCTAGAATCTCTTAGCCTTCAACTGAAGCAAGTACGTTCTTCTACTTAACAGCAAATGGAGATTTTAGTCTTACAACCTTAGTCTTCAACTGAAGCAAGTACGCTCGACTACTTATCAACAAATGGAGATTTTAGTATTACAACCGACTTCTTACATTTATGTAGAAACTAGCAGTATAGCCCGGCGTTGCTCAGGTATAATGAAAGCTTTAAAACTAATCCATGGTCCTGGAACTCAGACTCAGACTAAAGAATATTTGTGTGAAGTTTGGTGAGAATCGAATAAAAATTGTGGATTTGTATAAAGGACATACAGACAGATAAACAGACACACACAGACATCTTGCCTTTTTATATATATATATATATATATATATATATATATATATATATTATCGATTTTCTGCACTATTGTAAGAACTGCAACCTTGAAACTTCTGGATATCGTTTCTTATGGCTTTATCTATGAGTGTATGAAATTTTATTAAAATCGGACCACTCCTTCTATAACCCGATTTTTTCGATTATCGATTTTCGATATTTATCGGGGATACCTCGACACAAAACCTAGCTAAGAACACTCGCAGATGCTTATAGTACAACTGTGTAAATTTTCAAGAAAATCGGTTCAACCGTTTCGGAGTCTATAGGTAACCGACACACACACACACACACAAAGTTCCATTTATAAATAAGTTTAGATAGATGGAAGGAGGAATTAATCATTATTAGCAGAAAAAGACATCATTGATTGGTATATTCCTAGTGTTGTATCTTATCATGAACTTTTTCAAGTCATGAACCACTAGAAAGTTTTTTTCATTCGTTCAAACTGTGTAAGTTTTCGGTATTTACTGAATATTACAACGTCAAGTTCAGGACTCGTTAAATTTACGAAAAGAACTTACCAAGGCTGTGATAAAAATCAAAATCACTCAACACATAACAAAATTGCTTTGTCGTCACCTCTGCACTGAATTTACTAAAGCGCTGCACATTGATCAGATACTATCTACCTACAAATATTTAGGCTATAGCAATAGCCACAGCGATGACATCATTAGTTCATTATGTCAGTGAATTCTTAATAAAAAATATTCCATGAAAATGTTAAAGAATAGGTAAGATAAAACTGATGTTATCATGTTCAATATCTTACTGAAATCATTTGAAAAATAATTACCAGTTTTTCTTTTTATGTTTCTTCTCTTAATGTTTGAACCCATTTGTATGAATCTCATGTGATAGAAGTACAGTTTTCTTCACTATTTGGATGTTCGAGTGATTACAGTCCGGAACAAGAAATCACAGTGCCAAGTTTAAATTCCAGTTGCGTTCGATTACATTGACTTCACCCGCAAACGCGCTTAAAAGAAAGTATGAATACATCTTCTCTTCACGCTATGTGTTAACTAGTAAAAATTGTATCAAATAAAATCATGTTATTCTTTAAAAAATTGTTAATGCAATATTCACTGGTAAAAATATTCTTATTATAAAATGTTTCGTCTTTTAATAACGCACAAAGTGTTGATAAACCGTAAAAATAAACAAATGAATCTTCACTTTCTATATTTTATTAAAAAATGCTCTTATTTGCTTTCATTTCGCTTAGTTTTTGTATCCCAAACTTATTGAAAGCGTACATTACTGAAGTATCTAAGTTCTTAATATGTCTAATCATGATTTTAATGATAATCTTACATAAATCGATATTTCAATTCATGAAGAGTAAGTTATAATTAAGAAATCGGCGGTGTCATTCTTGATCACCAGTGGAAAAAAAAAATTAAATTGAGTTAAAAGGAACTATTTGGTGTTTACAATCTAACAATGTTGAATAGATAAATTGAGTCATGTTATCATCATAATGGCCACAGGTCCCTGATATTTGTAGTTGCAGGATCTTGTGTGCGAATAGATCTCTTTACCATGTTTTAAAAAATGAAGGATCGGGTTCATTTTGGACGAATGCTCTTAAAACCAAAACTAAGCAAACTGAGCCCAATAACACTAATAGTATTGTTATGACACATTATTACAGTGCAATGTAACCGTCACTGGAAATTGATGCATTTAGATGCACTACCTCCGCTAACCCCTATTCGATGAATACACTCCGCATCATTATGGAAACATGAACAACCCGCACAGTACGTTGTTGACAACTGTTGTCCACAAGCTTTGGGAGTTTAAACTATATTCTAACTCTATCATCAACCATAAAAAAACACTGGAGCAGTGACTCATCAGAGCATACCATACGTTACAATCCACAAGGGTATAATTAGCTACGTCATGATCACAGCTGAACCGCTGTGGTGTTAACAGTAGCACCCTTGAAGGTGTTCTGCTAATATTTCCTTTGAAAGCTAAAGAAGGTTGAAGTGACTTTAATACAAAATGATATTTCCTAAAATATTCTGATCTTTGGTTATGAGGTCAGATTTTGATAATCCATTCCAACATTTCATCATGTACGTTAATAGACGTATATGGAAATATAAATATATAAATATATGAGTACATAAATTATGCCCACTCACACATTTTTAGACATCTTTTTTTCTAAACGTAAACGTACAAAACATAGAAGTGTATTCAAGGTCATGGGCAGTGATGATATAGATGAAGAGACACAAATGAACATGAGATCATTAGTATTCAGCATACAAGAATCCGCAACCAGTAACAGGAAGTACGAATAATCTGATAATAGTATTTATTTCTCCATTTAAGTATGGTCAGCTCGATTTGTTTTAAATGCAATCAACTACGTATGACGACGATGGCTGAATAGTGACAGAATTATGGGAGCGAGGTTTTAAAAATGGAAACTTTGTGCATGTCAACAGAAATTAATATTGTTTGAGACTTTCCCAAAGAGCGCCATGCTGATACAATCAACAAGGATGAATTGATATTTTGGCTCTGGAGCAGGTAAGTCCAGTCCGGAAATTAGAATCGAAAGTTCTTGTTGCAAAAATATAGATTCAGGAAATAACTGAAATTAGTTTATTATTTGCAATAAGACAGATATAAGTGTATTGCCCCTCACCAAGGTAGAAAAAAACAAAAAACAAACAAACAAACAAACAAAAAAAAAAATAAAAATAAAACAAAAACAAACAAAAAAAACAGGATACAGATAACTCTTACTTAGCGAAGTAAGTAATGTTCAAAATGTAGCATAACTTAACTCATATTCACTCTGCGAAATAAAAGAAAAGAAATGGGAGAATGCTTACTAAGTACATAATTTTGTTATTGCTATTGTTGCATGCTACTACTCCTTATCCACTTACTCTCACTTTCTATTTGGATTAACTTCCTATTTTAGTTACGCTACTCAACAATATAGGATGTGCGTTGTGGTGCTGTGGATATCGGAGAGACGATTTCGAATTCACTTACGCGCAAATATCTTTCAGAAAGTTATTAATCCATCTATTCTCCATCCAGCTGAGTTAAATGGTAGGACAGACTGGGTTCTATAGCATTAGTTGACAATCGGTCTACCGTAGAAAGTAATGGCAACCTACTACAGCACACACATAGTAGAAGGGCAAATAGTGACCAGAATCGTATTCTGGCCACTAAATTTTAATAATAAATTAAAAGAAAGATCTCAGAAAATTAGAGTTGAGGTCATTTTTAATATTTCACTCCATCTTCTACCCATATATACATGCTTCTTGAGAGAAAAAGCGATTACAAAGTGCCATAAATATGTAGAAATAATTTCGCAAAATCATATATTTCTACAAACTTTTAAATTCGTTGGATGTCATTGTGTGAGCAGTCGGCAATACACAGTCGACAGTACAACTGTATGATAGGCTGTACCAAAACTAACTATATATCTAATATGTCCCGGAAAGGGATATATATATATATATGTATATATATATATATAGTATTCGAAGTAGCTAAGTGATTTTGGCAAATGTAACCAGGTAGGACAATCTAGCAAGTAGCCGTAATAGACTGGTACTAGTCGTAGTCGTACGCTGTATGCTTAGGCATAGGCTTATGCAATAGACGTTTCCCTAGGCATACCCGCCTTAGTCTGTATTTATGGCTGATACCAGCCAATCATATTACTGTGATGGAGAACCAAGGTGTATGCATATTCATTACATCACCTCCCCTGAGTTAAATCTTCCCGTGAAATTTAGCTTCAATATTTTCTCTTTTAAGGGTCTGGACATAATCGATTGATTTTTTTCCTAAGTCTTTTTCGCCTCAATCCCGCCTACCGTGGTGTCGTTTAATACACTCATATCTCTGGTCTTGAGGTCAGGAATACCTCCATTGGCGAATGTTGACTTGCTGGAACGGGAATTTCAAATGCGTCATACAGGACTACCATTGGAATTTCTTCGGTATTTTCCGTAACCTCTATAGTATGTCTTGGTCTCAATTGATTCCAATGTCTTTTGCACCGAAATGTTTCCCCTTTTATGTCATATATGACCTGTCCAGTTCTTTTGGTTATCATTCCTTCTTCCAAATACATTTTCCAGCCCTAAAGTTCTTGAAAAAAACTTTGTCACCTGACTTATACGCTTTAGTCATCTGGTTTTCTTTTTTAGCGGTTTTCTTCGCCGGACTAGGCAACAGCCTCTCTAACACAGAGCGTATTTTTTACGCAAACATTAACTCTGCTGGCGGTAACTCTAACGTCGTATTCGGGTTTGGCGTGATTCTATATACTGCCAAAAATTTCTGAAAACTTCAACGCTCGTTTAAAGGTGTCCATGAATATTTCCGCCTGTCCATTCGGTCTTCGATGATATACTGACTTTGTCACGTGATCAATGGACAATAATGAACAGAATTCCTTGAATTCTCTTCCCGTAAACTGCGTTCAGTTGTCGCTGACTAAAGTTTTAGTGAGACCAAAACGACTAAAACTTTCATTAAGTGTTTTTTTGTATTTGTTGCAGTCGAATGTCTGCACTTAACAATTTCCGGCCACTTAGTGAAACTGTCCACAATAATTAGGTAATAAGATTCATTTATGGGCCCTGCATAGTCGATATGCAATCGAATCCATGGGACATCTGTCTTTGGCCATGGTTGAATCCTTAACAGTGGACCCCTTGCTGCCAGTTGACATCCTCTGCACTGTTTCACCAAGTTTTCTATATCTTGGTCCATCCTTGGCCAATAAGTATAACACTCACGAAATCCCTGGATGGCCAGTGTGAAATTCTTTCAGAATTTTTTTTTTTTTTTTTTGCAGAGTACTCGGCATTACAAGTCCTGTTTTATAGCCTCAGCCGTTTCTGGATTCCTTTTTTAATTTTCTCGATCAACCAGACTTGCTTTTTTCATTTTTTTAATGAGATCATCGTTCTCCGTTGCTTTTTTCACATCTAGCGTAACCGGTAGTTCTCTAATAGTGTTGCATATATGTAAATAATTTATGTTTGTTGTGCAGAAACTTCCAATTAGGTTTATTCTGTGGAAAAAAATTGTCGCAACATGAGCACAATGTCAATTATTGTAGTAATATGAATATGTTGTCCATTTCTTGTTGACACAAATTTATTCGTAAGAAACATACATAAAATATTATATAAAATACTAGCATCGCCATATGCAACTACGGCTAGTTTGTGTGCCACATTCGAATTCTTTTCTTTTGGGTACATACATATATACACGCATACATATACACATGCATACATACATAATAGTTGTTTTCTTATTTCCGAGAATTACAATCTATTAATATCTTTGCAGCTTCTAAAATTTCAACAGTGTAGCTTTTCAGTCCGAACCAAAGGCACACATATATATTGCCATCTTAAAACCGCCTTCCTCCACATTACTTGATCCAGTATCAAATCGTCCAACTGGCCTGTCAACAGTTTCATTTTATCTTAGGACATTTTCCCTCGGTCTTCAAATTTTATATTTTTTTTATGAGCAAGCCTTTTTCCTTCGGTTAGCTGCTTTGGAATTCTATCAATGTTGAATAATCATGGACAGTAATGACAACTAAAGGGTGACGCCACACTTCCTAGAACTTAAGACTCACCACAAGTTATAACTTAATCTAATGCATACATATATTTTCTTGAGATTTTACAAGATGGAAGCCAGTGGACAGATCATGCCCGAAGCTCAAGTCATGCTTCAAGCCCAAGTATTATAATCATGAATTAGGTAATTGTAATGCAGTCACTGGATTACATTATGAAGTTATTTTTTTCTTTTGGTCTATTGAGTTTGGTCATAAAGTTTGTTTTGTCTAAAAATGGAAAGAATGAAGGAGTTCTGCACACATGCAAAATATCACCCTGTTATCCAGACTTTTTTTTTTAAGAGCATTAAATTGCCGCAAATATAATCTAATAGTTTTACTCACGATATTGATCAAAGCCAATAAGTATTGTTGCACATTATCTTTGCCATGGAAATTAATTATTGTGTTGTCAGTGACCAAGAGGACTTCCAAAAAATAATTGGAAGGAATATCACGCCTTGTGCGGTACAACATTTGTTCTTTAATAACTTTTTGTTGGTGAAGTCTTTCGGCTCCTGTAAACACAAACAGGAAAAAGTATGAACATTTGAAAACTGAGTTACTTCTGGTAAACGCTATTGGAAATTAAAAATAGAAATTAAGATAGAAAATGAAATATATTTAGACTTTTATGTGCTTAATGAGAATTCTTGAACAATAGGTAAAAGGATAGGTGACAAGAATAAGAACTATTTTATTGATGTTTCTTCTATTTTATTAACATCTATATATATATAAACGAATATGTCTGTCTGTATGTGTGTTTGTTTGTCTCCATTTTAACGAACCCTACTCCTATGAAACCTTTAGTCCGATTTCAACCTAAATTGGGTCATTGTCGATCATGATATGAACCTTTGATGTAGGCAAAAAGTTTTCGAATCGATTTACAAGGTACAGCAGAATTCACTGAAAGACTTAGAATTTACAAACTTTTGTCCTCCATGACGCCTTATGCGAATTCAACTAAAATCAGGTAACTTGTAGATCAAGGTCCAAACCTTTGATTTACACAAATTTTTTTCGAATCAATGTGGAGGGTTCATCAAATACTAACAACAAATATAATTTCAGGTGGTCTTTTGCGCACTTTTATGCATTTCTCCAAGATGCTTCACTCAAATTCAAACAAAATCGAGTCACTGGTAGATCAAGGTCTGATGCCTTGATATGCGAACAATGATTTCAATTGATACACAGGGTGCGGCCAAAATTAAAGGAAACTTCTTTTTTGCGATCGTTTATTTCTCCGAAACGCTTAGTTGTATTCCAACAAAAATTGGGTCTGTTTTGTAACTTCTACCTAATTATATGCCATAACAATTTCACGTTTTTCAAGCAATGTCCGGCTATACAGCGAGTCAGAATATAAATCAAAACGAAATGTTTGTTTCTTTTTATCCAAATGCTTGTTTACTAGTTTTGCTCGTAGCACCGTAAACACTAAAATATAAATTCGATATTAACTACTAGATTAGGCGTTTCTAAAAAAAAAAAAAAAAAAAAAAAAAAAAATGGATCGTTCTCTTTTCTTTCTTTCTTTTTTTATTCTAAACAGGATAATGCGTGGGTAGTGTAATTGTTATCGGCGTAGAAAGTGTAAAACGCTGGCCAAGTTAACATTTTGATCGAGTTTGTTTCCTTCACTTCACGACCATGACCATCGTCCGCTCTCATTCTAGTTTGAACACTCCAGCATTAGATGGCAGTTAGGTTAGGATAAAAAAAACTCCAAATTACAAGTTATTCCCATCTTTTGTTTGAAAGCTGTCATCAAGGCATGTAGAAAAGGAGAAAATTCAATCAACAAGAAGAGTATGTAACTCCTATTAATATTATTGGCCAATGAAAGAGCACTTTTAAATAAAACAATGATAAACACATTTTTATGTCCGTGTATATTATGAATGCCTATTTTATGCAAAGTTGTGATGCCTGTTTCCTAAATGTTGAATTTTATATCGGTATGCACAATAAAAAAGAGGATCTATGGAATACGTAAGAATACATTATCTGTTCAATCTGCAGTAAAAGTTTAAAATTTTGGAAAAAAAATCCTCTTTATGTATATACATGAAAAAGTGAGACTATCTCTAGAAATATTCATCTTTTAAACTAAATTTCATTATCTTCATGAACAGCTTACAAAGAATATTTAAAATTTATTAAACAAAATACAAGGCGATAAAACGTTAAAATACAAAAAGTCATATTTATCGCATTGAATGAACACGGTAATCATGATTTTTATCATGACAAAAAATAAAAAATTACAAAACAAATTAATTTTATTTTACATAACGATTAAAACACATAATGATGTGATAGTTCCATTGTGAATGTGATATAAAGCTACAGAAAATAACGTATCATTGCACAAAATATTTAAAACGATACCAGTTTTATATGTGTTTTAACTGTTTTTTCAGTGCATATTTTCAGGTCAGCAAAATATTTATTTCCTTACAGAAAAGGTTTAATAAAACAGATGGTTGACAAAGAACAGGAAGATATGGGGTATCTCTGTAAACATTTTATAGACAGTAAACTTGCTTTCTAGGGTATTTAACCAATTTCTTATAATCCTACTGTCTTAAATGACAGGATATCCGTCCTTGATAGCCTTGTGCAAGCAAAATTGTCATTAGATAGGGATCATCAGAACGTCATGGTGGTTATTAGGTACACGAGCTAGTTCACTAAGTTGAAATATTGTTACCACAGTACTACTGACTTCTAATATGACATCATCTAGGCCTTATCCAAGGTTGACTGAGTAAAAAATTGTCCCGTACAGTAAATGGGAATACTCTTTCAGTGAAAACGGAAAGAACAATTACTGATATTTCGAAACCCTTTGTGACATTTGCTGGAACAAAAGTTTGGGGCTAACAATCCTTCATATTTGAAAGAAGATCCTATATTTTCATATAAGTATTATTTCTTATACATTTCTTTTCAATGGAAAAGACAAAGCATAGGGTTATCAAACAATGGCAGCTTATGGGAACAGTAGAACGAGCAGAGTAAAACAATGACATATCTCTTCAAAACGTCAAGCATTTAAAGGCTGAGGTGAGAAAATTAAGAATTTATTTTGTGATACAGCATGTATTACAAAATAAATTCTAGGAAAATTCTTTCATCATCTATCCAGATCATTTAACTCCACCAATACAGACAGCTTTCCAATTCTGTATAAAGTCTTTGAGTCTATGACCAACAAGATTTTTGATCACCTCAACGGAAACAACTTCCTGATCAGTATGGAATTTCACTCTTCTTGGTCCACTGCTGATGTTCAGTGATTACACACGGAATCAGTGAGATACTAGACAAAAAATATTTACAAGAGCGATCACTTAAGATATATCAAACCCTTTGACAAAGAGTTTGCTACACAAATTCTCCAGTTAAAAAGATTTTCGCAAATAGTGTGTCTTTCCTAACAAGTAGGTCTGTGAAAGTCGTTGTTAATGATCAGTCATGAGATCAATACAGGCGATCACCAAAGCATTCTGTTCTGTCCTACCATATTTCTGCAGTATATTAAAAGTTTGAGTAAGAACCTACACAGATCTTTTGTAAATATCTATACAGATAATGCAAAGGTATAGGTACATCTCCAAAAATCTAAAGAACCACAGCCTGCCAGCTGAGCTATCATCTCACCTCTCTATATATGTTGGGTAATATTAGATTGTAGCATTCAATATCTCAATAACGAATCTAGTAATATTTTATAACTACCGAAGAGACCCTTAATATTTGCCTTTCATGATGAATGAATCCTCTTTTAAAGTTCACTCAGACCCCACATATATAAGTTTCATTGCTAAAAATACTGGGAAACGGTCTGTTCTTTGTAATGCTCCAAAATGTACTTGACTCTGCATGTTAAATTCCATCTTTGCAAAAACTATATCAGGCCATAAATATAGTACTGCTATCTGGGGTGAAGGTTCCCATCTTTACCTCCCTGCTTTGATACAGTTCAAAAGCGCCTAGCTGCCTTGAAGGTAATGAATTACTTTCATGCAACTACTCGTTTATCACAGATGAAACTTCACAAGTCTTTTCCTAATATATCACTATTTTCATGACAAATGTTCTAATAAGCTACATTCATAAGTACTACCATTTCAGACATTTACAACTAACCTGCCATGCCTCATACACTGGAACGAATCATTCCCTTTCCCTTTGTATTCCATTAGCAAGAAGGAGTTCCATTTAAAAAACCTCTTCTCGAAAGTTGCTGCTTTGTGTAACAATTCCCGAGATTATGTTTCTCCGGTTCCCACAATCTTAACCTTTTCGTGTCTAGAATCAGCCGTTATCGTTCCTACATATTCTCATGATCTGCTCTTTTTTCGTTTCTTCTTCCTCCTCCTCCTCCTTTTACATTCATACTACACCACACAGTAAGCCTCTACCGTAAATGGCCTTCGGGTCTTGCATTAGGAGAAAAATTAGTAAAAGAAATACTCTTTGAAAAACATTCTGTATATGATCATCATGATCTGAAGAAAATTATCAATGACACATAATGTTACAAACTGACTACGCTCAACAAAAATATCAGATCCAACTTGTTGGGCAATGACGAAACTTGAATTTAACCTACAGCCCGATCAATATATTAGGACTAATAAAAATGCTCTTTGTTAATTTCATAAATTAGTCTATGAATTTCAACTTACCTTTGAATATTTTATATCCATGTCTAAATTTTTCTGTTGTATCCTTTATATTTTCGTTTAATTTAGAATTTTTACAATAATAAATAAAATGGGATCGTCCATTTTGGCCAAGAGGTAGATGATGATTGGTTGGTCGGATGAAGAGATCTTCTCTTTCTGTCCTGATGAGACCAGTCTGTGAATAGAAAATCATAGTTACCTATATTGAATAATCAACTATGAAAATTTGGCAAGTCACACAATAAGTCTTTTTACTGCTTAGGTATAAGTAGAGAGCAGCTATCAAATCTGATCAAAGAAAAATGTGAAAATTTACTAAATTTATAGAATTGATTTTATAATAAATATTTCTTAAAACTGATTTTTATTATTTTTAAATATAGTTCGGCTTTTTGTTTAGTCCAAATAATGGAATAAAAATTAATCGCCGCAAATATAGATGGGCCAGGCCAAAATGCGTTTTTCAAAGGTCTGATGTTATACAATTGGCCAGAGTTGGAAAAGTCGATCGGCTCGAGTATTCTTCTTTATTTTCAAATAAAATAACATATCATTATTTACAAGTGAAACTGATTTCTTTGAATATTTCTTATTTAAATTTGAAAAAAGGCAAAAAAAAGTTTTAAATCAAAATAATGAAAAAAAAAACGATTCTTTTTATTTCCATTACAATGATCCATTTCCTGAGTGAACTGCTGATTCTTAGATTTCTTTATTATCATGAAAGTTTTGATAATTCTATGTTGAATAAAATTCTAGTCAATTACCAAATAACATTTAATAAATTAATTACGAATTAAAATATTCTTTATAAAAGTGTAATTTATTTTATTACTTTGTTACAAATTAAATGTATAAACAAAGATTAACATTTAGGTTAATTCTTTTAAATCGAATTTTTTTATGCAATTTTTTAAATAAAATAATCTGTTACATTGTTACAGTGGAGTCACACCGTCCTTACTTCACTAGAAATTCCAAATAAATTTATTATACAAATGAAATTAGTTTGCGAAATAATAACTTATCACTTGTTAATTCTTTTATAATTTGAAAAAGCCATAAATATATTGCAAAGGTAGCTGTTGTTATAAGCAGCTACCTTTGCATCTGACGGTGTTTGGCCGCTTATCTCTTTAAAAATAGTTACTCTCACTCTCTCTTTCTCTCTCTTTCCCTCTCTCTAGTACTCTCATACAGACACGCACAATGTATTAACAACAATGAGAAATGATCAACATCTTTCTTTCTCTATATCACTTAGTCTTTCTCTCTATCGCTATATCTTCCCCTCTCTCTTTCTTTGCATGAGAAGGTACTTATGAAGAAAGGGCTTTCTTCAAGATATAAACTGCCTCATGATACACACATTTCAATTGTCAGAATCATAAACTAAGCATCAGCTATTATCTTATATCAATTTTTTAGTCTATCAGAATATTGATCTTCTCATAATTTATTATTATTATTATTTAGCTTAATGTTAAAGAATTATTCATGATTAAGTGATGTTTCATTTTAGATCAAATAATTAAGTAAAGAAAATGGGCTCAAATTAAATAGATTGTTTTGCGAGTTTTTTATTATTATTCCGTGACGAGAAGTGTCGCATATTTATAAAGTTCGAAATAGATATATGGTTTAAAGTTTAAGAAAAGTTAAATTCCATAAATCACTTATGATAAAATTTTAATTCTTTTCTGAGATGGTTGCAGATTCCACAAAGTTATGACAACAGTATAGATTTTGATTAAAAAATAAATAGCAAGCTTATTATTAATGATATCTACTCTGGAAATACAAGTGACAGATATAAACGTAAAGATTTTTCGCTAATATTCTGTCTTCTCGAATGTATATTCAGCTAAAAAGGGTAATTTAGTAATTTAATTTCACCTATTAAACAAAATTGCTCTCAATACAATTTCAAAATTTCTTCTTGCCTACAAGAAATATAAATGTTGCGTTGTCCGAAAAGTTAATGCCAGAAAGCTAGAACACATCAAATTTATGGACAGATATATTATTCTTACATTTCCGAGTAAAGCACATTTCAAACTATCACTTGAGAAAGAAAGTTTAAAATTGCTTAATTTGTATCCATTTTGCATCCCTATGAAAAGATTATAAAGGTGCATTTTGGCTACATGATGCATTTTTAATTAACTTAAAGATAAAATTCCTCGCAAGCAACAAAAAAAGATATTTGTTGAGTACAGCTGACAGAACTGTATAGAAGTGCTTCGCTAAGTTGGTAATTGTAGCCTTATTGATGAAGAAAGACCCACACTACAGATGATGAACAAATCAAAATCCACCATCCCTGAGCACTCAGTGAAGCTTAGGTACTCAAATCGCTATGATGTTTGGGTACTCCATGATCTGAGTGAAAAGATTCTTTTGAATCACATTTCTATATGTGATTTGCTGCATAAGCGCAATGAAAATGCACTCTTTTAAAGCAAATTGTAACGGGTGATGAGAAATGGATCGTTTGCAATATTCAGAGAAAAAGATCCTCGGATAAACGACATGATCCAGATTTAGCCACCCCCAAAATCAGATCTTCATCTTAAGAAAGTCATGCTGTGCATCTGGTGGAATTTGAAAAGGAATCCTGTACTATGAGATTCTGCCAAGTAAGCAGTCAGTTGCAACGGGACAAATTAAAAATACCCAGAATTGGAGAACAGGAAAGGCATTGTTTTCCACGAGAATAACGCCAGACCTCACATTTCTTTAGTGATTAGCAAAAATTCTTGCAGCTTAGCTGGGGTGTGTTATCCCACCTGCCATATTCACAAGACATTGCTCCTTCGGATTTTCATTTATTCAGATCCTTGCACAATAATCTCATTGGTCAAAATTTTAATTGCTTGAGTGACATCAAAAAACACCTTAATGAATTATTTGCGAGAAACCACCGAAATTCTGGAAAGGCGGAATCTTTAAGTTGAAGAGAAAATGGAGAAAAATTGCGACATTGGTTTCAATCACGGCTTCCAGGCCACTTCGGAAACTTTTCCTACTCTTCTGGGGGGTCTCCGTGTTTAAATGGTGATTGCTGCCAAACTCTTTGCTTTAGTTTATCTTTGGTGTTACAAAGAGTTTTGTTCATCTCTCGCTAAAATGCATCCCACACATAATAATCAAGTGTGTTGCTGTCTGGGGAGTAAGATGATCAAATGTAAGGGGTGAGGTGGTCGTAGAAATTGCTTGACAGCAGCCATGACTGGTTTCTCCTGCTTGTGGGGCATGGCGCAGAATCATGTTACCAGACATAGAATCTTCCAGCAGCCATTCTCCATGGCTATGGACCTAATTGATTTGGAAGGATCGTTTTCAATCATGGCCTGGATCTCACCAACAAAATCGAGAGTTCTTTTCTTATTACAACGATCAGAGTGAGTTTTTCGAGTTTCCGCGCCTTTTTAATCACCATTAAACTCATCCAACCCTTTCCAAATCCTCTGCACTGTCATCAGATTAACCCCAAAGCACTCTGCAATGTTCGTAATGGAGATTTCTATGCGTATGCCAAATAGTACAGTATGCTGTCTGCAAATTTCTGGCGGAGTGAATTGCTTCATGGTGGTCTTTTTCTCACAGACGGTGCCCAACTGGCCCTACTATACTATGCAGCCTTATAATCATAAAAAAACAACATGCATACGCGACATTTAAATACAAAATAGCATTAATTTACACATCGCATCAATGGAAATTGTAATTCATGTGTGCTTTGAGAAATAGATTGAATGAGATTAGATAAAAAAATTTATCAGTCTCATTATTATTAAATTATGTTCACTTTAATCAAAAGTAAGTTAAATTAACTTGTCACGTATTACACTATTTATAATGGGTAGCAATCTGAAGATTTAACAACAGCTGAACGTTTGGTATTAACAAATTCTTGAAAAGACTTTTTTAAAAAATTGTAACCAGCCTCCAAAACAATTTTGTTTAAAATAAATGTTCTGCTAATATTCATCTAGATCACATACGTAGCGAAGGGTACATATATATGAAGAAATTATGCACTTAAATTATATACATTTTATTTACGTATGTACGATGCGAATTGGAATCAATGAGAAAGCATTTTATATTTAACAACGAATCATGTATGCGTGTGTGTCATCCGCAATACTTACGTTTTTCGATGTTACAACACTAAAAGTAAGCAGGAAGCATCATGACTACTAAATGTAGTTTAATACAGGGTTATAATTGAGAAGTACTCCCTGAAGCTCAACCTGATATTAAATGGCTTGTGCACCTACTTTGCAAATTATTACTACATCATATTATGGTATTGAGAAGCTAGGCGTGAACTCACAACATATGATTGTTGAAAATTTTCTTCATTGTCCGTAGTTGCTGCTGTTCTATTTTTCACAAGCCAGCAACATATCTGGTTACTATAACACATTTAAAATATCTAGATTTTACTTTAAATACTATGTTGCAAAGTAATATTATATAATTCTTGATTAAATGTTCTTAAATAAAGGTTAAAAAGGAAATCGATTATAAATTGTAAATAACTTTAAATTTGCATAATATCTTAAATAATTCACGTATTTTATTTTTAATATAATACGTTTTTCTTTTGGAAATTAAACTGGTGGGGACCAGTAGATATCTAACTGTATTTTCTTGGAGAATTGTGGAAAAGTTCTTACTCCACAGAATCTGTCCAAATGATCAAACATCAGATTTTTTGTAGTCATTTCTTGGTCTGACAGAGAACGTTTCAACCACCTTTGTAGAATTTTTTAAATTCTTGCATAAATAATTGTAGTACTCAAAATATTTTTTTAATTATTTTTTAACTTACCAACCCATTGCAAGTACTGATTGCAACGAAGGAAGAATCCATTCCAGCAATGAAACCTTGATAATAGCAATTTTCATCACTGATATACTGCCTTATTCTAGTAACATTTTTCTCTGTCCATTCAATGAAGGAGTTGGAGTTAGTCAGTTCCGTTTTGTGCAAAACAAGATTCAAAATCTTCAGCCGCCAGCGGATGGCTACATTGAACTGGTTTGGTAAATCAGGATAAGCTCGCATTCGAACACCGTTCAAGAACACGTTGTGCTCTCCATCATCGCCCTTATTGGGTAATTTGTAGGTGACCGGTTGACCTCGGATATCCGTCACATATGGTATCACAAATTCGCGTCTCTTTATTGAGCAATTACTGCCTGCCAAAGTATCTAAAATCAACATGACAACAAAAGATAAAAAGTGTACAAATTAACAAAATCCAAATGTAAAATAAAGAGAGAATACATTTTACAATACATAAACCTATTTGGTACAATTTAAGTGTTCATGTCGTATTGTAAATATTATATTATAGTTACCTGTATATTCTTCATATTTGTAAAGACGTTCATAAGAAATATATAACCTCAAAAATATAATGTAAATTCATTAAGTGATGAGGTAACAACTTTGGAAATGTCAAAAAGCTTGAACAGAGATCATGTAACAATAAGAAAGAAATTGAAAACATTGGCAAGATAGGAACACAAAGTAGTGACCTCCCTAAAATATATTTAAGAAAAATTAAAAGAGTAAAGGGTATTGATCAGCAAGGTGGTAATGAGAATGTAAACAGAAAAGATGCAAAATTAATAAGAATATTGATGAAAGAGATGATCGCAAGCAAACTACCATCCCTAAGTAAATATCACACAGTGAGAGATATAAGTTGGTAATATAAGTAAATTAAAAATGATTTCTAAAACATTTTTATTAATAAATGTAGAGCTACATCAAATAGACGTGATGAATGAGCTAGAATGTTAGGTTTTTCATCAAAACAACACAAATTAGAAAACAAGAAAAGGAATTAGTAAAATATTTTGTAATAATATTGTAGTTATTTAAATTATAAGCCTCTTCAGAGCTTATGATCCCTTAAAGATGAATGCAAAGAATTATTGTAAACTCTGGGACAAGACGTCTTATTGGTGGTACAGGGCCAAACAAGAAATAATATGTCTAAATAATAGACATTAACAGATTAATATCCTTCGTAGTTCATTTTGTAGCAATAAGCGGGGCTTTATCCTCATGAAGAAAACAAACATTTGCTTATTTCGATTCCTATATTTAGTACACTATGAACTACAATATTTTTCTCATTTTATGTGCATTATTAAAACATTTGGCTATTTTAATATAAACTACGAGAAAGTGCATTTGTCCTAAAAAAGACATTTCACTTGGCTATACTTTATCATTAAAATTGATAAGCTCTAGTCCTTTGAATATATTTCCTAGAGCATTCTAAATTTATTACATCTTTTTATTCAATTTTAATTGGTTATAGTTGAGTACAACAGTCCAAAGAATAATTCTTTGATATAAAACTAGCAAAAAATAATTATTTTTACAAAATAACTAAAAACATATTACGTTAAAACAAAAGAAATATCCGTTACTGTTTTAATTAATGCAGCCGTTTTTGTTTGTTCTCTTTTTTATGCGACATTCCTCTTTTTATGTAATATATTCCTTTATTTTATGCATACATGTAATACATTTCTTTCTCTTTATGCGAAGATTGAGATTTACTCTTTAATAAATAGTGGAAAATTAAAACGTCGAAACAAAAAGAAAATATGTCAATATGGATGCTTTAGTCTAAAATTTAAAAAATAACTGTAAAATATACCCAGTTGATTTATCTTATACGGTGGTTGTCTGTAAAAAAATTATTTGATATTTTTAGAGGTTTTTGTAATTTTCTATAATATCGATTTAATAATCTGATATTTAAAAAATCTTTATTTGTTCTTTTATATGATGTAGCACTCTGGAATTTTGTTTCAAAAACTTTGATGGCCTTTAATAAATACATATACAAAACTAAAACTATTAGGAAAATATTCTCTTTAAATATTCTTAATACAATTTTTTAAAATATTACATAGATGTTAACGGAATATTATTAACTATGGGCTCTCAGAGTTTTAATTATTGCCGCTTTTCAGTTGTAATCATTATCGCATTTGCTATTAGCTTAATTATAGTATAATAGATTTTGTTTTATTTTTTTAAATAAAATATTTTAGTTCTTTAACTTTTCACGCTGAAAATTGTATTTCTTCAAATATTATCATATTAATTTTATTTCTTTAAATATCATAATGATCATTTTATTTCTTTAAATATAACCATTTTCACTAAAGACATTTATTATTTAAGATCAGCAAATAGAAAGTGTATTTGAGTTCTTCTTACATTCTTTATAGTCAAGATTACATATGATAGTGTTTCAGAATTAACTTATTAATTATTATTATTAATTATTAAAAATTAATTATTATTCTATTTAAAAATGTTTCATCAGCAAAAATTACTGAACAATAATTAATTTACAAAAATAAATTATTGGGTTTTATTACGAGCAACTACGATAGCAATTCAGTCTAGAACTGTCAACATTAATCTGTGTCGCTGTTTTTCAACCGGTATCACAAATACCACCTTAGTCAGTTAAGTGCCATACGTGATACTATTTTGGGCGATCATGTCTCGAAAGAGACATGACTTACTCCGCAGATGATTATCACGCAATAGGCTGCCATTATTTCTGCGGTAGACTGGTTGTCAGCCAAGGCTATAGAACCCAATCTGTTCCTGCCCATAATTGGAGGAGAGAAGTGAATTAATACCTTTTCCAAGAGTATTTGCGCGTAAGTGAATACAAGAAATCAAACTGGAATTCGAACTCTGCTTCCCGATTCCTTGTTCCTAGCCCATAACACCACAACGCGCATCTAAATACCACCTCACCCACCAAATTTGACATTTGATTCGCACTGACTGATGCGGGTTTCCCATGTTATAAAAACACATTTGTTAATGTTTTGTTTTTTTAAATGAAATTGAAGAAATCTTTGGTCTAGTTAAATCGAATAAAAAATAAAGTAACACTGTTCTATATGATTGTCTTGTCATTGAGATTATTTTTATATTTAATGTTTATTTTTTTCTTTGTTTGCAACATTAAGTTTTATGTCAATCATATAACATCTGGCATCTTATGACCATTCAGTTGCTATGAGAAATAAAATTGAATATGATCATACTTACCAATCTGATCTTTGGCAGTTAAGGAGCAAACCTATTAAAGTTAAAAATAAAAAGCAATAATTATAATTACTTAAAAATAATAAAAAGATAAATATAATTACTTTTAATAAATTTAATTACTTAAAATGTTAAAATAAATTTCTTGAAAACTCATGCGATGGACATCCATAATGAAACTGATGGTTAATAAAACTGATTCTAATTGTATCCATATGATGATGGACTTGATGATGCAATAACTTAATGCTTTCTACACATCAGATTCATTTTCTCATCTTTAATAAATAAATATTATACACATAAATAAGTAATTTGTAAGGTTACAAGGAGGTAATGCATACAATCCAACTTCTCGAGCTCAAATGACACTTGTACTACAACAGGGTGTGCGTTGTGGTGCCATGAATATTGACTCGGAATGAGAAATTGGAGAGCTGAGTATCACGTATGGCACTTAACTGATTGACTAAATACGAACAGTATAAGGCAATTTTAGATTGATCTTCCTTTGGTAACTTGCTCTTTTCTATTAAAAACATACAGTTGTGTATTTTGTGACATAAGATCAGTGACATGCGCGCATAATATACAAACTTATTCATAAATAGAATTCTAAATATTATCTCCTATAACAGCATATTTGAAATATGCAATGTTTGAAATATGCAATGTTTATGCGTGTTTGTGCTGGTTTATTAAAAATCACTTAACTTTTTCATTAAGTTATATAGAGTTAAAGAGAACTAGCCATATAAAACCAATGAGACTATTGTGTTTTTAATCAGCCCCTTTCGCCAGTTTGCTATGTTAATCATTTTCTTCCCAACCACTCTGTAGTAGTATAAGCATATATTTACTATCTGAACTTCTTCTGTAAAGATCTTTTTGTCACATGATTTTACCGAATTCCATCATATAATTTTTCTCTTTTTTCCTTTAATCTGTTTATTTCTAATAGAGGTTTTTATTAAATCACATTATTTACAATATGTCATGAATAAATCGTCTGGCAATCGTTTAGCAAAATATTGTAAGTCACAGATTAAATATTTCATAATGATATACTGCATAATTGTGTGAATCTTATTAGATATCTTACACCAGAGTAAATCTTCTTAACAATTAAATGCACAACGTTTTCTTTCATTAATTGTGAAAAATTTAAATGAAATATTTATTTCGAAAAGTGAGGAAAGAATTGCCTTAGCACTCCATATAAAACCCAGTAATTTTCTCAAAATCAGATTAGCAATCAAGTAAATCTGTTAAGGAAAATTAATTTTTTTGTTTATTCTATCTTATTAATGGAAATTCAGTTTTAAAACTTCACGGAAAAAATATGTAGGACTTCTGAGAGCGATGAAAGAAAATAACAAATATCCAGATTTTTTCAGTATTTTAAACGCATTGTTATCTGATTTTCAAGTATGTTTACAAAATGTCGATCGAGAAGTCATATTCTTCAGAATTTTAGCAAAATATGCATGTTAAGATTATCTAAAAAGCATCATTTTAAACAAAAATTGTCTTTTAGTTTTGGTAATTTCAACAATTCCATTTTGCCTAACTGAATTTTAAATTCATTCGTATGTAAATATAATAAATATCCATATTCTATCCATAATATAAACGTGTAAATATTCGGAGGATAAGTACTTAAAAGACTGACAAAGACATATCTTGTAAAATAGATAGTATGCCTGAAAAGATTTTACCAACAACATTTAACCACACCTTCATTCAACAAAGACTTGTTATAGATTATCCATTCTCTGCTTTTTGATTAGTTACTCTTCAGAAAATATCATATCTGTGGTATATTGGCCTACCTGAAAGCCACACTGGTATCCTTGAAACAATGTCATGAGCAATATGTTGAAAGAAGTGACCCAACATTAGAGAGAGAATAGAAATACCTTTGACGTTACCACAAATACTTTTACCATTTAAATTCGTTTGAAATGTACCCCCACTAATGAATCATAATATTCGACAGTAATGTATACTTTTCCCAATAATTTTGTAATTAAAGTTGTAAACTTTTCGTGACAGTTTCTTCTTCATACTTTAGTACCTCAGCGCATATAACATCCAACATAGGTGATTCAGATTTTTACGGCAATTCCTGCCAAACAACACGTCGGAGAAGCGGCTAGCTCTTCCTATATGAAAACAAAAACCTCACTGCTTATACCATAAATATCTTTAAAATATGGCCTTGTGTTCGCATAGACAACTCTGTCCAAGTAATCCCTTTACACATATGCTTATCTATCAAACGTAATACAATGTACCTCTCGAATTTCTCGTTGCCACATAGATTCTTCTATTAAATGTTAACCATGTCTGTTACTGAGAAAATTCGTATTTGTACGAGTCTGTGTTGAAAGGTTTTCGGTTTGACCACTTAAGAAATCTGATCAAACACCAAAATTGTTTTAATTCCTTCTTGGTCAATCGAGAACTTTTCAGCATCTTCTCATTCAAGCTGCATATAAAATAAAATTAGTTCAATAAATATAATTATTGAATACAATAATGTTCACAATGAAAATATTAACAATATCAAGGCTTTATTTCAAATGTTAAATAGATTACATTAGTTATTTCTAACAATTACAGTAAACTCTCTCTCAAAAGATTGATCTAGAATCAGTAAAGTTCCTTGAAACACAAAACGTAAATATTTTTACATCTTAATGATTATGGAAAATGACTTTTTAATTACTTTCAACTATCATCAATCGTATTGTAAAATGACTGAAAACTTGGCAAAAGCTAACAGAGAAAATCAAGTAATAAAATTAGCTACGAATTAAAACTTGAAGTTAGATAAAATATTTAGCACGCAGAATTCTTTGTAATTTTATTGGCATGATTGAAAAGCAGAAGATAATTTTTGTTCGTAAAATCTTTTTACCATAATTTTAATCGTAAAATCTTTTTTACCATAATGTTGTCCAGCGTCAATAATTTAGAATATTTGTGGAACAAAAACGCTTGTTGTGTAAATAAAAGTATTCGGCAACTAACAACTAATTCGACTATAATAATCTAAAAGAACACTTCATTTCTGTATATAACTTGTGCACGATATTTGGATTGTTATATAAAGAATGAGAAATAAGCGAGGTTAAAAGAATGGATAGTAATGGATAGCGGTTCGGAATGAGAAATCAGAGAACCGAGCCGAGTTTTTACATTCACTTATGCGCAAATACCATGGGGGAAAAGTATGAATCCATCTCTTCTTTCTCCTGCTAAGAGTAAATAACAGGACAGCCTGCGCTCTATATCTTTGGTTGGAAACCAGTCTTGGAGGAGGAAACTGTATTAATCCAGTCTGGAAAGGGTTGCCCAAGATATTTTTTTAATCGTGTCACCCCAAGCAAGGCATTCCACTGCCACTATAGCGCAGGGGGTTACATAGAGGGATTGGGTATGGGAAATGTCAGAGGGAGGGTGATAGACGACTTAGGATTTACATAGGGTGAGAGTTGGAGAGAGTGTGTGTGAGTTAGTGTGTTAGGAGGTGTCTATTGACCTTACATTTAAACTCCTGGAGGTTGTAGCTGTCGGGGAAACAAGCATGCGGTAGGGAATTCCACAGGCGGGAAGTGCGAGGAAAGAAGCTGTTGGGGTAGAAATTGCGGTTACATTTCATCGGTTTCACTGTAAAAGGGTGGGATCTAGTTGCCAATCTAGTATCTCGTGCAAATTCACATCTGGGGGGCACCAGTGATTTAAGTTCGTCAGAGCAGAAGCCATGAAAGTATTTATAGAAGAGGCACAGGGAAGCCACGTCACGCCGGTGAGAGAGATACTGCAGGCGGCCAGCCAAGTCGGTATCACATTACAGATTCTTTGCTGTATTTTGTCAAGAACCCCGAGGAAAATAGAAGGGGCACCCGACCAGATATGGCAGCAGTACTCAATACACTGGCGGATGGTGGATTTATATAATTGCAGGATAGATTCAGGCGGAAAGAATTTCCGGGCCCTGCACAGAAAGCCGACTTTCATAGCTGCGGATTTAGCAATGGATTCGACATAGTCATTCCACTTGAGGTCCGCTGAGAGTGTCAGGCCAAGCAGGCGTAGTGATTTACTCTCTGGGAGGCAAGCCTGTTCCATGCTAATGGGAGGGAGGTGCGGTTGTCTGTGGTGGTTAATTGACAGCAGCTTCGTTTTGGAAGAATTGAATTTTACGAGCCATTTCTTACCCCTATCCACCACGGATTGGAGGTCCTTCTCAAGCTCGGCAGCGAGGTTCGCCTTGTCACCAACACCAGATTTTTGATCGAGGCGAGAGTAAACTGTGGTATCATCGGCGTACGTGCCTACTTGTGATCTTATGGCATCGGGAGATCATTGATAGAGATTAGAAAGAGCGTAGGACCTAAGATAGAGCCTTGGGGTACACCCGCATTTGTAGGGTAGTTCTGGGAGGCATGTCCGTTTAATACCACCTTCAGTGTGCGGTTAGAGAGGAAAAAAGAGAGACAAAAGTTCAGTTATGCCATAGCTTTGCAGTTTCCGTAGAAGGCCGGCATGCCATACTCTGTCGAATGTTTTAGAGATATCCAAGGCGACTGTTCGGGCTTCATCATTCTTGTCGAGAGCCTAGTATATATACTCGGTGATGGTCGTTAGCATATCAGCAGTGGACCTAGTGAAGCGGAAGCCATACGGTTTGTCCGAGAGGAGCCCGTGGGCTGTGAGATGCTGAACGACCTCGGCATTGATAATGGCTTCGAACACTTTGTCGAAGATCGGAAGAAGGCTGATGGGGCGGTAATTTGCGGGGTCCGATGGTTCACCAGTGTTCTTGAATATTGGAACCACAGAAGAAGACTTCCAACAGGCAGGGAAGCAGAAGGAAGATAGGCAAAGGTTGTAGAGCTTAGAAAGGATAGAGGAGAGTTCAGGGGCACAATTCTTCAAAACTATGATTGGGATTCCATCCCCACCACTCGCTTTGTGAGGGTCCAGTTTTGAGATTATGCTAGAAATCAGCGAGGGCATGATGTGGACGTCATTCAATTGGGTCTCAGTTCTAGATGGGAAATCGGGTGTATGGATTCCAGACGAATCCAGAGTCGAATTGGTCGAGAATCTATGGGCAAAGCATTCAGCCTTGTCCGCTCTATTGCTGTTACGGCTACAGTGCATATCTGAAGTAGAACGTTAACTATTTTGGTATTCTAATTTCGACGAAAGATTATCAGAAAGCTTAGGAAATGGAAAGTTCAAAATGTATTTTCTCAGTGAAAGAAAAATTATCAAATAGATAACGAGGTTCTTTATTTATGGTGGACTGATGTAAAAAAAAATCTGTGAAATATCCTGAAAGGCACCATAAACACTGTGTTATACAGAAACAGATTTTCAGTGTTCATTTTCACGCGATTCTGACCGAAAACCAATATTCAAAAGTATTCAATTGAAATATAACACCCAAATGTATAGTATAAATAATGAGCCATATAATTATGTATGTGTATTATGTAAATCTGCTAATGTGTAATATTCACAGGCATTGATAAAATGTTATTCCCATATAAAACACTCTATGCAGTAGAAAGAAAAAGTAGAAAAGTAGAAAATGCAATTATTCGTTAAATGTTATATTATTTTAAAGAGTTCACAAGTCAAACTATTTTATCCAAAATCATGTTGCATTATTTGTTTTGTATTCGATAAAATGAGCACGCGGTATTTTTTTAAACAAGCCCAAATCTACAAGAAATATCTAAATGGTTGGATTTATAAATATATTAAGAAATTAATTTCTTTTAAACTACAACAAACAGTAACCCTGAATCAATTAAAATTTCTAGTACTTAGGAAATCTACCAGGCAGAATAATATAAAATTACTGCAAGTAATATTTAGACAAAATGAGGAATAAATCGACAGAGGTTATAGCAGAGACCAATAAAGATAAATCAAGGAAAAATAAGAAAAAATATAAAAATTATTTATAAGTAAATAAAAATTTGCAAAACTTATTCTATGGATGTGTTTGTTCAAATTACTCAACATTAAGAAAATTTCAGTTAATTAAGATGCAACTTTTATTTTACGTCAGCAATTACGTTAGTTTGGATTAATAGTTGTAAAATAATTACATTAAGTATCTTCTAGAATAAGTACAACAGAGATACTGCATTACTATTCCCGAATTTCTGTATGGAATATTATATGAATTTTTAAATTAAATCTGAAATTTATGTTCAAGGAAAAATGGTGCGTTTTTTCTCTGTACACGCAAACATGCAAACACGCACTCACAGAATACACAAGCATAAATAAAATCACATACGTATAAGAATCTGTATTTGTATATGAAAATCTTTTTTAGATAGGAATCAAATGTTCAAAAACAACTGGCCACACTAATTTCACTTTTTTTTTCTTGCAAGAGAAGGAGTGAACAGCAAAGAAATACGAGAAGCAGAAATAGGAATAGGAAAGGACAACCGAGGTTGGTATATTTTTATCATACTGATGTTTTACTACACTCGTTTCTTTCTTCATTTTAATGCTACTTCTTGGGCTATTTCCCTTTAGTCATATGGTTATCTACCAAAATAAAGAGATTTGCAAAGTTGAATTATTGTTTATCTTTATAGAATGACATGTATTTTGATAAAGTTCTCGTTACTAAGTATAGATTCAGCATTGTTCTTTGTAACTAAGTAACAATACTATTTGGAGAGATGATTATCACCAGGTAATTCTTATTGTTATAAATCACATAAAACGCCGATGATTACTTATAACAGGGAATTATCATCTAAAATACTACGAATAAAAATCGAAAAGTAAGTATTTCTATAAAATATTGTATCTCCGAACATACGTAAGTAAACGTATTCATTGTGTGGCTGGAAGCGTCGTTTACTGAACAGCCAGAAATGGTAACATTATTCATTACCATGTAAACAAGAATTAAATTGAGAAATGAGAAAAATTGGACAGAAAAAAAGAAAAACAAGACGTACAAATTGATGGATGAGTATTGATTTATCTTCGTGTTCTTGTTTTCTCATTTTTTACTGTTTCTCTTTTGTGTTTTTTTTTTACTTATTTGTTTTTTTTTTTGTTTTGTTTTTTTTACCTTTCGCTATTTATTCTTAAAATATAAGAGAAGCAAAAAAAAAAACAAACAAAAAAAACTAAAGGTCTCCA
This sequence comes from Ascarosepion bandense, assembly GCA_037127315.1. Lineage (NCBI taxonomy): Eukaryota > Metazoa > Mollusca > Cephalopoda > Sepiida > Sepiidae > Ascarosepion > Ascarosepion bandense. Next base: position 1,135,815 of record JBBBDQ010001284.1, on the reverse strand, counting down.
AATTAATCTGTGTTATACTGAAGCTGAATATTTGCGAATAGCAAACTGTTCGGAAGAAGGTCCCCATACTATTGTATGGAAAAATGGTATGAAAAAGTTAGGCAGTATAGACCTTTTTTATCTTTGTTTATAATGTCTGATCATGGAACAGATATCTTCAAGATTACTGAAAAACTGCTCAAGTACAGATGATGTTCACGCCTTTCTTTCGACTGTGAATACGTTTTCTTAGTTTTGATTTTCTTTGAGTCCCCATTCATCACTATCGTTTCATTTATTTTTGGCATTGTTAATATATTGTTATTTACTAATCATGACTTTGTTCTTACACGCGGGCACAAGTATGAGCCATCTAGTGAGGATAAAAATCACTTCCAATGACCAGTTGAGGTATCTGAGCATTATTCTATAAGCAAGTGTCCAAAGAGAATTAATCAATTATCAATAAATATATGATAGCTTTATTATTTTTGGTCAGAATAACTATTTTGAACTAAATGAATTAGAATGCAGTCAGCAACACTATGTCTGCGAATTTATATATATATATATATAAACGCATTTTTATACAGAAGTGAATCATACACACATACACACGCACGCATATATATATATATATATATATATATATATATATATATATATATATATATATCCGTTTCAATAAATTGAAAACATTGTTTGCTGATTTTTTTAAAAATAGAAATTCCATTTGGGATAATTTTCACGTTCTAATGAACGGTAAGCAATTTATAAACAGTTACATTTGAAACAAGAAGAAAGTTTACAGTAGTGTTTAGCAACACAGTTTTGCCATTATTTTTGTTACCACAACTCAAACAACTGAAGATAGGCTTGAAAAGAGATTAAAAGTGCTTAGGAACATCGAGAAATGAATAATAAAATAATCTGTCAAAGTTACAGCTCATCTTTTACATCTTTCAATTATAATACGTGAAAGTATGAACGGATTTTATTAAAAATACGCAGACACAATGCTTGCAATTTATTTAATCTGACTTGTCTAAAAGAAAATTTGCTGTCTAAATACGCAAATATATATATATATATATATATATATATATATATATACAATACAATATTAAGCTCTACTTTGTATCGAGCACTTTATAAAATGCATAGATAGTGGGTTTTAATCTACCTTTTCTTTCACTTCCTTATATATGTATATATATATATATATATATATATATATAGTAACGTAAATTTATATATATATATATATATATATATATATAATAAGTATATGACATAAATTAATATATATATATATATATGATCTACTTCTGTATAAAAATATGTAAATTCATACACAAGGGACGTGTTTAATGATTAAAGATTATTCGTTGTGTAAATGTGAGCATTCTTATCTTGCGACTACTGACCTATATTAGATTCTCAAATATATACCGGAATTTGTATGAGTAAAATTGAATATGTGGAACTGACTCAGATTAGAATGAAGAAAAGTGGCGCCACACAATACATCTTTAAACTTGTGTCAAAAAATATCTCTCGGCGTTTTATCTAAGGAAATAGTGAAGTATTCCCTTTATTTAGAAATGTCTTCTTTCTTTTTCTTTGGGAGAAAGAGAAATATATTAGCATTTGGGTTTGAAATGAAAAATATTAGCATTCAGTCAATTGCTGTAAAATCTTGGCATAAATTCATACACATAATAGATTTTCTGCGAACCAGAAATGACAACGCAAGAGGAAACTGACAAATTTATACTTGCCACTCCGTCACAACTACATTTCAAAACTCAATTTTGATTATTTCTGAATTTTCTATTTAATAGAAAGATAGCAGGAGCAAACTCAAATACTTTACGTTTATTAATAGTTTGCTTGTTGGCCAATCTGTGAACTTCATGTGAGGATAAAATATAGCTTTCTTGGCTGCATGAATACTGGATAAAATAATTAGTACAAACTTAATAGTTTTTAGAAAATAAAATAATTATTAATTTTAAAAATTACAGAAATGGAAACCTGCTGTTTTATTTAGTTTGCCATAAACAATGAAAATAGTTCCTACTTTCTAACGATAAAAAAAGTATATAAATATTTCTCAGGAAATGTTAATAACGCATCATTACAAAAAATGAAAAAAATTCCCTTGGTTTTGTAGGCTTCTTTCATGATACAACCAAAGCAAATAAAATACGAATCAGCAAAACGGAATAATAATAATAATAATAATAATAATAATAATAATAATAATAATAATAATAATAACAACAACAACATGACAGTTTACTAACCAATATGGATCCAACTTGAATTAACAACAGGATAAAACTGAATGAAACCATGGTATCCTCTCTTTCTGGGAAAATAATCCTCGTTGTTATTGTTCAGAATCTTCTTTTTTTAATAAGTAAAAGTTTTATAGATACATGTAAATCTCTGTTAAGTCTGTATTATCATTCATTTGTTGGTGCACACAACATATACATTTTATTTTTAAAAAAATGAACGTTTCAATATCTTGGCTGATGTGTTTATGCGTACTTGATGATAATATTGTGCGTCTGTAAATGTATGCCTCTTCCGCTGGATGAGTTTTTATAATAATTGTAGATAGATAGATTGATCGATTGATTGATTGAATGATTGTTGGATGTGGGGGAGGGAAATCTGTAAATGCTTACTTTGTGTTCTTATTGGAAATAGTTTTCTACTAAACGTAGAATTCCTTTAAAAGTTTTTCTTTAACACTTGAATTTTGCTTGAGATGTGTAATTTCTATTTGAGAACTTTTTAAATAACTTCTATGTTCTCTCGCATTCTTTTTTGCTTGGTTTCTCTCTCTCTTTCTCTTTCTCTCTCTCTCTCTCTTTCTCTCTCTCTCTCTCTTTCTCTCTCTTCTTTCTCTTTCTCTCCCTCTCTCTTTCTTTCTCTTACGCTCTTACTGTTTCGCACTGTATTTTTTCTACTCTTTAAACATTCCTATCCCAAGTGACTGTCAGAGCTGTCAGTATAAAAATGAAATACTTCCTGGAACTGATGTTTTTAGTATGGAGTGTTAGCAGCTCAACCTTCGCAGTGATACTCGCTTATGAGTTTATACCTACATACACATACATATTCTAAAGACTGCAGTTCTGACTACTAGCGTCGGAAAAGCCTACGTAAGTACTAAAACCAGACTCCGTGTGACATGAATACAGTGAAGAATGTCCGACTGCGCATAATTACATGTATGCGCCCGCGCGCGTGCGTGTTTGTGTAAGAAACAGTATGTGCGTAAGTAGGCGTTATTTCCCAAAGTACTTGGAAATATATCTGATAACTTTACCAACCTATCAAAAGCTGTTCTATTTTTTTTTTAATTCTCACATACGTACGTATGTGTGTGTTAGGATGTCCGCAGAAATTGATAAATTACTCGGATGAAGATGAGTTCTATCTACAATGATATCTACATTCTGAAAATAACTGTGGTCTTTTATTTTGTATTGTTATTTGAATGACGAGAAATAAAAAAAATTTAAACGTTAACACTGGTAATTTTAGAGTAGACTTAAAAATGAAGATGTATTTTTGTGCCATTCAATGTAACCTTAATAAATAAATTCATGAATATCTATATACACACAAGTACAGTTCGCTTAGCATATTTTTTTATATTTTAGAACAAAATAAATTTATTATTAAGATGTACATGAATAGATAAAAATGTCGTAAGAATTTACTTCGTAAAATGTTTGAAACTGAATGAGCAAGTCTTTAAATTTTAATAACCTTAGTTTCATTCGGCAAATGCAATTAAACTTGAATTGAAGTTTAATTGCATCTTGACGAAAAATTTTAAGTGTAATTTTCGCATTCGTTGTTAATTTTGTGTATGTGTTCTTATAATTATACATGTAGAGCTTTACATTAATCTGGTCAGTAAGTTAGCAAAAAGTTTGCAAAACACTTTTAAGAAAGTTTCTTTTTCTTTCTAACAGTTTTCAATAAATTCATTAAAAATCTTTTGTGAATACGTACTTATGATTCATGTTAGATGCTATACTTGAAATAAACATATTGTGCTTGAAAGTTTAAATAAATACATTGTTTTTGTTTTTATTTGTGTTTTTTTGTTTTTTAATCATTTCACCCTAAGCAAAGCGGGACCATCACGAGTGCACAGAGGGTTACAGTGAGAGAAATGCGAATGGGTATAAGGGTTACCAAATAAAGGATAACAAATTAACTGGATTCAAGAAGATAAAAGACGGTATTTGACGTTGCATTTAAATTTTTGAAGATTATAGCTATTAGGGAAGCAAGTAAACGGAAGGAAGTTCTACAGGCTGAAACCACGAGAAAAGAAATTGTTGGGGTAAAAGTGGCGGTTACATTTAACTATTTCAATGGTAAAAAGGTGAAACCTAGATCCCAATCACGCTTAAATCCAATCACGATTAAATTCACGTGGTCGAGGCACCAGGGGAAAAACGGTTCGTTTACATAAACATATTGTATGTCTATACTTTTGAGATGAGGTATTATTTACAATATTTACATTTTTCAGACTATTCTCTTCATCTTTATTACTATTTTTACGACGTTTCAGCCGTTATACGCTCCGGCCTTCTTCAAGTCCTAGAAATTTTGAACCGAACCCTTTAACTCGATCACTCGGGTATATCGTCCTCATTCCATGTGATATGCTATTTCTGGATGTCATGTTATTATCTCCCTTTAACTCAACTCTCTAAATTTTGTTAATCACTGTTGTAGCCAGGTATTGAATCCACAACTCTTTGGGTCAAGTCATTGGATTTATTTTTATCTACTGGGTCATATATCACTGAGGACACATGGTCCAGTGGATAAAAGCATTGATTAGATCGCAGATTGGTTGTCTTTGGAAGTGCAGCAGTCAGGTTTAATTTGTCAGCCTTAGCAGATTTCTTATTTAGACGGGAGTAAATAGTGGTATCATCTGCATAGATACGTACCTGGGTAAGATCATTGATGAAGATCAGGAAAAGCGTAGAACCTAGGATAGGATCTTGAGAGACGTTCGTGTTCGTATGAAAAGATCTGGAAACTTGCCTATTCAAAAAAACCTTTATTTCTCGATTTGATAGGAACGATTAGATTAAATCAAACAATCGTCCAGAAATACAGTAGCTCAGGAGCTTGTACAGAAGGCCAGCATGCCAAAACCTGTCAAATGCTTTCGAGATATCAAGACCCACAGCTCGAGCTTTGCCATTCTTATCAAGATATCTGGTATATATTTTCAGTGATGGTCGCTAGACTGGCAAAGCAGACGTCATATTGTTCGTCAGAGAGATTGGAATTTCATCACCTCCCGCTTGGGAGTCAAGCTTAGAAATTATGTTAGATAATCATATTATATAACCAGAGAAGAGGTTATATATATATATATATATATATATATATATATATATATATATATATATATATATATATATATTACTCTGTTAAGCCTCAGTTTTAGGTGGGAAATTGGGTGTGGGTACTCCAGACGAGTCACGTAGAATTGGACGAGAATTTACGAGCAAAGCACTCGACTTTGTCTGGAGTGGATGTTAGGACTTCGAATTGATTGAATAAAATAGGATATATACATGTAATGTGCAATTATAGAGATGCATATGTTCAAATGCATGTATGTATGCCCAACTGTATATATGTATATATTTGCATGACAACACGAGCATGTTTTCTGTTGCTCAATGTAACCTGAAATTTTCATCAATAATTCTTGGATCACCTATAAATGCTTTTGCAACAAAGGAACCTTGAATAATAATGGCAATAACAACACTGAAACAATATATGATAAGATATGTAAGTGCATAAGATGGTGTTCTAGTTCTAGAAATTTTTATTAAGCTTAAAAATATAGATATCAGTGATTGAAACCGTTAGTTATTATTGTTATGGGGACTTACTCAAATGACACAGGAACTCGTCCAAAATATATATAAGTAGCAGAGTAGAGATTAAGAGAATTATTGTAGAAGCAGAGTAGAGAGTAAGAGTGTGGCACAGAAATCTATTCCAGCAAATAACTCTGAGAGCCAGACTAACAGTCACGCTAATCGCTCATTGGTTATGTTTGTACTACTGTCTTTGTAATATATTTTAGTTTAACACTATTCCGTTTTTGTGTCTGTATTTCTGCCCTCAACGGACTACAATAACTTGGTGACGAAGTCCCAACAACTTGGCGACGAGGATTCTTACGGACTCCAGAAGGCCCCAAAAGAATTGTCCATATTGATTAAACATTGTACACATGAAATTTTTGTCACACTTTGTTCTATTCAACAGTACTTGGTAATCCAGAAAAAAAAAAACCGAACGAAAAAAAAAGACTATTTTCGTCCCACTTTGTTCTACTCAACAGTACTTGGAAATCCAGAAAAGGAAACCAAACAAAAAAAAAAGTAACTAACTTACAATGAACTTGAACGCGAACCGCTAAACTACGAGAATTCATGTTTTTTGAGGATAAAAGCACTCGTGATTCTGAGTGAGTAAAAAAAGCACTCGTGATTCTGAGTGAGTAAAAAACAGCACTCGTGATTCTCAGTAAGAAATTAAAGTTATTTTTTATTCACTTTCAGTTAATTGCTATTTTCGTTTTACTGAATGAATAAGAAACTAAAGGTATTTTTGTTATTCAAAGAAAAGAAAAGTTTTCATTTGGATTTAATTTGTATTCGAGTATCTTAAAAAAGACAGGTATAAGCATGAATGAATTTAAATCCACCGTGCTCGAATTTCTTAAGTTCCAACTTGAACAGTAAAACCAACGGAGGCTTAAATGACAAGAGAAGCAACTTGAAATTCAAAAACAAACTGAGAAAGAACGACTTGAAAATGTTTCCTCTCAAAACTCGAGCTGGGTCGCAATAGACAGTTTTACATATTCTCCGGACGAAGATATAACCTTCATCTCCTATTTTAAAAGATTCGAGGATTTATACACCACAGATTGCATAAATTGGTCAGACTCTAAGAAAGTTCGCCTACTTCTTCGAAAGCTAGGCACCACAAAGAATTTTTTAATCATATTTTACCCCGTAAAACAAATAAACTGACATTCACTGATGCGGTTAAACTTCACACAGAACTTTTTAGTCCTAAAATTTCACTCTTTCATAAGAGGTGGAAATGTATGAATTTATCTAGAAAACATAGTGAAGATTTCACTACGTTCGTGTCGGTCGTGAACAATGTCAAAATTGAGTGCAAATAATTTAAAGTGTCTGATATTTGTTCAGGGACTCGTTTCAGTTAAAGACGCTGAAATTAAGCGTGGAGTTCTAAATAAATTGGAAAATGAGCCAAACTTTACTCTTCAACAAAGACTGTCAGATTCGTAAGCGTACGCCAAGATTCGAAAAATATCAAAGAATCTGGCATAGATTCTTATCTCACATAAGAAAAGTACACCGAAAGAAAAAGCAATTTGATTCTTCCCCTAAATCAAACCAATCACAAAAAAAAAACTAGACAACTTGCTCCCTAATCCGTGTTTCGGTCGTGGATAATTACATTGTTATAAAGACTGCCTTTACCAGAATAATAAATTGTAGCCATATCGGACACAAGATCTCATTGTCGAGCGAGAAAAAGGTTAATAGCTACGTAAAAACACCAAAACAGATGAACAAGACGGGTTAAATATTATGAAGTACGTGCAAGTACAAATCCTAAATAAAAATATTAAAAATGCAGTTGGATTCTGGTTCAGATTTAACAATCATAAATCTACACACTTGGAAAAAGTTGGGAAAACCTTGCTAAAAAATGTCCTGGTCCGTGACAGGGGAAGAAATCAAGCTTATGGGAGAACTTATCACGGATGTAACATTTCAAGGAAGGACGTTAAAACTAAAGAAATTTGTATTGAAAAATACAGAAAATTTATTTGGCACCGACTGAATGGAGAAATTTAAGTTCTGGGACAAGCCAATTAATTCTTTTGTGTCGAGCATCTATTTTTATAACCAATTTCGATCCTCTCTGGGGATCCGGCCGGCTCACAGTCTTCGGCCAATGAAAATCGGTCTCCGCCCCTTCGATTTGCGGATGTCTTAGCTCGACCAATGAGTTCATGTCAACTCACACCGAACCGAATCCAGCTCGGGTCATTTCGGACTGTTGGGCTACACAACGGCCTTGACATCTGGGTGACCTTATCAAATCACTCTGACACTTGTTTTGTCTACGCTTTTCAGATTAGCGGAATACATTTCAAATCTAAGAGAAATCCATATTGAACATGAAAAGAGGCGTAAATCATGAAAGACGAGAAATGTATATTTATTCAAAATAACCTTATTTTATGCTCCCGTGTTTTTAGAAGCACTTGATGGTACTATTGTTATTATTATTTTCCTAAGCTCACATTGCGTGACGCAATAAAACACTAATAATATCACCAAAATCAATTTCTCCCTCCGTTGCTTTAAACCAACCAAAGGAAAGTGTCCCCGCGGGAAAAGCGAAAGCATCACCGCGTGAGATAGTGTCACACAGGAAGTTTTTCTAGGGGCCTTGATCGTTGTAATATGATGACAGCAAAATTCGAGTTAAGAGGACATCCAGCCAATGTTTAAGAAAAAACGAAATGTTCCTTTCACCTCTTTACCAAATATAAATGGAGAACTCGGCAGACTAGAAAGAACCAGTTTTTATCAAAAGTTGTGTATAGTCAATGGGCTTTAACGACCGACTATGTGAAGAAGTTAAACGAGACCTGGGTCTGCGCCGATTTTTCGACGGGGCTTAATGCGGCATGCAAAGAATATCATGATTGTTTACCTTCGCCGTTTCAAGAAAATGACGGACTTTATCGTCATAAATACAAGAAGAAAAAATATTAAGTTTCCTTACTTAGAAGGCAGGTGTTATGACACATGAACTCGTCCAAAATATATATAAGTAGCAGATCTGCTTTGTAAAAGCAGAGTAAGAGTAAGTATAAAGACAAGATCCCGGCCTTGAGGAGGGTCTACGGGATATTTTGGCTGAGCTTAAGGACTCGGAAATTCCACTTTAATTGACCTTGTGTCGCATCAACCTTGGGCATCTGCCCTAGTGGGGAGGTTGTAAATACCGAGTAAGTGTAAGAGTGGCAGAGAGAGTGAAAGATAACCCTTACAGCCAGACAACTCTGACAGTAATACAAACATATACCAATGGGAGCTAATCGATCATTGGTATGTGTTTGTATTACTGTCTTTGTAAGATATTTGTTCAACACTATTCCGTCTTTGTGTCTTTATTTCTAGTTTCAACAAGACTGCAACAAATTGGTGATGAGGTCACAACAATTATAATTTGTAGTAACCAAAAACAGTTATTTAACGTTAAAAGACAGTGAAACTAAATCGACACACTAAAATTATAAATAGCAATTAGCTAAAGTAGTTTAAAGTATGTGATATTTGAGTGTGTAAGTGCGTATGGTAGATGTATTTAGAAAGTATTTTGCACATTTTATTATGATTGAGCGAATCAGAGTATATCAGTAACAAAAATATTTTTAAAACAACATTTTTAGTTTAATTAGAGACGCTTGATTAAAAAAATAGTTTTTTATTCAATATGAAATTAATTAAAAAACATACATAATTTGAATCTAGTTTGAAAATATTCTTGTATTATTTGATAAAAAATGGAAACTTTTTATTGTATGCGAAAAAGTTAAAAATGATATTTGTTTTGTATTTTTATACTTTGAAATAAGTGTTTTGAATAAAAGACTTTAATCCAAGAAACTGAAAAATCTCTGAAAATCTCTGAATTAGAAACACCTCTGCTATAACACAAACGAAGCCATTTTATATACTAGAAAAATGTTTTCCGTGTTACTGTTAATACATATATATATGTATAAGAAAATAAGTCTATTAACTTTTGCTTTTCTTTTTTCTTTGTTTTTGCTATCTTATGAAATACTTTTTAATTATAAAAGATCCAGTTTCAAACTATAAGCTAGTTACCTGTTTTTCTGTTACTTTCTTTGTGAATTTCATGTCACTATAAAGCTAGAAATTATTTCTTATACAAAATATTACAAGTTATATGACCCTAAATTCAGTTCAATAACTTAATAACGAAAATAAGTAAAAGGTTGGTCTCCAAAATATGACAAAAGAAATTATTAGTTGATCTTTAGGAGCTTTAAACTTAACGATTTATTTAATCTACGAATGTAAATTGATCTCATTTCATTGTTTTCAGGTATATTTTGTCATATCTCATCGTTTTATTGCTTATGACAGATTGATTGATTTGTTTAACAGCCTATTATTGGTAATTTAATTACGAAATTTAATTCACTTATAAGTAATAGAATTATGATATGTTATTCTGCTTTTACATTTAAAAACATGGCAGATGATACTCAGCTTTTCTGCAAACATAATTACTAGAGGCGGTGATATGTGTTTTATGTTGTAGACTTTTTCAAGTTATATTTTGGAATACAATTTGATTTCTTTAAGTAATTGCACGTTTTACTACCTTTGCTGTTGCTTCTCTGTCTTAGTGCTTCTGTTGTCAAAGTCTTGCTGTCAATCTTGGCTCTCTCTTCCACCGTTTTGTTTTATTATTATTATTATTATTATTATTATTATTATTATTATTATTATTATTATTATTATTATTATGTCATTTTTCATCATATTTCGATTTCTGCTTTGGTCTCACTACCAACCAAGTCTGCGGGGTGACCTAAGGCAGGTAGTGGCGTGTTGTTATGGCTCCATTTCATGTTTTTCTCTCTTCCCTATCATCTCCAGCATTACATAGATAAAGTTTTCCTTAGTGTGTGGGCTGTACTTAATAAGACAATTTTTTGTATATCTCTTAAGCTGGGGTTTCCAGAGATTCTTTCAATGTGTTGTTTTGTTCCATTTTTTATCATTCCAAGTGCACCTACTATCACTGGCACAACTCTTGTTTTCAATTTCCACATTTTTTCTATTTCAATTTCCAGGTCTTTATATTTTGACAGTTTTTCAAATTCCTTGATTGCTATGTTACAATCCGCTGGACAAGCCATATCAATTAATAGACAAATTTTCTCCTTCTGGTTTTTAACAATAATGCCTGGCCTGTTTGCTTCAATTTTTCTGTCTGTGTAGATGGTGTAATCCCATAGAATGGTTACATCTTCTATTTCTGTAACCGGTGCTGGATGATGTTCATACCAGTGTTTGTTTACAGCTTTTCTATAATGTTTGCACATTGCCCAATGTAAATATTGCCCAACTCTATCGTGGCGATTTTTATATTCGTTTGGGGCAAGCACAGGACAGCCTGAGATTAAGGTGGTCTATTGTTTCTTGGTGTTTATCACAAAACCTGCATTTTGGATCCATATTATTATGCATAATATTTGCCTGAAAGTTTCTCGTGAAAAGACTTTGGTCTTGTGCTGCAAGTATAAATCCTTCAGTTTCAGACTTTAATCCAGATGCACGTAACCATCGATAAGTATTAACTTTGTCAACATTGGATTTATTGGCACGTACTGGATATTGGCCATGCAGAGGTTTGTCTTGCCAGCGCTGTTTCATCTGTTCAAGAGCTTTATCTTTGGCTTTCATTTTCATATTCTTTGCCGCAATAGTTGGTTCTTGGCTTCTGTTTTGCTTTTCTACAGAATCTACTAACTGTAAATCTTGTTTGTATTTACTGCCTTCTTTTATTATTGAATATTTTTTCTTTCTTTCTTCATGTTGCCTTACTAATTGTATCATCCAATCCTTTGTTGTTTCTATGTATGTTAGTAAGCCAATAGTTGTTGTCTTGTATGACAATTCCAGCTGAATAAGACCCCTTCCACCTTCTTTACGGGGTATATATAGACGGTCTACATCAGCCTTTGGATGATGCATCTTATGCTTAGAAAGAAGCTTTCTTGTTTTAGCATCCATTCGCCTGATGTCGTTTAGAGTCCAGTTTAAGATGTTAAAGCTATATTGGACAACTGGGATTGCAAGGCTATTAATGGCAATAACTCTGTTCTGTGAATTTAATTCAGTTTTTAATATCATTCGTAGCCTTCTATAGTACTCTTTACGCACTATTTCTTTCATTTTTTTATGGTGAATGTTTTCGCTCTCATTTACACCTAGGTATTTATAAGCTTCTTCTGGTTTCAATTCTTTTATTGTTACAGCAGGGTCTAGGCTAATTGAGGATGTTTCTTGTATTGATCCACGTAAAACTGTAGCTTTAGCACATTTATTCAAATTGAATTTCATTCCAATGTCTTCGCTGAAGCATTTTACAGTTTGCAGAAGACCTTCCAGCTCATTATCATTCTTAGCATATAACTTTAAGTCATCCATGTAAAATAGATGGCTTATTTTCTTTTGGCCTATTTTATAACCACATTCTGTCTTATTAAGTTGACTGGTTAGTGCTATTAATGATATGCAGAATAGTAAGGGAGATAAAGAATCACCTTGAAATATACCTCTTTTGATGTTTATTTCATCAGACTTATAGGTTCCATTTATATGATTGAGGTAAAGGGTTGTTTTCCATATAGACATGCACTGTTTGATGAAATTGATGATGACGGGCGATATCTTGTATATATTTAAAGTCTTTAAAATCCAGTCATGTGGCACACTATCGAATGCCTTTCGGTAGTCTATCCAGGCAGTACTAAGATTTTTCTTTGTACTGTAGCAGTTTTCCAGGATCATTTTGTTAATTAGCAATTGGTCTTTACAACCATAACAGCCACGTTTGCACCCTTTTTGTTCATTATTATTATTATTATTATTATTATTATTATTATTAGTGGTCCTCATGTAGCATTTATTAAGCCTACTGAGGACTCCATCATAATACTGATTCATTCAGACTAATTCTCCAGTGTTCTATTTAGTATTTTTGTTTTATTCTGCAGAAGGTTCTTTTGTCTCTATACATGAGGAGTCATGTCTGATTTAATTTTCTTGCTTCAGTTACTTTTTGATGTTCCCCCAGCCTTACTCTTAGGTGTGAGCTAATTTGACCTTTGTATTCATTGCAACAACCTCCTACAAGGGATGAAATTTACACGGTTCTTGATCATGTACTGCGAAAATTTCTTCGTAATGTTGATCGGCTTCTGAATATTTTCCAGACGTTATATGGACCAAAGATCTTTCCAACAATAGATTAACGTAAGGGAAACATACTGTGACAGTTTTCTGATCTTCTCCCCTCGAACCTTCTGTTTCTATCTGCAGAAGCTGCTATTACTACCATGTTTGATTTTGTAGTCTTACCATTTTTTTCAATCTTTTATATTTAGGGTCTCATGAAATTACATACACGCAGTGTTTTGTCACCGGAGCATGGATCTTATTTTGAATATTATGACTGTCTTGACTATATGGATCGCAGATCGTCCGAATCCTTCCTGACATGCCTAAAGGGTTGTAGCAGTTTTTCCTCTATCATACCTCCGTTAGTGCGAGTCGATGTTAAGCTTACACGATAATTACTCTGACAAGTAATCATTATATTCAATATTTCTTGTCAGAATGTATCTGGTTTCATATTTATGCGTTTTTATCAATGTTATACGAAACAGAATCTATTTACTTATGCTGTATGTATAGTGAAAACTGAATTTCGGGTAATGTTTGGGAATTAGGGTTCACAACAATTTGAAACCATATTACTCAAGAAAGACACTTTGCTGTGAATTTTATTTGCCGAAGTATGCTGTGTTGAGAGTATGACAGCTTCATCTATGCATCTTAACTAGATGTTTGATTTCAATAGTGTTGCACCTTAAAGCTATTTCCTCAACGCATTCCGTTTATATGCTTGCTGCTAATAGAGATAGTGGCAATCCCATGGCTATACCTTCTTCCTGTTGATATATGTTATGTCCTAATTTTTGTTTGTACTCAGATTGTCAACATCTCCGGTAGGTAAACGAAACGAAAGAATCAGATTCAAATTCAACCTGAATCAGTAATAGAACAACATTTATGTCATAATCAAATAAAATTTTTACGAATTTTAGAGACACTGTGTAAATGCTTATTTTATCGTTGATTCAGTTGCAAGTATTGAACTTGATGAATGATGAGCGTCTGACTTTCCTTGTTTAAAAGTACGAATAAATTAAATGACAAAAGTTCTTAATCTTCTCTCCAAATATTTTCTGGCAGCTAATGGAGAAACGGAAAAGTGACGAAAAAAATTGAGACACTGAAAACTCACTCCTTAATTAAAATGTTTCTTCAGTGTTGCTTCAAGATGTGGGTGATCATCACTCGGACAAGCTTCTATCCCTTGTAGCTTTTAGCCTAGTTTTTTCCTTTGCCAACTTGCCCCTAATATGTCTTGTGTGTTTCATATTCTCGAAGCCGGTCTTATTGTGTGTCCTAAACCTTCCAACTATCTCTTTCTTATTTTGAGCATGTGTCTTTTTGTTTCTATTTCTCTAAAACATTTTCGTTTCTTAAGCCCTCCGTTCATGGAATTCTTGCCCTCCTTCTGTAGAACCACATTTCTTCTTCATCTGAAAAGAGATTGTCCGGCAACCACTGCCATACATGAGGATTGATATTAGAAAACAATGTTGAGCAGTTATGTTTGTTTCTAATAAGAATAGACAAATCTATTTAACGCATACTATTGTGGGCCAAATGACAAGCCTTTTCTATTTTTCAATATCTATTTATTTATTGTTATCATATCAGTTTAGCATGGATTTAAAGAGTCTAAGTATTTAATTGTCAAGGTAATTGTTTGGTTTTTTTTCCATAAAGTAGCAGTTCTGGTGAAGAAGTTGTTTAAATGAAATTTGCTTTTTATCAAAAGAACCCTGGGAAATGGGGATGGTGGTTTGTCAACATGGACTTGGCATTGTGGACTCTAGCTTGTTCAAGCTTGTGGGTAGCTTGTTCAAGAAGCTACATTAAATCAGTTGTTCCCAAATTGCAAAAATACATGATTTACATCCATGGTTTTACCAAATAACATAGAAAATGACCTCTCGTTTTTTTTAACTTTTATTTTCGAATTGCATAATCAACTGGTTGAGAGAGAAAAATATTTGTCGTGGTGAAATTCACTCAAATGTGTATATAAGCAGAAAGTTATTTAGGCGGCATACAATCCGAAAAAAACGTCTTAAAGAAGGCGAAATATTTCAATAAGGTTTCTCAACAAACTTACGATTTTACAGTATAAAAAAATTGTGTTCCACTCTATCTTACTCTGTTACGAGTGCAAGCGCATTATGACAAAACTATCAAACCATCTAGTAAAATAGTGACATCCCAGATCACCAGCGGTATTTTTCCTTCGTCTGATTGAGTCCTTTTATGAAAATGTCTCAAAAGACTACATTCACTGCCTTCCTCAAGAAGCTAATCCAAGGGCAAAATAGCCTTTTCGTTATCTCTATCAATCACTGTTCTGTCATCAGGCTCGTTAGGTAGGTTTCTCGAGACTTTGCTCTGTCCTTCCTACTTTAATAGATTTCCTCTGTCCTTCCTACTTTAATAGATTTAAAATGGACTTTCGAAGCCATTTCGAATATTTTTTTTTGCAATCTTCAGAAAAGATGTTTTTGCTATCCTAATTTAGCTTAAACTCAGTTTATTAAAATGTAATTCGTTGCTTTAGAAGGATTTCCTAGTTATCTTTACATACCATAGGTGATTATTGTAATTCTGGCTAAACTTTTTATTGTTGAAAATATATTTCTCAACATCGTATGTATGCACCGTCAATGCAAGTGCCTAGTTAATATTATATTAAAGTTATAACTAGTGAAATAGTCGACACAAAGCTCGGCTAATCTGTCCACAAATTTGTTCAAATGGAAAACACCAATTGTAGTAACAAATGAATAATAAATCTTTTATCAGAAATTCTGTGCAAAACAATACGATTTTAAATTTCTTTTTGTAAATGAACATTTATTAAAAACACAGCATTATTTATCAGTTTCTGCTATAGAATCCCAAATGCAAGAATACGAATATCTTACGCTAATTATTATACGCATATATAGTTTATTTAGGTGTATGTAACAAAAAGTGTTTCCAAGCGCATCAAGATTTTAGTTTAATTTGGTTGTGTATTTGTGACATAGGTTTGATATGTATGTTGACTTTGATGAGATGTAACGAATAAGACCTAAATATCTCCAAAGGACTCGATTAAGTGTATAGGAATAACATAATAATAATAAAAATCCTTACAACAACAGTCATCACGTCAACATGCGCAAACTCCCACCATTCTGAATAAATATAGAAGCAATACCTATGTATATATATAGATATATAACGAATTTTAACGAAACTTGGTTATAAGCAACCGACAATTTGCAATGAATTATTTTGAACATTATTTTTACCGATACTCGTATTTAAGTAGATATTCTGTTTTTAATTAAACAGTATTTTATATTTATTTATATCTATCGGCCTGATTATTTACGATAAATTTTTGTTACGAAAATCCTGCTGGGTAGCACACATTTTCGTAATAAAAATTTATCGTAAATAATCAGGCCGGTAGATATAAATATAAAAATACTGTTTAATTAAAAACAGAATATCTACTTAAATACGAGTATCGGTAAAAATAATGTTCAAAATAATTCATTACATACATATATATATATATATATATATATATATATATATATATATATATATATATATATCTTGTTATGGGGATCAATGTCAGATTCTACTGTCATTGTCATGACTTTCTTTTTAGATACAACACACAGATATAAACAGGAGCGTTTTGCCCGAATCTACACAATTTAGTGTGTTTTAACTTTTAAAATAGATATAACTACTTGTTATTTCTACCATTTTTAATTCAGCACCAGCTATAAATAAACATGATAACTAATGAAAATGATTCGTCAGCGTTATACCGACCCGACTATCAAAGAATCTTATGAATACACAAAACAAGTGTAACATAACTAACAAATGAACATTTAACTATAAAATTTCAAAGTGGGAAACGGATCACAGACAATATTTTCGAGAATAATCCTTTGGGCAATGTGCAACCAACTGCAATTTGACCATTAAAACTAAAATTTTATGAGAAAAAATTCCCTTATATATGAAATAAATTTAAAATTAATATCGAAAGTCGTAAAACATGTTATAGATATTCTTGTATCTGTCGATATTCTTATTTGTTCGAACATTTTAGGTCAGGTATTACTGCATCTTTTCTCTTCATTGCATAACATTTCTTAACAACAACAATATATATTTAAATATATATATAAATATATTTAAATATATATATTTAAATATATATATTTAGTCAGTGCCATTACGTGATATACGCCTGGGCGATCATGTCTCGAAAGAAACATGGCTGACTATACAGATGATTTTCCAACAGTAGTTGTTATTACTTTCTGCGATAGGCTGCTTACCAACCAAGGCTAGAGAATCGAATCTGTCCAGCTATTTAACCCATAGCTAGAGGGAGAAGATACTGATTAATACGTTTCCTAAGTGTATTTTTGCGAAAGTGAATGCACCGAATTCCTTTAGAATTCAAACTTGGCTCTCCGATTTCTCGTTCCGAGCCTATATACACTGCACCACAACACACGTATTTAACTTCAACAATTATTTTACGAGGTTAGTTTGCTAATCGAAGGCTTCTATATTATTGCTTTATAATTATTTTCTATTATTTCAGTTTTACTTGTTATCTACTAAAAGTATATTTACTATTATCAGGTATCTGTAATTTTTCGAATTGTTGTCGATTTGGTGCATGGTTTTGAATCTCTTGAACCAGGATAGACGTTCATATATAGTTTTGAATCATGTCATTAATTCTTTCATTGTGACCTTTCTTGCCACAGTGACAAAAATATAAAGCGAAATGAGCACATGATTGACTGGAAAAAGCTGACCCTAAATAGTAACAATGCTTGTTGAATTGGTCAGTTCTATAAATATCAACTAATGTAATAGAAAAACAAATCAGAAGAAGGGCATTAAAATATATCTAATCACAAAAAATAGAATGAATAGAACGTGACTAATAATCAAGGAGCCCGCGTAATGTACAGATGAGAGTCTAGTCCATACACTATGCATATCCAGAGACTCTGTATAAACATTCATTTGAACTGATCTACTGAAAGTGTCGACAGGTAATACTTTCTTTTTATTCTTCGCTCTTCACCAGTTATGAATTCCAAGGATATACTTGCCTTAATAAAGATTTTAAAAGGTAAAAACTGCGTCAACGTCATTCACTCCAGAAAGATTTTGTGTTTATAATTTCTTCATTGTCCCTCCCCAAACACAAATAAGTTGATGACGATACATAAAGAACTGCAAGATGCAACTGATATAAACAAATTAACACCATGATAAAAACACACTATAAAAATTTAAAAGGCTGAAACTTCTACATATGAATAGTTGACGATGGAGGAGGCTCTAAAGAGTCTCAATATTGGAGCCAAGGTTCTGCCAAAACGTATTAACACCATCCTGCTGGCAAAGAAAGAAGCTGTCAAGAAAATAATGGGAAACATTTTCGGTGAGGATATAGGTTAAATAGAGGGGCACTCGGAAGACCAAGGTTACATTATAGTGGGTGGGTTTTCCGAGGATCATTTGTTTTCTGGTTTTTTTTTTTGTTGTTGTTTTTTCTCCCAATGAGGCCTCATTGAGATGTCTCCCTTGTTACATGCAAATCGGGCATTGCTGCTGAAGATTTGGAGCTCCAGGAGACGTTTAAAAACGTTTTGAACATCCCTAACACACTGGTTTGCCATGAACGGAACATATTCGTGATAGTAGAAGGGAGAAAGCCCCTCTGAATTGTAACACCACTGGTCACTTGTCAAAGGCGTATTCCGGACAAAATCCGGTGTAACAAGCCAAACTAATAATCGAGGTCCTGTCGAGGAAGACCAATAAAACCCTCAATGATGCTGATGAATGAAGGAGGTACTGAAGAAAGAGCCAAAGCCTGCAACTCTTTTTACTTCCGCCAGTAGAATGTCCCATAATAAAAATCATAGTTGCAACACAAGCAGCGGCAGCAACATAATAGCTGTTCTTGTAGCAGTAGCTACAAAAACAATTGATGAAGATAGAGGAAATACCTCCACCAACTTTTTTATCACTTAAAAAAGGTGGGATGATGAAGCTAACAAGAATTGTACCAATAAGTAGAGGTAAAAAAAAGCTAGATTAAGACGGGCGAGAAAGTAGTGGAAATTACCAAGATACAATCTGGCCCTGTTTCGCAAACAAGAAACGAAGAAAAAGAAATATCAACTTCAGATAATGCAAAGAGCCTTCCTTATTCTCTCTGAGGAGGTGCGGCATCTCCCTCCCTACAATCAACTTAGAAAAAGAAGGCCTTCTCAAATGCTAGAAGCATTTGCCGTATTTACAGACTTGCAGCAGAGAGGGACCTTTTTACGCATACCCAATAACTTTTCTAAGGTTCCTAGGGTAATTACTCTAATTAGTTTGGGAATAGATCGTTGTCGATAAGAAATCGTTTCCGGAAATCAGGATTGCACAGCCAGTGTCTCCTGAGCTCAATACATTCGTGAAAAACTTTTTCTGGGAGGGCTTTTGTTTTGCTTCATTCTCTTAAAAGAAAATGATAACCTGGGACAATCCGTTGAAGTCCTGAACCACGTAGATTTCCGTTTGCAGTCAGTTGCCTGGATTCCGTTGGGACCTGAGCAGACGTTCTGTGCTGAACAGAACAATTCGGCTTAGAAAACGACGAAGAAGCCGCGCTGATTTACTTAGATCAATCTAAGGCATTCGACAGAGTCAGCCATCGGTATCTGGCGGTTACCTAGCAGGCCACTGGATTCCATCCCGACTTCTGAAAGTTGATTAGCCGGTTATATCGCTCCCCCAGTATGGTGAACGAAAATAGGTCATGATCAGTTCATCGATGTTTTCTACTGTTACCCAACTTTAGAGTTGGATCCTCTTTTGCTGAGGGACCGGAGAGAATATCCGGCCCTACGTGGAATTGTCTCGAGTTGGAGTTCCCGCGTTCGTCGATCAATTATTCATTTTAGTGAGACTGAGGTGGTGTAAATGTGCTTGAACAGTAAAAGAAGTTTACGGGGGCTACGATTAACTGTAACAAGTCTTCCGGATTGCAGTCAGTCGCTTGGAAAGACGTTTACTCTTTCGGGGCCCTTCAGTTGGAATGATGGTTACGTTTACATTCTTGGAGTGTGATTCGGGTCGGATCTCCAGCTGGTCGGAGGTACTGGCAAAGGTCGGAACGGCGGTCCTGGCTTGGCTTCGAAGGCGGTTGTCCTTAAATGGTAGGCTAAGGTGTACTCCGTGTTCATTTTCCACGTCATCCTTTACTGAATGTCAGTACACTATATCAAGGATTGTTAGAAGACTCTCGACCGCTTGCTTTTCTCCTTGTTTTTTGAGGAGACAAGTAAACGATCCAGAGAGAAATCTATATCCAACTTCGGCGTTCTTGGTGAGAGACTGAAAATTCCGCGCTTGATAAGTCACAGACACGCCTCGTGATGGCTTTTCCTGCGCCGTACTTTGGTCGAAATGTGTTACGACCGCCTTCTTTCGCCTTACTATGATTCCTTTACATTCCGGAATGCCGTCAATCCCCGTATCCAGGAGGCTTTCCACAGTGTGTCATCAGGTCTGGCGTGTCTTCTCGGATCAGTGACTTTTCACTTTTCACAATGACTACATTGTATCGATGATTAGCAGAGTAAGTCGCTTGAAACCCGCTCTGTGGTCGGCTGAGCTTGTTTCAAGGAGAGTGAGCAATCCCCAGTTTTCACTAACCTCGCGACTGATCTGGATTGCGCTGCTTACTAATAACATGAATTTCAAGGTGGGCTTGGCATAAATGCCAGAACGTCGTCGGTGTTATCGTCACGGAAACGTCGGAAATCGCCTTTTTCTACGATCTTTTGATGCACCTTTATGGGACCATGTCGGCGAGTTGACGGTTCTTATCGATCCCAAACATCCTGCATTCATCGATCTCGCGTATGCGTGAGACAATGTCACGACCCAGTTGTCTGAGGTGAAACGGTTAGTGTTTCTCGTGCTGCTAACCGTAGCAAGAATTGTGGTGTGAGTCACTCAAACGGAGCGAATGTTGTAAAATTAACACTATTCTCATTAAGATTTGATTGGATTCTTTGGGCTTAGAATGACGATTTTTGACAGATTTCAGCAAAAGGTGGGTGTAAATTACTTGCCTGGTTCGCGTGAATTGGACCACTATTTCTCTTTTAGTCACCTCAATTCACAACGGTGTGGATTTCTAGCGGATCTCACCTCTTATTAATCTAGTCTTTTGTGTTCATCCACTTTCTTTCATGTGTAAATTTTGTAAATGTTTCAAATAAATATTTTTTTAAAAAATGAGAAAAAATATTCGTACATATAAAGAACTTTTAAACTCATGTGTGTTTTATTAGGATTCCTACGTAGATGTGGCAATACGATGCATGTTAGATTGAATAGAGAAGGATGGGTTCTTCTGGTCATCAAGAAATGAATGAGTCATGAGTTGTGAATTGGAATTAACTAGGTTTAGGATACACAACTTTGCCTCACTTCCACTTCGGCAATATGAGACAAATTAATATAACCACGTTAATTAAATAAATACATACGAATAATTAAGAACTACAATTATACCTAAAAATACTTATCAATGTACCACAAGCAAATGTATCAAAACCATTTAAATCGAAGGAAAAAATATACACAGAAAAGCAGCAAATGAAAAGAGACGAAACTATGAACTACATAATGATAAAAATGTATTAGCAAGATGTCATTTGCACTGTCTACTTTCAGTGATCCTTCCCGGTAAGGAGGAAATGGATACTTAGAATTGATAGTACATTATGGATGATTTTATACTTCTGCACAAACCACTTTATTTATGTATTATGATTATGCATAATAATATTCATTACACTGCTCATGACGGACAGTATAATGAATAAGAATTAAATATAAAATAACGTGATCTAATAACATTTTAATGTTATGATCAGCTGGCTTTTTTGTGGCTGGCAAGACTCGTTAGGTCAATTAGCCCGTTTTCTAGCATGTTTTCTTTTTATAGCCTGCATGAGGTATTCTTTTTAAGTGTGACATTTGTTTAATCAAACTGGGGTACAGATTACGAACTTATTCCTTATTTCTATTTTAAAAGTACACTTTTTTCCAAAAAATAAGTGTATGTTAGTGATATCAGAAAAGTAGAAAAAATAGTTTTAAAAGAAAGCTTAGATTTTGCTTCTAAAAGTCAGAAAAATCAGTAGTATCTACAAATGGAGGAATCATTGCATCCTAAAGAAACTATATATGAAATAGTCATGGGAATGAAACCTATTTGCAGTGGTTTAGCTAAATATGGATAAAGGAAGGAATTAAATCGATAAACTGATAAAAATTACGTCAGAAGATAAACAGGTATTTCACACTGTAAGTAATAAGGACTGGAAAAAATTGATGTTTGAAAAAAGGATAAGTACAACTACAAAAATGTCAAATCAGTGTAGAAAAGAAGATTATAACAAAAAATTAAAATTTTATATAGAAAGTTAAATTAAACTAAAAATAAAAACTTGGAATTGCTAAGTACATTAGAAGAACAATTAATATTTTGGAAAATACGATTCAACAATTGGAATACAATTAAAGGTATAATTACCCGGGGAAAACTATAGTAAACAATTCAGAGCTCGAGAAATATAATTCAAAGAACAAAAACGTTGACAGTGTAAAACCTTGCATCCTTAAAATGACGTTGAAAAATATCTTGTTTGAATGAGTTAGGTTTTACGGTGCAAATAGAATGTAGCAAACTTGAAATATAAAAGACGCAAGTTATTTTGCTAACCTTAAGGAAAAATACGACAAATTTGTTAAAGGCAATAACTTTTGGACAATCCCAGAGGCGTTTTTGTCTTATCCTGATATTAAGTATTGGTTTTCTTCTCGTTTGGATCCTTTCCAATATCTCATCGTTGCACACGTGCTTCGTCCATGGTATCCTCAGCGTCCTTCAGTAAAACGCCATTTCTGTTGCCTCGAGCCTCTCCTTCATCCTTGATGAGATCATCCAACATTCACTTCCATACAGAAGGACAGATAGAAATCCAGCACTCTTTTCTTTGTTTCTAATTAGATTTTCCTGTCTTTCAGTACTCTGGTTAGTTTCTGGAACGCGTCTTTGGCCATGCGTTTTTTAACCTCCATGTCACACTTTCCATCCTCTGTCAAAACACTTCCCAGGTATTTGAATTTTTTTACTTGTTTTATTTTAGTTTCTCCGACTTGTAGTTGGCATATTGGGCTCCTCTTTTTGTTAATGACCATAAATTCAGTTTTCTTGAAGTTAATGCACGGTCCTTTCTTCTCACTTTCTTTTGCTATCTTCTGTTGAAGATTCTGCATTTTCCTTTCCATGTCTGCTACCAGCACCATGTCATCAGCGTATCTGATGTTGTTGAGATTGTGGCCGCCAATGATGAATCCAGGCAAGGCTTTTATTTCTCTAATAATTGCTTCACTAGACAGGTTGAAAAGATCCGTTGAGAAGACATATCCTTGTCTTACACCCCTTTCTATTTTTGTATACCTGCTGAGTTCACTTCCTATCCGTACACAAGCGGTTTTCTGCCAGTATAGATTCTTGATTATTCTAACGTCTTTTCCGAAAAAGTCGAGGTTGTCAAGTCCTTGTGTTGTACTTTGTCGAACGCTTTTGAGTAGTCTATAAAGCACAGATAAAGGTCTTTCTGCATCTGTATTGCTCGTTCTGAGCATGAATATCACATTCCTCGTTCCAGTATATTTAATGAAGCCACATTGTTCTTGTCCTATCTCTGGGCCGATTCTGCTGCGCGCTCTTCAAAATCCGGATGATGAGTTTTGTTATGTGGCTCATTAAACTGATTGTTCGATGGAGCTCACATTCCTTTGCACTTGGCTTCTTAGGTAGCGTTATGAAGATTGATCTGCTTAGGTTCTCCGGTATATTGCCGCTGTTTTAGATTTCATTTATTATTTCTGTTAGTCCGTTCTAGGGACATCAACATCTACATTACAATCCCGTCTGATCCCACTGCTTTGTTACTCTTCAATTTGGCAATTGCCAATTCCACTTCGGTTTTTAATATTTCTGGTTCATCCGTAATTTTGTGCTTTGTTGGTTGCTCTCTCTTGTCATGAAGGAAATCTCGTCCCATCTCTGAAGTATTTTTTTCTTTTTCTAATACTAGTGTGCCATCCTTTGCTTTTATACATCCTGTTGCTGAGCATGTCCTTCGAGCTGTTAGTTCCTTTATTTTTTATGCATGTCTCCATTATTTGTTTTGCTCAGTCTCTCTACTTCGGCGCATTTGTTGTTGAGCTATCTTTTTTAGCCTGCTTACATTTGCTCCGTATTTCCTTGTGTAGTCTTTTGTATTCCGTTCCATTTCTTGGCGTCGTTTTCTGTCTCTTTTGTATCAGGTGAAGAATTTTTTCACTGATCCATTCTTTTTTTTGTTTTTTTCGGACGTGCTTTTTCCGTTGGAATGATGTCGTTTATCGATGTCACTAGAGCTGTTCTTTGTGCGTCCCATTTTGAGCTTCCATTTCCAATTTGTCCTTTGTATATTGTTTTCACGCTCTCCGTATACTTTTCCTGCAGGTTCGGATCATTCATGAGTTGCAGTCTTAGGGATGTATTAGGTTTCTTTAATCTTCTTAGTTTTATCCTTAGTTTAAATACGACTGGTAGGTGGTCGCTTCGAAGTCCGCACTTTGAAATGAAGAACTGCGTTTCTGAATCTCTTGTTGATAGTAATGTAATCAATTTGGTTCTTTATTTCTCCTCATGGATTTCTCCATGTCCAAAGTCTTCTTTGGTGTTCTTAGAACCAGGTGTTGGTTATTATCTGGTCATTCGCTGTGCACCATCAGACCCATTTCTCACCACGGCTATAGCGGTGTCCTAGTCCGAAATCGCCAACCGTTTCACCTTCGCTTCTTTGGCCAACTTTGGCATTCAGATCTCCCATGATAATTCTGATTTCTTCTGATTTTCACTGTGCCATGGCATAATCTAGTATTGAGTAGAAGGACTCGATTTCTTTTTCTGTACTTTGTGATGTCGGTGCGTATGCCACTATTACCAATATATTGAGAGGCTTTCCTTTTATTTTAACTACTAGAATTCTCTCTGCTATCTGGCAGTATCCAATAACGCATTTTCTTGTGTCTTTATCTAGTATAGCACCAATTCCTTTTTCATTATAGTCACCTGCTGCGTATATAATTCTGTGGTCGTCACTGATGAAGTCTCCGTTGTTTGGCCACCTCGTTTCACATATGCCTAAAATGTTTATGTTCAATCTGGTCATCCCCTGCTTCACATTTTCCAGCTTTCCACAGTTGTTCATGGTTCTAACGTTCCAGGATCCAAGAGTTATTTTTTGTTTGTTGCGAACAGTCGCAGGATAATGGTTCGTTGACACCTATCGCTCATGTCCTTCCTTACGGGGCGTAGAATAACTTCTGAGAAAATTCGTCCCCTTCAGAATGTTAGTGAGATGAGTTGATCTCTATTTGCTAGATTATCCCACGTTTTACAGGCTAGGATATTCGGACCACATATTCGTTTGTGCCGGATAGAGTTAGATCGTAGACCAAGATTGACTGGACACTAAAAGTTCAACGTGTCTTTATTGGACAAGCTGAACTTCCGGCAAAAGCTAACTGAACTAGTGCATAGAATATTAATGGAGGCGGTTATTTGGAATAGATGGTGGGAGTGGCTTAAGGATAGCATTAGGTCTTTCACCGCTGACTATAACCGTGAACTTGCCCTAGCTAAGGTTAATCTGATGAAGACAAAGATAGTCTATCCCGGGCGGATGCAGTTGGGATCCCCTATAGATAGCATTAGCTAGGCAGGCCTTGGAACGATTGGCTAGCAAGTGTTACCGGGACCAGGTAATTAAGCATAGGTTAAAAAAAGGTTATACTAACGAAGCCGTTAGTATAGGCGCAGAATTGCGCAAGTTAGAGATCCGTCGAGGTGGCTATCGATATATTCGAGAAATCAAAACCCAAGAGGTCGACCGACGATATGTACGGCATTTCAAGAGCCGCTTTACCAAGGAGTGTGGTCACTGTGGAAACTAGTTTCGCAGCTATTTGGCTGATTTTGCTCGGCTTACGCCGAATGAAGCAGCGAGTTCCGAGAGTGAGATCAGGGAAGGCAAAGTTCACTTAGCATTGAAGAGGACCGTCAGTGGCAAATCTCCGGGAATTGATGGTCTACTCTATGAATTCTACATGAGGTTATCACACAAATTTTGACGGCGGTTTTTCAACAACTGGTTCCGACAGGGGACCGTTCCCGACGGAATCTCCAGGAGTATAATCACGCTGTTTAAAAAAATCAAGGGTGTTGGGAATGACTTAGATGAGTACAGGCCCATAACTCTGCTAAACACAGAGTTAAAGACTTTGGCCAAGATTCTGACGGAGCGTTTGCAGTCAGTTGCCGAGCTTCTGTTGAGACGCGAGCAGACGTGCTGTGAAGAGCCGAACACTTCAGAGCAACCTACATCTGATTTTCACAATCATAGAGGGTGCAAAAACGGCAAGCAGGCCGCACTGATCAGTCCAAGGCATTTGATAGGGTCAACCACCGGTATCTGGCTACTGTCCTGAAGGCCGCCGTATTCAAGCCCGTCTTTTGCAAGTGGATCAGCCTGCTGTATCGCTTCCCCAGTGTAAAAGGAAAACGATCGGGTGCTTTTGAACTCTGTCGGTTCATTGCGATTGCCTACTGTCGCTCCTAATTTATGCTTTGGCATTGGAGCCCCTCCTTCACCGGCAAAGAAACAGGGCGTGAGGTCTGACCCTAGACAAAATTGCTGTTCCTGGTTGGGCTCGAGCCAGGGTTTCTGCGTATGTCGATAACGTATCTATTTTCATGTTGTGTTACGTAGACATTGAAGTGATTCAGAAAGCACTTTAATGGTACGTGAAGGTGACGGGGCCTAAATTAATCTCAACCAGTCTCCCGACCTACGGTTAGGTGCCTAGAAGGAGATCATGCTTCCAGGGCCCTTCAGTTGAACTGACGGACCCGTCTGCAATTCTTGGAGTGTGGTTCGAGCCGGATCTCCAGCTAGAGAAAGAGGTACTGGCAAAGGTCGGAGCGTTGGTTCAGACTTGGTTTTTACGCCGCTTGTCCATGAAGGGTGTGTGCCACATAGGTCTTTACCCTCATTCTTTACCGGTTGTCAGTACTTCTTCTCTGTGATGACCGTAGGAAGGCGAGCAGGCACTTGTTGACCACCCTCTTATCAACAGATATGTCTGCGCCAAATGTCCGTGTCATGCGGGGCTGGGAACGCCACACATGGTGAGTCACCGACACACCTCGAGGTTAGCTTTCCTTCGCCGCGAGTTGACAGAGAATTCGAGTTTGGACGAGTGTTAGAGACACCTTCCCTAGCCTTGTTATAACTCTTCCCGTTTCGAGGGCTGAGCGCCGACGTAAGCTCCGGAATCAATTTAACTTCTTACTTGAGTGTCAAGAAGCCTTGCAAACTATTCCGTGGTCTACTGACCTTTCTAGGCCACGGAGGGGGTCGCGACGAAGGACCCTGTACGTGATTGGATCGTCTTGTCGGCGACCGAGTCGCGCTCCTTTTGGTCTCTTAGTAACCCTGTGTTTTTTCTTATCTGATGATTAATTCGCCCGCCTTTTACCATTCTCCTCAGGTGCGACCTTTCTGGGACCATGTCGGTGAGATGACGGCTCGTATAGCTCCTGAATAGCTCATGCCCATCGATCTATAGTACGCTTGTGATAATGTGTCACCCCTGTATTCTGGGTTGAAACGGATGGTGTTTCGGACGTTGCTGGCCGTAGCAAGAGTGGTGATTTAGAGTTGCTAATGTAGGGAATCTTGCGATATGAACGTCATTCTTATAAGCATCTGATAACGTTCTTCAAGCATCGAGATGAAGATTAGATAGAAAGCGTTTGATATCGACAGATTTCAAACAGAAGTGGGTTAAGTGTAGTATGGTTCGCATGGAAGAGACAAGTCTTGATTTTTTTTATTACTCAACTGAGCGGTTTCTTTCAATCCTCCCCTTCCCGGTTAAATTAGACTTCTTTTAGTTAATGTGAGTAAATGTTGCTCCTAGCCTGTTCACGCTTTACTCTTTTGTTATGATCCATGTCGAGATTCCCAACTTCGCCAGTTTGTTTTTGACCCCACTTTTCATCTTGACTGGGTCAGTTTTTGATTTCCCATTCCATTATTTTGTTTTTTTCCTTTTCCTCTTCGTTAGCGTTAGGCGGAATACAGAAATCACTCTGAATTTTGTAAGGTGAATGGGTCTTACTAATATTTGTTTATTTTTAGTTTGAATGTTTTGTTATATTTTAGTTTGTTTTGGGTTATTCATACCCTCCCCCTTTCATTTTCATAGCATTAAATTTTTAAATCTATTTTTTACTTTATTGTATATAGAATAAAATTTTATGTCATGGGTTTTCCCCTTTTTTAGGTTCCCCTGCGAATATGTGGCATTATAGTATATGCAGGATTGTAAGATGATGGACGAGTTTCAAATTGTAATGAATCCTTAACGATTGTAGTTTGTTTGCTTTTATGCCTTTCACAAATGATTTCAAATGTTTTTGCTTTTCTTTTCTTAATGCCGAAAAGTTAACAAATTATTAGATTAAAATAGATTAAAAGACTTATTTGAATTACAAAATTTAAAACACATTTTTTAATCAAATTAAGTTGTATTAAAGTAGTTACAATCTTACCAATAATCGGGTAGTGATTTTATTCCATCACGATAAAAAATTGTATCACAAAAAATGATAAACCGCTGGAAGAAATTTTAGAACTGATCTGCATTAATTTACATCTCTAGATGTGTATGTGCACCGAAGGCCAACCAATGTGGTAATCACTAGATGAAAGATTTGATAGATTGAGGGAGGGGAGCAGGACTTTGACGCCTAATTATACCATTTTTTGGGGTATTTTTTTCTTTTTTGTGTCTGAGGGCTTGTGTTGTCTGATCACTGCTCTGTCTTTGCAATATTGGGCAAAAGAATCATTAGTTCCAAATTCTGACAACATAACTTCACTATGGATGTCTGACCGTGATTGCGACACAATCAAGAACCTTTAAGAGTAAAGATTGGATTTATGGGAAGTTTGAGCGAGAACAGTTCCGTAATTTATAGAAACAACACCTCATCAGCTGTAATCATATGATCAAATTGTCCTTTTTTTAAATGAACAAGAAAAGTTCACCAAATGTCTGCTCGTAAAGTTTATCAATAGTTGATCTACTTCTGTATTTTCTTCAGTTTTTTTTTTTCGATTTACCTTCCGCGGGTGCACAGAAGTTACAAGAGAGAAAAGCGAAAAGAAAGAGGAGCAAGATACGTGGGAGTCAGTGAAAGGATAAGAGAAAGATGAAAGATGGTAATTGATGTTGCACTTAAACTCTTGAAGATTGTAGCTATCAGGGAAGTTGGTGTACGGAAAGGAGTTCCAAAGGCGAGAAGTGCGAAAAAAAGGAACTGTAGAGTGGAAGAGGCGGTTACATTTTAATAATTCCACTGTAAATGGTGAGACGTAGTTGTTAGTTTAATAGCACGAGTAAATTAGTGTAGAGGGGTCACCAGAGACATAAGCGAGTCAGAGAAGAAACCGTGAAAATATTTGTAGAAAATGCCGATGAAAGCAACATTCCGATAGTGAGAAAGTGGCTGAAATCGAGCTGCCAAGTCGAGATTGATTACATTGCAGATCCTCCTTTTAATTTTGTCGAGCACCCCAGGATGAATAACAGGAGCGCCTGACCAGACATGGTAACAGTATTCAATGCGTGGACGAATGGTAGATTTGTATATGTGCAAGATGGATCTTAACGCGAAAACTCCCTGGCCCGACACAGTGAACCTACTTTCCTAGCGGTAGCTATAGTTATTGATTCGATGAAGTCGTTCCACTTGAGGCGCAGTGTATTGCTTTCTAGAAGACTAGCGTCACCTATACTGAAAGGAAGTAGGAGAGTTTGTTTATAGTGATTAAAGGAAAGCAGCTTTGTTTTGGAAGCATTAAAAATTATCAGCCATTTCCTACCCCAGCCCATCACAAATTAGAGATCGTTATCAAGAGCAGCAGCGATGTCTACTTAGTAGATTTCTTACTGAGGCGGAAGTAAATGATAGTGTGTCGTCAGCGTAAATGCCTACTTGTGAACTTATTATATCAGGAAGGTCAGGAAGAGCGTAGGGCCTAGGATAGAGCTTTGAGGGACACACTGGAAGCATGCCCGTTTAATACGAATTCATTGCACGATTTGACAGGAATGATTGGATTAGATTTTTTTTAATCGTTACACTCCAAGCAAGGTGGTAACATCACTGATGCGAAGGGGGTTCCTAATAGAAATTAGAATTCGGAGGAAAGTAAAGAGAAAGATGAACCAGTTACATGGGGTGTCAGAGAAGAGAGCAAGAGAAGGATGAGAATACATGGAAACTCGCTTGGTCCATGCTTATGGGAGGCAGGAGGGGTTGCCTGCGATGATTGACAGACAGCAGTCTTAGACGCATTGAAATTTACAAGCCACTTTTTACCCCATTAGATCGAACAAGCATTTATTTATACCACAGTTTTGTAGCTTACGCAGAACGCCAGCGTGGCAAGCCCTGTCAAAGGCTTTCGAGATATCCAGAACAACAGATCGAGCCTGGTATATGTATTTGGTGATGGTCATTAGCATATCAGCAGGAGATCTGGCTAAATAGAATCTATAAGTGATTTGTGCCAAATGACTACCGACTATCTGCAGATTATGTAAGTTATATCATAGGTATGACAGTTATAGGAAGAGGAAATTTCCATTAAATTAATTTAAGCTGAATTAGAATTCGAGAAATGGATGATATATGGAATTTATTCATTACTCTTCTTATAATTTAGTAAAGAATACCACAATCAAAGAACTGACTGCAAACGTAAAATTACGCTTGCAGTCAGTTCTTTTTTTCAGTTTGGGGGCAAGATAAGAAAGGGTAAAAGAAAGTAACCCACTTAACAGATTTGTGTGAATGACAAAAAGGAACAGAAAAGGGTTATAAATTATTTAGAGCAACAAGACAAGAAGCGGTGAAGAGCAATGATCGCTGATGTCCTGAAAGAGAAGCTACCGTTCAACAGATCTTTAAAGACCACTAATCATAAGTTTTCTATTCATT
Source organism: Ascarosepion bandense (assembly GCA_037127315.1). Classification (NCBI taxonomy): domain Eukaryota; kingdom Metazoa; phylum Mollusca; class Cephalopoda; order Sepiida; family Sepiidae; genus Ascarosepion; species Ascarosepion bandense. The sequence continues at coordinate 1,104,459 of JBBBDQ010001284.1, read as the reverse complement.
TGCATACCTGTTGAAACAGATGTTCTGATGAATACGTAAAAGAATAAGAAGAACCACAAGACTTATTTTCTTGCTGCTGCTAGTTTAACTGTTTGTTGCGGCGGTAAAAAGGAAATAGATGGAGATGACGACATTCGACAGTGAATGTGTGATCATGACCTATTTTATCATTGGTAACCGGATCAGGCCGTTCTTCTCTTCCCTGTCAATTTAATGCTGACACTGCAGTCGTCACTTCGACTTTTTACATGAGCTTGGCGTATTAACCAACTAGCGATGTACCTCCATTAATTCATTCTTCTTATTCCTCTTTCCATTCTAAATTTCAGATATACTTTCCTTTTCCAAATCGTTTTCTATTATCAATCTCAGTACACAGACATATACAAACACTTGCTTGTATACATTTGTCTGTGAGTGTGTATTTGTGCATGTGCGCGCGTGCACACCCGCTAAAGTTTATCTGTAAAATTTTCGTTCTTATATGTTTATAGAAATTTCTATATTGTTCATAACATTATTTGTAATATTTTAATAAAAATTACGAATTTCTTTATAGTGATATAGTTTTACAAGCAAGTGATAGTAAGCAAGCTTTAAAATTAAGTAAAATATATTTTACAAGGTAGTAACAAGTGCCTAGATTTAATTGCAAAAGAACAAAGACGATAAAAGATATGTGAATGGAGAAAACATAGAGGAAAATCAAACAATTTTAGTGAACTAAAAGAGGAAAATAAACAAGAATAGTTTGAATGTAGAGCAAAATAGAAAAAAAAATAGAAAAAGAAGAAAAGAAGAAAATAAAAATAAAAGGCGAAGAAAATAAAAAATTAATATAAACATTTATTGATAAGGGAAACAGAAAAAGAGAAAAAAGAAAACTTAAATTTGTACTGATTTTGTCTCGTAAACAAGGGGAAAATAAAAATTTGAAAAACGGCGGATGAATACGAAAGATAAATAAGAAACGAACTGGAGTCAGGGAGATAAGAGGAAAAGTAATTTCGTCAAGCCTCTGCGCTTATCATAACAGACGTCAAATTTAATGTGTTAAACGTCTCTCCCCGTCTTGCTATTCTGAATCAAAAACAAGTGTTGAATACACTAATGGGAAATAAATGTATCTAATTCTAAACGTAATAGTTATTCTGGCCTGTACGTTTTCTTTGTCACAGCAGTGCACACAATGTCGATATTTCTGTGGGAATAATTGACAAAAATAACGAAACAGCAAAAGAAAGGCCCTTTGATTTTACACGAAACTCATATTTCCAAACTTCATTATTAAGATGCTACTGGTGACATTCTTATCATCGATCAGCATTAGGTGAGAACTTTATAACTGTATAACCGAGAACTGTATAACATGCAATAACAAAAGTTATTAATCACTTCTCGTACTACGTTAGATAATTTAGGCTTTAACTCCAATGTCTGTTTTGAAAATTAATTTATTTGTTCAGCTGATATATGAACTTCATAATCGGCAAATATCAAATCCAAAAAGAATAGAATAATAGAAGACTAGGCGTGAGTGATTAGTGAAACTGATCTACTGAAAAATATCCAAATGACTGGATTTTTACATTACAGAGAACAAACCGGAATCATTCCGAGAGAATAAAAAATAATATCATCTGGAAATTTGATATAGAAACGGTTTACCGAATCCAGTGCAGAAAACAGGACCTGTCGGTTCTAAACAAGAAGATATTACGCCAGAGAGTGGGTTTTGCTGCTATAGTAGACACTAAAGTATTAGGTTGTTAAAAATATTTGCTGCACGAAGTGTTGTATTATGAAAAACCATTTTAACATAGTATTCACGGTATATATTAGGTGAATTTTGGTAAGCATAATAATTAATGTATGTTCTTTAATAATTTTTTAATTTATACTCAAACAGAAATATTTTTGAAGTATAGAATCCCTTAATTATGACCACGACAAAACATGATCTTTGTTTATTTTTCTTGCATGAGTTCAAACTTGGGCATTGTCCCTCCCAAACTTCTGCCAATATCAACAGAACATGAGGAGATGGATCTACAAGTAATCGGACAGTACGAAGGTAGTTCAAAAATTTCCGTACTGGTGATGAGAGCCTTGAAGATGGAGAAGTTAGAGGACGATCATGTTTTGAAAACAAACAATTGTCCGTAATTGTTGAGCAAAACACACGTTAAAGTGTCAGAGAAATGTCTCAGATGCTTGGCGTCAGCGCTGCAACAGTCTCACGCTATTTGCAGAGTATTGGCAAGGTGTAAAAGCTCGATAAATGAGTTCCTCATGATTTCAATGAAAATCAAAAACTTAGGCGTTTTGTAGTGTGCTCGATGCTCTTTCTGCTTAACACCAACCACTCCTTTCTTGACCGAATAGTTACTGGTGATGGAAAAAAGATCATTTTTGATAACCGTAAATCATCAGCTCAATGGCTTAAACGTGATGAATCTCCCTAACATTTACCAAAGCCAAAGTTGCAGCAGCAAAATATTATGGTAACTGTCAGATGGTTTGCAATTGATGTTATCCACTACAGTTTTTTGAAAGCCATTCAGAGCATTAATGCAGACTTTTACTGCAATCAACTTGCTGAAATGCATGCAGGCCAGTAAAAAATGAAACCGGCATTGTTAAATCGACGTGATACAATTCTAATCCACGATAATGCCACATGTTTCAAGAATTGAGACACGAGAGATTACGAGATCCTCTATATTTGCTTGATCCTTCACCCACTGATTATCGTTTTTAAGCCCTTTAACAAATTCTTAAATTGTAAAACTTTTAGGTCCAAACCAAAGATGGAATCAGCTTTCAATATTTCGTTACATCAGAGCCAATAACTTTTTATCAACGAGTGATAAATAATCTTGTTGAGCAATGGTAGACGTGCATAGATGCTCAAGGGTCGTATTTTGACTAATTTCAACATTTCTACAGTTCATTTTTCAAATATAAAATTATGTTTCTGAAATTTGCCATTATTTTTGTAACAACATAATAAATCAGGAAGAAAGTGAAAAGATAGATCTCTGGCATGGTCCATATATATAAGAAAGTTGTTTAAAATTATAAAAGTTATGGCAGCCGTTATTAGGAGGGATGATAAAAGGTTAGAGAAATTCCTGGGGTACTGGAAATTAAGGGAAGAGTTGCAACCAGACTTATTATTGAAAGCATCTAGAGTACTAAAGAGAGTTGAAAACTTGTTACTTAAAATTCAGTGTAAGCCACCAGTTATATCATGAGTGATTATTATTATTATTGTTAATAATAATAATAATTATTATTATTATTATTTCTTTTTTTTTCTATTGTGTACTCATTATCCCCTGGGTTACAACCAGAAATCTAACGTCAGAAACGGCATCATATCAAAAAACAAGAAGAAAACAAAATTGTAACTACAAACATATATACATTTTACATAAGAAAGTGCATTGTAGAGTTTTTACGAACAATTTTCTGTGTTTCTTTAAATTATGGACTGATAGGAATACTACAATGATTCTATCAGAACTCTTTACAAGCAAACCCAGGGTCTCAGCTAGAATCATTAATGTCTTTCTAGCTCAGCTAGAATCATTAATGTCTTCATGTGCTACATTTTTCATTTTCACTTTCAAATCTTCATATTATGAAAATCTAGGCTACCTTTCAGCCTGCAAGAATTACTATTTCTAATGAAGAAAAATCTGTTTTTGTGCTCTTTGATCATTATGTTTTGGCGGTTAGGCCTTGATTGTTCTGCCTGTGTATATTATAAAGTCCCATAAAATTTGTACATGTCTATAACCGAGTTCATACCAATTTGTTACAGTTTCCTCTCCATAAAAGATACAGATTTTCCAGTGCAGGTATTAGCTCATCCTGTGATGCCGAGTTTTATATTCGGTTTCTGCATTTAGTCCATTGAATTTGCTTTGCTTCTTTTAGGTTCTTTGCCACTGCAATAAGGGAATTAATACACATCTGCTCTTTGGTGAAGCAATAGATAACGGCTCGGGTTGAGGAATCGGAGAACCGAGTTCGAATTCCATTTGGTTTCATTACATTCACTTCCGTGCTTGGGAAAGGTATGAATCCATCTCTTTTCCCTCAAGCTATGGGCAAAATAGCAGAATAGACTGGGCCCTATAGCGTTGTGTGGCAACCGGTCTAGAAGAAAAACCCTGAATTCAAATCAGCCTGGAGAGTGTTGGGTTTTGTCAGGCTGTCGTGCCCAAAGAAGCACCACTTCTACTACGGCTGCAGTACATGTGGTGCTCCTACGACTCACTCGATATTTGGATCTGTCTCTTCTTCATCCGCTTGAAATTTCCATTGGAATTTGTTGGCTTTCTATACTGCGGATTAAAGCTCCACATTTCTTTCATGTTCTTTGAAACAGACTATCATCCAATATTATCTAGCTTCTAGGTATCTCTGACGACCGACTGTCATTTTCAAAAATAGTTCTTTTTCGATAGGTGTGCGGAGTCAAGTGAGGCGCTCTCTCGTTTTATCATTCATTCGCTTCATGTCAGCTAGGTTGTTGGAGTCGTATTGCACCATATGGACAACCAAAATGTTTTCAACGCGGTATTCAACACCAGACGCACACAAGTTTAGTATTCTTTTTTTTATTTTTCTTCATTTGTGTATGTTGTAATTCATATAGTTTGCTGATTTCTATAGGCTTCTTTTTTCAGTCCCCTAATATATGTGATAAAATCGAGATCTATTGATTGTGTTTCTATAGTTCTTTCTTTCTAGTTTCATTTCTCTATTCCAAAGTCCATACTGACGTCATCATTTAAGTATTTTACAGTATTAAGAAGATGAGGATCATTACTGCCCTTACTGTCTTTGGCAAAATGTTTGAGAACATATATGTAGAATAAGTGTTGTTTATTTAGTATCCATAGATATTTCTGCTTATTTCATGTTGACTAGGGTCAGACAAGCAAGAGGTGAGACATGGAGTCTAATTAAAAAATTCCTCATCGGATAACCAACCAATTAGAAGTGTCAATGTTTTTGGTGAATTAAGGGATAATATGTTTTTAACAGGGGTCGGAAAATGCAATACTGAGATTCGAAGGCACATTTGCATGGCCAAGGATGCATTCCAAAAGCTGAGTAGAGTAATAAAAGACAGGTAAATTTTACTGGAAACAAAGAAGAGAGTACTAGATTGTTATGCTATGTCCTTGAATGTGACAGTGAATCCTGAATAATCTCATCAAAGATGAAAGGAAGACTTGATGCAACCAAAATGTGGTTCTACAGAAGAAAATTGAAGATACCATGGACGGAACTCGCGAGCAACGATGAAGTTTTGGAGAGGATGGACACGAAAAGGAAGCTGATACTTAACATCAGAAAAAAAACAGCTAAAGTTTTTAGGAGATGTAATGATGAAGGAGCGCTTGGTAAAGCTGATGCTAACGGGACGGTTAGAGGGGAAGAGAGACAAAGGAAAGCACCGCACAATATACTTGATGGATTTGAGCAGATGGATTAAGTGGGATAACAGGAGAAGGCGTATTAAGAGTGACAAGGGATAGGGAGATGTGGAGGGACATGATCGCCTACGTTCTGAAGAGACACAGCCCATAGAAGAAGAAGAAGAAGAAGAAGAAGAAGAAGAAGAAGAAGAAGATGGTTTTCTACAGTTCTGTATATTTCAGAGAATTTACTATCACCGAGAATACCCTACTTTTTACCCATTTTTCTAGGAGATACGTAATACCATCAGTGATCTATTCTGGAATTTTATTGCGATTATTCATTATTCATTGATAAAATCTGTTTTATGGAGTGATGACAGATGAAGGAGCGCTTGGTAAAGCTGATGCTAACGGGACGTTCCAAAAGTTGAGTACCTAGTCCTTTCCTGTGTATCTTCATTTTGGGGATTTTGTTAATGTTTGTTTTACATTATTTCTGGTTATATTTTTCAATTCTCATTTATCCTTCATTCTTCTCTCTTCTTCTCTTTTCATCCACTCTGCATTGGAATTATAGTTCTTTGTGTTGCTTCAAAGATTTTTGCAATTCTTCAATCGGTGGTGGCTTTTTGATTTCCATAATTTTTTCCAATTCCCTTAAAGAATTTCTTGAGGTCTGTATGGAATATGTTTTTTTTAAATAGAACTTATAGCGCTTTTCATATTGTATTGTTCTTTGTACCCTTAGTTGCAGTTTCTGTTTCAGACATTCACTGATTGGGGCGGATTTCATTTACTCCTTTAATTTTATATATTCGCTTGACCTTCATCCTTTTCCAATGGAAATTATTCACCTATAATTTCCTTCATTTACCACATTAATTTTTCCATTCAAGCATTTTTTGTCCGTTGTTAGATATTTCATTTTTCTTGATATTACGTTATCTAGTAACTGCTAGAACTGTTGCACATATTGCATTATTTACTTCTATAATGTTTTTAATAGTCTCACTGTTAACAATGTTTGTAATAAAGCCTTATATATATTGTACAGTTTGCTTATTGAGTTTTATACTGTCGTGAAAGTCGATCTCTTTTTAACAATTGTGTGCGGAATACTTTAGATCATTTGAATGATGTAGTTTTTCGCGTGAGTGATTTCAACTCTTGTTTTCAAGAAATTGTGCTCTAATTTCGTTTCATTCATCGTTATCGTTGCTAAGGTTTGAATCAGTACCAGAGTTAGATACTTTAGTTCCACTTGTTTCTCTTTCTATGTTATATAGCGTCCTAGCAAAGAAAATGCTGCGGTAGACGTAATTTCGAAGTTAGTAGCGGTATACCAAGTTAACCCTACATAAAGAATAATGCCACCAAGAATGACACACGTAGTACGAAGCCGGAATTTGTTTTACTCTGTTGAAATCAAGAAGATTACATCCTGCCGAATCTGCTTTGAACACAAGCCACAATTTTATAGACCAAAACCACGAGTCCTTAGGAAGTCGACTCAATCATTCGAAAGGATGTAAACTTGAAAGGTCCCCTGGAATAGAAAACCGGGAATCGATGCCTGCTTACTATGATACCCGTCCGCATATCTTTACCCAGTTACAACTCAGGATGTCCATTTTGCTTTAGTGACGCAGCCATGGCACTAACAGAGGAGTCTATTTTCCACGGGGTTGCAGAATTTATAGCAACTATCGCAGCATTTGCTACATTGTTTTGTTTTTTGTTTGTTTGTTTTTGTTTTGTTTTGTTTTGCTTTTTGAATATATTAAAAGCAATAGGAGATAGGGGAACTATTAGATTGTACTATCGGATGTATCTTCTCTGAAAAGAAATTCACTGTGAGTAGTGCGCAAACATGTACACATCTCGCTGGTGCTTGCATGTTGCCAGGAACCGGCATTTTGAACAGAGGTTTTAATTGTTTAGATTCACTCAAATTTTACACTCATAGATTGAGGGTTATCACCCCAATGAAACATTTGTCATAAATTAAATATAAAGTTGTATTTGTTAACAGCCGCCATGACCTGTTTATGGTTGAAATCATAGTCTAAACGGTTCAGTCTACAGACTGTTACATTATAGATGTAGGCAAATGTATCCTTCATTTTTTTCTGCGTTTATAATACAGTCAACAATTCTTTAAAAACTCGACATACCATTAGTAACAGAAAATGAGATCCGTCGAAAATCGTAGAAACGGCCGTTCGCCTCGTTGACTGTATAGGGTCAGTCCTCTGGCTTGATGGTACGCGCTTCGAACATCCAAATGCAATATTTCGCAATTTCACTCACCATCTTTTCGACACTAAACTGCAGGTATGCATCCAACTGAGTTAATCTATTAATTATCTGGGAGTAGTCTATTACTAACTTATTTTTGTGGTTCTCAGAAGAAATTATGAATACCTGTGTCCATCTCGCTTGATTCAATAGCCCCCTTACCAAGTATCCTCGTTACTTCGGTTTTAACCCTCTAGGGCCATTTGTATCACATTTGATACAGTATGAAAACAAGCCTTGAAAGAAATATTTTCCTGAAAAATTTTTTAAGAGAAATATTTTATAAATTTCAAATGAAAGCAGTACTGACTGCTCAGTCAATGAATACCAAATGTTTCCTTATAGGGAAATACAAAATGTTTCCTTATAGGGAAATACTGTATCAAATATGATACGAATGGCCCTAGAGGGTTAATAAACTGTTTGTCATATTGTGAAAACCGTCTAGATTTTACTGTTATTGGTTTGTAGTCCGGTGTTAGGCTGTTAAAAAGTGACGGGTACTGAGCGTTGATTGCTGCTAGTCCGTAGATTTTTAAGGTTGGTTTGGGTACTCCAAAAGTGATTATGATACTAGAATGCTGACACTAGAAATCTTGCCCTAGTATCACGCTGCAACAAAGATTCTTCATTACTGATAGTTATGTGTGAATGTAAGAATTATTTTTAGCTGAAGTCTGACTAGGCAGTACTTAATTACTTGAACGCACAAAGAAATGTTCGCTATAGTTATTTTGTCGGAGCAAGGAAAGATTCGCCACATTTGAATCAATGTGGTTCGTATAACTAATCGTGTCAACGTAAATTTTAGCTTGGTTTTCGAAAGGCAGTCTGGAGAAGCAGCAGTTATGACAGAAATATTAGAGCTATTCTTTGTTGGACAGATGAAGAGTGACATAACTTCGAAAAACGTCCAAGTTTTTCACATTTACGACATCTGGTTTTTATAGCTGGACAGGAATATTGGAGAGGAAAAGAGTCCACAGAAAAAAACTTTTTTTGCTGACACTCTTAAATATTATTATTATTAAAAATACAAACAGAATCACCACAACATTTATGATTGCCAGTAGATTTTACTATATCCTCATGGAAATATTATATTGCTTTGGGCTGTGTTATATTGTTGGAGGATAACAAATTATTATTCTTAATGTCTGTCCCATTGTTAGGCAGGGCTTAACTTTTAAAATATGAAAAGTAATAAACTTACCCATTCTATACTCTCGGGGAATAAAGGGTTGGAAGCGACTGCTAAGTATAGAATTGAAACATAATTCATAGGCCTGGATTTGGCAAGAACAAAATTTATATTATTAACGAATGAAAAGGCAAGAAAGTGTAAAACTGGCGCATTAGGACACATGTACATCAGTGAGTTCATTTTACGTTGACAGGTAATCCCAGGCTGTGTGTGCTCAAATTATTTGAAAAGAGTGAAGGTTGAATTATGAAGAATTGACAGGTGAAAGTGTTGAAAGATACAGCGTTGCCACAAGCTAACAGTATATCTTATGGAATCAGCACAGTTGCCATCCATAGAGAGATTGAAGTATCGAAAGTATGAGGAAATCCACTGAGACAATAAAGATAATTGACTATGATGGAGTTGCCTTAAGGATGCTCGGCATTTGAAGTATCCGTCTCTCTCTGTCCCACCATATTATCAAGTTGAAGAAAAGTTCGAATAAAAGTCATTTATGAAATTGTTTGATACAAGTCTGATCAATTGGGCAGAATTATGGGAGAGGTACCATTAAAAAAAATGCTAAAATGATTCAAGCCTGTGAAGAAAATTAATTTTGAGCAGTTGAAAAATACATTAAATACAATAATAGAGACAAAATCTGTTTGGGAAGATAATTTCCAAGATAAACTGGTCTACTATGCCGGTAAGTTTAGTAGCTATAGCAGTGATAGTATCAGTACTATTGGTGAAGAGAAGGCGTGGAAAAAAAGGTAATCGGACAAAGTGTACAGGCAAGTGTGCAGGAAGACAAGAGAGGGATATAATTTAGTGTTATTTAGCAAAGCAGGTTTAAATTTGGCTGAGAGCATTTCAGTAAACAAACTGAAAATGGAATCGACATCTACCTATGAGAAATTAAAGCTCGCTGGAGGGAGGGGTGTTAAATCTCCCCTCGAAAGAAAGACAGGATAGGATAGATAAACTACCAAAATTGTAAAAACAAAAGAAAAACGAACAGACATTAATGAACTAAATAGTAAGGGGAGTTGCGAGCCTTAGGATGCATGAATTAAGTTGTAGGAGGGTGCGCGATCCCCAAAAGCAATGGCAACCTAGCGGGATAATCTTCTGCCCAGTCAGTCATGTCTTCGGGACATGATCGCCCAAGCGTGTTTCACGTATGGCACTTAACTAACTGACTGAGGTATATATATATATATATATATATATATATGGCAAAACGGATGGAGATATCCATATGCATGATAGCAGAAAAAAAGATTTTTTTAATTTCTACTGCATGTTTAGTATAAACATGTTGAATGAGTTAAGTTGTAAGGTGTGGTGCAAGCCACAATTGAGGATTTAAATATATATAAACAAAATCTACTGAGATATCCAGGTGAGTGATAACAGAAGTACTTTTTAACTTACTACTACATGTTAGTTGAAACGTTTTTTGTTTTTTTTTTGCATTACCTGTTAACTTCACTAAAGGAGAAGGTGGAATTCGGTTGTCGATTACAAAAAAATGACAAACGTTTAAAGGACCAATGTGGCACTGGGTTCTCAAGGAATTCACCAGAAAAAAGTAAAAAGAAGAGGAAAGTGAAAAGAGTAAAAAGGAAGAGAAAGAAAATAAAAGGTTTGCAGAGAGTATAAAAGGCTTGAGTTACATTCTTTTGAAGGTTCAGCTTACTAAAAAGGAAGAAAATAATTAAACTGGCAGGTGTTTGTCAAACAAATCTTTATATATTCATTTATTCCCTATATCATTCCTACATAAGAAGGCATCACATACAATATTCAATAGTTCTTGATTGAAACTACCTTATTAACCTTTTCTGTAAAAATAATCTTTACCTTGTGATTAATTGATTTTTAGAATATGACAAGTAATAATTAAATGAACAATTTTACGTTTACTTGAACCAAGTGGAACACAGCATATAAAAGAATAAATCGCTCATTTTTAAGTTACATGTTACAAAATCATGAGAGATTTTTAAAATTTCTCCTTTAAGCATTTAATTATTTATAGATAAAAATAGTAGCAATTCTTTATATATGGAAGTTGTTACACAGTTAATATTTTGTGTGTTTATAAATCCTTACGAAATTTTAAGCTACATAATATGAAACTATTATATGAAACTATTATGACATCTATAAGCAAATCAGGGAAATCGTTATGAAAACATTTTACATCAGAAATGTCCTTGAAAAATCAAAAAGATCTCTAAGAAATCGGTCGCATCATCATGACATTGTTGAAATAAAATCATTAATCGGTGAGTTAAGCAAATTTGAAGACTTTCTACTGTTTACACAGTAGCGCCGTAGTCAGTCACAATGCAGCTTGATTGCTGCTGCTTCAAGCAGACTTGCTTACATAAACGTATATAAAGATTAATATGTTTATATAAAATTAATTCTTTTACAATTAGATATTTCATTTAATATATGCACATGTAACACACACGTACATGTATGCGTAGTTAACATGTACAGTCAAAACAGATGCAATTAGTTTATTTACAGTAAAGGATTCATTGTCTTTCCGCATTTGTAAGTTTCTTTCCACTCTTGTTGACACAAAACACATGGCTTCTGCTCCGATGAACTTCACTCACTGGTGCCCCCTATATATGAATTTAATCGAGCCACAAGATTAGCAACTAGGTCCTACCATTTTACTGTGAAACCAATAAAATATAAATGCAAATTCTACTCCTTCAGCTTCTTTTCTCGCACTTCCCGCCTGTGGAATTCCCTTCTGTTTACTTGCTTCCCCGACATCTACAATCTCCAATAATTTAAATGTAAAGTCACTAATCATATCCTATCTCACTAACCTGCACCCTCTTTCTCATGCCCCTTTCTCCGTCCACTCGACTCTCATCCTTCTGTTACCCAGTTCCTGACACCCTCTATAACCTGTCACTCTTTCTCATAACTTTCCTCCTATGTAACCCCCTGCACAAAAAATGCCTTGTTTGGGGCGATATGATTATAAAAAAAATGAACACAAGTCTGAGAAAGCTGTGTTTGTATATGGTTGCAATTATATATATATATATATATATATATATATATATATATATAATACTTGCATATGTCTGCACATATTAACTACGCTATATGAAGTGATAACCAAAGCTTCGGAGAACTCAATTATGAAAAATATTGCTACTTTAAAGTACGTTCTCATAAATATGTATACAAAAATCAAGATTACTGCACACAAAAGCTAGCCAAAATAATGAGCTGAAAGATTCACTGAAAATATGAGGGGCTCGTATTATAACACACACACACACACACACACACACACACACACACACACACACACACACACACTAATACTTTAATGTATGTTTTAAATATTTCTAAATATTACTTTAATTAACTATGTATGATATTGTAATAATATTAATACATTGATATTTAGTATTTTAATACATATTATTTTATTGAAAGATTTAACAACTTTTTTAAAAAAATTTTATTTATAAAAATTTGCTTAATACTTGTATAAACTGTTTTGTCACTTGTTGGTCAACGGATAGATCCAAGTATAAAGGTAAATATACAGAGGATATCTTCACAAATCACCTCACATTGTTTCGTTTCTCGTTTGTACAGGTATTGAAAAAAACTGAGAAGATCTAGTATATTTTCATAAAAGAACTGATCTGAAAGTAAGTATATTGCCATGGTGAGAATGAAAACCATGAATTCCTGTTTTCCTTATATTTGTTATTTATTCAAGGATTCGTCAGATAGGAACACTTAAGATATCATCGCTGCTATGGCAGACTAACGGTCAAGATGTTCCAAACACCACGTCACACGACTTTGACTATGAACGACGTCACGTCACTCTATAATGGTTGTTCGTAACTGACAGGCGAGTTGACGACTAACAACTGACTTCTATCTGCAACTTAACAACATAAGACCGGAATTAAAACTCCCCATAGGATAGTTGATCGCGACATTTCTTATTTGTTTATTTATTTTGTATTTCCTGTTTTGAATCTCATATTTACATTTGTTTTTGTTAGTCATAAAACAACAAACTACTCTGTCCCAGATAAAATAATTTAGTACCACTTAACTCATTTTTTGTCTTTTAAATCACGATTGGGTTTCATTGTTTCACGCATTCGTCATCTAAGTCTGTCTCAAAATGTTTTCAAAATCTTTAATTTCATTAATTCTAAAAACAAAGCTAAAAACATCTAAGCATTTGTGTTTATCATCCAATCACGCTCCTAAGAAAATTTAAATCTCGTTACCACCTTCCCACATATGGATGGTGCAATGGTGATAAAGAATAGGAAACTCGAGAGGTAAGTTCAAATTTGAATCTTGTTCGTTATAATACAGATAGTGTAATGGATAGCGGCTAGAAATAGTAAATCGGAGAGGTAAGTTCAAATTCCAATCGAGTACCTTACATTCACTAACGCGCACATACTCTTAGTGTAAGTATGAATTCCTCAGTTATGTGTTAAATAGCAGGACTGACTGGGCTCTCTGGCAGTGACTGGTCACTAGTCTAGTAGATAAAAAAAACTTATTTCAAAACTATTACGATCAAATTACAGATTGCCTTTTGGCAAGCCATCGAAAAACACCCGAAAGCTACATCTGCTAGAATTATGATAACGGCATCAGCACCCGGAACTTGGATATGGTCAATCGCAGAATCTGACAGACAATGCTTTTGACATTGAACTGTTCCTTACTTAAAAATGAGGAGACCTAATTATTCAGAGTAAGTTTGGAACACGGAGTTGCATCTTGTGTTCGTAATATTTATGCAAAGAAAATCCTATGATGGTACACGTAAACACCAGAAAGAAGTGTATTTAAATGCCAGGGAACATCCCGAGGGACAACCTAGTTAGTTTTCACCCCACGTTTTTATCAAGCCGACAATAACGTAAACTTAAATGACTTCATGTAGCACTGCTGTAGTTGTTTTTTAAACCAATCAAAACACAATCATTCGTTTTCGAAAACGATCTGTTCATATTAAAATACAAAAAAAAAATAGTCAATATAAAATACATCTCTCGAAGTAGACCAATCACCGTGCGAGTTAACTCTTCCATTTTGCAGGACTTCGACAACATTCTTTTTGACTCTGGCAATTGTAATTTGGAAAACTTTCGTTATCACTCCCAAATTATCGGTTGCTCCATTATCTTTATTCTACTTTTTTTTCAAAACTTTCACAGAAATACGTAAATCAGAACCTCCTAAACTAGGATTGTAGTCATAATAATAACTTATTTGGTTGTGACTCACAGAGCGTTCATTCATTATCCTTATTTTCTTATCACAAAAAGAATATTTTTATTTCAGAAGTAAACAGAAAGCGGAACAGTTTGTTTTCTTTTGTACAATTGATTTCTTATATAAAAATTGGATTCGTTGTTTTGAAATGCAGGGGATTCCGATGTTTATTAATGTTCATATTTCTTAAAACAGTTTTCAAAACGCAAAATATACCGAATATCTCGTTATCTACTAAGCGTACATTACATGTGGCACAAAAAAAGCAAGTATAAAGCAGTAAGAATCGAACTCACTACTCAGTCGTAATTGATCTAGTGAGACAAGTTTGCTAACCATTGCACCACATCGAAGTGCATATGCTGTGATCTAGAAATCCTTGACATAAGCAGATAATTTTAGGTCAGTGGTTCTCGCTTACGAACAAGCTTTGAAATTGTGAAATGTTTCTAGGGTCATGATATTTCCTATATTTATTAAATCAAACTTTACTATTTACTAATCAAAAAATCGCTATCTTAAAAATATTATTTCTTTAGATTATTTGAAATTTCATTATTTACATAAAAATTAGTTTAACTAGTAATACACAACTATCTAAGCACTTGATGTTTGTCTTTGAATACTGGATTCACCCTTATTTGTATGTAAACTATCATTGTTTAAAATATTATCTACACATGTCGCCTTTCCTTTGAAAAAGAAAAATTATAACTGGTTGGTAAATAATTTTGAGGGTGACAATGCAGTGTCATCAGTTCCCAAATAGGTATTTATACTGATTACAAGTATTTACTCCGGTCATAATGCTAAGTTGGATAGGTTCGACAAATGTCGCTCTCAAATTAATTTCAATCAGTTGAAATTTCTGAGGTAAAAAAATGGCTTGAAAATGGCTTCCAAAACGAAACTGCTGTTCTTCATCGTTGAGTGCTATTTTTGGCATCCCCCAACATGGCTGTTGTAAACCTAGAGGAGATAAACTTGAAGCAGTAGGGTGCTTGTTCCTTTCAACTGTAGGGGGTCATCACTAAAGCCGGGGGTGCGTAGGCCATGTCTGGTACAAGTCCACTTCCAAACATAGCCGGTAATCCCCGCATTTAGAGATATCATCAGGTTGTTGAAAAAATAAGTGGAATTTTGTTAATAGAACTGGATACTATAACATATTTGTGAGAAGAAAAATGTTCATTTTTCATGTTAAAATAAAAATTTATTAAAAGAAAGGAATAACAAGAATTCGTAGAAATTAATGTTCAATGAGAAAGTTAAAGACATCAAGATTTGTAAAAACTGTTCATAGTAGTAATTGTTGAAAGAGTATATGCGTATGTACGTATGTATGTATGTATGTATTCAGTAGGAATGACTTTGGGTGGAGAAGAAGTAGAATGAAAAGAAAAGGAGGACAAATATCTGAGTTGACCTGAATCTTCTCTCGTTACAATGGATTTTTTTTAAGAATCTCGATATATAGATGAGCACCAGACTATATATGGCAGCAGGGACATGCAAGGAGGAAGGAAGGCTTGGAGAACCTGATACTAATAGGCCAGATAGAGGGAAAAAGAGACAGAGGAAAGCAGCGGATAACATATTTTAAGGGCCTGAGCAGGTGGATGACAGAACGGGAGCTGCTAAGCGTTACAGAAAATTATTAGGATTATTAATTTACTGTTCGCTATCTGATGGGTTTGTCTACAACACGACTCCTTGTCATAATTCTACCATCAATGGATCTGCTCAAAAGTGTCTGAAATTTGCTTTTTCATAACTGAATTCATCAGAACTGATCTTTAGTTGTCATCCTCTAGAAGGATGGACGTATCATTTCTTTTATGCGGTTGTTGTGAAAATGAATTATCTTGATTTGTCGCATTTATTATTAACAACTGCAGTTGTCAAAGTTTTACCATTTAACTATATTCGTACGCTATCACCTGGCTTCAACAATCCGAGTACTTTTCTTGTATGTCGATTGATATATTTTTGCTGTTTTTGACGTTCCGCATGTTTTTTCGAACTAGAGATTGATTTTCTGTATATGGGTAATGTTTTTAGGTCGTTCATTAGAAGTTGTGCAGAAGATTTTCTCATTTTATCTGTTGGTCCATTTCTTACTTCTAATGATAGGTTACAACCGTTATCTCCAATCTTTTCAGTAATCCGAAATCGACACAAGCATGATTTCCCAGAATTGGTGAAACATTCAGATTAATAACTTCTAATCTTGTTGAAAAAGCATTTCAGTTTTACTTTCCCTTCGGGTTGGATGATATATTGACTGTAATCATTCAATTGAACTTTGTCTGCAAGTTGTGAAATGTACGCAGGTACTTTGGTGGCTTGATTTGTAGTGTCCGGTTTGAAATTAATAGTTGTGCCATTTACTACCATCTCTCGATGTCACTGCGTTTGTTTCTAACGTGTTACTATGTAAAAATAGCTGCGGGAAGAGGTGTCATTTGGCACTTAGGTTGTGGAATAAAGTGTCATTTGACATTTAGATATGTGACACAGGGTTTTCCAACGTTCCCACTATTCCTCTGTTCTGCATTGCTGCCAAAACGAGGGTTTCTTTTTTATATATATACTTCACGCTAACTTCCATGACTCGGCAATTGTCTGTTGCATTTTTTAAGGTAATGACAGTCTCGAAGTAGTAATTCGCAAGTGTCATCAAGATACTCTATGTAATTCCGTTTCTGGGTAAGTCGTCGTGAAGTTTCAGTTTTATATGTCATAAATAAGTAATTTTTTCTGTAAGTTATTGTTTTCTGCTGAAAAATAAATATATCTAATTTAAATTAAGTTTTTTCCACTCTCCGCTTGACTACCAGCAATCAAGCAACAAGGCAAACATTATGAGTGACAAAGATTCTCCAGGTAACAGAATATTTATTTATGCACAAGCTGGTCATCACCATACTTAAATGTAACTTATAACATTCCCTGAATACCTAAACTAACGCCCAATTTTTACAACCATGTGGAGTGGCCTTTTTAAAACGAGGTTTTTGATATGTCTTAAGACCCATTGAAATAAGTATATTACTGGGATATGCTCAATGGAATGTGGAATGTTAGAGAGGGTATGAACAGTCATTTAACATTTTGTTTCAATCAAAGACCGAGGCGAAGAGCTTCGCCATATTGTGTCGAGAGGGGGAATATGACTTTGGGGCTATTTATAATAGAGGACACATCCTCTTTTCCCATTGTTCATAATTTGATTGATGATCTTTCAGAATTCTTGATTGATGATCTTTCAGAATAAAATATTTAAAAATATTAAAATGTAAGTGGGGGGGTATACATATAATTCCACAATATAATTTCACTCTTGTGGAATTATATTTTAATTTTTTTTTTCACATTAAAATTTACTTTTAAACGAATTCCATCTTCTCCTAGTATTGTGAGTAATCCTTTTTGTTTTGTCCTCTTTCTGTGCCCTTCATAATTAAGCCAACGAAGCCCTTGATAAGTGTTGGCCGAAAGGTTCCTCGGGTTTGGGATAATTATGACTTCTATTCTTTTTAAAGTTACTTGTGTTTTCTGTGGGTACAAATCATTATTTATATATTTCTGTCAAAGGTACCTCAGACGATTCATTGGCCAATTTAATCAGGCTATAAGACTTTGATATAGGGTCAATAATCTGAGAATCAGATCTTGTTTGTCATGTGGTGTTGTTCCTTCTTTCATTCAGAGAAGACTGACCAGGATTAATACCACTGGT
Organism: Ascarosepion bandense; assembly: GCA_037127315.1. Classification (NCBI taxonomy): domain Eukaryota; kingdom Metazoa; phylum Mollusca; class Cephalopoda; order Sepiida; family Sepiidae; genus Ascarosepion; species Ascarosepion bandense. Next base: position 1,086,482 of record JBBBDQ010001284.1, on the reverse strand, counting down.
ACCTCCATTGAACACTCGCTTATCAGGTGTGAGTTAAATAAATTATTTGATTGTTCTAACGTTCTTTTTGTTCTATTATGAATGACATTAAGGCAGAAATAAGCTTCTTTGATTATTTCCGTTTCTCTCGATATTTAGTAAATTGCAGATTACGTCTCGAAAAATCTGCTAACGAGAGAAATAGTAAGTACTTGGATTACCTGATCACTAGAAGGTATGGTTCTGTTTCTGGTGATTTACACCAACATATTTTCAATTATTCTAATATAAGTCTCATTGGGATTGAACTTTCAGTTCTCTCCCGTGGATTAGACTTTTGTATTCCGCCTTCTAAGATCAATAAGGAACAAATTTATTCTGAATTCGAGTTATTGTACTCGCAAATTATTCATCATGTTCCTAGATCTTCTGAAAAGTGCGTGAAAGATTCTTTTGACTGGCGTAGTGTTCATTATCGAACAATTAAGTTTTTACGTTCTCGGGAAGACATTTATATTACCAAGCCAGATAAGGGCTCCGGTGTTGTTATATTAAATAGACAGGATTATAATGCATAATATTTTGGATGATCCTTCTAAGTTTGCTATTATAGGTCCTGCCGATACATCTGATAACACTGGTAAAATAGAAGCCAAAATTCAACGTTGACTATTGTCCTTGTATAAGAAAAATTTGATTTCCAAAGACATCTACAGCAGGATCGCAACACCCTAGAATGTACGGCCTTCCAAAAGTCCATAAGGAAGGAGTCCCCCTTAGACCTATTTTGTCTATGGTGGGGTCTGTACAGCATGAGTTGGCTAAGTGGTTGGCTGAGATTCTCCAACCTCTGTCTGATGCACTGTCTACGTACAATGTTCTCGACTCCTTCAGTTTTTCTAGTTTCGTCAGAAACTTAGATTTTTCCTCAAGAGATACATTTATGGTCTCTTACGACATAGTCAGTCTGTACACAAATGTTCCGTTAACTGATACCATAAACATTTGTGTAGACATGTTGTATAGAGGAAATTTGGGCCCCGCAGTGATTCCCGAGGAGTTATTCTTAGAGTGTATGCGGCTGGCAACTGAGGGAGTCGAATTTAGTTTTGACTGATGGGGTTGCGATGGGTAGTTCTTTGGGTTCTGTTCTTGCAAATATTTTTGTGGGATATCATGAGCGTGTGTTATTTGAGAAGGTTGATGAGCCTTTAATATATCGACGTTATGTTGATGACAACTTCTCTTTATTTGATAATGCTTCTGACGCTGAACGCTTTCTAGTTCAGTTAAACTCTTTACATCCCTCTCTTCAGTTTACTATGGAGACAGAGAAGGATGGATCTCTCCCATTTTTGGATGTCTGTGTTCAGCGACGGGACGGAGTTTTCGTGACATCGGTATTTCGCAAACCCACTTTTACTTGATTGTACACTAATTGGAACGCATTTGTTCCTAAGTCCCGTAAAATAGGTCTAATAGAAACTTTGGTTCACCGTGCCCTTAATATTTGTTCTCCGGAGTGTTTGAGCAGCGAATTAATTTGCTTGCAAAATATTTTCGAAGGGAATGGGTACCCAACTAACGTGGTAAAACGGGTTATTGATCATAAGGTCAAACGTTTTAAAGAACCAAAAGTTGAAGGACCTAGTCGCTGTCCCTTGTACTTAAAATTACCCTGGCTTGGAAGAAAATGTCAAACTGTTACTGATAAAGTTTCGGCTTGTGTTTCGTCCGGTTATTTTTCAGTGCAGTTGCGTGTTGTTTTTCAGACAAGACCTGTCTTTCCATCCTTCAGTAAGGATAGGTTGTCCTATTTTCGGAAAAGCTCTGTTGCTTATAAATTTAAATGCTGCTGCGATGTGGCATATATAGGACGAACCATTCTGAGGTTGGAGGCGCGGGTTGCGCAACACGTCCTCGCGAATATACGTTCATGTAGCCCTCTTAGAACTATAAGAACAACCCAAGCAGTTCTGGATTCAGAAATTGGCCAACACCTGCTGGACAATCAAGCATGTGCCTCCTCGTATGAGGACAATTGGTTTTCTGTTTTGCACAGTGCTCGATCGGCACATAATCTTCGTGTTTTGGACGCTATTTGCCTAAAGATCCAGCAACCGAGCCTGTGCAGGCAGAAAGAGCATTTCCTTCGCTCCTTACAATTACTGGAGAGTTTGTGAGTGTAACATTTTTCTCCTTTTTTCACTCTTGTGGAATTATATGTACACACCCGCCTTACATTTTAATATTTTTCTCTCATTAAAGTTTACTTTTAAACGAATTCCATCTTCTCCTAGTATTGTGAGTAATCCTTTTTGTTTTGTCCTCTTTCTGTTCTCTTTATAATTAAGCCAACGAAGCCCTTGATAAGTGTTGGCCGAAAGGTTCCTCGGGTTTGGGATAATTATGACGTCTATTCTTTTTAATATATATATATATATATATATATATTATTTTCTAAACATATATTGTTAAATATAAGAGACAATGAATGTCTATTATGTTTAATCATGAGCCGTTCTAAACATCGTATTTTGGCTTTAATTTCATGTGAAAATAAAGACAAAAATCCTCCAACATTTGGATAATTTTTATTAAGTTGGTTCTAGGCTTTCGGCTCACATCAGTGAGGTTACAGGGACGTTAACATAAAAACATCCACCATCACCATCAAGATTTTATCTTGTGTTGATATAAAACTTTGCTAAGCAACGATAACAGTTACCAAAAATAGTAAACGCAGTCCGTAAATTTATAATGCGGTTCTATGATGTCACATCACGTGAGAGCTCGAAATGATAACAGAACCATATATTTAAATGCAATGTAATGTGCTATGACCAGATTTAAACGTGATTTTATTAAGTGTGGGTTGTTTGGATTTAATGTAGATGGCCTCCAATATCTGAAGGTTCTTTTTACTGTGTGTATGAGTGAGGATTATTGTTATCGACTAAAATCTGTCTTATATTACCTTACATGGCTATGTTTTTCTAAGAAATGTTGTTTAATTGTACTCTGATCAGAAAGGTGACAGGTAAGTCTACGAGAGAGCGTAGTTGTAGTAAAACCAATATATGTAATGGGCTTATTATTAGTAGTACCAGAGATACAATCTCTGAAATGAAGAAAGAAAATTAATTAATTAATTAAGAAAGAAAGAAAATTAATAAAATCTCTTATATTTAACAGTATATGTTTAGAAAATTATCTGCTGCCTCGATACACTAAATATATATGTTAATGCATGTTTCATTAAATAATATAAACATGTTTTGTCTATTTTATGTAACTTTTTTTCATATTCTCTGATAAGCTTAATAGCAATTATCATTAAATGAAGAAAGAAAATTACAATATTGTTACATAATTTTTAATAATCCAATCTGAGCTTTCGGCTTACATAAGCCGAAAGCTCAGATTTCATCTAGTTCACATGTGTTTTATTGTGCAGCTAACGTACGTGTTGTTTTTTAAACCAAGTCTGTTCCTCTATGTATGCGTAAAGACGTTGTATCCCACATTATATTAATTCTGTTATTTATTATTTTAAATGTAGTTGTGGACGTGACTACATAAAAACTTGGTTCCAAAATTCTCAATTCCTTATGAATCTTAGGTAATCCATAAAGGCGGGGACGAATAGAGCCAGACGGTCTTAATTCCTTGTCCATTTCAGAGGAAACAACACCACTTTTACCCATTTGACGAGATGTTTCTGAAATCGAATTTCAGAAGTCAGAGTAGAATGATGTGTGTGAATGGAACCAAGACGTTGAAACTTAGAAAGATCATTAAATATACTTAACATTTTATTAATGTAGTCTTGGCAGTCAATAAGGACAGCGCCAGATCCCTTATCCGGTTTCGTAATAACCATAGAGTGGTTATTCTTAAGGAATCTAATGACCCGATGGTGTTATTCTTAAAAGATCTAATGATTCGAAGTCACCAATTCGATTCAGAGAAAGAATCAGGAGAACTGGCATAAGAATGAGCCAAATCATTTAATTTGGCTCGAAAGTTGCTGGATTTATTGCTAGACACATGTTGAAGCTTAGAGAGGCGAGCGTAAAATACCTCAAATTCTGAAAATAATTGATCAAAATAAGGAGAATGTTAACATACACTTCCTTTACTGATTCTTATCAATACAATTGAGAAGAAGGATTCTTTTAGAAAAAGATTTTATCAAATCCTCCATAAAAATCTGTTTTTAGACTAGAACGAAGTCTCAAATTTCTAATTCTAAACAAAATATGGGAGAGACATACATACATACATATATATATATATGCATATATATTTATACGTATATATGTATATATATATATATATGTATATGTATATATATATATGTATATATATATATATATATATATATATATATATATATATATATATATATATTAAATGAAAGCAACACAATCAGTAAAATCCCATTTCAATCTAGTCACAACATATTATATTGCATTTGGACATAGGTTTTCTTGTTAACATCTTGGTCTCTCACGTGGTGTGACATCATAGAACCGCATTAGAAATTCACGGACTGCGTCTACTATTCGGTGACTGTTACCGTCGCATAGCAATGTTTTATGTCAACATTAGATATTCTCAACTTTGATGGTGGATGTCTTTATGTTGACGTCCCTGTAACCAATCTGAAGATAGTTCATGTGAGTCGAAAGCTTAGAACCAGCTTAGTAAAAATATTCAAATGTTGGACAATTTTTGTCTTTTATCATCTGAAATTAAAGCCAAAATCCGATGTTTAGAACGGCTCATAATTAGACATAATAGACATTCATTGTACGTTATATTTAACAATATATTTTCAGAAAATTATCTGTTGCCTCGATATATATATATATATATATATATATATATATATATATATTGCAAATGAACTTAAGATTACCGCTCTCAGTGAGACCCGTCTCGCAGAGGAAGGACTCCTGTCAGAGTCATCCGGCTACACTTTCTTCTAGACTGGACGAGGAAGAAATGAACGCAGAGAGGCTGGGTTTGGCTTTGCTCTTAAAACTAAACTTGTAAGTAAGCTAGAAGTCAGACCCAAGGGAATAAAAGATCGTCTCATGACTGTCCGCCTTCCCTAAGCAAATAAAAGTTTGTCACCCTTGTTAGTGCTTACGCTTTAACAATGTCGAGGTAAAAGACAGGTTCTACGAGGATCTGAAGCAAAGCATAGCAGCAGTGCCCCGGTCAGGTAAGCTTGTCATCCTTTGGGACTTTAATGCTCGTTTTAGAAGAGACCACATCTTATCGGAAGGACTGATAGGACTGCATGGTGTGGGTGAATGCAACAGTAATGGCGTCCGTTTGCTGGAGACCTATGCTGCTCATGAATTACTCGTCACAAACACGGTCTTTCGTCTCCCTAACAAAAACAAGACATCATGGATGCATCCACGATCCAAGTACTGGCATTTGCTTGACTATGTCATTGTCAGGCAAAGGGACAGGTGCAAAGTGAAATTCACAAAGACCACGTGTGGTACCAAGTGCTGGACTGACCACAGACTGGTTATCACCACGATGAAAATCCATATTAGCTCCCAAAGGAGACCACAGGGCTTCAAAGTAACAAAGCACCTGAATGTCTTAAAGCTAAGTAACAATTCCGCCAAGAAACAACTGGCAAAAAAGTTGGTGGCAAAGCTTCCCTCCACCCAGCACATAGCCTTCTGCAGATGTGGAGACTGAATGGGGTTGCCTACGTGAATCCATTTACACTGCTGCATTAAGTGTGGTAGGTTACATTCCTCGCAAGCACCAGGTTTGATGAAAACAACAGCCTCATTCAGCCTCTATTGGAGAAAAAACATAGATATCATCTTGCATTACTCCTCCAAAAGAGATGCCTTCCGTACAGCCAGAAAACTTGTCTAGTTAGAACTTCTCAAAATGCAAGCCGACTGGCACAGAAAGTAAGCCGATGCCATACAGAGATTTTCAGAGAGGAAAGATATTAAGAACTTTTATAGTGCCCTCAAAGCGGTCTACGGTCCTGTCTCATATGGTTCCCTCCCCGTCATGAATGAAGATATCTGACAGAGGGGCGATACTCCAACGCTGGGCAGAACTCTTTGACAGAGTCCTAAACCGGCCCTCAATCATCAATGAGGAGCTTATCGCTCGGCTTCCACAGGTCTCTTTTAACAGATAGCTTGAAGAACCACCAACAGAGAATGAAGTTTCAAAGCTATTGGACAGATGTTCTGTGAAAAGGCATCTGGTTCTGACTCAATCCCATCTGAGATATACAAGTACGGCGGCCCAGGGATGACCAGGAGCCTGACACACTTGTTCACAATAATGTGGGCACAGGATAAAATGCCCCAAGAATTTAAAGATGCCTTAATTATCCACCTGTACAAGAAGAAGAGGGCCAGAAATTCCTGTGACAACAATCGTGGCATTTCTCTGCTCTCAATAGCTGCGAAGATCCTAGCCCGTGTTCTGCTGAACCGCCTTAATACACATCTAGAAAGAGACCTACTCCCTGAGAGTCAATGTAGTTTCCGTGCGGGCCAAGGCACGGTTGACAACTCGGCAATTGCAGGAACAGTGCCAGGAACAGAATGTAGATCTGTATATCACCTTCGTAGATCTCACAAAACCATTTGATACAGTTTGCCGTAATGGGTTGTGGAAAATCATGGCAAGGTTTGGGTGTCCAGCCAAATTCATTGCAATGATCAGAGAGTTTCACGACGGCATGAATGCCAGGATGCAGGATGATGGTGAGTACTCCTAGCCTTTCCCTGTGACAAATGGAGTAAAACAGGGTTGTGTGCTGGCTCCTACTCTGTTCAGTATAGTCTTCTATGCAATGCTCAAGGATGCCTTCTGGGATGGAAATGTTGGTATCACTGATGGCGGTCCGTTCAACCTCCGGAGACTGCAGGCGAATACAAAGGTGAGAACAGATATTGCTCGCGACTTCCTGTATGCTGACGACTGTGCACTAAACGCCAACTACCAATTGGATATGCAAAGGAGCCTGAATCTCTTTGGGCCGGTCATACATACAGCTTGCAAGGATTTTGGCCTCACCATCTTTACTAGGAAAATTGAGATCTTGCACCAACCAGTACCTACAGTCCCTTTTATTGAACCCAGCATCTTTGAGGTTGACAGCCACACAAAAGTTTGTGTATCATGGCAGCACACTATCATACTGCACAAACATCAATGATGAGGTTACCCACAGGATAGGAAAAGCCAGCACAGCATATGGCAAACTGAGAGAGAGAGAGAGAGAGAGAGAGAGAGAGAGAGAGAGAGAGAGTGTCTGGCAGCACCGTGGACTGAGTATAGACACACAGCTTCAAGTGTATAGAGCTGTAGTCCTTCCATCCCTGCTCTATACTTGCAAAACATGGAGAGTCTATAGCAGACATGCGAAACAACAATGCCTTCCATAGGAGGTGTCTGAGTGCCCTCCTCAATATCAAATGGCAACATAAAATTCCAGACTCGGGTGTGCTGAAACGTGCCAAGTTTGACAGCATTCACGCCATGCTTCTGCGCTCTCAACTTCGATGGGCTGGTCATACACACCGCATGGAGGACAGCCGACTACCGAAAAGGCCCTTCTATAGTGAACTTTCCACAGAGAAACGTTCACTTGGCCGGTCAAAGTTGAGACAGCTTAAAGGAGGCCCTCAAGTACTGTGACATCCCATACTCCTCCTAGGAATCCACTGCTAAAGATAGAGTTCTCTGGAGATCCCAAGTGAAATCTGGAGTTGTAAAATTTGAAGAGGGTCGCATCAGAGCCCTCAAAAAGAGACGCCAGAAAAGGAAGGAGCACAAAAGCTCCATCCACCAGCTTGAGTCTGCCCCCTGCATCCCCTACCTCTGCTGCAACAGGCTCTTCCGTGCAAAGATTGGCCTTATCAGCCACTTCCTCACCCACCCAAATCCTTAGTGAACAGGAGTTATGGTCTTCTTTGTCTGCGAAGGATGAACCATATATATATATCATAAACGGACGTACATCATATATATATATATATATATATATATATATATTATATATATATATTATTACGTTAGAATATGTGCAAACTACAAACTACTAAAAAACTGCACATTTTGTTTCGACATTGAAAAACTGTCTCATCAGGTAGTTAACAATGATAATAATAAACGTTTTATCTAAAAAGAATTATTTTAAGAACAACACTTCCCTTTATTTTTTAATTTTTATATACGAGGTAAAAAGATATTAAAAAGGGGGAAAGTAAGAGGGTAGAAAGGATCAGAAAATAAGATGAGACCTCATGAAAAGCAAAAGAAAGAGGAAAAGAAATATACAGAAGAAATAGAAAGTGAAGAGAAAAAAAGGGAGAAAATGTAGAGAGCTAATGGAAACGGCTATCAGAGAGAAAATCTAAATTTTGGTCGGGAGTGAATTGCAGATAGATATTGACATCGGTACGTTGTTTGAACCCAAATCTTTTGGAATTTTTTAAAAAGAATTGTACTTTTATAAAGAAAAGAGAAAGAAAGAGGAAACTGAAAAATACAGAAGAAATAAAAAGTGAAGAGGAAAATATAAAGGAAAAAAGTGAGAAAATTTCGAGAAGGAAGAAAGAGGAAAGTCAATGGAAACGGCTAAGAGAGAGAAATTTTAAATTTTGGACGGAAGTGGATTGCAGACAGATATTGACATTGGTTACAGTGTTTCAAGTTAAATCTTTTGACATTAAACAAAATTGATAAAACCACATACATAAACAGAAAAATTATTCGTAAAACGTAAAATAAAGGATATTTTAAAAACACGAAGATATAAATTAATTAGACCTAATATAATATACTGGAAAGATAAAATAAAATAAATTCAATTAAAATTAAAATTAAATAATATAATAAAATAGACATAAAATAAAAAATATATAATAATAATAATAATAATAATAATAATAATAATAATAATAATAATAATAATAATAAGAAGAAGAAGAAGAAGAAGAAGATAATAATAATATAAAAAATAAAAAATAATAAAAAATAAAAAATGTAACTATAAATATAAGCTAGTGCATAACTAAAACTTCTAACAGTAATTATTGAGTGCAATAAAAAATACATAAGGCAATAAATAGATCACAATTTGCAATAGAAATTCAAGAAAGATTATATTAGTAAGTTATAGATTTTATATTTTTTATAAATTATAGAGTAAATTTAGATAGTGAAGTTGATACTATAAAATGTTTTAAAATTGCTACTTTGATTTAGTAATACTAACAGGATTGTAAGGTTAATTCTTTTACTTTTATGTCAAATGGGAATGGAAGTGATGTGGTGAGTACGAAATAAAAATTATTTTCTTTTCTTCATTGTTTGAAAATCTGTGAGCCAGTGTAAAAATATTAATTAACCAATGAAAAGAGAGCGATTTGCATAAAACAACAAATTGAACTTTCAATGACTCGTGTCATCATTCTTGCCGCCCAAAAGTGAGTGCACGTTTGAGCCGACAACTTGATCCGAGTTGGCTACATGTTTCACGTTTTTCGTCGGTCAGTTCAAAGAGCAGAGGATAGAGTGGACCTAATGTAGCAAGAAAGCAATCAGGCTGCCCCAAGCGACCTACATTCGCACCATTTCACTTTCTCTCTTGCGCTGCTTTCTTTATCTCTCCTCTTTAACTATTAATTGCAACTACCCTGTTGATACATCACATCGAAAACATGGAGTTATATCTTTATCTGCACAAATCAAATTTTACTACAACAAACGAACTTTTATTTCTGTAAACTTCTCACTACACTTTTTCTTTCACAGTTAATAATCTCAGTTCCTACAAATTGGATATTATTCAGCTCGATAAATAAATTTTCATTTATTTATACAAACAAAACGGTTTTCATCTTTCCGACCTTCTGATAATCTGGAATAAATTGTTGGGAGTTAGGTTATGTTTGGCACAAGGTTAATCTAATGAGCGTGATCGCGATCCCTACTTCAAAGCACGGAACGAGAGAATTTCCCATTCTAACGCCATTAGTTTAGGCATAGATATTGCAATTATGGTCCTAGAAAGGGATTTTAGTCGTGAGAGCATGAAGTTTTAGTGATTGACTATTTCAGTAATTAAATGTGTAAGCTTTCTTACAGGAATATTTTATAGTACATGAAATAATGTTGGTGAAAAAGAGTATATGCAAAAAATAACAGACCAATTGATTCGCAATGTAAGATAACACTTATTAAAACAAAATTAACAAAATGAAAGTTTAAAACAAGCTATTGTTAGAAGTAAATTGCATACACAAAAAATGTTCATAAATGTTTGAGTGAGAATGAGATGGTGTGTTTTTAGTGTGAAGCATTCATAGCTCTTTTAGCTTCAGCATGGAAAACCCAAAATTACTGTAGTGTTCATGTGTTTTATATTCGAAAGTTGCTGCTGATATATTTAAGAGCGGCTACTGCTGCTCTTTAATATATCAGCAGCATATATCTATGGTTCAGGAAGCAACGAGGATGTGCCGATCAGATCTTTGCTCTCCAAAACATAGAGCAGTGCACAAAGTGGCAAAGACAGTTGTATGTGAACTTTGTGGACTTCGAAAAGGCTTTTGACAGCATTCACAGAGATAGCATTCTTCGACATTATGGCATCCCATCCAAATTGATCCTCCTGATCAAGAGCTTTTACAACAGCTTCAGATGCTCACTAGGATATAACAACACCCTCTTTGACGTAAAAACTGGAGTCAGACAAGGATGCGTGATGTCAGCAGTCCTCTTCGACTTGGCCATTGACTGGGTCATGAGAAGGACAACGGGGGACCTTCCGAGGAGGATCCGCTGGAGCATGTTCTCAACCTTGGAAGATCTGGATTTTGCCGATGACCTGGCGCTGCTGTCCCATACGCACCAACATATACAGGACAAGACCAGCAGACTGGAAACCTTTGGACATCAGATAGGGTTGCGGATTAGCATCAAGAAGACTGAAATGATGTCATTGAACACGAACAGGCCTGCTCCTGTCAAAGTGAATGGAGAAGATCTACGTCGTACAGACAAGTTCACTTACCTGGACAGTATCATCAGACCCAAGGGTGGCACGAACGAGGATATTCAAATCAGACTGGGCAAGGCTAGGAGTGTGTTTAAGGAAATGGACAACATCTGGAGATCAACACAGTACAGCACCAACACCAAGCTCAAGCTATACCAGAGCTGTGTTGTATCTACTCTCCTCTACGGATCTGAGTACTGGAGAATGACTAAGGCGGATCTCGCCAAACTTCGATCCTTTCACACCATATGCTTTCGACGAATACTGAGAATATTTTGGTCAGATAAGATCTCCAATGAAGACCTGTTGAAGAGATGCAAGCAAGAGAACATGAACATCATCATTACAAGAAGGCGGTGGAGATGGATTGGGCATGTGAAAGATCCACTGTCAATCACAAGAACATTACTGCACTGGACAGATAGCAAAAGAAATAGAGGAAGACGAAGAATGACATGGAGAAGTACGGTGGAGAATGAAATGAAAGCCATGTAGTACTCTTGGAGTGCATTGACTGGTCTGGCCCAAGCTTGACAGAGGTGGAGAAGCATTGTTTCGGATGTTGAAAAATGAACTGCTGCTCTTATGTTTAAGGTTTGCTACTGATATTAAACTGCACTACACAATATTTTTTAGGCTATTTGGTTTGAAGCATAGATGTATATTTTTATACACGGAGTTCAGGATTATGTCAACAGTTTGATCGAGGATGGAGGCGTTTTTAAATGATTTTTCAACATCGAGTGATGCTAAAATACGTTGGTTTGGTTGTGAGTTAATGCGAAAATACACATGGTAGGTGAATATAGAGTAATGATATCATTAAGGAATTTTGACAGCTCGAGGATAAAGATTGGGGTCTATGAGATGATGGGTCGTAGTGAGTATCCAGTTTATATATATATATATATATATATATATATATATATATATATATATATATATATATAACCATGCTGCGATGGTAAATTGTCGCCATTTTATATATTTTTAAATTTAACAAATGTGCTTTGGTTTAATTCTGTCGACTGCACAGTACAAAAAGGTCAGTTTGTCACCATCTATGAGAAAAAAGAGGGATATGACACAAAGCACTCCGCCAACAATTTGAAAACTGCATGACGTACTACTTGGCAATCGTGCCGGAAGTACTAATACACGAACATTTCAGAGTGTTTGAGTTTCAATCTGAGGATAGTGCAGATAAGAGTTGGATAAGTCTAATGGTGATTACGAAAACACGGTATTGAATAGAGACCTAAAACTTGCTAACCAGCGAGACATGATTGAAGCTTACATGTCGGAGGAACAGACATCGGTGGCTTTTGTCCCATTTCAGTTTTGATGTTGCCGCCTTCAGTCCACAGGTATCTCTGGGAAACGTTAGTTTTGCTGCTCTATAAATGAAAGAGTGCAGAGATAAATTTGTATAACCTTACGTTTCTTTTATCTTCTAATAGAGCCAGTGGAGAAAAAAGTTTGCCTTCCTCAGGGTTAACCGCATTTTCTGCGAGCCCGGACAGGCACGCACTAGTATTAACACTCTTCACATCTGATAAACAGTTTCTAGGGTTTGTCACATTGTCTCTCCACTCATGAAATTTCTTACCATTAAGTCCCTCAGGTGCTTAGAATGAAGATTTCTCAACATCTGGGCACACACAGCACAAATCTTTCAAGATGATATTTTCCCATGTGTTTCTCTGCTGCATCTCCTCCTCAGAGCTTTGGACAGAGGGACTCTGAGCTTTACGTTAATATCAGGGATGTCTGTTTGAGGAGTGGCAAGAATGGTGGGGATGGGGTGCATTTTTGGGTAGTGGTGAAGGGGGCTTCGATGGAAGAGAAGGAATCTTTTCCAGTGAGGGTATTTCTTTGGAGTTGGGGATAGTGTGGGGCTGGGCAGACATTTTCAGTTTGTATTTTTTCTGCTGATTTTCCTTTTAGGGAAGACTTGCCACTGGAAGACGTAATTCCCTCCACTGGCTTTTTCTTCATTTTCTTGTCCAGATTTTCTTTTACTTTGTCTTTTTTCCTTCCCTGGATATGCCAAGGTTCCTTTTTTCCGACGATTTCTGCATAGGATTTATCTCCGGAAATGTTAAGACTGGGCCACACCAATCGCTTTTGTATCGTCGCAGGTTTCTTTTTTCCCAGTTTTCTATCACATTCCATTCTTTCTGTTTGATTTTCTTGTACTGGAAATGTTAGAAGAGAACATGTTTTTTGCATTGTCTTCTGTTCTTGGTTAGTAACAGCCGATGAAGACGCATCGTCTTTTCCTTCTGCTGTATTTGGTGAGTCATGATAGATCTTTCTTTTGCGTTCCCCACCCCCATGAGACACACTGAAAAGACATCCCGTTACCCCACACAACCAATATGCCGACATTCTTCCTGAAACTATGACTTGAAGTTTCTGTCCATTTAATAACAGTCCTTTAAGGAATGCTTTATGATCCATCATAAGAATCAATCTTTATTCCTCCATCGGGGTCACTTCCACAATTTTGTCAGATTGCTAGTAGAAGGCGCTGACTGGCTTCTCGGTATTTCAAAAAAGGTTTACGCTTGTTTTTCTTTGGTATTCCACCATAATCAAACGTTCCTTATTCTTGATGTTTTTCTTCAATATAGTTTCCTTGTTTGTTGCTTTAGCGCTTAGACTCGTCTTCCTAGAACCTTCATTTTTTTAGGAAGCTTTCTACGGTATTGAAAACAGCCTTTACAGCCTGAAATGTCCTTTATGGGGACGTCCTCCTGGTCTATGTACACAAGGCACGTCAAACTCAAGTGCCAAAGCATAAAAATAAATAATAGAAAATTAAAACAGACAACTTGCCTGTTCAGTAGTCGAACAAAATTTACTCAATCGTAAAATGTCGCCAAATTATCTCAACAGCTCGCAACAATTCTCCTTTTCTCATATTAACAAAAACTAGAAATAGAATGCATTGACTTGATAGAGTTCTACTGGGTGATATTATTCCAGTTAATAGGGGTGACATCTCTATTAAAACTTGAAGTCTTTTTCTGGTTGACTAAAGTTGCGCAGTAAATTTCATTTCTATTTTCAACCACAATATCTGGCCATTCTTTTTTTTTTCGATCAACAATATTCCAGAAATTTATTTGTACATATTGTATTTTTTGTATGTTCTTATATTTAGGGTCTTGTAACTTAATGAGTTGAAAATTTGTTGGTCTTGTGGACCAACCAAATTTTATATTTTTCGTCTAGGCTGATGTTGATTTTTTAATTTTCTTTTCTTGTTTTTACTAGTTTACTTTTCCGAAGTAATTTTCGTACGTTGTCGTCCTTAATGCTGGTGCGAATTTCAAACAAGGAAATACTTCATTTTTTTCCATGCCAATTTGGTTTGGTTTAGTTTATGTTTTTCGAAATATCAAGCTTAATGGGTTAAATAACCGTCATTTTTTACAATAGATTCGTATGAATAGAATATGTATTTTTTATAATAAATCTGTTTGTAGATCAGGTTTCATTTACGTATGTTTGTGAAAACGGTTTTGTCGAGAGTCAGATGTATTACTGGTATATATTTTTTTCAGAAATATATTGTTGTTGATATTTTTTCTTTAAAAATGTATTGTTGCCTATATTTTTTCTTCATAAATATATTGCTTATTATATTTTTTCCTTCAAAGATTAATTGCTCGTAATATTTTCTTCTCGAAAAAATATCACTTGAATTTTCACCATAAAAATCTATTTTTTATACTTGAGCCTTAAATATTTGCCCACAACTGGGATCCTAACAAGTGCTACCATACTGAAACAGGGTAGACCCGGGAACAACAGCAATTAAAAGACGGTTCCATGCTTCTCAAAATTTCCCCATTAGAGGTCTTGCTGCCGGATGCAGTTTATCGTCAAACCCATGACACGGACATAGTTTATAGTCATACTCAGGACGCCTCGTTGTGGGAACGGGATTACCCATTTGCAGAGGTGCAGTCGGCGTATTCTGAAGCCCCAGCCGACTTTTTATTAAAATATTTGTCTCGGTAATCAGATTTTCAACTTTTTAGCAAAATGAATTAATTGGAATTTCACGCAACATAAATTTCTCCATCCAGTCGGTGCCAAATAAATTTTCTGTATGTTTCAATACAAATATATTTAGTTTTAACGTCCTTCCTTGAAATGTTACATTCGTGATAAGTTATCCAGTAAACTTGATTTCCTCCCCTGTTACGGACCTGGCCATTTTATTAGTTCTTAGCAAGGTTGGTTTTCCCAACTTTTTCCAAGTGTATAGATTTATGATTGCTTATACTGAACCAGAATCCAACTGCATTTTAATATTTTTATTTAAGATTTGTACTTGCACGTACTTCCTAATATTTAACCCGTCTTGTTCATCTGCTTTTGTGTTTTTTACGTAGCTATTAGCCTTTCTCTCGCTCGACAATGTGAGATCTTGTGCCCGATAAGGCTACAATTTAGGCATTTTTTATTCCGGTAAGGACAGTCTTTATAGCACTGTAATAATCCACAACCCAAACATAGGTTAGGATGCAAGTTATCTTGTTTCTTTTTTTATTGGCTTGATTTAGGGGGAAAATCAATTTTTCTTTCTTTTAGGATACTTTCCTTATGCCAGATACCTCGATATTTTTCGAATCTTGGCGTAGGCTTATGAATCTCTGACAGTCGCCCGCTATTTGTTGGAGAGTAAGGTTTGCCTCATTTTCTAATATATTTAGAACACTTTAAATTATTTGCACTTAGTTCTGACAGTTTGAAGTCGTCGCAATCCTTGTTCACGACCGACGCAATCATTAAGTTTCCTGGTTAAATTCTTACATTTCCACCTCTTATGAAAGAGTACAGTTTTAAGACTAAAAAGAAGTTTAACCGCTCTTAGATGCCCAGATTTCGAAGAAGAAGGCGAATTTTCTTAGAGTTTGATCAATTTATGTAATCTGTGGTGGATAAATCCTAGAATCTTTTAAAATAAGAGGCGAAGGTTATATTCCCGTCCGAAGAATATGTAAAAGTATCTATTGCGCCCCAGAACGTATTTTGTGAGAACAGATTTTCGTTTTCACTAATTTATCCTCAGTTTGCAAGTTTCTTTACTCTTGTTTAGTTTGAAGTAGAATCTCTTCGAGTTTCTGATGTCTGACTTCAGTTTGTTTTGAAATTCAAGCCTTTCTTTTTCAGCTTGCTTTTGAAATTAAAGTCGTACTTTTGCAGTTTGCTTTTGAATTTCAAGTCGCTTTTCTTGCCATTTAAGTTCACGTTGGTTTTGCTTTTCAAGTTGAAACTTAAGAAATTCGAAATTCAGTGGTGAAGGAGCTAATACCATCCTTAAACCTCTCCCATCACCTATTCCCTATAACCTCTCCCATTAGTTCCCGTTGCACTACATTAATTATCTGTTCCCGAAAGTCCCACCTGTCTAGTAAGAACAGATTGCACTTCCAGTAACCATCCATTCTAATCCTAGTGTCTAACGCCACCCGGGTACAGGTGAGTCTATGGTCCGAGTAGCTTAACCAGTGGAACGTGGGACTATTTAAAAGATCTATGTCGGCTACTCTCATTAACTTTCTACCCAGGTAGCTAGATACCTGGGTAGACTGCCATTTAAGAGCCCACGTCCACAACTTCCACCCACTCCCAGGGCGATCAACCCGATATCTATCGACGAGACTGAATTCGTCGATCAGATCAACCAAGCTACGATCGCCCGCTCGTCCGCCCACTAGCTCCCCTGTCTAGCTTGGGGTCTAGAACGGCATTCCAGACCCCCACTAAAACTAGGCGCGTTGAATCTACCAGGAACGGCTCCAACTGCCGAAAAACAAGACACGCTTCCTCCCGGTCGTTGGGCGCATAAACCGCGACCATCCGAAAGTAACTGCTTCTCACTGCAATATCGGCCACGATCAACCGGTACTCGGTACCTAAATGAATAAGGTCCAGGATACGCTTGACTAGCAAAGAAACCTCTCTGGCCTTTCGGTCCCCATATGCTGAATAGACGACAAAGTCGCCAGACAGTACATCTCGATAGACATAGTTTAAGTCTGAAAAGAAAAAAAGAAACCTTAATCACATACAGGATAGAAATGCGCAGTGGATATCGGCTCGGAACGAGAAATCGCGGAGCCGAGTTCAAATTCCAGTTGAATTCATTGCATTCACTTACGTGCAAATACCCTTGGGAAAGGTATTAATCCGTCTCTTCCTTCTAGTTATGGGTTAAATAACAGGACAGATTGGGTTCTATAGCCTTGGCTGGCAACCAATCTACCGCAGAAAGCAATGGCAACCTACTGCAGGATAATCTTCTGCCCAGTCAGTCATGTCTCTTTCGAGACATGATCTCCCAAGCGTGTTTCACGTATGGCACTTAACTGACTGATTTTTAAATGGTCTTAAAGGTGCCTTTGATTGAAACCAAGTATATTTTATTTTGGCCATTTTGGGTCATGTACCTTTGCCTTGTAAATGATTTCTTTGTGTTGCAAAGTCCTTGAAGTGGACATTTGTTTTTGCCCCAGTAGTTGTATTCTTTATTAGTGGTTTTGTTTTGTATACTGCTATTTAAGTTTCTGGCGTTTTGTTTTTTTATGAAACTATCTAAATTACTAGTGCAACTATAACTTAGCTTGATTGTGTTTCTGTTGAAAATTTTGTTTAATTCTGATCCTTTTGAAAAGTGCTTATCTGTCAGTTTAAAAAATATTTGCCCTATTTTGGTCTTTACTTCTAAATTAAATGGTAGTTTGAACCAGATAATGTTTTGTTTTCTATTCTTGTTTTTTATTTGTCTGTTTGGTTGAAATTATATTGTAAAATGTTTTTATGGCCAGATTTTCTTAGTGCATCTTCATAGATATATTTCTTTTCATCAAATATTGATTTGTTTGACGAATTATTAGATAGTCTGTGTTCTATTCCTTTGTGAATGTGTTTAATTATACTTTGTGGATGGTTGAATTTTGTAATTATGTATATTAACTTAGTGTTTGTTTTCATGTATGACGAGACATTGCCAGTATGTAAATTAAATTCTACATCTAAATATTGTACCACTTTTCTATTTGTTTCTACTATTATATCAAAATCTATTTCTTTGATTAATTTGGTTTAACCCCCCTTATTGTAAACTAACTAACATCAATATTGGTAAATATTTTCTCAAGTTAATAGACAAACATTTTAATAACAGTAACCCTCTACGGAAGATTTTTGATAGGTACACCCTTAAAATTAGTTATTCTTGCACCCGAATATGGACAGCCTTATTGGTTCCCATAATAGGAGTATTCTGGTGAACTTGCGCAATGCTGAATCTAGGTCCGGAATTCTAAACGAATGCAGCTGTAATCCTGTGGACGCCTTCCCGGTGGAGGGAAAATGCAAATCCACCCAGGTGATTTATGAAGCCCGCATTTCTCCATCAAACAAAAAAAAAAAAACGACTTCCGGACCTATATCGGTATGTCCGCCGGTCCTTTCAAACAAAGACTGTATAATCACAGGTACTCTTTTTCGAACCCCGGTCAGAGATACCAGACAGCCCTTTCGCGAGCATTCTGGAAAATGAAAGAGGAAGGGCTGGATCCTGAAATTAGCTGGAAACTAGTAGGTTCAGCCCGTATTCCGAGGAATTTTCGTGATAGGTTCTGTCTATGTTTACTGGAAAAAAATTCAATATTAAAATACCCCCACCAACACCGGCTACTGAATCTTAGGAGGGAATTGATCAGTAAGTGCCGCCACAAGGCAAGTTTTTTGAATACTTAAATTTAGAATTTAAATCCCCGTTGACTAGATGTTAGAATATAAATTAAAAGGATTCAATTTAAGTTTTAATCTTAATTTTACCTTAACTTTAACCTTAAAAAGTATTTTAGCCCCCCTTACCTTCCTATCCCAATCTCCTTTAATTGCCTATCTTTAGAAAATATGGATTCTTTTACTAAACACCTTTTTCCTTGGTTAACACATATATGTATATATATTTTTTCTCTAATAATTTTAAAACTGATAACTTCCTGTAATTGGCATTTAGCTCACATCTACCTAAAAGGTTTAAGTAAATAAACTTAAATAAAAAAATTTAAAAATTTTATATTGAAATCCATCAAACCCTCTTCAAACAGCTCAAAATCTTAACCTTAAAAAAGTAATTTAAGTCCTTTAGTTGTCTATCTTTATAAAAAGATGAACTCCTTTACTAAATCCCTCTGTTCCTTTGTTAACACACACACATATGTATGTATATGTGTGTGTATATATATATATATATATATATATATATATATATATATATATATATTTCATTAATAACTTTAAATTCATGACTTCCTGTAATGGATAAACTTAATTAAAACTTTTTAAAGATATTACATTTAAATCTATTCCTCCCCCCCTCCTAAATATACAGTTTCAAACCCCTGTAAACATTCACTAGCTCCTACCATTTGGTATTTGATACCCCGTCTATCTCTTGTCTCTACACCATGTAACCTCTCCACTACCAGCCCTGTCCTGTTCTACTTTGCTTTAAAAAATCCCACTTCTCTGACCTTAAGGGAACTCCTAATTCTTGACCGTTGTTAACCTGGCCCCTTCCCCCTTTACCCCAGGGCCTTCGCCATTTGGAACAAAACAATGTCGCTGACGTGACGTGGAGTCTCTGTTAGAGATCCCATGTCGAAATGTGCATCCGACACCTTTGAATTTTGAAAATTTTCTCTAAAATATATATATATATATATATATATATATATATATATATATATATAAATTTTATTTCTACATGCAAAATATATCTTTGCATTCAAATTGTTAGGCCAAAAATACTGGGATGAGGACATTATCCAAAGATAACCACCTGTAAACCCACAAAATAACAAAAAACACATTAAATCCAATAATCATTTTTATCACACACATCAACATCAACCATACCATTCTTTATCACATACATCAACCATACCATGCAGAACAACTGTGTGTAAAATGAATGCCGAGACAAAAAGTATTGCGTATTTAACTGTAGCACCCCAAGATTGATATCAGCAGAAGAATCTATGCTTTATTGCAAACTAGCTTAAAAGCCGCACTGTGTATGGACATTTAAGCTTATTCATGGGGAGGGATAATTGGGACCAAAACTAAAGGAAACTCAGATCTAGCTTAGAAAATAACAATGGTAGTTATGAAGGAATCACTTTGATTTCTTCAATTCACTCCATAGGGCTCCAAAACCTTGCTTTAACTATGATTCGGGCTATAAGTCCAGTTACAGCCGATTTGCGGCAAAACTGCGAATGGAGCCGAAAACTGTGTTCTTTAAATCAAAAACACTGTCAAAAATCAAAGCCTTAAGTCACGGAACCTCTCAATTTAACTTTGGTTTCTTGTTATTTTGAAAAAATAAATGTGATTTCCTCAATTTTCAAAACTTTGGAGATATTTTAACCTGAATTTAAAACAAAAGAAAGTGTAAATTCACAAAATTTTTATCTTTAAACTGTATATGAATTTTAAAAAATGTTAAAATTCACTAATTATTTTCAGTGATATTAAAATCTGAATTTTTAACTGTTCCTTCCTCATCCGGACACATATTCTAACGCTGTATGTACAAGCACAAGATGAAGAGCAGATTTCCAATCCCGGGATCATCCCGATGCCAAAACATATAACATGTCTCTGTAGGGCACGTGTGTCCCAAGTTAAAGAGGAGGTTTCAGACACATAGACAGACAGACACAATAAACTGCTTATTTATTTTCAGATAAAAATATATAAGAGGTTAGATAGATAGATAGATAGATAGATAGATAGATAGATAGATAGATAGATAGATAGATAGATAGATAGAAAAAAAGAAAGAAAGAAAGAAAGAATGTAAAACAATACGTATTTTAATTTTTAACTGTTCCCTACTCGTCCAAAATATATAAGTTGGACGTTTGAAGAAAAAAGATGAAGGGCAGATTTTCAGTACGTGGATCATCCTGATTCCCAAAAGATATATGCTTATGCAGAGTAAGTGTGGCAACAGTTAGAGGTGGTTTCGACACACAGACGGACGAAAAGACTGAATTTCCTGTTTATTTAGATAGAAAATAGAAGATAAACAAAGAAAGATATAGATAGAAGATAGAAGAAAAAAGATTTGAACTTGTACCTGTTACTCCACATCCGAACAAAAGTTCCCAATACAAAATGCACGAGCACCAAATGAAATGCAGGTATTCAATCCCGGTATCACCCTGATTTCAAAATAATCTATGTAGAGCAATTGTGTGGATGTTTAAACACATAACGAAGGGCAAATTTTAAATCCGAGGATTATCCTGATCCCAAAAAAGTATAAGTATATTAAGCAAGTGTGACCTGACTCAGAAGATTTTCAAACACACAGGCGATCATACAGAACTTGTTAATTTATTTAGATAGAATAGAACAATAATGTATATAAGAAGACAGAAGAAGATAGTTCAGACTGTTGCTCTTATCTTTGTTGCCATATTCACGACGTTTCGGCCGTTGTATGCTCCGACCTTCTTAAAGTAAAGTTTCGAACTGAACCATTTATTTCGATTACTGGGGTAGATTGTTCTAATTCTACGATTTGTGACTCTTCCAGATGTCTCAGCATCAGTTATTTTTCGTTACCTCAACTATCTAAGTTTCTGTTCACTTCTGCTGTAGCCAGGTATTAAAGACGCCATTGGATCCAACCAACGCTTTTATCCACCGTGCCTTTGAGGACGTCATTTTATGAATTTTTGGAACTTTTTTTTTTAATCATATCACCCTGAGCAAGGCGATAACGCCACTGATGCACAGGGGGCTACGTAAGAGTAAAAAGATTGGAAAAGAGAAAGCCGGAAACCACATCCTAAACAGGGAATAAGGGATGAGCCTCTTCACCTGTTCAATAAACGTGGGTGGAGTGTGAACCGGGCGGTAGTTCAGTCTATCTACTCCAATTGAAAAAAATAAAATAAAATAAAAAAAAGAGTGAAAACATTGGAAAAGAGAAAAAGAGAAAAACCGGAACCCACATCCTAAACAGGAAACAAGGGATGAGCCTCTTTACCTGTTCAATAGACGTGGGTGGAGTGTGAACCGGGCGATAGTTTAGTCTATCGACTCCAATTGAAAAAAAAATAAAGAAAAGAGTGAAAAGATTGGAAAAGAGAAAACCGGAAACTGCATCCTAAACAGGAAACAAGGGATGAGCCTCTTCACCTGTTCAATAGACGTGGGTGGAGTGTGAACCGGGCGATAGTTTAGTCTATCTACACCAATTGAAAAAAAAATAAAGAAAAGAGTGAAAAGATTAGAGACGAGAAAACTGGAGACCGCATCCTAAACAGGAAACAAGGGATGAGCCTCTTTACCTGTTCAATAGACGTGGGTGGAGTGTGAACCGGGCGATAGTTGAGTCTGTCTACTCCAATTGAAAATAAATAAAAATAAAAATAAAGAAAAGAGTGAAAAGATTGGAAAAGAGAAAACTGGAAACTGCATCCTAAACTGATAAACCTAATGTCTAAGTAAAAATATTTTTACAGAGTTTATATTACAATTTTGTTGTTTGTAATTGTTATTCTCTAACACTCCATATTACCAATTTCTAAATTATATTAATTTCTCTGCTTGGCCAACTTAGGAGAGTTTTGTGGCCTAGCATATGCACTGATTCCTTAAGTTTTTGCATTTTCCTGTGCTATGTGTTATTTCAAATGAATAGCACAGGGCTCGGTGATCTCCTTTTCTCTCCACATGTGGTCAACTACGCTTGATTTTTTTATTTCTCATCATGCCTTGCGGTGTTCTTGTAGTTTTATCTTAAGTTGGTGGCACTTTATATTTCTTACCACAGCTGCAGTCCTTAGCCATATCCTTCTCTATGTGAGGTCTTACCCGGAAGAGGTGTTAACGTTGAAGGACGACCTTCAAAAGTGTTAAACCACTTTTGAAGGTAGTCCTGATGTTATATGGACCAAGGATCTTTTTGTATTTTTTCTGATAATTCCTAGTCAAACCGAGGCTGTTTTCTGAATTATGTTATCCTCTTCTACCCTAGTTTATTTGGAGCTGCTTTTTTTTTTTTCTTTTTTTTTTTTCTTCTTCATTGTGAACTGTATTGATGTTCATATCGGGTTCACATGGTTCAGTAGTAGATTGACCTATTTCTGATTTGGCAAGAATGTGAAGGTGTCATCTACATATCTTGGCCATAGAGTTAAATTTAGTGATGCGAATTCTACTGCCATCTCTTCATGTATATGTTAGCCATTGGTGATGATAATGGCGAGCCCATTGGTAAGCCTTCATTCGGCTGATTTATGTTATAGGGATAAGTCCGAGGTCACATTGTCCCTGACTAACTAGAGGTGCCACATTGTGGGTATCTTGGTGAACAAACTCAACATGTTCAGGATCACCATCTGGTGGAATTAAATGGGAGCATCTTGGATTAATTCTACGAAGTTGTCGAAGTTTTGGATATATGATAGTCAGTCAGTCAGTTAAGTGCCATACGTGATACACGCTTGGGTGATCATGTTTCGAAAGAGACATGACTGACTGGGCAGAAGATTATCCTGCAGTAGGTTGCCATTGCTTTCTGCAGTAGACTGGTTGCTGACCAAGGCTATAGAACCCAATCTGTCCTGCTATTTAACCTATAACTGGAAGGAAGAGATGGATTAATACCTTTCCCAAGGGTATTTGCGCGTAAGTGAATACAATGGATTCAACTGGAATTCGAACTCGGCTCCCCGGTTTCTTGTTCCGAGCTGATATCCACTGTACCACAACGCACATCCATATAGTGACTTTCCTATTAATGTCTCAGTTATATCCACAAAGAAGCAATTCAAAAGGTGGCACACATGGTCTTGGCAGCCTGAGCGGAATATTGTCTGTGAATTTTGTTCATAATTAGGATCTGTGACAGTTGTTTTTTTTTTGTTTTTTTTTTTAAAATTGGATCTTTCTTTACTTTACAATAGATACCATTTCTAATAAGGTCTTCCAGTTTTTCTGAATATTCCGTTTTGTCCATCACTACAGTTGCATCGCCTTTGTCAGCTGGTAGTATGATAATGATGTCATTCTTCTGTAAGGCTTTGATTGTGAGCCTCTCCAGTTTCGTGATGTTTGATTTGGGTGTCTTGGCTTTCTCCTGAGTCTGTCTCACTTTCCATCTTAGATTATCCGAGATTATTATGGAGACAAATAGATAAGTCCTACCATAGATAGATTTGAATTTTTAACTGTACCTTCCACATCCAGAAGCAAATCCCAATGCTGGATGTTCAAGCACAGGTTGAAGGACAGATTTTCCAATCATCCTGATTCCAAAAAGTTATAACATGCCTATGTAGAGAAAATGTGGTTTCAGATACACAGACATATGGACAGACAGAATTAGCTGTTTATTTACGAAATATATTGAAGATAGATAAAAGATAGAAGATAGACTTCAATTTTTTAATGTTTCCTTCTGATTTGTGTGGCCTGAGTTACAGGTGTTTCAGACACACAGACAGACAGAATTTGCCGTTTATTTATTTAAATGGACAGAAAATATATAAGAAGAGGAAAGCTAAAAGTTAAAAAAATAGATTTAAATTTTTAACTATTCCCTCATCATTCGGACATGCTGGATGCTCAAGTAACAGATAAAGGAGCAGATTGTTAATCCCGGGATCATTCTGATTACAAGATTGTATATTTCTATGTAGATTAAGTGTAGTTTGAGTGAGAAGGTTTGAGTCACAGAATCTATCTTCTAATCTATTTATTTAGACCAGAAGATAGATAAAAGACGATTACTCAAAATACAATTGAGTTATTTCCCTAGTCTGGAAGAGGAGCGTGACACTTCTGAATTAAAAATGGTGACACGCTGACATGAACGTGGTATTCATGATTTCAATCCAAACAAATTCTTTTTTATCTCAGTAAATGGATAAAAGTTGCTTTATTGAGTGTTAAAATACATGTGATTTCTTTTCATTCATTTTTGCTCATGCTAACAGCCTGGAATATAACAAATTTTTGAGAACGAGGGTTCTTCCACATCAGCATAGCAATTTCACTTGAGATGCTTACAGAGATTTTATGCCGCCAACAAGAACAGTTTCAGATGATTCTTCTCTCTCTAGTTCTTTACCAATTCTCATAATAGTCATTCTATAATTATTCATAATGGATAACTTGCATTATGTAAGACTCCAAGAAATTTGTTCAGAAGTAACTTCAAATGTTTCAAACAAATCTTTTATTTTATTTTTGTTATTTTGTTATGATATAAAAAGAATCTCTTCTCTTTAAATTGTCCTAAACATGCATTCAGTACATCAATACAACTTCCAAACCTCTTTATTTTATTAAGTCTAGTTCAAATGTTGATATCTGTTATCCTTTGTGAATTCTGCTAACATAGCACTACAGAAGATACATATGCTAAATTGACTACTAATTAGAAGAATTTTTAAACTGGTTTTAAATGACCAATAAGCTAAATACCAGGTCATTTAATCCTCATCTTACCTGAAATGATGTCTAATATGCAGTGAAAATGTTGATGATAAAACTGAAAATTGGTCAGAAAATTTAGGAAATCATTTTACTCTACATCCAATTCAAATATTAAATCATTGAAAATTTGTTTATATGCATTGAAAGAAGAATACTGCAAATATAAAGCTTTTCTTTAACAGACGGCAAAATAATTGAGTTTTTATAAATTACAATTACTCTTATATTCCTGATGTACTGGACTTTGAAAATTCAAAAATCCAATTAAAAAGTTATTCCATTTTTTGCTTATATTGAATTATATTCTGTATTAAATATAGAATTATATTCCATACTAAATATGGAATTATGTTCAGCATTAAATATATAATCCAGAAAATT
Source organism: Ascarosepion bandense (assembly GCA_037127315.1). Lineage (NCBI taxonomy): Eukaryota > Metazoa > Mollusca > Cephalopoda > Sepiida > Sepiidae > Ascarosepion > Ascarosepion bandense. The sequence goes on along the minus strand of JBBBDQ010001284.1, from coordinate 1,060,489 downwards.
TGTATGATTTCAATTATAGAATTATAAATTAATATTTAATTCAAGATATATTAAAAGAATGTTCAAACCAAAAAGAATGAAGGATAACAAAAATATATGTTACTGTAAATTTGTAATACCAAAATATAATGATTAAAAATAGTTAAACCAGTTTATCAGTCAGAAATATAAACAGATTAACTGGTTTAGCTGTCTTTAATCATTATATTTTGGCATGACCTATTTACAGTAATATAAACCTTTTATTTTGTTTAGAAAGTCATTGTAATAATTTAGAATGTTATTGTTATAATTCACATTTAAGAAAGAAGGAAACATTTTATAACATATTTTTGTTGTAGTTTCTGACACCATTCAGTGATTAAGTGATTTATTCAAATATTTGTATATTTTTAAAAAAATATGCATATATTTCCAAATATTTTTAATCAAATTTGTTATCATTTTTAAATTTTAAATAAAAATAAACAAAAATATTATCCATAAAATATGACAAAAGGTCAGTTACTTCTTCCTAATATGAAATTCCATTTGTTTGTTATTTTATATAAGAAGAGTTTTATAAGATATCTAGTGTTTATTTGTGCGTTGTGGTACAGTGGATATCGGCTCGGAACGAGAAACCGTGGAGCCGAGTTCGATATTCCAGTTGAATCCATTGTATTCACTTACGCGCAAATACCCTTTGGGGAAAGGTATTAATCCGTCTCTTCCTTCCAGTTATAGGTTAAATAGCAGGACAGATTGGGTTCTATAGCCTTGGTCGGCAACCAGTCTACCGCAGAAAGCAATGGCAACCTACTGCGGGATAATTTTCTGCCCAGTTAGTCATGTCTCTTTCGAGACATGATCGTCCAAGCGTGTATCACATATGGCACTTTAACTGACTGAGTGTTTATTTACAATCGGAAGAAATGAAATAATATAATGAAATCTTTTTATGAACCTTATTTTAACTAAAACTTTCTAGTTTTCCATTTTTTTAATTTTTTTGGTTTTACTTTTAGTTTATTTGTTTTAGCTTGGCATTTTGAAAAGCAATTTTTGGGCCAGAATCATGTACAGGTGTTTTATTAAATCTACATAAAATATTTAAGCATGAATTTGACATTTATGAAAAACAATAGAGATTTTAGTTGCTAAGATGATTTATTTCTGTGTTTCAAAACTAACAATAATGCACAATAAAAATGACATCTTCATCATTGTCTAAAAACACTGGAATACTTACATTTATTAAAATAGTATTGAGCTGTATATTTTATAAACATAGTTTTTAAAATTATTTTACCATTATTATTGCATTTTGGAATATTTCATTTCTTCACTTTCTGAATGCTAATTTTATAAACTAAATTCTAATGAAAATAAAAATTCTTACAAAAATAAAATTTAACCAAAACACATAAGGATTAGCTCTAAACAGTTAACAGCTCTACTTACACAAGGTTTAAGCCACATTACCTGTGCTTTATCTAGTTCTGAACTTCTCCCATCATTCATTATTTTTTAAACACACATTTTTTGCCTTGAGCCATTCTAAGGAAAATAAATAAATGAATATTTTTTCATTTATTTCTTTGTGTAGTCCACTGTAGAAAATATAATAAATGTAATATTGCACTGTTGTTCAGCTTTTCAAGAGTTCAAATTTATCTTTAATCAATAATGTAAGTCATTTTCTCCCCATATTATATTCACTAAAACCATAAGTGGGGTTAATAAAAATTAATAATACAGCAAAACAAACAAATTGTTTTCTTGTGCTTACAAGAGTGTGGTAACAGTTGAACAGATCTAGTGCAAACAAAACAAAGTTTAGAAAGTTGGTGACATGAAGGTAAAAATTGTGATTGTCCAAGAAATGTGAAATCAGTTCAGAATTAACAAAGGAACCAGATTACTAATGGACAAATTAGCAAAGACCCACTAAAGTAAAAGAATGTTTTATGTTGAGACTTAAAAATTCATCAGATATATGATCAATATTGTTATATTATGCTAGAATACATACATACATACAGGTGCAGAAACTTCACAGTATCATATTTTTTGTAAGAAATTTAGAAATGTTCAAATATTTTCGAAGTTTTCAATATCTTTCAAAATGGAAAAACATGACAAAGCAGAACTTGTTGAAATATGACACACTTCTACATTAACAATCAAACTTCATGGAATGAATTCTTTTTCTTTGTTATTTTTATGGTCAGGATAAAATGATTTGTTTCAATTTCAAGATATCACAAAATGAAAAAAAAGAAAATTGCTTTCAAAATAACTGTTGTCCTAATTGAATTTGTTGCATTCACTTATGTGCAAATGCCTTTGCAAAAGGTATGAATCTGTTACTTTTGTTCCAGCTATGGGGTAAATACCAGGACAAATTGGGTTCTATAACCTGGTTAGTTTACCACAGAAATTAATGGCAACCTACTGCAGGAAAATCACAGTCAGCAATGCTTCTTTCGAGACATGATCTCCCAAACGTGTATCACATTTTTTCTGGTACAAAACTGACCCCAACTCAAATGAATCCTAATTTTCCTTTTAAGAAGCCACATTTTAGCCCATTCATCAGGCAGAAATACTTAATCATGTTGCCAGCAGAGCCCTGTACCAAAACGCAACAATTCATCTACCCAGCTCTTTTCATTCAAACAAACGTTGCTTTCTGAACAATTGAGAATATGATTTTAAAGAATTAAGGCAGAGTTTTTTCCCTTGCACCATTGAAGCTAAATTTCGTCTTTCTTATGGTTACTCGAGTAAACTAAAACAGAAATTCTAGAATGTATGATTGAATTTTATAGTTTTATTTCTTTTTTAATGATGTATTATTATGAAATGTAGATGATAGGCTTTTTAAAAAGTTCACAATTCGTGTATTTAATGATACATCGTTTAATATTAAAGGTTGTACAAAGGTGAACATTGCATTCTTTAATTAATCAGTTAAGTGCCATACGTGATACACGCTTTGGGCGATCATGTCTCGAAAGAGACATGACTGACTGGGTAGAAGATTATTCCGCAGTAGGTTGCCATTGCTTTCTGCGGTAGACTGGTTGCCATCCAAGGCTATAGAACTCAATCTGTCCTATTATTTAACCCATAACTGGAGGGAAAAGACAGATAAATAAATATCTTTCCCAAAGGTATTTGTGCGTAAAAATGAATGGGAGTAATTCAACTGGAATTCGAACTCGGCTTCCCGATTTTGCGTTCCGAGTCGATATCCACTGCACCAAAACGCACATCCTGTATTTAATTAATAGAATATATTTTATTAGTATTCTTTAATAAATAAGAATACTGATAAAATATATTTTCTGTGTAGTCTTTGTACATCCACTAAATCGCTGAAAAAAGCAACGCAGTATGAAGAAAATAGGTCCCAAACTTAATAAATACAAACTTTTTCTATCAAGATGTTTATGTTATTATTAAGAGGAAAAATCAAAGTATTTTCTAACTATTCTCTTAAATTTTCCAGTCCTTTCTAACACGTTCGAAAATTTTATAAAAATCTTGTTTTTATTTTCGTTAGCGAGAGTTTACAACTCAGTTTTTTTCCGGTGACAAACACATTAATTAAGTAAGAAATTCTTGCAAAAATCAAATAATTATCGGAGTTTATTTCTTTAATAATTATTTTTTTAAAAATCTTCATAAAAACATTTTTTACATGCTACCCCACCCATTTTTTAAAACCGTTTAGCCCATTTTGCCGAAAATCTGCTTCGAATAACAAAATAAAAATGCAATAAAACTATGATATTAATCGCTTTAATAAATAATATAAATTAAGGACATTATAGTATGAACAAAAGAAAATTCGATAAATAATGAAGTTTTGAAATAATTTTTTTTTCATTTTTTTTATAATAATTTACAAAGTTTAAAAAATATTTAAAAAATATTTCAAAGACTTGTAGACGTTAGGCTGGTAGTTGATTAAGTAATGACTATATCTAGTAATCGAAAATTGAAAAGTTTAATATAAATCATCTAGCCATCGTATTTTTAAAATAATTTTTTGTGTGCATATTTGAAGTTTTTTTTCTTTTTTTTTTGTCATTGTATGGTAATTTCTATGTGTACATTAAAAGATCATGTGTTTCATGGTTTCTTCCCCTTACCCGAAAAAATTGTCCCTTGTTATCGCCATACACTTATCTTATCTCGCATCTGTCGAGATGTAAACGCAACTAAATTACAGGGAAAAGGTCAGAAAGTTCAACTCTTTGATTAAAAATTAGTTTTATCCTAAACTAGCAGTATAGCCTGGCGTTACTCGGGGTTTTTTAGTGATTATGTTGAAATAGTAAGGTCAAGTGTTTATTCAGAGTATGACGCTTAAGTTAAAAAATGCAAAGTAAGTATTGGTTTTTGCTGTATTTGTAAAATGGAATTCATGCTTGATCAAATGTGCCAATAGACAGGAATGATGTATGTACAATTGGAAGAAAGGGGGCGGGCGGGCATTACAGAAGCCTGTAATGTGATGCGATGACGTTGTGACGCAGAGGTGGATGCATTCTCCTTGCAACGTCGGTCGGTGGGCACATTGTAGACAACGTGAAATTGTTATGACATATGATATGGTAGAAGTTACAAAAAAGTTGAAACATACCTCTGCTAAAGCCACATCTACCAACAATTATCGCTTGAGTCAAAAACTAGATATGATTCTACTATTGGGTCTACACAAGCAAAAGAAAATGATAAGTGTTCATTTAGACGTCGACTTCTTCGTCTTCGTCTTCGTCATCTCTTTTGTCTTCGTCGATTTCTTCGTCTTTGTCATCTTCTTCTTCTTCTTCTTCTTCTTCTTCTTCGTCGTCGTCGTCGTCGTCGTCGTCTTCATCATTGTCGAATCTTTCAAATTGGTCGACATCATCATCGTCTTATTCGTCTTCGTCGACTTCTTCGTCATCTTTGTCATTTTCTTTTTCTTCATATTCTTCTTATTCTTCTTTGTTTTCTTTTTCTTCCGCTTCTTTTTCTTATTATTTGTCTTCTTTTTCGTCTTCTTCAATTTCTTTTTTGTCTTCTCTTTCTTTTCTTCTTATTTTTCTTCTTTTTGAAATTAACCTGCCTACCCCCATGCACAACTTCTCTTGCTACTGACATTGAATTAACGTTTTTGCTGAAACAACGATCGCGTTCACCTTCAGTCTCCACAGCGACGTCTTTGTTCAAATGAACGTAACGTTGAATGTCATTCTCTTGAGCTCACGCAGCTGCCGTAGACGCATACTTTCGGCTCAGCCATCGATCACATTTACAGGGTGTATACGGGTTGGCTAATTTCAAATTTTAGGTTTCTTGGGGTCTTTTGGCAATTTTGTAGGCATCTTTGACGAATTCTTTTAAGCTCGCAGCCCAGACTTTATTAATCTGTGACCATTTTAAGATTTTTTCGAATATTTTATGATACTTTTCCCGTCCAAAATTTTGGCGACCTTTTTTACCGCCCTTTTCCTTTTTTGCGTCATTTCACATGTTCACCCCAGCAGCTAATATGGATTTTTCCTTATTTTCTTTGTTTTTCTCCATTTTATGCTCATTTTTTATTTTTTAGTAGTTTTGCTGATTTGTTTTAGGTTTTAAAGGTTCGTATACACCCAGGTTTATCCTCATTCTCGGCACTCTAACGTCTCTGTGCAGACGAAGATCATGTTGAACTTCATTCTCTGAAGCTCGTGCGGCAGCTGTAGTTGTATCATTATTGCTACGGCGAACTTCACATTGGGCTTCATTCTCTGAAGCTCTTTCAGCAGCCTCAGCTGTAGCATTTTGCTATTCTGTGAAGCTCTTGTGGCGGCCATAGCTGTAGCAATTCTATTTAGACGAAGCTCACATTGAGTCTCATTTTCTGAAGCTCGCTCATCTGCCATTGCACTGCGTTTCTGCTCAAACGATATTTACGTTGAACGTCATTCTCTAATTCTGCTTTCACCTTTGCTTTCGTTGATAATCTAAGTTTACGTTCTTCGTTAATCACTAAAGCACTGGAGGCTGCAATTTAGGAAGCATTTATGAATTGTCTAAATGAATACTCATCATTTTCAATTGAATGTGCAGAAACAATGGAGGAAGCATTTCTAGATTGTTGGCTCAAACAATGGACATGACCGTCGCATTCACAGACCATTCCACACTTTGGGACTGCCTACTACTCGATGAAGCCTCCCGTTGACTCCTTAGTCTACACAATTAGTGTCTGGTGAAATGTACAGCGTGCCTTTTCTTTCTTAGTATTTAGATTGGGAGTTCGACATTTTGTCGAGAATGTGGATCTTAAATATAAAGTAATATCAGAGCGTTAAGTTTACGAACCAGAGTTCGAAATCAAAAGTTTAGAAATGATTCCTATTCTTAGACGGCAATTGTTTGGTCAAATAAGCCTAATCTGCATGAGATAGGTTATTTTAGTCAGAATAGTACATTTCTAGCGGCATCAAGAAAAAATTTGTCACAGCACATGGAGAAATTGAGTAAGGACTTTTTTTTCATAGAGGAGGTGAAGTCGCTGTTTTGGCAAAGCATGATGAGAAATCTTAAATCCAATAAATGCCTTAGGTTAAGTTTTAAAATTTGACATCTCTAGTTGTGCAAAATTCTATTTATTGCAAACGTAGAATGTTTGTAGAGTATGAGAATATTGTCCGAAAATAAAGCTTAATACAGTGGCATCTCGACTTACGTCTTTTCGACTTACGTTAAGTTTCGGAGTTACGTCGTTACTTCCGTTCAAATACACTGATTCTAAAAATTTGTGTGTATATCAAAGGTTTGGACTTTGATCTACAAGTTATCCGATTTTGGTTGAATTCGCATAAGGCGTCTCCAAGGAGAAGAGTTCGTAAATTGTAATTTCTGTCAGTCGATTCGAAAGATTTTTATGAACATCAAAGATTTATGTCTAGAGAGACAAGTGACTCGATTTTAGTTGAAATCGGAACCATGATTTAGGAGGATATAATATATATATATATATAAAAATGATCATCATGAAATTCTTAACAAATAAGTTTTACTCCCATAAAACCTTGGCATTAATGTGTAACACTGATAAGACACATAAGTGATCTGTTTAGGAAAGTTGAATGTGCTTCTCAGATTTATTTAATAAATTTACCAACAACTTTTTAAGAAGATCTCAGTAAGCTTATCTCCGTAGAAGTGCCTTTGTCTATTTCGATTTTATATTTCTACATTACTAGAAACATACATACACACAAAAGCATGCATACATTCCATATATATATATATATATATATATATATATATATATTGTTGAGTATAACATACAATGAATGTCTATTATTTTTAATCAGGAACCATTCTAAACGTATTTTAGATTTAATTTATATAAAAACAAATGTACTTGTCCGTTTGTTACTAACCGCTAATCTAGAAAACAGCTGCACCAATCGTTTTGAAATTTTACTACAGCATTTTAATCGAATACAAGCGTGTGTTTTATATACCTCATATTAAAAAATATTACAATATTAAAAAATATATATTTTGCAAAGTCGATTAGAGCCGATGAAAGCCGAAGCAAAATCTTTCATTTTCAATATGGTTTCAATGGTTCAGCTACGTGCCGAGGAAGCAGCAGTGCAACGTGCAGCCAGACTTGAGGATGCACGATTGCGATCACGGCAATCGCGTTCTGCAGCTCCAGATCTGCTTCGTTTTCAACAGAATGAACGCGGCAGGCTGAGAGTGGCTGAAAGACGTCAACGAGAAACAGTAAATCAACGTCAAACACGACTCTCTGCTCAACAATTACGGGATTGTGATCGCTTGCATTCCGGTACTGATGATTATAGTTTGAGTGAGCACTATAACTGAAGTGTGTCCTTATTGCAAGGCTCTGAAATTTAAGGGAACAACAACATGGATGTTTTGTGCCACCGGAAAAAATTAAACTGCCTCAACTTGGAGAACCATCAGAGCCATTACAAACTTTGTTTGCCAGGTATATTGCCGAATCAAGGCATTTCCTATGTAACATCAGGAAATACAACTCATGATTCCAAATGACGTCGTTCGGCGCTGTTATTAATTCGCCTTTGCTATCAAAAGCATGCAAATCGCACATAAACGTGGAATACTGTAACTCCATTAAGTCAATCAAGTACATTTGTAAGTACGTGAATAAAGGCAGTGACATGGAAGTTTTTGGCTTGCAACCAGAAAGGAGTGATAGGAATGCATATTGATGGCATCTCACAGTATCAAAATGAAAGATACATAAGCAGCAATGAAGATGTATGGCGAATTATTTCATTTCCTATACATGAACGAAGTCCGGCTGTTGTTCACTTAGCAGTACATCTGGAAATGAACAACACGTTTACTTCACAACTGCAAATCTATATATATTAAAAAAAAAAAGAGAAAATACCTCCAAAGAAATCCAGACGCCAAGAAGAGATGGACAAGATCAGGGTCCAAAAGAAAAATCTCAAGAAACAAATGAAGACCGCACTGCTAATTGAAAAACAAGGCTTGGAAAAACTCTGGGAAAACCTAAAAGCAAAACACAGCGCCCTCAGCAAGGCGGAATGCGCAAGGAGGAGGAAGAGCAAGAAGAAGAAGACACAAGAGCGCTTCTTCAGAGACCCCTTCCAGTTTGCTAGAACGATGTTTGAGCGGCCAAAATCTGGGACACTTAGTGTGGACAAAGAAGTTCTTGAGCAGCATCTGAGGAAAACATACTCTGACTCTCAGAGCGAAGCACCACTCGACATTCAAGGTCTGGTGTGGCCAATCAACCCTGAGGAACAATTCAATAACAAACCACCAACGTTGGCTGAAATCAAGAAGGTGGTTGACAAAGCCAGAGCCAATTCGGCACCGGGGTCAAACGGAATACCTTATCAGCTGTACAAGAAATGTCCCAAGGTTCTGAAGTGGCTCCACAGACTGCTGCGATCGGCTTGGAGAAACAAGAAGATCAGCGGCCAGTGGATGACAGCAGATGGTGTGTACATCCCCAAGGAGCAAAATTCAAGTGACATCAGCCAGTTCAGGCCAATATCACTACTGAACGTCGAAGGGAAAATCTTCTTTTCTGTCATGGCAGCAAGGCTGACCAATTACCTCATGGAAAACAAGTACTTGGATGTGTCAGTCCAGAAGGGTGGCATCCCGGGAGTGGCTGGCTGTGTAGAACACGCAGCGATGATCTGGGACGCAATCCAAAGAGCAAAAACAGAGAAGAGAAACCTGGACGTGGTGTGGCTTGATCTGGCAAACGCATATGGATCTGTACCCCATCAGATGATACAGTTGGCTCTGGAGATGTACCATGTGCCAGAGAACATTCGCGACATGCTTAAGAAGTACTTCAATGGCTTCTCAATGCGGTTCTCTACCAAGGAGTATACAACAGATTGGATCAACTTGGAGGTGGGCATTGCAATGGGCTGTGCAATTTCCCCAATACTGTTCGTGTTGGCAATGGAAGTCATCTTGAAAGCAGCAACTAGCAACGTAAGAGAAACAGACCTTGGAGATGGATACAAGATGCCCCCTCTCAAGGACTTCATGGATGACACTACGGTGATTTCATCCAGAGAAGAGGAGACACGCCATGTGCTGGAGAGGCTGGACAACATAGTTGCCTTATTTAGAATGAAGTTTAAGCCAAAGAAATCACGGAGTCTCTCGCTGAGAAAAGGAAAAGTGGCCGAAGTTGTAGTCTTCAATGTTGCCAACCAGGCCATTCCGGCAGTCACAGAAGAGCCAGTCAAGAGCCTTGGAAGGTGGTATGATGATACGCTGAAAGACACACAAAGAGCAAAAGAAACCAAGCAGATGTTGGAAGAAGGTTTGGAGACCATTGACCAATGTGGGCTTCCTGGCAAATACAAGGTCTGGTGTTTGCAGTTCATGCTGATACCAAAGCTCCTATGGCCCCTGATGATATACGACATCTGCACCAGCATAGTGGAGGCAATGGAAGCCAAAATCAGCAAGTTCACAAGGAAATGGCTTGGTGTCCCACCCTGTCTGACTGACATAGCGCTGTACTGTCGCCAAGCAAAGCTGAAACTACCACTGAAATCCATCCTGGAGGAATATAAAGCAGGGAAGATCAGACTTCAAAGCATGCTGGAGGACTCAGGAGACAGGGTGGTAGAAGCAATCAAGCCCCAACTGAAGACAGGCAGAAAATGGAAAGTTCAAGAGGCAATGGATTCTGCTAGAGAAAGTTTCAAGATCAGAGAAATAACAGGTCACATGCAGACCAACAGACAAGGACTGGGGATGACCAAAACTGAGTGGTGGTCAAAGGCCAAAAGGAAAAGCCAAAAGAGACACGATGATTCAGGAGATGAGAAAAGAAGAAGACCAAAAAAGACTCCAAAAAGCAGTCCAGCAGAGCCAGCAAGGGCAATGGACAACGTGGGAGAATGCACTCCAAAGAAGTCTCACTTGGAATGACATTTGGCACATGGCCCCTCTCAGGATCAGCTTCATTCTCAGAGCTGCATATGACCTTCTGCCCTCATATGCAAACCTGGTGAAGTGGGGAAAAACAGACGATCCTTCATGCCCCCTCTGCCATGAAAAACAAACAGTAGAGCATGTCCTAAGCTCATGTAAAGTAGCCCTGGCTCAAGGAAGGTACACATGGAGGCACAATCAAGTGCTCAAAGAGATTGTACAAGTAGTCTGGGCTAGTACCAACACCACAAAAGGGAAAATCAGGATTCCAAAAGCATCCGCAACATTCTTCACGGCAGGAGGCAGCAAATCATGGCCAAGAACAACAGTACCACTTGGAACATGCAGGCAGAGTATGCTGGACGGGGCAGATGACTGGGAGTGCACTGCAGACCTCCCAGAATGGAAGAGTCACCCAGATATCATCAGCAAGAGTGGCATGAGACCAGACATAGTAGTCCACTCTCAGTCAACCAAGCAGCTGATTATGATAGAACTCACAGTGCCATATGAGAACAGAATGGAGGCAGCTCATATCTACAAGTCTGGAAAGTATGCTGATCTGGCAAACAGCCTGAGGAGAGAAGACTACCAGGTCAAAGTCCTCACTGCAGAAATTGGAGCTAGGGGGTTTGTAGGAGCGTCTGCATACAGCCTCATGAAACAGCTCTCAGTTGCAGGAAGGGAAAAAACCAGAGCTCTGAAAGCAATGGCAGAAGCGGCAGAGAGATGTTCAAGCTGGATCTGGTCAAGGAGGAATAAAAGTGAACTCCATAAGGCTTAACTTTCCTACAAATATCAGGTGTACCTTTGGCTAAGTGGTTAGTGCGGGAGTCTTTGAGTGAAAATGAGCATATCCAGAAGGTCACGGATCCCATCCGTGGCTCGTCCAAAAAAAAAAAAAAAAAAAAAAAAAAGGCAGCAGAGGGACATCCGGAGTCATGAACCGGGTGTGGCCCAACCCCCCTAGAGTGTCAGGAGATAAGGGCCGAAACACTTGCTTGACGGGGGCTTCTCTTCTGAGGACTCTCTGCTGCCACGCTCTCCATGAGTTTCTTTCTACTATTAAAGGCAATCTGTGAGTCTGTGTGTGACTGTTCCCTATGCACGGCTACATTTGTTAAGCTACATAATTCAAAATTTCTAGGGACACATATATCCAGGGAAGCCAGGTCGACACATACTTTTTGTGTTCTAAGTTCAACAAATTTTCCCTTTCGCACTTTTTGGCCAATGGGGCCGATTGTTGATATTTTCTCCGTGAAACATCTAAGATCTAAGATAGTTGCTGGATTACGTCACAGAAATCAAATATAACGTGTCAAACGCTACTAAAATATTTTTATTAAAAAAATGAGCTTTTATAATTAATTTTTATTCCAACGTTTTATTTCCGTAACATCTAAGATCTAAGATGCTGAAATACGTCACAGAAATCAAATCACACGTGTCAAACGCGACTATGCAGGAAATCAATTGTCTATTATTTGTGTAGCATTAATGTAACTTTTTTCTCTAAAATTAAAAATGTCTACAAAACATCAAATCACGTTTACGCAAAATAGATTTTTTAATGGAATTTTTAAACAACAATTTTTTATATAATCATTTTTTTATATAATTATTTTTTTATATAACCGAGTTTTAAAGGAATTTATCCATTTATTATTATAAACATTATTGCATTACGAGATTTGATGTTTGTGTTAGTATTGTAAACATTGCATTCCAAGCCATCTTCGATTAAAGTAACAGGCACTCACATTAGGTGTGCTCAGTTTCTGTAGATTTTTTCACATGCCTCCCCCAAAAAAGAGCTCGGTTAGGGCTTATGACCACTAAATCTGCGTCAGTCAGGGCAACAAGGGCAATTGCTGCATCCAGCACCAATGTTGAGGCGGCGACTACAAGCGCTTGGAAATCGCAACACGCTGCATTAATGAGAGCCATTCGCGAAGCAGAAACAAATGAGGTGCACCATTCCCGGTGTGTCCGTAATGCAGCTGCGACACGTGCGGCACGCAAAGTACAAACACAGGAAGAGTGACATTCCCGACGTGTCGTGATGCAACTGCGACACGTGCGGCACATGATGCCGAAACAGCTGACAGAAGATCTACTCGGTTGGTTAGACATGCGAGCTCTACTTCTGCTACCAGGGCAGCCTAGTCAGCGATTGAGCGAAGTTTGCGGCGTAAGGTCGACCGTACACGACGGGAAGCCGTGCGAGGTTCCATTACTCCAGATAGTTCATCATCCTCTCTGATATCTCGATCGACAGGATGAAGTCCATTTGTCCACATTGACAGGCAAAAAATGTGGCCGTCGGAGCCACCAGGGCTTTGCTGTTTCAATGGTAAATTGAAGCTACCACCACCACAAGAGCCAACACCTCCACTGCAGGCTCTTTACGATGGATTTGCTGCAAAGTCTAATGAATTCCTTAATTCTATAAGGAAATACAACTGCGCTTTCCAGATGACATCTTTCGGGGCCAAGGTTATTTGAGAGGAAGGCTTAAGTTCAAGGTCAAGTTTACCATCTCATCGGGTCACTGGAGCCCCGAACCGACCAACAGCACTCTTTATTGTAAATTTATTTCATTTCTGACTACGAGGCCAAAGCCAATGTTCGCGAAGCTATCTTCAATACTCGAGAAGTAGGTTCTACTGGAGCTGAAACTCTCGACAGAGATGTTCTGCTTGGATTGCAGGCAATGCTGCACGTCAACAACAGTTATGTACGTAGTTTTAAATGCGCCTTAGAAGTAACGCCCTGTGACGACTACACCATTGTCATTGATGCGGACAAACGGCCAACAGGGGAGCATTCAGGCCGCTTTAACGCTTCTACATGCAACGAAGTCGCAGTTCTTCAGGGTGAGAAGCACAATCCACGAGATGAAGTACCCAAACGTCGTGAAAACGGCCTTAAAGGATACGTGAAACTCACCGCTCATACGACAGCTTGCAATATCCTCTTTTGCTACCTTACGGAGAGGATGGGTATCACTTTGGAATTCCTCACCTGGGATCGGGCAACTCCAATGAGTTTTCAACAAAAACGGTTTCCTGTCGGGAGTATTACGCATACCGTTTTTTTACGCGGGACAACACCTCCAACCACTTACACAAGTCACGAGGCCTATTTCATCAATATGCACTAGACATGGCTGCAAAAATGGAATCAGAGCGTCTTTTCTTCATCCGAACACACCAGGCTGAACTCAGATGCGACAGCTATGCCCACTTAAGAGACGGACTAAGCCACGATGCAGATCCCAAGAATCTTGGAAAGGCCATCATACTACCATCTACCTTCACAGGAGGTCCGCGGTACATGCATGAGCGGACACAGGTTGCAATAACCTTTTTTCGACATTACAGCCGACCGGATCTATTTATTACCAAGTGGGCCGAAATATTCAGGAAACTTTATCCAGGTCAACAGCCAACTCACTGACATCACGACATCGTAACAAGAGTATTTAGGTTAAAGTTAATAAAGCTGATGTCTCTTATTAAACAGGGACAGATTTTTGGGTCGGTACGGTGTGATGTTGTATACTGTGGAATGGCAGAAGCGAGGGCTTCCACATACATATATATTGATCTGGCTTATACATAAAATAAACGCTAACGATGTTGACTCCATAATCTCTGCAGAAATTCCGAACCCTGCAGTAGATCAAAAGATTTATGATATTTTTTCCACCCACACGTTACACGGTCTATATGGGTTGGGCATTGACGGCCACCACAGGCGCATGAAGAACGGTAAATGCCACAAGGGGTTTCCTAAAACCCTTATCGATGCGACTCAAACCACCGTAGATGGATACCCTGTGTACAGGCGACTAGAAAATGGTGGTCACACAGCAACTGTACGTGGGCAAGAGGTTGACAATAGGTGGGTGGTCCCTTACAGCCCACATCTGTCAAAAATTTTCACTGCCCATATTAATGTTGAATTTTGCAGTTCCGTTAAAGCAATTCATTATATCTGCAAGTACATTAATGCATGCGATGACGTCACAGAATACCACTCTGGACAGTATTTATGCACTAGCGAGGCGTTTTGGCGCATTTTTGGCTTTCCCATTCACGAACGTCACCCCCCCCCCATCACGCATCTAAGAGTGCATTTACAGAATGAGGAACGCGTTTACTTTACTGCCGCCCCATCAATTGCTGCCCACAAGGACACCACCTTGACAGGATTCTTCAAACTATGCCAATCAGACTCCTTCACAAAAACACTTTTATATCCTCAAGTGCCTTCCTACTATGTGTAGAAGAATAGTTCATGGTCACGACGCAAACAGGAGGATTAAAGTGGACGGGCATCCAGATGTCAAGTTCTCAGATTGCCTTGGTCGCGTGTACACAGTGACACTTTCTCAAAAGGAGCGTTTTTACCTGCAGATTCTCCTACATGAAGTCCCTAGTCCCTTAAGCTGCAACGATCTGAAAAATGTCGAAGGCATTCAATATGACACGTTTAGGGAAGCCTGCTTCAAACGTGGATTACTGGAAGACGACAATAAATGGGACTCTGCAATGGCGGAAGGTGTTTTGCAGAAAGCGCCACATGTTCTTAGACAACTGTTTGCAAATCTTCTACTCTACTGCAATATATCCGAGCCGCTGTCTCTGTGGACTAAGTATAGGAACGACATATCCGAGGACACCCTTGGGCTCGCACAGGCTGAACTGCCTGGAATTGAAGTTGGTTACAATAATATGATTTACAACAGAACACAATATTGTAACTAAAACTCTACTGGCCAAACTCCTTATACATGCGTTACTGTGGCAGCACTGAGATTGCTAAACTGGGTTAAGTTTGACTATCTACATTTAAAACAGGTAAACTTCAAACTTATTTATTACTAACTCCACTTCCTGCAAATGTCTGCTATTCATTTCCAGATCAACGAAACCCCATCCCTCTTAGAAGGAGACAAAAGTATGATCGGCACTAAAACTACATTTTATACTCCGTTCGAATACTACAGCAAAATACCTTCTTCATAATGCTGAAAATAGTTACTAACATCTTCAGATCTCCTTTCCAACTTTCAATAAATGATTTCCATCTACTCCTCTCATTGACATCTACATCTCTCATTGACATCTTCTCCTACTACTAAAATGTTATGAGTTGCACAGGCAACACCGGGCTATGATGCTAGTGTGTAATAAATAGCTCTGAATCCACCGGCTACAACATTAACGGCTTTCTTCACGTTATGTCAAAATGACACATTTGCGAAAACACTGCTCTATTCGGAAGTGCCTATGTATTACACATGGAATGTGAGTAGAAAATCATTTGAATGACGCAAACGAGAAGAGCGAGTCGACGGACAACGTGGCAAAGAAACCGCAACAGGCAGATTGTACACTGTTCATCCAAATCAAGATGAATGTTTTTTTCTTCGCATGCTGTTGGCAAATGTCACTGGGCCAACGTCTTTCCAGCAATTGAGAATTGTCAACGGCGTTACACATGCCACTTTTCGCAGTGCATGTCAAGCATTCAATTTATTGAAAAATGACCGACATTAGGATATATGCATTAATAAGTCATGCAACACGTCACATCCAAATCAAATTAGTGCATTCTTTGCAATCATATTGACCGCCTTCTCTCTTTCATCTCCAAAAGAGTTATGGGAAAAATATAAATCACACATGGCTGAAGATATTTTATGTCGAATATGCAATGAAAGTGCAAATACCTACCTGGATTTACAGCAGAAATATACAATGAAGCATTGATAATGATTGGAAATTCGTGCTTAGAAATCGCAAACAAAGTTCTCAATAAATTGGGAATGACCAGACCGAATCGACCTGCTGATACTTCGTTTGATATACTGTTGCGTTGTGAACAAAATTACAACAGGAATGATCTTTTGTTTTAGGTGCAGTCAAATATCCATAAGCTAACATGTGAGCAAAAAGAGATTTAGAACCAAATAATTCAGACTGTCAATAATGGGGTTGAAGGAATCTTTTTCTTAGGTGTGCCAGGAAGGAACTGGTAAAACCTTCCTAATTAGATTGATTTTGGCAACAATTTGATCCCAAAATCGTCCGGAATAGCTGCGACATTGCTACCAGGTGGAAGAGGTGTTCATTCTGCTTTGAAATTGTCATTAAACATGCAATTCATTGAAACTCCCATGTGCAACATTTCCAAAACATCCGACATGGGAAAAGTAGTGCGGAAATTCAAACTTATCAATGCACAAAATTGTTCCAGGCTCTTGATCGATCATTGCAAGATTTGCGTGGAAATGTCAGACCATTTAGAAATGCATTAATATTACTTGCAGTAGATTTCAGACAAGCATTACTTGTAATTCCTCGATCAACACCAGCGGATGAAATAAATGCTTGCTTCAAATACTCTACTTTTTGGCGACACGTGAAAACATTAAAATTAACTACAAATATGCGTGTCCAGCCGCAAAGCGATCGATCAGCTGAGATATTTTCACATCAATTGCTGGAAATTGGGAACGGAAAGACAACGGTTGATTTGACTTCAGGGCGAATTTCATTGCCTCATAACTTCTGTCATTTAGGGACGAAGAATTGTTTACAAAAGTATTTCCCAATATTCAAGATAATTATTATAATCCCAGTTGGCTGAGTGAACGAGCTATTCTTGCAGCCAAGAACAAAGACGTCTACGAACTTAACAATATTATTCAGTTTAACATTCAAAGTGAGGCAGTTACATACAAGTCTGTCGACACTGTTGTGGAAGCATATGAAGGGGTTAATTATCCAACAGAATTTTTTAATTCACTAGATTTACCAGGGATACCACCGCACGTACTGTAGTTTAAAATCGGCGTGTCAGTTATGTTCCGATCAACCAACCAAAGCTTTGCAATGGCACGTGTCTTGCAGTAAACAAAATTAATGAGCAACCTCACAGAAAAACAATCTTGACAGGACCTTTCAAAGGTGAAGATGTCCTAATTCCACACATTCCTATCCAACATATATGCACGACTGGGCAAAAATAGACAAATATTTCTTGGCCGGGCCATATAGCCCGGAAATCCCAGTCATAACTGACCATGTGTCACATGTTGCCCTTACTGGGAGGGACAACTAAATATAGCTGGTCAGCCGGCATTTGCCGCTGCGACTATGACACTGTCTGCTCTCTGCCTTCGGTAGAGGGCGCTCTCTGCTTCCGAGCAGAGAGCAATAACCCAGTCGTGGTTCCGCCGAAGGGTAGAAGCACGACTGAGCAAAAATAGACAGGTATTTTTTGGCCGGGCCATATAGCCCGGAAATCCCAGTCATAACTGACCATGTGTCACATGTTGCCCTTACTGGGAGGGACAACTAAATATAGTTAGACAGCCGGCATTTGCCGCTGCGACTATGACACTGTCGGCTCACTGCCTTCGGGTAGAGGGCGCTCTCTGCTCGGAAGCAGAGAGCAATAACCCAGTCGTGGTTCCGCCGAAGGGTAGAAGCACGACTGGGCAAAAATAGACAGGTATTTTTTGGCCGGGCCATATAGCCCGGAAATCCCAGTCATAACTGACCATGTGTCACATGTTGCCCTTACTGGGAGGGACAACTAAATATAGTTAGACAGCCGGCATTTGCCGCTGCGACTATGACACTGTCGGCTTACTGCCTTCGGGTAGAGGGCGCTCTCTGCTCGGAAGCAGAGAGCAATAACCCAGTCGTGGTTCCGTCGAAGGGTAGAAGCACGACTGGGCAAAAATAGACAGGTATTTTTTGTACGGGCCATATCGCCCGGAAATCCCAGTTATAACTGACCATGTGTCACATGTTGCCCTTACTGGGAGGGACAACTAAATATAGTTAGACAGCCGGCATTTGCCGCTGCGACTATGACACTGTCGGCTCACTGCCTTCGGGTAGAGGGCGCTCTCTGCTCGGAAGCAGAGAGCAATAACCCAATCGTGGTTCCGCCGAAGGGTAGAAGCACGACTGGGCAAAAATAGACAGGTATTTTTTGGCCGGGCCATATCGCCCGGAAATCCCAGTTATAACTGACCATGTGTCACATGTTGCCCTTACTGGGAGGGACAACTAAATATAGTTAGACTGCCGGCATTTGCCGCTGCGACTATGACACTGTCGGCTCACTTCCTTTCGGGTAGAGGACGCTCTCTGCTTCCGAGCAGAGAGCAATAACCCAGTCGTGGTTCCGCCGAAGGGTAGAAGCACGACTGGGCAAAAATAGACAGGTATTTTTTGGCCGGGCCATATCGCCCGGAAATCCCAGTTATAACTGACCATGTGTCACATGTTGCCCTTACTGGGAGGGACAACTAAATATAGTTAGACAGCCGGCATTTGCCGCCTCGACTATGACACTGTCATCTCTGCCTTCGGGTGGACGGCGCTTTCTGCTTCCGAGCAGAGAGCAATAACCCAGACGTGGTTCCGCCGAAGGGTTGAAGCACGACTGGGCAAAAATAGACAAATATTTTTTGGCCGGGCCATATAGCCCGGAAGTCCCAGTTATAACTGACCATGTGTTGCCCTTACTGGGAGGGACAACTAAATATAGCTGGTTAGCCGGCATTTGCCGCTGCGACTATGACACTGTCTGCTCTCTGCCTTCGTGTGGAGGGCGCTCTCTGCTTACGAGTCGTGGTTCCGCCGAAGGGTAGAAGCACGACTGGGCAAAAATAGACAGGTATTTTTTGGCCGGGCCATATAGCCCGGAAATCCCAGTCATAACTGACCATGTGTCATATGTTGCCCTTACTGGGAGGAACAAGTAAATATAGTTGGTCAGTTGTGAGTTTGGTTGAGTTGTAGGTTGGTGCATTTGTTTTGTTGGAATTGGATCTTGAATAACAGTTGTAGTTGCAGTTGCTCTAAGCTCCACTCAGCTAGAATCAGTTACACAGACATACTATTTCACTCCAAGACTGTATATGTCTATTAATAGTATTCTTAAATTGACTAACCCGCGTTCCAGTTTGTATATTACGTTCAATATCACTTACATTTTCTATCTCCATATCTGTTTTTGTTATTATTTTGTACAACAGTTAACAACAGAACCAGTGATGAATCTGTTTAGAATGACTCGTGCCAAGATCTTTCCGTCGAAGGAAAAAAGAGAGTTGTTCCTGTACTTTCCACAGATTCATTTATTTTTCCTGTTCTCCTGAAGATGGACAATCAGGGAATCGCGAAAGTCAACCAACATTCTCTCCTCCTCAAATGCTGTAAAAGGCCTCAAGGACGTCGTTGCCTGCTGCTTTTTATATCGAAGCCATCTAACTTTGAATAAGTGAGAAATTGAAACCAAATGCCAGGTATATAAGAGTGGACTGATAAGCATTTCCTTACTGTCGCTGGAGTTAAACTGTATGTTTTATTACTCATGAAATAAATACTGCGTTCAAGGAATACAATTTGAAACGGCACTTTCAAACCAAGCACGCCAACTTTGGACAAAATTTAACAAAAAACTACAAAAGCATTCATAAAGCATTCATTCTAGTAAAAAGTTTGAAGCAACTTCAAACTGCTTTTGAGAAAACTTCATCTTTACAAAGAAACACGACAAAAACAAGTTTTGTATTGGCAAATAAATTTGCAAAGGAAAACAAAACTTCTGATGCAATTGTAATGAATATTCAAGAACAGCTGTTCACAGCGAGTCGTAGTTTTCGGTGATTTTCTGTGGCTTTAGATGAGAGTACTGACATTCATAATTCTGCTTATGTACTCATTTTTATCAGAGGAATTGACTAAAACTTTGAAATTATAGAGGAATTGATATTAGTGGAGTCTCTCAAGACATTGTTACTGAAAAAGATTTTATACAACAGCATCATTAACAGTCTAATCAGGTCTAGATTAAGCCTGTATAAATTGGTAAGTATTACAAATGATGGGGCTCCTTCACTAGTAGGCAAACATTGTGGCATTGTGATCTTGATGAAAGTTATCATTCATTAAGATTACAACGCCAGAAGATTTTCCATCGCAGAATGCGTTATCTTCTCACTGCATCATACATCAAGCTTTAAAACTAAAAAATGTTATGGATCCAGTGGTGTGTACAGTGAATTCAACAAAAGCATGGGAACTGAATGAAACACAGGCTATTCCAAGTCTTTCAATAGAAACTTTTTGCCAAACTGATTAAAGAACAAAACTTTGTTCCGTTTCCTCTGTTGAAAGCACGAGTTGTCACAAAAGTATTATCAGACAAGTACATTTCTCAATAGATGGCTCTAAAAGAGGAATTTATCAGAATATTTGCTGATTTTAAGGCAATTGAAGGACAGTTCGGTACGCACAGCTCACTTTTTGAATAGGCTACTAAAGGTGAAACTGATTGATTTGCAAGCCGACAACCCTTTAAAGAGGTGGTTTGAAAATAAACAACTCGTCCGTTTTAAGCATATCTGCTCTCAGAAAAGTTTAAAAATCAGAGAATTTTTGCGATGTTTGCATCAACTTACATTTGTTAGCAGACTTTCTCTATACTGAAAGAACAATTCAAAGTCAAAGAACAGATAACATAGACTCAAATCTTCAGTCAGTGTTTAGGATCAGCACAAGCAAATTGACACCTAATTTTAAATAATTTGTAAATGACTACAGTCAGACGCATCATTCTCATTAAATTCTTCGGTTGCTGAATTACTTTGTTTTACCAATAAATTTATTTAATGTGAAGTTACTACTTTAAAATATCAATAAAAATTATTTTTCTTCTTTAAATTAAGTTATTTTGTTTTCAAACAAATGCATTTCCTGTGAAGTTTCAACTTTTAAATATGAATTAAATTTTTTCTTTAAGTTGAGTTACTTTAAGTTTTCCTTTGGAGTATACACTTTAAAATATTAATGAATAAAAATTGTTTCTTTTTTCTTCTTTAAACAGTTACTTTGTTTTTAGAATAAATATTTTTCTACTTTATAATATTAATTAATAAAATTAATTGCTTTTTCTTAAAAGAAAGTTATTTTGTCTTTCAAATGTGTTTTATATAAAGTTCCTACTTAAAAATACTTATTAATAAAAATTGTTCTCCTTTAATGTTTTATCTTTCAGATAAATGCGTTTCATATGAATCTTCTACAGTTCTTTAAAATATTAATTAATAAAAATGAATTGCATTTTTTTCTTTAAAAGCATTTTGTTTTGTACATTTTAAATATTAATTATTTTGGTTAATATACTATGTGAGCCTATAAAATTGTGATTTTTTTTAATGTGGCCCTTGCACTGAAAAGTTTGCCCACCCCTGATGTAGATGTTGAATGTGGAAATTCACACGTGATTGCAATCGCTTTAAATTCTGTTCATGAATTTCTACTGTTGTGATAATGAGGCTTACAAATTGAATCACCTGACCCTCTTGGGTAAGCACTGTTTGCAGTACTGCCAACTGTATAGATGTCTATTGACCAAAGCCAGCATATGCAAGCTTTATTCAACACATTGTTTTCTTTTTGTCGGTTGGAGAAGGTCGTTGGTCGCGTAGTTGAAAATGAGATACGCACTGCAAAATTTATCATTCCTAGGAGGCAACGGGTCTATCGGACGCGTTCTTTGAAGACGATAGTTCTACGGTAGTTTTGATTTTGTTGGTAATTGTCTTGTTGTTTTGCTCTCCGAAGATGTGGCCTTATAAATAAGGCAACGCTTTTTCAGGTTTTTAAGATGAGACCGTTTTCTCTGAAACGCTGGCCTATTATCCAAACGTTGGTATCATGACACCCCGAGATATCCAAAAATATCACTGACATTGACAGCATCTTTGATACCTGCAAATATTTTCCACACTGCTGACCCCAAAGAATAGTCGCTTATGCCTGTATAACCTTAGTTGTGTTTCAAAGATTGCGGTATATCTTAATTCTTCCGTTAGTTCTTTGGCTGTATCCTTGGTTAAGGTCCAGCTTTCTGAATGTCTTTGTTCTTGACGACATGGTCTAGCGTCTGTCAAGTATCCTTCTTGAGTTTCGTACTATTCCTTTGGTTTCTTACCTAATGTCTATACAGATTCTGACTTTTCCTTCTGCTTTTTGGGGTCACTGCCATGAGTTCGGTCAGTTCGCCTTCTCGGTCACTTCCAATTCTTCGTTCTTTTGAAAATGTTGTTCACTGTCTTTTAAGACATGAAATTAAACGTTTCGGTTTTGTTACGCAAAAAGACGTGCAAGTGTGTCAATGTGTCGCTTCATATTCGGGCACTGAGTCTTCTGCATTATCTTTTTTAAGTGAATGAAATGCAAATACGACTTTTAGTGATAAGATGTCAATATGTCATCTCTGACTAAGAAGTGTTGAAATTTCTTCGGAGTTTCTCTGCTGACGATGAAGTTTTCTTTTCGACTCTGGTTTTCCTACAGATTGTAACCCAACATGCAGTGCTACACAAATATAGGGTTCAAAACTTTCCCAGAATTGGTATAACGTTATAAGTCAATATAATCGTTCAAGATTTCTCCGTTCGAGGCTTCAGTGAAAATCTTCAAAGCTGCTTTTGATTGGATGTGAATAATAGCTCCAGAGTTTGCATTAACATTCAGTTTTTGACGAGTAGCTCCCGTAGTGATGTTGGCAAGTGATGTTATTATTTTTGTTGGCAACCACGAACACGAACTCACTTTCATTACCTGACTCAGTGCTATCCTGAAGGTTGTTTTCAAGGGAATTGACTGTTCTTTTAGGTATTTTTTATCTTGATGACGACCAGTTATTCTGTTTGGGATCTGCAAACGCCTACGTACGATAAACTGATGAAAATGGTTTAATTTGGTGCATGCATTATAGCAACGTTTATACACTAGTCATCTTTGATGACTATCAGAGTGCGGCTGTGGACAACCGCTGTTTCAACAGTGCTTATCGCTGATTTCGGGACTGGTGATGCTTTTGAAGAAAGCTGAAATGATTAACATTGACAGAATGAACGGAGATTCGGCCTTCTCTTTGACTACCACCTCTCTTGTCAGGTGGATTGTAATAATACCTGCAAGGTCATAGTAAGTTTGCTAAGTTCATTTTCCCGTGGGCTAGGTGACGCACAGCCAGTGAAAATCCGATTTGATTTCTCTATCATTATTGGTAAAATTACAGGTCGGGTCTAACTGCCTTAACTAGTTAAAAATCATTTTCGATTGCGAAAAAATTTACTCACCCACTCATAGCTTTTCAGCAGATATAGAGTCTATGATATCTTATATCGACCATCTTTTCTAAACACCAGGAGTAATGCATTCTGACGCTGATCATCCTGAATCCCATGGGCTATGAAATAGTTTTTAAGTTGCATGACCAACTTCTTCCAGTTGACAATTCTTCTTTTAATGTTCTGTTAAGTGTGGGTATTGTGGTAGGGACGCCATGTTGGTTGAAACACACGTGAGTATGAATAGAAAAAAGAGCGATGCAATGAATATTTCGGGTTGACCTGGTTAAAATATGGGCTCGTACTCATCGCCATTGTAGTGTCTGATTGTTTACACGTGAGTATATGTCGTCACATAGAGAATACGGTGGTTATGACTTATTTACACTGTGTAACCCTGGAAACGGAGTTCAGCTCTTCTGTTATGGGGTAATCATTGAATTCTATTTGGGAAGGATTATATATTACAACTTGTATTGCCTTGTAAGGTAGAGCTCGTTTCTTTTTACTCTGTTTCTTAAATAGACAATTTTATGTTGTCATGGTTGTAAAATAAAACTTTCTTCCGGACCTCAAAAGTGGTATTTAGGAGAAGGAAAATACAAAAGGATAGAGAGCAATATGAACGTGAAGAAGAGAAAAAAATAATAAAAAGAAAAAGAAACAATAAATAGAAAATTGAGACAGGCAAAAGTAAAAAAGAAAGAAATGTCGTGATGGAGAGTCAGACCATAAGTTTCGGTCCTGCCCTAGATACCTTGAGTACCCAACTCCATGTCTAACTGATTATTGGAATTCGAGAAGCAAGCCATGCAGTGTACACTAGTAAGCAAGCATTTGTTTCTAATTAATCTATATCAATCAAAAGAAAATTGTATGTTTTAGTGGTTAACAGAAAAACTAACAAGATCGTTAAATCTACGAAATATTTACATGAGCAAATTACTGTCGAATCTGGATGTAAAGGGCCTTTCCTAATCAGAATTCTGCTTCTCATATCTAAATTGTCAGTTTTATGCAACCGTTTTCTCAAATCGATGGTTAAGGTTGGCTTTGAGAAAATGAAGTCTGTAAGTCTTAGCGAGGATTATCCTACTTTGGATTTCGTAGACACCATAAATTCAAAAAGAACATATAACAGAAACCTCATCACTTGAAGACTTTCAATAACAACAACTAAAATGAATAGTACATGTGACTCCACAAGAAAATAATGACCTAAGATATCAAAATCTTAGTTCCACACTACTTCAAACAAAATGTTAGTAAGATAAGTCACCTGTGGCTTGCTGAACGAAGAAGCCCCCTCCGACAAACAGCCGTGATGATGCCTTTTTACTTATCTCGGCCGAAGAAAAGAAGAACGCAATCGTTTCACCTACCACATGTGGCCGGAGAGTTCAGTCAGACGTCGATTCACATCTTCCTTCTCGCATCTTCCCTCGGTGGTACCTCGCTAAAAACTCGAGGTACCACTGAAGAAGTCTACGAACGAGTGGCAGTGAAGAAAATGCAAAACATGTAAATGTAAAATATTCAGACAGTAGAATTTAAGTCCCATTTGGAAACAAAAATTTAATGAAACCGACAGTCCTGAAGTTTGCAAACTAAATTAAACACTGCAGCGTCTATCAGTCCAGATCACGTCAAAACAGAAAGTGACTTATTTTTTCTTACAAATTTCTATATCATAAACACTTCACAATTTCTCCTCTTTGATTAAAATCACAAATAGCAACCTCATCTATTACAAATGGTTTTATTATGTGACCAAGTAACTTAATTCTGAGACGCTAAGAGAGAAACTAAGGTCCGGAATCTACAGTCTATCACTTTACAGTGGGGTCAGAATTTATTACGCAAACTAAAGGCATTATAAATTTATAAATAAATTCACGATAGGTAGATCAAGAAATAATATATATTTGATTAATGAAATATCCAGTAAACCTGAATAAATTATCATTATTATTATAAGTGTTAATATGGGCTCCTTAACATTCTATAACCTACGTTTTTTACCAATATCGATTTTCTTGATTTCCTTCTGTTTCAATTATAACATTACTTGCAGCAGTATTTATTATTTCTCAGAGGTCCATGTTTCTAAGAACTTTGAGGAACTCTTCCCCCCCGGTTCCTCAAAGTATTGCCCTATTAATTTCTAACTTCTTTTCGGTAAAGTACTCGAACTGGTTCAGAATTTGTCTAATAAATTTTAGATAAGAATGGCGAAGCTCAGGCTGTGGCTCTAGATATCTCGAAGTCGTTCGGCAGGATTTTTGCATATTGGCCTTGTACCTAAGCTCAAGTGACAGGACAAAAATTTGGCTTAATCCAATCGTTTCTAACAAATCGTGTAATGAGGGTCGAGATTGAGAGATGCTAAATGTTATGGATCTTCATCTCCAATTTATTGTGAAGTTGTTATGGCGAAACTCCTCCGCAAATTGTAGTGACCGGTTTGGTCGAAAGTAAAAGACGGAAACACAGGCGTAGGTTCAATCAGTTTATTAGTATAACAAGAAAAATATATACACAGTAAGTATTAGTCATAAGTAAATAGAAATAAGTAAGTCGGAACGGTCCAGTTACGCTGCTTATTGCCTGACTAGCATCTAGCTTTAACTGCGTACTAGCTGTCGTCAACTGCCGACTTAACTGCCGTACTTTACTGCCTCCTGCAGATAATTATATAGGAAGAGTCCATTCTTCGTAGTAGGGCACCATAACACCCCCACCTAAAATTTCAACATCGGGGGAGTCTACAGAATTTTTTTTTTTTCCAAATTCGCGGTAGACACTTTTGACAACTTTTAACTGTTTGTCGTTTTATTATCATTTCCGCTTCGGATTGACTATGATTAACTCCGTTGCTGTTTTTTCCTTTTCAAATGGCGTATTTCGAAAGCCGTTAAAAGTGTTGGAATGATAAAAGTGTCATATATGATATCCATCTCTGTTTTCTCAGGAAACCCGTTATCAGCTTCGTCAGTTAGGCGTTTCCTGAGTTGATTTATGTGATTTTTATGTATGAATTGTGGACACTTAGGCGTTTCCTGAGTTGATTTATGTGATTTTTATGTATGAATTGTGGACACTTTACTATATAAATCATATTCTCAATACTTTTTTCTGTCGTATTCCATCTCCCAAAAAGATTAGTTGTTTTTAAATATTTTGAAGAAGACTTTTTTCTCCTGGGTTATATCATCTTGCAGATACGATGTTTGTTCTTTTTGGTTTCGTATGTTTCGGCTGGAGATTGTGAAACTGATGTCTTGTCATTCGGTGTAATCCTGTATATCTGCAGGAATTGCTGAAGAGCTTCTTCAGTTGGTGTAGCCCTAGCTTTTTTCAAAGCTGTCTTCAAGGTATCTACGAATCTCTCAGCTAGTTCGTTTGACCTCGGGTGATATGGAGCTGTAGTGATGTGTTTAATCTGATGAATTTCACAG
This sequence comes from Ascarosepion bandense, assembly GCA_037127315.1. NCBI lineage: Eukaryota > Metazoa > Mollusca > Cephalopoda > Sepiida > Sepiidae > Ascarosepion > Ascarosepion bandense. The sequence continues at coordinate 1,033,378 of JBBBDQ010001284.1, read as the reverse complement.
AATTCTAAATTCTGCAGACGTAAATTAAGTTCTATTATCAGATACTAAGACGTCCACTAATCCGAATCTATTGAACAAATCGTGAACAAAAATTTTATAACAATTTCTGTATACTTCGGGTCACTTTGAGAAACTGTCAACTACAATAAGGTAGTAACATCCTTCTAGAGGTCCCGCAAGATCAACGTGAATTCTAGACCAAGGTAGGTCCGTTTTTGGCCAAGGTTTGAATTTAATAGGACGTGCCTTGGCTGCTAAGACATACCCTTTACATGATTTGACAGCGTTTTCTATGTCTTTCTCAATACTTTTGCAATTGGCATAGCTACGCATCAAACTTTTCATATTAGTACTCCCTGGATGACCAACGTGAAAATCTTTCTAAATGTGTTTCTGTAGTGTTAACAGAATCATAGCGCATTCCCTGTATAGTAACACTTCATCACATATCGAAAAAAAACCTCCGTAGTTCGCTGGTCCTTTTCAATAATTTTCGCTTTTATTTGTTTAATATATTCATCATAGCGAGCCTTTTGTTTTATTTGTTCCAGCGTCACTGGAAGTTCCCTTACCATATTACAAAGAGTAGTTTTAAATTCTCCTTCAGATTAAAGGGAGGAGAGCACTGTATCTTCCAGTGGTTCCTTGTACTTGGGAATTAGTCTTGACAATCCATCCGCATGGCCGAATTTTTTCGTTGACACGTACTCCATTTTAAAATTATAATTCAACAGTATTGTACCCTATCTCTGAAGCCTGTTGGCTGTGTGAGTATGCAGATCTTTCTTTGAACCAAAAATGGTGAGTAATGGCTTTTGGTCTGTCTGTAGAGTAGATCGTCGATCATAAATATAGCGGTGGAACTTTGAGACTGTGAATATAATCCCAAGTGCTTCTTTTTCAATCTGCGAATAATTTTTTTCCTCAGGAAGCAAAGCTCTCGAAACGTGTGCTATCGGTTTCACAGTTCCATCAGTAATTTTGTGAAGAATGCATGCCCCTACGCCATACGAACTCGCGTCGCTGGCAACAATGATTTCCAACTTCGGGTTGTAATTCGTCAGAAACATGTTTGACGTTAAAGTTTTCTTTATTTTTTTAAATGCCTGCCGGCATTCTGCGGTCCAAATTCAGGGCTTGTCTTTTTTTAATAATTCATTAAGGGGAGCACGCAAATTATGCCTGGTAATAATTTGCTAGACCTCGGAAGCTCTGTGACGAAACGATGTTATTGGGCGCCGGCATGTCTTTAATCGCGGAAGCTCATTCAGGATTCGGTCTTCTATCATCCTTGTTAATTATGTGTCCTAGGTATTTGATATTTTCCATGAAAAAATCACATTTGGTCTCTTTAATTTTGAAACCATACTCTTGGATTTTAGCAAAAACTTTGTGGACATGATCCTTATGTTCACGTACGCTTTGGCTTTTCATTCGAATATCATCTAAATAAGCAACAGCGAAGTCAAGTCCGCCTAGCATGGTATCCATGACTTGTTGAAATGTTGCTGGCGCTTCCTTAAGTCCAAACGGTAAACGTTCGAATTTATATAAACCAAGATGTGTATTTATGCACAATAATTTCGGACTCACCTCTTCAACAGGAATTTGTAAATAAGCTTCGCTAAGGTCAATTTTGGATTAAAATTTCCCCCTATTAAGCTTCGCAAAAATGTCTTCCGGACTAGGAAGAGGGTAGTGATAGTCCTTCAGAACAGCATTGAGTCCTGTAGAAAAATCAGCACAAACGCGTATGTCTTTGGATTTCTTCTTTACATAGACTTCCGGTGCAGCCCATTCACTGTACTTTACTTTCGATAGAACACCATTTTTTCTAATCTATCAAGTTCCTCGTTAATTCTTTCTAACGAGGCAAAAGGCACATTCCTCATCTTTTTAAATACTGGCTGAACGTCGTCTTTCAATTCAATTTTAGCCTTCATTTTGGTACATCTGCCTTAACCACCAGAAAAAATTTCTGGGCAGGCTTCCTTTAATTCTTTTTTTAATTTATCAGCTTCAGCATTCGAACTTTCAATTTTTTGGCAGTACGAATTAATAGGTAAGTCCCAAACCTGAAATTGTATCATCCAATCAGTACCAAATAGGTTGTTCGTATTTTTTATGACATACAATTTTAATTTACGAGTCTTACCGTTGAAAGTTGCGTTGACAATCAATTCTTCCTCGAATTTAATTTTTTTCTTCTGTGACAGATCTTGCTATCTTACTAGATTTTATCATGGTTGGTTTGCCCAATTTTTTTCATGTCTGCAAGTTAATTATAGTTAGGTCAGAGCCCGAGTCTAATTGAAATTCAACACTTTTGTTGAACATTTTTGCGTACACGAATTTCCTGGTATTTGCACCATCTAGATCGATCGACCTTGTATCTTTTATGCAACTATTTGTTTTAGTTTTAGTTTTACTTCGGCAATGCTAACTTTTGTGCTCGACTCGGTGACATGTACAGCAATTTTTGTCTCTGAAAAAACAATCTTTGTACCAATTTATAGCCCCACATCCGTAAGATGTGTTAGGAGGCAATTTATTTTGCTTTTTCTTTATTTCGTTAGTTTTCAGAGATTTTGTTTGTTTCTGTTTGTAGCGTATAATTTTAACGTGAGCAATACCCGATCATTCAATATTTTTCGAATCTTGTTTTATACTGACGTACATTTGCTGAAGAGTTATATTTGATTCGTTCTCCAATTTGCTAAGTATTCTTCGTCTAATTTCTGCATCTTTTGCTGAAACTAGTCTTTGCACGAATATCAAACATTTGAAGTTGTTTGCACTTAGCTCCGCCAGCCTAAAATCATTGCAATGTTTGTCAATTATTGACGCGAAAGTGGTATAGTCGTCCGATTCATTCTTATTTAGATTAAGACATTTCCATCTTTTATGAAAAGAAGATGTCTTCGGACTGAAAAGCTCAGTGGGTAAATTCACTGCTTTGGTGAATGTCAGTTCACTACACTTCCGCGGCAGAAGGTAATTAACGAATTTTATATGATCACTTGTTCCCAGTTTTCTTAGAAGGAGACGTAATTATTTTATTGTCGATCCAGCTTTTACATTCAGTAATATAAATATCCTCATACTTTTTAAAGTAAGACGCAGAGGTTATATCCACCTCGGGAGCATATGTAAAATATTCAATCGAGCTCCAAATTCGGTTTTGTGAAAAAGAAGAAGGTTCTTTTTCAGTGGTTTCCGTTCGACTTATTAGTTCTAACACTTGCTTCTGAAATTCGATCTGTATTTCATTATTTTCCTTTTGCGTTTGAAGAAATATTTTTTCCATTTTTTTTTTTTTTGCGTACTCAGGTACTTTACCAGCCCTAATAAAATGTTCTTGAAATCCTATATTTTGTGTCTTTTTCCTTTTCACGTAATACTTTACGAAAACTCTTGTTTTCAGAGGATTTCTTTTTAATACCCGGTAATCCTCGCAAATTTTCATAGCCAAATTGTTATGGATCTTCGTCGCCAATTTGCTGTGGAGTTGTTGTGGTGTAACTTCACCGCAAGGTTGTAGTGACCGGTTTTGGTCAGAAGGAAAAACACGGAACACAGGCGTAGGTTCAATCAGTTTATTAGTATAACAAGAACAATACATACACAGTAAGTGTTCGTAATAAGTAAATAGAAATAAGTAAGTCGGATCGGTCCAGTTCCGCTGTTTATTGCCTGACTAGCAGCTAGCTTTAACTGCGTACTATCTGTCATAAACTGCCGATTTAACTGCCGTACTTTACTGCCTCCTGCAGATAATTATATAGGAAGAGGAAGAGTCTCTTCCTCGTAGGAGGGTACCGTAATACTAAACTACAGCAGAGAAACACTCCACGTCTTCTCCTGGAGCGACTATATTGAATCGTCAGCTGCAAAAAAAGTTGATTCACTGTGTCGAGCAAAAAAATTTTTTTTTCCTCAGAAACCATTATGCACATTTATAAATCTACCATTTGTCCTTGCATTGAATAATGTTGTCATATCTGGTCTGATGCCCTTGCTGTACATCTCGAGATTTTTTACAAAATTTAAAGAAGGATCTCTAATGTAAACAATCCTGACCAAGCTCCTTGACTTCAGTTACTTTCTCATCGACATGATGTGGCTTCCTTCTGTCTTTTCCATACATATTTTCATGGCAGTTGACCTGATGAGATTTTCTCTGGTGCCTGGATAACATAAATTTTAGAACTAATAAATAGGTCTCACTGTGTTACTGTTGAACTAACTAGATGCAACCGCCACTTTTACTTTCTTTTTTCGTACTTCACACTCGTAGAACTTCCTTCAGATTTCTTACTTCCTTGATAACTACAATGTCTAAAAAATTAAATGCAATATCAATCGTCATCATTTGTTATTTTTAATGCTGATCCTTTCCCCCACTAAAGTGTTCTTATTCCCTTTCACTCCACCTCGCATTCTTGCATTGGGTGAAACGACTAAAAACCTTTCCTGTTTGAATATTGTTTTCCATTCGGATGTACATATCTTTTAACGATAAACCAAAAGCCTTCTATTAGATTCATATCTGGAGAGGCTGGTAGTGGTGAAGGCATTCCATTAATTTCGTGTCATATTTTAGTAGGGTAAACAAAATGTGAAGGGGTATTGTCATGTATTATCATAAATAATCTTAAAGCTTCTTGTTTGTGACTTTCACTAGTAAAGGAAAAATAAACTTTTAATGTAAGTATTTAGAATACAATTATCAGCATTTATTTTGATATCATCATCAAGTCGGAAGGGTCTCGAAAGCATTGCTGCACATTTTTCCATGTTAGTTGACTATTTGCATGAATAAATCCACCAAGTTCATACAATGTAAATCTGCACTCATAACTAAAACTTATTATAGAGAAATTATTTTTATGTAATTCTTCATACCCAAGTTAGACGTTTCTTTTTAAATGTTTACTTAGAGATTATAGATATTTGTAACCAAGGGAAAAGTTTAAGAAATAACAGAACAAGTGTTATAGAAACATTGTATATTTAACAGTAAATACAACAGAAGAGTATTACACGACTAGTGCGTGTGTTGGATGTCCAGTGTTCAATCAATTCAACTGTTTCCCCAAGGCCTCCTCTCCTTCTAATCGGAAGGCGGAAGAGTCCAACATAGACTCTTTAGAGGGAGAACACCACAGAACTCCCACTTTTCTGCTTGACTCCGTATAGAGTCTTTTTTTGCTTTTTATAATTACCACAATACTTTTTATTCAAAAATGTCAGAAACAACCACTCTAAAAAAGCTATATACAGAAATAACTTTCACATTTTTTTAGTTTTACGTCAAACATTTGACGTGTTAACAACAGTCTCTTTTATTATGGTCTCTATTTATTATTCTGAAATAATGAAAAATTGGACAAGTTTAATGGTAAATGTTAATTATTTCCAATAATTCAAATTCATAAGTAAGGAGACTCATTCTTTTCCTTTTTCTGTAGAACTGATATGAAATGAAAGATGTTCAACATCTTTCCTTTTTCGGACTATTTTCTAAAGGTTTCTTTTTCTAAGAAATTGGCTCCAGAATTATATTATTTTATTGGCCCTAAAATACCATGTGGGATGTCTACCACTGCGACCGCACGATATTCTGCTGGCATCTACTTAAATCATGAAACAACCTTTCTGATTTGTATTCTATAGATTTGGTTTGTACGGTTTAAATGGTTTATTTAAATTATTGTTTGTTATTAGCTTATAGGTATTTTGTAAGCTTGTTTTAATTTTTATGTAGCTATTGTATCAAATATTTTAGTGGACACGTCAGATGTTTGCCTTTGAAAGTTATATCTTTCTTGCGACTCATGGTAATCTTTATGTATCTGATATTAACATTAACTAAACTATGTATACATACATTTCTCTTTGATAAACAATCCTCTAGTTGCATAAAAAATATCCCCATATCCAAATAAATTATTGTAAATATTTATAATAAAAACATTATAAGCTGATATTCACTGAGTATACCTATCTTATAAAGTATATCCTGAGATACTTAACATTTTCATTTATTTTATTTGGTTAATACAAATTTTAAGATGAAAACATTAATTTACATTGTAAAATCTGACGGTATACATCACTTTCTCAATTTGGATGGTAATTTCATAATTGATTCATTTCCATTCCAGGAGTAATATTTCTACTTTTTCAATTGTTATCCATTGGTGCATATTTTAATAAGTAATGTGTAAAACCAATACATAAAGCACAGATAATGAAAATAAGTCAACTTTCGAACCCAACTTGATTTACTGAAGAAGTACATCAACACCATTATAAGCGTGAATTGCAAAATAGCAAAAAAGTGATATTTGCCAACTTCATAGTTACTAATGAAATATATAAAAAAGATGTCTTGTGGTGGAATAATTTGCATTTTATTTGTATATATAAATGTCGAGAGGAATGGGAAAAAACCCAAAATTATGTTTGTCGTTGATTTTTGACGGACCCTGTACATTGATTCTAAACATTTTTGTGTGCATCAAATGTTTGGACCTTGATTTACAAGTTACCCGATGTTAGTTGAATTTGCATAAGGCGTTTCAGAGGAGAAGAGTTCATAAATTCTAAGCGTTTCGGTGATTTCTGCCGTACCCTATAAATAGATTCGAAAAAAATGCATACATCAAAGGTTCATGTCATGATTGACAAGTAACCCAAATATGATTGAAATCAGACTAAGGGTTTCGGAAGAGTAAGGTTCGATGGAATGGAGACACACACACACATATCTATTTTTATATATATACATTAAATGAAGACAGCATGCGGATTATTCCTTCCATCAACTTTAAAAATTCTTCTTCTTCTTCTTCTTCTTCTTCTTCTTCTTCTTCTTCTTCTTCTTCTTCTATGTGCCTTCTCCTTTCAGGGCGTAAGCGATAATAGCTTTCCACGTCTCCCTATCCCTGGTAGCTCTTAGCACGCTTTCTCCTGTTACACCACACAACTCCGTTTTGGCATCCACCTGCTCAGGCCCTTCAAGTATGTAATTCGCTGTTTTCCCATGTGTCTTTTCCCTCTATTTGGCCTGTTAATATCAAGTTCTTCAAGCCCTCCTTCCTCAGCATGTCCCAGGAACTTTAGCTGTCTTTTCCTGATGCTCAACATTAATTTCGTTTTCTTTTCCATCATTCCCAAAACCTCATCATTGCTCACATGCTCGATCCATGATATCCGCAGCATCCTTCTACAGAACCACATTATTTCAGTTGCTTCAAGTTTTTCCTTCATCTTTGATGATATTATCCAGCAAAAACTACCATATTGAAGAACTGACATCACATCGCAATCCAGTACTCTTTTCTTTGTTTCTAGCAAAACTTTCCTGTCTCTTAATACTTTACCCAGCTTCTGGAACGCGTCTTTTGCCACGCCAATTCGCCTTCGGATCTCCTTGTCGCACTTTCCGTCTTCTGTTAGAACACTTCCCAGATATTTAAACTTCTGTACCTGCTTGATTTTAGTATCCCCCACCTGTATTTGGCATTTTGGGCTGCTCTTTTTACTGATGACCATGCATTCAGTCTTCTTGCAATTTATTTGTAGTCCTTTCTTGTCACTCTCTTCAGCTACCTTCTGTAGGAGGTCTTTTAGTTTTCTTTCCGTGTCTGCTAGAAGCACTGTATCATCTGCGTACCTTACGCTGTTCAAATTGTGGCCTCCAATGACGAATCCTGGCATAACATCTAGGATCCTCAGTTTCTATCTTTGTATACCTGCTGAATTCGTTACCTGTACGTATGCAGGCGGTTTGCTGTTAGTAGAGATTTTTTATTACTCTTATGTCTTTGCCAAATATGTCGAGGCTGCTGAACATCTCTATCAATTTCTTGTGGCGCATTTTGTCGAACGCCTTTGCATAATCGATTAAACATAGGTACAAGTCCTTCATTTGTATTGCACTTTCGGAGAACATCCTAATTATGAATATGGCGTTCATTGTTCCAGTGTCTTTGACGAAATCGCATTGTTCTTGTCCTATCTCTGGCCTGATTCTGCTTCTCGCTCTATTCATCAGGATTCGGACGATCAGTTTTATAATATGGCTCATCAAACTGATTATTCGGCGAGGTTTACACTCGTTTGCAACTGGCTTCTTAGGCAGTGCAATGAAAATCGACTTGCTTAGATCTTGTGGTATTTCACCACTATTATAAATTTCCTTTATTATTTCTATAATTTTCTCTATGCTGAATTCTTCCGGGGCTGTCAGCAGCTCTATTACAACGACGTCTGGTCTAGTCGCTTTGTTTCTATTGAGTTTGGCCATTACAGCTTCCACTTCGTCTTTAATATTTCTGGTTCATCCTCATCTTTGTGTATTATCGGTTGCTCTCTCTTGTCGTGGAAAAGATTTTTATATATTTTTCCCATCGCTGGAGTATTTCCTCTTTTTCCAATATGATTGTTCCATCCTTGGATTTTATACATGTTGTAGAGGTTTTTTGTCCTGTCAGTTCTCTTATTTCTTTATGCATGTCTGCTTTATTAGTACTGCTCAATCACTCTACTTCTAAACTTTTGTTGTTGAGCCATGCCATGGCTTTGAAAATTAGTATTCGTAATCCCGGAGTTAACTTAGGCCAAAACACTAAAATTTGACACAAATGGTAAACCCAATGTTATGGGTCAGGTCTCACATCTTACTTTATTAGAGTTAGATGTTTGACCACCGAGTAAAAAAACAAAAGTTGCGTGACTCGATACCTGTAGCTTTGGCAAAGAGCAAAAGACTAATTGATACTGGCGAAATACATTAAGATTTTTGCAGAGTTAAGCTTTGTAGAATTGCCGTTAAAGGCATAAAATCATAAATAAACTCCTTTCAAATCATACTATTTAAAATCCAAAATACACAACGTAAGTTCTTTTTTATTAACATAATATCTACTGTTTATCTTTCTCTGCATACTTTATTTGAAATCAAATTATCTCTCAACATCTTTGGTTCATACTGAATATCGACAATGGCAATGATCTACGATTTTTTATATATTTCCGAAAATAGTTGTGTTGATTTTTTTCAAGAAGCTGTAATTAAAAATTCAGTTTTAATTATCCGAAAGCTGTCAAAATGAACAAGCAAAATGCAGAAATACTTATATACAAGGGTGCAATAGGTAAATTATCGCCATTTTATATTTTTAATTTCGTGCTGTTTGGTTTTTATTTTGTCGACTTCAAAATAGAGATGGGTCAGTTGGGTACGGTCTGTGAGAAAAACAGCACCATGACGCAATTAATTCCACTAGAAATTTGGAAACGACATGCTGTACTGCTTGGCATTCGTACCTGAATCTCATATATGAAAATTTCAGAGTCTTTGGGTGTAACTCTGAGGACATTGCAGAGGATTCGGAAACAGTTGAATGAGTCTAATGGTATTTGGAGTCATCACTAGTGATGGCGATTTTATGCATCTATTCTTCCCAACAGGCCTACAGACTCAACACGGAAGCCTACATCAAGTGCCTTGAGGAGGTAGTGCTTCTCTGGGTCAAGATGGAAGACCTTATATCTGGCAACAAGATTCTGCACCATTCCACACAAGCAGAAGAGCCCAGGTATGACTTTTAAACAATTTCTGTAAACACATCACACATTATATCTGGTTACCTAGCTCCACAGACTGCGAGCCCTTTGATTATTATGTGTAGAGCGCAGTTAAGGAAGAGACCACCAAAACCTCTTGTGACACGAAAGATAAACTAAAGGCAAGGATTATGGCGACATTTACTAACTTAAATATGGAGACCAGCAAGAAGAGATGCAGGAGATTCCGAAGTTGTCTGGAGGCCGTGGTTAAAACCAACAATGATTTTATTGAATAAATTTACTCTAACTAAAACAATATATATATATATATATATATATATATATATATATATATATATATATATATATATATTGTTTTAGTTACTACATTATCACCTAACCGGCACAAATTAATGCAGAATCTTGAAAGATTTAAAGCTTTATGAATTATTCTAATTAACCCTTTGTTGCATATTGGTTACAATTGTAACCAACGTGGAAACAACAAAGGATTAAAATTTTAAAAAAATGAATACAATTCTTCGAAAAATTTATTAGTCATCGAAAAAAAATTACTTAAGACTATAATGTTTATAATATATATTATTCATAAAAGCAATTTAACGACTTTATAATTAAATAATGTCTTAACTTTATTTCATTTTCTATTTTATGATTTAGAACAACTTTCGGTAACTGGGAATCCTGTTTTACAAAAGAAAATTGATTATATGAATTCTCCAGGAAGTTCTGCGTATAACTAATATAGACATTAATAATAAAACGCTAAATGGCACAAAAATTAGTTTCTCCAGATTTCATAAAATTAAATAACTAAGTTTTAACAGACATTTAAAAAAAAAGATTTTCTTAAAAATCCGAAAAGTTTCATTTAAAAAAAAAAATTACAATTATTTGATTTTTGCAAGAATTTCGAAATCCATGTATTTTTCACTAGAAAAAAATTGCTAAAATTTCCTATGCTAATTTTTAATCCCCGCTAACGCAACACGATATTTTTAACCAAAATTTTGAACGTTCTAAAAAGGATAAAAAAAAATAGAATAGAAAACTTAACCTTTTGCATATTTGGTATTCATTCTTTATCAAACTCTTCTTATCCGAAGTTTTTCTGTAATCAGTTAAGTGCCATACGTGATACACACTTGGGCGATCATGTCTCGAAACAGACATGACTGACTGGGCAGAAGATTATCCCGCAGTAGGTTGTCATTGTTTTCCGCGGTAGACTGGTTGCCGAGTAAGGCTATAGAACCTCAACTGTTCTGTTATTTAACCCATAACTGGAAGGAAGAAACGGATTAATGCCTTTCCCAAGGGTATTTGCGCGTAAGTGAATGCAACGAATTCAACTGGAATTCGAACTCGGCTTCCCGATTTCTCGTTCCGAGCCGATATCCACTGCTCCACAATGCACATCCTTTTTCTGTAATATATCTACTTAAAATGTTCTGTCAAAGATACTTGTTACCAATATCGTGAATGTAATGCATAAAATGAGAATATATTTTTATGCTAGATCAAAGTTCATCTCTAAAATGCTTTGTAAACAAAATACTAAAACTAATACAATCGTTATTTTATCTTTTTTATCTAAATATTTATTGAAATATAAAGTGTGTTTCTCTTATAGTGTTAAGTAATAGTAGAGATTAAATTTCGAAAGTAAATGAGGTATTATTCTCAAAGTATGCAATAAATATAGTTTAGATTACAGATAAAAAAAATTGAAGAGGAAAAAATTTGGGATATAACTGTAAAATCTCAAAATAATCTAATCAGCACTAAAAATAAATGAAATATACGAAATTATTTTTGTATAATGTATATCTCTACATACAAAGTGCTACATACTCAGTGCTAATGTCTAAAGTCTGCTTTTATCTATAATCCATGCGTATGAATACATATTATTTGCCGGTCAATGTTTAAGCATGTTAAACGATCTTACGAAAATAATTTAATAAATCAGTGTTCATTATTAAAAAATGATGCTTGGAACATAGAAATAGAATTGTTTTGGTACAATTTTAGCTGAGTGTATTTAAATAATCAAGCAGGTCATATGTCAAATAAAAATGTTTTAAGGGGGATAGAAACAACAACACCTGTTGATAACAATCAGATACGAGGTGTGTCAATTTAGTTCACGGAATGACCATAGCGTTTCACTGTGGTAATGAATCAGGTAAAAATTTGTATCCAAGTACGTCAGAACATGTTCTAAATTTTGCTTTCTTGAATACAGATTAGATGAATCATTCGTCCTCGAGCAGTAAAGGAAGTTACATGTGAATATTGTACTGTTGGCAAAAACTGAGTGAAAGGGAATCTGGAATAGCGAATTAAAATAAAAATGACTTTGCATTATGGATTAGATAGAAAATAACAAGAGATTTAATGACTAGTCAAATCAAAGCACTGAAGGATAAATTATAACAACTAAAAACTGATTGGAGGATAAATAAAATCAATAAAAAATGAATAGGAAAAAAATTGTATTGATATTTTAAAAACCAAGTAAAAAATAGGAAGAACGGATGAAATTTAAACCAGAACAAGTATAGGCGGGAATCACAGAATAGGATGTTGAATGTGCACTAAAAAAGCTCACAACTGGAAATCTCCAGCAATGGATATAATTCCTAACTTTCGGCTGTATCATCTAAATACAGAACATAAAAACTAGCCAAAGAACTTCAAGAAATGGTCAGTGATTATACTAAAATTCTGGCATGGGTAACTGTTGTAGTGTCCTCACTCTATGTTGGACTCTTCCGCATACTATGAGATTAGTAGGAAAGGAGGCTTTATGGGAAGAGTCGAATTGATTGAACGCTGGACAACCGACACAAGCACTAGTCGTGTAACACTCTTCTGTTGTATTTACTATTAAATATACAATATTTCTCTAACACATGTTTTGTTATTTCTTAAAACTTTCACTTGGTCACAACATCTTGACGACGAAGTATTCGAAGAAACGGACTTCACGTGAAATCACAATATTTTGCGTTGGGGGGAGGCAAGTGTCTACAGTAGTGGTGAAAGAAGGAATTCTTATCAGAATTTACGACAAAAGGGTAGCCATTGTAATTATACAACACTAAGAGCGAAAAAAAAGAAACTCTTCAAAACAATAGGATTTCTACAAGTTCAATTCAGTGGTTAGGAAGAAGGTTGGTGAACCTTGTTATTTTTTTCCCTTCCAACAATCACTAAAAGAGTCGTACAAGTCAAACAGCCTCATTGTTGGTTACGAGGGTAAAAAGAATAAATCCCCCCTCTCATTTCTTATTTTACGTGTTACCGCAGTAAAATGGACTAATTTAAAAGTGCAATGTTGATGAAACACCAACAGGAACAACTGTGAACCGACGCTCGGCCGTTGATGGCCTCGATTCAGTAGCTGGTTTTCGAGTCGACGATTACAACAGTGTTCTTTCCCGCCCACGCTGTGAATTTCGATCTCAAGGAAAGTCACGCTGAAATCTTGCTAGCTGTTTCTCCTCCAAGTTGAATCAGACTGGACACGCGCGCACATTTGAGTTAATGGAAATGACACCAAAAATAAATTGAATGACGCCCGAATAAGTTGCGAAAAAGTCTTTATATACAAAAAAAAAAAAAAGAATATAAACAATCACCAAAAAGAAAAAAGAAACGTTCCATTTGCTTCGTTAAATCAAAATAAAAAGGAATTGAATCAACTTGAGGAAATAGAAGTTCTGGAAACGGTTGAATATAGTGAATGGGCACCTCCAAGAGTTTATATTCTAAAAAAAGAGCAAAGAAAGTTTGTATGTGCTGACTTCTCGACGGAGCTGAACGGCGCACTAAAGGATCACTGTAACACTATTTTTAGCCTGGCCAGACGGAAGTAATTATATTAGTAGTATTATTTGTTGCAGATCACACGGAAGAAATTGTGTTGGTCGGTATTATTAGTTTTTATAAATCGCAAAGAGCCAATAAAAAAAGTTGTTGCTCTAATATGAACGCGGGTAATAAATTTATTCCACCGTGGACAGAGGAAGGTAAGGGGTCACAAAACCCAAAGCCGAGTGATATGAACGAATTAATATATTTCGGGTGTGCTATTATTGACCAGCGGCTGGGAGGAAATACAATTGATGTTTGAGATAAAAGTAAATTTTTTTAATCAAAACATAATTTTTGATCATCGAAAAGAAATGTCACCAATAAAGAAAATATTTGATAAGTAACAACAAAAGTAAATTCTGACTATAGGAGAGAAGTGGAATTAAAATTTCCAAGCCTGAGTTACACCGCAGATAAAAAAAATGTAAACAAAACATAGCTTTTGAATTGTCAAAAAGTATTGTCCCAAATAAAAGGAAATATTTGATGAGTGCAAAATGTTAAATTCCATGACAATAAAATGAAATTTAAAATTTAGTTGAAAAGAACATAAAAGTTGAACATAAAAGCTAGATTTTTTCGGCATAAAAAAAGCCGAAAAGAAATGATGTGACCAAAATATAAGCTGCTTCATTGGTTAAATCAAAAGAAAAGAATAGAAAGAAAAGTGGTTTCTCTTAAGGACGTAGGCGAAAGTGATTTCATTGGCCAGAGATTGGACTTGCATGTTCATTATCCTCTCCCTCCAGTGAATTTGGGACAAGCATAAAAATAGAGTCCCGGGGAGGCTGGAGAGTAGTTGCGCCGAGCTGAGATAGAGAAGATAAATTACCGCCACCGCCGCTACCCACCACAAACAAAGACCAACGTTCGGCAGTTTCCGTAAAGCTGTGGTGAGAAACGAACAAAGACATCTTTTGAATCGTCACAAACTTGAAAACTCCGATTGGAGTGAACTGACTTTACCAACCAAAAACTCGAATTAATGTTAAGAAGACAAACGCTTCACTTGGACAAAACTTCCGCTCCGTTGTCGGCTAAGTAGAGATAAGAGATTGGCGATTGTTATATACTCTTTTTTGTTGTTTCTTTTTGTTAGTATATAAAAACTTTTTCCGCAACTTATTCAGACGTCATTCAATTTATTTTTGGTACCGTTTTCATTAACTCAAATGTGCGCATGCGTCCAGTTTGGTTCAGCTTGGTGAAGAGACAGCTAACAAGATTTCAGCGTGACTTCCTTGAAATCAAACTTCACAGCGTAGGCTGGGAAGAACGCTGTTGTAATAGTCGACTTGATGACCAGCTACTGATCGAAGCCATCAACGACCAGGCGACCGAGCGTCGGTTCACTATCATTATTTCCTTCTGCCCCTGAAAATTCTATCCCTGGCCTGAAACCGACTGTCCGTGGTCGCGGATACACATTGATTTTGCTGGACGACATGATGGTTTTTACTACCTTGCAGTTGTTGAAAGTTATTCCAAGTAGCCAGAGATACTGAAATGGAAGAAGCCGACAACTGAGGTGACAATAAAGTTTTTGCACGGGCTATTTTCCCGTTTCGGATTTGTTGACTGTATCGTAACAAACAATGCCACTCAGTTCACATTTTGTGAATTTATGGAATTTTGTCCATCATTCTTGATCGAATATATTACCACGGCTCCATATCACTTAAGAAGTAATGGACTAGATGAGCATTTTGTGAACACTCTCAAGAGAACAACGAGGAAGGCGAGAGGTACTCCCACCGATACGGCTATACAACAGTTTTTGCAGTTCTATCATGTAACCCCTAATAACAGTGCCCTATCCAGCGGAGGAAAATAAAATCGGCATTTGACAAATTCTTTCCGAGTGAAACAAAAGCGGCAAATAGGAAAAAGTGCTTAAAAAGCGCTTTAAGATCAGTGAAAAGGTTTTTTTTCGTGTATTTGGAAATAATAAAGTTCACTGGGAGATAGGAAAAATAAACAGACAAATTGGTAACCGAAGTTTATACACAAACGTCATATGAAACAAATTAGAAAACGGTATGAAAGCGTAGTCGATATGGATCCCATAGAAGATAACACTATGGACGTCGCCTTTGACACGTTCGGGGTTTCAATAGCGCAATCAGTACCAGAGCTCAGAAGGCCCCCTCAAAAAAAAAAAAAAGGAAATTTACGGAACCTCTAGAAATTAGATCGAAAACGGAAAGGTATTGAACACTTTTCATTTAATTCCAGATCTACAAAAAAAGGAAAAGAATGAGTCTCACTTATGAACTTTGAACTAACAGAAAAGCGCAATACGCAATGGATTGTTGGAAGTTATTTACATTTACCATTAAACTTATCCAATTTTTCATTATTTCGGAATAATGAATAGAGACCTTAATAAGAAGGACTGTTGTTAACACGTAAAATGTATGTCGTAAAACTAAAGAAAGACTGTGAACGTTATTCCTCTATATAGCTTTTTCATAGTGGTTGTTTCTGATCTTTGTTATAATTTTTTAATAAAAAGTATTGTATGGTAATTATAAAAAACAAAAAAGACACCATACGGAGTCAGGCAGAAAAGTCAGGGTGTTGTGGTGTACTCCTTCTAAAGAGTCTGTGTTGGACTCTTCCGCCTATAAGATTAGTAGGAGAGGAGGCCTTGGGGAACAATTGAATCGATTAGTCTAGTTTTTTGACATTTCCCAGACCAATATTTGCTATTGTTTTTGGACTTTACCGTTTGATTTGAAAAAGATATTTTTAATTATCGAGTTAAGTTTTCTTTTTATTTACTTTTTTATTTTCTTGTTTTGTCCTTTTTTCTTATTTTCGTATTTTTTATTTCAGTTTTTGCTTGGCTTGGACTGCCATATTTGTTTTTCTTTAAATCTTTTTAACTAGTACCTTTCATTTTTATTTCTTTTGTTTTCATTTCAGTATCTGTTTGGAAGCCATATTTGTTTTTGTTTAAATCATTTTACTAGTGCCTTTCTTTTTATTTTGTTTTCATTGACCGAAACTGATTTTTATTTGAATTTCTTCTTCGTTAATTTTTCTTCTCGGACCCTTCCCTACTTCTTTATTTTACGAAAGTAGCCTTTTGGGCGACTCTTCGTCCTTTTATTTATTCGTGCAAGCTTTTGCTTTTCATTAAGTTTGCATAAATTATTTGTTTTATTTTATTTCTTTTATTGCAACATTTTATTTAAAATTTAATCGTTTTTCGTGTTTATTTTTGCCAATTCTTTGTTTTATTTTTATTTTGAAACGTTTATTTAAAGTTTAATTTAATTATTTAAACCTCTTAAGAGGCTACTTTTTGCAGTTAAAGGCTAATTTTTCTTTAACTTTTCTCGTTTTTATTTCTTGCCGTTTTAGGCTTTTTACTTTTTGTTACATGTTATTTAAGCTTACCGGCTTTACAAATTTAACTTTTTGCCTTAAAGGCTAATTTTTCTTTGTCTTTTTCTTGCCGGTTTAGGCTAATTCCTTTTGTTACTTTTATTTAAGTTAACCTTTTTGCGAGAGTAATCTTTCTGCCGTTTTTAGGTTAATTTACATTTAATTTCTTTTTTTCGTTTACTGTTTTTTTTCTTTCGCTTTATTTTTCTAAACCTTTCGGGGCTTATATTTTTCTTAGAGTCGCTCACTTGCTGGAAGTCTCCCCCAAAATTTGTGTTCAATATAGCAGAGTTCTTGGAGTTACGCTCACCTTGTGAAAGAAGGTGGTATCTTGGAGGACCCCAATGAATTGAAGAAGATTGAAAAACAAATTGTCAGTCTTTGTGATGGACAAGCATTGCATAAAGTTTGTTGCTCTACAAAGAACACAGTGGTTAAAACACTGCAGTGTGCAGGGTTTAAGCCTCTAATGATAGTCAGAGGAGCGGGCTTTTCATGTAGACGTACTGCTGCCCACGCCAGAAGAGTGCGTTGTGATGGCCAGCAGAGATATAATAACGAAAGACATAGTCTTCAGAACGGAGTATGGTGGCCATCGCAGGACCAAGTATCAGTATTTGAGGTTCCTCCTCAGGTTTTCGGGGAGCATCTGGCTGCATAATTCTCCCAGTATAGACAAATTCTAGATGCATTCTGCGATAGCCTGATCGGGAGATGGTCTTTTGAGATAATGATTGACTGATGCGCCTTTTTGTTCATCCCAAACTGCCTGGATGTAGGGGGCCTGAAACTTCCAGTAATAGTGTCCGGTCGTAAACCGAAGTGCTGGAGGTGTGAGGAGACTGGTCACCTATCCTCCTCCTGTCCAGATAAGAAGGCCTCTGGTAATTAGGCCTCTTGCGTCCAAAATCCTCCCCGGCCGCGTCTTCAAAATCTACCACGCCTGTGGTGGGCATGGCAATAAGTGGGACCAGTTTGGTTGTACCCGGTCAAAATAACAGCCCATATTCCTCGGAAAGCCTTCGCCAGCTGCTGGTGCAGTTTCGGAGGAGGGAAAGTGAGAATGGCTGATTGTTGGTAAGGTAAGGGGGACTTCGGTCCCCTGAAGCCCCAAAGACAAAAGACACAGACAGCCCCACTCCCTCTACTAGCGCGGGGAGGTGTTACCTCGATCTGGAAAGGTACTTCGTTTGAGGGGCTCTCGAAAAAACACCGTCCGGGCTACGAAAAAATAGAAAAGATCAAACTACTAAAAGAAAAACTGAAGCAATCTGAATCACCTCGTTCTTCGACCTTCACCGCGTCCTCCCCCAAAAAGCATCCAAGAAGAAGAAATCACTTTCCACCCAATCCTCTCCTCTAAAGTAGACCCCTCTAAGCAAAGACCCCAGCCATTTTAAAACACCTACTCATCCTACTCCAAGTCCCTCCTCAAGAAAACAATTGCCTCCACCAACAAAGAAACAAAGAAGTCCGTTTGCTGAGAACAAAGAGGCACGAAAAAAAAAGCAACAAACTTGCCGTATAAAAGCAGGGGAAGGACGTCTGCAGTATTTTTCCGGCCGAGGCAGAAAAAGCAAAAAATACTGCGGCAATCGTATCAAGCAGTTAAAATTCCTTTTGGCTACGAAGAAATGCGGTGATAAAGACATTGAAAATCCGTTAAATTTCCTCAAAGTTCAAAGGGATTTGACAGTAATCCGAATTGGGTCAGGGGCACGTCAGATATGAGGGATGGTCGAAGAGACCATCAAATCCATCTCAATGTCACCACACATTTCAATTTTAGAGTCTGAAAAAAGAAATAATGTAAAAAATTACTGTTTAGAACGAGCCCCAGTTTTAGTTCACTCCTCTCTCTATGGGGCTCAAAAACTAACCTTCCCGTGGGATATCGAGGTCTTTCCTTAGACGGCAACATCAAAAGATGGGAGAGGCAGTTGATATCCTTTCCCCGGCCATGTTCCGTCCAGACTCCCAACCCTAATTAGGTATCATAATGTCTCTCGTTAGCAAGTTTGAATGGCCCGGAGGCTGAGGTCGGAATCTCGAAGGGTGAGTCTTACTCACGATCTCGAGCGTCTTGGTGTGGATGTTTGTTGTCTGCGAGAAACCCGGTTTTTAACTGGCGAATATGAAGGCATTCTGTCAAGAGGTTTCGATCTCTATACAGCATGTTTTGATGGTTGTTCTAGAGGTGTTTCCTGGTTAGTGTGCAAGTCTTTGAGGTGGTGTGTGCGCTTGTTTTCGTGGATCCGGTGGGCAGGATTAGCGTGCTGGATATTAGCCTAAAGGATAAGGCGTTTCGTCTCATTGAGTTTTATGCGCCCAGTGACTATGTAGAGCATTCTGCTTTGTTTCGGCAGCTCGAGTTGTTCTTGGGTACATCTCGTCCGGTAATCTTAGTGGGGGGGGGGGGGGAATGCCGTCCTTGACCCTGAGAAAGATCGCATAAGAGAAAGATCGGGTACTAACAACCGGGATGTGAAACAATTTCGAGAGTTTATCGATAGGAATGCTCTTGTCTAAATGAACACCCTCGGGAGGTAGTGTGGGCTTGGACTAATAGGGGCAGCTCGAGTTCGGTGGTACGTGCTAGCTTCATCGACCGAATCCTAGTTAAGAGAGTCGACGTAGGGTTCTTAGATTCTTAGTTTCCATTTGATAGTTTACACGGATCATAGGCTCGTCTGGGTTCGTGTAAACTTAGATAAGTCTAAATTTAAGTTGGTTGGCTACTGGAAATTGAAATCATCATTCTTTGATAGCCAAGATTTCCAGGAACAGCTGTTACTAACACTAAATCGGGAATTGACGGGAGTGTTGGTTGGGAATAAGTGGTGGGGTTCTCTAAAATCCAAACTTAGGTCGTTTGCTGCTGAAGTCGTCGGCTCAACATAGCTAATTTAGCGGCACAAACAGCAGCAGAGAAAAAGGTTGATCGGGTGGTTAAATCTCGAAATAGTGGGGACGTATACTTAACTATGTCCGAGCTGGCATCCTTGTTTATCAAGAAGGACCAGGCTCTGGTAGTTAGGTTAAAACGAATGTCTTCTGAGGCAACGAATATGGCCGCTGAACTGCATGCAGAGGAAGATCGAAATGCAGTCAATCGGCATATCGATGACAACACATTGTCAGACAGGCCTACTGTGACAGACTCGAGTGTATGTGGGGATGTTAGGGATTGCTTCCAGGATCGTTTCACCAGGGAACCCGGTCTGAGCACAGCTCAGTTCAACTCCTATTTAGCTGACTTTCTCCGCCTTGAGGCAGCTGAAGCGGCTAGGTGCGGAAGGCAGGCATTATAGAATCTGCGATCTGGGATGCGCTGAAACTGGTTAACCGAGACAAGACTCCGGGATTGGATGGGCTTCCCTACGAAATGCATTGAGGCAGTCGTCCGTTTTTGTTCTTTTTTTTTTTTGTTTTTTTTTTTCTGAATTGAGCAGGGGTTTATACCTCGACGCTTCACCGGGAGTGTAATCAAGTTGCTTCGCAAGAGCAAGAGCGGTGGGGGTGGCTTAGATAATTATCGGCCTTTAACGATGTTAAATACTGACTTAAAGATTTTACCCAAGATCTTGGCCCGCCGTTTGCAGACATGACCTAGTCTGATTGGCCCCGAGCAGACATGTGCTGTAAAGGGCAGGACTATTCAGGGCAACCTTCAGCTTGATCATCGACACTGAAGTCGCTCTAATAAATTTGGATCAGTCAAAGGCTTTCGATAGGGTTAACCATTGGTCTTTGGAGTCTGTCCTTTCCGCTGCCAGTTTCGGGCCGTACTTTCGCTCTTGGATCCTACTGTTGTATGCGTCCCCAGGTGCGCTGGTGGAAGGTAAATTCGAAGCCTTTCATATTATATCGCTCCATTCATCAAGGTTGTCCGCTTTCGCCTTTGCTTTACATTCTTGCGTTGCAGCTCTTTCTTCGCAAGTTAAAGGCGAATCTGGTCCTGCGCGGAATTTCCCTACCTGGTGCTACCACCTCGGCCAAATACTCAGCCTATGCTGACGACGTTTCGGTTTTTGTGTCGAGCAAAGCCGAGATTGACGAAGTTAGCAAAGAGATGAGACGGTGACAGAGGCCAAGATCAATCGCAATAAGTCTGTGGATTTGTGGTTGGGTGCGTGGAATGGAGTTTCTCTTCCCGGACCTTTCCTCTAGACCTTTCCTCTAGTTTCTCGGCGTCTGGTTCGGTCCCGATCTCCGGCTGGAAATGAATTGGTCGGAGGTTCGAGAGAAGTCCGAGTTCGCAGTTTGTCTGCGGAATCGGAAGGGGAAGGTGGAAGTATGTCCCGATTCTTCTTTACTGACTCTCGGTACTTCTACTTCTGTGTGCCATTCAATTGGGATTAATACAGCTCTTGTTCCCCTTCTTGTGGGGAGAAGGCAAGGCTCCCAAGGTACGTCAGGGGATCTGTTAGCTCCATCTATCAGAGGGTGGTCTGGGCATGCCATGTGTTGAGATTCGTCAACGTACGCTTCACACTCGGTTCCTAGATCGGATGTGTATGCAGGAGGATGTGAACGGCGCCATCTGTAAAGAAGAGGTCCATAAACATTTTCCATCCTTGAGAAGTGTGCACTTGTACGAGGAAAAGACTTGTCGTACTACTCGCGGCCAGTGCTCTTCCTATCACAAATGTCGGTTGGCTCTTCAGTTCCTCTTATGAGAGACAGAAGGCCTCTCCAATGCCTAAACGTTGTCTCGTAAGGCGTTATATCGAGTGTTAGTTGGGGGGGGGCGTTCAAAATGAACTAATAAGCGATCTCGGGCTGACGAAGCAGGAGGCTCGCTCCATATGGTCTTGGGCGCCCGAGTTGAAATGTCTCACTAACGATGACGCATCATTCACCTGGCTGATGATTCGGAAGGCCCTCTGCGTAGGCAAGAAGCTTTATGCAGCGGGCCTACAAAGAGTTTTAACCTGCGTGCGTTGTGGGCTGTCGACGAAAACCGTCAAACATGCCTTCTTCCACTGCAGTGTTGTTGTTCCGTTGTGCAAGTTTCTTGAATAGTTCATATATTGCGCGGAAAATTCTTTGTTCTTGAGGCTAGTTCTGTTTGTAGCAATATCGCGCCTCCGTTATCTAAGGCTGAGCACTATGTGATCTTTTGCTTGCTAGGTGTTATGCGAGTCGTGATTTGAACGACGCGACAGAAGAAATTCTATGGGTATGAGTAGTTTATCTCTTTCCAACTGATCTTGTTCTTTAAGCATCAGTTTAAAGTCAAGATTAGGACGAAAAGGAAATTTTGGCAAATTCTTGCGCGAATCTGTCGAGTGAAAGGTGCTGATCTAGAGTAGTTGTTTGATGCCGGTTAGGCATCAGAATTCTGGCTGTGCTGGAGGGAACATGAGCAGTCCCTCCCTGTTAGTTTAGAATAGATTATTTATTTTATTTTTACATAAAGTTAACTTAGTTAGGTTATGAATGCTTATTGGCCCCTTTTTTTCTATTTGTCCCCATGTTTCTTTTAGTTTAATCCCCCATCCCTTTCCCCTTTTAGGTGATTAGTTCTCTGGTTGATGCGTGGCGATTTTCCTTTAAAGTGTTTTTGTTTTCGCTGTTGTTGTAGTGTTTAGTTGTGTGAGTGTTTGTGCGAGGGTTTTCTGATTGGTTTAGTGTTATTATTGCTTAAAGCCATGCATTATTTTCGTCCAGTGAATTGATATTTCTGTTACAATTCAGTGGTGTGTGTGGGCGGGGGGTGCTTTATTACTAATACGATTTTGTTTAGTTTCTTGTAAATATTGTTTGTCATTGTATATATTCATTGGGGAATTTTTTAAATGTTGTTATTTTCTACCCCCGCCCTCCACACAAAATTGTACATATGGGAGTTAGGTAGGACTTCATAGAGTATCTGAGGATGTTAGGCGTAGTAAGAATGGTAAGTAAGAATGTGGTATTATGGTGTAAGGATTATTGTAGTGTACCAGAGTCGACGAAAGTGAATATCTAAGTTAAATTCGGACAGATGTTGACCAGCCTTCCTCATCCCAGTATTATGCCTTGTGCCACATTTGTACGATTTTTGTGTACAATAAATATTACAGTTGAATTGATTGAACGCTGACACAAGCACTAGCCGTGTAATACTCTTCTGTTGCATTTACTGTTAAATAATCACTATTTCTATAACATATGTTTTGTTATTTCTTAAACCTTTCACTTGGTCACAACAGTACCTTTCTTCTACACAAAAATGTTGACACTAATGTAAAAAAAACTACAGACCAATTACGTCTTCCCACTCTTTGTAAACTGTTCACGTTCATTCTGACAAAAATAAAAACATATTCCTTCTTTAAAAAATGACATATTACCTCTTGAACAGAAAAAGTGCAAACGTGGCTTTTATGCGTGTAAAGACCAATTACTTATTAATAGGATAATATTGAAAAACTGCTTCGATACTGTTATGGGACCTACTCTTTTGAGAAAAAAAAAGTGTAAGTCAATTTATTTTTTCTTATTAACCAAAGTGATTTTTTTCTCCCAAAAAGAAGTTAATGTTTCATTTCCGGCATTGGGCTAACAAGAAAGGAAAATATTTTTTATTTTTATTTTTTATTTTTTATTTTTTTTACCACCGGGGAAATTATAAACCCTTATGGGTGCATGAATAACGTATTTAAAGAGGAAAAAAAGTGATTTTTTTCTTTCCCTTTTTCTCAGATGGACATAAAGGTTTTGTACATCTAAAATTACTTTAGAAGCGTAATTTTGAACATGTAAGAATTTAAAGCTACTACGTTAGAACTGGTTAAAATCCAGTTTGAACACTAACGAAAAAACGAAGAACAACAACTAAGAATCGAAAAAAAAACAGGAACTACAGCAAAAAAGAATTTTCTACGGCACTAAATTAGGCACTCAAGGATTGTCATTATCATTATCCACTTCCAACGAAGCTAATAGCTGAAGCCCCAAATAGTAGAAAACACACACACATAATATCGGATCAGAATCTCTAAAAACAAATTTCAGTACAAAATACTAAAAAATAAGAACCAAAATGAATTTAGTCATTCTGGTTGCCAATTCGATAAAAAACAAATTGAACTTTCAATTGTCTACGGTTCTTGGCGTCAAAGAAACGTTTTCTTCGCGAGCCGAACATGTGATTGAGTTGGCTATTTATTCACGTCTACGGTAGCAGCCCGTCAGTCAATCAATTCAGTCATAGATCCCACAACGAACACTAAAGGAACAATAATAATAACAATAACATCAACAAGACACTTCAGCTGACTCCTCAAAATTACTCACGATAAGTAATTTTTCTCTGATTATTTATTTGTGTTTTTTCTAAAACAATCACATCTCTCTCTCTCTCTCTCTCTCTCTCTCTCTCTGTCTCTCTCTCTCTCTCTCTCTCTCTCATCTTAAATTACTTGACTCTTCTTCCTCCTTACCTGCAAGAAAAGAAGAGGAACAATTGTTCACACACATAGCGATACATAGACGTATCTTATTTGCTTGAAACAATGAACAAAATGATAATGATACAGATATATGAAAATAATAACTTGGCTTTTACTAAGGCTACGTATGTGCTGTTTACACCCACATGCATATATAATGAAAGAAAAATGATCTTTAATAGAAATACAATCTGCCTGAAGGAAGAATAGTATCATAGTAACAAGAGATTTCATTAAAATGCGTCCATGTCTTCTGTATGCTGCTAATAAAAAATACTGCAAACATTTGTGAATAAAAAAAAAACCAGTTAGAAGACACGGATTTTAATTCCTTTAGAATTGGATGAAAAGTGGATTTTAGCCACTTTATCTCTTTTGCCAACTGAGCTAAAGGTTACAGTTTTTATCAAAAACAATCAAACACATCGTGGGTGATATTGGTATTTTTTTAAGGTTTTAATTGTCCAAATCATTTAACAAGGCTGCTTAAGAAACAACCTAATTAAAAATGAATAATCAGATTACAAAATTATACGCTTTTATAAGAGTTTGAATTAATTTTTTAAGTATCAAAATTAAAGCAATATGAAAAGAAGATTATTACTAAAGTTTTAATAGCAACAAATGTCAACTAAAAGTAAATTTTCGTTAACAGATCTACATTTGAAGGTTTTCTTTTTTATTATAATAAAATTTGTATTAGACTTCATTTGAAAGAAAGAATACCGTTTTTGGCATGAATATGATTTTTTTTACAAATATGCAGTAGCACAGGATACGATAGGTAAATCATAGCCATTTTATATTTTAATTTCGCGCATGGGCTTTGTTTTTTATTGATTTTGTCGACTGTACAGTATAGTAGGGTCAGTTGGGCACCGCCTGTGGTGGGGGAAAAAGCACCATGACGCAATTAACTCCGCCAGAAATTTGGAAACGGCATGCTATGCTGCTTGACATTCGTGCCGGAAACTCCAAGGCGAACATTTTAGAATGTTTGGGTGTCAATCTCAGGACTGTGTAAAAGATATGGAAACAGCTTGATGATATATCTAGTCAACAGCATGGTGTTTTGAGTGATCACTAATGATGGCGACGTTATACCTTCATTCATCTTCTTACGGGGCCACTGACTCAACACATTTACAAGTTACAAGTTTCTTGAATAGGTATTGCTTCTCTGCGTCAAGAGAGTGGCTGCTGGAAGATCTTATGCCTGGCAACAGGACTCTGCACCATGTCAAGCAGGCAGGAGGATCCAGTCATGACTTTCAGACAATTTTGCGACCACATCACCCCTTACATCTGACTACTTAATTCCACAGACTGCAATTGATTATTATGTGAAGCACAGTTGTGCGAGAAAACATCAAAACAACCCCTTGTAACACCAAAGATGAGCTGAAAGCAAAGATTATGGTAGCATTCCCCTACTAAAACAAGGAGATCGTCCAGATGAGAAGCAAAAAATTCCAAAGTTGTCTTGGAGATCGTGGTTGAATCCAATGATGTTTTTATTGACTAATTTTACTCTTTAGTATTTCAAGATATTCTTTGCAGTTTTAGCAAATATATCTGTTAAAATGAGATTTCAGTTTTATTTTCAGTTTTACTTAATTTAGACGACAATTCATCCATCGCACCCTGTCTAAACACTTGACAGGTAGTAAAAGTTTGAGTTAAAGAAATTTTTTGTTTATTTTTATTTTTATTCTGTTTATTTTTATTTTTTCTTTATAGTCAGCAATTTTGTCAAGATAAGAACAACACAATTTATGGAAGCAGTAGAAATATATTAAAAGAAAATTTATAAACAAAGACCGATAGCCTAATTGTAACCAAATAACTTTTTGATAGTACCAGCGGCGCTTTTAGGGCTAACGAGTGCTTACTTAGATAGAAAAATAACGGGTGAGTACCGTAGCCACCCGTAGTATCAATGTAAACGCAGTAAAAGTTTTTGTGAAAACTTCAAGTTATGCTTCAATGACAACAACCTCAGGTGATTAACCGTTAGATGACCTGAATACAATAGATAAAAAAAAAATGCTTACCTGCCATGTCATGGTTGGGATACTCGACAGCATGGAACTTGTTCATCTTAAACTTTTCCTGTAACATTTTCACTGATATTGTGATTCTCCTTCTGGCCAGATTATTTTATAAGTTTACCCAACCACATTTTTGAACTAACTCACTCCACAGTAAATGTAGGACGAAGTAACTAGGAAGATAAATCATCTAAGTCGGAGTCAGATTTAAGTGAAGCCTTTACCTGAAAAAGCCTACAACTAGTCGTAATTGCTTTGTAAATTGCTACTCTTAATCATTTACTAAGCTTAGTTTTAGAATAACGATACATAGCTATGGCATAAGATCACTCTTCGGTCAGAATGATCTGATATAAGGCACGCTTTGGTCACATATTAACTAAGTCTCGGATCTTAACAAATTTATATACACAACCATCGGTTCATGGCCAAAACATTTATCTCAGACGGTATTTACTTCCGGTTAGATATTAACATTTCTTCAGCCATCGGTTTGCTACTTCTTGTTCAAATTGATTTGTCTGGAGAAGCATTTACACATGCACAAGCACATACACTCACACACACACAATATATATATATATATATATATATATATATATATATATATATATATATATATATTAAAACAGGTTTCATTGAATAATATAGACAAGTTCTGTCTATTTTGTGTAAGATCCTTTCATATGATCTGATTAGCTTGATAGTGTTGTCATGGAAGGACGACAAGAAATCGCAATAATTGTTGATTTTTTTATCAGGTCTGAGCTTTCGGCTTACATAATCCATTATCAAAGGATGAACATTTAATATTCAGTGAACATAGAACATTTAAATTATTAACAGAGTGGAGTTATACAGAGAAAATTGAACAGTCTATTTTTTGCGTTGCACGTGGCTGCAGGCCGAGAAGGAATGGTGGTAGTGGGTTTTTGGTCAAATGAGAGAATAGTGGCATGAGGGGATTGGTCTGGGAACAGCTACTACTATGGTGTAGGGGGTAAGTATAATAACTATGACCTCTACCGTCCATTATAGGCATTGAAGTATGTTAGTGGAGGTGACGAAATTTATTTTATTTAGCCAAGTTTAAACTGTTTGATGTAGATTGCTTCTATAATTTTAAGTTTTCGTTTATTATTTTCAGGTTAAGAGGCTCATCCCCTGTTCCCTGTTTATGATGTTGTTTCCGGCTTTCTCTTTTCCAATCTTCTCACTTTGGTTTCTTTTTTTTTTCAATTGGAGTAGATAGATCTATCTATCGCCCGGTTCACACTCCACCCACGTCTATTGAACAGGTTAAGAGGCTCATCCCTTGTTCCCTTTTTAGGATGTGGTTTCCGGCTTTCGCTTTTCCAATCTTCTCACTTTTGTTCCTTTTTTTTCAATTGGAGTAGATAGATCTATCTATCGCCCGGTTCACACTCCACCCACGTCTATTGAACAGGTTAAGAGGCTCATCCCTTGTTCCCTTTTTAGGATGTGGTTTCCGGCTTTCGCTTTTCCAATCTTCTCACTTTTGTTCCTTTTTTTTCAATTGGAGTAGATAGATCTATCTATCGCCCGGTTCACACTCCACCCACGTCTATTGAACAGATTAAGAGGCTTATCCCTTGTTCCTTGTTTAATATGTGGTTTCCGGCTTTCTCTTTTCAAATCTTCTCACTTTGTTTTTGTTTTTTTCAATTGGAGTGGATAGATCTATCTATCTATCGCCCTGTTCACACTCCACCTACGTCTATTGAACAGGTTAAGAGGCTCATCCCTTGTTCCTTGTTTAATATGTGGTTTCCGGCTTTGTCTTTTCAAATCTTCTCACTTTGTTTTTGTTTTTTTCAATTGAAGTAGATAGATCTATCTATCGCCCTGTTCACACTCCACCCACGTCTATTGAACAGGTTAAGAGGCTCATCCCTTGTTCCTTGTTTAATATGTGGTTTCCGGCTTTCTCTTTTCCAATCTTCTCACTTTGTTTTTTTTTTTCAATTGGAGTAGATAGATCTATCTATCGCCCGGTTCACACTCCACCCACGTCTATTGAACAGGTTAAGAGGCTTATCCCTTGTTCCTTGTTTAATATGTGGTTTCCGGCTTTCTCTTTTCAAATCTTCTCACTTTGTTTTTTTTTTCAATTGGAGTAGATAGATCTATCTATCACCCGGTTCATACTCCACCTACGTCTATTGAACAGGTTAAGAGGCTCATCCCTTGTTCCTTGTTTAGGATGTTGTTTCCGGCTTTCTCTTTTCCAATCTTTTCACTATTACGTTGCCCCCTGCACATCAGTGGCGTTACCGCCTTGCTCGTGATGATACGATTAAAAAAAAAGAGTATATACGTATTTTCAACAAGTGTTTTCCTAAGAAGTGTGTGTTGATAGCCGTGGTGTTTTAAATGTCGGAATAAGTTAGAATTTTCATTTAAGTGCAATGTAAGCCCCTGCGAAAGCGAGAGATAGACTAAACTATCGCCAGGTTCACACTCCACCCACGTCTATTGAACAGGTGTAGAGGCTCATCCCTTGTTCCCTGTTTAGGATGTGGTTCCCGGCTTTCTCTTTTCCAATCTTTTCATTCTTACGTAGCCCCTGCGCTTCAGCGGCATTACCGCCTTGCTTGGGGTGATATGATTAAAAAAAAAAGTAGTATTATTTAGTTTGTTAGAGATACATCTATAACAAAGTAAATAATAACCTACATTGGGCATACTACTAACTCGCTTTCGCGGGGTCTTACATTGCACTTAAATGAAAATTCTAACATATTCCGACATTTAAGACACCATAGTAGTAGCAGTTCCCAGACCAATCCCCTCATGCCACTATACTCTCATTTGACCAAAAACCCACTACCACCATTCCTTCTCGGCCTGCAGCCACGTGCGACGCAAAAAATGGACCTGTTCAATTTTCTCTGTATAACACCACTCTGTTAATAATTTAAATGTTCTATGTTCACTGAATATTAAATGTTCATCCTTTGATAATGGATTATGTAAGCCAAAAGCTCAGACCTGATAATCAACAATTATTGTGATTTCTTGTCGTCCTTCCATAACAACACTATCTAGCTAATCAGTTCATACGAAAAGATCTTACACAAAATAAATAGACAGAACTTGTCTATATTATTCAATGAAACCTGTATTAATGAAAAAATGCTGCCAAAATACGCACAATATTTATATATATCTATATATGTATATATATGTCTTAGATAGGGAACAAGTGTGATAAACAGAGCTCTGTGTGTGTGTGTGTGTGTGTGTGTGTGTGTGTGTGTGTGTGTGTGTGTGTGTGTGTGTGTGTGTGTGTGTGTAATTTCAACAATTTATTTAATGTCGGATCAAAATTATTAAGCTAGGCGTGGATAGTTTTTGTAAACCATAAAAACATTTCATTGTCATTTATTCTCTATTAATACAGCATTATAATAACATAAACTTAATATGTTCCAAGACCATATATGTAGGTCACTCAAGGAGCATCGAAATCTCTACTTGCGAATGCGGTACTCAATTTGATTAACAAAAGGAAAGATTACATATATCAACATTATGGCCTCAATGACACTTTATCGTAAAATTTGTATTTTATCCGTGGGCTAGCATTGACTATTAATAAAGGTGAGGAATAAGAAACTACTTTAGCGACCACACGTATTTATATAGATTTATATATTTATATAGAGTTATTTCCCTTCGTCTCTCTATATTTTATTCTTAGCAAATTTTGTGTTTACGATGATACTAGGGTCATTTTGTGAGGTCTTGATTGCCAACCTTTCTTCCCTTGTGATGCTTAATTTGGGTGGCTTGTCTCTATCTTAGCTCATCTGCTTAGACTTTCGGGTTCTTCAAGCCTCAGCTGGAGCGATCATGTCTAATGAGATATACATGATGAATGTGGCATCAGAGGGGCTCAAATGACGATTGCTGATATTGACATCTGAAATTACCGAACTGTGGTGAGCTTTGATGCTAACTTGTTTTTTATGTGTGCAAATTTCCGCATTTAGCAAGCATTAACCGCTTCAAATTCTTGATTGTATGGTTCATCCAGAACTTGAGAACATTCTACTCACATAAATTAAATTTATGTGAGTAGAATGTGGTTATCCAAATCGAAAGCACCTGATAACGGTTGAAACTTTGTGATAAGAGCAAAAACGATGGAAGCAACAGACTGCATGTAAATAATGAACAAAAAATAAAGAAAATTGAAACGAAAACTGCTGTATCTTAAAAGTCCTGCTCATGCTTTCAAACTTGAATTTGATAAACGAGTAACGATCTTCACAGGATGGTTGATAACATATGCGCTTATATATTTTTGCTTCAATAACTGTAGGAAATGTATACATTTTAATACTTGAATCATTTTATAATTATAACTTCATCTAATTAAAAGGAAATTAATAACAGAAAATCTTACAGTAAAATGTTCATCAATGTATATCAAACGTCAACAATGTAACTGACGAATTGGATTAGCCAATCAGAATGCAATCATTTAAACATAAAAAAAGATGATTGAGCAAATTTTAATGATCGTGAATCTGATTAGCTATGTCTAGAATAATTAATGTTGACCAGCCTTCCCAACGTCCCCTTTGGCCTTTTGACGCAATTGTTGCAGCAATAAACAATCATTTAAACACCAAAAAGCGAATTCAATAATAACCTAGAACAAGTATGAAGCGTATTTTTCAGTGCGCCCATGTAACTGCTAAATGTGACACATGGTCGACTTTTAATGTGGGTTTATCGGTAATACCGTAAAAAATTGGTCACGCCCACCTTAACAAATATAAATATAAAACGGCTAAAACATGATATATGTAATTTTGTTGCACTACATCTGTTAAATGAAACAATGTGAAAGCAAAGTCCCACATTTACAAACAGCTTGAAATCTTATATATAAACACTGTGTAAATTCAGTGACATAAATTTGACTATGGAAGGGAATGAAAAACGTTTCTTACAATCAAATATAAATTGATAAGATTGAATGTACAATTAAAAAATAAATAGTTTTATCATATTAAAAACTATATATTCTCAAATTTGTCAACCAATAAAATAGCTGTAATGCTTAAAAAGGTCTTTTTTTCGGTCTGGCAACAGTTTTGCATTCCTTTATCGCGCAGTATTTGCTGATCAGCTAAAGTTAAGATGTATGATGGACTTATGAGTTCATCATACATGTTAACTTTAGCTGATCTTAATACAAGTTTTTCAAGATCTGTGCCTTCAACGGTTCATGCCTCCAACATAGTTGATTCATTAATATTTATGGGTCTCTATGATTAAAAAATAGAGAAGGGAGTAAGCTACTGATGTGTTATCCACGTCTTTTTTATTAATTATGAATTACATTTGTTTGACATCTCCATTAAATCAATCTTCAGAATGTCAATTCAAAGAAAATGTTTCTATTTTATTTGCTTTCGAAGAATACAAATATCTTTTCCTTCTCTTCCTTGTCTTTCGCTTCAGTAACAGTTAAAAGAATCCATCATGTTAGGATCAGCCCCCCAGTAATTCATTATAAAAAAAGGCGGCAACCTGTTAACTCGTTATCTGAACTTAAAATAGTAACACCAACAATACTAACAGCTTTATAAGCCCTTCAGTTATATGGCATTTATGCTCTTACTGTTATGAAAAGTTTTCAGACGAATTTATTGGAGTCTATAATGCACTAATTTTGATGATAGTGTATCATATTCTAAGAGAAATAAGATTTTCATATTTTCTTTCATATTTTCTTGTTCTCAAATAGAGTAATTATTATAAATTATTAGAAAATTGTCAAAATAATATAACTTACTGCTTTTTAATAACAAGATTAAAAATTTAAATATTCTAAGGTTACATGCAAATAAAAATTAAAATTAAAAAAAATAAAAATAAAAAATAAAAAGAATTAAAAATAATAAAAGGCAAAGAAAAGAATTCAAAGGAGCGTGAATCATGAGACCTAAAAATTTAGATATTCAAATACTACATGTAAATAAAAAATGTAGATAAAAAATTAAAATTTAAAAAAAGAAAAGAAAAGAAAAGAAAAATTTAAAAATAAAATTTAGAATTAAAATTAAAAATTAAACAATGCAGAGGTTAAAAATAAAAAGGGTTTATTTATTCATAATCGTTAAAAGTAATATTCCGGATGAAAGAAAGAAAGAGGCAAACGTATATATGAATCTATATTAATCTGGGTTGACATCATGTGGTCATTAAATCACTTTTTTTACTAAGCAAATTAGGATTATTTATATGGTTTAAGATTACAAGTTTTTCTAAAAGCATAGATTACATTTATGTCCTTTTCCATTGAGAGGTTTTGATTTAACTACAATATTCCAGATAATTGGGTTTTTGTTGTTTTTTAATTTCCAATCAGTCAGTCAGTTAAGTGCCGTACGTGATACACGCTTGGGCGATCATGTCTCGAAAGAGACATGACTGACTGGGCAGAAGATTATCCCGCAGTAGGTTGCCATTGCTTTCTGCGGTAGACTGGTTGCCGACCAAGGCTATAGAACCCAATCTGTCCTGCTATTTAACCCATAACTGGAAGGAAGAGACGGATTAATACCTTTCCCAAGGGTATTTGCGCGTAAGTGAATACAATGGATTTAGCTGGAATTCGAACTCGGCTCCCCGGTTTCTTGTTCCGAGCCGATATCCACTGTACCACAACGCACATCCGTAGTAATTTCCAATAATGTATGGATAAAGCAGTATTTTTACTGTATTTGCTGTTGTTTAAAGACAATATGAGGCTGTTAAATCTTATCTTCCACCTCTTAGAAGTGCTTTCAAAGTAAAATTTAACATCATTATCATCCGAATGAATTCGAGCTGTATAATCAATACTTTCGGACATGCACGTCATTCAATGGGTAGGTTTTATTTTTTTCGGTAGTTGCAATTATATTTAGAAAGATCATTTTTGTGATTAGTTTCTGTTGGCAAAATATTATTTGATAGCATAGCATTATGTTGTGAAATGTATTTATCTATGCAACTATAACTGACTTTAACATTATTTTGTTGAACATTTTTTTTAGTGTGGGTGAACGGTAGAAATGTTTGTGAATTAAGTTAAGGAAGAGTTTGCTAATGTTAGTCTGGACGTTATGACTGAAGAGTAGGTTAAACCAAATAATGTTATATTTACGTGATTTCTGCTTATTTCTGTGTACCTTGATTTTAAAATAGTGTTGAGTTTACTTTTTTTAAAAGCATTAATGTATTTAATTGTAGAATCGTCAACAATATCCTTATTGCTAGATTTGGTACTTAAATGAAATTAGATAAATTTGTGTAGGCTGTTGGTGATTCTCTGGGGGTGATTTGATTCTCTGGGGGTGATTTGATTCCCTGTTGATGTATGCATGGTTATGTGAATTCTTAGTGTACGGTCTGTACAGACCATTGCTCAGGTCAAAAGTAACATCTAGGAAATTTATGACTTTAGCGTTATTTATGGTGGTAATGTTAAGATCGTAGTCTTTGAAAATATTTATATTTATATATTTAAAAAACAAAAAGCTACAGAATGGAACATCTCTAATTTCTTGAATTATCAGTCAAAACGACGGTTATATTTTTACTCAGAATACATATTATAATATATATGTATATTGATATGTAATCATTACCACTTCAATTATATATTATTTAAAAAAAAATAAAATATAGGTTCTTAGTTTCGTTCCCATTACGATAACATCTTCTGAAGCAGAAAGATTTAGTAAATCATCTAGTAAAAGGTTTCCTAAGATTTAGCAAAACATCTGATAAAATGTTTTCAAAATCATGAACGAGTATAAGTGGAAAGAAAACAAAACAGTAAATTTTAACAAATATTCTAAAACATTACAACTCAAAATCAATTTGAAACAACTTCATTCGTAATTGGGAAGTTTTACATCTCGCTACTTTCTATCTAAAACTTTTACATCTCGCTACTTTCTCTCCCAAACTTTTACATCTCGCTACTTTCTCTCCAAAAAATTTACATCTCGCTACTTTTTATCCAAAACTTTTACATCTCGCTACTTTCTCTCCAAAACTTTTACATCTCGCTACTTTCTTTACTGAACTTTCACATCTAGATTCTTTCTCTCAAAAGCTTTTACATCACACTTCTTTCTCTCCTAACTTTTCTACATAAACATGAAAGGTGTTTTTACTCTAATTTAGTTAAATTTACGTCTCTCTCTCTCTCTCTCTCTCTCTGAAATATCAAGCATCTCAAATAAACATTCGATTATTTCAACATTCTAATCAGTCAAAATATCAATATCCAGTTTACTTAGTTTTAGTTTTACATAAAATGTAACACTATCTTTCATATACGGATAATCCTGAAAGATCTTGCAAGAAATGTTTAAGTTTTAGTTTAAGAAAATTATTTTGATGTGATTCTGACATTTGTTATGCGATTCTCAGCCAGTATTACCGTAACAGTTTACAAAAAAAATGCATGATACTTTTCTAACATTCTCAATGCACTTGTAAATAAGTTGTTACCATTTTAGTTCAGGATGCCCATGATTTTCCATGCGCTGCTGATAAAACTCGAATGAAAAAAAATTGCTTGAGAAGATATGTTTGCACAAAACTAAACAGTGCGTGACCGAGAATAATTTCAGAATTAATTAAAGAAAATTTAAGAATTAATTATTACCTATTTGTAATTGAACATAATGTTGAAAAGGTTCATTTAGAACCATATCAATTAACATAGGCAGCTATTCTTGTATTCAAATTTAAGTTATATAAACATTTTTACTGTTTTGGAACAAAATCGTTTTGGTTCACGTAAAAACGAAATGTAAATTATTATTCTAAAAGAAATGATACAATTATTAATTAGATGATGCACAAATAAAATAACTGTTTAGACATCGTTTTCGTCTATTACTGAGATGGCATTAATGGTTATTAGTCGAATGAAAAAATATTTAATAGAAATGATATATCACGATGAAAAATAATTGCTGAAATTTCAAAAGAATTTTTATCGAAACCTAAAAATATTTAGATGGCAACGGACGAAGAGTATACGAAAATGTGAAGATAGGCGAATTATAATTTTTTTTTCACAGTGCGCCAAATATTTTGCAAACAAAATGTATTTATTTCAGTCTCGAGTAAAAGCGATCAACCGATCAAATAAAGGAACGTAGACTATAAATGATCTCAATCACATCCTTATGTCTTATTCTCATCAATACTTTATCAGTTTACGACCAAACTTGTCTTTGTTCCTCCATCAATTTAAACAAGTAGGTCAGTTGCTCCTTGCTGCTGCTGTGAATACCTTCTTTCTCATAATATCCCCCAAAGTATTTCTTCATTTACTATCATCTATTTCTTAAATTATTTACTTAAGTAAATAATTATTAATAATTATTTACTTAAGTAAATAATTCTTAAATTATATTTAAGTAAATAATTAATTATTTACTTAAATTAATTACTTAAAATTATTTTCTATACTGCTATACAGTATAGAAGGGTAAATTATCACATAACAAATCAGTACTCTTATATTTATTTGTAATATTATGTTTTGATCGTTTAGTAAAAAAATCTGTTTCAGAAAAGTCTCTTTCGTTATTTCTATGCACCTATGAAAGTTGAATTTGCGCGTTTTTTGTTTTGTTTTGTTTTGTTTTGTTTTAAGAAAAACTTAAATTCCCTCAGTGTGAGTCCTATCTTCGACTGTACTTTGCGCGTACGTTTCCCAAAATCTAACCAATGATGAAAGGACAAAATTTATTTTGGTCGGGCTTACAACAATTGCACCACGTCTTCACACACAGGTATATATATATATATATATATATATATATATATATATATATATTGGGAAGATTGCTGAAAAATACATGAAACTGAAATAACTGAAATTCGTACGTAAAACGTAGAATATTATGTATATTTATTAATATATATATATATATATATATAAAGAGAGAGAGAGAGAGAGAGAGAAAGAGAAATAGAGAATAAGCTCAGTTCTTTAATGAATTTTTCAAGTAGGTGTATCGATGGATCAAAAGTTCATCATAATTTATTATTTTTTTTATTTTTGCACTGATTAATTTCAGCCTAGAATCCAATATATATATATATATATATATATATATATATATATATATATATATATATATAAAGCGAGATAAAGAGAATGTTTACAAAATTCTTTCATCGGTGTTATAATTATTGGACCCCATTAGTTTGGTGAGGGAGCTTTCATTCTGCTGGTAAAAAAATCATCAACAGCAAAAATAACGCCATCATCACTGCTATATTGGTTTCCAGCAAAGTGTTTTTCGTGTTAGGGAACAGATGATAGTCAGATGGGGCCAACTTAGAAAAATATGGAGAGTGATCAACCAGTTCAGAGCCACAGCCTCGCACAACAGCCATTAAAACCAAGGAATTCTGTGCTGGAGCATTTTCAGGATGAAACAAGACCCCTTTCGTCAGTTTTCATTGGTCTTGATAGCTTTTCGCAATTTTTCCCCAGCAAGTTGGCATAGTACGCTCCATTGATTGTGTGACCCTTTTGAAGATAGTCAGTAAGCACAATATCTTTTACACCCCCAAAAATTGAGGAGATTACCTCTCCTGCAGATGAAACGATCGTGGCCTTCTTTCGAGCAGGTGAGAAGGGTTATTTTCTCTGCGTAGATTGTCTCTTTGTCTCTAGTTAAGTGACGAATCTAACACTCATCTTGGGTTAGGAAACATTCAAGGAAACCAGCTGGATCTGCGTCAAACAAGATTATATTTTCCCGGTGTGCTTCTGATCAAGGTGTCAGAAGACGTGGCATTCATCAAGAAGAAAACTGTCATACCAAATTCCTTATGCAGAATATTCTCAACTCTCTCACGGGATGTGCTAATATCATTGGCGATTTAATTCATAGTCAATCGTTTGTCATGTGGTAAAGACTATCAATGTTTGCCTCGGTGGTAACAGTTGCATGACGTCCAGACCTTGGGTCATCTTCAAGACTCTCCTTTTCTTTTCTAAATTCAGCTGCCCACTTTTGCGCGATTGAAGTGTCATCTTCTTATGTAGGAATCATGTCGGCATGAATTTCCTTGGGGAATAAACCTTTTTTTGCAGATACATGATAACACCAGGATGCCAAGTTTTGTCCATTTTCAAGAGGTACTAGTTACCTTTGAAATCTTCTTTCAACAGTTATGATTTTACCTGGAAAGAGACCATTTATTAATAAGAGTTGAAATTACTACATGTAAGATTTCAAAACTCTAGCATTATTATTTTATAGTGAGTCTATGAACATTTCAACCTACTTCTCATATATATATATATATATATATATATATATATATATATATATATATATATATATATGAATGATCTCTTTGCCATCTTACTATATTTTACCATTTTTGTTTGTGAGTTGCTTTTACTTAACGAAAATTAAATCTTCATTACTTCCATAACCACTTATAATTCAATACATCAGTCAAAACAGATTTCTTTTAACTCTAAATATTAACAAAAGTTCGTTGCGCATATTCTACCAACCTGGTATTTTAAATGACTAATTGCAAGACAGTGCAAAGATTGATGGAACACAAATTTCTTGCACATCCATGATATTACTTTTTGCTCGACCTCAACTAAACTTCGTAAGTACTTATATATTAATCTCTTGTAACATAAATATAGTTTGCTTGAAAGAAATAAGCTTGCTTCTACTGTTATAGAGGGGTTAAATGTATTATAAATTTTATTATTTTCGTATTAAAAATAAACTCATGTAAAATTATTAATGCAAAATTTATAGTTTACCTTGATCCGGAGGAGAAAAGAAAATAGAAAAAAAGAGAATGGTTGAGCGCTTAGTCCTTTGCTCTTGCAATTCATTTGAAAGGAATTGCCACTTTGAATGCAGCCAACTGGAAGAGAGTTCCACTTTTTGACTGCCTTTCTCAGGTCAAAAACAATAATGTCACAAACAAAAAACGATTAGCTCTGTATTAACGTAGTAATTAGATTGTTTACAGTTTCCAGCTGTAAATAATCAAAATGAATCTTCTCTGTAGAGTTCAGAAGAGGGTAAAAAAAGACGGATACGGGTATAAATGCGAATATCGTTATAGATACTACATGTGATTTACTGCTGATAATCAATCTTAATTATAAGATGACAAATAAATTACTGGGTAATTTCAAGTACAGATGATTCTAAATGATTGGTTTAGAATAACAATGTCGAAATGTCGACAAGATACAATTATATATTATGTAAACCTAGCAAACCCAACCACAATAAAAAGTAGACCCTAGGCAAACAATCTCGTACACCAATGTAAGGTCTGCGTCCTAATTTTCCAGATGTGGAACTCCATCTCCTTCAGTCTAAACCTGACCTCGTGTTTCTGTCTGAAACGGGTATCGATGACTCAATTTCATTGCAGGAGCCGACAATCCCATGCTACTCACCGATTATAACAAAATACGACCACCTATCGCTCGGTGCCTGCATTTGTGACAGAGATACAAAAAAAACGCAGACCCTAGTCTCCTGTATATATGTTTCCACGTGACACTTATCCAACGTATCACATTCGTCTTTGCTCTGTATCATACTCAGGATGAAGTGTCGTTAATCTTCGATCGAATATCAGAGAGGATTGACAATAACCACACCGAATTTCGGCAAACTTTCACATATGTGGTGACTTTAAAGAGTGATTAGTCTACTTTAACAAAACTGATGAGGAAGGCAGATAGTGCAGAGAATTCTCTATCGCTTATTAACTAACCCAGATCATTGAAGGACCCATCCAACTCCAGGTTGCGACGAGACAGCATGTAAACCTCCTCCAACATCTTCTGACATCCTGCCTCGACAAATGCACAGAAAGCTTTACCCCTCATTGGCACGTTTGATCATTCCCTAATCAGTATCCAAATTGATTCCAAAGCAATGACATCCCTGATTTACCGTTTCATGGAGGGTTTTTTGCTATGAGAAGTCAGACTGGAACAGATTTCGGTCCTATACGACAGATGCTCTCACCCAACCTTCTTCAGACATGCTGCGTCCAAAATTGCTACCCTAATCTCCATTTGGATCCTTTCTAGAATGGTGTGTTTTATACAAAAGGAGGAAAAATTTAGCAAAAACCCGTCAGTCCTGAATCACCCCTGAATACGCTGCAATCATAGCTCACCGGAAACAATACTTCAAAATCTATTACAAAGAACATTGTAGTCTGACCCTTACTTTTTCAGAACCGTCTGCAATCACTGCAAGTGAGTTCTAGAAAACGCAAAGTGAAGCTACACGTGAGCTTTCCCAGAGAAGGTTGAAAAGAAATTGCGAATTCTGGAAGATCACTAAATAAATTATGAACAGAAGCAAAGCAAAGAGGAGGGTCATACCTTCCTTTCTTGAGGAGAGTGTGGCCTCGATATCATACCCTCCCCGAGAGACAAGGCAATGCTATAATTCTAGAACTTATCAAAGCCTCGACCCAAAAAATATTAATAGTCCCAATAAAATTCCAGCGGCCGTCCTTAAGAATATCAACCCAGAATGATCCCCAATTCTAGCAAAATTATTTAACCGCTGCTTGAAGGAAAATTTTTTACAAAGCATGTGAAAGGTGGTAAGCGTATATCCGATCTTCAAGAACGTATGAAGCAGATCCTCTTCCTCCAAGTATAGACCCATTATTCTTCTCAGTATCACCAGCAAACTTTTTAAGGTCATTAAAGGCCGTTTCGACTTTTACTAAGTTGAAACTTAGTAAAAAAAATATATATTTTATTTTCACGTCTATTGAACAGGTGAAGAGGCTCATCCCTTGTTTCCAGTTTAGGATGTGGTTTCCGGTTTTTCTCATTTCCAATCTTTTCACTCTTTTTTTTTATTTTTATTTTTTTTTCAATTGGAGTAGATAGACTAAACTATCGCCCGGTTCACACTCCACCACGTCTATTGAACAGGTGAAGAGGCTCATCCCTTGTTTCCAGTTTAGGATGTGGTTTCCGGTTTTTCTCATTTCCAATCTTTTCACTCTTTTTTTTTATTTTTATTTTTTTTTCAATTGGAGTAGATAGACTAAACTATCGCCCGGTTCACACTCCACCCACGTCTATTGAACAGGTGGTTTTCGGTCTTTCTCTTTTCCAATCTTTTCACTCTCACGTAGCCCCCTGCGCATCAGTGGCGTTTTAACCTTGCTTGGGGTGATATGATTAAAAAAATATATATATTAACATAAAGGTTGTTGAGCACCTGGGTAGGAACAAACAATTATGTGACGTGCAGTACAGTTTTCGATCAGCCATATCCACTGCTGACGTCCTAACTACCATTACACACAGAATTGGTGAGTACCTTGACGACACATATATTGCCAGGACCATAGCATTAGGTATATCGAAGGCCGTTGACAACGTACGGACAAATATTTGCTACACAAGCTCTCAAGCTATGAATTTCCCGGAAGAGTTTACTCTATTATAAAATCCTTTCTAAGGTCCCTGAAGGTAGCTTGTTACAGCAAATCCTCTAATGACCTGACAGTCAATGCAGGCATCCACAAGGGCCACTTCTCGGACCAACCCTCTTTATAATTTACACAAGTGATCTGCCTAATAATATACTCCGATCATTTATAAACATCGATGCCGATAAGACGACGATATACGGGCTCACCCCCCAAAGTCTTGACGATCAGAGATTGGCAGCTGACCTCTATTCCGATCTCATACTAACTCCCAGTGGAGGAAAACTGGCTGGTTTCATTCAATCCCTCCAAAAACTGACTGGTGACATTTTATCACCGCCGATCAGACCTTGAACTGCTCCCATTCATGATATACGGATGTCTCCTCAATACCGCTCCAAGCTACTACACAGGCTACCATCGACCTTAATAAGAGCTAGAGCAGACCGAAAATGAAATACTGTTGCCATATCTGTCCAGGAAAAGCCCATATCTCACTTTTCAGTCTTGAGTTCAAAAGTGTCTCCGAGTGTTTGTTGGAGAAGAATTATTTTTCACTTTTCAAGCTCTCTCTCATGGGTAAGATGTGGCGACTCTCTCACTGCTCTATAGCTACTACCATAGAAAGATTTCGGATGAACTGCTTCACTTCGTTCCATCAGGTCTGACCTTCACGGCTAGGACCAGCCATGCTACTTAAATATTAGCAAACATCCATCGACGAGAAGTAAATCCCACTCCATCAACTTCTTCCTGCGGACCACTGCTCTATGGAACAGACTCCGAAGAGAATGTTTCCCCGATCACTACAATCTTGACTTAAGTCTAGAGTCAACGGTTATCTCCCTACTCCTATCCATATAAACTAGCCCTTAACGTAACCCTCCAATTCGAGTGCCTCTTCTCCGTGCGTTGTACAGGGTGAACCATACTGTAAAAGATATATATATGTTTCCCTTTATTGATACTCTTATTTTAAAATATCACAACTGTTGATTTCCGATAATATTATTTTCCTTGTTGAAATTTTATTTCTGCCAAAGAAAATCAATAGTTGCAAATTCAGAAGATAGAGAAAGCAGTAAGTAAATAGAAGCAATTACAAAGTGAAATTATAGCATAATATTAGAGAAATCATAGCTATGTTTTTATTACGTATTCACCCAGTATGAGTCACTCGAGTTAGATATTTACTGATTAAGATTTTTACACGTAATAGGTTGGGTTAAGAAGTGCAGAATATGTAGGAAGGGTATCGGTTAACCCTAGATTTAAAGAAGTTACTTTTGCAGTGAACGGGGTAGTATCCACCCCATGATTCCCCGATTTAAATAGGTGAGGTCGAGGAAGTTCCATGAAGCAAAGGTACTTGGGAAGATGCTATTCGAATTGAACTTCCTTCTTATTAATGGAATATGAATGAAAGGGGACTGTTTATTTTTTTTTTTTTGCAGTGTACATTGACTGGCGGATATTAGCTATGAATATCATGGCAAGTGGTGTGACACTATCTTCTATGGGGATACTTTCCCTTCTCCCGCGAGGATACTTTCCCTTGTTGGTTTAATACAACGGAGAGAAAGAGAGAAATTGATATTAGCAATATTATTATTTATGCTTTATTGTAATACGCGATGTGAGATTATGTAAAAAATAATTTTAATGCTATCAAATACTTGTAAAATATGGGGAATAGAAAAATCAACTATTTTTACTATCATGTACTTCCAAAATCTAGGGAATATAAAATCTAACTATTTCTGGGCAAGAAAAGAAAGAAAAATATAATTTTTTCTTCTTTCGTGTTTGAAGCGGATATTTTTCATTAAGCTAAACATTTTTTAGCCAAAACAGAATTATTTGATGGAGTCAGATTTTTCTGGTAAACAAGAGAATCTGTGGGATATTGGAAAAATCGAAATACAATGTGAGCTGGCGGGATCTCGTTCGTCGAGCTAAACCTTCTCCACAAATCGAGTGGGCAGAAAAAGATTTCATTGGCCGAAGGCCTCGAGCCGGCCAGATCCCCAGAGAGGATTGAAAATGGTTATAAAAATCCGGACTCGGCGAGAAAAATCAGTTTTTTTTTTCTCAGTTTTCAGTTGGAGTTATCCAGTTAGCTGTGAGAAGCAGTTTGTTTTTTTTGCGTTGGCTGAGTAGCTATCAGTCAAAATGTAACGACGGTGGAAAAAAGTTCCCAACCGGCGAGCCATGACCCACGGCTGGTCACCCACCATATAACTTCTTTTTTTTTAATCATGTCACCCCAAGCAAGGCATTCCACTGCCACTATAGCGCTGGGGAGGAGAGTTGGAGAGAATGGGAGGGTTAGTGTGTTAGGAGGTGTCTATTGACCTTACATTTAAACTCATGCAGGAGTCGGGGAAGCAAGCATGCGGAAGGGAATTCCACAGGCGGTAAGTGCGAGAAAAGAAGCTGTTGGAGTAGAAATTGCGGTTACATTTCATTGGTTTCGCTGTAAAAGGGTGGGATCTAGTTGCTAATCTAGTATCTCGTGCGAACTCACACCTAGGGGACACCAGTGATTTAAGTTCATCAGAGCAGAAGCCATGAAAGTATTTATAGAAGAGGCACAGGGAAACCACGTCACGCCGGTGAGAGAATGACTGCAGGCGGTCAGCTAAGTCGGCATCAATCACATTACAGATTCTTTTCTGTATTTTGTCAAGAAGCCTGAGGAGAATAGCAGGGGCACCCGACCAGATGTGGCAACAGTATTCAAAACACGGGCGGATGGTAAATTTGTATAAGTGCAGGATAGATTCAGGCGGAAAGAATTTCCGAGCCCTGCACAGAGAACCAACTTTCATGGCAGCGGATTTAGCAATGGATTCGACGTAGTCATTCCA
Organism: Ascarosepion bandense; assembly: GCA_037127315.1. Classification (NCBI taxonomy): domain Eukaryota; kingdom Metazoa; phylum Mollusca; class Cephalopoda; order Sepiida; family Sepiidae; genus Ascarosepion; species Ascarosepion bandense. The sequence continues at coordinate 989,611 of JBBBDQ010001284.1, read as the reverse complement.
CTTGAGGTCCGCTGAAAGTGTCAGGCCAAGCAGTTCCATGCTAATGGGAGGGAGGTGCGGTCGTTTGTGGTGGTTAATTGACAGCAGCTTCGTTTTGGAAGAATTGAATTTTACGAGCCATTTCCTACCCCAATCCACCACGGATTGGAGGTCCTTTTCAAGCTCAGCCGCGAGGTTCGCCTTATCATCAACATCAGATTTTTGATCGAGGCGAGCGTATATTGTGGTATCGTCGGCGTACATGCCTACTTGTGATCTTATGGCATCGGGGAGATCATTGATGTAAATTAGAAAGAGCGTAGGACCTAGGATAGAGCCTTGGGGGACACTCGCGTTTGTAGGGTAGTTCTGGGAGGCATGTCTGTTTAAAACCACCTTCAGTGTGCGGTTGGAGAGGAATGACTGGATTAAGTCCAACAAAAGTCCGGTAATGCCATAGCTTCGCAGTTTCCGTAGAAGGCTGGCATGCCATACTCTGTCGAATGCTTTAGAGATATCCAGGGCGACAGTTCGGGCTTCACCATTCTTGTCGAGAGCCTGGTATATATACTCGGTGATGATCGTTAGCATATCAGCTATAGACCTGGTGAAGCGGAAGTCATACTGTTTGTCCGATAGGAGCCCGTGGGCCGTGAGATGCTGAACGACCTCGGCATTGATAATGGCTTCGAACACTTTGCCGAAGATCGGAAGAAGGCTGATAGGACGGTAATTTGCGGGGTCTGAGGGTTCACCAGTGTTCTTGAATATTGGAACCACAGAAGAAGACTTCCAACAGGCAGGAAAGCAGGAGGAAGATAGGCAGAGGTTGTAGAGCTTAGAAAGGACAGAAGAGAGTTCAGGGGCACATTTCTTCAAGACTATGATTGGGATTCCGTCCCCACCACTCGCTTTGTGAGGGTCAAGTTTTGATATTATGCTAGAAATCAGCGAGGGCGTGATGTGGACGTCATTCAATTGGGCCTCAGTTCTAGATGGGAAATCGGGTGTCTGGACTCCAGACGAATCCAGACACGAATTGGTCGAGAATCTACGGGCAAAGCATTCAGCCTTGTTCGCTGAGGAGGTGAGTACCTCAAATTCGTTGATTAGTGGGGGTATTGTTGAGCACGCTTTTACAGAGACGCCAGTAGTCTTTGGCTCCGAACTCAGAGGATGCTATGCGCTGCTTCATTCTGGCAGCAAACCGCATCTTCGTTAAGTATCTTTTTACACTTATTACGAGCTGAGGTGAAAAGGCGCCTGTTTTGGTCCGACGCGTGGCTACGATAAAGCCGGAAGAAGTGATTCCGGTGGGCAATGGCGGCCGAGCAAATGGGCGAGAACCAGGGAGACGAATGGGATTTAAGCTGAAATTTCCTGGCAGGGATGAAATCATCGATGCCAGCCTTAACCCAAGAGGAGACCTCTGATGCACAGTCTTCAACGGGAAGACTAAAAACATTGTTCCAAGGGACGTCCCAGAGGAAGTAACGGAACGAATCCCAGTCTGCTCTTTGATAGCAGTAGGATATTCTGCTGGTCTGGGTTTCTTGGGTAGGGGTGGAGTGGAAGGAGATGTTGACAGAAACTACGGCGTGGTCAGAATTCCTGAGAGGGCAGAGCTGTCTGGTGGTGCAAGAATTTGGGGTGGAAGTGAAGCAGAGGTCTAGTAGCGAGTCCCTTCCGTTAGAGCTATTGGAGAAACGCGTGGGGAACTTATGGCTAAAGAGTTAATTTTGAATGAAGCCTGCCGCAGATTAAGGAATTAATGCGCCTTCGATATGAATCCCGAAAGAACGTTATTGTTTTTTTAACCACGGGAAAATCGAAAATTCTGATTCTTCGTTCGCTCTACTTCGATAAATTCCGTTAACTCCGATAAGGACCCGAAAGAATTTTGCTATTTTAGAAGCTACATAAAAAATTGACAGCCCTGATTATAGAGAATATGTGAAAAGACTTGAATAAAAATTTAATGAATCCGTGAAAAGACTTTAGTGAAAATCTGTTTACTTTAAGGAAACTTAAACAAGACATTTTTATTTCTCTCTCCGTTGTAACCGGCATTCCGACAACTATATTATCATTTTTGGCAACTGTATTATCTACTCCTGTGAAAAGAAAAACGTCGTTTTTATATATATATATATATATATAAAGACATTCTTCGTAACTCTCCAGGCGTGTTCAACCTTTTTCATTTATTTTATTAATTTTTTTTTGGGGGGGGGGGGGGCCGTATTTATTTTTTATAATCACAAATGTGCATCAGCGTCCAGACTGGCTCTAAAAGATTGCACGACGCGACCTCTGGGATCAAATCACAACGTGGGACAGTGGCGCGTTGTTGCAAAAGACGTCTTGTAAACCATCTTTTGTGGCGGCATCCTCGGACGAGAACGTCACGACCAGCAACAGCGACCAAACCAACCGGGTGATAGTGTCACAACTGGGATCGTCACGAGCGTCAACGAGAATGAGCGTCACACTAGACGGCAAGCCCGGGCATAAGGCTTCACAGTGAAACTAAGAAATGTAGCTTATCAGAACATTTGCCATGGCATTAGTGATGAAGTAGCGAAAGGCTAGTAACGTTTCGTCTGTGAGATAGGGGTTATAAAACACTTCTGATTTCTATTAGTGTTGAAAAGTGAATACTGAGCAGCTCGTGTGGTACTTCATATTTTTTCTTATCTGTTTTTGAAAATATTATATCAGACAGATATACAAGGAATTGACCATGTTTCCAGCATCTTCTGCGATTCATCCTTGAATCCCAAAAAGCGTTAAGAACTGGGAGCCGCCTTGAAAGAACAACCATTTATCATATGTATTTTCGTTGATGGTGGAAGATAACTAGTTTTATTCGGAGGTATTGAATGTTACAAGCGAGTATATTCCTCATTGTTCTGCTAGAGCTAGTTCAGAGGAGTGACCAGCTGTCAGACTGTGGTCATTTAGATTTTGGGGGTACACTCATGCACTATGATATCATCTGCATAGATAATTACTAGATATTTGAGCCTCTTATGAGGCATATCGTTAATATAAAGCGGAAGGATTGTTGAGTCGAGAAAACGGCCTTGAGAAATACCTGCATTGATTATATGAACTTCCTATAATTGAGAAAACAATTCCAGAGATTCCATAGCTACACCTTGTCATAGGCCTTTGATATATCTAAATCAATGAATTTATTGTCTAGTGTCTCTCTCATTCTGTGTGTAATAAGAATTAAGAAATCAACGGTGGATCTAGAAAGTCGAAATCCATACTGTTTCCCGGTTATGAGGTTATTATTGTTGAGGCGATTAACAACTTTTTGTTTTGATATTTTTCTGTATTTCTGAGAAGAGGTATTGCAATTATTTACACTATTTACATTGTTCGGACTGTTGTCCTTTCTTCGTTGTCATATTTCCTGTGTCCCTGAAGACAACTGGCTCAGTGGTTAAAAGCATTGGTTGAATCCAGGGATTTGACCCAAAGAGTTGTGAGTTCAATTCGTGGCTACAGCAGAGGTGAAGAAAAAAAAGCATAGAGACTTGATTTAAAGGTACATAACTGATACTGAGACATCCGGAAGAGGCATAGCACTGAAACTAGAACAATCTACTCTGGTAGACGAAATAATGAGTGCAATTTGAAATTACAATCACCTTAAGAAAGCAGGAGCCTACAACGACCGAAACGTTGTGAATATGGCAACGAAGAGGCCGACCATGTAAATAGTATAAAAAAAAATGTTGATTAGAAATTTTTTTGATGGCTCTAAGGAAGTTGGTGGGTCGATATTGTGACGGGACTAAGAGCTAACCCGCATTCTTGAAAACATGACATACTATTTCATAGACTTGGGAAGCATTTCTACTTCAGTTAGCGGTTAAACAATTTAGCCAAGATTGGTGATAGCTCTGGACTAATGTTCTAAAGAACCACCAGTATCCTTCTTAGAGTGGTGATTTTTATGTGTCTTCTCATGCTGTCATAAAGACATTTAAAATTTTGTGCTCTGTAGGGAAAGTGGGTAGGGGATGGTATCGGCTAGTATTGTCTAACGTGGACTTAGAGGCAGTAATTAACTTCAAAGACTCTAACCTTATCTAACGATGATGAGATAATCTGAGGACTATTTATGACAGTAGGCACTGATGCTTTGACGCTATTTGGAATTTTGATTGAAAATTTCTAAAACTCACCAAAACCAAGTATTTTGCTTTCAGCCTTGGTTTGGATTGTTTGCACATAGCTTGTCTTTGCATTTTCTTGAACACTTTTGATTTCGGGTAGTTTTGAATGCAGAAATACTCCTACTACACCATTTCACGTGAGAGATAATAGTAGTGGTTAAGTAAGTCTATGACTGTAAGACATTCTAGCATAAACCAGAGCTGTTGGTATTTTTATCAAGGGATAAACTTCCCATGCTAGAAAGGATGCATTCAGAAATGAGGACGGCAGTTCTGTATTTGAAGCATACAAAGAGAGGAGCTTCAACCATGCACGATTGGAGATCATCCCAGTTGGCTTTGGTGTATCAAAAGATCGTCCTATGAAATGGAACATCGTGGAATGTTATTGATTTGGCATCAACTTCAACACTGAGCAAGGAATAGTATGAAATTCCGAGGGCAAGTAACATTTCAGCGGAGCATTTTTCTGGGCAGGATGTGAGAAAGAGATTTGAAGTAAAGAGCTTGAACATGTTTATCATATTGGCCTTGTACCAATAGATGTGCGTTGTGGTCCAGTGGATATTGGCTCGGAACGAGAAATCGGGGAGCAGAGTTCGAATTCTAGCTGAATTCATTGCATTCACTTACGCGCAATACCCTTGGGAAAGGTATTAATCCTACTATTCCTTCCAGTTATGGGTTAAATAGCAGGACAGATTGGGTTCTATAGCCTTGGTCGGCAACCAGTCTACCGCAGAAAGCAATGGCAACCTACTGCGGGATAATCTTCTGCCCAGTCAGTCATGTCTCTTTCGAGACATGATCGCCCAAGCGTGTATCACGTATGGCACTTAACTGACAGACAGACTTGTACCAATCATAGCCAAACTCCCCACAATTTACTCCAGATCAAAAAGTTGAGAGAATATAAACTGTTTCGTTTGTATAAATAAATGAAAATTTATTCATCGAACAGCATAACATCATATTGTAGGAAGTGAAATTATTATCTGTGTAAATGTTCTTAGAGAAAGTGTAGCGAAAAGTTTAAAGAAATTAGAGTACGTCCATTTTAGTAAAATGTGAAATTTGATTTGTGCAGAAAAAGGTTAAGTCTATGTTTTCGATAATATCTTGTTCCTCTTTTTGTGTAAGACAGGTAGATCAAAAGGAAGAAGGAGAGATCAAGAAAACAGCATGGGAGAGAAAGTGAAGAGTGCGTATACGAGTTCCCGGGATAGGCGTGCCCGATCGTCGGTTGTCAGTTACTGTTATATTATGCTGGGTTGAGCGCTCTCTGCTTCCTTTTCTCCCTCTGTTTTTGACCGACCAAAAAACGTGAAAAAAGTAGGCCAACTCGGATCACGTTGTCGGCTCAAACCTACACTCACTTTTGGGCGGGAAAAACATGACACGGGTTGCTAAGAGTTCAATTTGTTGTTTTCTACAAATCGCTCTCTTTTCATTGAAATAATTCACACTTGCTCGCGAAATTTTCCTTGATCTTTTCTCTGCACGGAGGAAATCTTTTTTTCTTATTGGTCATTAATAGATTTTCACAATTTGCGAATTTGCAAACAGTGGAGAAAAGAAAGTTATTTCTTATTTTGTACTTACCACAGGTTTAAGAGGTTTGTGTAATGTCCTTTTGTGTCAGGAACACGAGTGGGCTTATCCATGATCTAAGTCAGTTCGCAATCTATAGAAAGATTATGGCAGTATCTACTTTCCTCATCGTTTTGTTATTTTTTTTAACTACTAACTACTCTTTGAGATGAATGTTTATGTTGCCACAAATATGAATGTTAACTTGGGGGGTGCTCAGAGAGGATATCATCAACCATCTCAACTATTTTATCAATCATTACAGTTTCATCATCTTGTGATTGATAGACAGTGGAATGTAAGACGTACTGTAAACGAGAGCCACGTGAAAGTACATGAACAGGAAATCAGGGCTGGTTATTATCGTTTTGGAGATCTGATTGCGAATTTCGGCTCTGGGATAGATATACCGATATCAGTTTCAGACAGTAACAAGATTAGAAATTTTTATGGTAGACCACTCACATTTGTGTTGAAGTTAGTGAACATGGGGTCTACTTTTGTTTTCAGCTGGGTTGGTTTCGGTTTAATTTTGTTGTGGTCATAATTAAATATCAAATACTGAAATAAGGGAAGACGACGTAAAACAATCATACCCACAAGTAGTACGACCATTAACACTACTGGGCTGAATTGACCGGATGTACAACTAAAAGTATACATTTTATGATGGCACTGAGATACCTTACTGGAAACAGCTAAACTGTTCAGATACCATCCACAAAGTAGCAGTACAATAGCCCTGATGATTGGATAGCCCTTTCAGGAGATAGCGGTGGTTATCCAATCTGGTTCAGATCTCTGTCAGGTGAATAACGTCAGTAAGAAAATGTTTACTTCCAGCACTGTTAATGAAAAAACAAATAATACTGGAAAGTAAAAAAAATATTTACGAACATACTAATCGGAGTGTGCACGTATCATCTACTCAGAAATCATTATACGTCATCGTATCTTTCTGAATTTAAGAAAAGACGCAACTGTCATATTTTAAACACACGTCTGTCTTTTTGCTTGACACAGAAAAAAGTTATTTTCGGCAAGATAGTTACGATCAATGAAAAATGAACTTGGTACGAAAATCTAAAACAAAGAAAACTAGCTAAATTCATAAGATCCTACATTCACTTAGATGATTGAATAATGATTATTTGTCAAAAATTTCTGGAAACTTTTAAGTCCTCGTAATATATAAAACTTGATTCAGATTCTTGAGAGGTAAATAATGACAACTCTGAAGATCAACATTGTGAGTGGGATACCTTCATGAATATATATATATATATATATATATATATATATATATATATATATATATATATATATATATATATTGTTTAATTACTTAGTTTTTGGTCATAATAAAATTAGACTAGTACACAGTTGTATTAAAAAGTGTTCAATACAATTATATTGTAGAACTTTTGAATATTCTTCATTTGTAAACGAGTTATTACGCTACCTAAGTTTCTACGATGTGGTGTCTTCAGGTGATTTTTAATAAACATTTTGAGAAATTCAGCGACAAATATTAATTAATTTTATATATATATATATATATATATATATATATATATATATATATATATATATATATATATAATCAATATTTGTCGCTGAATTTTTTCAAAATGTTTATTCCATAAACAAGCTTGATTTACTTGAATGGGTATTATTAAAAAAGTATCATCGGTTAATGTTGGTATTTCATTTTAACTTAGAACAAAATTAATCTTTTCTAGTGATAGGTGTCAGGTAAGAGTCAGTATTTGCTAAAGTAAACATACATATGTTTGTGTCCTCTAGTTTTCTTCAAGCGTGTATCATAGAAATTAATATCTGTAAAATTATATTTCTCTCGCTAAATGCCAGCTACTACAAAGTATATCTTACTCAAAGCATATTTGATATTTGTTCATGAACTTCAGCTCCCATTTAAATAGTAAACATACTTAATTGTTTCATTGATACCATAGGAGTAAATTCTCTAAGGATAATATCTGTGGTCATATTTATAATACTTATTAAAACAATCATTTTTTTTAAGCATTTCACTCCAAGCAAGGTAACACAGCCACTAACATGCAGGGTTTATTGAATGTGAAAGAATTTAAGAAAGCATCATTAAAGAGCAAGAACGATAAAATAACAGAAGTTAAGAAGACAGAAGATAACAATTGATAGTGAATTTAAATTTTTGAAGATCAAAGTTGACTGAAAAGCAAAAAGCCGAAAGAAACGAAAAGTGGGATAAAAGAAATTGTTTTCATCGAACTTTTGGTTACATCTAGCCATTTCAACTCTACAATGATGAAATCTTGACACCAATACGGTACAGGCCTAAAATCCATCGTTTTAGGTACCACAGAGGAGAGTTCATCAGAATAATTACCAAGAAAGTGCAACTAGTCACTCTCCCAGAGATTAGCATTAGCCATGCTGATGAAATATCATAACCTTTCAACTTGTGAAGATCAGTATACCAATCCCTGTCAAATTTCTTTGAGATATCCAAAGCAACAGCCGGAGCTTCACTATTCGTATCTAAAACTTGATAGACTCTTTCATCAATAATCGTCAGTAGTTGACCTAGATAAGTGAAGGCCATATTGTTTATCTGAAAGAAATCTCTGCGGGATGAGATAATTAGCCAATTCGGAGTTCAATAGAGCCTCTAGAACTTAGCCAAGAAATAAGCCGATAATTAGAAGGGTCAGACGGTCCGCCTGAGTTCTTAAAGACTGGAAATATAGCAAGAAACAATAAGGCATTTACTAGAGACAATTGGTGTCAATTCGGGAGCACATTTTTATAAGGAATATTACAGGGACACACTAAACTCATTTTAAAAAGGTGAAAGCGATATAAAATTTACGATCTGATATTATGTTTTCTGCAAAAAGAACTAAAATATTAGAATGTAAAAATTGTTATCCTCGAAATGATCATGTCAAAAATACGGCAATACCATCTTTTTAACCTAGTATATAAAATGATATAGGTTCAATAAGATTTGATACTAAATAACTAACATTTTTTTGTTTTATTTTTGTTTGTTTTTTTTATAATCGTTTCACTCCAAGCAAGGCAAGACCGCCACTGGTGCACAGTGGATGACAGTGAAAGAAAAATGAAAATAAAAAAAGAAGATGCAAGGAATGTCGAAGAAAGAATAAGAGAAAGATGGAAAACAAAGAGATGGAAGACGTCAACTGATGTTGCATTTAAACTTTTGGAGATTATAGCTATCAGGGAAGCAAGTATATGGAAGGGAGTTCCAGAGGCGGAAAGTGCGAGAACAGAAGCTAATGAGGTAAAAGTGGATGTCACATTTGACTGTTTTGACGGTAAAAGTGTATATAACTAGATGGCAATAAATATTAATAAAAATTGAATTTTTTAAAAACTTTGGTTACTTATTTAATTCAAATTACGTATTATATTATTAAAATATATCATAATATTTATATGAAGTAATCTTCACAAATTTTAATTTATATCCGTAAATTTCACAAACTTAGTAATATTACACTACTAATATTAATATAGTTAATATAATTCAAACATATAACATAAAACTGAATCTGTCTAAAAATCGCAGGTGTTGATTTGAAATTTGAATTATAATTTCGTGGTTGTTTTAATGCTTATCGCCTCTTTATGCCAGTTCACAAGAATACTGCCTCATCAGCCTCTACATTATAGAGAACATTGCCAATCACATTTGTAGTAACAACGACAAATAGTATGGATTTCACTCGTCTTCGTCTACTGTTGGTATCTTAACATTCATTATACATAGGATCAGTGAAACGCTTGATAATAAATTTATCATGAGAGCAATTACCTTATGTATCTCGAAGGCTAGGTATGAGTTGTGGCATTTTTTTATAGAGCCTTCTGGATTATTAAGTCATTGCAATCGGGTTGGCTCATAAAAGTCGTTTTTCATAGGATCAGTGCAACTACACAAAACTTTCACCTCGGCTCTACATTTTTCTGTTATATATTAACGATCTGTTTAAGAACATTTTCAAAATACTAGAAAATATATATATTTCATCTCAGATATTTTCTGATGCAACCTCCCACATGTTCATTGTTTACGGCGACCAGATTTGTTGGGAAAAGTGAATCAAGCTATCTAGCATCCTATTCTTTGATCCGCTGTTATCATCCGAATTAAATCTTTTTAAAATGATACAAACGAGATTTAGAAAAATCGGCTGCGTGATATCTCTACGTTAACATATCTAACCTTCTTGAAGTTTGATTTGTTATTACCTACTTAAAGCGAATAGTTGAGTAAGAAAGGAAAAGAGCAAAACATTGCAAAGCCAAAACTTATTTTTTAGCAGACAACATACAGTAGATAGGCAACTGATTCTTAACTAGAAAGCATTCGAGACGAACACAAAGTGAAATAAATTTTTATCAGTTATATGAACTAGTGGAACTATTGAACAACACCTTTCTACCGAGGATCAGAATGTAGTCGCAGTACGTTTGAGCAGAAATCATTTAAGCTTTTCTGAGCAATAAAGCTCAGTAAGTGAGAAAGATTTGAGAAAATCTATGGAGAAAGAATTAAGAAATATGATGTGTAGAGAAAGCTAAAAAAACGGAAAAAGCACAGATGAAAGGAAAATACATAGACAAGTAGAAGGATGCAGATTAACGAAAAACTGAAAGACAGACTTTCTGGTGATACATTAAAATTCACTATAGAGAAATAGAATAACAAAAATAAGGCAGAAGATGCAATAAAAAATATTTGTGTGGTTCTTGTACTTTTTCGCCTGAGAAACTAACATGTTTGTATAACATTTTGATGAAAATATGGGTGCATGTGAAACAGTTAAAGAATAAATGAAATAATGAGAATCTACAGACCAAACACGAGAAACGATTAAAGGATCGCAATAATTAATACCAGTAATTGCCAACACATGTACAATTTCCAAAGATCCAGCTACTATTATGATAATAATTACTATGCTAAATGATTCGAAACGTATTTCTGTGCTGATCAAATTAATAACAGAAAGTAATCTATACTCCTATTAATAATGATCATTAAGAATGTTGTAAGAAGCAAAATATAAACGTGCACATCTACTGATGTCGCAGAAACGACAAAAAAGCAGTTTAATTAAAAACCATAACCAAGAAGACAACATTAAATTTTGATATTTTTTCTAAAATCTATTTCAACCGCCGAGGACAAAATTTGCGCAATTTCCTGAATTTTTTTGTACTTATGCAGTAATTATTTATGTCTATTTTCAAATTATATTATCGTTGAGATAAGAATATTGATAAATATGTTACTAAGTTCATAAACAATATGCAATACGATTAAAAAAATGAATAAAATACATTTTTGAATAATCAATTATTTAAAATAGCAACTGAAAAGTTTCCGATTTTCCAAGATTACACAAAGGCGCTTTTTGGAAAATAGTGAAATAATCTTTTAAAATGAATACCAGTGTCGTCGGCGAAGTGAATTAAATGCTAACGTGAAAGAATTCGCAAAACCACATACAAAATGTTCATATATAACATACTTTTGTAATTTTGAAGCTGTGATCTAACTTTTTACATTTAAGAGCATGTTTTAAACTGAAAATTGCTTAACAATTCATTTTTCATAGGCTTTGAAAGCATTCAGAAATGCATATTTCCATTTTGTTGGATCTATTGTGAAAATATTTGTAATTTATAGTCTGAATATCACCTGATACCATCTAGCTACTTCACATTTTCATCGTATAGAGTTACTAAAGAAATTTCTTTGTTTATCCAGCAAACAGAACAGCCTTTAAAAATAATAAATTTATAAAGCATTTAAGTAACAATTGTAATATAGCAATAACTGTTGCCCTAAATGATATATTCCTAATAAAATTAATTATAACAACCTAAAATTGTATTCACAGTTCGAAAATTAAAAGGTCTGCACTCCAGGAAGAAATCATTTCTACTGCAGTGTCATTTTCTTACTTCTTCAGTTTTAGCTCGAAGTGTTGAAAAAAGTTATTTAAAGCCGACTGTCTCTTAGTTTTTAAAATAAGATTTGTTATCATATGCACATTGTGTGTAAGATGTAGAGCTTAAGGTTTGATGCAGTGTTTAAGGGGGAAAGAAGCAAATTCTCAACACTGTTTTCTCATCTGTGAGGGGAAAATACAAGTTTTGTTAGGTATTGCATTTAGCAAGTGAAAGCTGTGTCGAATGTTTTCATTGATTACTGCATATTCTATAGAAAGAAAATCTTCCGAATACTTTTGGATGAGTAATTTGCAGTTCCAAGCTTTTTGATGACTTCATAACTTTCTGTTTCTCAAAGGTAACTCATATCATCCGTAACATAAAAATATTACATAAAACAGTTATATTCAGGGCGTCGAAAATGTACAGTCAGTATTTTACACATTCAGCACAATGATTTTGTTAGGAAATTTATTGTAGGGGTTCAAGTGGCTATAATAATGATTAGTAAAGCTTTGCGTCTTCCATAAGAACGAGGCGATTTATTTGTAATCATAATGCTCATAAATACATTCCGTTAGCTAAACAAACTAATATCCATAAAAGATTCCCTTTATCTTTTGACTATTGTTGCATATTAATCACACATATTTGCTTGCAAGTGTTAATGATGGAAGAAGAGTTTAGAGTTTTTTATCGACTGTAGACTGTGGACGACCACTTATACTCGTTTTCATTACTTCGCTAAAGAAAAATAAAACCTCGACTAAGCTGTTAACAGTTAAGCAACATTGGAGTAGATAGACTAAACTATCGCCCGGTTCACACTCCACCCACGTCTATTGAACAGGTGAAGAGGCTCATCCCTTGTTTCCTGTTTAGGTTGTGGTTTCCGGTTTTTCTCTTTTCCAATCTTTTCACTGAGAAGGTACGAACGAAGGTTGCTGTGAGCATCTTGACTATTTTCTTGTCACATTGTGACTGGTGTCGTCTCGTCTCTGTTTGATTCAACTTTCTTTCTCTATATCAAAAAGCGATTTGACATCGGCTTCTTACTTTTTCTTAGTTTGTAAGTAGCTCCCTTTTTTATTGGTCAGAATATATTTCACACAGGTTCACTTAATTTTGCTTGTGTCTTTTCCTCAGTACAAAACCAATCCCTTTTCCATTGCTCAAAAAATAGATTTCACACTGGCTCGCTAATTTGAAAACACTAAAGAAAACAGTCACTTTTATTTCGTATTCACCATAAATGTATATTGGGCAGCATCATTCGTTAAACGACAATGAAAATGTTTTTATTATATATATATATATATATATATATATAACAGCTATTTATCATAGTCAAATTAGACCAGTAAACAGTTGTATTAAAAAGTGATCAATGCACATTGAAATAAAAATAAAAGAAAGATTTAACATGCAGTACTTTTGAATATAAAAATTCTGAAAAAATTCAGAGGTAGAGTAATCGGCTGATTTTCCTAACTGTACTGAAAGGTTCAAAACCTTTCAGTATAGTCAAGCATTATAGACTAACTGATTTCCTAACGCTTTATTTTATTCAAGGTTTATTTGGAAGTTTAAGATAAAGGGAGGAGAGTCAAGAGTAGCGAAATCGTCCTGGCGGGGCGTAAATAGATTATAAATACTTTCATCCAGGTTTGTACGAACCCAAAATGTATTTTCTAATGTGTATAGATCAGGACATGATTCTGTGTTCTGGAAATGTTATAGTTATTTTTTTTTCTTGACACAATCTGCAGACATAACTATTTAATTCTGTGCCCACAGTCTTCTGGCTTGTAGTTTGCCTTTCTGAGCCAATATGAAAGGTGAAATGAGAACAATTTACACTCGTAAATTGAATAAAGGGCTTGGTTTAAAATCTCATTAAGATTATTTTATACAGTATTCACGACAAAAAGAAAAATGCTTAATGCTTATTAAGCTATCGATATCTATTGTAAAAATTTTAATTATCTTCCTTTACTGTATTTCGTAATTTAAGTTTTATTACTAATTTGAAGTTTTATAATGTCTCGAAAATTCTTCAAATGTTTGTGCTAGTTTTAACATAGCCAATTATCTGACTAGAATCTTTGTCATTATAAAATTATTGATGTGAATGAAAGCAATAAACACATTTGAAATGTTACCACAGACTTCTAATAACAGCGTGTTTGGCCTTGACTGGAAGTCGATAGCATTTCTCACTTTTATGGAAACGAACATCGCAGTACTGCCATACATATACATATTACCTTGCTACCTAGATTTATAGTTTTATAATCCTATCGAGTATGATGTTGATACTGTTGCTACTACCGCTGTTGAAGCTCTTTTGATTAACATATTTCGGGTGAATAAAAACATAAAATATATAAAAAAGAGAATAAAAATGTTCAATGGGAAATCAACCGACTGTATCTCATGAACTTTCTACCTTTATTTCCCCACTAAGAGAATCGGAAAATAAAAGAATGAAAAACGAGGCAAGGGAATAATAAAATACCTTACCCTCAAACAAGTGAATGTTACTGGTTTGATCCAAACATCTCCGAAAGTCCCTTTTTGACACAGACAAGCCAATACTTCATAATTAGAGTCTGATTTGAACTTATTTCAGGATCTTCCAGTCGAGTGAGACAACATAAAAGCTAAACAAAGATGTTATCACAATAGGTGGTCTTTCGCCTGGTCAGTTCAGCTAAGAAAATATAAAACTTGATGTTGCTCTATTATAATTATTAATTCAAGCGTTCCGTGTTGATTTTCTGGGTACGCTCTAGGACTACGATTACGGCTTCTGGCAAATATTAAAAATGTTTTCAAAATTAAGGTAAATGTTGGCCAAATATTTCAACCACCAGATGTAAAAATATATACACAGAAAGGAAAACAAGTAAGGAGACATTAATTTTACAGGAGTAAAAGTTTATGTTGTTAGATGTGGGTCAACGCTTTTTAATCTGACAGCCACATTTTGGGCGCCCTTAATACATATTAAAGAGGTTGAAAAAGTAGCTTTTTAGAAGTTTTAAAAATATCTTTAATGCATTTTCTTATAAATGCTTTTAAAATGCATATCTTGTCTTTTAACAAGATTTTAATGTTTTTAGATAATTTTCCATAAACATTTTATTTGTCATTTCATCAGAAGTCAGTTTTGTAACCCTGAAATACAAAGATGCAAACGAAAAAAAAACCCATACTTAACATCAGGAAGAGACAGCTGGGGTTCATGGGACACGTAATGATAAAGGAGGGTGCGGAGAATCTTATACTCATAGGTCGGATAGAGGGAGAGAAAAACAGAAGAAAGCAGCGCGAAACATATTTGATAGGCTTAGAAGAGATACCAAGAGGAAATATCTTGAGAGCGACAATGTTTCGCATTTCTACATCTTCAGACTCGAACCTGGTTCTAAATTTATCAGCATGAGCTGACATTGGTTTTGGACATTCATCCCCTCCCCATCTCATTTTTATATCATATTTTTATATATATTTTATAAAATTATCTTGCAAATAAATTTTTATCTCATGAAATGTTACCTTGTTTTTAGTACCCCTGTTAATATGAGGTATTATGATGTATGTAGTGTAAGATAATGGACGTGTTCTTGTGGTAAATGGAGAAATTGTTAAGAGTGATTGGGTCGTAAATGTGATTAGCTAAGTATAGGATAGTTACTGAAAGATCACCCTCTACCCACTCCCTTTTTTTGCCTTGTGCCACATTTCATGTATTGTTACATGAACAAATATTTTTTCTAGTACAGCCGTGTTCTGTCGTTTTTGTAAGATGAACCTTGCTCTTTCTGGTTCAGTTTCCTTGTTATTTTTTTAATTTTGTACCAGACTCTCCTGTGGCAAATAACATTGTTATTGGGACTCTGCCAATTAAAGCTTTGCACTCTCTCAGTATGAGAAACCGTTTGATAGCTTAAAAGTACATTAAAGAGATATACCTCTATATTCTCATTAAATGGTGAAAACTCTTTTAGTCCGATTTTTACTGTTTGGACAATACTTTCTGCTATGTCATTCGATTGTGGGTGATACGATGACATTTTATATGGTATATATCCTTTTTTTAACCAAGACACTACATTTTCATAGTAGAATTCTGGTGTGTTGTTTGTGACAATGGTCTTAGGTAAACCGTTTCTTACCAATATTGTTCTCAACATTTGTTTCACGATGGCAGCTTTCCTATTTCTGACCTTTTTTACTTCTGGCCAGCCCGAGAATGAGTCTAATAAGATTAAAAATAAACCAAGATCTCTAATGTAGGAATGGTCCATGTGAACTCTTGTCCATGCCCCACATCTTTGGAGTTGAGCTTGGTATCTCTATTGATTTTGGACTGTGTTTTTGAGAGCGAATTTGTGAGTATGTCCTTTTGAACTTCGCCTGATTCTGTTGTTGTCTATATTGTCGTATTTTTTATTGTTTCTGTGAACTTTAGTTGTTGAACTTTTTATGTTGCTGGGAGACGTCACCCAAAATGAAGAGGTTTCCCCAGTCAACAGTTAAGCAGACGGCTTCCCCGTCTGTATGAAGCCAAAGTAAGGTAAAAAAAGACGCGGCCTACTGCAACCAAATACGTCAAGAATTCAAAGAATACATAAAAGAAAACGAGATTTTGACCATTCCAGAAGCACTAGATGTCATTTCATCGAGGACAATCTCCATGCTGACATCCGATGTTAAAACTCACAAGTTTATCGGTGTCAGCAGGGAGACAATGGAAGAGGCAATAAAAAGCCTCAACATTGTATCTAAAATCCTAGCAAGAAGGTCTAATGCAATATGGGACGCGTCCTGCTTTCATCAGGAGAGGAGGCCAAGAAGGTTGAGAAGGTAGCCCGTGTGACGAAATAAGAAGTCTCTCTGAAGCTCCGTTAACTCCCTACCTCAACACCTCCCCCAACCCTTCCTAAAAAAAGACAAAAATAAATGAAAAGACACCACAGAAGTCTGAAGACTTCTCAGGTAGACAGGGAGGCCTTTGAGAGGAACCTTTCCTCCCAGAGGAAAGTCCTCTTAAGGCCGCTCTTTAAAATGTCCTCAGTCAACTTCCCAAACGCCTCAGTGGTGATGACTCTAGTAAGAAATATCGGAGGAAACCTTAAAGTTTGGGACCACCTTGTGAGGGTAAAGGAAGCTTTCCCGAAATTAAGGATAGCAACAATTGAAAATCCAGAACTAAAGAAAATGTCTTTCCTACTGATTAGGCTATTTGGACCACAAATTCGTTTCTGCCCGGTTCGCGTTAGATCGTAGGCCTAGATTGGTTGGACACTGAAAGTTCAATGTGTCTTTACTGAACAAGCTGGACTTCTGGCAACAGCTAACTAGACCAGTGCAGCGGGAATAGGTGGTAGGAGAGTCTTAAGGATAGAATTAGATCTTTCACCGCTGACTACAGCCATTGCCTCACCCTAGCTAAAGCTAATAAGGTAAAGACACCTAAAGATAGTCTATCCAGAGCAAAGGCAGACGGAATTCCGTAGAGATAGCATTAGCTAGGCAGGCCCTAGAACGGTTGGCTAGCAAGCGTTACCAGGGTCAGGTAGTCAGAGGTTAAACAAGATATCCAACGAAACCGTTAGCAAGGAAGCTGAATTGTGCAATAGATCCGTGGAGGTTGGGTTCGATAAATTCGAGAGGGGCGTACTCTGAGATTGACCGACGATATGTGCGAGGCGTTTCGTCGGCATTTCAAGAGCCGCTTTACCAAAGAGTCTGGGTTTTGCAGCTATTTGGCTGATTTTTCTCGGCTTTCGCCGACTAAAGCAGCTCTCTGCGAGGGTGAGATCACTGAGGGCGAAGTTAACTTTGCACTGAAGAGGGTCCGGCAATAGCAAGTCTCCAGGACTTGATGGTCTACCCTATGAATTGTACCTAAGGCTGTCGCACATCTTTGTACCAATTTTGACGGTGGTGCTCAGCAACTGCTTCCGGCAGGGTCCGTCCTCAGGGGTGTGATCGCGCTGTTGAAAAAGATCAACGGTGCTAGGAGGAACTTTAAACGATTACAGGTCTATAACTCTGCTAAACAGAGTTAAAGATTTTGGCCAAGATCCTGGTGGAGTGTCTGCAGTCAGTTGCCGAGAGTGTTTGGACCTGAGCAGACTTGTGCTGTAAAGGGCCGAACAATTGAATAATTGATCGGAGGTGCTGGCAAAGTTCGGAGTGTCGGTCCAGACTTGGCTTCGACGGTGGTTGTCCGTGAAGAGGAGGGCTGAGGAGTGTGTTACATAAGTCTTTCCCCTCATTCTTTATCAGTTGTCGGTACTCCCTTTCTCTCTCTCTCTCTCTCTCTCTCTCTCTCTCTCTCTCTCTCTCTCTCTCTTCTCTGTGTGTGTGTGTGTGTGTGTGTGTGTGTGTGTGTGTGTGTGTGTGATGATCGTAGGAAGGAGATCGAGCGCTTGTTGTCCATCTTCTTGTGGGGTGGATGCAAGCATCACATGTTTGCTCCAAATATCTGTGTCAAGAGGAGTATGGGAATGCCACACGTGGTGAGTCACCGACACGCTTCGAAGTTAGCATTCCTATGCCGCGAGTTGACAGAGAATTCGATTTTGGCGAGGAGTGTTAGGGACGCCTTCCCTAGCCTTACATTTCGAAGACTGAGCGTCGACGTAAGCCTCGAAATAATCGAATTTCTTATTTGAGTGTCGATTCCTCGATCCACTGACCTTTCTCGGCCTCGGAGGCCCTTGTATCGTGTATTAGTGGAGGAGAACAGTCTACGTGATCGGCTCGGCTTGTTGGCGACCGATTCGTGCTCCTTTTGGTCTTGGGTGCCAGCGGCAAATTACCCTAGTAAGCCTGAGGTTTCGCTTACCTGGCGATTGATTCGAAACGGGCTATCTCTTAATGAAATGGCCTTCATATGTCATCGGTGTGACCTTGGGTTAGAAGAAACGGCTGAGCACGACTTCTACCATTGTTCTCCCAGTGCACCCTTTCTGGGACCATATCGGAGAGTTGATGGCTTGTATCGCCCCCGAACAGCTCGTGTCTATCCATCTCGCGTAAGTGTGTGATACTGTCACCCTCTATTCCGGAGTGAAACGGATGGTGTTTCTGACGTTGCTGGCCGTAGCATGAATAGTCATTTAGATGTTGCGGATGGAGAGAGTTTTGCGATATGAATGTTATTCTTATCAGCATCTCATTAGATTATTTGAGCATCAGCTCAAAATAAAGATCAGATCTGATAAAAAGCGTTTCATATAGCCAGATTTCAACAAAAGGTGGGTATCTGTAGCAAGTCTGGTTCATGTGAAAGAGGCCAGTCTTGATTATCTTTTTTAATTTGTTATACAACGGGGTAGTTTCCTGTAAATCCTCCGCTGGTTAAGTTAGACTTCTTTTTTTTACCTAGTTAATATGAGTAAATGTTGTTCCCGGATTTTTTGTAACGATCCATGTCAAGAATCACAACCTCCTCAGTTTGTTTTTGGCCCCACTTTTTATCTTGACTAGGCCAATCTTTGATTTTCCCATTCCATTGTTTATTTTATTCTTTCCCTCTTCGTTAACGAGTGTGCTACTTGATTTTTTGTGGGGTGGACTGGCCTTACTAACATTTGTTTATTTTAGTTTGAATATTCTGTTATATTTTAGTTTGTTTTGGGTTATTCACCACCTCCTATTTCTCTTATCACTATATATATATATATATATATTATCAAATTATTGTATATAAATAATTGTTTTTTCTCATGGGATTTTGTACCTCACTTTTTCGGTCCCTCTGTGAATATGTGATATTATAGTTTATGGTGGATTGGGAGATGATGAATGAGTTTTTGTGGTGGATGAACAAATTGTAATGAATGAGTGGGTCGGGAATGTAATTAGCTAGATATAGAATAGACAGTGTTGACCAGCCACAAACCACTCCCACTTCGGCCATATACCAAAATTATTGTATTTTTTCACAGTCATAAATATTCCATAGCTCCCCCTCTTTATGCCATATGTGTAACATGGTTTGTTTAAATGTTTTAATTTCTGTACATTTGGGGCATCTTCTTATGTGTTCTTTAATATTTATAGGATATCCTGGTCACCAAGCTTGCAGTCTCAACCTTCTTTGCATTGTTGTGACATCACAATGTATATTGTCGTTCACACTTTTAACTATTTCCTTTCTTAAAATTTGGGGAGGCATTATTGCGTTTGCATTACATATGTCTTTCTCTAGCGTTAACCTATGATTTTCTTCCTTGAAAGAACTATAGTGCAGTTACTGCACACATTTTTTTCTTATGCGCGCTAGTATTTTGCTTAATATTGGATGTTTTTTGGGTTTGTATGCTGAGTGTTTTGCGGGATAAGACGTCCGTTTTCACCCATAATACAACTATCATCCGAATTGTCGCGTTTCTCTCCATTTTCATTCTGAAATCTTATTCTTGATGATGCATCCACATGAGGAATGGTGCTTCCTTTAACATACATAATGTCAAAATAAAACACCATGATTTTTAATTGCCCACCTTAAAATTCTTGATGACATTATTCTTGGTAACATCATTTCGAGGATTGAATAAGAATTCCAAGGGCTTGTGATCTGATTTTAACAGGAACTTTTTACCCACCATTCATTAGTATTACGTATTTTTATTACTTTGATTGGCTGTGACTGAAACAAGAAATCTAAGCACTGATTTCGAATTCCAGTCAAGTTTCGTTACATTCACTTTCGCGCAATGGCTTCATACCTTCAAAACCATATATAATCCTGTCGATGTACATACTATGCAGTGAACGAAAGGAGTTCACAATACTGCTGATACCAAAGTCAATTCTTTATTCAATCAGCAATAAATAGCACTAACAGCTTTAAAGAATAAAATATTTTATTATCTAGAAATACTAGTTAAAATGCAGTCGGCTACCCAGATATAAATATTTGAAACAGCAATTTAATATTTGTATTCATTAAAAAATCTGCTCATATCTTATAAGATACATTGTAAAATGCGTTGGTGTTAAACTAGACAAATCAATTACGTTAAAAGCAAATACAAATCATGAGTATCTCGTCGTAACAACAGATTATATTTGGAAAGGAATTAAATTTAAAAAAGAGAGACGTGTATGTTCCTCGTGACAAACTGAATTGGTTTGACTCAGAGTTAATATATTGTGCTTCCGATGTGAAGCGGAATGATATGGCTGTTTCTGATAAACAAATCTAACGGCTTTCAAACACTTTCTTATAAGTTTCATTTTTCATAACTATATCTTTAAGAAATGTTTATTGCGTTAACTATATATTAAAGAAAACGTTTTCAAATACCGTAAAGAAATTACGAATTAAGCAACCATTTGAAATCGAATATTTTTCTTCTCTCATACCAAAAAATTATATGTTTAGGGAAATATTGAGGAAATTCAATTTTTTAAATAAAAAAAAAACTTACATATCAGAATATCAGCCGTGTAGAATTTTAAAAGAAACTAAAAATATGCAAAATTATATATATATGTAAAATGAATCTATATTAGATATAACATAGTTGTCAATTTACTGAAATATCAGATTTTATCTCCCTTCTCTTGATCAGTGTCTCTAAAGCATAATAATTAAACATTGTGAGTATTTATTAAGAATTTTGATTTATTTTTGCAATCTGAATCTTTCAGCTAAAATCGTTAAAATTAAAATTTTAAAATCCGAGATAATTTCGTTATTGCCATTCATTTCTAACTCTTAAAAACACACATTTATTACTTTTCATCTAATCACATGTTATATTTATTTGTTCTTTTATTGATTGTTTTTATTTTATTCTTCTGACAGTCCTCGAACTACAACTCAAATATAAGCGAAGAAACACTACACTTATATTGGATTGTCAGTTAAATTCGTTCGTTTTTCCAATGCCATTTGGATTAACACATACAATTTTTACCGTAGTTTTATAAATTTTGTAGCGCTATTCTTCCTCTGCAACCTTTGCTTATCTTTTTATATGGTTGACTAATTTGCTAAAATTGTTGATGAATAATAGAATTAAAATAAATGGAAAAAACGTACAAATTTATTTGACAACCTGGTATAAGTGGTTTTGACTCGTAGTTCAAGAACTGGCAAAGATGTTAAATGAATTGGGTACAAATGAATTATACGTACAAATGTTCTTTTTTGTTACTGTCATGTAGAATTTCAATCATTTAATTTCGTGAATCTTTAGTATTTTTAGGATATATGGCTGAAATTTTTGTTCTTAATATGTCCACACACGTTTTAGCATATATTTTCTAACATGCGTAGTATCATGCGTTACTACAGATTACACTTTACATGTGTATTTTAGATATAATATATATATATATATATGTGTGTGTGTGTGTGTGTGTGTGTGTGTGGTTTTTGACCTGTGATACAGCGGAACAGGACTGTCTGTGGATGACGATAGATAGATAGATAGATAGATAGATAGATAGATAGATAGATAGATTGCAAATATTTTATCTGCTTATTTTTAAGAAAATCCTATCATACTCACGGATAATCTTTCGCGTATTATAATTGAAAGATGTAAAAAAATGAGCTGTAACTTTGATAGATGATTTTATTATTCATTTCTCGATGTTCCCAAGTAGATTCAATTTCCTTCCAATGGGTGTGTGAGTTGTAGTAACAAAAAAGAACCACAAAAATGTGTTGCTGAAAATTGCTGTAAATTTTCTTCTTGATTCAAGTTAACAAATTGCTTAGCGTTCATTCAGTACCATACGTGATAAACGCTTAGGCGATCATCTCGAAAGAGACATGACTGACTGGGCAGATTATCCTGCAGTAGGCTGCGGTAGACTGGTAGACTGACTACAGAAACCAGTCTGTCCTGTTATTTAACTGGAAGGAAGAGACGGATTAATATCTTTCTCAAGGGTATTTGCGCGTAAGTGAATGCAAGGAATTCGAACTCGGCTCCCCGATTTCTCGTTCCGAGCCGATATTCACTGTATCACAACACACATAACGTTCATTGAGCGTGAAAATGATTATATATATTAGGAACGAAGAAAATAATTGCAACGATCAAATTATTAATTTAAAACAGTACTCAATATAAAAATAGACCAATGAATATTTATTATTAATTAACCATTACTTTAAAACATGTACAAACTTGTAGTAATCTGTAGTTTGTACATGTTCTAAAGTAGTATATATATATATATATATATATATATATATATATATATATATATATATATATAAAAGAAACAACAAATATTCTATAAACATTTTTTTCTTATTCAGCTTTATTTCAAGTGTTTGATTTGTACTATAATGACTTAATTATTTGGTATTTCGTTAGGGTGGGTTATCTGTTTAGTTTTGCAGGTATTTCGCTTTTTAATACGGTGTTTTGGTAATTAAAACAAACGCCATTGTTTATTATTTATGTCGAGTTCATGAGCTTTAGCATAAGCAAAGTAAATATAATATTTCTACGGTATTTTAAAATCAAGTACCGTAACGAATGTGGAGAAAATGTGTCTATTGCTACGCAGTAAATAATCAAATAATAACAAGCATCTAGTTTTAACAGAACCCAAGACGCCTGTGAACATGGAGAAGACCATGGAGAAACACGAAGAACTACATCAACCGACAACAACGATTCAAGAATGCAGTTCCACACTTGAAAACTTGTCCATGTACCGACTGTGAGCTACGTTACGGCCAGTGAGGGAAGCGACTGAAGCTGAGATGCTAGCTTAGACTCAATAACATTGCAGACTCTTCTTTTTATTTTATCAAGAATCCATAATAGAAGCACTAGATCAGATGTGACAGCAATATTCAATGCATCGACAAAATGTTGACTGATAGATGTGTAAGATAGATTCTGGCGAGAATAATTGTCTAGCACAACTCAATTAACCATCTTTCATAGCAACAGACCCAATAATTAATTCAATGCAATCTTTCCATTTTATGTTAGCAGAAAACGCTAGCACGAGAAAGCACAAGAAATCACTTGTTTGGTGTTGGATGGTAAAAAAGGGGTCTCTTAGACGATTAAAAACAGTAGTTTCGTATTGGAGGCTTTAAAATTAACAAGCGATTTCTTGCCCCAGTTAACAACAGATTGTAGCCATTTATGAGATAAGATGACCTTATCAATCTGATCAAACTTAATACTAAGATATTAATTGTATCAACAAGGATATCAAGTTAAGGAATGACGAAATTAGGAAAGTCGCTAATGAAAATTAGCGCACAATGAAGATTCAAGGCTAAAGCCTTAAGGACACTTGCATTAATGCAAAAAGATCTAGAAGAGTGACCGTTCAAGAGTACTTTCATTTTACGATTTGATAAGAAAGATTGAATTAGATAAAAAATGTATCTACAATTATCATAAACTTTCAACTTGTAAAGAACAGCATGTCAAAATATGCCAAATCCAAAGTAACGGCCTGAGCTTTCTTTTTTAAAGCTTGATAGACTTTTGTTGCAATAATCGTTTCCATATCAGCAGTTGACCTCAAGGAGCGAAAACCATATCGCTTGTCTGAAAAAAGACCTTGTTAGGTGAGAATTACCTCCGAGGATTTGATTGGAATTGATTTTACAGCCTGCATATAGAATTGGACATTCGTTAAATGATTGTTTTGCAAATAAGTGTGTTCCTGAATGGATGGTGGAGAGAAGAGCAAGACTTTTATGGAGGACAAGACCAAAGGTCTTCATATTGGAAATCACTGCTCGATTACATGCTTGAATCTCCTATTAACTGATATAACTTCAGAAAATACCCATGGGTATCTCTTGGCACGCTGTCTATTACCAAACTAGCAAAAATGGAGTCGGAAAAGATCTCTTGGCACTAAAGGCTAACTTACCGCGTTTTCAAAAGCTATGATTGAACCAACCTGTATGGAAAATTAAAAAGGCTTTAATTAAATATAGTTCCCCGCTCCTTGGGACTAAATACTTACAGATGTTCTGTGTAGTCAAAAATGTCATTAGCCTTATGCAAACCAGCATACCTTACTAAAAAAGTAAATTATATTCTTGTGATCAACTTTTTGGGTTGTCTGCATACAAAAAGAAATATTTCAGGTTGATTCCTTCTCTTTATACTTCTTGTTTCCTCTGATCTTATTATTAATGGCTTCAGAAAAAGTAAAAATCAGATAAGGACAAGCCAGAAATTGCCATCAGCCATCTCCTTTTTATGGATGATTTCAAACGCTTTACTAAGAATGGAGGCAGGTTGACTCATTTGGGCAAACTTTAAGCCTCTACAGTAACGACATTAGCATGAAGTTGGGATAACAAAGTGCGTTGTACTGATGATAGAAAGAGGAAAAGATTGGGATAATACCTAGCATCCCAACCCATTATTTAAGAAGTCTGAGTTGGTTGACACTATAAATATTCTACGGAAGAAGAGAAAAAAAAATAATACTTATATCTGAGGATGATTTGTTTACTACGGCGTCTAGCGGCCCCAAAACATTTCTTAGATCGTCGCCTCTGACAGCTTACTTTGCGGAAAACTCCTTGTATAGCAATTCCACAGTGGGAATAGTTCCAGTTCTGAATTCAAACAAAAGCAGGTTAAATTTACACATGGGACTTAACTACTGGCAATGCATCCAAGGCGGTGATAATACTGTATCTCTGAACAGTGGGCTGTGACTTACGTAAGCATTCAAGTTGGAGGA
Organism: Ascarosepion bandense; assembly: GCA_037127315.1. Lineage (NCBI taxonomy): Eukaryota > Metazoa > Mollusca > Cephalopoda > Sepiida > Sepiidae > Ascarosepion > Ascarosepion bandense. Next base: position 964,130 of record JBBBDQ010001284.1, on the reverse strand, counting down.
CATCGGCTTTGGTCTGAATTGGAGAGGGATGGGTTCCACCAAGTTTTTTCGTTAATGAATATCTTCAACCACATCCGGTCTGTTATTGATTGATTGATTGATTGATTGATTGATTGATTGATTGATGAAGATGATGATGATGATGATGATATCCCTTTTATTACTTTTTTTATATTTGACTATTTTATATTCGACAATCAGCGGCAGCATATTGTTGCCATAGAATATTAAATCAAATCAACTCCTCTGCAGTGTTTTTCTCTGAACAAACCTTTCTATAAAAAGTAATTATTAATAAAATTCAAGGAGACATTCAGAAAACTTTATATACAACAAGGGAAAATAAAATTGCAAAACTTTGAATATGTGCTTCAATTTACTCAAGATTCAGGTAGTAGATTCCAGTAAATGATCACCTATATGTGCACAGGTTAAAAAAAAAATAAGTGATGTGCTATTGGATCCGTAAGAGACCCTGCCTTCAACAATACTGGTAGCATGCACAACAGTCCGGTTAGTCACTCACATGCCCACAGACCTGTTGCAAGTAAACTATTCCGAAAGATTAGTGGCGGATATTCCATTCTTCTCTCAAATATGCTGCAGATGCCTCTCTTACAATAAGTCGATCTGATTTTGTAGGACGTAGATATCCAGAATCTGAACAACGGGTTAAGAAATTTTATTTAGCTAGTTGAAGTACCATCAACGCATAACATCTAACATGAAGAATATTTTTAAAATACTGCCCAGTTTTAAAACTGTTATAGTGGAACATCCTGCTACACCACGAGAATAGAATGCTCTACTTTATAAAAGACGGTAACGAGCGGTACGAACAGGGAAAGGTCTTAGGCATTCGCCTGACTTTCTATGACACTGTCAGAGCTCTGCCTTCGGGTAGAGGGCGCTCTCTGCTTCTGAGCAGAGAGCACAAACCCAGTCGTGGTTCCGCCGAAGGGTAGATCCACGACTGGGGAAAAATAGACAGATATTTTTGACCCGGCTATATGACCGGGAATACCCACTATAAAATGACCATGTATCACATCTGGCCTTGCGTGGGAAGGCTAGTAAATACAGAAAGGTTTCACCTGACTGTTCTGTGACGCTGTCAGCTCTCTGCCTTCGGGTAGAGGGCGCACTCTGCTTCCGAGCAGGGAGCACAAACCTAGACGTGGTTCCGCCGAAGGGTAGAATCACGACTGGCGAAAAATATTTTTGGTCCGGCTATATGACCGGGAATGCTCACTATAAAATGACCATGGGTCACATCTGGCCTTGCGTGAGAAGGCTAGTGAATACGGGAAACGTCTTAGGCATTCGCCTGACTGCTCAATGACACTGTCAGCTTTCTGCCTTCGGGTAGAGGGCGCTCTCTGCTTCCGAGGAGAGAGCACAAACCCAGTGTTGGTTCCGTCGAAGGGTAGAACCACGACTGGGTAAAAATAGACAGACATTTTTTGGCCCGGCTATATGGCCGGGAATACCCAGTATAACTTCACCATGTGTCAAGCCTGAACTTGCGGGTGAAGGCTAGTAAATACAGAAAAGTCTTAGGCATTCGCCTGACTGATTTGTGACACTGTCAGCTCTCTGTCTTCGGGTAGAGGGCGCTCTCTGCTTCCTCGCAGAGAGTACAAGCCCAGTCGTGGTTCCGTCGAAGGGGAGAACAACAACTGTGGAAAAATGGACAGAGATTTTTTGGTCCGGCTATATGGCCGGGAATACCCACTATAAAATGACCATGTGTCACATTTGGCCTTGCGTTGGAAGGCTAGTAATTACAGAAAGATCTTAGGTATTCGCCTGACTGCTCTATGGCGCTGTCAGCTCTATGCCTACTGATGGAGGGCGCTCTCTGCTTCCGAGCAAAGATCACAACCCCAGTCGTGGTTCCGCCGAAGGTTAGAATCACCACTGGGGAAAAATAGACAGACATTTTTTGGCCCGGCTATATGGCCGTGAATACCCTCTATAAAATGACCAGGTGTCACATCTGGCCTTGCTTGGGAAGGCTAGTAAATACGGGAAGGGTCTTAGGCATTCGTCTGACTGCTTTATGTCACCCTCAGCTCTCTGCCTTCGGGTAGAGTTCGCTCTCTGCTTCCGAGCAGACTGCACAAACCCAGTCGTGGTTCCGCGTGGGAAGGCTAGTAATTACGAGAAACGTCTTAGGCATTCGCCTTACAGCTCTGTGACACAGTCAGCCCTATGCCTTCGGGTACAGGGCGCTCTCTGCTTCCGAGCAGACAGCACAATCCCAGTCATGGTTCCGCCGAAGGGTAGAATCACGACTGGAGAAAAATAGACAGATTTTTTGGCCCGGCAATATGCCCGGGAATACACACTATGAAATGACCATGTGTCATTTCTGGCCTTGCGCGTGGAGGCTAGTGTATACGGGAAAGTTCTTTGGCATTCGCCTGACTGCAATTAAGACACTGTCGGCTCTTTGCCTTCGGGTAGAGGGCGCTCTCTGCTTCCGAGCAGAGAGCACAAACCCAGTCGTGGTTCCGCCGAAGGGTAGAAGCACGACTGGGAAAAAACAGACAGACATTTTTTGGCCCGGCTATATGGACGGGATTACCCACTATAAAATGACCATGTGTCACATCTGGCTTTGCGTGGGAATTCTAGTAATTACTAGAAATGTCTTAGGCATTCGCCTGACTGCTCTGTGATACTGTCAGCTCTCTCCCTCGGGTAGAGGGCTCTCTCTGCTTCCGAGCAAAGATCACAAACACAGTCGTGGTTCCGCCGAAGACTGGGAAAAATAGACAGACATTTTTTGGCACGGCTATATTGCCGGGAATACCCACTATAACATGACCATGTGTCACGTCTGGAATTGCGTGGGAAGGCTAGTAATTACAGAAAGGTCTTCGTCTGACTGCTCTATGACGCTGTCAGCTCTATGCCTACGCCAGAGACGCCCTCTTTCCAGTCAGAGGCCCCCTCTTCCCCAATGGAATTACCCTCTTCCCATCCCGAAACACCCTCCCCCAGAATCAATCATCCCTTCCCCAATATAGAAAATTCCTCACAAAAAAGGGAAAAAAGAAACCCTGGGGTCTGCAAAGTAGAAAGACTTGCCCTGGAAAAGGACCTTAGTTCTCAGAAAAAGGCCCTTCTAAGGCTCCTTTTTAAACCTACTTCAGTTGACGGAAAGTCAACTAAAGACCCAGAAAACTTTCCTGTTAACCCTAATTAGAAGTAACGGGAGCAATATAAATGTTTGGGACTTTGACCAGGGAGCCATAGAGGCGTTCCCTAAAATTACAATGGCACAGATCGGCATGAACTATTTGAAAAAATGATCTAATTTTTGTGCCGAGAGGGTCCCTGTTATCCTCCATCCTTGTTTATATAGGGCTGCAAAACTAACGTTCCCTACGGACGTCGGCGGCATTGTCCTGGACGGACAAATTACGTCCGATATTGGCACTGGTTCTCTGGAACAATCCGTCGGGTTCCCTGTTCCCACAGTTTTTGCTCCGTATGTGACCAGAAGTAATTTTCTGCTTTCACTTTACAGGTCTAAAAGATGTCAATTAAGTTAGCTAGTTTGAATGCGAAGGGACTTAGGGATCGGAGTAAGGCTGCCCGCCTGCTTCGGGACCTCTTGTCCTTTAGTGTGGATGTCGCCACGATCAAAGAGACTCACTTTGTTTGCAAGGCCGATGCCTGTGTGCTGTCTAACGACTTTGTCGTCTATTCAGCATATGGGAACCGGCTGGCTAGAGGAGTTTCTTTGATGGTTAAGCGTACTCTGGACGCGAGGGTGGATCTTGTCCATGTCGGTGCCGAGGGCCGGCTGATCGTGGCCGATATTGCAGTGAAAAGCAATGCCTTTCGACTGGTTGCGGTTTATGCGCCCAACGACCGGGAGGAGCGCGTCTCGATTTTTCGGCGTTTGGAGCCCTTCCTGATGGATTCAACGCGACTCGTCTTAGTGGGGGACTGGAATGCTATCCTGGACCCCAAGTTGGATAGAGGGTGGGGAGCTAGAGAGAAGGCACGTAATCGTAGCTTGGGCGATCTCATCAAAGATTTCTGCCTTGTCGATAGATACCGGGTCGATCACAAGGGTGGGAAGATGTGGATGTGGGCTAATAGTTGGCCTTCTATCAAGATAGATAGCTACTTGGATAGAATGTTAGTTCGTGAAGCCGACATAGATCTTTTAGATTGTCCCACGTTCCACTGGTTAGGCGACTTGGACCACAAACTCGTTTGTGCCCGAGTAGATTTAGAAAATAGGCCAAGAATGGCTGGATACTGGAAGTTCAACGTGTCTTTAATGGACAGGCAGGACCTCCGGTGCCAGCTAATTAACTTAGTGCAGCTGGCGTTAACTGGGGGATTAATTGGGAATAAGTGGTGGGAGAATCTTAAGAATAGTATTAGGTCTTTCACCACCAAGTACAGCAAACGGCTCAAACTAGATAAGGCTGACAAGGTGAAGACACTTATAGCTAATTATTCCCGGGTGGTGGCTGGTGGGGATCGCCTAGAGATAGCCGTAGCTAAGGAGGCCCTGGAGCGGTCGAATAGCGATCATTACATGGGCCAGGTAATTAGCCATAGGTTAAGCAAGATGTCTTCCGAAGCTGTGAACATGGGTGCAGAACTGCGCAAGGAAGTTTCGCCGAGGCGGTGACCGGTACATTCGAGAGGTTCGCAACCCGGAGGGACACACTTTTCGGTCGACTGACGACATGTGCGAAGCGTTTCGGCAGCATTTCGAGATCCTGTTTGCCAAGGAGCCTGGTCTTCGTGATCAGGGGTTTCGCAGCTATTTGGCTGACTTCCCCTGGCTTTTGCCGGCTGATTCAGCTAGCTGCGAGGGAGAGATTACGGAGGGAGAAGTCTACGCGGCTTTGAAGAAATTTGGCAGAAGCAAATCGCAGAGTCTGGATGGTTTGCCTTATGAATTGTACTTGAAGCTGTCGCACAACTTTGTCCCGATTTGGACTGTCTTGTTTCAACCACAGGTTCCGGCAGGGGTACATCCCAACCGGTTCACCAGGGGTGTGATCACGCTGTTGAGAAAAGGCAAGGATGTGGGGAAGGGGTCAGAGGGTTACCGGCCTGCTAAACACAGAGTTAAAGATTTTGGCCAAGATCTTGCAAAATTGTTTGCAATTAGTTGCCGAGTCTCTGCTGGGACCTGAGCAGACTTGTGCTGTAAAGGGCCGAACAGTTTAGAGCAACCTGCATCTGATACGCACGATCATAGAGGGGATCAAAGACGACGAACAAGCCGCGCTGATGAATTTGGATCAGTCCAAGGTATTTGATAGGATTGACCATCGTTATCTGGCGACTGTCCTGCAGGCCGCTGGAATTCGAAACCAACTTCCGCCGATGGATTAGCCTCCTATATCAATCCCCCACGGCTGTGGTACAGGTAAACGAAAGTTATCGGGCGTTCTGGCGCTGTCTAGGTCGGTCCGACAGGATTGTCCACTGCCGCCCCTACTTTATGCTTTGGCGTTGGAGGCCCTCCTTCGTCGGCTAAGAGACAAGGCGTGCAGTCCGGCCCTGGTGGTGCTCGAGCCAGGGTTTCCGCGTACGCCGATGACGTCACTACTTTTGTGTCCTCCCGGAGTGACATCGAGGTGGTACAGAAGCCGCTTGAACGGTACGAACAGGTGACAGGGGCCAAGATTAACCGCAACAAGTCGTCCGGGTTGCGATTAGGTGCCTGGAAGAGTGTTACCCTTCCGGGACCCTTCGACTGGACGGACGGCCCTGTCCGCATTCTTGAAGTGTGGTTTGGGCCCGACCTACAGTTGGAGAAAAATTGGTCAGAAGTACTGGTAAAGGTCTGTGCGTCAGCCGAGATTTGGCGTCGAAGGAATTTGTCCTTGAAGGGTTTGGCTGGGGCGTGTGTTACATACGTCTTTCCCATTATCTTTTACCGGTTGTCATTACTTCCACTTTGTAAATGGAAGGCGATCGAGCGTTTGCTATTCTCCTTTCTGTGGAGAGGACGCAAACACTATGTCAACAAACGTGTCTGTTACCAACGTCCGTGTCATGGGGGTTTATAATGCCGTACCTGATGAGCCACAAGGTTGCGTCAAGGTTGTTTTTTCTCAGGCGAGCGATTTTGGAAGACTCATTGCTGGCGGGGATAGTGAGAGACATGTTCCCTAGCCTCCGGAGGCGGTGCCGTAAGCCTCGGGAGTGATCGAGTTTTCTCCTTGAATGTCTGGCGGCCTTGCAGGCCATTCCACGGTCCAGCGACCTTTCACAGGCTAGGAGAGTCTTCTATCGTGGGTTAGTGGAGAGCGTCGCGAATGGTTCATTACGTGGTGTGCTCCGCTCGTTCTGGTCTTGGGCGCTAGGTACCAATTATCTCAGCAACTTTGAGTTTTCGCTCACCTGGCGATTGATTCGGAATCGGTTGCCTCTCAATGACATGACCTTCATATGGGGCCTGGCGGATTTGCCAGATTGTGAACACTGCAACCTTGGCTTGGAAGAAACGGCTTCGCACGCTTTCTACCATTGTTCGCAGGCTCGCCCTCTATGGGACCGTGTCGGCGAGTTGACTGCTTGTATCGCACCGCGAGAGTTTGTGCTCATTGATCGTGCATTTACCTGCGACAATGTGTCGCCCCCGTTTTCTGGGATGAAGCGTGTGGTGTTTCTGTTGCTGATAGCCACGGCTCGAATGGTGATTTGGACGACGCGAACGGAAGAAGTCTTGCGGGGTCAGCGTCTTTCACATCAGGATCTGATCCGATATTTTGAGCATCATCTCAAAATAAGGATTAGAACTGTTTGGAAACATTTGACTTTGACAGACTTCAGCAAAAGGTGGGTAAATGTGGCGAGCCTGGTTCGCTTGAACGAGGCAAGCCTTGATTTTTCTCTTTTAGATCTGCTGGTTACATCGGGGTGGATTCAATTGGAAACCCCCCTCGTTAGGGTAGCTTCTTTTGTGTACCTAGTTAATATGAATTAATGTGTTCCTAGTCTGTACCCGGCTTTCTCTTTTGTTATGATCGAAGTCGAGATTCCCAACCTCCCCAGGTTGTTTTGGCCTCCTTTTATCTCGGCTGGTTCAGCCTTTGATTGTCTCCTTCCATTAATTATTTTACCACCACCCCCATTTCTTTAGCGAGTGTAATTCTTGATTTCGCCGTTTGGCGGAATACAGCGGCCACTCTTTTTCTGGGGTGGACAGGTCTTACTAACATTGTTTATTATTTTATTTTAAAAAATTTTTGTATTTTTAGTATGTTTTTGGGTTCATTCCTCGCCAATCATTTCATCTTTCATTAAATTATATACTATATTGTATATAAATGCATTTTATTGTCATGGGTTTTCCCCTCGCCTTTTTTTAGGTGCCCCTTGTAAATTTGTGGTATTGTGGTGTAGAATGAAGGATTGGGAGCTAATGGATGGGTTCTTGTGGTGAATGTGTAAATTGTAATGTGTGGTTGGGTCGTGATAGTGTTTAGCTAGGTATAGGATAGTTAAGCGAGTACCACCCTCTACCCCTCTCCTTTTTGGCCTTGTGCCACAATTTTTGTAATTTTACAAAAATAAATATTGGAAAGGTCTTAGGCGAAGACATTAACCATTCGATATTTTAACGTGTCATGTGTTATTATCTAAAGTGTAGACATAGACAGTGCACTGGTATCAATCTTGCTAGCTCACAAGGGAGCCGAAAACTTTAAAAATTATATCAGAATAATTAGTATACCCAAGCATATGCAGGGTGTGATAGATAAATTGTCGTCTAAATTATGCAAAAATGAAAACAATACTGATATTTCATTTTAACAGATATATTTATCAAAATTGAACAAAAATATCTTTAAACACTAAAGAGTAAATTTATTCAATGAAATTGCTATTGGCTTTATTCACAGTCTCGAGAAGACTTCGGAATTTGCTGAAACTCTTCTGGACCGTCTCTTTGTTTAAGTCGATGAATGCGGCCATAATCCTTGCCTTCAGTTTATCTTTGTTGTTAGAATTTTTCACTCAACTGTAACTCAGACAGGGGGTTGCAGTCTGGTTAGTTAGATGAACAGATGTAAGGAAAGATGTAGTCGCAGAAATTGCCTGACAGCCATAACTAGGTTCACCTGTTTGTGTGGCATAGTGCGGAGCTTTGTCGCCAGATACAGGATCTTCCGACAGTCCAGGTCAGCACTACCCCTTTAAGGAACTTTATGTAGTCCTCCGTGTTGAGTCTGAGGGCCTCACCAACAAATTTGGGTTTTCCTTTCTTATCAGAATGATCAGAGTAAATTTTCCGAGCTGCCGTACCTTTTTAATTTCCGTTAGACTCATCCAACTCTTTCTGGATCCTCTGCACTGTCTTCCGATTGACATACAAATACTCTGAAATGGTCATATTGGAAATTCCGGTGCGAAAGCCAAGTAGTACAGTCTGCCATCTCCAAATTTTGGGGAAAGTGAATTGCATCATGGTGCTACCTTTTTTCTCATAAATGGTTCTTAACTGACCCTACTATACCGTGAAGTCGACCAAATAAAAAACAAACAACATGCATGCTCGAAATTAGATATAATATGGTGAAATTTTACCCATCGCACCCTGTACGCATACTTTACCCAGGTAAAAACCAGCATCGTCGTTCAGGGTTTTCCAATTTTATTTTCCAACAGTGTAGTACACGATTATAGACTGTCAGTAATGTTTGCATGACTTTCTGACCACTGATAATCCTTCTGTTTAGCTTTTCAACCTGGTTTTCACGATTTAAACCTGATTTTCACGTACCGAATCTTGATAAAACAAATTTTACGAAAAATCTCTGAATTCAAATGTCACTTTCAATTATTTTATTCTTCATCGCCTTATTAACCTCCTATTAGAGTTTACATGTTAGACAAGTTCTTTTGTAAGAAAATAAATGCGTTAAATCTAACAAATAAATCAATAAGAATTACGTTAAACAGTTGAAATATTACTTTTGGAGAAAGAAGTGGTACAAACATTATTTTAATGCATACACTCATTTGGCCTAGATACTCCGTGGGCAAGTAAGCCAACATTCCCATGTTCTGTCTTTGTTGGTATAAATATTGAGTAACTCGTCCCATTTGCCGAGCGATTCGGTCAGGGTTACTGTGCTAATACTATACTGCCTTACCCTGTTTTCTTGTCAGTTGCACATGCAAACCTCATACATCACAACATTACTGCACCCTGCTGTCATTTCAAATGCATATTACTGCACATTGCATACTGTCAACATTAATCTTTCCACAAGCTGCGAAGCCATATTGTTTCTACCTCAAAATAATTTCGGAGCTTGTCAACAAATAAGGATGCAAGGCATGCAAAACATTTGATTGTGCAGAATGATTTAGTTTTGTCTCTCAGATAAACAGGTGTTTAGAATCAAAAACAGAAACGCATATTAAGCTACCCCAAAATATAAACATTATTTTCATGCCGAATTTATTTAGATTCTTTGCATGACTTATTAAGGTGTGCGTTTTTAATTCGGAATTTTTACCTGAAATATTTTCCATTCTAACGCAACTATATGGATACATTTAGATTATAATTAAAAAGTATTTTTCAGAAAATTGAAACAAAATCTAAAAATAAATACAGCATTCTGCCTTTTATTTTTGCTCATTGTTCAAAAATAAATACAGTGGTGTTTTTCAACAAAACCTGTCGTCTTATTTCTTTGATCCAATTCTTAATTAACTGTTTACAAATTTTTCACCATAAGAAATACATCGTTGAAAGATTAAATGAGGGAAACTTCAGGTGATACAGTAAATTGAAAATATAACATTCTGAAATCATATTAACATTGTTGCCATTACTTTTAACAGAATAATAATTAAATCATTTTAATCAGGAAAAGCGTGTAGAGTATACAGATATGTATCATTTTTTGCACCAATCAGTAGTTAAATTATTAAAATCAGAAAAGAGTAGATAATGCTAAATGCAGTATATAGATAACAGAAATTATGCTTTACTAATTCACCTGAGTTTTCTCTCAATTGCAAAGTTTCATTTAGTAGAGCGAAACTGCCGCATCTGTTCCACTCAGGAGATTTAATATATCGCTTGAAAAACGTTTGAATTTCCAGTTAGATTTGAAATTATGCACTTTTTAACAAATGTTTGATAAATTGTTGAAATTAACATCTAAACAAGTTTTCACGGTTCTTTCGTCACGCGCTGAATTATATGATTTTTGAATCTACCTCTGTAAATATCTACCCAAATCAACATTTAAAGTTGTAATTGCATATATTACAAGTAACTAGCAATAACAATCTCTTATTTAGTTTTGCTTAAAATCGCACTTAGCGCGTGTCATATACTCGGCATGAATTCTAAGATCTTTAGTCCTTATACCCTAATTAACCCTGAAACAAAAACATCAAATTTCTTTAAATACTTTCAATGTTAGCAAAAGATGTAAGTGCAAAAGTGTTATTTTACCGACGTAACTGGCTTATAACATATTGGTATATATAAAATATGAAAATTAAAAATATTTTAAAATATATCGTTGATTTAAAGATTCATCATTTCCTCTTATAATGTTTAATGCTTCATAAAAGCAGAAAATATGAAAATGTAAAGGGATAATATGAATAAAGACAAAAGGAAAACGTATCTTAGCCGATGTGTTTCGTCCCTTAAGAGACTTTATCATGGCAAATTTGGTTCTTTTTGTTTTTATTCAAAATATAATATCTTACTAAAAAAAAGTAAATATTAAAGTAGAAGCAGAAATATTTTTAGAATTTTTAGCGTTTTTAATTTCTCCTAAATTCTTATTTTAATTTAAATTCACTTACTTTAATTTGAATTCACTTATTTGAAAGTTAATGTGAAATTTCTCAAACGGCAAAACTGATTTGAAATAATCTTAAGATAAAATAAAAAGTTTAACGTTATTTTGTAAACTTCTACACTGCTCTGACAAATTTCATTCCAAAGCATTGAAATGTAATTTCAGTGTCTCGATAAACAAGTTACAATGTTTAGTTACACAACGAAATTTGTAAATAAATTGACACAGTAACGATGAGTGAGATAAAAAATCAGTGTCATGGCAATAATATCTCTCTGCGCTTTATAAAATAAAGGAAAGTGTATTTTGATATAGAAAAAGCCTAATTATCGCCTTCGGTAATGCAAGAAACATCTTATGGAATTCCAGTTGTGATAAATCAACTTATTCTTTCTGAATATATTAATTAAATAAATCAACTTCATATAAGTTATTATTTGTCTGCAGTTATTATCGTGAAACATTCAAATAGGTCTGAATTTAAAAGTTTCACTTATTGCTTTGAAAAAAAATTAGTAATTTTAAAAGTATCAAATTGTTTATCTGAATATACACAATAATTGCGAAATTTCATATAACTAAAGTGACTACAGGATTAAAATATATTCCAAAAATAAATAAAGTAAATAAAGCACATACAAATGTAAATACCCATGCAAATAGACATTAATAATATTGGTAATTACCATTTATCTTTTCTATTGTTTTCTGATTGTTTTCATTAGTCTTGTTCAAAAGTCTTGAATTTTGAAAATCTGTTAAGAATTTCGTCATTACATTTTTTTGTCTGTCACACAATTCAAGAAATTCATTTAATAAGTTTAAGTGTTTTATCTTTCCGTAATTATTGTTGTCATGTGAAAAATACATTTAATACCTTTTAAATAATTTTTGCATAACGATTATGAAAAACAAATTCAATAAATTACATTACATTTTTCACAAAATATCTACAATTCAAATTTTAATTTTTTTATTTTCAATTTTTCCAATGTGTAAAAACTTTCTATTTGCGTCCATTTACTGAAAGAATATAAGGAAATACTCACAACAAAATTGCTTCAATTTCGGACTGAGATTTTTTGTCTCGTGTGAAATATTTTTATCACATTTAGAGTTATCACGTTTTCTGTGCTGATATGAGATCTCTAAAAACGACTACATGCACACAATGTTTACTTATTTTTTAATTCATCAGTCAGAAAAGAGATTCGATTTTGGCACTCTACACAACCTTAGAGACTCACTCAACAAAAACGTTGTTGCAATACAGAGATGATAGACGGATAATATGCATATGCGATTTCCTATGATGCAATTTTTTTCATTAATCAATCATTTCAGACACTGAAATGTAAAACACAACATAAAACTACTTACTATTTTAAATATGCTTTAGCAACAGTTTGAGTCTTGTTTATAATCTCTTCATGAAGTTAAGAGAGTTGAAATTTCATTACTCAAAGACTCTGTACATTAATTTGCTCTAAATCATCTTGCAGATTCATGTTGTTGATTCAATAAGCTTTGTTGCCAGAAAATATTATATTTTTATGTTATACAATAACGAAAACTGTTTATGGCTTTAATACAGTAGTAACACCGGTTCTTGTTAAATCACAAAATGCACGGCCATTTTAAAATTTCCATCCACGGTTCGTAAAATCCTGTAATTCCTGCCGTTCGATCTGTTGGTCGAACATATTTCCCTTTTAAGTAACCACTTTTTTATCAGTGCGAATGAACTGGTGCTTCTGATCAACTCTTTATCATTTTAGGGACAATTTTCTCTTCAGCAACAACAGTCGGAAAATAAAATTTGCCGTTTGCAATAATCAACTGCTAAATAAATATTTCTGACCGGTTTTATAAATAAATTATTCATTTCTGGATTTGTTAAAACATCAAACCAATATATTCTTATAAGCAGAATTCACGATAATAATTCGATTTTCTCCGGACACGTTGATTAAATCCTGTATCCTGAGAATTATGTTATTGAATACGAATTGTCCTGATTATTGAGGTTTTAATCTTCTGAAAAGACACTTCGTTGTGAATTACTGAGGCATTATTTAAATTGTATTATTCAACTGCAGGTATTTATTCAAATACAAACATATGAGTGGTTCTATCGAGACTGATCAGATTGTAATTGCCTCTTATTTTTCGCCCTTTAAAGCTAACTTAATACACAGATAGATCTTTCAAATAGGTTTCTTGAAAAAATTTTCTTGTTTGTCTTTTTAACAGATTGGATGACCAGTTTGTCGTAAGATTATTCGCTCTTATAATATTTATCACTTTTTCATCTCTTGAGAAATTGGCGTTACAGATGACAACCATCAATTAAAGTCTTTTCATTGTCTTCATTCATAAATTGATTCATTTTCTGAGCAGCAAAGAAATGAAATTAACAACAGTTTTTTTATGACTGGGCACCATTCTAATGTTTGAGTCTGGAACCAAGTGATTCTCATACTGCAAAGAGAAAAGATTCAGATATGAATGACAGTTTAAATATTAAATTGAATTTGGAAAAAATTATATGAACTTAATTTCAAGGATAAAATTACTTACAATACACATTATTTTACTCCAAATCATCAGATATTTGATGATTCTGTAGACAAAGGTATTTCTTGTAACTCTGGTGCGATCGGGCTCGTTCATAACATTCGCATGGTTCCGTTTCTTCGTCACGATGACCGGGAATGAAACGGTTTACAGTTTTCTCCAAGGTCAGCATGCTGTCAGCGCTACTGTAGCTCAGTAGATGGCTCTGGTCTGCACAGTGACAACAGTGTAATATTTTGTTTGACTCTTCTTCCTTTGAACTGATTATCGACTCTTGAGATGCTGTAAAGTTAAGTTAAGCTGATTGATAAAGAAAAATTTTACACATTTTTAATCTTAAAATTCCATTTTTCATTCTACATCGAGTGCATGGAAAAATTGAGAGAATGTGGGAGATAACACGTTAAATTATATAGAAAGATAAGAAATTAAATATTTAACAAAACTTACAAAAGCACAGATCTGCATAAATACATTTACATGTGAGAGCAAGAAAACAGCGTTCGATTTCTTGAAAATAATTCAAAAAAGAAGGCAGAAATTATGAGAAATGTAGTTTCATTTCATATGAAAGCAAACACTGAATTTATCCTCACATTAATCAGTATTCAGTTTGTAAATAATGCTGAAGCTGTTTGCAAGAAAGTATACATTAAAAGGAATGCTAAAAATGAATAAACCATTTGAACATTACAATTTATTTTGCAAACGTGTACAGAAATCACTTAAAGAAAAGAAATAATTTAATTACCATCAGATTTGCAAAATAGACGCCGCCTCGCCAATCCGTTGGGTATGCCATGTTCTTCATCTTGCCATATAGAAGAGGACGGTGAGGTTCTGTATTGATATCTAGAGTGAAACGATGGATTTAAACCTGTTGAGGACCAAGGGGTATTTAATGTACTTGCATGTGACCTAGGACAATGTTTGGAGGGAAATATAAATGTTTTCATATTTGATCCACTGGGAGACTGAACAGGTGATTTACGCCGAGACAAAGAACTACTTTCTGTTGCATAGTGCTCAAGAAATACCGACGAATTTGGTGAGCTCTCTAAATATTTATCTGGCATTGGGGACTTTGATAAGTGGAACTGTTGCAATTTACTTGAAGGTGAGACAGAAAAACGTGACTTTAAAGTCGGCGAGGTTATTTTCATAGGTACAGGGGACCTTGCTATATGAGTAGGGCTTGTTGGTGGGTGCTGAGATGTTATTCGGCTGCTTTGAGAAAATAGTGGAGAATCTGGATGGACATTGCAAGAAGTTGATGTCCGAGTGGATGAAGTGGGATTTTCTTCTGAATGTGAAGACATCGTATGACTAGTTGCGTAATCCTTCAAAGAAATGAAAACATTATCTCAGATTTTAAATTTTGCAAAATCATAAGAGTTTTATATTATTTGTAACAGCAATAAAAATAGTAAACATAAAATTGACTATCACACTTTTGCCTACTTTTATTATGGTAAAATGATCGATAAAAATATGTGCTTATTTTTAAATTTATAAAAAGTGAATAATGGCAAAATTTTATAATGCGTTTACGACAAAATTAAGAAAAATACATTTACATAAAATTATTTTTAATTCTTATTTTTCATTTCTTCCCCAAATTTGATTCGGTTTTAAAACTTAAATTTAAACTTTTCAAAAACAAGATTATACGTTTTAAAAATTGAACATTACACTTTTCAATACTGAAGATCACACATAAAATATGCTTTTAATATATTGCAAATTACACATAAGATTGGTTGTAATATCCACAATAAATAATTTTGAAAGGATGGTGAAATATATCAAGAATTAAATCAATAGAATAAACGAGAAAAATATTACCTTTGTAGAGTTCTTCATATAGATCCAGTATCTTTCATCATGTAGATACTCTCTTTCTCGGATTGATTCTTTATTAGAAACTCGCCGGCACAATATCTTTCCAGGACGATCATCATCTGTGGCAGGCCAAGCACAACAAGATTCGTCTCTTCGATAAATTCCCTGTTCATCGTAGGCAGATTTAAAAGTAGACACGAATGGGAAACTCTCTGGGAGAGCACATTCTGGTTTATGATTAAATTCTGATGGAACGAGTTCAGATATGGAATGTTTAAATGGACGTGCCCAGTTATAATGTATGTTTTGCTGACGGGGTTCCGGGCACACCTGATCGTGAATGATACTGGGTCCGTTTTTTGTTTTGTTCTTCATGGAGCAGGAAACAGCTTCAAAGTAAGATTCTCCATCTACCTCTTCTCTTTTCACTGGAGTTGTTGGATAAGGCACAAAATTCGTATCTTGGTCCACATTGACACTCTCGTAATGGCAAAATCCACAGGCTGGAGAAGAAATTTCTTGGTGGCAAACTGGAGAAGAATTGCACAGGCTGTGTAGAGAACAATTCTTATGTGGTGCAGCTTCTTCGCAACTAAGTCGTTCATATCTGTTCGATGCAGAACTATCTTTCTCCATCTGACTGTGCTCACGAAAATGCGTCATGTTTCTACAGTCAATGTTTTTTTCTAATCTAGGTGATACGTCGGTTGCTTCATCCGAATTTCGTCCTCGTCCGTAAAACATTGGATCAAGTTGAACGAGAGGCGGCGATGACATGTTCAGTTCTAAAAATTCATCAGTCATTTCTGTATCACTAAAGAAGTGATCATCCATTGATCTTTTGCGGTATTTTTTCCAGTTTGGGCTCGGAGAAGCAAGAGGAGAAGCAAGAGGAGAAGCAAGAGAAGAAGTAGGAATCCTGACTGCGTTGTTCCGAGGAACTGAGGGAAATACAAATAAGGTTTCATCATCCATAGAATCAATACATCGGGCTCGTTTCGATGGTGTACATGGGGACTTAGCAGTTTTGTATGAGTGATGAGGAGAAGATATAACTTTGCTTTTATACTGTCCACTTGGAGGCTGATGGGAAGCGGGAAACATGTATTGAGTAATAGAAGTTTGACATTTTGCGCGTGAAGGACTGGCTGGTTCAGAAGACTTGAAAGCTGAATCGCTTTCATCATGACTGTTGCACTTTTTGGAAACAGCTTTTACTTTACCTTTTGGTGGGTCTTGCAGTTTAAATGTTCTCATTGAGTTTTCCTCGTCTGCCATAATTGTTTCGCTATCTGAAACTGCAAATGAAAACATTAAGAACATTGGAATATTAAAACAATATTGCATTCATTTGTCATTCTGATATTATAGATTTTCTCAATATAATTTTCTGTTATTTTATTCTAATCTATTTCTATGCATACAGACATGCACAGAAACACGCGCATATGTCAATATTTTATATAAATATTACGCAGAAAATTTTCAAAGCTTATTTCAGAGTTTTAGGTTTTTACTTAGCGGTAGACATGACGTAAAAGAAAATTTTAAAATTTTTTTCAAATGTTTCAGAGCTTCAAGAATATGTGCATTTTCTCTTTATGCTTGCTTAATTTTGGTGAATCAAAAATGCAGTCCAAGTGGTATACAGTACAAGTGTTAATTGTTTTTTATTTTGTTTAGGTTAAATAATAATAATAATGATCTCTCTAACTATAGATGGACATTTCTTTTCATCGTTGTTTGCATCTATAAGTGATGCGTCCCATCTTCCAGTTCATGATAATAAAGTAGCTACCTCCAGTAAATCGCGAAAAAACTGCATAGTTACTTTTAAACTGAATTTTTAAAAATGAAAAAGTTTTTTTTTTTAAACTTTTATTTAATTTTAATTGAAAGCTAATTTACTATTTCCAGTAAGGAAAATATTCTGGTTTATTTCAAACAGAAATTATATTGAATGGAATATAAAAGTTTGGGTCTATTTTACAATTTTTGAATTTGCCGCCATTTTTGAGCGATCGACACATTTTTGTAAACAAAAGTTAACTCTCGGTTTTAAAAATCTTGCAAAAATAAAATATACATCTGTGACACATTATTTTGTAAAATTAGCAAATTTTATGTTAAATTAATCTGATTTACACATGTTTTACTTATTTATATCGTGAAATTTAGAATAAAACTATTTCTTAATCACAAATTTGAACTTTTTTTACCTGTACGCGTCGTAAATCAAGGTTTTGCTGACAGCTTCTTGATTAGAGATAAAAATGTACGGCTTTCATAAGGGACAAAATTGTACTAATTTCTTTTTCGGGCAAGGGAGGAAATCTTTTAATTTGTATATAGAAATAACCATACCAAAAAAAAGCATCAAATGCACAAAAAAAGTTTAAATTGTTTTAAAAATATGGATTCAAAACGATTTTTATTAAACTTTTCAATTTTTGATAGGCAATATAATCATCAATTCTTAACTAAAAAAATCTAACCGAAACAGTTCTTTAAAGATTTTTAAAATATTTTTAAAACTTTATAAATTATTATGATAACAAAAAAAAATGAAAACAATTCTTTTACAATTTCATTAGTTATCGAAAGTTTTTTTTTTTTCAGACTATAATGTCCTTAATTTTTATTATTTATTGAAGCAATTAAAAGCTTATCAAATTAAATAATATCAGCGTTTTATTGCATTTTCTATTTTACTCTTCGGAGCAGATTTTCGGATACTGTTGCAAAATTTAAAATAAAAAAATAGATGATTTGTATTCCATAATAAGTCCTGCGTTTAACTAATAAAATTATAGTTTGCAGCCAATTAAAATTTATTAAAATGTCATGGATTTACATGGAGGGGGGGGTAACAGAAGTAAAAAAAATTTTTACCAAAATTTTAAAAAAATAATAATTTCAGAAATAATTTCATTCATTTGTGAATGAGTACTGAAAGTTTCATTAAAATTATTTGTATTTTGCGAGAATTTCCAAATTAATGTGATTGTAACCGAAAAAAGTGGGTGATGTAATCATTATGTTTTCCATTGAAAACAGTCGTAACATCTTGTTTAACGGCTAACTCAAATAAAAACAAAATTTTCTGCAAAATTTTCGAACATGTTGGAAGCGATTAAAAATTAAAAAAAATAAAATAAAAGTTACTTTGATCTTTCCTCTTAATAATATTATAATCATTTTAATGGAAAAAGTTCGTTATTATTAAGTTTTGGATCTTTTTATTCATTCTATGCTGTTTTTTGTTTTTTTAGCGATTTAATGGTAATAAAGTAACGACTACGTTTTTTTTTGTTTTGTTTTTTTGTTGTTTTTTTTTCTAAATACAAAATTTTAACACTTCCAAAAGAAGTATATATGTAATATATAAATATCTGTACTCAGCTCAGGACAAATAAACTTTTCTTTAAAAGTTACAGATACTGATGAACCATAATTACCGAAAATTATAAGGGCGATCAGTTCTCTTGATCTCTAAAGAAAGTATAAATGTAATAAGAAACAATATAGACGCACCTTCAGAAGAAAGCAAATGTACTGGAGGTACAAGAATTGTGGGTGGTGCAGCCGCAAACTTTTTTGGAAGAATGGAGTCAGCAGATGCAGTTTCTTTAGACTTGGATTGCATTGACTTTGCGCTTAACTCTTCGTTCTTGACTAGCCGCTCCTTTTAAAGGAATAAAGAAATTCTTAAAAATCTACCTCATTTTATTTTCAGTCTCATAATAAACACTGTTATAGATCACATTAGATGGCGATAAACTATTTTTACAATAATTTTCACTCTGTACAAGGCCCAAGAACAACTCGAGGTAGAAGGTTACAGAGTAAGAAGCGCAGTTTATGGAGATATGTGGAAAGATAACTTTAGACAGGTTGAGTTTAGTGATCGAAGAAGCATTCTCTTGGTAGTTTGTTCTACAAAGTAGCGGTCCGTGGGAAGATGTTGTTCGAATAGAACATACATCTCACTAATGGAATACCAAAGGAATGAGATTGGTTCATTACAATGTGCGTGACATGGCGGGTTTTAGCTGTGAAGGTTATAACTGGTGAAACTAAGTAATTTAGTTCATCTGATTACTCTTTCATTTGTCCAGTGATATCAATGAATTATTTCTTAATTTTTTCTTCTTCTTTTTTTTTTTTTTTTTGTTTGACTCATGCTAAATTGAACGTCTTGATGTTCCTGATTAAAGTATGTATATTCTATTTATATTCAATAATATCTCGGTGTGGTCAAATTTTAAAAGTGCTTATATCACTAATTACAATGAACAAAATGCTTCAAAATGATATCCAAAACATAGATCGTATGTTGTATTGGTTGCTCTAAATGTTTTGCGCATGCAAAATTCCGAGTTTAATGAAAATAAAAAACAAATTTTCATGTAAAATCTTATTCACATAAATACCAGATAAAAGAATGTTTGAATTTTATATTTATCATTCAAAGCAATTAATTCAAAATTCATATTCTTAAAAAGGAAATCGAAAGTAAAGTTTAGCTAAGAATCAGGAAATATTATTTCAAACAACATCATTTGATTGTCTATCATAGAACGATTATTAGTAAGCTGGTTTATTAACACATATTATTTAGTTATAAGTTCAATCTTCATTTTTGTGGCCTGGTAATATTAAAAAAACTAGTTAAGATAAAACGACGAAGTATATGCCTATATGTGAATAATATAGGGTATGTAACAACAGAATTCAGTAAGATGCAAAAACAAAAATATTAGTTAAATTATCTATTTTCTCTTTTTTCTGGCGCATTTTACAATTTTTTTTCACAAGAATAACTGGAAATATATTTTTTTATATTTTAGCTTTGATTTCACGAACTTTTTTCTAAGAATGTATTTAACGTATAAATTTTGCTTTTCAAAATACAGTAAAAACAATTTCGTACTTGTCTTATAAAAATAACTCTTATAAAGATACATATATAAAATTTCTATTATATAGATTTTTTTATAATCATATCACCCCAAGCAAGGCATTTTGATGCCACTGTTTTGCAGGGGGTTACATAAGAGGAAAATTATGAGAAAGAGTGACAGGTTATAGGGGGTGTCAAGAACTGGATAAGGATGAGAATACTAATGAGAATGGAGTGAACGGAGAGAGGAGCATGAGAGAGAGGATGCAGGTTAGTGAGATAGAAGATGACTATTGATTTAACGTTTAAATTTTTGGAGATTATACCTGTCGGGAAAACAAGTAAATGGAAGGGAATTCCACAGGCGAGAAGTGCGAGAAAAGAAGCTGATGAACTGGAATTTGCGTTTACAATTTATTGGTTTCACAGTAAAAGGGTGAGACCTAGTTGCAAATCTTGTGACTCGAGTAAATTTATATATAGGGGGCACCAGTGAGCTAAGTTCATCGGAGCAGAAGCCGTGAAAGTATTTGTAGAAGAGACACAGGGAAGCCACATTGCGCCGGTGAGAAAGTAACTGTATCCAAGCTGCCAAGTCGGGATCTATCCCATTACAGATTCTCCGTTGGATCTTGTGAAGGAGCACCTGACCAAATATGGCAGCAGTATTCAATGCACGGGCGGATGGTAGATTTATATATGTGCAGGATTATTTCAGTCGGAAAAAACTTCCTGTCCCTACACAGAGAACAGACTTTCTTAGCAGCGGATTTAGCTATGGATTCTATATATTCATTCCACTTGATTTCAGTTGTCAGAGTTAAGCCAAGGAGGCGCAGTGTTTTGCTTTCAGGGAGACTAGCCTGGTCCATGCTAATGGGAGGTAGGAGCGATTGTCTGTGATGGTTAATAGATAGAAGCTTCGTTTTGGAAGCATTAAAATTCACGAGACATTTCTTACCCCAGTCCGCCACGGATCGGAGCTCCTTTTCAAGCTCGGCAGCGAGGTTTGCTTTGTCAGCCTCAGCAGATTTTTGATCGATGCGAGAGTAAACTGTATTGTCGTCAGTGTATATGCCTACTTGGTATCTTATTGCATCTGGGAGATCGATAATATAGATAAGGAAAAGCATAGGGCCTACAATAGAGCCTTGAGGGACATCCTCGTTCGTCTGATAGTAGTAGGAGGCATATCCGTTAAATACTACCTTCATTGTGCGATTTGAAAGGAATAACTGGATAAGGTGAAACAATTGTCCAGTTATACCATAACCTCGCAGCTTGCGTAGAAGGCCAGCATGACAGACTCTGTCAAACGCTTTGGAGATATCTAGGGCAACAGTTCGGACTTCGCCGTTCTTGTCTAGAGCTTGGTGTATATATTCAGTGATGGTCGTGAGCATGTCAGCAGTAGATCTAGTGAAGAGGAAACCATACTGTTTGTCAAAGAATAGTCTGTGGGCTGTGAGATGTTGAACCACCTCAGCGTTGATGGTGGCTTCGAGCACTTTGCCAAAAGTCGGTAGGAGGCTGATAGGGCAATAATTAGAGGGGTCAGAGGGATCACCAGTGTTTTTATATATTGGAATTACAGCAGGCAGGAAAGCAAGAAGCTGAGAGACAGTAGTTATAGAGTCTGGAGAGAACAGAGGAGATTTCAGGGGAACATTTCTTCAGGCTAATGATTGGGATTACGTCGCCGCCGCTCGCTTTATGGTGGACAGGTTTTTTAATTGTATTAGAGATAACCGAGGGGGTAATGTGGATGTCATTGTTAGGCCTCAGTTCAGGGTGGGAAGTCAGGTACAGATACTCTAGAAGAGTCTAGTGTCGAGTTGGTGGAGAATCTGCGAGCAAAGCACTCAGCCTTGTCTGTTGTAGACGTAAGGACATCAAATTCGTTGATTAGAGTGGGGATTGAGGGTTTATTATTGTTTAGTACACTTTTACAAAGCCTCCAGTAGTCTTTGGAATCGAACTTACGGAATGCTATGCGCTGCCTCATTCTGGCTGCAAACAGCAGCTTGGCTTCTTTAACTATCTTCTTGCACACATTGCGAGCAGAGGCAAAGAGGCCCCTGTTATGGTCCGACGCGTGACTCCGATAAAGCCGGAGGAAGTGATTTCGATGGGCGATGGATGCCGAGCAAGCGGGGGGAGAACCAAGGGGATGAGTGGGATTTAAGTATCAACTTCCTGGCTGGGATGAAAGCTTCAATGCTAGCCTTAACCCAAGAAGAGACCTCAGCCGCACAGTCTTCATCGGGAAGACCAAAGACTTTGTTCCAAGGGACGTCACACAGGAAATCACGGAATGAGTCCCAATCAGCTCTTTGGTAGCAGTAAGATATTCTGCTAGTCTGAGATTCCTGGGTGGAGTGGGAATAAAATGAGATGGTAACGGAAACCACCGCATGGTCAGAGTTTCCGAGAGGGCAGAGTTGCTTGACATTGCATAAGTCAGGGATGGAAGTAAAACAGAGATCTAGTAGTGAGCCGTGTATATTAGGGCTATTAGAAAAACGCGTGGGGAATTCCAACACTTGCGTAAGGGACTGAGTGGTTGAAAAATTCATGGTGTGAACAGCAACAAGATCTGTGACAGAGTTTTCAGCCACTTTGCGTGGTGGGTGTTAAAGTCGCCAAATACAAATATATGGGCAGACGGATAAAAGCTTTGTCAATATTATTGGAGATGCTGTCAAGAACAGAACAGTCGGGAGATGAGGATGCGGTAGAGGAAGAAGAGATAATTAACTGAGCTCATTAGGGAGAGACAGAAACACATATAAGAATGATCTATTGATTCAAGAGAGATCGCCCTCTCTAGAGGGAGGTGTTCACTGACGTAAACACCAAGCCCATGCATGTGGACATTGGAGTCCTTCCTGAAGATATATCAAGATATTAAAATATCTCATATATAGATATTTTAGAAACAATTACGGAAATAGCAATTACATTAAAATTTAATTGAGCTAATCATAGCTGTATTTGACTAGAAAGAAATGTTTGTTTCTTGTTCGTGCATACTAATAAGGGGATATTGCCGTTTTTTATAATATGTGCGTGCATGCATATGTGAAAATTTAAGACATTTATATTTCAAAAGATCAAGTGTTTGCATATATTCAATTTTATTTACATTTTTAAATATTTTTGTAAAATCTAAAAATAAAATTTGGATACAATGTAAGAAAGAAAGCAATTCAGATATAATTTGCAATACAAGCCACATAAAAATGGCAAAACTCACAAATAATTGAAAAGACATCCGCACATCGGTCGAATATTTGGTTGCACGTATTTTTTCCTGCGTTCACGGATCTTGTTCTTCACAACCGACTTTTTTCAAAACTCAAGAAGATTTATTTTTGTTTATTTTTTACTATTCTTCCTGGAAACATTTAATGAAATCTGTATTTGTGCGATTTTCTGCAATGCATTCTACACTTCAATACCTTCCGTGAAAAAGAAACTCATTTTATCGCAATCCAACTAGAATGCTACCAATTTCAAAGTGTAATCTATTTACCTATTTCAAATCTATTAGTCTTCTACCGCTTTTTGGAAAGGTACTAGCGGTTCTTATCAAGTCTGAACTGGTTTAAGCATCTCACCTCGCAGAGTTTTCTTTTAAATAAACAATATGGTTTTCACTTTTATACGCTAATGTGTTAATGGTTATTGCTGAAAGAGTCTGTCAAGCTTTAGATAAGAATGGTGAAGCTCGATTGTTGTTCTGGAGATCTCGAAGGCATCTGACAGAATTGTTTGCATACTGGTCTTCTTCACAAGTTTTTATTTTTTTTTGCATAAATCCAGGTGTTCTTCAAGGCTCTATATTTGGAACAACGTTTTTCCTAATTTTCATAAATGACCTTCGTGGTGTCACCAGTTCTCAGCTCAGTATCTGTGCTACTAACAAAACTATTTAGTTCTGTCTTAATAAGTCTGATCGGTTCAGTAGGGTCGAATTGGCAGCTGGTCTCAAATATCTCCCACAATCTGTTATTAAATTGGGCAAAGAATGACTTACTTGTTTGTTTTAATGCCTCGAAAACGAAACTGCGCTTTTTAAATCGTCTGAGAGAACTCTTTTGACATCCACATGACTCATTCTAACATCCAGGAGCATAATTCTTTGTGTCTTTTCGGGTTAAGGTTTTCCGCTTATATGAGGTGGAAAGTGCATATTGAATCAACTACTAAGTCTGCAAATAGGAAAGTTGGTTCACTGCGTCGAGCTAAGCAATTTTTCGCGACAGAATCTACCATACATATTTATAAGACTACTATTCGTTCATGCTTTGAATACTGCTGCTACATCTAGTCTGGTGCTCTTGCTATATATTTAGAGATTCTTGATGAGATCGAAAGAAGAATCTGTAATTTTATTGGTCATGACCTGGAATCTCAGCTCCAGTCACTTTCTCACCGCCGTAACGTAGCTACCCTGTACCTTTCCTATAAATACTTTTATAGTAGTTGTTCTTATGAACTTCCCTCTATGGTATCTTGTTTTTATGAATTTAAATGCAGTAATAGATTGACAGCAAGGTTTCATCAATTTACAGCTTAAATTTAACCCTAAGTTCTCTGTTAAAAGTTTCTTCTATCGGACTTCTCGTTTGTGAAACCCTCTTCTAGTTTCTTGCTTTCCAGTCGATTTTGAGCTTCAAAAATGTAAATGCAATGCCAATCGTTATCTTCTGTCTACTTAATTCATGTTCATTTATTGTCTTCTCTCTCCAATTATAATTTTTTTCTCATATTCTCTAACATTCATAATCTCTTGCGTCTTAGTGGTTTTATTATTTCTGCTTAGGTTGAAATAATTAACAAAAAATAATTAGGTTAAAAAAAACTGTTTCAACTCAATTTGAAATTATTTGCCGAAAATTTCAAATTTTCTCGGAGGTTTATGATTTTTTGAACTGATGAAAATAATTTAGTAGAAAAATACGTTCACAACATGACATGACCACCAAAATGCCTTTTTGCTGTATCAGTCGTATTTTCTAGCTGTTTCGAATATAAACTATTTTTCCTTGTTGATAAACAGTTTAAATTTAATTTTGTTCAAACATAACAGATGTTTTTTTCAAAATCATTAATCAAAATTATTCACTAAGTAGATTGATAGCCATTATTATCCTTGAAATCTTTAAGCAATACTGACCAATTTTTACTTTCTTCATGATTCTGATGACGATGTAGTTAAAGTCTAAGTAGACTCGAATTTACAGTATTTACATTATTCGGACTATTGTCCTCATCTTTGTTGCCATTTGTACGACGTTTCGGTCGTTGTACGCTCCGGCTTTCTTCAGGTGCTAGGAATTTCGAACCGAACCCTTTATTACAATCACTGAGGTATATAAACTCCATTCCTTGCCTAGTGCCTCTTCTAGTAGTCATGAATTATTTCCCTCTAACCCTGTAAGTTCACCACTGCTGTAGCCTGGTATTGAACTCACAACTCTTTGGGTCAAGTCACAGGAACTAACCAACGTCTGTATCCACTGGGCCTGGACAACTAACTTACAGGGTTAGAGGGAGATAACTCATGACTATTGTAAATAGGCTCTAGGCAGAGAATGAAGATTATATACTCCAGTGATTGTAATAAAGTGTTCGGTTCGCAATAACCAGCACCTGAAGAAGGCCGGTGCGTACAACGGCCGAAACGTCGTACAAATGGCAACAAAGATGAGTACAATAGTCCGAATAATATAAATACTGTAAATACTACCTCATGCCAGAAATATAGGAAAAACTCGAATTACTTGTAAATTTACATAGTCTAGACATATGTCCTTGTTTAGAAAATGTTCCAAGTGACAGCCTAGACTTTTGTAAAATAACAAGTTGAGTTATGATATCCTCTTTGTATCCATTGCACATTTATTTTTCTGTAAAGCAATTTGGTAGCTTGGAATTGCCTTCTTTTTGACATTAAATTGTTGTCTAATGTGTTCACAAATGTAAATAAAATTGAAAAAATTCGACCTGAGCTATAATTTTAGTTAAGACATTTCAGTATTTCAAGATGTTCATAAAATAATCAATAATAATTCAAAAATAACTTCATGATTATGCAAGTTATACAAAATCAAATCTATATAAAAATTCTATCGCTTATTTTTACAATAAATTATGTGTGATACAATAAAAGACGCTAATATATCGATCTTAGCAACTGAAGTGATTTGACGCACCTCCAAATGATTTCTAGTTGATTCAATAAGAGGACTTTGCCAGGGTATAGCTGGTTTGAGTAGCTGGTTTTTCTTTGGGGTAAGTGGTGGAGTCGGTGGAGTATATTCCATCAACATGGCACGCCCCGAATCTTTTGCTGCTGTAAAGGCCATTGTGGAAGCTGGATGTTCGCATCTGCAAGCAAATAATTACTATACAGTTGGCAGATAAATATTAGTCGGAATACATGTTCATTGAGAGGTGAATGTAATACATATATGCCCAAAACGAACACAGCGAAACTGTGAAAAAACAAACTAATGATAAGTCCTAAGTATAAACAAAATAAAAGCTAAAACATATATTAATTGTCTACGGTGTTGTATTAAAATTGTATTAATAACTAACCACGTATACATACATACATACATACATACATACATACATACATACATGCAGAAATACGTACGTATGTGTACATATATATATGTGTGTGTGTGTGTGTGTGTGTGTGTGTGTGTGTGTGTGTGTGTGTGTGTACGAGAGAGAGACAACGTGGGTGGTGTAATGTTAACTATCGATTATAAGCAGATAGACTACGTTATTTAGCCTTGGTTGATAATCATTCTAGGAGAATAAAAACTCTGAATTCAAAACCTGATGTGGGCTGTTTGACCTCACAATGCACATGTTCTATATTATCATTTCTTTGGAAAAATGTGGCCAGTTCTTCACAAACCCCTCAACACTTATAATCATCTCTGTCTGGTAGTTCAGTTTTAAGGATTGAATTAAACCCTCTTACATCGCATTCGATGGAAAAGTGTAGGCACACGCTCATGCACATAAACACATATATAAATATATATACATATATATATATATATATATATAGAGAGAGAGAGAGAAAGAGAGAGAGGTGGGGGAAGAGAGTGTGTGTCTTTAAATGGGTTTAAATATGAAAAGATATAATTACTTTTTTTTAAGAGGAAATAATTTAATTATCCCTTAAGTAATTTTAAATTTCGTTAATGAAAATTTGTTTCTTAGCTATAAATTTATCTTACAATGTTGGCAATATTGTAAGATAAATTTTTAGCTAAGAAACAAATTTTCCTTCAAAAATGAATCGGTGGTTTGTCTTTTCGACTGTCAAAAATCAAAGTCTGATAAAAATGGTCTTTCCGGTAATGATGATGTTTGAAAAATAAATATTTCATGAAAATATATTTTGTTACATCAAATTCTAATAAGCATTCTTTATAAAATTTTGTTCCCGAATTACACAGAAAAATTTAATTATCTCATAACGTTTTTTCTGTTGTGACAAAACTGTAAAAACAGATTTAAAATATCCGAATGGAAAAAACTATGACTATGTTCTTAAATGTGCATTTTTAATTGACTCTCGAGTGAGTATGGAATATCTGTTAAGCAACAAAATGTTCAGTTTTACAATGAAAGCACACCTAAGTGCCGACTACGGGATGTGGCCATGTTCTAATCGTGTGCTCCGTCAGAGTAAAATTGCAGGAAATAAAGAAAATCAAATCACTGCCTGAAATACAATTTGAAAGATTCCTGAAAGAACCAAATTGAAAGGATTATAAACGAATATAATCTGAACAAGACGACAACATCAAAGTAAAAAATGCCGAGAGAAACATTAGTGACGTTTGCGAATGAGATAATCGCAAAGAAAACTTGACAAGAAAGGAACGAGTGGCTCACAGTGCAAATTCTAAAGATATTGAAAAATTGATAACAAACAATGCCAAGGAGTGAAAATGTGGACCGAACACTAAACAAATAAATAAAAAACAAATGTAGGTAGCCTAAAAATGAAGGGCTCAATGAAAAGTGTGCACAAATAGAAAGAATGAAAACCAAATAAAGCAAGTATGCACATCAGAATAAAATAACCAACAGGACGAAAGGTGATACAAACAACAGGTTCTATACGGTCAAAGGAAAGATCACTGATCATAGAAAAGGAAAAATACTCCAAAAGTAAAGCGAATACGTCAGAAAACTTTTAGAATATACGCTTGAAAATACGGAAGGGTCAGAAACACTAAAAAATTGAAACTTCGGAATCAACAAGATCACTGAAGTAAAAAACGAAATATATAACAGTGGTGACATCTCAATGCGCATGAATTCGAGCTCTGTCGGACAAACAGTTTAATTAACCAAATAACCAAACTAATGGTACGAATCTTTATGAATAGAGTGCGAAACAAAATTAGACCAAAAATAGAACAAGAACAGTGCGGCTTTCTCGAGGATATTGGAACAAGAAATACGATACTCATGATTAGAATGATATCAGAGAGAAAAATGCAAAAGCAGAAGGATGTGTACTTCTGTTTTATAGATTACACAAAAGACTTTGACATGGTACTGCAGAAATTTATATCTGATCTGCTAAGAAAACTAAATCTATTTGAAAAAGATGTACAATAATAATCCAAGAACCGAACCGTCTGCATACGGAGAAAAACTGAATTGAGTAGGGACACAGAAATAGAAAGGGGCTTGAGACAAAGATTTATCTTCCCCCCAGATTTATTCCACTTCTAGATAAAAGCTATCCTATGAGAATTAGACATCCTAACAGAAATTATTATAGGTTGGCGTAATCTTAATATAAGATATGCAGATAAACTTGGCTGACTTGGAAAGAAAACTGCAGAATATTCTAGACAGGGTAGTAAAACAAAGAGAAAAAAGGTGTAACCATTTACTGACAGAAGATAGAGTATGGTCATCAGCAAGAGAAAAAGTCCAAGATGTTAGTTACAAACTGGAAATGTCGATAACAAGCACGTTCGTAAGTTTAAATATCTGGGAAGAGTTTTAACATAGGATGGAAAATGCGACACCGAAATCCGAAACACACATTTGACTGGCGAGCGAAGCATTCCAAAAGTTAAGCAAGGTGCTGAGAAGTTGTAAGATTTTGCTCGAAACAAAGAAAATATTGCTCGATTGATATGTGATGTCCTGGCAGTGAATGCTGAAAAATCAAGCACGTTCGTAAGTTTAAATATTTGGGAAGAGTTTTAGCATAGGATGGAAAATGCGACACCGAAATCCGAAACACACATTTGACTGGCGAGTGAATGCAGAAAAATCTTCCCAGCGATTAAGCAAGAAAGAAAATCTATATTGAATGGAAAACA
Source organism: Ascarosepion bandense (assembly GCA_037127315.1). Classification (NCBI taxonomy): domain Eukaryota; kingdom Metazoa; phylum Mollusca; class Cephalopoda; order Sepiida; family Sepiidae; genus Ascarosepion; species Ascarosepion bandense. The sequence continues at coordinate 934,590 of JBBBDQ010001284.1, read as the reverse complement.
AAAAGAATCCTTTTGGTAAAAATCAAGAAAAGGCATCTGGAATTCATTGGACATATGAAAAAAAGAAAAGGAGGGATTAGAAGACGTAATGCTCACTGGACATGTTGAGGACAAAAGAAATAGCGGGGGACAGTGAGTCACTTACCTAACGTGCTTGTGAATAGATGGCGTAACGAAGAGCGAGAGCTTTATCAGATGGGAGAAAAACTGCTAAGTGACACAAAGGATACAAAATTGTGAAGAGCCATAATCGCCAATGACCTGAAGGGACGCGATACTAAAAAGAACTGATTGCTAAACATAATAAGAATATTTTAAGGTGATCTACCTAACTTGACGACGTAGCTTGTTCGATAAAAAAAAAATTGAAAATATTATTTTCTTTAAATTTATATTGACAAAAAACTGAAATAATTGATAAAATAATGGATCATATGAACAAAACTAACACTCGTTAAAGTTTTTTTTTCTGTACAGAGTGTTTAAATTTTTTTTTAATTTCTCGCGCAAGTGCTCCACACAAATTAGACATCAATGAATGTTAGTGGCATATAACTATCCTTACTTAAACAATTTTTGTATGCAAAATAATCTGATACTATCTCAGTATGCACATCACTTATGCCATGCGGAAATTTATTTTCATATCAAGTTTTTTTTTTATTTCGATTAAAATTCAAATAAACGTGTTACCAAAAAAGAAAAAATATAAGCTAATGACAGAGGAAAGAATATTATTATCACATCAGTATAAAATTATTATTATTATCATATCAGTATAAAATTATAATAAAATTAACAAAAGCATAAAATATTCTGAAGTTTATACATATATATATATATATATATATATATATATATATATATAGAGAGAGAGAGAGAGAGAGAGAGAGAGAGAGAGACAAGTAAAATTAACAAATGACAATCTGAAATATTGGAATAATTTCATTGTAATGGATGATAAAATATCTCATTTTTTGAAAATTCACGACTCCGTGAAAATCTTGCTATTTTTACAGTTTACATTTTTTTTAATGATATGACATTTGCACAGATTTAATTTACTTGCATCCCCCTCATATTGTCTGATTACTATAGAAAAGTAGAAATAAAAACAAAAAAAAATGACTCCTTTCTGAGATCACGAAGCGCGCCATTCAGAAATTTGCTTCTCTAGCTTCAGCGATTCTTAAGTTTCGTGGGCTCGCGCGTTGGCAGACATCTGATTGGTCGAGAGACACTATGCTGTTGAGCACCAAGTAATAATGTTTCCTGTCTTTTGTGAATTACTTTATTCGCTAACTACGTCTTCACGTTCACCTACTCAAGCATTCATTCATAATTCTCTACTACGCTAATCAGAAGTTCGGCGCTTTCCCCATCATAGGTAAGAAAAGCATTTACAAATTTTATCTCTATTTAGTTATCATTTGCTCGTTAGATTTTCCAGAATTTTAAAAATCAAAGTATTCAGCACTTTTTAAAATTTTATCTTATTTTTTTAAATATGTTGTGAGGTGGAGAAAATCATTTTATTAGAAACGAAAACATTACAGTCAACTTTATAGATAAAAATAACAAAAAACTATTTTCACGTTCTGTAATGATATATATTGAAAACAAATTTTTGCCATATTTCCCACAGATTATAAAAAAGAATTAACTTAAAATTACAAAAATAAAATATTAATATTGATAGTTTAATCTTTTATCTATACAATTTTCATTTACTTATGAATTAATTAAATTTCTTACAATAGACACTTAAGAATATATGTATAAAAGGAATCATTCTTAATTTTTTAGACATCATCTATAGTTATCTATAATAATTATTAACCTTGGATCTTATTGTCTAAATTACAATTCTCCTTTATGCAAAAATAGTTTTGCTTAAAATCAACGTATTGATATCCTGTGGAATATATCTTACACAAATTTGTTATTTAAGTAAAAAGTAATAAAGAAATATGCAGTTAGAAAATTTTACAAAAGCATCGCACAAATTTACTAAAAGAGATTCATTAATATAATTCATTAATATAATTCATTAATATAATTCAGCTTCAAACTCATTTTTATTTATTGGTTTATTTGTTTATATTTCGTTTTAGATCAAAACCATTTAATAAAATGAAAAATTCAAGAACTGTTTGACATTATACAAACTATACATACATTTTGACACTATATAGAGAACTCAGATCATTTGAAATTTTCAGACTATATTAACTAGCTATATCCAAATTTTGAGTGAATAAATTGTCACTATATAAGTTTTTTAGAGTATATAAAATAGGTATCTATAAATTTTCATACTATATAAACTAGCTATATATAAACTTTGATACTATATAAAGTAGCTATTTATAAATTTTGACACTATATTGTGTAGCTATTTATGTTACTCGTGATACCATTACAGAAATCTATGAAAACTTTGATTCGTTTTATTTATTGACAAACTCTGGTAGTGAATAGAAAATTAAACAATAATAAAGTCGTGTTTTGTTTTTTGTTTTTTGTTTTTTTTAACAACATTTGAATATCGTTGAATATGTGTCGGCCAATTAACTCTTCATCCTTCACTCATTTAACTTTAATCATTTTATACACTAGCAAACTAAATATTTTCTGGGAAAACATTTCTGGGAAAATTTTACAACTTTTGTCTGAAATATGTTTGGGAACTTTCGGTATTAAAATCTGTATGAAGGCAAACACGTATTATTATTATAACAGTTTATAAAATAAAAGATTACATATATTCATTTGGGTGAAGTGAAATAATTGCTGTATAGTAATAATGAATCATTTTTTAGATGTATAAGTGTTGTGTTGACAAACAATAAGCATGCTTTATAAAATGTTTATGAAGTTGTGCAAGTCCAGCAACGTCATCGAAGTCGATATTTGCACAACAGTTAAAAACAAAAACACATAAAATGAATCATTTGGGTCAAGTTTTGTGCTCTAGCTAAGCATTAAACCTGCACAAAATATAATCTAGTATTTCTACAGGAAAATTCATTCAAAGTAAAAAAAAAAATGACGTTCTAAAATATAAAAGTGACAATCCTCTTCACCTCTTTTTTTTTTTTTTTTTTTGCACAAATGAGTCAATAAAATATAGACTACGGTCAAATTACGAAGCCAACATTTTTATAAGTAGATATTTTATTACGTACATATAAACAGTGTATATAGTTAGATACATATTCTATAGAAAGGTTGTTGATAAATTTTATAAATATGTCTAAGTAAGTGTTTGAATAACACGTTTTTGCCACGGACTTTAACTTTTGTCTCCGTCATTTATCTCTCTCCGTTTGGAATTTCTATGACAAGTTAACAATGATTCTATTGTGTGCTTTTAAAGAATTTAAAAAGCTTCATTATTTACAGAAATTTTTGTGTCTTATATTTTTAAAAACAAAACAATTATTATTAATCCCCAGATTAATGTACTTGAAAAAATAACATTTAGACTATAAATGAATGATAAGTACTAAAATTTAATTTGCATCAAGTAAATGCATTTAATCTATTATTAATAAAATAAAATTTCAAGATTTGCAATAAATAATTTTTGGATATGGTTAAGTACGTGTCATGTCTGTAAATAAAAAAAAAGATATTAACTCAGGCGGCATCGAGTACTCAAAAAATAATAAATAAGTTCATATGATAAAATTTGAATACCATAGCCTAAGGGATAAAGCAGTTGTCGTACAAAGATCGTCTTCCTAAAGTAAAACAGATGCGATTTATAGTGAATTATTAGCTGAGATAGAAATTGGGTAGTTACGATGAAAAGAAAGTGAAATTAAGATAAAATAAATACTCGTCAAAAATTATTAATAGTTTCATACATTTGTTATTACAGCTGCAAAGCTAAAAGAAAAACGATTGCATATTTCTTACAATGAGCCTTGTATTGAGAAACACTAAGAAAATCGTTAGGATTATTATTAATTTTTTCCTTGAAACCAAATATAGTTACTGAATAATATTGAAGTAAGTTTATTTTTGATAAAGATAAAAAGTTTTACAATTTTTTAAATAAAAGAAAGCATTCTCAGTTTATTCTTTATAAAAACTGAATCAATAACTAAAATAGTAACTGCTTGTTATAAAAAATCAGTTTTGAAATCAGAAATAAAACATTAGAATTCTCATCAAAAGATGGAGTTCAAATTTGGTCATCAGTCAATATAAATAACACTACTAAGTGGTTCGTTTCGAGTTTTGATTATTGTTGTTTTTATCTGCATGTTGCTTACTTCAGTTGCTTTTGGTTCTGTTTTTATTACTTGCGTTTCTTAAAATCCAAGTCTCCATGGCCTACATTAGTTCATATCACTTCAACTGGGCAATACTGGTAACTTTGTACTGTACAGTGCTTTTAAGTGTAAATGATTATAAACTTATCAAAACCATTCTGTCGCGTTTTCAAGGTCTATTAATAAATCAATTCCAGTTGCTGCTTAATACCATCAGGTGTCTCTTGCTCTGTCTTTTCTCCTTCAAGTTTGGTACGGGGCATCCCTCAAGTTGATCATTAAATGAATCAAGTTTCCACTTGTGTAAATATCAGTATTTATATCTCATTTGCCTGTCAAAAACATGACTCTTTAGATGGATTCTGAGGCGCAATAAAAGTTTTATGCTGTCATGGGAACTAACAAGTCATAATAATAAAACACCATTTTGTCATGATTTTGCAAAAATAGTTTGTTCACAAGTAAGATTCGGGATACGATCATTTGAGATAACTATCTTAATTATCTTAACAGCACTAATATGTGCCAAATTGAGAAGAAGCTTTGGCACGTTTAGGAGATCGTTTCAAATACTAGTTGCTTCAAATATCAGTTCTACAAGGCAAAGCATTAAGATAATTCCGACCCTAATACATAATTGATGCATAATAGTTGATAAAATATAACCAAATTACAACTGAGTAAAGTATTATGATATGATAGTCCTTCGAATTATTTTATTTTGTTCATTTATTTTCCTTTTTTGTTTTGGTCCGAGATTCGGTATAGTTGTAGTTAGATGAGCAAGAATAGGTGATTTAACTAAAACCCGATTTCTTTCTTTCTTTCTTCTTCTTCTTCTTCTTCTTCTTATTATTATTATTATTATTATTATTATTATTATTATTATTATTATTATTATTTTAAGGTGAACAATAGTTTCATCTGTTTTAATACAGAGAAATTGTGAAATCAGAAGCAAAAACTGGATCATCAGACCGAAAAGCAATCTTTTGTATAGGCTATTTAGGGTTAATACAATCAACAATATACTACGCTTCTTCTTTAAATTATTGTGTAGATGTGCGACTCGGTGATTTAGATTCGAGATAACGGTCATGCATATAGTTTCGAATAAGGACCTTACATTCAACTTGCTACTAAATGTGGGTATTTGTAAAATCTCCACTACTCAGGAGCATAAGTAAGTATCTACTTACATAAGTAAAATCGGATATCAATTATTTTCACTGATTATAGTTATGTGGAAAATATATTTTATGGTGTTTGTGTGATGTTTGAAAACAAATAATTATTCAATTAAATCTTGACTTCCACATAATTTACCAATGTAATTACAAAATACTTTGTTGAATTTAATAGTAAATAAATGAAAATCCTAAACTACAAAATTTTTCCTTGTTTTCTTTGCTGTCCTAATAATAAAAGCTAAAATCGGTAACCTGGGGAAAGTTCGGTAACTTTGGTCATGATTCCTAATTACGATACTAAATCAAGTATGTTTTCCTCAGTCAGTATGTTTTCACACGCAGTTACATTTACGAAACATAAATATAGTCAAGATACGAAAGTACTTTTCAACCTGCTTAATGGTGCACATAGAATGGGTCGTTTACGACTGGTTGACTGCACATCAAGCATCGCTCTTTTATATTGTTTTGATAAAAACAGAAACAACTAACAATAATGCGTTTAACTTCAGACATGTACAAATAATTACTTATTAGTAAGGAACTTATTTTTTATAAAGGAATAATAATTTTAACCATCCGATTTTATACTGACATTTTAATATTTCCAATTTTTTTAAATATAAGATTTTTGTTTACATAAATACATGAACACATAGACATGCACAGACATACATAGCGATATATCTACAGTCGATATCATTCTAATACCTACTAATAGGTAATTACCGTCAAAGACTATTGTCTTTCTGCTTCCTGCTTTCCTGCTTGTTGGAGGTCCTCCTCTGCAGTTGCTGCTTAAGAATTCTGGTGAACCCACTGACCCCTCTAGCTATCGGCCTATTAGCCTTTTGCCACTTTTCGGCAAAGCATTCACGGCTCTAATCAATGTTGAAGTAGTTAAATACCTCACTTTTCATGACCTACTCTCTGACAAACAATATGGCTTCTGCTTCGCCAGGTCTACTGCTGATGGGCTAAATGTTATCACTGAATATGTATACCAGGCTCTTGATAATAATGGTGAAGCTCGAGCTCTTGCTCTAGATATCTCAAAAGCGTTTGACAGGGTTTGTCAGGCGGACAAAGTAAACCGCGCTGCTGCTCTTCAAACGGACCTCCAATCAATGGTTAAACGGAACAGGAAATGGCTTGTAAATTTTAATGCCTTCCAAATAAAATTGCTCTACTTTAACCACCTTTAATTCCCATAGAGAAACTTTCCAGTCAGCCATCAGCATAGCTGATGCAAGTCTCTCTGAGATCAACATACTGCGCCTCCTTGGACTCACTTTTTCAACCGACCTGAAGTGGAATGACTACATTGAATCTCTAGTTGCATCTACTGCTAGAACGGTTGGATCCCTTTATCGGAACGGAAAGTTTTTCTCGTCAGCATCCATTTTGTACATTTATAAATCTACCATTCGTCCGTGCAGTGAATACTGATCTTGCTATTCATCTCGATGCTCTCGACAAAATCCAAAAAAGGATCTGCAATGTAATCGGTCCTGACTTGGCATTTCAACTTCAGTTACTTTCTCACCGACGTGACGTGGCTTCCATCTGTTCTTTCTACAAATATTTCTTTAACAAACCCTGTACCCAGTCTTTTTTTTTTCATTATAACCCTCTGTGCACTACTGGCGGTACCGCTTTGCTTGGAGTGAAATGATTATATAAAAAAAAATACGTATCTGTTTGTCATGTATGGCTGTGGAGATTTGTGTGTTCATCAGTAAGTCTGTTGTAATTAACTGAATTTTGATCTGAAATTATTACTGTATAATATTTGCTTCATGTGATTAATATTCACTAAATTACTCGACAAGGAAGGAGATTATGTTAAAAAATAAATATTTGCATTTTCAGCATCAGACTGTGAAATATGTAGGTACATCAGTAGAAATGTTGTTCTCATATTGGTTGTTATAGATATTGTTAGAGATACGATGTTTCAGCAATGTAGCCCTGTATTTCTTCAGATTACTATTGGTCTGTGTTAGAGGATATCTAGATTTAGTTAATATTTGCGTCACTTTGTTCCTCGTTTCTATATATCCACGAGTTTCCTTCCCTGTTCAAAGAACTGAATTCCTCTACCAACTAACTGCAACACTGAACCAATGTTCAACGTTCGATAGATGTGAAAAATATTCACAACTGAATTAATAGCATGGGCATTGACAAGTATGACAACAATGATGAAAAATAACTATATTTTGTGTAAATAAATGCTTATATCAACAAGATTACTGTTTCGGTAATGTCATCTTGGAATATTTTTAATATAATGTCATACAACAATTGTTTTTTATTATCACTGATAATCACTTAACGAGGAATTATCGTTATACATTGATTTATTCAAACTTTTGATCACATTTTGAGTATGATAGACATTGTTATAGACATCATGTTTGCTGATGTATTTGCTGAAATATTAATGTGTGTGTGTGTGTGTGTGTGTGTGTGTGTGTGTGTGTGTGTGTGTGTGTGTGTGTGTGTGTGTGCGAGCACGCCAGAATTGTTCATCGTAATATATAAGAAGATGCCGAAAAGTTCTCAGTAAAGCAAAAAATGTATTCAAAACTTTGTGCAGTCATTTAGTTAGATTTTAGAAAGTGGGGTGTGCAAAGAACTTTTCAGCATCCCCCGTATTTACACACATATTTGTGAATGTACTGGCTTAAATGTATGTGTGTATATAGACATATACTTCTGAGTTTATGCAATAAAGGTAAGCTCGTTTAATCTAAAAGTATATATACGTTACTCTTGTCAAAATAGCGCCCTACTGAGACTATTAGTGAATTTTGAATTTTGGAATTTAAGCAGCGAAACTATTTTAACAATATTTAAATATGCAAGGCCACAAGTGAAGTAACCACTCAGTAGTAATACTTCATTATTGTCAAATATCTTAGATAAATTTACTAAAATAATCAGAATAAATTACTCTTTTTACTTATTCGATCCTTTCTTTCGATTAATTCTGGTTAAATGAAAGCGTTATCATTTGAAAAGCGTTACTAGATGAAAAGCGTTATCATATGAAAAGAGTTATCATCCACTGAAATAATTGCAAGCGTTATCATCTGAAAAAAAAAAACACTGCCTCACTTTTAACTGAACATTTTTCGCAATTGACCTTATCAGCATTTATATGCAAAAACAGAAATTTAATCAACTTCCAAGGAGAGAGAATACAGTTTCACATTAAAAAAAACAAACTTTATTATATTACTGTTATTAAGCATTTATATTTTGGACTATACTGTTCTTTTAATACACTACATATTCCTTCGACTTTTTATCATAATGGTTGAAAGAATCAATAAATCAATGGATTCTTAATCAATCTCAGCCTCAGAAATGTTATAAACCTGTTATAAAAATAAAATTTATTTTTAGCCCTAATCGGTATTGTTATACATCAAATTGATAAATATGATGTTAAACTGACCCTACAATTGGTTGTTCCATTCAAGTAAAGAGAAATACAATTCTAAAATACAGGCCCTCTATGAAAAGGATATAATGTCATACATATGATAAAGAATGCCAGCCAATAGGGCTGCGCGTTTCTCTATTATCAGCTTTTCCTCAAATCGACAAAATTTGTGAGAAGCAAAAAAAAAAATGACAATGAAAATACAGAGTAGATGATGAAAAATGGGAGCAGTAAAATATATATGTGACTTCCATGTGGAAGTAACATGTTTTGCAGCAATAAAAATCATCTCTACTGTATTTAATAACTGTTTAAGTTAGCATATATACATACGTGCATACATACATATAAATTTAGATGAAATATACACATGAACGCATATTTTTATATCTGCATAATTGAATAAGTTAATGATGCATCTCTAAGTATTTTCTTTTTTTATGGAATTAAATGTCTGTCCAAATATGGATATGTATTATACATTAATAGTCTAATTAAAAAACAACAGTCTAAGATGAATATCGGACAAAAAGATATGAATGTGCAACGTGCATGGAAATATTGCGTAAGTCTTTTACCAAATAATAAAATTAATAACATAATTGTTTTTTCGCTAACAAAATATTCTGCATATACCGACGCACAGAAATTATTTGATTTGCGTTGAATGAATTCGATATCAAATTTCTATAAGCACGTAAACATACATGTGGATTATTTGAGAACACATCGATATCACAAAGTTGACTGACCATTCAGAAATAAGGTGAAAAAAAATTCTTAGTCTTTGAGTTTAGTTATACACAAACTACTTTTTTCTGGCAATTATGAAATCGGTGTCGTGTAAGTTTTCTTAATTTTTAAATAATCGATTTTTTTTATTAATTCGTTGTTGCCGCGCAAAATATGCAAACTAGAGAGATTTGTTTTAACAATTATAATCCTAAAGATATAATGAAAGAAAAACGGATCCATTTTATTTTTAATTGTCATTATCATATCAGAAACAGGTTTTCTTTTTACTGCACTCTCAATGCAATGCATGCGACAAGCAAAACATACTCAAATGTAAGTTTCAACTTACACGGAAAATGACTAAAAGGTTATTCAAATTTATTACAATGCTGAAAATATTAATAGCTGTTAGAGAATTACAACGACTATGCCAACAAAAACAGAAAACAGCAAACGTACGTGCACACACTAACTTAATTCCTTATACTTTATACCTGAAAAAAATTATCATCATAAACTTGGAAAACTTTTAAAATATAAAAAAGAAATGTATTCAGTTGTTGGAGAAAATAAAAACACGATTCAATGTAAATTTTTTCCTACTTGCCTGATATCGAGGTTAGCGTTGAGAAGTTGCGACGATATAAAATACTATTAACAACATGCGACCCTAAGGTCACTTTAACAAGTAACTGGTCAGCGAGAGAGGTCGAGAGCCGGCGAACGAAGCTAAATGCTCGCCCACCCATTCTTCACAGTTACACCGAAGGCTTCGTCTCGCACCATGAGATCGTTCAAATAGAAAACTTTTCTTACAATGAAGGACAGCCATGCAAAGCAGGCACTCAAGCATGTTACATTTCTTTCACGCCATAAACTCGTACTTTCTAGTCGCGTACCCTGTGTTTATAGCCCACTAGAATATAATTATTATACAGAGTAGAAAGTCATACATTTATAATTTAAAGCCATTACACGTCATATCATTTTTAATAAACAAAGGTTTTCCTCATAAAATAAACAAAATATGACGAAAGTAATTTAAGAAAAAATGATCAATAATAAATTTGAAGAAAGAATCAATTAGAATTGTTAATTAAAGTGAAAATTAAAATTTAAAAGCAATATAATTTTAAGTGTTATTGATTTTAAAGATAATTTTCAATCATACAGTGCATTATAAGTGAATTAAAATATATACTGAAAATTTTTTCGATATATTTTGAATAACAAATAGAGGTTTTAACATGAAGTACCAAAATGGTATGTAGCTATTCCCCTAACGTAACAAAAATAAACATTATTCAGAACATTATGACAGAAAATATGACATTTATAGATGCATCTTTAAATTATTATATCAGTCTGTATTGATTCTAATCGAGTTTTCAAACTGATATATTATCTGTTTTCACTGAGTACAATATCCAATTGTTTTTAGAAGTATTATTTTTGTTTTCTATATTTTATTAACCCGAAGTACTGATATCAGCTTTATGCCAATTTTTAAACAAATTGAAGAACACCTTATTGAAGAGAGAGAGGTGGGGAAATGAAAAGAAAAGAAAAATCTAAATAGCTTCTTAAAAATCACTTGAAGAAACCAAATATATACTGACTAAAAACGTTCTTCTAACGTAACAAAGATGAAGATCGTAGTTATAAAATATATGGAAGTATATATACATTTATATATATATATATATATATATATATATATACCTATAAACTTTAAGTAGCATTGGAAAATGCTATTACTACTATTTTCTTCTTTCATTCTCGTATTTTTCAAGTGGTTAATTCATGACAAAAAAGAATCAGCGTAATTCTGAATATTCATGGAGAAGGGGTCAAAGGTTAGAACCATGAATCAACTAACACGCACCAACCAATATTTGCAGGGAAAAGGTAGACAATTTACGTAGGTAAATAGCAGAACATCTTATCAAATGCCAGCAATATGTCCGGTATTATAGCCATGTAGCAAACAAAACAAAATCCGAAACAAAACTCAAGAAATTTAAGTTTTGTTTTGGATCTTGTTTTGTTCGCTACAGCCAGTACATGTTCTCAGATTCTCAGTGCTGAAAGTTTATGAATCAATGAATCTCTGTCTGTAAACACAAGTAGCTGTTAGTAGGCTTAAAAGTAATTAGTCTTTAAAAGTTATATTTCTTGCATATAACATTTGTCTTGGGTATGATATTTTTAGTAGCTGTGCACATATTAAAAGAGAACTCATAAACCGGTTTAGTTGTTTTTTTATCTTTATTTTTCGGTATTACCATTTCAGCGGTAATATGTTTTTGATATATCCATCGTTTTTGTTATGAATTGTCTTTTAATGTGCTCGTTTTTATCGCGCTAATAACATTCTTCTAGCCCAGCGAAAATATTTAAATGGACAATTTATGATTATTTACATTGTTCGGACTGTTGTCCTCATCTTTATGAAATGGATAATTGTGAGTACTTTATATATTTAGAATGTGCATACTGAATCTCTACCGCCTTTTCTTTGGAATAAAGCCTGAATCCGTATCCAAAACTTTCCTTGGCTCATTTATGGCTAATACGATTTGACTATCACAAATGTTCTTTCATTGCTTGCCATGAGATGAATTAAACTCAGATATCACAAACCAGAAAAATATGTTCAAATATGTTTGCAAACATTTTTAGGGTTGCACAAGGTTTTAAAAGCAAAACAAAAAACATCAAGAATTTTAAACATTTAATCTTTTTCTTTCCTGTTTCGCTAAAAAATACCATTTGAATTCCCAAATGTCTCATGGAGGCTTCCACTATCATGTAGATTAGCAACTACCCTATTTTATTTATTTTTTTATCAAGTTCATTACACGTATTAAATTAATTCCAAGAAAAGTTTAGCAGCAAACTTAAAGGCCACAAACTAATTTCACCTCTAATAGTTTACAATCGACATCTAATGGGGAAATCGGAAGTCGAATTTCACCTAATCCACCTTAATAAGACGCTATAAAACGTTTTTGTAGTTCATTATCTTACTTCACTTTGCATGAACTTGATTAATTTACTTAGAATATTGTACTTTGATTACCTCTAGTAAAATCGAATCACGGTTTAAGTCACAGAATTGTAGTTATTACCCAAATTGTTGCAAAAACTAGTGCTATTCTGTGGGTCCTTGGAACTTTCCATTTAGCCATCAGGTCAGTGCACATACGCGCGCACATAATCTTAGGTATAGTAGTATACATTTATTTTTTGTTTCTTTTAATTCACAATTTTCACTATTTCTACAGAAAGAGACGCAGAAAGATTGGTTTGCATTGACAAAGTTTCAAGTAAAACATTTAAATAATTTTAAAATACTTACGTTTTTTTTTTATTTTTTTAAAACAACTTTTTCATTACAAAAAAATATTCACCTGTAAAATATGTATGTGTTTTTGTTTCACATTATGAAATAAGAATAAAATTCATACATCTATTACTCATATGACTTATGTTGTAGATACGTTTGTTCGGTTAATATTGTTAACTCAACATCAGATTTTATAATACTATTTATTTTCACAATTATTTTCGTAATTAACTGATGCTGGTAAAATGTTCAGGATATTAATGTGCTCAATATATAACGTGCGTTTCAGCACATAATATATGAACTTATTAGAAATATTTACAAGTTACTTGATAGTATGAGATTTTATTATGGAACTCAAGTATTTGTCATCATATGATTATGTAAATGAATATATGTAATAGTATAGTTACTGTTATATGTTTTGTTTTTATATTTCAGATATGTAAAACCTGCTATGTGCCATAAGAATGGTATAGGCTAGAAATATGTTACAGACCTATTGAATGATGGGAACTCAACTTGCGCAAATGTTGAACCACTCAACGATCAAAACAGAAACATTGGCAAGAATCAGAAATAGTTTTTAGAACACCACAAAAAGATATTTGAGAAAAATTAAGCGTGAAAAGCAATCAAGAACATTTTGAATAAACTGGTATTTTTTTTTAAACACACACATGAAAATAAACAAACTTCTTCTATCTCTTCAGAACGTTGGAGACCATGGTCCTCCACAATTTTCTGTCACTTAATAAAATTTGTCTTTTATTTCTCTCTCCTAAAACTCATTTCACCATCCAGGTAGGTTATGCGTTGTTCCCCTCTCGCCTTCAATCTGACCTGTAAATAAAATTTTAATTCCAAAGGAAGCAATTTCTCGCCCGGTAAAGACCGACATTGGCAACAGGTGTCACCTGACCGTCATCCGGCGACTGTTAGCACTAACGGCGTAAAGTGGACACTTTTTTCTAAAATTTGTTCCTCGCCTGGAAAGGAACAACATGAGCAACAGGTGTTTCTGGACCGTTATCCTGCGACTGTGCGCAACAAAGAAAGAATTACCTTGGGGACATGGAACATCAGGACGCTCAACAACTGTGGTCAACTCGAGAATGTCAAACAGAAGATTAACTGACTCAACATCAGTATTCTGGGAATATGCGAAACCAGATGGCCTAACAATGGAGACTTCAGCAGCGAGAACCACAGGATTATATACGCAGGAGGCAAAAATAACGAAAAAGGAGTCGGCTTAATACTGGACAAAGAAATGAAGAAATGCGTTCTGGGATACTACCAGCTTTCTGAGAGCGTCCTCTTGGTTAAACTGAGAGGAGGACTCTTCAACATAATTATTTTAGTAGTTTATGCAGCAACAACGCAAAACACTGAGGAAGAAATAGAATCATTCTACTCCATACTGGACAATGCCAAGGCTCAGTGCAAAAGCCAAGAAATTAGAATCATAATAGGTGACTTGAATTCCAAAGAAGGTAAAGAGAGGGAAGGGGAGATGACCGGCAACTTTAGATTAGGAATCCGAAACGAACGAGGAGAAAAATGGGTCCAATGGTGTACAGCAAATCACCAGGTAATAACTAACACCTGGTTTCAAGAACACCGCCGACGTCTATGAACACAGATAAGCCCAGAATGTGACACGAAATACCAAACAGACTACATAACCATAAACAGGAGATTCAGAAATGCAGTGGTTCAGTGTAAAACCTATTCATGTGCCGTCTGTGGAAGCGACCACGTCCCAGCCATCTGTAGACTAAGGGTGAAAATCCGGAGAATGAAGAAGCCTAGTGCAGCATAAAGACTGCAATACATCACGCTTGTGAATGACCTCAACCAGCAGAAAGAATACACTAACAGCGTGAAAAACAAATACTAAGAACAAATTGGAAAAGGAAACTCGAAATGGGACTCACTAAAAGAAGCGATGGTGCCATCAGCAAACTAATAAAGCAGACATGCATAAAGAAATAAGAGAACTTACAAGACAAAAAACCTTCTCCTCAACTGTATGTATAAAATCCAAGGATAGAACTATCATATTGGAGAAAGAAGAAATACTCCAACGATGGGAAGAATATATAAAAGACCTTTTCCATGACAAGAGAGAGCAACCAATAATACACAAAGATGAGGACGAACCGGAAATATTAAAGTCCGAAGTGGAAGCTGCAATGGCCAAACTGAATAGAAACAAAGCAGCTGGACCAGATGGCATTGTAATAGAGCTGCTGATAGCCCTGGAAGAATCCGGCATAGACAAAATTACAGAAATAATAAATTAAATTTATAATAGTGGTGAAATATCAGAAGACCTAAGCAAGTCAATTTTAATAGCACTGCCTAAGAAGCCAGGTGCAAACGAATGGGAACTCCACCGAAAAATCGGTCTGATGAGCCACATTAGAAAACTGATCGTCCGAATCCTGATGAATAGGGTGAGAAGCAGAATCAGGCTAGAGATAGGACAAGAACAGTGCGGGTTCGTCAAAGACACTGGAACAAAGAATGCCATATTCATGATTAGGATGCTCTCCGAAAGGGGAATATAAATGAACCTATGTTTTATCGATTATGCAAAGGCGTTCGACAAAATACGTCACAAGAAATTGATGGAGATGCTCAGCAGCCTCGACATATTAGGGAAAGACATAAGAATAATCAAGGATCTCTACTGGCAGCAAACCGCCTGCATACGGACAGGTAACGAATTTAGCAGATATACAAAGATAGAAAGGAGCGTAAGACAAGGATGTCTTTTCACCAGACCTATTCAACTTGCACAGCAAAACTATTCCGCATTGATTGTTGAAAGTCTTACTGCTTAAACCATAATCTAATTAACATTCGAATGCAGAGATAAATGTGGCCGTTTAAACCAAGTTTGTTTCTAAATTTCCTTTTTGGTAAGTTATATATATATGCGTAGATATGTACAAGTATGGATTAAAGTAATTTCTGTAACGATTAAGTAACATTTAATATATTGATAACAATAGTAACAAAATTCATAGTACCGAGTCATTTCCAATCAGATAATGCAACTATCTGAAATCGAAATCTTTTCAGTTTTTTTCAAAACGCTTATTTGAAATATACACAGATCAAGTCAGTGCCATACGTGTTACACGCTTGGGTGATCCCCCCCCCTTTCCCCCTCTCTCTCTCTCTCTTTCTCTCTCTCTCTCTCTCTCTCTCTCGTAGTAGGTTGCTATTTCTTTCTGCGTGAGAATGGTTGCCAACCAAGGCTATAGAACCTAATCTAAACTGCTATTTAACCCATAGCTAGAGGAAGAATTGATTGATTAATACTTAATTCAGCTGAAATTCGAACTCAGCTTTCCGATTTCTCCTTCCGAGCCGATATCATTGCACCACAATAAACAGATTAGATTTCCTTATTTCGTTTGCATAATTAAATGCTTTAAATTGAATAAGAGATAAAAATTAATGGATTAATAAAGCAGCTATTTGCCATTCTAGACTCATTATTAGTTCACTTGTCCAACATGAAGGGTTAAAACTAATATAGCATCTCTGCGACTTGAAAACATGAACTTCTCATGACAATAGCAAAATCTACATAGGCAATTGTTACCATAAATATTTTTTCCTCTTTAATCTGTGTTTGTCACTTCAGTCAGTGACATTCCTGAGCTGAATGTTTCAGGAAATTTAATACTAAAATAAAGATTCGGTCAAGATAATTGTGCAAGGAACAATTAAATTTGCGGTTTTTTTTGTTTATATATAAGCAATCGGAGTCTAACCATAATGATGAGCTGTGATACAGCGAAACAGATCTGTCTGCGGATATATATATATATATATATATATATATATATATATATATATTTTAAAAAAACTTTAATCCAAAAGGAAAAGCAGGAAGGTAAATCCCAAAACCTCGATCCTAATTAATATTAATATTTTAATATTAAAAATGATAGAGGTGGAGGGCTCAATGTAATTAATATTAAAATTACAGAGCCAATTATAAAATAAAATAAATTTCGAAGTTCAAAACCGTTGTATGATCATTTCTACATGAAATCCCTAAGAGAGATTTCACGCTTCATCGGCAACTTATACTAAAAAAAATAATATTAACCGGCAGAAGTTCTAAAATTTCAAAAACATTTACGTCACAGAAAAAAAAACCGGATAGTTGATATTAATATGTAGGTAGCATTCAATGTCTATTTTTAGATTTTGGACAACATTACTTTTAGATTGAGTTGTAAGTGAAAATTTAAAAATTTGGCTATGTCTAGCTCTAAAAAAGGGGGAAAGGAAAGTAAGAAATGGTGTTTGAATGGGAAGAAGGCTACAACAAAAAAAGGAAAAAAGGAAAGAAAAGGGAAACAAGAAAAGGAAGAAAAATAAAGAAAAGAAAAATTTCATACACGTAGAGACGCTAGGGACGTGTTAACAAAACTAGCGTTTTTAAATGGATATGAAATTATTAGAAAAAATATTTTTAGAAAAAATTTATTTGGGGGAAGAAAACTGACATATAATTTATTTAAATTTAATGAAATTAATTTAAATAATTATAAACCTAGATTTAAATTAAAATAAAATAAGATTTATAAAAATTATAAAACTTATTAAAACATTTTTTTTAAAAAATATTTTAGGTGCGGGGAAAAATATATATGCAGGAAAAATTGGGAGTTAAGTTTCCTTATTTCTTTAAAAGTAGATATTAATAGGAGAAAGGAAGAGGAAGGTAGAAGGGTATCAAAATTTACATTTAAAAATTTAATTAATTAATAAAAAAAATTTTAATTTGTATATTCTCTCCGAAAAACTGAATTTAGAACTTAAATATTAAATGTTCACAAATTTCGCCTTATAGCGGCACTTACTAATGAATTCTTTTCTTAAATTCAAGAGTAGGGGCTGGTTTGAGTACATTAATATTAGTATTTTTCCTTGCAGACACAGATCGCACCTATCACGGAACTTCCTTGGAATTCGAGCTGAACCTATCAATCACCAACTAACTACAGGGTCCAGCGCTTCTTCCTTCATTTTCCAGAATCTCCGGAAAAGGGCTGTCTGGTATTTCTGACCCGGGTTCGAAAAAGAATACCTGGCCCCACGGACATACCAATATAAGTCCGGTAATTTTTCTTGTTGGATGGTGAAATGTGAGCTTTATAAATTACCTGGGTGGATTTACATTTTCCCTCCATCAGGAAGGTATCCACGGAGCTACAATTGTATTCATTTAAAATTCCGGACCCAGAGTCAGTATTACATGAATTCTTTAGAATATGCCTATTATATATAAAGCATTATATTATTTATAATGTTGTCCATATTTGGGGTACAAGAGTAGCTAATTTTAATCACCTTTTTTAGAGCTAGACATAGCCATATTTTCACTTACAACTCAATTTAAAAGTAATGTTGTCCAAAATCTAAAAATAGACATTGATTGCTACCTACATATTATTATCAACTATCCGTTTTTTTCTGTGACGTAATTTTTTTTAAATTTTTGAACTTCCGCCGGTGATATCATTTTTTTTTTTCGAACTTCGAAATTTATTTTATTTTATATATATATATATATATATATATATATATATATATATATATAAACAGCCATTATTTTTATTTCTTGCAGCTGAACATCTGAAAAACTATACTGTAAACATTAATATTTTTCCTCGTGCAGGGATTAGTCTAAAACCAAATTTGAAATAGATTGATGCGCTATGTAGCTGCAGTAAGCTTTACAATTTTATCTACCTTTGATTGATGTAGATAAAAAGATAATGAATTATGCCATCTTCATTGATGTTAGTTGCTTTACATGTAGTTATCAAGTAGTAAAAATAAATACATGCGCTATAAAATTAGAAATACTAACACCAAACAAAATTAGCAACGAATAAGTCATGGCGACTATAATAGACTATTCATATTCATATCATTCATGTTTTTGTTATTTTAGGTTAGTTCAGTCGGAGAAACTGAGATTGCACAAAGCTGTATACACACAAAGAAATGAACACTTTGAAGAATTAACGGTATGCAAAGCCACATGATTAGATTCATCATCGTGTTCGTGAAAATAGTAAACCAACAATACACGGCTTTTTTTAATGTGAGGGTCAAATTAACTTGCTAACCAATGTCACGAGATAGATAGATAGATAGATAGATAGATAGATAGATAGATAGATAGATTTTTATTATGCACGTTTTTTTAATATTTGACACTCCTCTTTTATTAATTATTTATAACATCTACAGCTTAAAGTTGACTTTATTGCACTGAAATACATAGCATGATGATAGAAACATCATACTAGGATGGAAATCTAATTCTTAAACTTGCTTTAAATTTAATCATCTCTTTGTGTGCATACATGTCTGTTCATGCGCGTGCGCACCAGAGAGATAGAGGGAGGCGGGGATAAGAGATGGTAAGCAATTTCGATTTTGAAACTGGTTTATTCCAAAGTGACGAAGAAAGAGAAGCAAACAACCAACAGCAATCAATCAAACTAAGAAATTTTTAAATTGATCGTTGCATATAATTTATATTCGACTATTTTCTTTGTTTTGCTTTATTGTTTAATGTTTCTTTTTTTATTGTTTATGGTTTTGTTTTTAACAACATTTCAGTTGTGGGCACTCTAGCCTTCTTCGGGTATATGTTATCGGATCCTGAAACATAACATATACATACGGAAGATTGCAAGGTAAACAACCGAAAAAATTTTAAATAAACAAAAGCGTGGTAATCAATCCAAAGAAAGCTACATTTGATAATTACAACGTCCGTTTAAACAAAATTCGGAAAATAATTGATGTTGTGTAATTTGATAATTATTCTTTAATCATAGAAGTTTCAATGTTTTCACAGAAAATACGTCAATTACAAATTCATCTGCGTCAATGCAGATAGAATTTAGAAAAATGAGAAAAATAATTCTAATTATTTTTTACTCTAGCCACGTTTCGTATCGTGATTACATTACGGAATTTTGAATTTATCCTTTTCCATTTATGAAAGTTGCATACCATTAATTTATTCAAATACCATAAAATTAATAAAATGAAAGTTGTTTTTTTAAATATCATGATAATATGTCTGCTTCTAACTTGATTCTTCTCTTTTAATATTGAGTATATTTTGTTTATAAAGTGTAAAACCTTTCATTCTTTGCTACCTCTCAGCTAAAATATACAAGTTGCAAAACTAATATGCCATAAACAAAATATTACTTTAGAAATAGCATATTATAAAAGTTAAAATTATCATAATACTTTAAAGCTAATAAATTATTTTTGTCTGACTTGCTTAACTATAACGCTGATTTCTAGTATGTTTAATACAAATATATTTGTCAGTCAGAGTAAACGTGAGATTTTCCTCTTCTAATCTATCATTCCCGACAAGATGAATAAATTTGAATAGGACGTCAAATGAAATAGGCTTGTATTTTTCTAATTCCATTTTTATGAGTTACTTTGGCAAATTCCACTGAATGTAATTGGAGCAGCTCAAATAAAATGTTTTAACTGCATTTATAGGTACTTCACGCACCGATATGTTCCGGTGACGCGTGACGATAATAAGAACATGTCTCTGGTTACCCCACCCAGTAAGCTTGTTGTCTATTTTTACCTTGAACACAAGTATATTTTTCAGTTCTGCCTTTTTAGAAAAGGCTCAATATAGATAAACTGAACCATATCTGTTTTTCTTGAACATCAAGTTTTGAAGTAGAATATAAAAACACTTGCCTGAAATCTAAATTTCAATCAATTTTGTTTTTGAATTAAATTATTATTGAAATATCTACTCAATTTTTTTAGTGTTTTCGTCGTAACAAAAATGATCATCGTTTCTGCTTTAAATAATTGGATACAGATGTAGTCTTAAAAATCACAGTTGCCTATATATATATATTTTTAATTCCCAGGGTTGCTCTTTGAAATAATAATAGTATTGTACGTAATTACATTTTCGTTTCTGTTAATGTATTTGATGTGCACAGACATGTCAAATGCGTAACAGCATCTAAATGTAATCGTAGATAGCGCCACCGTAATGGCGCACATGACTATATCCCTTATGCTCTGCTATTTGGTGAGTCAATGTGAACGCCAGTTCGGTTGCTCGTGGCAATGCAATGTGCATCGAACTTCGAATGGAACCTGACAGAAGGTGCCTGATGGATAAGATAATTTATTTCTGAAATTGTCGGGACATTTGACATCCCTCGATCTCCAGTGTCACGTGTGTAATGGAAATTACTACCCATCGTGGACAGTGAAGAGGTTAACCATTGGTTCTTTTAAATTAACATATCGCTAGAAATGTCATTGGTTATTATAACAGACTACTCTATCTCAAATCTTATCTTATTCAATGCAGATGGAAGCAGACGTTCATCTAGCATTCTTTAGATTCCATAAGAAAGTCCCTGTTCGCACAACACCTACTTCCGGTTATTTCGAGTGAATGGAAGTATTCACTCTGCGCTCAAGTTAGAAATAAAGTTGTGGTGTTTCCATAATTGTATGGAGAACGTGATCACATACCACGCAGTAGTTAGGGCTCGCTGGTCCGCCTAAACACATCATAAAACAGTGACCGCTTCCTGATCATTTGCATTCATTCATGTATCTTAACAAAGATGAGTTATTCCTGCAGGATAACAATCTGTTGCCAAATGTGCCCAGAATCTGTTAGTAGAGTATTCTGGAGAATTCTGACGAATTATGTGACCCCCACGTTTGCCAGTTTGAGCATTTATGGGAAGTGGTGGAAATTCTATTTGCATGCAAGATCCTGCTGAGGTTCCTGTGGGCAACTATCAAGAGGGCGTGGCTAAACATCTTTCCAAAGTTCTTTCAATCACTTTTGAAAAACATGTCATGCCGTGTTGCTTCACTTCATCGATCTAGAGGGTGTCCTACACGGTACTAGGCACCTATTCCATAATTTTTCGTGTGTCATTCTATATAAAAACGGTTTTTAAAAGGGGTTCAGCAAAAACCAAACTTGACGTTAGTCATTAATATTTTAAAAAACAAAATCTAAACATATATAATATTTTTATTTCCAAATTCTTTCCAGACTTCCTTACCATACTCTCTAACTGAATTTGTCAAAACAAAACAAATTAAATGGTTTCCTTCAGATGTTATGATTGTGTTATTTTATACCTAAGGTATGCAAATTCGTAATTTGATATTTAAAATAACAACATTCCATGAAGATATCATTTGTCTTTGATAAATATTCATTTACTAAAATTGTTGTGGGTGTGGCCATTTTATTTGGCGGTTGCGCAATTTTTGCTCAAATCATACCAACTTCAATATTAATACAAATATATATGTGTGTGTGTGTGTGTGTGTGTGTGTGTGTGTGTGTGTGTGTGTGTGTGTGTGTGAACCTCCACAAAAAACGCAATACGTATGGTTAAGAATGAATTTTTAGAAACGAAAAATCAAGTATTTATTTTAGTTTTAATTTCTGGTTAATAGACTAAATTTAATATTTTCAATAATCAAAATACTTTGCTGTATTCAGACACTAGTTTAAATTTACTAGGAGCTTTTTGTTTTGTTTTTTTTTTGTTTTTTTTGTTTTGTTTTTTTTTTCCTTTTGCTAAAATAGCTGAAAAGCACCCTTTTTAGTTGTCTTTCATAGCAATGTAATTATCTTAAAAATCGCTCTAAAATTAAATACACTTTTCTGAAGTCTTATTTGAGGAATATTAGCTGATTTAAAGTATAAAAATTTGATTTGAAATAAATATTATTTACTTTAAGTTTAAAATATCTCAGAAATACATTTTCCGACCCGACAGTAGCTATGTTTTTAACATAACAGCTGCTGTGTTGACGTGTTAACAGCCTGATTACAGATCTAAAGTTATTCTACGGAAATTTTATCTGCAAATGAATAAATAAATAAAAATAAGCGAGCGCCATTTTTATATAAATGTATATAAGTACTCGGTAATCTTAAAAATTTAGGAAAATATTCTCCACAATGTAATATTTTTTTGAATTTTAGAAATATTGGCTTTAAATATATCTGCTATACATAAATAGTTAACGCTCTTATTTTCCGATAATGTCGTGTATTGTCAACGGTACTTACAAAGATCGGCACGTTTATACACATACAAAAACATCAAAGTTCTTTTCAAAATATTGACCTTTGATGATTTGTATTAAGCTTTTTCATTTGTGATTAGTAAATATAGTTTTCGCTTAATAATATCACCTAAAAGATTGAAATTAATCCAGAATTTTAAAAGATTTAAAACTTAATAAATTTTTAATTAAACTTTTTAAAAAATGAGAAAATTATTGTAAAAATTCATCATTAATTGCAAAAAAATTTTCCGAAGACAATAGTGAACATTATATATCTTATTTATAAAACAATTAAGAGCTTTTCTAATTAAATAATGTCATAGTTTATTGCATTTTTTATTTTATGATTCAGAGCAGATTTTCGGTAAATGCTGTTTTTATTTACCAGTAAGAGATTGATGATTTTAATTCTCCAAAGAGTTCTATAACTAATATAAATATGAAGAAACTAAAATTTAATTAAAATTTCATAAAATTAAATAAATGGGTAATGTATGTAAGAAAAAATATCAAGTTTGGGACCTTTTTCATCATAGTATGATCCTTTTTAGAAAATATCAAAAAGTGTATATATATATATATATATATATATATATATATATATATATATAATCTTCACCTGGATTTACACACAAACACACACACACACACACACACACACACACACATATATATATATATATATATATATATATATTCAAATGAATAAGGAACGAAGAAGATATTTGCAACGTTCAAAACAATTTAAAATAATGCTCAATATAAAAATAGAGCAATGAATATTTATTATAATATATAATTTTATAGTATATTTATTATATACTATTAAGTGATCACAAACCTGAATTCCACTGAAAATTACCCACTAAGATTATCAACCCAACTAAAATCGGTAAAATCAGTAAAGTAATATTAGAATGATTAATCATGTAAATAAAAAAATCAACTCAAACTTATACAATGGAGTGGTAATTTGGAAGTAATCGACTGGTTCAAGAATACCGACAATAAAAACAATTCTACTGTTTTTCAATTCTACATCGTGGATTTTTATCTATCTCTACCTAAATACCTCTTCTATCTGGCCCTTGAATTCGCTGAATTTTATTCAGACATTTCTAAAGAAAAAATTAAGATAATTTTATAACTGCAGAAAATCAGTTCTTATCCACTATAACGAACAATGGACTAAAAATTCAACTGATAATTTTGGTTTATGTATATGAGATCTGGATTCTGCAGAGTCCAGATTTAGTACAACCTCACGGCGTTTAAAAACATCTATTTAAATAATATAGGACTTTATACAGATGATGGACTCATGATAATAAATAAATTCACTGGAGGTAAGATAGATAGACTTAGAAAATTAATTCATAGAGATTTTAAATCTTTAGTCTTAGCGTAGCAATTAATTCTAATATGAAACCAGTTCACTTCTTAGACATAATGCTAGACTTAGTTTCTAATAATTTCCAACCTTACATGAAAAATAAGGCTAATCAAATTTATATAAACTCTATCTCTAATCATCCACCATCCGTCATCAAACATATTCCATCATCGGTTGAGCGTCGCATTAACATACTCTCTACTAGCAAAGAAATATTCGAAAAACATAAAACACTTTATGATAAAATTCTTAGGCATAGCGGTTATAGTGGCTCCAGAAAGAAAAATAGAAACAGAGAAATCATATCCTCCATTTAATCAGTTAATTTTAAACTGGGATATAAATTTCTTAAATTAATTGATAAACATTTTCCCAAAAATAACCCTTTAATCAAAATTTTCAATAGGAATACGCGAAAACTCAGCTATAGTTGCTCTAACAATTTAGAAAAAATAATTAAATTACATAACAATAATATATTGAAATTATACAACAATAATAATAGTAATGCTACTAGTCATTTTAATTTTCCCCATAATAAAAACCTTTGTAATTGTAAAAACCTTAGCAATGTCCCTTATCTAATAATTGTTTAACTAAATCCCTGGTCTACATGTGCTCGATCTCATCTGTAGAAAATCCTAGGGTTACTAAAGTTTATATTGGTAATACAATGAACTTTTTTAAAAATCTTTTTTACAATTGTCTCCCATCTTACACGAAAAAGGATAAACAAAATATGAGATCACTTTCTAAATATTTTTGGAAGGTAAAAGAAGAAAATAAAATACCTAAAGTTAATTGGAAAATTCTCAAACAGGCTAGAATATCTAGATTAGTAAATGAACCATGTTTCCTTTGTCTACAAGAAAAAAATGGAAATTATTAAATACATGAAGAGTGATATATTACTGAAGCAGAGGCATGAAACTACAGTAAATTGTAAACATATTAAAGAATTAAAATTACAATCCTGCTAGAATTATAAAATGTAAGGTTCGAAATTAAAGTAATTATAAACTTTTTACAGTATTAATCTTACTATCTTGATAATTTACTTTAACTATATGATCTTTCTTCTTATGTTATTTTATCTTTTTTTATATTTATTTTCTATTAAAATTTTTGTTCTAGTTACTGTTTTAAATGTAACTTCAATTTTTAATTTTAACATTATTTTTTCCTTTAATTTATTATTTTTAATTTTCAATTTTAATTTTAATATTATTTATATTTATTTTTATTTTATATATTTTTTAATTTAAAAATTTTTTAAACTTTTAAAATTTTCATTTTAAATTTTAATTTAATTTATAAATTTTAATTTTCAAGGTTAATTGTTTTTTTCCAATTTATAATATTAGCACTCATGAATTTAAATCTTCGTATTGTAAAGGTCTTTATATCCTCTCTTTTTTAATAATTACTATGTTTGTGTATGCGATTTCATCACTTTTTTTAATGCCAAATGATTTAGTTTTATACTATGTAACGAACAAATGTATCTATCTGCTATTCACTTCCGGTCAAAGTTTGAAATTTCTATTTCTTTGTCGCTTCTGTTGTCTCGCCCCACACTTTCTTTCCTCTGTGAATTTTTTCACTTTTTTCCTTTGTTAAGCCCAGACGTCGCGTGACCGATATCTGTATCTATCTATTTTACTTCCTACCTAAATTTGCGGTTTATTTCTCTCAGGGCCGTTTTCATTGGCTCTTTCCTCTCATTTCTTTCTTTCGCTCTTGTTTTCCTCTTTGCTTTTTATTCTTCTGTGTTCTTTTCTTTCCTCTCTTGTTCCCCTTTTTTGATTTTTCTTTTTGCTTTGTCATCATTCTTACCCTTTTTACCTAGTATGAAAACTTTATTTTCAAAAATAAAAGGAAGTGAGTTTTCTTAGATTTTCTTTTGAAAATTGTTACCTACCTGATGAAAAATTGTTTTTTCAATATCGAAACAAAATGTACAATTTTGTAGTAGATTGTAGTTTGTACATGTTCTAAAGTATCATTTATTATATATATATATATATATATATATATATATATATATATATATATATATATATAGGTGTGTGTGTACTACAAAAATTAAATAAGAACATAGTATTTTAAAAAATTTGAAGAAAAAATCTTTAATTACCTATATGTGTGTGTGCTTCAAAAGCGTCCTAAAAAGATCTTACCGTGATGATTGAAAGGCACCAAACTTCACACACATGCGCACACACGCACACATACAAACACATACATATACATATACAAAACAATTTTTTTTAAATCAAAATTTTAAATTACCAACATGTCTTGTTCGTGCGCATATGTAGTCGCATCAACGTAAACAAACATAGTCCAATTAACTGCTAAGGGACCTTTTAGAATAACTTGCTTTTTTATCTTTGGAATAACCTAATAATTCAATAACGCAATAAACCTATGTAAAGAAATTTCACTCACTTTATATATTGTCTAGTAATTCTGTATTGGTGATTCACATTAGTTATTCATTTAGCTGGGAAGTATAATCTAAGACAAAAATTGACTGTGACTAGTGGAGATTATTTTCAGTTCTTACCGCAAATGATCTAATAAAAATATTAAATATTTGGAATTCTTTAAAGTAATTAATTTTTAAATATCAGTAGTTTGTATGCTTCTGAGATCTGATAATATAACTTTTACGGCAAACCATTTATATATCAATCGTTTTAATAATTTCTTAATCTATTTTTATTAATCGGAATTAAGACTGTTCGATTGATATAGAGACAAAAAAGATGAGAAAATCTTTAGTGAAAATGTCTAAATTAAGTTAACTGGATTATATATTCAAAATTGTTAAATTTGAGGTTTAAAGAAGACTAGAAGATCTCAGTTAAATCTCCTGACAATCTGTTTACAGCGAGAAATTGTTAAATTCTTAGTTTATCTGTATGTGCCTAAAAAAGGGAAATTAAAAAAATGCTTCAAAGATGGAACGAATGTATCGGAGCACTCTTCCACGACGAAAGAGGAAAACCTGCAATAGACAAAAATATTGAAGGAGCAGATACAGTAAACCTGAAGTGACATCAGCACGGATCAAGTTAAACAGAAACAAAGCAACTGGACGAATTGAAACAGTGATGCCAGTAGTCTTAGGCGATTTTGGTAGTGAACAAAATTACAGCGATAATAAACGGAATATACAAATGGTGATATACCAGAAAATCTTACTAGATACATTTTCATAAAACGACCTAAGAAGCCATCGGAAAATCAACCTAATGAGACACATAATGAAAATTATCATTTGAAATCTAATGAACGCAGTACGCAGCAGAATTAGACCGGAAATAGGACAAGAAGAGTGCGGTTTCGGTAAAGACATTGGGACAAGGAATGCGGTATTTATGTTCGTAATGATATCTGAAAGAGCAATATAAAGAAGGATATATGCGCATATTTTATAGCTTATACAAAATGTTTAATAAGGTATGCATAAAGAATTACTTGAACAGCTAGTAAAGCTTGATTTATTTGGGAAAGATATGAAAATAATCCAGAATTTATATTGAGAGCAAACCGTCTGAATACGTATAAAAAATAAGTTCAATAAATGCACAAAAATAGAAACAGGCTTAAGACAAGAATGTGTCTTATTTCCGTGTGCATTTAAACTCTACAGTGAAACGATACTGAAAGAATTAGAAGTTCTAGCAGGATTCATTATTGTAGACCGCAATTTTGACAGCATGATAACCAAATGACACACTGTTGACAGCAGACACAACAACTACTGGATCCCCTACAGAAGATATGGAAGAAAAGTGAAACGGAAGGTGTAATTACTAATTGCAAGAAGAAAATGTACGACTGTTAACAAGAGAAACCATGAATTGAAGATACCAAGCAAGTACAAAAATTTCAGTATCTGGTGTTTTAATAGAGGACTAAAAATGGGATACTGAAAGGCATATGTGAAGTAGCGCTAGTGCCTTCCAAAAGCTAAGCAACGTATTAAGAAACAGTAACAATTCGTTAGAAACAAGAAAAAGAGTGCTGAACTGTTATGTAATATCGATCCTCTTTTATAGCAGTTAATGACGACGAAGAAGACTTGAAGTAGAGACTTGAAGCAACAGAAACGTCGTTGTACAAAATGAGGATGAGGATATGATGGACTGTAAATAGGAGTATCGACAAAATTTTAGAGAAAATTGAAACAAAAAAGACACTTATAGTTAGAATCAGGAGACGATCGAAATTTGTAGAGGAAGGAAAGGGATAAAATGTTTGGAGAATGTATTAAAGGCAAAACAGAGTAGCGCGTAACTTGACGAAAGAGCTTGTGTGAATGGTTGGCAAAAAATAATTAGAAGGTATAGTAAAACGACAAACCTTACTCATCGCTAAAAATGACAGGAAGTTGTGGAGGCCATAATGTTCTAAACGTGCCCATGTCCCGAAAGAAGAAAGCGCATAGAAGAATCTTAGGAAAAATTCCTCTTTAAGTTTAGTGATAATAAAGGCCACTTACAACAACAACAATAATAATAATGGACCAGAATAAATTATTTTAATTACGCGCGAAATGAATATTAACTTTCTCTTCTTGAGACTAAATGAATAAATTTTAAACATGTCAACCTCTGATCGATTCTTACCGATATTATTTCTAATTTTATGAAAAAAACAAAACTAGATTTCTTAAAATCAAAAAGCTAAAAATCGTTGAGAGAAGGAAATGCTGCAAAGAATAAATACGAAACTGATAATATAAAGTGAGTAATAAGCATCGAATTTACATTCATAATAATCCTGAAAACAGGCCAATGTTTAATTTCATAAAAGGACTACGATACACATGTGTGAATATTATGAAAAAAGTATTTAGCGTAACACTAAATAACACCCCGCGTGAATAATCTCAAAGATACATCAGTATTATTCGTCTTTTTTCTTTATTTTATTTTCTTTATTTTATATTTTTAGGAACTAAGATCTCAAAATTGTATTGTTTATTGTAATAAATATATAATTTGTACATTCTTTAGAAAACCTATTATCAACAATGCATTTTTTCTTAAACGTGGATACCAGTTTATGTACCAAAGTAATTATTTTCTTTCCTTCTAAACCTTACATCAAATACAAACTAGCTTCGATACTCTATATCAGTATATTTACAATTTTTCTATTGTCTCCAACATTATGCCTTGTAACTTTGCAAAACTAATATAATGTATAAAAAAACTAAAAAGCAACGAATATAACAGTTCAATATTAGGACTGCTTATCAAAAGTTAGCCAGTATTTTCCTTTACTTTAAAACCGAAAACAGTATGAATTTAAAACAACGACAAATTATATAATTTTGACTAATTTTCAAACCAATTGATATGATTCAATCACAATAACTGGAATGCATTCATTGAGTGATATCTATAGTTGCATCTTCCGATAGGAAGGTTGAGTTACTCTCTCGGGTCAGAAAGTTTTTCTCGACGTTGAACATTTGTAAATCTACCATTCGTCTGTGCACTTAATACTGTTGGTCGGGTGCTCCTGCTATTCATCCAAAGGAGGATTTACAATATCAAAGACAGCTCGCCTTCAGTCACTTTCTCACTGGTGGTATGTGGCTTTTTTCTATCTTTTCTACAAATATTTTCACGGCATTTGCTCTGACAAGCGTCTTTCCCTGGTGCCCTGACCACATAAATGTATTCGTGATACTAGATTGACATAAATGTCCAACACTTTTACCGTCAAAATAGTCACACGCAACCTCACTTCTACTTAACAGTTTCTTTTCTCGCAGTTTCTGTCTTTAGAACTCCCTTTTGTATACTTGCCTCTCCGTTAGTTACAATCTCTAAATGTTTAACGTCAATTGTTATCTTCTACCTCCCTAAATCCCATCCACTCCTCTAAATCGCATCTACCTCTAATTCTTTCTTCGGTATCCCCAAGATATTTTTGATTATTTTTTGTTGCGACGAATCAGTGAATTGTCTAAACAATCAATTTTCAACATGCGTATTTAAATGATTGAAATTGTTTTGAATGCTTATAAGCTGAAGGTTTTGTCTTAAGGAGAGAAAAATACAGGATAACAACTTTTTGTAAATATTAATTTATCAACAGTGATTTGTTATAGTTTCTCCAATAAATAAAACTACTCCATAAAAACATACGAGAAGTGTAATTCTACCATTTAAAAGGTTTTTAGGTAAAAATTATATTTTCAGTATATTACAGATGATTTTGATATTTTCAGTTCGTAGCTAGCATCTTCAACCGCTAGCCCTTTCTTCCCGGTTTACGGCCATATCATGTTGAATACACCGGTACTCGCTCAATCACCACAGTTAAGCAACGTTGAGCCTGGTCAGTACTTAGATGGGTGACCGCTTGGAAATACTAGCGTTTAGTGACGGATGTGCGTTGTGGTGCAGTGGATATCGGCTCGGAAAGAAAAATCGGTGAGCCGAGTTCGAATTCCAGTTGAATACCCCGCATTCACTTAAGCACCGGTACCCTTGGGAAAGGTATTAATCCGTCCCTTCCTTCCAGTTATGGGCTAAAAGTCAGGGTAGGACTTGGGGACCCTGCCCTTAAAAACAAATCCCAATGAATCTTGATACTCGAAAAAGAAAATAGTATTACTAGACACAAAACTTATATAAAAACAACAATAAATTGTTGAAAGAAAAAAGTATTACCAGCAATAAACAAATAAAATTTAGTTGGCAATGAATGACCCGCCGAGATTGATATGCCATAAAAACAAAACAACCAACATTTCTTTCCGCTTTACTTTACTACTTTATTTAGGAGTTTCTGCAATTTTTTTTTTTCTGTGCCTACCATCAACACGATGTCATTTGCGTATCTTATTGTGTTGTGCTTGCACCCACCGATAATAAATGCTTGTATTACTTCTAATTCTCTTAGAATTGCTAAATAAGTACAGAAATTTAACTATCTGGGAATTGGTTTAACAGATGACGGAAAATTTAACACAGATATCTGAATGCATATTGGAACACTAAAAAATGTCTTCCAAAACAATGTATTAAGAAACAGGATAATATCGTTATAAACAAAGAAAAGGTGCTTAACTACTGTGTAATATCAATCCCCTTATATGAATGTGCGTGCTTGAAAAATTCCTCACAGATGAAAAGGATACTTGAAGCAAAAGAAAAGTGATTGCTAAAAATATCATGGACAGAGAATATGAACAACAAGGAAGATTTTATGAAAACTGGAAACAAAAAGAACATTTATACTTAGTATCAGAAAGAGACGGTTGAAATTAAAAAGAAAGTTATCTAAACTCTCTTTCTAATTTGTCACTCACAAAATATATTTAAACTAAGAGTGGCCAAGGGAAACAGTGAATAACCTACTTAACGAGCTTGTATATAGGCACTGGGAGGACAGTAGTCTTTATGTTATATATGTTTTATTTAATGTGACGAACAAGGAAAATTTTATAATTTTTTCTCCGGTTTTTTCTAATTTTTTCTGATATTCTTACATTTTTTCTTTTATGGGAATTAAGAGAGTATTTAATCCAATTAAGGGAGTGTTTACTCAATTAAGAGAGTATTTAATCAATTAAAAGAGTGTTTACTCAATTAAGAGAGTATCAATTAAGGGAGTGTTTACTCAATTAAGAAAGTATTTAATCAATTAAGGGAGTGTTTACTCAATTAAGAGAGTATTTAATCAATTAAGGGAGTGTTTACTCCATTAAGAGAGTATTTAATCAATTAAGGGAGTTTACTCCATTAAGAGAGTATTTAATCAATTAAGGGAGTGTTTACTCAATTAAGAGAGTATTTAATCAATTAAGTGTGTTTACTCAATTAAGAGAGTATTTAATCAATTAAGAGAGTGTTTACTCAATTAAGAGAGTATTTAATCAATTAAAAGAGTGTTTACTCAATTAAGAGAGTATTTAATCAATTAAGGGAGTGTTTACTCAATTAAGAGAGTATTTAATCAATTAAGAGAGTGTTTACTCCATTAAGAGAGTATTTAATCAATTAAGGGAGTGTTTACTCAATTAAGAGTGTATTTAATCAATTATGGGAGTGTTTACTCAATTAAGAGAGTATTTAATCAATTAAGAAAGTGTTTACTCCATTAAGAGAGTATTTAATCAATTAAGAGTGTTTACTCCATTAAGAGAGTATTTAATCAATTAAGGGAGTGTTTACTCCATTAAGAGAGTATTTAATCAATTAAGAGTGTTTACTCAATTAAGAGAGTATTTAATCAATTAAGGGAGTGTTTACTCAATTAAGAGAGTATTTAATCAATTAAAAGAGTGTTTACTCAATTAAGAGAGTATCAATTAAGGGCGTGTTTACTCAATTAAGAGAGTATTTAATCAATTAAGGGAGTGTTTACTCAATTAAGAGAGTATTTAATCAATTAAGGGAGTGTTTACTCAATTAAGAGAGTATTTAATCAATTAAGAGAGTGTTTACTCAATTATGAGAGTATTTAATCAATTAAGAGAGTGCTTACTGAATTAAAAGAGTATTTAATCAATTAAGGGAGTGTTTAATCACTCAAAAAGAAAAATAATGTACGAACATTATAAAAACTGAATAAAAACTTATGAAACACATACGGGCACACACAGTCATTTCAAAATAATTCGAATTTTTAACAATTTATGCTAATAGCTGCATACACAGCTGAAACAACGAAATTCCAAGCAAAATTACATCAATTCTCACTGAACTTTTTTAGCATAAATACAATTTAAAGCAAGAGTAAAACTATATGATAAACTGTAGCTTTTAATGTTGAAATGTTTACATGTCATAAATATTTGTCGTTCTTTTTTTACAATTACCAACACATCTCCCTCACAAATTATCGTTCGTCTTTATAGCAAATTTAATCATATGCTACTTCTTTCATTTATTACTTCTAGGTAATAAATCTATAAAATGCAACAAACCTGACTATGTTACAATATTTCCAGAAGTTATATACATAAAAATGAGTTTGTGTCTCAGCTTTCTTTCAGAACTCCCTGGATTTCAGACAATCTTACATAATTATCCTGACAAATGGGTTTAACGAGAAACAATATATCGTCTAGTCAAATCGACAAAGAAGTAAATACATATACCCACATATCGGATAAAAATAATGGAGAACACATGTATTTTATAGCTTATACACTGTAATTAATGTTATCTGATATAATACAAGCCATTCCTGTGCCTTAAATGAATTTATTACTGTTAATGAAAGAATGGAAACAATACCAATAAGATGAACTATTATTTCCAGGAAGTGTGCTTTAACTTTATGCGGTTCTTAAAAAAAAGAACATTATTCATAACCAAATCCAGGAATTCTTCACTCTACAGAAAAAAAGTTACCATATTTGATGATACATAAATCAAATATCTGCTTTTCGCAATTTCTATTTTAACTTTCCAACATATTTTTTCGGCAAAAAGTCAGTTTATTTTAACTCTGAAATTACATTTGTTTCATACGTGCCAAATAAATATAAGAAATGCTATCATTTTACGTGATAAAATTAAAATTTTTGTAAACATATTTTATTCAAGTCTATTTTTCAACTTTATTTAAGGGAATTATTTTGATTCATGCTACACGGCCTTCATTTACACTACTCTTCTGCCAAAGTAATAGTTCCTGGTAAATGAATTAAAGCCAATATGAAATAAATTTACAATTCATTAAAAGTGTCTCTATTAACATTTCTTTCAACAATGTTATTTGCATTTGGATAGTTTTTTTAAAGATCTTCAAAAATACATTACAATCTGTAGTAACTGCCATGTTAATAAGAAAGCACATTCTGTTTTGTGACGTTTGATCACGATGTCTGGATAATTACATTTCATTGTTCTGCATGTGTGTATTGCAAAATTCTATAAAATCATTACAGGTACTATTTGTGCAACCCAGTCTCGTTGACGTTCATACCAGTTTCTTGCCGTTTTCTTCACTTAAAATTTCATATTTTCCAATGTATATATTGTTCCACACTATCATGCCGAGTCTTATATTCCATGGATATTAACACCGTGCAACCTGATACAAGATGGTCAATTGTTTCGGAATATTTATCACAGAATCTGCATTTTGGGTTAACACAATTTTCAGTATGGTGCTTGGTAATTTCTAGTTATTCGGCATTGGTCTTGTGAAGCAAGGCTAAAACCGTAACCATTGATAGGTAAAGGAAATCAACAAATTGCCTTCATAAGACTGTTTGGCACGGGCAGATTATTGATCATGAAAAGCTTATTTTGCCATCGTTCCAGCATTTGGTGTTTGCTTTTGTTTTCTTTTTTAGGTTCTTTATCGCAGCAGCAGGTGTATTATGGTTTATTTTCTCATCTTCACTCACTTGAAATTCCCGTTTGAATTTGTTGATTTCCTTTATTACTATATAAATTTTCATATTTCTTTCATGTTCTTTGTCACAGATCATCATCCAGTCTTCTGTAGTTTCCATTTATCTTCGTAGATCGATTGTTGTGATTTTGTAACTGAACTATTGTCCTGCCTCCTTCGAATCTGAACACATACAAACGATCAACATCAGTCTTTTGTGTATGCGATGACAAGAGAAGCTTCCTCGTTTTGACATCCATTCGGTTAATGCTATCTACGGTCCAGTTAAGGATATTTCAACTGCATTGCACCACAGGAACAGCCAAGATTTTATGGCTGATATTCTGTTTTGTGAATTCACCTCCGTATTTAACATTAGACACACATGCCCGTAGTATTCTTTTCTTACTATCTCCTTCATTTGGGTATGTTTTATTTGAGTTCCTTGGCTGACTCATAGGTATTTATAGGCTTTTTCTTGTTCCAGTTCCCAAAACTTTGTGACAACATCTAGACCTATTGAGTGTGTTTCTGATATTCTCCTTTTTTATATGTTACTTTTGCACAATTATCTAATCCGAAATCCATATCGATGTCATCACTGAAACATTTTACAGTATTGAAGATACCCTTCAACTTATTGGCGTCTTTGGAGGAAAGTTTGAGACCATGTAGAAAAGGTAATTTTTTTTTTTTACTTTTTATCTACAGTTATTACTGTTTAGTTCATATGAAAGAGTGATAGACATGACAGTGATAGACAGAACAGGAGAGGCGATAAAGAGTCTCCTATAAGATTACTCGTCAGTAATTGGAAGGGGCAGTGCCTTTGGTGTATTTTAGGTATAATATGATTTTCCACAATTCGTCGGCAATAGTAAATTTCCTTAAATATTAAGGAAATTTATTATCACAGAGGAGACATTTTACATTTCCAAAGCCTTAAGGATCTAAGAATGTGATATATTGTCAAAGGCGTTACGGTAATCTATCCACACAGTGCTGAGATTTCTACCTTTTTCCGAGATTGTTTTATTTATAATTATTATTATGTCATTTTTCATTATAAATCGATTTCTGCTCTGGTCACACTACCTACCAAGTCTGCGGGAAGACCTAAGGCGGGTAGTGGTGTGTTGTTATGACTCCATTTTATGTTTTTCATATCTCTCTAACATCCCTAGCGTTACATAGACAAAGTTCTCCATAGTGTGTGGGCTGTATTTAACAAGAAATTTTTTTGTAAATCTCTTAGGCTGGGGTTTCCAGGAATTCTTTCAATGTGTTTTTTTTTGTTCCAAGTTTTATCGTTACACGTGCAACCAATATCATTGGTACGATACGTTTTTTCAATTCCACATTTTTTCTATTTCAATTTCCAGGTCTTTATATTTTTACCGTTTTTAGAATTCCTTGGTTGCTATGTTATAATCCGCTGGACAAGCCATATCAATAAATAAGCATGTTTTTTCTGTTTGGTTTTTAAAAATAATGTCCGGCCTATTTGCTTCAATTTTTCTGTCCGTATAAATGGTGTAATTCCATAGAATGGTGACATCTTCTATTTCTGTAACCAGTGCTGGGTGATGTACATACCAGTGTTTGTTTACATATTTCCAGATTGTTTGCACATTGTCCAGTGTAAATATTTCCCTACTCTATCGTGACGATTTTTATATTCATTTGGGGCAAGTACAGAACATCCTGATATTAGATGGTTTCTTGGTATTTATTACAGAACCTGTATTTTGGATCAACATTATTATGTATAATATTTGCCTGAAGGTTCCTAGTGAAAAGACTTTGGGCTTGCGCTTAAAGACTTTAATCCAGATGCACGTAACCATCGATGAGTATTAACTTTCTCAACATTGGATTTATTGGTACGTTCTGGATGTTGGCCATGCAGAGGTTTGTCTTGTCAGCGTTGTTTCATCTTTTCAAGAGCTTTATCCTTGGCTCTCTTTTTCATATTTATTGCCGCAATAGTTGGTTCTTGACTTCCGTTTTGCTTTTCTACAGAATCTACTAAATGTAAATCTTGTTTGTATTTACTGCCTTCTTTCATTATTGAATATTTTTCTTTATGTTTTCATGTTGTTTGATTAATTGTATCATCTAGTACTTAGTAAGCAAATAGTTGTTTTCTTGTATGACAATTCTAGCTGAATAAGACCTCTTCCTTCTTCTTTACGAGGTATGTATAGACGGTCTACATCAGCCTTTGGATGATGTATCTTATGCTTAGAAAGAAGCTTTCTTGTTTTAGAATCCATTCGTCTGATGTCGTTTAGAGTCCAGTTCAAGATGTTGAAACTATATTGGACCACTGAGATGGTAAGGCTATTAATGGCCATAATTCTGTTCTGAGAATTCAATTCAGTTTCTAATATCAGTCGTAGCCTTCTATAGTACTCTTCACGCATTATTTCTTTCATTTTTTATGGTGAATTTTTTCACTCTCATTTACACCTAGGTATTTATAAGCTTAGTAATTATCTATTTATTTATTTATAAGCTTAATTATTTATAAGCTTTATTATTATTTATTTATTTATTTATTTATTATTATATTTTCTCAGGAATAGATCTTAATATCTGGTAATTAATGCATGGCTATTAGAATACAATCAGCAGCCTTAGGTATTATGCATTATTTTCTAAGTGTTCATCACTTTCTGAATTATTTTTGCTGTTTCTAAGAGGCTTCATTTCCAAAAGAGTTTCACTGGGCAATCAATGGCACCTTTCTTTATCCATGTTCGCATTCTGTCAGTCACTGTACCAAGCTTCTTTTTCAACTACCAAAGCCATGTGAATTTAAATTTTAATAGA
Source organism: Ascarosepion bandense (assembly GCA_037127315.1). Classification (NCBI taxonomy): domain Eukaryota; kingdom Metazoa; phylum Mollusca; class Cephalopoda; order Sepiida; family Sepiidae; genus Ascarosepion; species Ascarosepion bandense. The sequence continues at coordinate 896,801 of JBBBDQ010001284.1, read as the reverse complement.
TCATAGGTAGTTACTTTGTCTTCCTTTTTTGCTCTATACTTGTATCAAAAGAACTCAAGGGATATTTCTAGAAATATTTTCATGGTAATTATTCTGATCAGCTTTCCTCTTCGTTACCCCGACTTTAAGAATTTAAGTGTACGAGTAGATTGGCAGCTAGGTCCCATCAGTTGAAATTGCTAGATAGTAACCGTAAGTTCTATGCCAACAGTTTCTTTTTTTCTTTTTTTCTTTTTCTTTTTTTTTTTTTTTTTTTTTTGCTCGTTTCGCTTGTGATATTCTCTTCCGGCTTCTTGCTTTCCAGTCAACTTTAATCTTCAAATATTTACATGCAATGTCAATCGTTATCTTCTGTTCTTTTAATTTCTGTTTTTTTCTTTTTTCTTTCTTCTTAATGTTTTTATTTTTCTTATATTCGTTCACATTCAGTAAACCTTTACATCTCAGTGGCTTTATTACCATGTTCGGGGTGAAATGATTAAAAGAATCAGCCTTTATTTTTCTATTTTATCTTCCACTAATATGTCCGGTTTGTTGTTCCCAAATTTTTATCTGTTTTTATTAAAATATTCTAAACAATCTTGCCTGTTTTTGACTCTCACAACCTTTCCTGGCTAAAATCCTCACTACTCCTACAACTTCCAGTGAATTATTTTAACAGTTTTATATTCACATATTATGCTCATTCTTGGCAAAATCTGGTCACTAAATCACGAAAAATGTGTGAGACAGTTTCATCGAATTTCCTACATATTCTACAAAGTGGTGATATCTCTTATATGAGAACATGCTTCTTGATTTGTACTGAGAGCCTGATTTTTAGCAGCTATTATTATTCTTTCTGCTTCCTTCTCAAAACCCCGTTTCAATCAATTCTGTCTTGTTATGCTTCTATTGTTATTTTCATTTTTCAAACTCTTCATACAATGCTTTCTTTTCTCGTGCTACCTTGTGTTCTTCTTAAATTCCGTTTGACTCTACTTAACTTACTCTTTTTCAAGATCTGTTATTTTTCACCAATTTTCATCACTTAGTCTTTGTTGTTGTCTATATAATTCAAGAGATTAAAATTGTTCTATTCACGCACAAATCTTTAACTGAAATAAGCGCTCATATCTCTACACTCAAAGAAATACTACGCTCGTTTTTTAAAGACGACATGTTTCAGAGACTAATACGAATTAGAAATAAAATTCATCCGATATTATTTGTAGATCAATGACTTTACAGAAATTTCAAATCAGTGCAGTTGGTAGTAATGTACAAGATAAATTAATGTATCGAGATCACATTCTTATTACATCATCTCTGAACCAGTGCAAGGTTTAAATTTATTATTTACAGTCGGACTAATATCTTCATCTTTGTTGTTATCATCACAGCATATATCCGCTTGTGGATGGTGCGTTCTATATATCCTTAAGAATTTCCTTGCTTGTCTATCCAGTTCCAACGATTACGCAATCCAAGGACGATAATGCATTATCAACACGGCTCGAGCGTTGATATTTGATATTGTGTTCTCACCATTCAAACTTTTACTTCAGTAGGGAAATTGTGTTATCTATCAATTCTCGAGTCGTTTCTATAATACGATACGATGCAGATGTATTGGAAGTAGAAATAGAAGTAGTAGTCATTTAGCTAATAGCCTGGAAATTAAAATCGCTGAACAGGGTTTAAATCTAGCATAGATCCAACGTGGCAATAAAATTTCAACTGTTTTTATATGCAGCCACAAAGATGCAAATTAGCTTGAATAAAGAAAGCATTCAGGGAGATTGTAAAAATGAACAGAAATAATGTTCAATTTTAATGTTCCAAAAAAGATCAAGTGCGTGAACAAATGAGAATTCTTGAACATTGAAGTTAACTAATACTAACGTTAGTATTTTCATAGTAGACAAAATAATCCTATTTAAAAAAAAACTAGTGCTGTATAGTTTGCATAGCAACCGCTGTAAGGGAATAGTCAATATCAATAATGTTATACGTGTTAAAGAAAGTTAAATGAAAATTAAACTGGTGCACACATGATGTAAAAAGAGCATGGATGTATAACAAGAAATAAGTAAAAGTGTCAAGTTGACCTTGAGATTTTACAACATAACATAAAATATGCTTTATAAAATAACTACTATTTCAGACAAAGTTAGTTAAGAATACTTTCAAGTGTATGAAACAGAAATCTGTTCGCGTTACTCACCGTCTAATTGACGGTCATACAATGCAGCTATAATTTACGCACATTTTGCTTTAGGATAAACAACTGACCAGCCTTTTTAGTTACGTCAGCAATGTAACTAAAGCCGGCCCTAGCAACGGTGACTTGTAAGCCGTTACTAACAAACAGCCGAATGAAGTCAAAAATGCATTCCTACCAATTTGCATATTATTCTCAGCCTACTGCCTAGCTTTCTCGCTAATACTAATTGCTTTAAGTATAAGAAAAACGCAACCGCTTCGACATTTCTATTTCAGGTAAATATATCTAAAATAAATGAATTATATTTAAAGAAGGAGTAGATACCAATTGACTCTTTTTTTTCTTTCTTTTTTTTTTTAACCCAACGGAAAAAATAAATTGAATAAAAATCCTGAAAGGATACCAATAAAATTAAGAGCTAAAGATTAAATTTTAGAAAGAAAACATATTACTTAAAATCGATATCTGTATTATATATGTAAATAAAATTATTGTAGCTAAAATAGGGTCATTGTTTAAAACAACAGTAACTGCGAAATTATTGAGGAGTCACAAGCAAGGAAAAAAATTCTTTTATACGTTCCTTAAACGAATTTAGGTTACACTTAAACTTATGACTCCTCCACAAGTACTTTTGCTGTGTAAATAGAATTACCAGCATCTTCATTTGAAGTATTAAAGCAACAAACTGTATCATTCATATTTGTAAAAGCACTTATTATAAATATTAAGTTGAAATTACAATATAAATAAATATTATTTTGAATGAGAAAGCATTATTATTAAATTATTAATTGAAAATTATTAATTGCTTTTGTTTGTATTACTTTCATCTGAAGTATTAATTCCTCGGAACTTCAGTTTACAACATTAAACCAAAGCAGATTGAAAATAAAGAATAATTTTTCGATGACATTCGAACTCGCATCCTTTTGACTCAAGTAAAAATCAACTCTGACAATTCAAACATTTTTACATTTTCCCAGAAAACTCTATGCCATATTTGATGTTAATGTTTTTATATACATTAGAGACATTACTATTAATATTTATATTACTATCTATGCATTTTTTTAAGACAAAGCATAGTTAACTATTACTAATTTTTAACTTGTATTTCTTTTATCTTAATTTCCGTTGATATATATCACAACTACACAACCCGTCCGAGCCGATTGAAAATTAAAAAGGAATAAGTTCTCTGATGTGCGTTGTTTATAAATGAACATATATACTGACCATCTAAAGAGTTGTAGTAAAGAGTAACCAATATTATGTTCAAAGAAATACTACGCTCGTTTTTGAAAGACATGTTTCAGTGATTAATACGAATTAGAAATAAAATTCATCCGATATTATTTGTAGATCAATGACTTAACAGAAATTTCAAATCAGTGCAGTTGGTAGTAATGTACAAGATAAATTAATGTATCGAGATCACATTCTTATTACATCATCTCTGAACCAGTGAAAGGTTTAAATTCAAAAACCCCTTTCCCTATTTGCATTATTTACAGTCGGACTAATATATTCATCTTTGTTGTTATTATCACAGCAGTTCACTCATTGTACCCTTTGGTCTTCTTCAAATGTTTGCCGATCTGGTATTTTTAGTATTGCTCGGTTATTGCTGGTCTTTTTCACTTATCTTACTTTCCTGTACCAGCGACTGAACTCACAATGCCTCCTAATTTCACAAATTACTTGAAGCTTTGAAGCTCATGTTGTTATTAAACATTACTAAATAAGAACAAGACAGCAGAGCGAGAACAGTCTACCTCCGTAGATTAAATAAAAGGTTCAATTCGAAAGTTCACGCAGGTTAACTTGGATTGACAGACACCTAAGATCGGGGAACACAACAGCTGAAACGTTATAATAAAAACAATAAATATGAGGACATGAATTCGGCTGTAAATAATGATAAATCCTCTTCTCAAAAATTAAAACATAAACTTTACTTCCTCCTTTTTATAGACAGAAGCGCGTGGATAAATATTTAAAACAAAAACTTCTTTAATTACTTGTCCGGGTATAATCAGTTAATCAACCATTTACAATTCAAGTAAATGAAATATGTAACAAAATATACCATGCAAAAGTTTCTAAAATAGGGTATATATATAGAAGAAATAACAATTCATCTATTTACAAAGTTCTGGGTTTGTTTGTTTTTTGTTTTTTTGGGGGGGGAGGGTTACTCATTCACTGTAGATTTTTATCCAAATCTACTAAATTAGGTTATACTAGACAAATGTCATTCACATCTTGTAATGCCATTCCGACATTTGATTAAAGATTCGAAATATGATGTTACAAATAGAAATCTATTCGCGCACACAAAAACGAGCAGTTAGAATTGATAACTATTGACCTACATGATTAGCTGTCGATAAGCGACAATCCCATGCATAGGTCGTACAAATGCACTAGACAGGAAAGCGGTAAGGTAGAAAAATAATTTGGGTCATATAAAAGATTGATTTTATGTTGTATCATTTTGGGACAGATAAATGTCTATAAACATGTATAAAAACTATAGACATCTACAATGCTAAATAGAAATTCGCATTAATTTATCAAAATCGGTTCGATTCTCGTGGAACAATTTATTCTTTCATCATAGAAAAATGAAGTGGAAATACAAAAAAAAGGTGCTGAAAAACAAATTTATCGTTGTGGCATTAACAGAAAGGTGTGGAGGAGAAATTGCAATTGCTTATTAGAATCATTATCAAATCATCATTATCACTTATGGCCAAGCTTCTTATGACATGCAAAATCAGTTGGCTAACACGTATTTTAAATAATTAAAAGAACTTATCGGAGGCAAGCATATGTTTCATGCCACATTACAATAGTGAGATACAGTCAGAACATTTCTAAAGTTTTATGTTAATTAAATGCAATTGTTGCAGAAATTCGATCATTTTATCAAATTTTAAGATCAGTGTTTAAGTAATTTAAATTACTTGCATCATGCGAAGAAAAATCTATACATTAAACTCCTAAAATTATTCGATACAACTTTTTCATTGAAAAATAAGCGAAAAATGTAGTTTCAATTTATATTCATTTTAACGAAACAGTTTATGATATTTCGTTTTCTAAAACATGCATACCTAACGTTACATTCAAAAAAAGGAAGCTATCATTTACTGAGAAAACAGTGCATCATTTTTAAAAAATAAATGTTACAGCTGGTAAATCAGAACAATGTTTCGATGTCTTTCTTTGATTCTATTCTATATATTCTCAAGTCCTTCCTATTTCAACGAGATTAACGTATTCAAGTGAATATGTACGCAATACATCACATTATGCTCACTGGGTATACCTCTAAACAAGAAAAATAATTATATTGTCAGAATTCATTTGTTAGAATTTTAATTTACTTGTCGAAACAAAAGAAGATCTATCAGGAGTAAGTTATATCTGCTAATCACAGATCACTAAATTTTTCCGCCTCTAAATTATTACAATATATTCTTTTCATTCAATTGAACATCTGTAAAATGAAGGATAACTAAAGTGACTATGAAAATAAAATTATGTTCCGATATTAAAAAAATGAATTCGTATAACTTTTTATTAAATAAATATACTGGGCCTTCCGGAAAAAAAATCAAATATGCTTCGAATCTGGGATAATGCCACGCTATTATTTTTTAATGCTATATCGCTCCAGAATGTAGATGATTATGACTTTCCACATAATTCTTTTCGTTAATATGTGTAACTGGCCATAACTTCTTAGAAAAGATAGTGGGGTAGTTTACCATCGCCTTCTTCACAGTACCGAATGTAAATCAGTAATGAAAAAGTTCTAAAGGCAAGGCAAACAGAAGTACTAATCTGAATTTCTACTTTAGCATCATTTTTTTTTTTACTTTAACTGCGAATACTGTGAGTTTCGCAGCAAGTAATCGAAAATAATTAAAAATGTAGAATTATAATTGAAAAGTAGTTTTCGAATGACAAATGTAATTTTCTCATTAAATGTTATTGTTATACTATCTGAACATTTAGTGCAAAGACAGTTTTAAAATGAGGTCAAGCAAGATTTTTGTAGCTCTTCAGTCACTTCTTTCTTCGCTATATAGACTAAATGATAAAATAAAAATCTTGAATGAAATAATCTTGAGTACATGAAAAATGTTATAGAAAGCTTTCAAGAGAAAGAATAGAAGCAGTTTTTATAATTCATTCTTATTAAAAACTACTTCATTTACTTCTCATTTTAAGCAATAACTAATGTAATAATAATTAAACAGCGACACAAACACAAATTCTGTAATAATAATATTCTTTCATAGAAAACAGTTGTTTTTTTTTTATATAATTAAAAATAAAAAAAGCAATTCTTATATTGTTTGTAAAAGAATAGATGAGTTTGTGATAAGATCAAAAATGTTTCCTGTAATTGATCGTTGAAAGAAATATAGTTCAAAAGTGTGTTTTAGAAATAAGTACGTTGCCATTAGGAAAATACCACCAATATCTTACCAATACTTCTTTCTTTCATTTTCTTACTATAGTTATTGCAAAATATAGATTTCATATTAAATGACAAATAATATTCGAATTGTAGAGGGAACCTAAAAATAAATGATATATTGTTGACATTTAGTTGTTTATGCAAAAACAAAATGTCTACGAATAATTGATTTATAGATTATTTGTATACAGTCTGATACAATAATGGAGATGGTAATTGTATATTACTTATATGTATTCATGTCTCTGTGTGTCTTAAGTGTAACTGCATCGAAATGCAGTTGCGTTTATTAGCTCAGTATATTCAAACATTTGATCTTCAAATAATATTCGTCAATCTGATGAATTAAATTAGTCAAAGCAAAATTAATTTTCATCCTGTAAAATATTATATATTAAAAGATTGTTGTGGATAGATTTTATTAAAAGAAGCTATGTATTGGTAATTGTAAGCAATAAGAAAAACATTTTAAAAATATGTAAGACAGCTGCAACGCAGGAAATTTAGATAAACTATAATTATCATAAATAAAATTTTGAAGAATATAATGCAATATGAATTATAATTTGTTAGTCGAATTATCACGAAATCCAAAACATAACTCATATTTATAGCATATTTTGTATTTGTAAAATAAAGTAGAAACGAACATGATAAAAACATTCTTTTACAAGATAAGAAAATCTAACAGCGATATGCGTTACCAAAGCAAGACAATGAACGTTATCAATGTATTGATAAAATAGATTTCGGGATAATCAAAATTTGACGTTTAAAATATTTTAATTAAAAACGGATCCATTTAAATAGATATTAGAAAATTTTGAAAATGCAGCATTTTGGAGACAGAATTAGAGTTTCTACAAATCTAACAAGTATAAATTTATCAATTAAATATGAAGTGTTACCCATTGAGAAAATAATTATTTTATTTCTTTTTGAAAGGATCTTTGATTTGTGGCAAAAAATATATTTCACCATTTAAACCAGATAGCCACATTTGTAAAGTCTTTATGATCAATCAGTAAAATATGGTAAATTCAGACTACCGTGTGTAGTCTGAATAAGTCAAGACCATTATAAATGAACAATCGTGAAATTCTATGCAAAAAAAAAATACTAATTTTGGCAACAAAAGTGTCATTTATCAAAATCATATTACAAGTCGAAACACAGTTTATGAAATTGTAAAAATGCAGTAATTCACTACCTCTTCCTATCTCAACTTGTTTAGAACTTATTTGTCATTGAATCAGTTCACTGGAAAACTTTCTTGATCGCAAAGTTACTAAACTGAAGAAATTAGTCCAGCGTTATCAGAATCTATTTCATCAAAAATTCCTGTTTTTTTCAATAAGGGATAAAAAATAAGTTTCACATAAGTTTTTATGCTTGCTCATAATTATGATCATATTCGTTACAAATAAGTTTAACGATGCACTAGAACAGGTGTTTGTTTTATCCACAAAAATAACCTAATTTATGAACAACCCAATGCAAAATTACAATTTTACTTCCTGGTAATCATGCTGTTTTGCCAAATTTGGACAGAATTGAATATTAAACATTTTACACTGGATACCCTGTATAGTCAGCTATAGTATACAGCTTTTAGAATCGCAAAAAATAGGGAGTTGCACTATACGCAGTTTTTTTTGTTTTTCTTTGTTTTTTTTGTTTTTGTTTGTTTTTTTTTTTTGAAGAAGTTAATAATCCAGTATTTTCCATAACAGGATACACTGTACACAGGTAATTTTTTCTAGAAAGGTTAAAATTCATGCCACAAAATTCAGGGGTCACTCTATACATAAAGTACATATACGAGTATATACGGTAAGTATTATTGAATCTTTATACATCTCTCAGCATTTTTCCTACATTACGGCTATACTTTTTCCGTTGTTAGCATTAATGTAAATTCGAAAATGTTGAAAAGACTTACATTTGACTGAGCAGCAAAAACGAAAAAGAATATGAAAATGACTTTCAATATATGTGTGAATTTGAGTTAGAAGAAATATCTGCATGTATATGTTTATTCGGGTATAATTTAATCGTATATAATCACAAATGTATTATTAGCTGTAACAGCAAAATAGACGGTTTGCTTAGATATTGCTACCAGTTTTTTACACAAGTTCTAATTTGTGCGTACCTACGTCTGGAGGTATGTATGTGCATGCTATGTACATTACGCAAAAAGCCAAATTAAGTTGTGTTTAAAATTTTAGCTAATAATAAGAATCAATATTCATAAATTTTCAACATTTACAACATTCAGCTTCTTAAAAAATGTTTACATGACAGCGCTGTTTATGTGCGTTCATAAATGCTTTACTTTGTACAGAAGATATTTTCTAAACAGGATCAAGCTCGAATTGCATAAATGGGTGTTTAGTGAAAGAAGATGAAGAAACACAGCATCTATATGAATTGCAAATATTTACAATTAGTTTTATTTAAAGAATTTTATTTGACATTTTGTATGCAATCACTTGATCCTCATTCAGGGAATATTTTAAGAGTTATGAAGTTATTTATGGATAAGTAAAAGACTGAATTTAAACTTTGATCAGCTTCTACTTCCAATTTTTACTTCTTTTTTTGAGAATTCATTTTTGATATTTTAAAATTGAATTCGTTGATTCTCTCACTCATATATATATATATATATATATATATATATATATATATATATATATATATTATTGTCATCCGCAGACAGATCTGTTTCGCTGTATCACAGCTCATCAGTACGGTTAGACTCCGATTGCTACACAATCCAGGCTCGAAACCCGACCGATTTGGCATCAGTCGGCGACTCTACCCCTGGGTCACGGGGCGTTCGATTGTAATATTCTATAATTCATTAGAGTAAATATTTATATAATGAAGTGTTTCTGAATTCGTACTATATTCCTACTTCGACATTATTGCTAACAAATGTTTATAAAGTTAGTAACTATACATTGTTTGTTTTTAACCTAAAAATTCCTCGCGCAAAAGTAATTTGCGTATGCTTGTAATGTAGACATAGTGTATGATGTATGGAAATGTTTACTTAGCTAATTTTGTAAACTACTCACTTTATTACAACTTTGTGCAGTATTTATATAAGTTTCGTAAATATCTACAACTAGAAACTTGTGTAGGCATTAACAATCTAAAATTGCGATTTTTCCTTTTTCCTATAAAAATTTAATAAATAATTATACATTTATACAATAAATTGCAGATTGTATACAAATAAGATTAATCTGAAATTTATGTCTGTTCTTCATGAACTTCATAAAATTTGTATCTCATTTGAGCCACTCTGCAGCTAATAATCATTTGTAATGATTTTTCATAAAACGTTTGAGCTATCATTCTGAATTTCATTCTTTGCATCAGTTCACTTGATCACTGCTTTTCTTTTATTGTTGCTAGAAATAGACGAAATGCATCGAAACTGGTCCAATTAGTGTTAATTAAAGCTGTTTAAATACAATAGAGAATGATTCACAAATCAATTTTGCAATTGAATTCCAAACAAAATAATATTTTCATTTCGGTCACATAGAAATGTTTACAAACATGAATAAAGACGAACATAAACTAATGTCATAATCATAACAGGGACCAGTTTGCATTTGATCACATTAAGTTCTTTGAAATACAACCGGTTTTGAAGCAGAAATCAAAACATTTTATATTTATTTATATTGTTAACAACGGTCACGCGTTTTAAAGAAAAATAAATTCGCTTCTAGCAGTAATAACCGCAATGACACTAACAAATGTTAACATTATGTCATCTCGTCAAGTTTCTCAATTAATTTCGCATTTTCTAAATTAATAGCCAAACAACATTCACGTTAACTTAAGAAATAAGGTGGTTTTAGGCAACCGAAAAATGAATTATTTTGTTTTATTTTTTTTTCAGAATTCATGCTAACTCAAAAACCAAATGTATTCAAATCATGCACCAATACATTTGGAAGCAAATCGAATATTTCGTATCACAATAACAATTTTCTAAAAATGTATCTTTTTGAAGGGCGGCGAGTTTGGTGATATCGACAGTAAATTCGATTATTGATAATGAGATAAACAATAGTAGACACATAAACCTGTTCAATAAAATATATTTCGAATTCATTCAAAAGAAACAAACTGATTAAATGATATTGAGAACTACAAGTTCATTAACAAAAACAATAAATACGTAAAAATATTACGAAAAATAAATAAATAATGAAAATAAAATCACGAAAAGTTAAATATCGACACGAAGTGCAAAAATATAAATATAATGTCAAAAAACCCTTTGCATGAAATTGGCATGAAAAGAGAACAATTTAAGCTGCTTACCAAAATGAGAAGAACTCATTTGTATACATATACATCTGTGTATAAAATGCACATGTGGGGAGACATTGTTATGTTTATGTTCTGTTGGGAGTACAATGTTTCATAGAATGTGCTTTAATGTACGCATGTATATGTCTATCGAAAGCGATATTTATAAGCGCCTGTGAGCAAGTAAACTTTGATAAGTATAAAATCTGATCACTCACACACATACATACGCACATATATATGTATGCATGTATATGTGTATCGGAATGAATGATATTTGTCGTGGCGTGTCTCATGGAAAAAAATTCCAGTTGGGCCTCCCAGTGCATCTATGTTGGATGATTTGTCTCGGGGTGGAGAGAGCTTGGTGGATGTCGCCGTATATTCAAAAATACTCCGTGCTTGATCACCCCACATCTACACACATTCACCTGTTGTTTGTTTTTATGCTAACGGGAAAGTGAGCTTTTAGTGTCTTGTTCACTGCCCTTGTCTTGTGTATGTTGAACAGAGGAGTGGACCACGAAGGTAATGGGTTTGAGAGATGGGCAGATAGGGTTGGAGTTGATTATACGACCTCCGGGTTCCCTTACACTGATCTGCTAGCTAATCTTTGTCACTCGAAAAGGTAGCTAAAGTAAAGGTAGTAGAAAAAATAATTACAACAATGGTAGCAGTGGTGGGCAACAAAGCTGGCGAGACTTACTAACCTACTAAATTGGTCGCTTTATGTATGTGGGTAAAGAAGAGCGAGCCGATAGTCACTGACGCATACCAGCACACGTATGGAAGACGCACAGCCAGTCACGAGCTTAGCAACAATGGTCACACGTTTTGAAGAAAAATAAATTCGCTTCTAGCAGTAATAACTGCAATGACAGTAACAAATGTTAGCATTATATCATCTTGTCAAGTTTCTAAATTCGTTTCACATTTTCTAAAATATTCAAATAAATATTCAAATAAACTTTGGAAATATGGTGTTTTAGCCAACCTAAAAAATTCATTATTTTGTTTAATTTTTTTTCTTCAGAATTCATGCTAAATTCAAAAACCAAATTTATTCAAATGTTTATCACTGTTGATATCGGTTTGTTTCAAAGTTAGTAAATTTTACAACAAATATTTTACCGTGATTGCTTTGTGCTATAACATAAGTATACATTTTTCTAAATCATTTTCAAAAGAACCAATATTTAGGCCTTAAATCTGATCAGAATATGCAAAGAACGGCAAATGTTCACACACACACACACACACACACACACACACACACACACACACACACACACACACACACAAATAATCAAAGGCACGCAGAGATAGCTTTATTTATATGGATATTTTTACTCCTTTGAACTTATTCGTTTCTTAAATTGCTTGCTCTTTATGAAGAAAATCATAAATTAATTATGCATACAAAGAGCGCATACAAGCTCTTCAACATTGAAACACACATTTCGTAAGAGAAAATAAATTTTTATCTTCTAAATTGGTTGTTTCAACATATTGAGATACAAATTATGGTTTTAAAAAATTCTGTTATTCAGTAGTAATTTCAGTGTCAAAAAGTTAAAACTATGAAATGTGACACTGTTTTTGTTATAAAATGAAATTATGTTTTCGTAACAAATATTAACCTATTCAAATTGTAACTATAGTAGGTTTATATTATTCATCATTTTAAAATGCAAAAATTCAATAAAACTGACTTGACACGGCAAAAAATGGAAAAATCAATGAATATTTTTCCCTTTAATCTTTGAACTTAATTTTAAATGTTTTTAAACATTTAAACACCTCAATATAAACCATTGTTGAATAACGTTTTCCAGTTTGTTGTTTCATCATTATTCCGTAACCTAATGATGAAACATGATTTCTTATCAATTTCTAACTAATAAGCAACTGACATTTGATCTACCAGTTATTAATCATTGTTTAGTTCGGATAAAAAACCGGAGAGAGGATCGAACTCACGAACTCTGTAGCAATAATGGACAAGAATAAATCACTAATCATTATCTCATGATTTGATCCGCCTTGCTAAAATTATAGAAATTTCAAAATGTCACATGGTCCAAGAAAATTGTATAACTTAATTGTATATAATGAGTATTTCCGTGTTTAAAATTTACATTCAAATGTTATTTTTAAATTGTTTTCCTGGAAACATTAAAGGCCAGTAGCATTTTCCTTAAATGCTATTTTGTGATTTCGTAAGAATGAAATATTAACCTCGTTTATTCAGTTTTATTTCATAAAAAGTATCATATAAAAAGCTAGACAGATTAAAAACAGTGGCTCATGTAAGAATGCAAGAAATAAATATCAATTAAATCATGAACATTAAAATAAATTAACATCATGAACTAAAAACATTTTAAATGCTTCATTCGAAATTGAGACATTATAACTCAACAGGACTCAATTTTAACTTTTGCCTTTTAAATTTTTGTTCAAAATTTAAACAGTCACACACACAAATATCATGAATGAACATAGCTTTGGATATTTAACGAAGTTAAACATTAAATCTTTAATCCAAATATTATATTCTTATATTTTATTTATTTTTCAGATTTATCTTTGACTAAATAGTCGAAACCAAATATCAACATCTAAACAGATTTTGATAAGATTTAGTTAAACAACGATAAACGCATTCTTAAAATTGTCCAATGGCAACTGAAATGTTAGACTTTGAAGTTATCAAATAAAACAAAAATATTTCTTTAAATATTTTACCTTTTAAATTTTAATCCCAGTATGAACTTCTTACTTACAATCTATTGTCGTCTTCGACAGGAGTTTTTAAGTGTTATGCTATATTTGATCTGACAGCCTCAGATGTAATACAATAAATTCATAGCATTAGAAACCGATATTCAGTTGCCATTTATTAGGAAACTAATGCACGACGTCGTTTTGAAATATGCAAATATCTAGCTGATATATAATATTGGCCGTTAACTTCAAGGGTATTTTACAATTCATATCTCTACAAAGGTTAACATCTATCGTTACTCAAGTACATAGTTTGTACACATCAATCTTATCGCACTCGTTCGGTTAACTAGTTTACTTTTAAAACCTTCAATTGACACCGGTTCTAAATAAGGAGATAAAACCCAATAACAATTACAAGTACTTATGATAACCTTAGTAAATTATTTTCAAACATCAGAAGCTATTATTTATATATTATTTTATATATTGTACTAATCATTCCCTTTGTTTATTTATTGTAAATTCATTGTCAACATTTTTACCTTACTAAAAATTATATACTTTGAAGTAGCTTTTAACAACTGTGAAAACAATATTCAATCAGAATTTCTTGGCCAGGGTATATAAAATCATACATAATCTTTTAATAGAGACAATTTTGAGTTTATCTATTTTGGTAAGAAATATGATTCGGCAGAAATATTATAAATGTCTTGACGACATTTATCATTTTTCTATGAAAAGTTTAATTTGTAAATTAATTCTAATGACATATGTCACCTGACAGTCGAACACATTTTACAAAATTCATCAAATTTGAAAGCAATAAATTGTGTATCGTTATCAAAGACTATGACATCTGGAATGACATATCATGTAAACAAATCATGTAAAAAGTCACGGTAACCATGAAAGTTGCTATTTTTCACTTAAAAATTTCAGGCCACTTAGTAAAGCTATCCACTACCACCATATAATACGATTCGTTTATTAAACCTGCAGTCTTGATCACAGCCAAGGTTGCAATTTAGTGGTAGGTGATTTTGCTGTCAGAACTCAACCTCTGCAGGCTTTTGCTAATTTTTCAATATCTTGATTCATTTTGGTTCAATAATGCATAACTTCTCATAAGAGATTTCATCCTTGAAATTCCCGGATGTCGACTATAAAATTTATTTAATACTCGTTTTTGTAATGCGATAGGTATTACTACTCTTTGTACAAACATTAGTACTTCGTCGAGTAAGCGTTCAATCAGGATTTCGTTCTAAAAACTGTCTATCTTTCTTACTTTCTTTTAGTCGATTTTTTTTTTCGAATTTAGGGATTGTTCGTATTCTCCTCTAAAATTATAATTTAATAAGGTGGTACCCGAGCGATGTAATCTATTCACGTAGGAATTTCTTTTTTCGAACCAAACGAATAAAAGATGTTTGTGGTTTTTCAATGCAAATATTATTGATAAAGCCTCTTTTTTGACTGGCCGTAGTTTTTATTTACAGGTAGTTGCGAACGCGAAACATTTACGACGGCTTCCGTATTACTGTCATCATCTTTATATAGAATTACCCCTTCTATGCCATAGTAACTAGCATCAGTATATAATATCTGCTTTTGAAACGTAGTGCGCTAATGATAAGTCAGGCGTCAGTATTTTCTAGAATATTTCAAACGCCTTTTGACACTTATCAGTTCAGTTCTACTTTACGCCTTTTTAAAGCAAATTGTTCACTGAGGTTCTCAAATTATGTTTGTAAATTTGATAATAATTTACTAATTCTAGAAATGCTTGTAGCAGGCATTTGTTGTAGAAGGCAAATTCTTAACTGCACTTGCCCTCAAAAAATCTCGTTGACAACCACTTTTGTCAATAATTTAGGCAAAAATAATTCACACTCTTCCTCGATGATTTTGCACCCGTACTCTCGTATTTTTTCAAAAACTCTTTTTACATGCTGGAGATGTTCTTTCTTAGATACATTTTTAATAAATATGTCACCCCGATAAGACTGCGAAATATGGATGGAGCTACTTTTATCCCAAAGGGAACACGGTTGAACTTATACAATCCCTTGCGCGTATTTATCGTTATTAACTCTGAACATTCTTCTTCAACTTGGCAAATACGTCTCAGAAAGATCTAGCTTCGAAAAAAAATTTCCACCGTTTAATTTCGCAAATATTTTCTCTGGACTTGATGAGGGGTAGTTTTGTGATTTTAAACATTTTTAAACTAGTTGAAAAATCAGTACAAACACGATTTTTTTTCTTTAGATATACTATTGGTGCTACCCATTTTGACTGATCAATTTTTTTAATTACACCCATTTTTTTTAAGTCTATCTAATTCTTCCTTGAATTGACCTAAGGCAGTGAACCGTACACTACGTTTCGGTTTAAATACTGACGTTGAGCCTTTTTTTTTTTTTTTCACTTTAAATTTTGCTATAACTTTGGAACACCGACCCAAACCTTCTGACAGAACTTCCGGAAAACATTTTTTTTAAAATTAAATGATAGCAAGCCAAATTAAGTGTATGATAATGAACTACATAAAAATGAAAATAGAAAAGACTCAACAAAATAGTAAATTTTGCGTAATCGGAAAGAGACATGGATCGGGATTTTATATCAAGAATAAATGTAGAAAATTAGCACAGGACACCAACAAGGTTGGCATGTTTGTCTACTGGATATAGTGCAAAAAATGTAGAATTCACCTTAGAGACAAATTTTATAAGCTAGAATCCAAAGCTGCGTTAAAGAATAGGAAAATATACCTGAATGTGTTAGAATTTCTTAAACGTTTTTTTTCATATTTTATTATTATAGGGGTTACAGATACAACGTTGTTACAGATTTTAAAAATACGCCACTGATTTTTGTCAGGACGGTAATACAATGGATACAGGCGTCAATTAATTAACTGTTGCTTATCTGATATGATGATTTAAATTACAATCACAGGCATTGTATCCTTGTGATTGTAAGTTCAATCATTACATCAGGTAGTGAAATTCATGCATAATGTCATGGCGTATTTTCCTATTTGGTTGTTTTTGTGTTATTCTTACTGGACCTAACCGGGTCCACGACACATAACATAACAATTTCGACAATCAGTGACTCGAATAAATCAAAATATGTATAAGTCTATTTCAATTCCAATCAATAAAAATTTAAAACAATAGAGAAGTTACTTGGATCACCCAATCCAGGGTACAAGACAAAATTTAGTCATCTCAACGAAAAGAAAGTAATTGTTTGAATGTTTCTCAGATCCCAGAATTAAATTGTAGGAAAATTTGTGGGAAAATTATTAGAGCAAAATTAATAATTGTTTTATCAAAGTACGAACTGTTTGATAATTTGTTTCTTTCTTACTTGTGATTCCATGTAATTCAAATATCATTGGTAAAATCAAAATAAGGCGAAAAATATGATTTTTTTTTTCCTCATGAAAAGAGATAATGCCATTGAGATGCAAGGAATAACGAGTGAAAGAATGTAAGTGTTGTGGAATTATTTTCGCAGTGGAAGCTAGTATTTGTGCTAAGGTCGGTCCGAATAGGTTCGACGTACAAAACGTTAGGAACTTGGTATAATATGTATTACGCTGTGTAATCTTGCCAGGTCGCTGACCACTTTCGTATTCGACTAACTATCGACTACTATCGTCTAACATTGACTGACCCTCGTTCCTCTTACTACTCCTACTTAGATTAGGTGGGAGAGTCAATTCACTATAGAAAAGGTGTGTTTCACCATAACACCCCCCTCCTAAAACTTTACTCCGTATGAGTAAAACAGTTTTCTTTATATTTTTTATTTTTTACAGGAATTAAGAAGAAAAAAAACAAAAAACACTTTATTTTTTTCGCAACATCGTAGCGTATCTCCTACGTTTTGGATCCACTTTTAAATGATTAGTTGCCTTTCTTTTCCTCCTGGATCAGCATACCTTAATTAAAATCGTTGCTGGCGTTGGTAGATCAAAGGTATCGAAAATCCCCTCCATAGGCGCCTCTTTCTCTATCTGAGCGTAATTCTTCTCAGCCGGAAGTAGTGCTCTGGAAGCATGAGCAATTGGTTTTACTTGACCAGCTGGCATTTTGTGCAAGATGCATGTTCCTACTCCATTCGCACTTGCGAATGGTTAAAAATAGGTTAAAAATAATTCCGATGTTAACACTTCATTTATCTTTTCAAATGCTTTCTGGCATTCATTAGTCCATTTCCAGGTTTTTCCTTTCTTCAATAAATCATTTAATGGTGCCCACAGATCATACATTTTAGGGACGTATATTTGGTAATAATTTGCTAATCCCAAAAAACTTTATAATGTGGTAATATCATTCGGAGCCGGCATGTCTTTTATATCCGCTGCTCTCTCTGGGTCTGGCCTTCTACAATTCTTATCGATGATCTGCCCCAGATATTTTACTTTCTCCATAAAAAACTCACATTTGCTTTCCTTGAGTTTAAATCCAAATTCCTGTATACTTGAAACTACTGCATTTACATATTCCACGTGTTCTGCTATACTTGTACTTCTCATGAGGATGTCGTTCAGATATGATACGGCAAAATCTAAACCACTCAACATCGAATCCATTACTTGCTTGAAAATGGCAGGCGCGACCTTGATCCCAGAAGGTAGTCTGTTAAATTTATACAGACCCTGATGTGTGTTTATACACAAATGTTTTGACATTTCCTTTTCTACCGGTATTTGCAGATATGCATCGCTGAGGTCTATTTTCGAAAATATTGTGCCTCCGTTTAGCTTCGCAAATATCTCTTCTGCTGTTAGTTGGGGATAATTATAATCTTTGAGTGTTGCGTTCAAACCTATCGAAAAATCAGCACAAACACGAATTTCTTTAGACTTTTTTTTCACGTATACCGTCGGTGTCGCCCATTCACTATACTCAACTTTTTTAAGTGCACCGGTCTTCTCTAATCTGTCTAATTCTTTATCTATCTGTTCAATTGAGGCAAACGGCACATTCCTTTTCTTTTTGAATACCACCTGAGCGTTTTCTTTTAGCTGGAATTTTGCCTCCATCTTGGTACACGTTCCCAAACCCGGAGAAAAAACAGTAGGAAATGTTTCCTTAAGTTTCTTTATTAATTTTTGGGCTTCGGTGTTTAAACTTTCTACCTTGTAACAGAAAGAATTTATCGGTAGATCCCATAATTGGAATTCTGTTATCCATTTCGTACCAAGTAAGTTCGTGGTATTTTCTATGACAAATAGTTTAGCTTTTTGCGTTTTTTTATTTAACGTGACGTTTGTAACAAATTCTCCAGTAAATTGTATTTTTTTTTCCGTCACTGAGCTCGCGATTTTCTTTGTCTTCATTAAAGTTGGTTTCCCCAACTTCTTCCACGTATGCAAATTTATGATAGATAAATCCGAACCCATGTCAAGTTGCATTTTTATATTTTTATTACTTATTTCGACGGTAACAAATTTTCTGGTTATTCCATCTTTTACCTAGTTCGACTTTAATTTTCTTACTTTATTGTCTTTATTTCTTGACCTGCAATGCATGCTTTTAAGTCTAATTCTTTTACAGTTGAAATATTTTTATTCCTAAAATCGCAGTATCTGTACCAGTGTAGTTCACCGCAAGCAAAACATGGCTTCGGGATTTTTTGTTTATTTTTCTCTGGTATTTCACTT
This sequence comes from Ascarosepion bandense, assembly GCA_037127315.1. Lineage (NCBI taxonomy): Eukaryota > Metazoa > Mollusca > Cephalopoda > Sepiida > Sepiidae > Ascarosepion > Ascarosepion bandense. Next base: position 877,337 of record JBBBDQ010001284.1, on the reverse strand, counting down.
TTTGCTTGATAATCCGAAATTTTAGAATTCTTTTTGGTAGACTGACTTTTTCTTTTGTAGCGTATTTTTCTTATATACGAAACGCCACATTGTTCTATCTATTTTTAATCTTTCTTTACGCTCACATATCATGTGCAGTCTTCTGCCAATTTTTGTACCGCAATACTTGGATCGCTTTCCAATTTAGCCAGTACTAATTTTCTCAACTCTGTGTCTCTTTCCGATACCAGCCCCTGAACAAACACCAAACACTTAAAATTGTCTGAGCTTAATTCTGCCAGCTTGAATTCTTCACAATGCTTATTCACATTGGCTACGTACGTCATATAGTCTTGTTCGTCATCTTTCGTCAGATTTAAACATTTCCACCTTTTGTGGAACAGAGATGTCTTTTTACTAAATAATTCACTTAATATATTTACCGCCTTGGTAAAAGTCAACTCGCTAGTTTTTTTCGGTAAAATGTAGTTTACCAATTTGCTATGCTCAGCCTAACCTGCTTTTCTTCAGACCACGAGTGGCAGTCCTCGTTATACACGTCCGTATATATTTTTATAATACTCTGCAAAAGTTATTTCTTCATCAGGACAGTACGTGAATATTTCAATTGAATTCCATATTGTATTCTCCTGGAAAAAAAATCATTTTGTAGATTTTTCACTTTCTTCTTCTCAGTTATTTCCAGAATTTTGTTTTGAAACTCCCTATGCATCTGTTCCATTTTTTGTTGGAATTGCATTTGTCTATTGAAAGTTTTCTCCTGTATCTGCATCTGGAATGTTTTTTGTTGCTGTAATATTTTCGTCTGTTGTTCCGACTGGAACTTAAAGAATTCCAGGAAAAGACTTTTATATTCCTCCATTTTCGCACAGAGTTAACACAATGCCTAATACTGCAGAGTGAGCGTCCTACGATTTTGCAACTCATGACCTACTTGAGCAAACTGTATTATCGAAAAATATTTCTTTTCTCGGTTGAGAATACGACAGATTTTTTCGTCACTAAATTGACGTCTTGGCTTGCGAGAAACTTTGCCAAGTTTTTTTTTTTGTTGTTTTTTTTTTAACCGTGAATCCTAGACTTAGTCGCCAAAATTATTGTGGTGAGCGAATTGTTTTTTCCTCCGTATGAGTGCGAATTTCGTAGCCCAAAATTGTTTTTGATGAGCAAAAAAGAAAAAAAAAGATTTCTTTATTATTCCGAGTGAATTAGAACTTTGTCTGATATCTTCGTCCGATATCCGAATTCTCGTCGCCAAAATTATTTTTTAGTGAGTGGAAAAAATTATTTTTATCTTCTCTACGCGAGTTTGATATCTTCGTCGCCAAAATTGTTGTGGAGTTATTTTCGCAGTGGAGGCTAGTATTTGTGCTAAGATCTGTCCTAATAGGTTCGACGTACAAAACGTTAGGAACTTGATATAATATGTATTGCCAGGTCGCAGACTACTTTCGTATTCGACTAACTGTCGACTACTATTATCCAACATCGACTGACCCTCGTTCCTCTTACTCTTAAGTTCCTACTTAAATTAGGTGGGAGAGTCAATTCACTATAGATTAGGTGTGTTTCACTATAACAATAAGAAAACCTTGGTGAGGAGAAAACAATAAAAGAACAGGATTCAGAAGGCCAGAAGGTTGTGACTTATGTTTCATTTCCACTTTTGAAGATCGTAGATGACAGGAAAGAAATAAACCAGAACAGTGTTCCACAAACGAGTAGTGCAAAAAAAGATAAATGATTAAAATTTAGGAATTCATCGAGTAATTTCAACAGTAAAGGGATGACGACTAGTTTTCAGTCTGCATTTGTTAAAATTCTGCATTTTTAATCTGAAAGTGCTCCACTTAAATATCATAATTTAATATTTTGTCTTAAATATCATAATTTAATATTTTGCAATTTTTTTATCGGAAGAAGTATGTATATATAATATTTTTATTTGTGTGTATCAAATATTTATCAATATGATTTAAATCTATGTAGTCTGAAAATATCTGTTAAAAATATACTTTTCATTTTTTTTATTTCTTAATAGAAAGAAGTAAAGGATTTCCTGTTAATGTCCAGAGGTCTACCACTAGAGGTCTACGTCCATAAGTCTACCGGTCTATGACTATCAGTCTACGTCTGTTGACTACGCCTACGTCTCAGGATACGGCATACGACGAGTCCGTCCATTATGTCTACATACTAGATTTGCTTAAACCGCTTAACTACCTCGAATGATATATATATATCCCTTTCAGGGATATATCAGTAACTTGAAGTGAAAATAATAAATTAAGATGTTGAAGTTCCACACTACTTGTGTTTACTGGGATGAACGATGATAGCTACTGGACTTGAGAAACCAATTTTTTTGAAAAGTGTTTTAGAATAAATATTTTTTAAAATTTCAACCGACAGTGGAACTAGGTACGTAGTAAGAAAATGGCTAATATTGCCATTACCATTAATTATTTATTCACAGAAAATTAATTAACTGCTAATAGGTAATCGAATTCTTTTCAGGCGTATATTATTTGTAATATGGAATTCCACCTCAATTCAGGACTCAGTTTCATGTTAGTACGAATGGTGGAGCTAAAGTTATAATTTAAATTATGTTTCGAAATGTTACAAGTTCATAATCATATATAGAAAATAAAATTCTTCCACTAAATTATTGCCAAAATATGGTGTCATATTGCGTTATCGTCAATTTGCAAAGATGAGTTAGTGAAAACAGAAATTGTACAAAAGACAAAATCTGTATTTTATGTCAAAAGCTTTTACTGACTAAAATCTACTTAATATTTTACATCCATTATTTCCATTACTATAAAGATGCCTGTTACATATTATAAAGATAATACATCAAGTACAGAATAATTTAATGTTTAAATATAAGTATCTGTACTTAATTTACTGAAGAATAATAAATTGTAAACAGAGCCGTCTTAACGCATGGACCCGATGGATACATACCCGGAGTCCCACGAGCATACGGGTTCCATGCTAATCTGTGTATGTTAAGTCACTTTTTACAGAAGCTCCTTTTTAGGAAATACTAAAAACAGAAATTACCAGAAGCCACGTGTATTGCGAATGATGAATTTATATGTCATAATCGAAAGACCCATTTCATTTGGTTCTCGAATAAAAGTGGAAGAACGCTCCTCTATAAGACATCTAGAAGACACCATGAATGGTGAGGACTTTCTTTAAATAGTTCGCCCACCTATATAAATAGAACGGCTGGTCTGCCTCGCCAGTTCAGTTTACTTACCGACAATCTCGCTATCACGGAAAAGATCAAAGAACTGACCCTGACTCACGATAATCAGTCTTCGCACAGTCCTAGCACTGACTCGCTGGTTAAACTAATGTCTATCTTTTAATATTTGTTACCAAGACTACTGTCGATTTTCTGTTAGAAACAATATTATCCTTTTTTCTCTCTGGTTTGATTTAATTCTTAAATTTCCACGAGACTGAATCAATGGTGTTTTAAATGTTTAACTAAAATATATTTATATTTTTACTTTTGTAAATAAATTCATTTTATTTTTATAAAACTTTAGTGTTAATAATATTTCTTTATTCTCCTTATATTTTGCCTTCTCTCTCTCTCTCTCTCTCTCTCTCTCTCTCTCTCTCTCTCTCTCGCGACCCAGACAAAACGAGAACTAGTACTAAGCTTTGATGTTCATTTCAAAACTAAAACAGAAATTCAACTTAACTAAAAATTAATAATTTTCTCATGCGATGTTCATTTCACAGCAACAACAAATTCATATTTCTTTTCAGATATTTCTTTTAAAATTTACTTTGTATTTGTGGTTGTTTAAAAATGTTGTTTTCTGTTTCACTTGTAATATGATGCAACCCTACATCGGGTGGGACTAAATACTAAATATTTAAGATATATATTTCCAGGTGAATAACCCTTTCAGCAGAAAGGAAGTGTTATGTTTTGTGTGGAGCACAGAAGAAGAGAGCATCAGAGAAGAAGGAGAACATAGGAGAACTTCAAAATTAATATTGTGCCTCAACACACGTGCAATAACAGATCATTCTTTCAAATATAACATTCATATTAGCATCCACTCCTGCAATATCATCCACTAGTACTGTTCCTTCATGTACAGCATCCAAATCTACGTCCATTCCTGCTAACAATGATCCAGTTTCTACTTTCTGTTGCTGGTGACATTTTACAGCAGGAAATACCTAATTCTGTAACAGTAAAGGAGTTTGAAATCCAAGATTCGGGGCTATGGAAAATTAATGATACTAACACAACAATATTTAAATTTGTAGTGAGTCCTCAACATGTCAGAAACATGATAGGAAACTTTCAAAGCACCAGACTGTATAAAACAACTGGAGTATAGAATATCGAGGCAAGGTATTTATCAAACAATATGTTCAAACGTGAACTGCGGAATGGCGAATGTGTAAAACGTAACTGGCCACTCTATTTATTATCACAAGATCGTTTGCACTGTTTTGAATGTTGCCTAGTGTCAAAAAAACAATCTCCCTTTGGCACATCGGGGTTCAATGACAATCATGTTATTGTTAAACATGAAAATGGAGAAGATCGAAAGTACATGGCATCGAAAGTACATGACATCATATTTGATAAGGCATAAAGAAACTGAAAGTAGATTCTTTATTACTTGCGCAACATTGCTCAGAGCAGGAATACTGGCATAAATATTGGCACGTGTAGTTTCTGTAATTCGCTTTCTTGCCTCTAGAGGTTTGCCATTTCGTGGAGAAAATCAGATTATTGCGTTAGCTAAAAATGGTAACTGTTTAGGTATACTAGAGCGAAGTTGACTTTTTCTTGCAAGAACATCTCAAAATGTATGGAAATTCTAGAAAAGGGAATCTGTTATATTTATCTGGAAATATTTGTGAGGGATTTATTGAATTAATGGGACAACTGGTTCATTGTACTATTCTTGAAAAAGTAAGTTTCAAAGTATTATTCAATAAGTGTAGATTCCACTCCAGACATCATACGCACAAATCAACTGACATTTACTGTCCGATACATTGAAGGTTGTGAGCCTATGGAACGTTTCTTGATGTTCACCTTCTGTTATATATCGCCGTACGACGACAAAACAACAAACACGCATATATAAAAATATAAGGATATATTTTTATTAATGACGACGGACTGTGTGGAATAGAGAACGGGAGGGTAAGGGCGCATATAGAATGGCTGACGGGAGTGTAGTCTACCTGTGTTGTCTCTCTCTGCTTCCACCGGCCGTTCTCTGCTACTGGCGAATCCGTGTGTTGAGGTCTTTATATAGTCCTCTAGAACCGGGACTCTCCTTCCAGTTTTTTTTGCCTCGCCCACGCACGCCCACGTAATTCTAAGAGGCACCTGATCTGTTTGCCTCTGTAGCCATTTCCGCCACTGTCGGAAATAAGGTCAAAATGACATCCGCTCCGGCCTCGACAGGATGTATTTCACAAACACCTGTCTTGTCGCTTCGCCGCCCCCTTCACCGACGGAAAACACCATCGCTTGCATCACTTCCTCGGGTGGGGCCAGATTGTTATATTACACTTCTCGCTCTCCCATTTTCCAAAATGTTCACCTAAGAACATTTTAAGCGCAACACCCTCACACAATCCCCATGCCACACAAGCCCGACAATTGTACAAAACATGTGCCGAAACAAACAAAACAACAAAAAAAAAATATATGGGGGAGCCTACATCGGCAACCCAACATTGTTCGTGTCCATTGTGGAATTTTCCTGTACAAAAAACACAGAATCTCTTGCGTATGCTTCATGATGCAGTGTTGGAAGCCAAAATGAATGAGACTGCCACAAAAGTGATGATAGAATTACTTGGGACTTATACAGAGGATAATGTTCTCCCAGCTCGATGTTTCATTGTTCTTTTTTTTTTTTTAAAGTTTCTGTAACTTTCAATGTTCGTTTCCTTTCTCGACTCTGTCCATACGCGTAGACGCCTCGATGCACGACCATATGATCATAGGCGTTAACCGCGCCCCAGTTTCCAAACTGACATCGAGTAAATGACCTTTGACCAACACCATGCGTGTTTCCGCTCGAGTTTATTGTTACACATGTAACTTAATTTAATTTAATTTAATTTCAAACATACTATGTTTGAACACAGAAAAACTGCCATTATCTGCAGTACATATCATTCATAGTCTGACCGAGAAATGTTCAATAGAAAACGAAGAAAATTACCCTGATTCCAACGTTAATCCGCATGCAATTTACTTGTGGAGGATTAGAGGTTTCATCTATCTTAATTTAGTCTAAAAAAAAATGGACCCGTGACTCGTAATTCCTTAGTTTGTATCTTCCGCATGTTTTGCTATAAGGAAGGTGACCTAACTATTTCACTTAAACTATCGTTAATCATCCCACTGCTTTCTTTCCCAATCCTATAGCATATCAGCCAATAAGTCTACAAGACTTTTCAGTTGTTCTTTCTTTTTGTTCCGATCAACTGTGGAATCTGCAGGTCTATCCGTGCTTTTTGCCCCAGCAGACGTTTGCCTCATTTGGACATCTTCGCTGCTAGGTGATTCCCTAGAAAAACCCTGATCTACATGAGTAGATCCAGACGTTTCACACTTTGAGCAATCATCCTCGAACGTGGATGAAACATTATTTATACCACTGATTCTATCATCACTATCAATAGTTGACACGTTTTTATTCGCCATTTTACGTCGCGTCATGATGCGACGCTCCATTAATGGAACATCAGACTCATCGTCTGATTCCACACGTTGGTGTCGATTTTTGTGCACTGGAAAGTCGGTCTGTTCCGCTCCGGATTCGTCATCCGAATCACTGGATTCTAAACAACCTTTGCGAAAGGAAAAGGAGGGAAGTCACATTCCTGTATGTGGGGTTGCTGCCTCTTTAGGTTTCTTGTCTGACACGGGATACATTTACCTACGAAATCATTTATTTCTCTAAGTAAACAAGGCCAGAAATACTTTTGTTTTATTGAGTGGAATGTCTTATCCACCCCCATATGGCCACTGTCATCATGGTATTGAACTAGCACCCTTTTTCTAAGGTGAGATGATACATACAGCCTGATGAGGGGTTCATCCTCATTCATTACTATATATCTCTTCTGTTCTGCTTTGGTAGCCCTACCATTTCGTAATCTAATCTTCAGGTCTAAGATGTTTTTGTCTGATTCTTGCTCCCTGATTATGTCTATTCCTTTCAATGTGGGCCGTTCGGGTGCCTCTGATGAATTTCCGACATTTTTATGGGCGGCTAATTCTTCCGGCTCCATTAGGTTGGAGTTTATAACACTAACCAAGTAATTTCTATCATCTATATCTACTGGAGAAGCAATATGGTCTTCGTTCACATCAACAGCGCGTGATAAGAGATCCGCGCAAACATTATCCTTACCCTTAAGATACTGTATGCTGCAATTGTAGCCAGACATGCTCAGAGCCCAAGTCTGTATCTTCTTATTTTGTATGGGCGAGTTAAGTAAGTGCTCCAGGGGCCTATGATCAGTGTATATTGTGAATGTTGCGCCATGCAGGTAGTGATTCAGTTTTTGAAGAGCATAGTGTATGGCATAAGCCTCTTTCTCTATAGTTGACCACCTCGTTTGTGTGTCACTTAATTTATGGGACAATAAATAAATTGGTTTTTCTACATCCTTCCTATTTTCCTTATCGTACACCACCTGGGATAGGCATGCGCCAATCGATTGATCGGATGCGTCAGTATATAACCTATACGCCTTATTTGGGTTGGGATAGGCTAGTGTTATCATCTCCGCGAGCTTCGTTTTTAGTGTATCGAAAGCGGTTTGGCAAGCATCGTCCCATTGGAATCGTGTATATTTCCTTGTCAAATTGACCAGCGGTTCGGCTATATCAGAGAAATTTCTAATAAAGCGGCGATAGTATGAGGTCATCCCAATAAAAGGTCTTACTTGCCTAACAGTGGTTGGAGTAGAAACTGACTTTATAGCCTTGACTTTATTGAGGTCTGGTTGTATTCCCTCTTCACTTATCTTGAACCCCAGGTATTGGGTCTCTTTCTTAAAGAACTCACACTTAGCTGGCTTCAGTTTAAGGTTGTGCTTACGTAGACTACTCAAGACTGTGTCTATATGTCTTAAATGATCTTGCACCGTATTTGAAAATATCAGAATATCATCTAAATATGCCAGAGCAAAATCTTCCTGTCCCTGTAAAACAACTGACATTAATTCCTGGAAGATGCCGGGTGCGTTTGCAAGTCCAAATGGCATAACATTAAAATGAAACAGACCCTTGTGGCAGGGTGAATGCACTTTTTTCTTTGTCATCATCATGAAGCTTAACTTGCCAGTACCCTGATTTTAAATCAAGCTTCGAAAAGTACCTTGCCGAACCAAGTGATGCCAGTATATCATCGATGACAGGAAGAGGTCGAGCATATTTCTTTGTAATCTTATTAAGTGCTCTAAAAGTCTACACAAAATCTCTTACCACCGTCTTTCTTCTCTACTAAAACTACTGGAAAACCCCACGGGCTATTGGATCTCTCAATTACACCTGCCTGCATCATTTCGTCGATTGCTGAATCCATCGTCTTTCTTTGTTTGAGGGGTGTGCGATATGGGCGTTTTCTTATGGGCTCATGCGTTCCAGTATCGATACGCATCTCCACAGTATCGGTTCTGCCCAGGTTCTTGTCGTCACTAACGAACATGTCCCTATTTCTTTTTAGCAATTTGTTAATTTCAGGCTTGAATTCCTCCGATACATGTACCTGTTCCAAATCTACATCAGGACTTTTATTATTTTGTTTATCGGGCATAGTAATTTCAGTAATATTACCTGCCCTTTCCAATTTAGCCAGCGGACACCCCCGTCTCAAAGTGATTGTCTGGTTAGTGTTATTCATTATCAGCAACTGAAACTTACGAGACTTTGGCATTTTTACAACTGCGTTGGCTACTGATATACCACATAAGTTGCTAACATATCCACTACTCAGCTGTTCGATTTCATATTCTTTGCCACGTCCATTTCTCAGCCTGGTTAATCCCAGACAAGCATGCAGGTGTTGAGGTCTTAATGTTACTTTTTGAGCTAACCTAATAATAGAGGATATATGAACATCCTCCTCTAATGCCACGTATTCTTCACCAATCTTCAATGCCCCCAAATCGAAATACATTCTCACCCCGTTCTGCATCAGCCAATCTCGGCCAAGTATAACGTTTCTATTGAGATTTTTCACGACTAAAAAATCATGGGGTATGGACTTACTTCCTATCTGGACCTGTAGACGACAAAGGCCTTCAACGTATAACGGGGATCCATTCGCAGTTCGAAGTTTAATGTCCCTCTTTTGCAGTTCAAGTCCCAGTCGCAATTTTTTAAATACCCTACAGCTTATAACCGATACCTCTGCTCCCGTATCTACCAATGCCCTATAAGGTCTACGTTCTATTCTAATAAAGATGGAATTTGGCGCGCCCATATTACCAACTATGTGCGTTGGTACCGTCTTGTTCCGTTCGTTGGGCGTCGCACGAACGGACCTCTGCCGTTTCCCGGGGCGTGTCTACAAAATTTCGCTATGTGGCCTTCTTTCCCACAATTCCAACACCTAACAACGCTCCCGTTCCTCTCCCGCTCACGAGTCCCAACTTTTCTATTGTTCTTATTCCTATTATTATCATTATTATTATTAGATTTAGCGGGGCTTACGGCTTCTATCGGTACCCGTCTCCGAGAGTGACAAATTTCCATAGGCTCCTCTTCGTATTCAGAGTTTGCGTCGAGTCGAATTTTCCATCTCAACTCAGATAACGCTTTCTGATAGGCAGCCTCCAGTGTTTGTGGCTCATCCTTCATAACTGTCATCTTTATTTCCCGATCCCTTAGACCTTTTATAAAAAATCCTAGGACTTGTTTTGTAACAACTTCATTCCTCCCGTCAGCCCCAACATATGCGCCCTCCGCTAGGCGTACTACTCTCTGCATGTAGTCCTGCACCCCCTCCGTTCTACCCTGCCTAATGTTCACTAATTCGACTAACCGTGCGTCGGGGTCTAAAACCAATCCGTAATATTCCTTTAAAGAAGTTTTTAACTCCTTCCATGTGAGTTGTGGGTTACTAGCGATTAGTCTATATACATAGTGTCCAACAGCTGCCCTTGTTGTGAGAAGAGCTGCCTGACACTTGTCTTCTTCTGCCACGCGCACAACTCTAAAATACCTCTCCATATCCTCCAACCAAGCACTACAACCACCATCTTCTTTGCATGCTAATGGCTGTATATTTTTTAAAAAAGATTCTCCCCTTAAAGTGTTCGACACCGAACAAGCCACATTTCTCAATTCTAGGGTCAGACCTTGAACAAAATCGGCAAAAGTATGCTGTTCCATTTTTTTTTTTTTAAATATAACTTATGAACAAGAGCAGAACACACACAAGATCGAATCAAAAGTCACCTACCTGTCGCTGCTGTCGTCCTGTTGTTTACTATTTTCGTCTTCTATCTGGTAGTTTTAATTCCGTTGAATTTCAATTGTCGCCGTGGTAACCAAGCTCGTATCTTTCTGTTTTGTTGTTGTTGTTGTTTTAAAACAGCAAGTCACTGGGCACCAATTTGCGTATGTTATATATCGCCGTACGACGACAAAACAACAAACACGCATATATAAAAATATAAGGTTATATTTTTATTAATGACGACGGACTGTGTGGAATAGAGAACGGGAGGGTGAGGGCGCATATAGAATGGCTGACGGGAGTGTAGTCTGCCTGTGTTGTCTCTCTCTGCTTCCACCGGCCGTTCTCTGCTACTGGCGAATCCGTGTGTTGAGGTCTTTATATAGTCCTCTAGAACCGGGACTTTCCTTCCGGTTTTTTTTGCCTCGCCCACGCACGCCCACGTAATTCTAAGAGGCACCTGATCTGTTTGCCTCTGTAGCCATTTCCGCCGCTGTCGGAAATAAGGTCAAAATGACATCCGCTCCGGCCTCGACAGGATGTATTTCACAAACACCTGTCTTGTCGCTTCGCCGCCCCCTTCACCGACGGAAAACACCATCGCTTGCATCACTTCCTCGGGTGGGGCCAGATTGTTATATTACACTTCCATCTTTTATCATGAAGCAAGTGATCTAACAGATACTGTTGTGAATTTTCTCAATGAGAACTATCAAACTGCTGAGGTCGATAATACAATAATATCTCAAATATGTCTGGATGACATACTAGATTGCATGCACGGATTCATCAACTCAATGAGTTTGCCATCTATGCCCCATGTGATGAACAAAACCTGAATTTGGTGGGAGTAAATGCAGCAGGTTGTAAAATTCTTTGACTTTGTCCAGCATCCGTACTCATTTTTACTTGTTTTACTCATTGCTGGAACGCACTGACATCATCTCTAGGAGAGGATTTGTGGTCAAGCGTCTGTTTGACAAATGATAGCACATTTTGATGCTGTTCATGCTCTGTATGGGGTGTTCGAGAAAATAAAACATGTACTGGATTCTCTACCAGCTTGACTACAAGCCGAGAGGCAGAGGGGTTGAGCATAAAAAATGGAAAACCTGCGAACAATCTTTCTCACAATTCTGCAATCAAAAGACGTGAACATTCTTGTTGAATCTTCTTGAGTCTATGAAAACCTATCTCAAGCACTACATGTAAGACTTTCTCCGCACTGAACAGAAAAATAATTTCGGACAATTTAAAATCTCAGAGTGTTCATATGCATGATGACGGCCAACTGTACAGGAGAACTTTTTTCAAAACTAAAACTTAAAAATCTACTTTTTAGCACAATGTGGCAGCATCGTTTGAATTGTCTTTCACTCGTGTGCATGGAAAATAACATCCTATTCCTGAAGTTTATTGACTTCAAGACAATAATAAAGCAATTCTTTGAAAAGAAATGCTACAAATGCTTGTTATAATAAGAAGTTCGTAATAATTTCAGACTATGCCATTTAATATGTGTGGCTTACTGAGTACTATTGTTTTACAAGCCTCATATATTGTTTAAATGTTTATTATATTGATTAGTGGCTGCTAGAACTCCAGTTTTGACGAAGTACCAATAAGATAAATATATGCTTAATATTATCGGTTATTTACTTTTTATTTCTGTGAGTGGCTGTCGCAGGGACCCCATAATACTATTAAGACAGTCCTGGTTGTAGATACATAAATATAAATTTGCTATTTTCATTTATTCGTCGAAAATGGAAATTGGATTCTGTCCCATTTTTTCGGTTGTCAACAGCCTTTTTGTTGAAAACGGTAGCCATTATAGCGTCTGTGGAGACTCGCCAATACAGATGGTAGCAGGAAATGTATATCCTATTAATTCATTAAAAAAACGAAGAAATTAATAAATTTGGGTGGGGTTATGATTTTGAAAAAAGTATAGAGTATATGTCACATGAGATTTAGATGGAAAAATTTTATATATTTCAACAACAATCAATAAAGTATTATGTATTTCCGTGGTTAAGTTTTATTGCATGATGCTTGATAAATACATCTTTTAAAAAAGAACATCTTTTTATCTGCGTGCCATTTTTAACAGTTGTATGAAGTAAGCATATTTATATTATTTTATTTTATTATTTTATTTCATCTTCTGAAAACTTTACTATTGCAGCAACTCAACTTAAATGGTGTATGAAAATTATTCCCATGTAAAAGTTGATGATGATTCGTTAATTATTGACTGTTTGAAAGTGAAAAGTGCTGTACAACATCAGCATCTAAAGATGATAAATAAATAATGTAAAAAAGAAAACAACAGACAAGGTAGAATTGTGAAGAAACCACAAAAGGATATTTGTTATGATTCAACTCTTCTTAACTAATAATGAAACTTACTAATTTGAATGAATATTGTCATCGAACAATGCTAACTACTTACATGATATGGTTGTGGACTCAAATTTAAAATTACTGTTTATTTTTTACACTGGGCATGAAGGAACAAACATTACAATCTGAGTTCTTAAAAACTACAAGTAAAAAAGATTCTGCCCTACTTTATGAGGATTATTAATACAAAATAATCAGATCTCACATCACCTTTGACTGTTATTCTATAAAGTTTTAGATAGCAATTTATTCTTTCATTCATGCAGTAACCGATTCTCTACGTTTTTAACAAATTAATGAATATGATCAGAAGATTTTGTTGTAACAAATAATGTGGGTCGCTTTCAATATATTCTTAGATGAGTTTAAAGTAGTGGTACTAAATTATTTATCTAAACTTCAATTATTGAATCATCACTAAAATATATTTTAATTATTTGAATAGTTTCTGTAGAGGAATGTCAAAGTTTCGAGCCAAGCCTGATGCATATTTATTGTGGATGTTATGGTCACAAATTACTCAAAATTACACGACGTCTTATTAACCACATAGGAAAGGGTCTATCCACACATACATAGTTAATTAGTTGTTAACTTATATCAAGACAGTACAACCAGTTCTTAAGATATTCAAAATGACCGGATTCTTAAAATAAACAACAAAAATACTTAATGATATTAAAAATAATAATTTCAATGAAAGTAGTAGCAATAAGTATAATAATAATTTTATTTTATATAATTGTGAAAATAAAATAAAATGCTCACTAAATAGTAAATGTATAATCAATAACAATTTGTAAAACAAATAATGTTAACACAGAAGGCAAATTTAGCAGAGAAGAAAAAATATCTAGGACAAATATTATAGAAATATTATATTTAGAAAATGGCATTTGTGAGAAAAAGATAAGCAAATAAAACGTCTCTTTCTAAATGAATATGGCTGCAAAGAGAGAAATATCTCCACAAAGATTAGATGAGAAATAATAAAAATTTGACATCCTTGCAATATTTGTAGATTATGCTTTAAAAAAAATTTTAATTCAAAAGAAATGGTTAAATAAAAAGAATTAATTTCTATGAAAATGCTGAAATATTAATAAATATCTACTTTGTCAAATAAAACTAGATTACGTATACTAAATAAATATATTATAAATATATAAAAATATTAATAATTATTATTATTTAAAATAAATAAAATAAAATAACTTACTAGAATGTACGAACGTTTATTGACAGCTCAACTAGTTCATCTTTGACTCGAAGAACCACCTTTGTTGCTAAAGAATTCAGCCGTTATGTTGCTAATATTGGTGCTTTATCTGAAACACGCTTCTCAATGCCGTTGATATTGGTTCTCTATCTGAAACCCGTCTCTCTGATGCATGTTAGTGGCTTCACATTATTCTGGAAAGGTAGGAAAGAAGAGAGAGAAAAACGTTGGGTTTGCTGTATGAAAAAATAAACATATCTTGTTTAAGCGAGCTACAATGTGACATCATTGCTAGGTTTATGACACTTCGGCTAAACTTTGCTGGTAGTCGATATGTTATGCTAATCAGCGCTTATGAAGCTACACTTCATTAAGATGAAACTTTTTTGTACATTTCTCATTCTGTGAGGCGTTACGATATCTACTTTAATCTGTTTCCAGGACTGATAAAATCATCTTGCTAGCGTTAGAAGTAACTGAGAAGTTGCAGAACGGATAAAATGAATAGAAATGGTCAACTGCTACCAGAGTTTCAGCTTCACATTGCGAGTACATAATTCCATCGAACTTGATGCACGCAAGGTCAAGTCAATGGCAACTACTGGACAACGTTATAGTCCCCGAACGAGGTGCGGACTCTTGAACCTACGGTAAATTTTTTATTTATTCCCCGAAGGCCTTTACCCCTTCAAATTTTTCCAAAATTTCCTTATTTCCGTTCAAATGTATTTGCTGAACTCAAATCGATAATTGTTTACTGAAGAAACCTACCTTTATTGATGTTAACGACCAGAAAAAAAAATCGAACTTCATCTCACCCCTTACCACCATTCTCATATCTAATTTAGTGCAGAATGACTTCAGGCGTAGGATGCTTATTTCGGCCTATTTACTTCCTTTGTGCAATTACTACGCGATTTGTTTTGTTTCGGAACTCAATTTCCGCTGAAAGTTGCGTGTATTTGCGTTTTTTATTCTCCTTTGGGGGGGGGGGGGCTGTAGAATTTTTTTAAGAAAGTTAACTTTCAAATAAAAATTTATGGTTAGGGTTAGGATTGTTGCTTGATTTTTTTTTTTTCTTGGTAATGAATTTAAGAAAGTTGCGTGTACTTAATTTGAGAAGAAAGGTAACTTTCAAATATATGAAAATAAGTGGTAATTGGGTTAAGATTAGGGTTAGGGGTTGGGTTATGGTGAGGGTTAGGGTTATTGCATGTATTTTTTTCCTTTTTTTGTGTTACTTATAATTTTGAAGGTTAATTAAACTACAGTCGTCACTTATTTTCATATATTTGAAAGTTTACTTTCTTAAAAAAATTCTATATTTTCATATATTTGAAAGTTAACTTTCTTCTGAAATTAAAAAAAGGAAAAAAACACGCAAATACACGCAATGCATTTGAAGGTTAATTAAACTACACTTATTTTCATAAATTTGAAAATTAACTTTCTTAAAGAAATATCTATTTGAAAGTTAACTATCTTAAAAAAATTCTACAGCACCAAAAAAAGGAGAAAAAATGCAAATACACGCAACTTTCAGTGGAAATTGAGTTCCGAAACAAAACAAATCGCGTAGTAATTGCACAAAGAAAGTAAATAGGCCGAAAATTAGCTTACTACGCCTAAAGTCATTTAGCACTGAATGACATATTTCAAATGTGGTTGCGGAGTGAGATAAACAGCGAGAAGACGTTCGATTTTTTCTGGTCGTTAACATCAATAACGGTAGTTTTCTTCAATAAATAATTATCGATTTGAGTTCAGAATATAGATTTGCACGGAAATCAGGATGTTTTGGAAAAATTTGAAGGAGTAAAGGTCTACAGGGAATAAATCAAAAATTTACTGAACCTACTTATACATATCAAAATGCGTTTGATTATTAAGCCAGCTGCTAGAAATTGCACAACTGTGAAGTTAGCAAAAATGCTTAGATCTTGCAAATCTCAATGCCGAAGACACTAGACAAGCTCTAATTAAAATGTTAATTCCACTAACTGAAAAGAAGTTCATGGTTAGATCTACAATACAGTAAAAGAGACTCTGTAGTTAGTTTCAGTTAAAGTTGTGACTGGTTTGATGAAAACAACCAAGTCATTAAATACAGTCTCTCAAAGATACGGGAACACATACAACAAAAACGTCTTTCCACGAGTACTCGACAACTGCTAGAAAAGAAATGCAGGCTGCTAGATACAGAATAGTAAAGTATATTACAACCTCATTAAGTAGACTTCTGACTTAAGAAAAGCCACAGTAACCCCTCTTAGATCAAAAGATGGCATGAAGTTCCTTACTAACATGATGAAAATCAGTAAGAGATGGAAATAACACTTTTGGGGTCTGCTCAAAAGGGATATCTATGCTGACCAATCTGCTCTTAGCAAAGACCTATCGTGAAATTTATGAATGGTCCTCCTCTCTTGGAAAAAGTAAAAGCATCAACGAAAAAAAGGCTCCTGGAAAGAATTAATTTTTTGCTTAATTTCTTCGGTATGGCGTTAATCACTTGGCTGATGCCATCATATAATAACACTTTGAATGCTGGGAGAATTCCAGTGGACTAGGGTGATGTGATCATGCTACCATTGTACAAAGGCAAGGGTATAATGAATATGTATAGGCACTATTGGGGTACAACTTTACGGGTGATTTTGTTGTGATTGTGGATACGATACTTCCAGAATCACAGTGTACCTTTCAGTCATTAAGGGAACGATGGATATGATTTTCACAGCACAACAAAGCCAAGAAAAGTCGTATGAACTATAACAGGTTTTTAGAGATTTTATAAAGGCCTTCGATGGTATAAACAAAACACGCGTAGAGGATCTTGAGACGCTTACACTCTACTTGCTAATTTCGTAGAAATCATCTGGTCATTTCATGATGACATGAAGATATCTGTCAACGCCTGTAGATTACTTTCAGAACCAATTAAACTAAAAAATGTGTGTCGCTTGTAACATCTACATTGTTCGACATTTTATTTTCTGTTGTTCTTTATGTCTTTAAGGACTATGACTTCGCTATGTCTTTAAAGATTATGACCAGCGTAAATATCTATTCGTACAACTGGTAAGCTATTTATCATCCGACGCTTACATTAAAAATTTACGTCAATCCAAGTTCTTGTCTAAAATCTTTTGTACGCCGATGGCTTCGTCATCCAAATAAAACAGGAAATGCAGGCTCTGATAAATAATCATTTTGTTTCTGCAACAAATTCGGTCTCACTATCAATTTGGACAAGAATGCATCGCGTTCACCTTATATAGAACCATCAATATTTGTGGATGTCTCCAATCTGGAGGTGTTAGACAAATTCACATACCTTAGGAACAATATAAACAGACACTACACTCTTGACGACGATATCTGCTCATGTGAAAAAAGTAACTGGTGCTTTTGCAGCTCTAAAACATTGAGTCTGTTCGAAGAAAGAACTTAAGAAGTGCTCAAGGATGGCAGTCTGTAATGCATGTGTGCTTACGTACCAGCTATAATCTTATGAGAAATAGATTGTGTACCGTAAACATTTAGACGGTCTGGAGACATTCCAGTTGTTGGTAAACACTGGATATCTTATGCGCCAGACACTGTGGTCCTCAAAAAGTCCAATACATTCAGAATTGAAGCACACATTCATCACCATGAGCTATGTCATTTGTCTAGATGGCAGCAGGATACTAAAATAAATGCTTTATGGCGAGTTGCTATACGGCACTCGACCAAAGATGCGTTTTATGAACTGTTTAAAAGAGTCTCTTTCAACTTCCTGTATAGATCCTTCGAACCTATATAATAGAGGCGTACATTGTGAAGCTAGAAAATACGAAAACATTAATCCAGAAATCCATTAATTTATGTGTGATGAAGATAGTAGAGTATGTCTCTCAAATGAAGGCATCATTAGCCACAATTGATATTGATAGAACTTACACAAATTATAATCAGTACTGTACAGTAAATAACTTCGTATGTCTGAAAACCTAGAGAAATTGCTCACCTGTCACATGAATACTCATGAGCAAGCTGGACAGAGTTTATAAAACAGGTCAAGGCACTATACAAAACAACTTATTTTTTCCATATCTGTAATATGCTTTGCAAGTCACTTTAGGAGCCATTGCTGTTCTCACGAGAACCAAAAATATTGATCAAACTTGTCAGTGATATTCATACAAGTATCATATGTACGTATATTTGTATAGGCAAAAGATGCGTATGTGAATTTTTTTTTTTGTCTTGTTTCATTTTTAAACGAGTTATATCGCTACCTTGGTTTCTACCATGAGTGGTGTCTTCAGGCAATTTTTAATAACTGATTTTACCTTTTACAGTCTTCCTTTTTAAGAACTCTCTTGTAAAGGTGTTTTATTTGAACATTTATGTGGCAGAGAATTTATGAATGCGCATTGTTTAAATTCAAGCGAATTATGACGTTTTCATCCATGGTTGTATGAACCTAAGAAGTATTTCTTAGTATGGATGCATTTTGTAATAATTGCTGTTCTTTTATTTAACAGTTCGTCTTTATTTGGGTCTGTCATAATTTCTGATTTTTCTTCTTGGCACAGTTTATATAATTGTCCACCATTGTAAGGCTTTGCTGTTTTTACAATGTTCCACGTTATGTGTGGATCTTTTTCATATTTTGATTTCAATTTCCAGACGTGGTTAGCCAATTTTTTATTGTTTTTTTAATTTTTTTATTTTAAATGTAGATCTGTGGTTGAACCACCTGGTCTTAAAAGTGTCTTTGGTTGAGCCCAAATATATTTTAATATATTTACTTTACTTCTAAATTAAATGGTGGGTTGAACCAGATAATGTTTCGTTTTCTATTGTTGTTTTTGATTTGTCTGTTTGGTTGAGAATTATATTGTAAAATGTTTTATGCCCAAAACTGTTTAGTGCATTCTTATATTTTTTTCTTTTCATTATATATTGATTTGTTTGACGAATTATTCGATAGTCTGTGTTCTATGCCTTTGTAAATGTGTTTAATTATATTATTCGGATGAATGGACTTTGTATTTATGTATGATAACTTAGTGTTTCTTTTCATGTATGGCAAGACATTTCCAGTTTGTAAATTAAGTTCTACATCTAAATATTGTACCACTTTATTATTTGTGTCCACTGTAATATCAAAATCTAGTTCTTTGAATAATTTAAAAAGCTATTTTAATCAATATTTAAGGAAAAGTAAAATATATATGAGGATGTACTAAAAAATTTCTGGCCATAAAACATTTTACAATATAATTCTCAACCAAACAGACAAATCAAAAACAACAATAGAAAACGAAACATTATCTGGTTCAGCCCACCATTTAATTTAGAAGTAAAGACCAAAATAGGACATATATTTTTAAACTAATAGGTAAGCACTTTCCAAAAGAATCAGAATTAAACAAAATTTTCAACAGAAACACAATCAAACTAAATTATAGTTGCATTAATAATTTAGATAGAAACAAATAAAGAAACAAAACGCCAGAAACTTAAATAGCATCGTACAAAACAAAACCACCAACAAAGAATGCAACTGCAGGGACAAAAATAAATGTCCACTTCAAGGTCTCTGCAACACAAAAGAAATAATTTATAAGACAGAAGTACATGACCCAGATGGCCAAAACAAAATATATTTGGGCTCAACCAAAGACACTTTTAAGACCAGGTGGTTCAACCACAGATCTACATTTAAAATAGAAAAATTAAAAAAACAATAAAAAATTGGCTAACCACGTCTGGAAATTGAAATCAAAATATGAAAAAGATCCACACAT
This sequence comes from Ascarosepion bandense, assembly GCA_037127315.1. NCBI lineage: Eukaryota > Metazoa > Mollusca > Cephalopoda > Sepiida > Sepiidae > Ascarosepion > Ascarosepion bandense. The sequence continues at coordinate 857,418 of JBBBDQ010001284.1, read as the reverse complement.
AACGTGGAACATTGTAAAAACAGCAAAGCCTTACAATGGTGGACAATTATATAAACTGTGCCAAGAAGAAAAATCAGAAATTATGACAGACCCAAATAAAGACGAACTGTTAAATAAAAGAACAGCAATTATTACAAAATGCATCCATACTAAGAAATACTTCTTAGGTTCATACAACCATGGATGAAAACGTCATAATTCGTTTGAATTTAAACAATGCGCGTTCATAAATTCTCTGCCACGTGAACGTTCAAATAAAACACCGTTACAAGAGCGTTCTTAAAAAGAAAAACGGTAAAAGGTAAAATCAGTTATAAAAAGTCGCTTGAAGACACCACTCATGGTAGAAACCTGTGTAGCGATATAACTCGTTTAAAAATGAAAAATATTCAAAAGTTCTACAATATAATTGTATAAAACACTTTTTAATACAAATGTGTACTGGTCTAATCCTAGTAGCACCAAAAACTAATTATTAAGCAATCAATCAATCAATCAATCAATCAATCAATATATATATATATATATATATATATATATATATATATATATATATATATATATATATATATCAGATTATAATTGAATATATTTTTACATATATATATATATTCATGTAAAAATATACTCAATTATAATCTGAGATTAAGGACAGAATTCTAAAAACAAAAATATTCTGTTGATCTTTTGAAATGACTTGTGAGCGTCTTTGTGGTTACCAACACTGTTTGTTTATAGATACGTAATTTAGAATGGTGCAATGTATATCGGCTCGGAACGAGAAATCGGGGAGCCGAGTTCGAATTCCAGCTAAACCCATTGCATTCATTTACGTGCAAATACCCTTGGGAAAGCTATTAATCCGTCTATTCCTTCCTGTTATGGGTTAAATAACAGGACAGGTTGGGTTCTATAGCCTTGGTCGGCAACCAGTCTACCGCAGAAAGCAATGGCAACCTACTGCGGGATAATCTTCTGCCCAGTCAGTCATGTCTCTTTCGAGACATGATCGCCCAAGCGTGTATCACGTATGGCACTTAACTGACTGAATTTAGAATAAAGCTCATTTCGTCTTTTTGCCTTGAAAAAGTCCATCACAGGACGAAACGCGTAGGCGATTTAAAATACAGCTTTCTTCTTGTCTTTATTTTATTTAACCATATATATATATATATACAGATAAATTCACATACGCACCTTCTGAATGGTCCTCCTCTCTCATAAGACTTTGTTCTTCACTATGGAAGTGGAGAAAGAGAATTGTTTGCCCTTTTGGGGCGTTCTTATTGAGCGTAGTAGAGGTGGTTTCCTTACGAGTATTTATCGTAAACCCACTTTTACTGGCCTGTATATGAATTAGTGTGCGTTTGCACCTACGTCAAGGAAAATTAATTTTATCAAAACCTTGGTGTACAGGGCGCTCAAATTTTGTTCTCCTTCTAGACTGGATTTTGAATTTAAGAATATCAGGGAGATTTTCCTTAGTAATGACTCTCCGGAAGCCCTTATATTATTAATAAATTGAGTAATTTGATACATGAATTTAATTGCCAGTGCGCTGCTGATGTATGTAGGGCGTACAACCTTACAAGATTTCCCTTAGTAATGGCTCTCCGGAAGCCCTTATTAATTATATTATTAATAAAAAGGAATTTCATTCTCCTAAAGTCCTGTGGCCTTCTAAGTGCTCGGTTTATTTGAAGGTTTCTTGGATTGGGGATAAAGGACAAAGTTTAGTTAATCAGGTTAGCAAGACTGTTCCTGGTTGTTTTCTGTCAGTTGCTCTGCGTTGTATTTTTCGAACTAGGTCTGCGTTTCCGTCTTTTCGTAAGGATGGATTGCCCTACATCAAATTGAGTAATTTGATACATGAATTTAATTGCCAGTGCGCTGCTGGTTATGTAGGATGTACAACTTTACATTTGGAAACAAGAATTAACCAATATGTACCTTCGAAAATACGATTAGGCAAAATTGGTAGCATGTGTTGTCTTCTCTCTACTAATATGGAATCGGCTATTGCTCAACACCTAGTAGAGAATATAGCCTGTGCTAAGTCGTATAAGAAAGAGTGGTTCAAAATCAATTAAAGATTTTGGAGTTTGCATATCTTTAAGAAAGTCTTCTCTTTGCCGGCAGAAGGATTTTGTTAAGTCTCTTTATTTGTTGGGGGATATTTTATTTTAACTGTCTGTCGATAATTATTTACGCGCGATTTCTCCTCCTCTCGTTATAAATACAGGTTTATATGTATATTTATTTTAACGTTCACCCTATTTTTACTCTTCATTTTCGTTGCTGCTTTTCGCTTAATTCCAGTGATTTTCTCCTGATGAGATGTTGGTCGAAAAAGCTCTAGAGACTATAGATGAATTCCTTATTTTTAAAGTAGCGTATAAATTTTGTACCTCCAAATATTTGTTTATATATATATATAATGTGCCTACAACGTCACATGAAGAAGGAGACTACTTGAAAATTAATTTAAGCCCACCTGAAAGCGAACTGATTGTATAATGCTCCTCATTCCAATGACATTTCCACCGAGCTTCTTTATGGCAAATGATTTCATTGAACTTACATTTCTTTTGGATGTCATCCTCTCGAATTTGCTTTTAAATTAATTTGGGATCATCAAGAAAAAATGTGCACCATTTCGGGGCCTTTCTCTCAACGGTTTCACTTGCACACCGGCCCCGTCACTGATGTGAGGCCCCATTATAATGATATACTAATATCTTTAGTCCAAACATCCAATGGTGAAATTAGATTTACAAATAACGGCAAACCTGACTCGTGTTCTGAGGATACATCGAAAAAGCTCATTACGCATATAAATAATTAAATAAATATCCTTACTTCTTAAAATAATCATTAATTTATAATGAATATTACGTTATTATGACTATTATGAGTATGACTCATATATATATATATATATATATAAGGTAATCTGTGAGTCTGTGTGTGACTGTTCCCTATGCACGCCGACAGTTTTTAAGCTACGCCATTCAAACTTTCTAGGAACACATATCTACAGGGAAGCCAGGTCGACACATACTTTTTTAATTTAAGTTCAGCAATGTTCCCTCTCGCACTTCTTGGCCAATAGTGCAGATTGTTTACATTTGCTCTCTAAAACATCTAATATCTAAGATGGTTGCTAGATTACGTTACAGAAATCAAATAACACGTGTCAAACGCGAATAAAATACTTTTTATAATAAAAAAAATGAGCCTTAATATTTAATTTTTATTCCGACGTTTTATTTCCGTAAAACATCTAAGATGGTTGCTGAATTTCGTCACAGAAATCAAATCACACGTGTCAAACGCGATTAAAATATTTTTTATTAAAAAAAAAATGAGCCTTTATATTTAATTTTTATCCCGACGTTTTAAAAATTCATTTGGTCAACAAAAAATGTGAATATTTTCCCCCTAATTTTAAAACAAAAGAAATATTATACACAGACTCAAAGATTGCCTTTTATATATACAGATTATATTTTAAGTGTCTGCAGCGAATTTAAACGTATTTGTTTCATTCGTTGAAGAAATTAAAATGTTCTGAGCTGCATGGGCAATGCCGGGCTATGATGCTAGTATATATAAAAGGTAAGATGTGTGTGTGTGTGTGTGTGTGTGTGTGTGTGTGTGTGTGTGTGTGTGTGTGTGTGTGTGTGTGTCCTTTATACAAATCCACAATTTTATCCGATCCTCACACAAACTTTACACAAATATTCTTTAGGCTTCCCGTCAGGTCATAGGCAACTTATTTTTCCCGACTTCCTCCCGATATCGTAAATTGATACCCCAATATCCGTTCAGGTTTGATCAAGATCAGGATTTCAGCTCTTTTATCGTGGTTCTTGCCCCAGAATTTGCTCTAACTTGGTAAAATTATAGTTTTTAGTCTCAAACATTAGTAGATCTCCTCAAACGACTCATTTTTCCCGATATCGGAAATCGATACCCCCGATATTCTATCGAATCTGATCAAAAACCGATATTTAGCCATCAATATGACTCATTTTTTCCAATTTTATTCCCAGTGGGTACGATAAGTTTTCATGGACTTACTTCGCTTAGTTTATCCGATATTAGAAATCAACAATTGGAGTAGATAGACTAAATTATCGCCCGGTTCACACTCAACCCACGTCTATTGAACAGGTGAAGAGGCTCATCCCTTGTTTCCTGTTTAGGATGTGGTTTCCGGTTTTTCTCTTTTCCAATCTTTTCACTCTTACGTAGCCCCCTGCGCATCAGTGGCGTTTTCGCCTTGCTTGGGGTGATATGATTAAAAAAAAAAATATCCTATGGGATCTGATCAAAATCAGGTTTTCAGCCCTTTTATTTTAGTTTTTGCATCTGGTTTTGCTGTAAGTAGGTATAATTGTAGTTCTTAGTCTCAGCCATGATACCATTTACTCAGAGGACTTATTTACCCTTCAAAATTCAGTTTGCGACGGAAAACTTATTTGACATCGATATCGGAAATCAAAATTTGACTTACATTCATTCATTTTTTTTTTCAATCTACGGTTTCCCTTTGACTGGAAACAACTATTGCTTTTTATTCTTTCGTGCCAACGTCCAAAGAGGCTGAGCTCCAGGATCATGGATTAGTTTTAAAGCTTTCGTTACAACCAAGAAACTCCGGGTTATACTGCTAGTATTTAATGAAAGTTTAAAAAATGTATTTGTTAGAAATGTTTACCAAATTCATTTCCCAACGTATTTTCAAACACATAAGCTTATTAGGGATGGAATTATAAAAATGTAAAAAGGAATAACTACAGAGTGAAATCTTTCAATATCTAAACGTTGTCGTGTGTTTAATATAGAATAAATTTGAATTTTACGATTAGCATCCAAAAATAGAATAAAATAAAGTAGAAACAAATATGATGGCGGAGAAGGTAATGACTTCGGTCTATAACAATCGTTCATTAATAAATTTCAAGACAAAAACAGGTTAGAATTATAACTTATAATAGGATATAACGGTGCCATTTAGAATATGGTTTATGGATTTTAATAAAAAGTTCAGCAATAAGCTTTGCTTTGATAAAAAGGAAATGTTATCTATCTGTTGTAAACTCGTCACTAAGTTGTGGCCCGTTGAGGCCAGAAATAACGACAAAAAGACGGAATAGTGTTAAACAAATATATTACAAAGACAGTAGTACAAACATATACCAATTAATGATTATGTAATATTTGTACCTAGTATGTTTTGGATAATAATTAAGAGATATAGATATCAACCTGTTAAAACAAACTTTATTTAGCTTCGTCTGCATTCTTGTGTGAGTCCCTTGTGGCTGGCTAAAATGTCCACTGGCTAAAGTAGCTGTTGTGGCAATAACATTTGTGCACTTGTTACCGCATAAAAGGGGGAAAAATTAGAGTAGTTGGTCATACTTCGAATTCCCAAGAGAACTATTGGTAGGGCTGAAATCCCAGATTCTTTTCGGGCCATAATAGCTGTTTTTAAAGTTCTGTGGGCTCTTTCTATAAGTCCATTACATTGTGGATGATAGGATGTTGTACGTAGCCTATAGAATCCAATAATTTTTCACAATTCGAGGAATAGTTTGCTTTCAAACTGTGTGCCTCTGTCTGTTATGACATAGAGAGGAACGCCAAAGCGAGTAATCCACGCGTTTACAAAAGCTGTAATATCCGATATAGGTTGTGCTTCTATCCATCGACTGGTTCGATCTATACATGTTAAAATATACCGACATGAATTGATGTAAGGATTGTTGCAGCATTTTGCTGGTGGTAGTGGTCCAATTATATCTATGTGTACAGTGAAAATCTTGAAGATGATATTTCCAACGTTTCTACAGGCGATTTGGTATGTCTGTATATTTTGCTTGTTGGCAAGATGTGCATGATGCACATAATTCTTTGATGGTTTTATCCATATGTGGCCAGTAAAATCTAGCCTTAATCATTTTGATAGATGATTTTGTTCCAGGGTGTGATACTGAATGTAAGCTGTCAAAGATAGATTTTCGTAGTGTGCATGATACAAAAGGTCTAGGATATGACGTTAATGTATCACATAACACAAATTGATCTTTTCCAGATAATGTGAATTTCTTTAAATCCGGGAAGGACTGTATTTAAGTGTCTGATTTTTGTGCTTCTGCAAGTGCTGGGAGATCGTATATATCTATTTGTACAACAAATGTTAGGCGAGACAGACAATCTGCAACAATATTTTGGTTACCCTTCACATGGGCTATATCTGAAATTAATTATGTTACAATTGCTAGCTGTCTTTGTTGTCTATCTGATTTGGCAGTTTTTAGACTGTGGAATGCACCGCATATTGTTTTATGATCTGTCAAAAGTAATACTTCACGGCCTTCTATGAGGTGGCGAAAGTGTAACACTGACAAATATGCAGCTAAAAGTTCACGGTCGAAAGTGGAATATCTTGTCTGTGTTGACGTCAGTTTCTTTGAGAAGAATCCTATTGGTATTGGATTTCCATTTATGATCTGATGTAAGGCAGCACCTACTGTATATTTGCTGCTGTCCGTGACCGGTTGATATTGTGTACAAGTTGGTTGAGGATGGGATAATTCTGTTAGATCACCAAGTATTTTTATAATGTTAGAAAAGGATTGTTTTTCCACATTATTCAAAGTAATTAATCCTCTAGGTGTTAATCTCATTCTTTCAGATAAAGGTAAAATTAACTTTGCAAATCCTGGTATTAACTTCCTGTAAAATCCTACCATACCAAGAAATCTGCGTAAGCTTTTAGCATCTTTAGGACACGGAAAAGATTCTATTTCTTTTACTTTATTAGCAGTTGGTGTGATTCCCTTTGAATTAATTCTGAAACCTAAGAAATCTAATGATGTTACATTGAAAATACATTTCGATAATGATATTTTAGGTTATTTTCTTGTAAAATTCTAAAAACTGTGTCTATATCTTTCTTGTGGGACTGCTCGTCGTCACTGAAGATTAGGATGTCATCAAAAATATAAAGACACAGTCTATATTTCGAAACATTCTGTCCATGTATCTTTGAAAAGTTGCTGAAGGATTTTTCAGTCCAAACGGCATAAATTCATAGTGAAAAAGACCCATCGGCAAAATAACAGCTGTTTTAGGAATATCGTCTGGGAGCATTTTAATTTGATGGTAAACCGAAATTAAATCAATTTTTGTAAATCGCTGTTTATTAGCAAGTTTTGTTGTAAATGAATTTATATTGGGAATGGGGTATCTATCACTTTTAGTGATGCTGTTTAGTGCACGGTAATCTCCACAACAGCGGTATCCTCTACTCTGCTTAGGTACAAGATGTAGTGGGTTTGACTATTCGCTGTCTGAAGGAACTATCACGCCTTCGTGTATGAGTCTTTTAAATTCTTCCTTAGTCACTGTTAGTTTTTCAGCAGGTAGCTGTCTGGATTTTACAAAAACCGGTAAGTGGCTACCTGTATCAATTCTGTGATCAACACAGCAGTAGTTGTTATTTTTGTTTATATGTGGAGAGGTGATTTCTGGGTGATTTTTTGTTTATATGCGGAGAGGTGATTTCTCGATATCTCCAGACTGGTTTGAATTAGTGTGGTTAATTTCACTTTGTTAATGACCACGTTTACTGGAGATATCGAGTTTAATATGAATTTCTTTTTGGTGACTGTTAATGGGTCGTAAATTGTTTTATTTTTGCAGTCGATTATGAGACCAAATTCATTTAAGAAGTCAAATCCAAGGAGAGGATTGGTGATATCTGCGACCACAAATATCCAGGAAAATGACCTTCTCAAACTAGGTATCCCAATCTCTAGGTTTGCTTGTCCGTGATATTTTATCTTCTCTCCATTAGCAGTGGTGATTGATACTGATGTTGGGTTTAATGGGACGTCGTTTAACATAGACACTGGTATTATTGAGATACTTGCGCCAGTATCTACTATGAATTTTAATATTGTTGTCCCTAATCGTGCATTGATTTGTAATAGCGGCGAACTCAACGGGACAGACATGGTTCCCGCTGCTAGTTTCCCGAATCTGTTGGTGTTGGTGTGGGTGGACGCGAGCTTGGTAGTATTTTTATATTTTGTTTCTTCGACCATTTACACCAAGGATTGCAAGTTCTCGCTTGCTCAGCAAAGTAGAGCTGTGCTATACATGTTTTGGTTTTCTGTTCAGGAAAATAAGGTTTAATTCCTATTGGCATGCTGAGCGGTGAACGCTGTCGCGTTGATGTTGTTAAGCAAAGGCATGAGCTCATCCGCTAGCTTTTCAAGTTGAGTTAAACTTAAATCCTTTTGTAAGGCAATGACGGGGAAAATTGTCGCTGGTAGGTCCTGAAGGAATTTGTGTATTACAATTTCTTCACCGATACCTATCCGTTTTGCTATCGATAGCATTTCCTGTAAGTATGTTGAGGGACGGCCGGTAATGGTAGTCGTTGACATTAATTTGTCGAGCAATTCCGGCTTAGTACTTTCGTGGGCCTCAACTAATGAACATTTTATTTCCTCGTAGTTTCTTGATTCTAAAGTCGCTATAGGTATTTTTGCTACCACCTCTGCAGGCAGAGATGATATGACCGTGTAAAATTTTGTTGTGGAGGCCGTTATATTGCGCAGGTGGAATTGCGCTTCCAGAATGGAAAACCAGCCATTCCCATCCGTTTCCATGAGCTCTGGGGTTTTTATATTAATTTGCTGTAGATAGGCTTCTTCCATTTTTTTTGTATATATATATATATATATATATATATATATATATATATATTGTGTTTTTGTAGACGAAGAAAGGAGGAAAATGTTGTTGTTTTCTACTTACGTCGAAGGTTCTTTCTTAAAATGTTTGCGACGTGAAGTTGAAATGTTGCATTTGTCCTGGAGTTTCGAGAAGGTTGCGTTTATATCCTTGAAGTCGGGGTCACCATTGTAATATTTGTAACTAGTAGGTTTTGGATAATTATTAAGAGATACAAATATTAACCTGTTAAAACAAACTTTATTTAACTTCGTCTACATTCTTGTATGAGTCCCTCGTGGCTGGCTAAAATGTCCGCTGGCTGAAGTAGCACGTGTGGCTGGTGTGAAATCTTTTGAGGAACTAAAAAACTGAACTGCTACTAGTTGTTGGTCAGTAGGGATTGGCCAGAGAGAGAAAGAGAGAGGGTAAGAGATGAAGGGATTTCTGGGATAGTAGTTCGTGACCTAGGTGGAAGCACCTGGAGAAGAGGAGGGAGAAGAAGACAAAGTTAATATGTTTAGATAGTATTATTTATGACCTATAGTAAGAGGGTACTACAATGATTAACGCAGCTGTCAGAATTCTGCTGGAATAGATTCAACTCTCTCTATATCTTACTCGGTATTTACTACCTCCCCACTATATATGGAGTATGGCAATGATGAGGACAGCAGTCTAAACAATGTAAACTGTTTTATTTTCTTAAAAAATCATTGAAGAAATAGAATTTATCATTAGCATTGATTCATTTTATTTATTGCTTATATTTTGTAGGAAAAAATAACATTTTAAAGTGCATACTCTTTATTACAATGTAAAATAATTCTATTTTCTCTAATGTCTTTGATTTTTAATGTTTTATTTTTATCGTAATTTATTCATCATGCCTGGGTTTTTTAAAGTCACAATATATAGGACTTTTTATATAAGTGTAGCTGATCGATATCAATAAGCAGCATTTGATTTTATTTCTGTCATCCTTTATAATAAACGATGAAAAATGTTACACAGAAATCCGAAGGCGCATTGGAATAGAGAAAGATACCATTGAAAAGCCAAAGAAAAGTATTATAACCTAGGAAAATAGCGTTAGAAACAAAACAAAGAAAGCCAAACTGTTATGTAATATCAACTTTCCTTATAGCAATGACGTTTTTATGAAGAGATGTAGTTCTATGGAAGAATACTGAGAATAACATGGAAACAACAAGTGAGCAACAGGGAAATTTTAAGGGAAATGGAAAGAAAAAAAGATATATGCAGAATCATAAAAAGAAAAGTTGGAATTTCTGGAACATAAATGAGAAAAGAGTACTTGGAGAATTTGATTCTCATGGAACGTATTGACGGTAAGAGGAAAGAAACAAATGGAGAATACCTAACATGCATGTGCTAATGGATGGCAGAACAGGGACTGCGAGACTTTTTTAGTGAACAAATATTGCTTAGAGTTAAAATGAAAAAAAAAGAGTTTAAAAATATGAAATAGTTGTGGAGAGCCATGCTCGCCTTCATCTTAAAGAAAAAATAAGGAGAACAGAAATTTCTTTTTTGTAAATATTTATGTCTCTTACTATTATATATTTCTTAAAAACAATTAAGTTAACTTTTTTCATAAAATTTATAAAAGTAAAATATAGTTCCATTTCTACTTTTTTTTTAAATATTTTCCTTTGTCTGTAATACCTTTTCTAAAATGATTCTATTTATAAAATTGTTATTTAAAACACTCGATCCAAAATATTTTTGGAGGAACACCATTGAAAGAAAAATAACGAAACCTACCAGTTAGATTTATTGAACTTAAATAAAAAAACAGTTCGTACATAATCCAGATAAAAGTATATTTTTGTGTTTTGATAGATTTTTCTGCTGACGAAGCACTTAAAGCAGTATACAAATTCAATATATTGCCAGTCATATTATTCAAATATGCACACGATTCTCATTTATGCTATCCTCCTGTTATATTTCCCCTTTTATTTATATATATACAGTACTTTTACATTTTTAAAGTGCATACTCTATATTACAATGTAAAATAAACTCTATTTCTTTTTATTAATGATTATCAGCTATAAAGAATAAGAGATATAACCTAAAGTCGAACAAATGAGCAATATTTATGTGCCAGAAAAATATCTTTTCTGAAAAAGAAAAATACTAATTTAATATCCTGAGAATGCAGACAGCCCGTGTCATACATAAGAGATAACAACAGTACGTCGGTACATGTGTGGTATGTATCGTTGTATGAAGGCGAATGAGATTTTTCAGTACATTTTAACAGTACACACGTCAAGAGACAGTGTTATATTATCGGCACTTTAACAAGATCATTGATGAAACTTTTGAGTCGCTTGTTACTCTCGACTGGCTGTGAATAATATACCATCGACACAAACTCTTAAACACTAGACCAAATCCATTGTTACAAGAACCAACTTTTCGTCACCAGGGGTAGTAATATTTCTTTTCTAGTCATGAGTACAATTAGCAGTTTAATGACATTGAATCACACGCATACACACATAGTTGTTGACATTAATTTGTCGAGCAATTCCGGCTTAGTACTTTCGTGGGCTTCAACTAATGAACATTTTGTTTCCTCGTAGTTTCTTGATTCTAAAGTCGCTATAGGTATTTTTGCTACCACCTCTGCAGGCAGAGATGATAGGACCGTATAAAATTTTGTTGTGGAGGCCGTTATATTGCACAGGTGGAATTGCGCTTCCAGAATGGAAAACTAGCCATTCACTGCCGTTTCCATGAACTCTGGTGTTTTTATATTAATTTGCTGTAGATAGGCTTCTTCCATTTATATATATATATATATATATATATATATATATATATATATATATATATATATATATATATATTGTGTTCTTGTAGACGAAGAAAGGAGGAAAATGTTTTTTTTCTACTTACGTCGAAGGTTCTTTCTTAAAATGTTTGCGACGTGAAGTTGAAATGTTGCATTTGTCCTGGAGTTTCGAGAAGGTTGCGTTTATATCCTTAAAGTCGGGGTCACCATTGTAATATTTGTAACTAGTATGTTTTGGATAATTATTAAGAGATACAAATATTAACCTGTTAAAACAAACTTTATTTAACTTCGTCTACATTCTTGTGTGAGTCCCTCGTGGCTGGCTAAAATGTCCGCTGGCTGAAGTAGCACGTGTGGCTGGTGTGAAATCTTTTGAGGAACTAAAAAAACAGAAAAATCTATCAAAACACAAAAATATACTTTTATCTGGATTATGTACGAACTGTTTTTTATTTAAGTTCAATAAATCTAACTGGTAGGTTTCGTTATTTTTCTTTCAATGGTGTTCCTCCAAAAATATTTTGGATCGAGTGTTTTAAATAACAATTTTATAAATAGAATCATTTTAAAAAGGGTATTACAGTCAAAGGAAAATATTAAAAAAACGAAGGAATGGAACTATATTTTGCTTTTATAAATTTTATGAAAAAAGTTAACTTAATTGTTTTTAAGAAATATATAATAGTAAGAGACATAAATATTTACAAAAAAGAAATTTCTGTTCTCCTTTTTTTCTTCTTTAAGATGAAGGCGAGCATGGCTCTCCACAACTATTTCATATTTTTTTAACTCTTTATGCACTTTAAAAATGTTATTTTATTCCTACAAAATATAAGCAATAAATAAAATGAATCAATGCTAATGATAAATTCTATTTTTTCAATGATTTACATTATTTTTAAGAAAATAAAACTGTTCACATTGTTTAGACTGTTGTCCTCATCATTGCCATACTCCATATATAGTGGGGAGGTGGTAAAGACTGAGTAAGATATAGAGAGAGTGAAATCTATTCCAGCAGAACTCTGACAGCCGAGTTAATAATCATTAATTGGTATATGCTTGCACTACTGTCTTTGTAATATATTTGTTTAACACTATTCCGTCTTTTTGTCGTTATTTCTGGCCCCAGCGGACCACAACTACATATGAACGTTGTGGCCTTAGCATATATATGTGTGTGACCGTTTGCACATGTATACGCATTTAATTTTAGCTTGTGTATTTGCGTAAGTATATATCTAATTCTGTTTATATGTTCATGCATTGAAATATGATTAGGTCTGTCTCGATCTCATTCATTCAAGGCTGGTCACGTTATGAATTCGCCTTGACTGTATCCAATATGTAGCAATTTAGTCTGTGTACAAATAGAGCTTTAAAATTTAACAGACAAATTGACAAGTCGATAAAAGCTAAATTTTGTAATTTGTGTATGTATATTTGCGTGGATATATTAATCTGTATATGTGTTTGTCTGCCAGTATTTGTGAATATACTCGTCTATATTTCCATGTGTGGATGTTTGTAGGTTTATTTATGTATGCGTTCTTTCTCTTCCTCGTTTAATGTATGAATTACTTTCTAAATGAATTACTTTCTAAATCTAATAAATTGTTAAACTTTGAAATTTTTTGAAAATATAGCAACAATAATAAAGTAGATATAATAGTTAATTAATAATGCTGATCTCAATCTAATCAAATATTAATACTTATGCCCCCAAGATTATTTTTAAGTCTGTCCACATATTCTCCAAATTAGAAATTGCTTTACTCTGATTGGTTCACATTGTACATACAACAATACCTCCCTGATTAAAGGGGTTTTGCTTGTTTTTAACCTTTTAAAACCATTCAATTTAAACTAAACCACATCACTTGACAATAGACAAGAAGTGTTGAAACAAAATAGCAACTTTTGTAGTGATATTATAACATATCCATGTTATAATTTATGAATAAATATCATTAGCTCTACTTTGTATTGAGCACTTTTTAAGAATAGTGTTTCTTTAGACAAGGAATATTATTCCATCCATACGTACCCTATACTCGTATATATATATATATATATATATATATATATATATATATTGAAACAAATATATGATTGTAGAGAAGAGGACATATATAGAAAAAATTATGTACATGTTCTAAAACATAATTTATAATAAATATTCACATCTCTATACATCATATATCGAGCACTGTTTTAAATCAATGTTTTGGACTGGAAAAATTTTTCTTTCCTCGTTCTGTACTCACTCGGATATATATATATATGTGTGTGTGTGTGTGTGTGTGTGTGTGTGTGTGTGTGTGTGTGTGTGTAAAAATATACTCGTCAGTGTACTTTCTAATTACTTGTCCAACCTTTTCTCGCCAAATGTTGTGCTTCACGAGTGATGTTTTTTCTGAGGTTCGTACAACGCTTCATAGAATTCAGTCACAACGAGTTTGAAACTCACGAGATTATTTTACCTCTCTTTCTTTAAATGAATGATTGTGGATCTAGTTAGAGAATTTGCTTGGGCATCATTGAGATTACTCCGGTTGTGGGGACTTAAAGATTCATTATTTGTGTAGGCGTTTGCTCTTATTGCAGATTTTTCGACCTCAGACTTTTTGATGAGGAACGAGCTTCCTATTTATCCACTGAAAGAGACATACTGGACGTTTTAGTTTGACTTTTAGTTCCCATATTGTTCGCCTCGATTAACGCCTGTGGTTTGTTGTGGTTTGTTATTCAGTTTTCCTTCTCCTAGATTGGCTGCCAAGAGACAAAAACGCGACTGGAATTCAAACAGAAAGACGTTGGCAAAAAAGATTTGTTATGGTTTATAAAATGGTGAGTGTTCTAAAAATAGAAAAAGATAGACACACTGACGCCAAGAATTCACAATTGGGCAGCAAATAAGGAACCGTTTCTTTTTGGTAGGAGGAGGAGTAAGAGTAAGAGTAAGAAGTAGGAGTTAAGGACAGTAGTTTTGTGTATGAGATTTAAAATGGGGAAGACGCTAGGCAGTTGACCACTAGAGTCCAGAAGGGTTAGGTTCCTTTACTACTAGCATCCCACAGTGAAGAGAATTTAATTAGTCTGCTCCTGTATCCACACAAAAATTAAAGGTTGTAACTTGGTGTAAAAACCTAAAGTTTTATACCAAAAATAAACATCATTAATTCAAGTTTGTGTTATCTTCTAATTATACCAAAACGAAGCAACACAACAGTGGTGATCCCGACATACGAACAGAAAGCAACCTCATATACAAAATATATATATACACATATAAAAGGATAAATGGAGCAGACAGGAGAGGAAACGATTCATCAAGTCAATATCAAGGCACTAGAATTCATGGAAACTGCTGTAAATGGATAGTTTACGATATTAGAAGCTCAGTTTCATTTGCGAAATGTGACAGCGTCGAAAACAAAGTTTTATACAGTGATATCGTCGTTACCAGCCGAAGAAGTGGGGGAACTACCAAATGCTACCCTCGCATCACAAGACTACGAGGAATTAAAACGGACTCTGATAGAAGCTTACGAACACACAAAACAGGAGCTTCTAGAAAAATTAATGTCGGCTACGACTATTTCAGCGCGACGGTCGACATATTTGCACGAAATGCTATCCGTAGCTAAACGGATAGTTATTAACAACGACATTGTGAGACACAAATTCCTGCAGGCATTACCGTCAACAATAGATTTAAACCATACCCAACTTGGCAGGTTAGCAGAAGAACTGATGCCATTATTGAATAACGATAAGGCATTTGTTGTTCAGCGACCCTTATCTACTAAGAATATCTCACAAACAAATTATAAAGGAAAATACAGTGCCACTAAATGTCAGGCCGCATCGGAATAACCAAAAATTTGCAGAGCACATATTTATTTCGCCAATAAAGTAAGAACATGTAAACCTTGGTGTAAATGGCCCAAAAAGCACAATCTACAAATGTTGCCTAGTTCCCGACCAGCAACACCTACGGAAAGTGATTCGGAAAACTAATAGGGCGGACAAGTTCAGTCCCACGAGGTTCGCCGCTATTAGAAATTACCGCAAAATTAGGGGCTACCAAATTAAAATTTATTGTAGATACTGGCGCAAGTATCTCAATATTACTAACTTCTGAAGTAAATGGTATTACATTAAAACTGACTCTCATATCACTATCCACTGCAAATGGGGAGAAAATAAAATGCTACAGACAAGCGAGTTTGGAAATTGGAATACCCAGTTTAAGGAGATCTTTTACTTGGACATTCGTGATCGCTGATATCACCAACCCATTCCTTGGACTGGATTTCCTCAACAAGTTTGGTCTAATAGTAGACTGAAGTAACAAAACCATTTACGATCCTACAACAACCCAGAGAAAGAGTTTAAACATATCTGCATCAGCGGTGAATCTAGTCGTAAATGAAACGGAGCTCCCGTCATTCATACGGAACATGATTAAAGAAAAATATCCGAACCTAATCACACCACTTAAAAACAGTAACAAAAAACACTGCGGCGTCTACCACAGAATTGACACAGAAAGTCATACGCCAGTATTTGCAAAACCCAGGCGGCTTAATGTAGACAAACTGGAAGCCACACGTAGCGAATTTAAAACCCTACAAAAAGACGGAGTGATCTCCCTTTTCAAAAGTGAGTGGTCTAGCTCACTACATATAGTATCTAAACAAAGCGGAGGATTTAGATGTTGTGGAGACTATCGTTCTCTCAATAGCATAACCAAGACTGACAGGTACCCTATACCAAATATAAACTCTTTTTCAGCAAAACTTGCGAACAAACGACGATTCTCCAAAATCGATTTGATTTCAGCCTACCACCAAATTAAAATGCATCCGGACGATGTAGCAAAAACTGCTCTCACCACCCCATTTGGTCTTTATGAATATAATTATATGCCGTTTGGATTAAAAAATGCGTCAGCTACATTTCAACGGTATATGGACAAAACTTTTGAAGACATTGATTGATGACATTTTAATTTTCAGCAATGATGAGATTTCTCATAAAAAAGACATTGAAACACAATTTAAAAATTTCAGCCACAAAATCTGTTTTCAATGTGACTTCCCTAGATTTCTTAGGCTCTCATATTAGCGTAGATGGCATTAAACCTACAACTAATAAAATAGAAGACTTAAAATCTTTTCCTTACCCTAAGGACGCAAAAGGGCTACGCAGATTTCTTGGAATGGTAGGATTTTATAGAAAATTAATACTAAAATTTTCAGAGATAGTCTTACCCCTATCTGAGAGAATGAGGTTATCCCCTAAAGGCTCGTTCACATTAGATGAATCTGAACGACAATCTTTCAATTCTGTAATTAAGGAACTTAATGATACATCCTCATTAGCTCACCCTGAACCTTATTGTACAAATTATCAATTAGTCACTGACAGTAGTAATTATGCTGTCGATGCGGCTTTGCACCAAATGGTAGAAGGAAATCCAATACCGATCGGATTTTTCTCTAAAAAATTAACACAAACACAAATGAGATATTCTACATTCGATCGCGAACTTTTAGCAGCTTATTTGTCAGTGCTGCAGTTCCGTCACCTCATAGAAGGTCGCCAAGTGCTACTTTTAACTGACCATAAGCCATTGTGCGGTGCATTTTATAGTTTAAACCCCACTAAATCAGACAGACAACAACGACAATTAGCTATCCTGACAGAATTTATTTCAGATATTGAACATGTAGTCAGAATATAGTTGCTGATTGTCTATCCCGACCAACTCTTGCTGTACAAATAGATGCGTGTGATTTACCTGCACTTGCAGAAGCACATAAATTCAATTTTTCAGGACTTAAAAAAATTCACCATACCTGGAGATAACCAATTTATATGGTGTGACTTATCAACGTCTTACCCCAAACCTTTTGTTCCATCTAAATTGCGTGAGTCCATATTCTATAGTATCCATTCCATAAATCACCCTGGCATTAAATCATCCATTAAGATTATTAAAGCTAGTTATTACTGGCCAAACATGGATAAATCAATCAAAAACTTTTGTGCATCATGCACAGCCTGCCAACAAGCAAAGGTCTACAAACATACAAAATCACCTATACATACATTAGGAATACCATCAGCTAGATTTCACGCAGTCCATATAGATATAGTAGGACCACTCCCACCAGCAAAAAGCCCAAATAGCAGTTATATCAGCCCGTATAGATATATCCTCCATGTATTGACCGCACAACTCGTTGGGTAGAAGCACAACCCATCAGCGAAATCACTGCAGCTAGTGTAGCTGAGACTTTTATAAACATGTGGGTCACACGTTGGGGTGTCCCGCTGCATATAACCGATAGAGGCCGACAATTTGAAAATGAGTTGTTTAGTGAAGTAGCAAAAATAATAGGTATTTATAGACTACGTACAACACCTTATCATCCTCAGTGTAATGGTTTTATTGAGTGAATGCACACGATCATTAAAACTGCTATTATAGCACGAAAAGAGTCCTGGCTCTCAGCTCTTCCAATAGTACTTCTTGGGATTCGCAGTATGCCCAATAGCTCTGATTTTTCTCCTTTTTATGCTGTTACAGGCACACAATGTTTGCTACCACAGCTACTAATAGATAGCACAAGCGAGGAGGCTATAACTCAAAAGTTCACAAGAGATTTACATAAAACCATGTCAGAAATTGATGTGAGAGACTTCACCAAAAGAGTTAATAAGTCCGCAAAATCTTATGTCCCAGAACAACTTCAAACTTGTGATAAAGTTTGGATTAGAGTGGATCGTGTTCGAAGACCACTGAAGGCACCCTATTCAGATCCCTACACAGTCCTTCAGCGAACACCTCAATATTTTCTGGTTAAGATAAATAATGATATGGATACTCAAGTTTCTGTGGACAGGTTGAAACCATATATAGAAGTACAAAAACAAATAGTAGAGAAACAAGTAGAAGAAAAGATGAATAAAAACAAAACGATCCAGAACAAGAAATAAATACAAGAAATAAAAAAGATTCTCCCATGATAAATACAAAATCTTGTTCAGGTCGAAAGGTTTACTGGAAGAAATATAACGAGTACTATGAGGAGTAGTACACTCCGTTCTAAAAGGAGAACTTCTGTTATGGTTTATAAAATGGCGAGTGTTCTAAAAATAGAAAAAGATAGACACACTGACGCCAAGAATTCACAATTGGGCGGCAAATAAGGAACCGTTTCTTTTGGGTAGGAGGAGGAGTAAGAGTAGGAGTAAGAATTAGGAGTTAAGGACAGTAGTTTTGTGTATGAGATTTAAAATGGGGAAGACGCTAGGCAGTTGACCACTAGAGTCCAGAAGGGTTAGGTTCCTTTACTACTAGCATCCCACAGTGAAGAGAATTTAATTAGTCTGCTCCTGTATCCACACAAAAATTAAAGGTTGTAACTTGGTGTAAAAACCTAAAGTTTTATACCAAAAATAAACATCGTTAATTCAAGTTTGTGTTATCTTCTAATTATACCAAAACGAAGCAACACAACAGATTCAACAAAACAAAACATTATTATACAAGAGCATTTTGTTTAAGAAAAAAATTAAAACAAAATAAATTTAATTTTAAAAATGTTATTATTATTATGTTGTCATTTTTCATCATATTTCGATTTCTGCTATGGTCGCACTAACTACAAAGTCTGCAGGAAGACCTAAGGCTGGTCGTGCTGTGTTGTTATGGCTCCATTTCATGTTTTTTCTATCTCCCCGAAACACCCCTAGCGTTGCATAGACAAAGTTCTCCTTAGTGTGTGGGCTGCACTTAACAAGACAAGTTTTTGTATATCTCTTAAGCTGGGGTTTCCAGGTATTCTTTCAATGTGTTGTTTTGTTACATTTTTTATCATTCCAGGTGCACCTACTATCACTGGTATTTTTCTATTTCAATTTTCAGGTCTTTATATTTTGAGAGTTTTTTCGAATTCCTTGGTTGCTATGTTACAATCCGCTGGACAAGCCATATCAATTAATAATCAAGTTTTTTCTTTCTGGTTTTTAACAATAATGTCCAGCCTATTTGCTTCAGTTTTTTTGTTTGTGTAGATGGTGTAATCCCATAGAATGGTGACACCTTCTATTTCTGTAACTGGAGCTGCGTAGTGTTCATACCAGTGTTTGTTTACATATTTTCCATAGTGTTTGCATATTGTCCAATGTAAATATTACCCCACTCTATCGTGATGATTTTGATATTCATTTGGAGCAAGTACAGAACATCCTGATATTAGATGGTCTATTGTTTCTTGGTATATATCACAGAACCTGCATTTTGGATCCACATTATTATGTATAATATTTGCCTGAAAGTTCCTAGTGAAAAGACTTTGGTCTTGCACTGCAAGAATAAAGCCTTCAGTCTCAGATTTTAATCCAGATGCACGTAACCATCGATGAGTATTAACTTTATCAACATTGGCACGTTCTGGATATTGGCCATGCAGAGGTTTTTCGTGCCAGCGTTGTTCCATCTGTTCAAGAGCTTTATCCTTGGCTCTCTTTTTCATATTTTTGCTGCAATAATGATTCTTGGCTTCTGTTTTGCTTTTCTACAGAATCTACTAAATGTAAATCTGTCTTCTTTCATTATTAAATATTATTTCTTTCTGTTTTCATGTTGTTTGTTGTTTCTATGTATGTTAGTAAGCCAATAGTTGTTGTCTTGTATAACAATTCTAGCTGAATAAGACTTCTTCCACCTTTACGAGGTATGTATAGACGGTCTACACCAGGCTTTGGATGATGCATTTCATGCTTAGAAAAAAGCTTTCTTGTTATAGAATCCATTCGTCTGATGTCGTTTAGAGTCCAGTTCAAGATGTTGAAGCTATATTACACCACTGGGATAGCAAGGCTATTAATGGCCATAATTCTCTTCTGAGAATTCAATTCAGTTTTTAATATCAGTGGTAGTCTTCTATAGTACTCTTTACGCACTTTTCTTTCATTTTTACGGTGAATGTTTTCACTCTCATTTACAGCTAGGTAGGTACCTCCACAAAATCGCTGAAAAAACAGCATAGTATGAAGGAAAAAGGCCCCAAACTAAATAAAAACAAAGTTTTATCGGCAAAATGTTTATATTATCATTAAGAGGATAGATCAAAGCATTTTTAATTATTTTTTAATTATTTCTAACACGTTCGAAATTTTTGTAGAAACTCTTTTTTTTTCTTACGTCAGTTAGTCAGTCAGTTAAGTGCCATACGTGAAACACGCGTGGGCGATCATGTCTCGAAAGAGATATGACTGACTGGGCAGAAGATTATCCCGCAGTAGGTTGCCATTGCTTTCTGCAGTAGACTGGTTGCCAGCCAAGGCTATATAACCCAATCTGTCCTATTATTTAACCCATAACTGGAAGGAAGTGACAGATCAATACCTTTCCCAAGAGTATTTGTGCGTAAGTGAATGCAATGCAGTGCGAGACCTAAATTGACGCAACGTTTATTAAGTAAAAAAAAAACGTAATATTGCACAATGTACTTTTTTGACCGTGAAAGACACATTAATTTGGCAATTCTTGCAAAAATCAAATAATGATCGGATTTTGATGAAAATTTCAGGACTTATTTATAATTGACTGAAATCAATTTTAAAGTAATTATTTTGTATAAGATATTGGTAAAAATATTTTTTACATATGTTCCCCCCCCCCCCCACACACACACATACACCAATTAATTTCCAGAATTGCTTAAAAATTCGACAACAGGCAGCAATAAGCCTAATATAATTAAATTCAGGAGACATTGGGGAATGCTAATCAACATTTTTTTCTCCACTTAGTTCCCGACTTTCTAAAAAATAGGTCCGAATTGCGAAAAATGCAATAACTATGCCAATTTTTATGTGGATAAACTTCTTATTGCTTTTATGATCAATATAAATTAGGCATATCATAGTCTGAAAAGAAAAAAAATGAATAATTAATTTTTACAAGAATTATTTTCATTTTTTTTTTAATTTTTAATTATATATAAAAAATTATATATAAAAAGTTTCAAAATTATTGTTAAATTTCTTCCTCTATTGGGCCGGCTAGGGTATGTAATTAATGCATTAAGACTACAATTACTAATCGAAAATTTAAAAGCTTAATACAAATGATTGACCCCGTCAATTAAAAACATTTTAATTGTGTGCATTTTGATTGCTCGTATCTTTATTTTACGGGTGGCCGTACCTGATATCATTAAAAGGCCACGTGATTCAAGGATGTGCGTTGTGGTGCATTGGATATCGGCTTGGAACGAGAAATCGGGGAGCCGAGTTCGAATTCCAGCTGAATTCATTGCATTCACTTACGCGCAAATACCCTTGGGAAAGGTATTAATCCGCCTATTCCTTCCAGTTATGGGTTTAGTAACAGGACAGATTGGGTTCTATAGCCTTGGTCGGCAACCAGTCTACCACAGAAAGCAATGGCAACCTAATGCAGGATAATCTTCTGCCCAGTCAGTCATGTCTCTGTCGAGACATGATCGCCCAAGCGTGTATCACGTATGGCACTTAACTGACTGATTCAGCGGTTGTCTTCCCTTACATAAAAAATTACATTCGTATATTTTTATCTCCTTCGGCCTCCCTACTTTAGCCTTCCTCCGGTTTACCGAATATTTCAGAGAGTAAGCAAGTACAAATTGTTTGAAATCAGATAAAGGTAAGTTTTAATTACAAAAATTGATTCAGTAACGTGCCAGCAACGTATATTTTATTTTTGCCAGATTTTTAAAACAGAAATGAGGCTCTTGTTTACATAAATGTGTCGATCAATCTGGCGGTACGTTTAAATTTTTTTTTTAATCTGAAAAATTTTAGATTCCAATCAGAGATTAAATTTAGTAATTCCAGTAAACAAAATACACTGGCGTATTTTAAAGCAAAATTATTTTGCTTTAAAATACGCCAGTGTATTTTGTTTACTGGAATTACTAAATTTAATCTCTTGACTTTCAATTAAATCTAATTTTAGCTACAAAGTTCTTAAGGAATGATTTTTCACAGATAAAAGCGACCAGTATTCACAACAGTAGTTTTCAAAAATCGTAAACGCAAAACACAGAGGAGCTAAAACAGGCTAATCGGCGTAAGAAGAAAGGGAAAAAATCCGTAAGTGGATTTTTTTCTTTAACCAAAGTGAGTTTCTGTTTTTCCTTCTTTGTGGAAAGAAGAAATAAATAAGTCGTTATTTTTTTACAGAACAAGGGGAAAAAGCATTTTTTGACCGCCGTAGCTATAAACCTTATGTACGTGAATAACGTATTGTGAAAACAAAAGAAAAAAAGTGAGTTTTTTTTTTCTCCTCTCCTCGTGGCAACAGATAGCTTGTGTTATAATTAAATTACGTTGTAAACATGGAGGACTTTAAGACAACCATGTTGGAACTAATGAAAATGCAATTCGAGCAGCAACAAAAAAATGAGGACAGACAGATTAAGCTCGAAAAGAAACAATTAGAAATTCAACAGAAAAACAAAACAAAAGCAACTCAAACTACAATAATTACTACCTCGACTAGTGACAAATAAAGAACAAAATTCTGAAAATGAATCGGCATTCTCGCAAAATGCTTTATGGACCTCAATCGAAGACTTCACTAATGCACCGGACGAAGACAAAACCTTCGCGGCTTACTTCAGAAGATATGAAGATTTATATGAGATTGATTGCGGAAATTGTCACACGCGAAAAAAGTGCGTCTACTACTTAGTAAACAAGGGTCAAGCGAACACACTAAATTCGTAGACTACATTCTACCGAGGAAAACGAATGAGTTGACTTTTGGGGAAGCCGTGAAACTTTTTACGGAATTATTCAGTCCGAAAAATTTGCTATTCCACAAAAGGTAAAAATGTTTAAATTTAACAAAAAAGGATAGCGAAGACTATATAACACTCACTTCTGTAGTAAACAAACACTGCGATGACTTTAAGTTATCTGAACCCAGCGCTGACAATTTTCAATGTTTGATATTCGTCCAAGGCCTGATTTCGACTAAAGACGCGGAGATCAGACGGAGAATTCTAACAAAACTTGAGAATGAACCAGAATTAGCTGAGAACTGTCAGAGACGTATGAGCGTAAAAAAGGACTCGAAAGATATCAAAGCGTTGCTCACATGCCGAAAGTACAAGGAAAAACACGTTTTTGCCCCCCCCCCCAAAAAAAAAAACAAACTAATTACTTTACTACAAAAATTCAAACGAAACCTCAGAAGAAACCACCACTTAGTCCATACTGCTATAAGACTTGTCTATCGTGCAATAAAGTGGGACATAAAAGTTCGCACTGTTGAACAAAGAAAGAGAAGAAAAGCTGAGTGTGAGCCACTAGAATTGACAAAGCGGACGGGATAAATATACGAAAATACGTATAAGTAGAAATGTTAAACAAAGAGAATCAGATTACACTTGGATTCTGGATCCGATTTAACCATTATTAGCCTACAGACATGGAAGAAATTAAACAAACCGACCATGTTGAAAACAGATAAAATAGCCAGGTCGGTAACAAGAATAAAAATCAAATTTGAGGGGGAGATTATCACAAATGTGACGTTCAACGGAATGACCAAGAAATTAAAGATGTTTGTTCTAAAAATACGGAAAATTTATTCGGAACTGACTGTATGCAGAAATATGATCTCTGGGATTTACCGATAAATACGTTCTGCCAAAAAGTGGAAAGTTTATCGACCGAGACAGAGAAATTAAAGGAGAGAGTTTCCCCGACATATTTTCAGTCGGCCTCGAGAGGTGTAAAAAAATGAGAGTCAAAATTGAACTAAAAGAAAATGTACAACCCATTTTCAAGAAGAAAAGAAATGTACTTTTTGAATCATTAGAAAAGACAGACAAACAGTTGGATAGACTCGTGGAAACCGGTATATTGGCAAAGGTAGAATATTGTCAATGAGCCGCACCTACGGTTTACGTGAAAAAGAAAACGGGAGAGATACGAGTATGCGCTGACTTCTCGACAGGATTAAAGGCAGCGATTAAATATTATCACTATCCTCTCCATAGTCCAGATGACGTATTCACCATGTTGAATGGAGGAAAATTTTTTTCAAAAATGGATCTTGAGCAAAACATACCTACAAATACCAGTAGACAAGGAAAGATCGAGTTTGTTAACCCATAGAGGGTTAAATAAGATCCAGAGATCAGCATTTGGGATCAAGGTCGCCCCGGCGATATTTCAGCAAATAATGGACACTATGCTAGGCGGACTGGATTTCACGAGCGCACACCTTGATGACATCCTGATAAATAGCAAAAATATTAAACAACACTGGGAACACGTTCAAGAAGTCTTCACGCGGATACAAAATCTTAAAGGTGGAGGAAAATAAATGTGACTTCCTCATGAAGGAGATAACATACCTGGGTCATATTAATGACAAAGAAGGAAGAAGACCAGACCCAGAAAAAGCTACGGTAATAAAAAAAATATGCCGGCTCCAAAAAATAATTTACTAAACTTTTGGGGCTTAGTAAATTATTATCAACAGTTTATACCTAACATGCACAAATTACGAGCATTCTAAACAAACTGTTGAAGAAGGAAAAGGTTTAGGAATGGTCATCCGAATGTCAGAAAACTTTCGACAAAATCATTAAGACTCTAACAGCAGATTTATTTTTAACGCATTATGATCCAAAATTGGAAATAATAGTCGCGAGTGACGAGAGTTCCTATGGTGTTGGGGCATGTATACTTCATAAAATGCCGGATGGGACACTAAAACTCA
Source organism: Ascarosepion bandense (assembly GCA_037127315.1). Classification (NCBI taxonomy): domain Eukaryota; kingdom Metazoa; phylum Mollusca; class Cephalopoda; order Sepiida; family Sepiidae; genus Ascarosepion; species Ascarosepion bandense. The sequence goes on along the minus strand of JBBBDQ010001284.1, from coordinate 832,030 downwards.
TCGCGCATGCGTCAAGAACGTTACTACCAGCCGAAAAAAATTACTCACAAATCGAAAAGGAAGTTATGGGGATTATTTTTACGGTTACGAGATTCCACAAATATATTTACGGCAGATTCTTTTCCTTACAGATGGACCACAAGCAGTTACTGACAATATTTGGATAAAAAAAAGGCCTACCTGTCTACACTGCTAATAGATTACTAAGATGGGGGACGATTCTATTAAATTATAACTTCAAATTAGAGTATCTTCCATCAAACAAAATCAGGCATGCAGACGCTCTTTCGAGACTAGTATAAAAAAACGGAGCCATCAGAAGATTCCGTAATTGCAGCTTTACGAGATGTTCCAGATATTAGAACATTATTATGCAGTACAATTCGAAACCTCCCAGTCACCTTACAGGAAATAAGAAACGAAGCAGTGAATGATGAATTTATAAAGGAATCGAAAACAAAATTTGCAGAAAAAGATAAGCATATCTCAGACAGTTTTTCGTTATGTGATAATGTTCTGCTATATATTGAAAGAGTAGTAATCCCGAAAACGCTACAAAGGAGAATCCTCAAGGATTTCGACATTGGCCACCCAGGAAAGAACAGAATTAAATCATTAATGCGAAGTTCTGTTTACTGGCTAAACATGGATCAAGATATTGTACATATGGTGGACAATTGCAAGGGCCGTTCCTTAGCAGCCAAGGCACCTCTGATCACTCATAAGCTATGGCCTAAGACAGATCGACCGTGGTCGAGAATCCATGCAGATTTCGCAGGTCCATTAGAGGGTTTCTATTACTTGATTGTAGCAGACAGTTACAAAAATGGCCAGAAGTATTTCGTTGTAGAAAACCTTCTGAGACGACAATAAATTGCCTCCACCAGCTGTTTGCTCGCTTCGGAGTAGTAGATTGTCTAGTCACCGACACAATTTACATCTGCGGACATTCAAGAATTTTTGAAACCTTTCAGGTGAAATCTCCGCCATATCACCCAAGGTCAAACGGTCAAGCGGAGAGGTTTGTAGATACACTAAAAAGAACACTAAAGAAAGCTTATGGCGTACCAACAGAAAAGCATTACAACAGTTCTTACATGTGTATAGAATTACACCGAACAGTACTATCGACAGCGGAAGAAATGTTTGCCCGAAAAATTAGATCGGTATTCGACAAGTTACTGCCGAAACAGAAAAATCACCAACATCGTTTGTACCGAAAATAAAAGTTTAATTTTTAGGAAGTTTTTTTTTTCAATGTTCAAAAGCAACACTTCCTTGTGGGAGGCAGGTACAATAGAGAAACGGATCGGGAACATGATTTACATCATTCAGGGTCCGAATTTCTCACATAAAAGGCATTTAAATCAAATCAGAAAGAGGTTGTTAGAGGATTCTAACGGTCTACATCAGGAAGAGGAGGAAGTAATGGACACAATATTTGATACAATTTTTGACACGATATGCAAAGGCTTCAAGCAGTTTCAGAACCACAGAAATCTAGCAGAAAAAAATTATGGAGCATTTGGTGATTAATCCGAAGAGGAAAATATTAGAGACCCCTGCGAGGTAAAAGCTTAGAAGTGGGGTGTCATGGGCCTTTACCAGTAACTCCAGAATTATATCTTCCTAACACTGTATATATTACGCCTCTCAAGAGAAAAAGAGAGAGAGTCAAGTTGGTAGTAGTTCGACCCAAACCAGACTGACAATCACACTAACACCTTCCACATTTTGTATTGTCATTTCTTGTTAATAATTATTTGTTATTTTTACCATTGTGATTGTGTTGTTCTTTTCGGACATTAACCTGGTCTATAACAGTTAAATTACAACTTCAGGTATAACCCCATGAGTAGATATTTCTGTTATATATATAGAGAGATCCGTAGACAAATCTGTTTCGCTGTATCACAGCTCATCAGTACGGTTAGACATCCGATTGCTTTTATCCAAAATTGAAACCCGACCAAATGGGCGTCAGTCAGCGATTCTACCTCTGAGCTATGGGCGCTCGGTAGAAGGAGACAGACTTTTTAGCGTATGATGTATCATAGGCCAGACGTTAGAGTGCTCTAATTCATTACTGAATGAGCGATGCGTAAGTGCTAGAGTAACTACTGTATATATATACATATATATATGTATATATATATATATTGTGCATTTGGACAACAATCTCTCTTTTATACAGGCTCATTAAAAATGACAGAGAAGGTATTATCATTAAGTTTTTATATAATTTTTCATGTGTTCGTATAATTTTTTTTCTTTTCTGACCACAATATTATAAGAGTTGTCCAAAGGTTTTGTACTTTCGAGGGCTTTGGTCTATACTTTTAGCCATTATGAAGAATTAATTTTGTTTTACATGTGTAAAGTTTATGTATATAGAAAGCGCTCGAAAGTATAAAATCTTTGGACAATTTTCATATAGTTTGAGGTCTTATACGCGTGAAAAATTATATAAAAACTTAATGATAATACCTTGTCTGACATTTTTAATGAAACACACACACACACACAAATACATACACACACACATACTATATATATATATATATATATATATATATATATATATATAGTACTTATTTAAAATTATTCTGTAGAACATGTTCAAATTGCTATCTACTACAAAGTGCGCATTTTGTTTCGACGCTATTTTTAAAGAGAAATGGAAAATTCGCTTTCTTATATTGGCAAACTTTTGTGTGCGAGGTAAAGGGGTTAGGAAAAATGAGAAACTAGAATGGGAAATCATTAAAGGGACATTGGGGAAATAAAAATTAATAAATAATAAATAAAAGGAGGAAAACGAGAGAGAAAGAGAAAGAACTAAATGATACATGCTGAAAGGCTCAAAGAAAATCGCCAGGTTTAAAAGTAGGAAGTAAAATATAGTAAAATATAAAATAAAAGTAAAAATATAAAACAGCCAATTAATGACCGGGTGTCGGAGCTTAATAAAGAGGAAATTTTCCGTCTCCCTTCAAAAAAATCGTTTACTACATGATAAGACATTGTCCTTTCAATGGCGAAACAAAATGTTCACTTTGTAGTAGACTGTAATGTGAACATGTTCTAAAGTATAATTTAAAATAAATACTCATAGCTCTATTTCATATTGAGCACTTTTTAAATTAATGTTTTGAACATTGTTAATATTTTCTTCGTTCCTTAGTCATATATATATCAGCATGCGGTGTGGGTATAGAAAAATCCAAAGGAGTATCCTGTACATACAGCGGTATGATAATTCTCTAAGACAGCTCTAAATATATATGTATATAGAGCAAATATAAGAAAAATTAAGGCAGACACGTTAATTTATAGTAAATCGGAAGGGTACACCTATTTTAGGCGAACCTTCATCAGCTTCCGTCTTTATTGTACAAAGGAATTTACACGAATGAAATTCACAAAAACCTCAAAAAAAATAAACTAATAAAAATAACGGTCGCTCCCTTAAAAGAGAAACTTTAAGAAAAAATACATCATTACATCAGTTCGGCGAACACACACACATATATTCACACATAAGCATATATATACGCAACATATAATCAAAGAAAACGCGCAGGGGCGGATATCAACAAAAGCTCAAAGATAGATTCAGCCTGTCAGCCAGACCTCTGGCCCGTAGATTTGAAACGTAAAGAAAGTGGGTTAGGTGAGAGAGAGAGAGAGAGAGAGAGAGAGAGAGAGAGAGAGAAATTTAAAAAGAAAGAGGAAGTATCATATATCGTAAACGAAAAAGGAAGAAGAAGAAAGAAGAGAGGAACAAACCCAAAATAGAAAGAAAAGATGATAGGAGAAAATGAAAAGGTAATAAATAAATAAATAAATTAGGCTTGCTTTGGTTGGGAGTTGCAGAACTAAGGTTGGCTAGACTAGAAGTTGTTACTCTGGAGCTGGCTTGATCAGTGGTAGTAAGTTTCGGGTTATCAGTTTGTTTTTTATATCTAGATAAAGTTCTTCTATTGTAGGAACTGATTATACTTTCTATATTTTTAGTGCACGAATAGCTAATGTTTAGGGTTTTTCTGTTAAATATTCTATGAAGGGACTAGAGTTGCTAAAATTTTTATCTACGAGTTTTAGAAAATATTTACGTATATTAATATTGCATAATTTGCAAAATGGTGGGTTGAACTATTTATTAAAAACAGAAATAATTGTTGTTCCAACGAGAGAATTTGGTATAGGAGAAAAAGAGCGAGAATCAGTGAACGTTTTGTTTAAAGTGTAGATTTATTGTTGCTATTATTATTAATATTACTTGCTTTTTGCATGATATATTCAGTGTCCATAATGGTATTTGTGTCGCTACACGTGTTTCAAGTCTAAAGTCAACTATTACCTATTTATAGACGATACCTTGGCCATCAGAAAACAAACGGATTTCGATATGTGAAGTCACAAGTTTATTCGCCTAGAGAGTTGATAAATAGGTAAGTCAAGTGGTGGGCAGGTCAGGGACGTCATTGTTGGGTAATGTTTCTATAAGTCTAAATTTCCATTCGAATTCACTAATGATCTTTTTAGGTCTGTAATGTTACGTTTTGGTGTGGGACAGAATTTTATACCTAACTTTAGAAGGTTTCTTTCCTTTTCTTTTAAAGGATATGAGGAAAGATTAATAATAAAGGTTTTTTTTTTAATTAGTCTTTTCCTTTGGATCAGATGTTCTAAAAATGTTTTCTAGTCGGTGAGGTACCGCTATTTATATGTTTTGAAAGTGGTGGTAGGTGTTTGGGTTGAAAAATGTGGTGCTGGCATATCTGGGTGATCTTGGGTGGATGAGTGTATTTCGATAGTGAGATTTGTAGTAGTGTCGCCCATTTTGTGTTTTGGGGAATGTTTTGTAGTTGTGTTTGTTTTATGAAATAGTGACCCGTTACGTGAGCTTGTTGGTGGGTGGCCTGGTCCGTTTTGGTAGGTGTATTTTATAGGCGAATATGCAGGTGCGTGAATATTGAAATTATTATCAAGTAGTTGTTTGTTGTGTAGCTCCGTTAATTGCGCAACTTCACCCACACAAAGCGAGCGGCGGTGACGGAATCCCAGTCATAGTACTGAAGAAATGTGCCCCAGAACTCTCCTCTGTCCTCTCTAAACTCTATAACCTCTGCCTATCTGCTTCCTGCTTTCCTGCCTGTTGGAAGTCCTCCTGCGTAGTACCTATATTTAAGAATTCTGGCGAACCCTCAGACCCCGCCAATTACCGTCCTATTAGTCTCCTTCCAATCTTTGGCAAAGTTTTCGAAGCCATTATCAACGCCGAGGTGATTCAGCATCTTATGGCCAACGGGCTTCTCTCTGACAAACAGTATGGGTTTCGCTTCACCAGGTCTACTGCTGATATGCTAACGACCATTACCGAGTACATATACCAGGCACTCGACAAGAATGGCGAAGCCCGAACCGTTGCCTTGGATATCTCCAAAGCATTCGATAGGGTCTGGCATGCTGGCCCCTTGTGCAAACTGCGGAGCTATGGGATAACTGGACATCTGTTTGACCTCATCCAGTCTTTCCTCTCTAACCGCACATTGAAGGTGGTATTAAATGGGCATGCCTCCCAAAACTACCATACAAACGCGGGCGTCCCTCAAGGTTCTATCCTAGGTCCCACGCTCTTTCTGATCTACATTAATGATCTCCCCGACACCATTAGATCCCAAGTTGGCATGTATGACGACGACACAACAATCTACTCCCGCATCGATCAGAAACCAGGTCTGGACGATAAAGTGAACCTCGCTGCCGAGCTTAAAAAGGACCTCCAATCCGTAGTGGACTGGGGTAGGAAATGGCTGGTAAATTTCAATGCCTCTAAAACGAAGCTGTTATCAACTAACCACCATAGACAATCGCATCTACCTCCCATTAGCATGGAACAGGCTAGCCTCCCAAAGAGTAAAATACTACGCCTCCTTGGCCTTACACTCTCGGCGGACCTCAAATGGAATGACTATATTGAATCCATTGCCAAATCTGCTGCTATGCAGGGCCCGGAAATTTTTCCCACCTGAATCTATTCTGCACATATACAAATCTACCATCTGCCCGTGTATTGAATACTGCTGCCATATCTGGTCGGGTGTCCCTGCTGCTCTCCTTGGGCTTCTTGACAAAATACAAAGGAGGATCTGTAACGTGATTGATACTGACTTGGCAGACCGGCTGCAGCCGCTCTCACACCGGCGTGATGTGGCTTCCCTGTGCCTCTTCTACAAGTACTTTCATGGCTTCTGCTCCGATGAGCTTAGATCACTGGTGCCGCCTAAGCACGAATTTACACGAGATACTAGATTAGCAACTAGGTCCCACCCCTTTTACAGTGAAACAAATAAGATGTAACCGTAAATTCTACTCCAACAGCTTCTTTTCTCGCGCTTCCCACCTGTGGAACTCCCTTCCACAAGTCTGCTTTTCCGACAGTTACAATCTCCAGGTGTTTAAATGTAGGGTCAATAGACACCTCCTATCACACTAACTCCCAACTATTCTCACAACACTCTCATTTACCCAACCCTCATTCTCGGTATCCTTACCCGCCTATCACCCACCCTCTGTCATTTCCTATATATTTAATCAGCCTTTCTCCACTCTACGTAGCCCCCTGCACAGTAGTGGCAGTGACATGCCTTGCTCGGGGTGAAACGCTTATAAAAAAAAAATATGACTCTGTGATGTTTGAATGTCTTTATGTGTTATAATAATATGATCTGAAATGCTTATCTCTGTTTTGTTTTTCATATTGGTTTACCAGATATGTGTTTTGTCCAGGGTTTTGTTTCTTACTAAGGACTTGTTTGGTGTATTTTGTTTTCTTATTCTCGGATTCTTCTTGATTTGATCGTGTTTTCATCCATGTTATTTAATTTTCTAGAATTTTCCGGAATTTCTTTTCTTCCGCCTTGCGGAAGATTCCCATAATTCTGCTAAGAATTTTTGTATATCTTCAGGGCATGTGTCTTTTATTTTTGTTAAAAGTGTGCTGTCTATTTCCGTGTATTTTTTGTATAGTTTATTGATCTATATTCTTGTTATACCAATGTTAGTCTGTAATTTGGTTGGGCTGAGAATCATTTTAATTTGTTTTTGCTCCTCCGTATTCTGGGCTGTTATTATTTCTCGAATTTTTTGGTATGAAGGGGTTTTCCCTTCTTTATAATCTCTGTATGTGGCGGCAGTTACCTTGTTTTTGATAGCATTGTAAAATGCTAATTTTCTTTTGTTAATTATGTTGCCCCACACTTTGAGGTTTTGTCTCTTTATTTTAAGTGCTTTCTCCTATATGTATGAGTCGGTAATTTTGTGAAACTGTTCACATCTTTTTTTCATATATTCAACTAGTTTTTCTGTTCTTCCTATTTCTTCTTTGTTTCCTTGGATTGTGATGCGATTTAATATGATGTCCACTTTTTCATTTAATTTGAGGATATCCTCTTTTAGGTGTTTACGTAGATTCAGAGGATGCTCCAAATTTTGTCTTCCGTTCGTGGCAATTTGTTGCTGTAGTCGTATATTAAAAACAGAAATAGTGGTAGTTCCAACGAAAGAAATTGTTATAGAAGAAAAAGAGTGAGAAACCGTGAACGCTTTGTTTAACGTCTGGATTTATTGTTATCATTATATTAATATCACTTGCTTTTTGTAGGATATATTAAGTGTCCATAATGGTATTTGTGTCGCTATACGTGTTTCGAGTCTAAGTAGACTCTAAAGTCTAGTCTAAAGTTGAGTTTAAATTTGGATTGAGGAACACCCAGACGCTAGTATAGAACTAATTTTAGACCACAATTCATTCCAATTTAACAACCAAAATTATATTCAAACAACAGGTACCGCGATGGAGACAAAAATGGCATCGACATATGCAACACTCACACTAGCATATCTAGAAGAAAGCCTATACAACCAAATAGGACATAAATATGGGGAAGACATAAAAACGGAATTCACTAAATCATAGAAGGGATATCAAATGATTGTTTTATCTTTTAGAGATTAACATGCGGAGACATAAATAAACTACACAATCTACTCCAAAACTTGCGCCCCAAAATTAAGTTCACACTAAAATATAGCTATAATGAATTGCCATTCCTAGACATACTCATAAAAAACAATTACATCATCACAGACATTTACCCAACAATACCTCCATTTCATGAGTCACCATACTAAAAGTTGTCTAAAATTTATCCCCTACTTCCTCGCACGACGAATTTGCACAATAGTAGCTGACAAAATCACTCGCCTATAGGAACTCCGAAAAACTCTACAAATAAGAGGATACCACTCTCCACCAATAAACAAGGGTTTCCAACTAGCAGAAGAAATACCATTAGAATTTCCCCGGAATAAAAAAAAAAACAAGAAAAAGAAGAAAACATTCTAGCATACGTTTCCACACACAACATAAGCAACCCAGAATTATTTACAAAGATTAAAACACACATAGAATTACTCAACAAAAATGATAAAATAAAGGAAATCCTAAACACAACTAAATTAATGAAAAGCAAGCGTCAACCGAAAAATTAACCAAAAAACATCAAAATTCGAGTACTACACAGGGGGTCACAAAATGCAACATAATAATAGAAGGAAAACACTTCAAGTTCGAAAACACATCTACATTCGAAATAAAAACGAACCTGAGATGCAACTCTAAAAACGTAATTTATGCTCTAAAATGCGATGAATGCGCAAAAATATATATGTTGGGGCAACACAGAGTTGAATAAGAGAGTAGCCCTGCACAGAAGTAACCTTAAACTAGCCAACAACAGGAAGTTGTACGTCTCCCAACATATACATGAATGCAGTGGAGGTAAATTCAGAGTAATGCCCATCTACCAAAATGCAGATTATGACACACTCATGATACAGGAAGAAATATTTATAAAAAAAATTCAAGCCTTCCCGCTACAAAACAACATGAAAAACCTAAGACAGACACAGACACACGAAATTCAAACGCGAGAAAAAATAAATACACACACACACACACACACACACACACACACACACACACACACACACACACACACACACACACTGAGTTCAAATAGTATACCAAAAACAACAAAAAGAACTAGATGTCCCGTAGAGTAGAATTGAATCAAAATCGCTGTAAACAATTTTGAAGTATAAAGAGGAAATCAAATTTCGCAAGTATTTTCCAAATTTTTCGAATTCTTTCGACGAAAATTGCATGCCGTTGTCAGATACAATAGTTTCCGGCACATCGAATCTTGTAAACAGTTCCTGTAAGATATTTACTTGTCAGCACTCTGCATTTGAAAACGTTTGGCTATTTAGTAAAGCTGCCTATTATGACGTAAAAGTATGTTTCTTTTATCGGCCTATCATAGTCAATATGTAGACGAGACCACGATTTGTCTGTTTTAGGCTACGAGCTGAATTTTATGGGTGGTGCTTTTGCTACTGACGCGCAACTTTTGCACATATTCACCATATTAGTATTGGGTTGCGAATTGGCGATATTACCAGTTATGCGATACTAATATAATCTTTTAAACAACAAATATTAACACGCTGTCGTAGCACGTGTAGTGAAAAAAGGACAAGTTCATGGCAATAACAAATAGGCATTTAATAAAATACAAACAAGTAACAATACATTACGAATGTTTAAGTGTTTAAGTTCCAAACAAGAACAATGCTCAAGTTGTCCAAATGGACGAGAATGTTTTTAGCAAGTGTGGTAAGGAATTACATACCGTTAAGCCAGCAAATGGTCCTCGTGGCTATCCCACTCCAGCCGGGAAGGGAACTGAACCCAGATAAAAAAAAGAGTTCCTCAGAAGGGAAGGCAACTGTTGTTTCCTTAAGGGAAGATAACTATTGTCTCCCTACAACCATATTTTCTATATCTTTATCCATACCCGGTCAGTATACGTAACTCCGCATAAGCGCCTTAATTCTACTCATTCCCGGATGCCCGGTGTGAAAATCTCTTAAAATTTTCTTTGTTAGCACTGTGAGTATGACCATCTCGTCTCCGTAAATCAATATACCATTGCACACTGAAAATATATTATTTGCTTTATTTTTTTGATTCATTAATTAATTTTTTGTACGATTAATAAACTTATCAAATTTTGCTTTTAATTTTATTTCTTCTAAAGTAACTGGAAGTTATTTTACTGTATTGTTATAAAACATATCATTTTACTGTATTGTTATAAAACATATATTGACCTAAAGGAAGCAATGGCCGTCTCTTTTTAGAATAATCCATCCGCATGTGGGATCTCTTTTGTCGGTAAAAATTCCATTTTGAGTGAATAATTTAGCAGTATTGTTGCCCATCTCTGTAAGCGGTTCGCAGTATGCATTGGTATTCCTTTTTTTTTTTTAAACCAAATATTGCTAACAATGGACGATTATCCATTTTCAATATGAATTCTCTCCCGTGAAACTATTTATGAAATTTTTTATCGCAAAAAAAGCTAAAACGTCCTTCTCTATTTGCGAATAGTTCCGGAAGCAGCGTCCTGGAAAAATGCGGTGGACAAAAACGGGGAGAGTTGTCGAAACTATGGGCAACAAGCAATACCAGATACGGTTAGACGGAAACGGTAGAATTACAATACGCAATCGTCGGTTTCTCAGGAAGATCTTACCGGTTGTGGATACACCAGACTATTCGCCCGAACAACCACTCCCACAACCACCTCCACAAAGGCTGAGGCCAGGTGATAGCAAATCTCCAGGTGATATACCTGAAATGATGGACGTAAAGGAGACGGATGATGACGTAGTGATGGCAGACGACGCAGATATGGAGGTGGAAGAAAACCAACACCCGATCAGCCACACACCAACGAGTCCGATCCTGCGATGCAACACGAGGGTGACACGACCACCAAGACCACTATCCCAACAAATGCGAAGACCGACCCACGACTACTCGGAGTCATCCCGACAGGTGACCACAAAACATAGGTATTATAGTCGTGATGGGAGTGGGGCATGTATAAAGAAAGAACGACCGTCGAGACGGTTCCGGAAATAGAACAACATTGGGCTTCACCGGTGGTGTATAAATACGACGCCAGTCTCGGATTAAGTTAGACTTTAAGTGAACTCTACACGTCTTTTTTTTATAACTTATTTAACGGGGCTGTTAATGTATGCGTGTTTGGTATATAGCTATTGTAGTAGTTAGCTAGACCCTAAAATGATTGTACTGATGCCAAGTTAGTAGGTGCGGGCATGTATTTTATCGCATCCGCTCCGATTAGGATCAAGAGTTCCAATTACTTGTCTCAAATATTTGATTTTCGTCAAAAAAAAAATCACATTTTTCTATACTCAATTTAAAACAAAATTCTCTTATTTTTTTTAACACTTCCATTACATGTTTCGCATGCTCTTCTTGATTTTCGCTTTTTATTAGAATGTCATCTAAATACGCTGTTGTGAAATCCATATCCACTAACATTCTATCCATTACTCGCTGGAGGACGGTGGGGGCTACCTTTCTTCCATATTGTAGCCTCTTGATTTTAAATAACCCTCTGTGCCTGTTAATGGTTAGTAATCTGCACACTTTTCTCCCACTCCCACTGGAATTTGCAGATAGGCCTCTGACAAATCTAACTTAGAAAATATTCGTTCACCATTTAAATTTGCAATTTTTTTTCCGCTTTTGGGAGGGGGTAATACATTTCTTTTAAATAATCATTAAGAATAATCAGCACAGATTCTATTTTTTTTTCTTGACATATACCGTTGGAGCTGCCAATTATTATTATTATTGTTATAAATATAAAATATATAACAAAATAATAAAATAAAATAAAAATAATAATAATAAAATAATAAGTACGATATGCTAAGATATGGCTAAACATACTAACAGTAATTATCGAGTGCAATAAAAATATTTAAGACAATAAATAGATCACAAATTGTTCTAAAAAATAAAAGTAAAATAACATTAGAAAGATTACATAGTTGAAGGAAATTATTAAGACAGTAAGGTTAATACTATAAAATGTTTACAATTGCTATACCTTAGATATCTTAGATTTAATAATACTAGCAGATTGGAAAGGTTAATCTTTTAATATGTTTACAATTTACTGTAGTTTCATGCCTCTGATTTAGTAATATGTCACTTTTCATGTACTTTATAATTTCCATTTTCTCTTGCAAACAGAGGAAACATGATTCATTCACCGATCTATAAATGGATTAAAATTATTATTAAGAAAATGTTTATTAGTTAATTTAAGAAATTTATATCACAGTTTTATATTAACTAATTGATTAAATACCATATGATTTTTCTGTTTCTATTTTTCTTTCTAGAACAACTATCTTTTTCTACAAAACTAATCTCAGAAGATCTAAAACTACCTCTAAGAACTTTATAGTTTTATGTATTTTCTAGGCATGTAGGTTGATGCATCGTTCAACTGATGGGTAAATATGTTTAATAACAGATGAGGATTGATTGGATCCAGGGTTTATATAAATTGGGTTAACATTGTTTTTCATGTAAGGTTGAAAATTAATGGAAACTAAGTCTAACGTTAAATCTAAGAAGCCAACGTGTTTTATACTAGAATTAATAACTACGCTAAAACCAAAAGATTTTAAAATCTATGGTTTAATTTTCCAAGTTTATCAGCCTTAACTCCAGTAGATTTATTTACTATCATAAGTCCATCATCTCTTTAAAGACCTATATCATTTAAATCAATGTCTTCATATGCAGTGAAGTTGTACAAAAGAAACAATTAAAGTTCCGAAGATTCTGCAGAATCCAGAGATCCCATAGATAAATCAAACTTATCAGTCAAATTTTTAATCCACTGTTCATTATCGTAAATAAGAACTGACTTTCTGCAGTTCAAAATTATATGGATTTCATCTTTTGAAATGCTTGAATAAAATTCAGTGAATTCCAGTGCCAGATGGAAGAGGTCCTTAGATATAGATGAATTAAAATCCACGCTATCAAATTGAAGAAAAGTACAATTCTTTTTATCATCGATGTTCTTAAACCAGTCGATCACTTCAGTATCACTCCACTGTATCAGTTTAAGCTGGTTTATATATATATATATATATATATATATATATATATATATATATATATACGATTAACTAGGAAACCCTAAAAGTAAGTTCTTTAATGCATTCCTTCTCTTGTGAACTGTACGTAAGGTACGAGTTTACATGATTCAATATAAACCCTACAATCTCTTGGCGGGTTTCTAAGGTTTTGGTGAAGTCAAATGTAAAGGTAGATCTTAAAAAAAACATTTAAGTATTGGATATCACCGGGTGAAAAGTCGAGACATCATAGGTTAGGCTTTATTTTTTAGACATAACTATTAATATAATAAATAATTGATAATTGATGTCTAACGCTTATCACAAACTCGTAGTGCCTACCTGCTTTCTTTTGGCTATGAGCACGGCCAATTCAGAAGAATTAGAAGATATATATATATATATATATATATATATATATATATATATATATATATATATATTATAAATTATATATTATAAATTTTCATCTACTACAAATTGTACATTTTGTCTCGACATTGAAAGGACAATGTCTCATCTGGTAGTGTGAAAGTAGATGGAAAATTCCTTACCTTATATTGGCGAATTATGTGTGAGAGGTGTAAGTGGAGTAGAAAATGGGAAATCAGAGTTGGAAGTTGGAAGTTAGAATTTGAATAAAAGGAAGAAAGGGCAAGAGGAAAGAGGGGATTAATGGACATGTTGAAAATTTTATAGACAGATTTAACCGTATAATATAAGGTATGGTACTTTACAGACTTTATGGCCAGTCCTTTGGGTTTAACAAAGAGAAAAGGCTTTGTTCAAAGGCTTTTCTGGAAGATAAAATTGATTTTGTGGCGGAGACCTTATGTGGTGTGGGGTATCCCCCGCCAATAATGTTCATTCCGGTATCCCTGACAAGATTGCTGAGTTCAGAAAGGTCAAACCGATTATAGTTAAAAAATGCTCTGTTTATCTGAGACTTCCCTGGATTGGAGCTGGATGTAAAAGCTTAATTAGACAGATTTCATCTAGTGTTCGTGCTTTTTATTTATCAGCTGAAGTTCATTTAGTGTTTCATACCCGACCTATTTTTTGTTCTCATCAAGTAAATTCTGTGATTTATAAATATAATTGTAGATGCGGAGGCACTACATAGGGAGAACTACTCAGCGCCTAGATATGAGGATTAAACATGTTCCAAGTAAAATCAGAAATCGTACATTGGTTTCGAATAAACCTGTTCCAAATACCTATGGTTCCTCTATCTGCGAGATCCTTTTAAAGAGCAAAAAGTGGGCTGCTGATTTCAGTATGGACTGGTTCACGGTTGTGTCCCGGTCACATTCTGTATTTCACCTAAAATTACTGGAGTCTCTGTATATAAGGTCCCACAAACCTTCTCTCTGTAAGCAGCGTGAATGTTTGTTGGGACTTGCTACCATTAACCTCTAATACTTCCTTCCCTCTCATATTTTTTCAACACTCCTTCCATAAATTATTCTAATCCTATCCTATATCTCCCAATAAGAGTCCTGAAGAGCGGGAGCGAAACCGGTTGCTTCGTTTTTAACGTGTTCAATAATATTTAGCTACATACATTTATATCTATAATCGGACACTGTACCGACATAAATATCTTTATATATATATATATATAAACATTGATTTAAAACAGGACTCGATATATAATATAGAGCTGTAAATATTTATATAAATTAGATTTTAGAACATGCACAGAAACTTTTTTTATCCACTAAAGATTGTACATTTAGTTTCGACATTGAAATGGAAATGGAAAGCCTCTTTCCTTATATTTGGCGAGTTGTATGTGAGATGTTGGTGGGGGTAAGTGATAAGGGAATAAGTCTTGTAAATTGTCCGTTAGAATTTTGAAGAAAGTGGGGTGGGTAGGGAATATAGTTGATTAATGGAAGTGTCGGAAATTTAGTAGACAGATTTAACATTAGAAGATGGAGTGTAGGTTTAATGGCCTCATGACCAGACTTTATTCTTTTGGTTTATTAGAGGAGGAGAGAAGGAAAGTGTTAAGGGTGGAGAGGGATGGGATTGGACCTATCTTTAAAGTTTATTTGTACAACTATAGAATCTTTTTGTATTTAAGCACAGTTTGTATAATTAATCTAATTTTGTATATTTAACCTTAATTTTGAATTGAGGAAATCACTTTTTTTTTTTAAATTAAATTTTAAATTAGATCACAGTTTATAGTGTGTAATTGGTAAAATTTGATGTAAGAGTGTTGTTAGTACTATAAAGGTTTATAGTCTCTAAGTGTTCCTGGCTTTGGCTTTTGTAGGATTTTTTAGCATGATTGTAAGGTTAGTTCTTTAATGTATTTGCAGTTTACTGTGGTTTCATGCCTCTGGTTTAAAGGTTTGTTTCTATTCATATATTTAATGATTTCAATTTTTTTTTGCTAAAAAAAGGAAACATTGTTCCTTTATTGATTTAGTTGTTCTTACTTGTTTGAGGATTTTCCATTTAACTGTAGTTGTGTTATTTTCGTTTTTTAACTTCCAAAAGTATTTGGAAAGAGACATCATGTTTTGTTTTTCTTTGTTATTGAAGGATGAGAGGTACTTGTATAAGCGCTTTTTAAATACGTTCATGGTGTTTCCGATATACATTGTTTCATCATTGGGATTTTCCATGGATGAAATCAAACACATATATATCAGGGATTTCGTTAAACGTTTATTAGGAATGGGTGATTGGTTTGGGTTTCTATAGTTACAAAGATTGTTATTATGGGGCAGACTGTTATTAGTGTTGGAGTTATTTTTGTTGTGTGCTTTTAATATTTTGCTGTACTTTAATTATTTTTTCAAGATTGTTGAAGCAGTTATAGCTTAGTTTTCTCTGTCTTCTCTAAACTCTATAATTCTGCCTATCTGCTTCCTGCTTTCCTGCCTGTTGGAAGTCATCCTCTGTAGTTCCTATATTTAAGAATACTGGCGAACTCTCAGTCCCCGCTAATTACCGCCCTATCAGTCTCCTTCCGATCTTCGACAAACTTTTCGAAGCCATTATCAACGCCAAGGTGATTCAGCATCTCACGGCCCACAGGATTCTCTCGGACAAACAGTACGGTTTTCGCTTCACCAGGTCTACTGCTGATATGCTAACGACCATTACCGAGTACATATACCAGGCTCTTGACAAGAATGGCGAAGCCCGAACCCTTGCCTTGAATATCTCCAAAGCGTTCGACAGAGTTCGACATGCTGGCCTTTTATGCAAACTGCGCAGCTACGGTATAACTGGACATTTGTTTGACCTCATCCAGTCATTCCTCTCTAACCGCACATTGAAGGTAGTATTAAATGGACATGCCTCCCACAACTACCATACGAACGCGGGCGTCCCTCAAGGCTCTAACCTAGGTCCCACGCTCTTTCTGATCTACATTAACGATCTCCCCGATGCCATTAGATCCCAAGTAGGCATCTACGCCGATGACACCACAATTTACTCTTGCCTCGATCAAAATCCCGGTGTGGGCGACAAAGCGAACCTCGCTGCCGAGCTTAAAAAGGACCTCCAATCCGTAGTGGACTGGGGTAGGAAATGGCTGGTAAATTTCAATGCCTCTAAAACGAAGCTGTTATCAACTAACCACCATAGACAATCGCATCTACCTCCCATTAGCATGGAACAGGCTTGCCTCCCAGAGAGTAAAACACTACGCTTCCTTGGCCTTACACTCTCGGCAGACCTCAAATGGAATGACTATATCGAATCCATTGCCAAATCCGCCGCTATGAAAGTCGGTTCTCTGTGCAGGGCCCGGAAGTTTTTCCCGTCTGAATCTATCCTGCACATATATAAATCTACCATCTGCCCGTGTATTGAATACTGCTGCCACATCTGGTCGGGTGCCCCTGCTACTCTCCTCAGGCTTCTTGACAAAATACAACGGCGAATTCTGTAACGTGATCGATACTGACTTGGCAGACCGGCTGCAACCACTCTCTCACCGGCGTGATGTGGCTTCCCTGTGCCTCTTCTATAAATACTTTCACGGCTTCTGCTCCAATGAACTTAGATCATTGGTGCCGCCTAGGTGCGAATTTACACGAGATACTAGATTAGCAACTAGGTCCCACCCTTTTACAGTAAAACAGATAAGATGTAACCATAATTTCTAGTCCAACAGTTTCTTGCGCTTCCCGCCTGTAGAATTCCCTTCCACATTTCTGCTTTCCCGACAGCTACAATCTCCAGGAGTTTAAATGTAAGGTCAGTAGACACCTCCTATCACACTAATTTGCACCTATTCTCCCAACACTCTTTCTCGGTACCCTTACCCGCCTATCACCCTCCTTCTGACATTTCCTATATCTAACCATCCTTTCTCACCACATTCCTATCTATGTAACCCCCTGCGCAATAGTGGCAGTGAAATGCCTTGCACGGGGTGAAACGATTATAAAAAAAAAAATTCCTATTGAAGATTTTGCTTAGAGGGTTATTTTGGGGGAAATGCTTATCTATTTGTTGTGGCGGACCTACCCATTAACATAGTAATGGACCAACTCAACCTGCATAAATGCCATGTGATTAGTAGTCACCAGGAGAAGACCAGTCTGGTATGAATGAGACACCCGTAGAGTGACTTACCGAACAGCGTCTTTGATATCCAACACCGCTTGCTCGTCAGCTAGACGAACAAACATATTGTACCTTTTCCCGTTATTTTGTTAATACATTTGTTTACACTAATCCCGTGTTACTGTTTTTATTTGTGACCCCTTTAAACAGGGTTACAACACTGGCGAACGAGGGATTCGAACTGACACCAAAGATTTGGGTTTAAAACAACCCAGTGTCTTACAACACTGTCGACGAAGGACTTCATAGACAAGCCCTAAATCAACCCAGTGTCTTACAAACACTGGCTGACTAAGAAGTTTTCTCTGATAAATACCAACCAACTACATAAAAACTAGGCGAACGAATGAGTTTTTCACGGGAAAAAAACTCAAAGAAATTCAATATCACACCACACTGTTTACGTACGAACAAACTTTTCGTCGGAGTATTAACTTAATTCAGTTCTATAACACTGACAAACGAAATTCGAATAAAGAATTTCAGTTCAGATTTATTGTTCACAAAACACTACCTCGAAATGTCTTACTACAAGGAGACATTTCAAAGTCAATATTCCTAAAATACTGACAAGTGATTTCCAAAGGAAACTTACAAGGAATATATCACAAAAGTTTTTTCTCTGTCGAACGTACAGCGATTTTTGTCTCCCCAAGTTAAAAAAAAATCGTTCGACAAAACAACATACACAACCCAGGAGTGTTTATTGTTTTGTGTTGTTCACGGGATTCAAGGAAAAAGAGACTAAAGGAAACTGTAAGTACGACGTTTTCCTTTCTCATTCAAATAAATATATTAAGGAAAAATATATCTCAATTCTTTTTTGTAAAAAAAAATTGTAAACCAGTCGTTACAAAATTACGACTCTAAAGCGGGTAAAGACAAAAGGAAAACTAATTACTGTGCCCCCACCCACTCAGTGTTTCAAAAAGAAACAAGATTTTTTTTTGTTTTACGGCATTGAAAACCTAGTTCAACTGAACACTCATAACCCGTACACCACTTTTTTGTTCTGTTAAAAAAAAAAATGAAAGAGTTAAAGGATACGTTTACTCAATTTTTAAAGCTACAAATGGAACAGTAAAAAAAAAATTGCAACAGCTCCAAAAAGAACAACAAAAATTTCAAATCGAACAGCAAAAAGTGGGACGAAACACAATCGCAGTTACTTGAAAAATGGGACGAAAGAGAATCGCAGTTACTCGACCGTCAGCAACGTTCAGAAGATAGATAGCAACGAACTGAAGAACTACTCTCGCAAGTCTTAACGAACAATTCAAACACAGAGAATAATTCCGCATTCTCGCAGAATTCTATTTGGAATGCAATAGACAATTTCTGTTAAGCGCCAGATGAGGACAAAACGTTGGCTCTTTACTTTAGAAGGTATGAGGATTTCTTCAGTATAGATTGTGCAAATTAGACTGATCAGAAAAAAGTTCGCTTGTTACTACGTAAATTAGATACCGTAGAACATGATGAGTTTGTGGATTTTATCCTCTCGAGGAAAACTTCTGAGCTAACTTTTACCAACACGGTAAAACTCCTTACCGAACTTTTTAGTCCAAAAACTTCCCAATTCCACAAAAGGTGGAAATGTCTAAACCTTGTAAAAAATGACGAGGAAGATTTCTCTATTTACACAGCGGTGGTTAATAAACACTGCGATGAATTCCGGTTATCAGAACTCGGTGCAGACAATTTCAAATGTTTAATATTTGCACAAGGGCTTACGTCAAGTAGAGACTCAGAAATTAGACGTCGTGTACTAAGCCGGAGGATGAACCAAACCTGACATTACAAATGCTAACAGAAGATTGTCAGAGAGTAGAGATCATAAAAAAGGATTCAAAAGAGATCTGGCATCATTCAGGTAAAGAAATTATCCAGACAACCAAAAACTTACTCAACTAACAAAACCGAGTACAGAAGAAATAATAATTACTCGAATCCTCATGCTCCTAAATCAAGATTCAGGATTGTATATTGTTATTTTGTTAATGCAATTGTTTACACTAATCCCGTGTTACTGTTTTTATTTGTGACCCCTTAAACAGGGTTACAACACTATTAGTTTGAGAAATTGGAGTCCCAGTTTAAAGTTAACTGATTGAAATTAAAATGTTTCATTAAGTGGTATGGAAAGGAATGGAAAGCCTCTTTTCTTATATTTGGCGAGTTGTGTATGCGATGTTGGTGGGGGTAAGTGATAAGGGAATAAGTCTTGTAAATTGTCCGTTAGAATTTTGAAGAAAATGGGGTGGGTAGGGAATATAGTTGATTAATGGAAATGTCAGGAATTTAGTAGACAGATTTAACATTAGAAGATGGGGTGTAGGTTTTATGGCCTCATGACTAGACTTTATTTTTCGGGTTTATAAGAGGAGGAGAGTAGGAAAGTGTTAATGGTGGGGAGGGATGGGATTGAATCTATCTTTAACGTTTATTTGTACAACTACAGAATATTTTTGTATTTAAACACAGTTTGAATTTTTGAATTAGATCACAGTTTGTGGTGTGTAATAGGTAAATTTTGATGTAAGAGTTTTGTTCATTCTATAAAGAGTTATCGTCTCTAAGCGTTCCTAGCTTTGGCTTTTTTAGTATTTTTTAGCATGATTGTAAGATTAGTTCTTTAATGTGTTTGCAGTTTACTGTGGTTTCATGTCTCTGGTTTAAAAAAATTTGTTGCTATTCATATATTTAATAATTTCAATTTTTTCTTGAAGACAAAGGAAACATGGCCCCTTTATTGATTTAGCTGTTCTTGCTTGTTTGAGGATTTTTCATTTAACGTTAGGTGTTTTATTTTCGTTTTTTAACTTCCAAAAGTATTTGAAAAGGGACGTCATGTTTTGTTTTTATTTGTTATTATAGGTGATTGCAAAAGCACTTAGTTTTATTGTATTTCTATAGAAGATTTTGCTTAGAGGGTTATTTTTCGGGAAATGCTTATTAGTTTGAGAAATTTATGTCCCAGTTTAAATTATCAAGCGTATCAGTGGAACGCCACATTAACACACACTCCTCAAATAAAGAAATATTCGATAAACACAAAATAATTTACGACAAAATTCTTGAAGACAGCGGATATCGATCATCAAAAATTAATTTTGTGGAAAAATTCAGGAACTCAAAAAGAAAAACAAGAAAATCATATATAACCATCCTTTTAATCAGTTAAATTTAAACTGGAACATCACCTCTCATCCTTCAATAACAAAGAAAAACCAAAACATGATGTCTCTTTCCAAATACTTTTGGAAGTTAAAAAACGAAAATAACACAACTACAGTTAAATGGAAAATCCTCAAACAAGTAAGAACAACTAAATCAATAAAGGAACAATGTTTCCTTTTTTTAGCAAAAAAAAATTGAAATCATTAAATATATGAATAGAAACAAACCTTTAAACCAGAGGCATGAAACCACAGTAAACTGTAAATACATTAAAGAACTAACCTTACAATCATGCAAAAAAATCCTACAAAAGCCAAAGCCAGGAACACTTAGAGACGATAAACCATTATAGTACTAAAAACACTCTTACATCAAATTTTACCTATTACACACCACAAACTGTGATCTCATTTAAAAATTAAAATTTTATAGAAAGTGATTTCCTCAATTCAAATTAAGGTTAAATATACAAAATTAGATTAATTATACAAACTGTGCTTAAATACAAATATATTCTCTAGTTGTACAAATAAACATTAAAGATAGGTCCAATCCCATCCCTCTCCACCCTTAACACTTTCCTACTCTCCTCCTATAATAAAACCAAAGAATAAAATCTAGCCATGAGGCAATTGAACCTACACCCCATCTTCTAATATTAAATTTGTCTACTAAATCTCCGTCAACTTCCATTATTCAAGTATATTCCCTATCCATCCCATTTTCTTCAAAATTATAACGGACAATTTACAAGACTTATTCCATTATCACTAACCCCTACCAACATCCCACACTCAACTCGCCGAATATAAGAAAAGAGGTTTTCCATTCCTTTCCATACCACCTAATGGGACATTGTAATTTCAATGTCAAAAC
Organism: Ascarosepion bandense; assembly: GCA_037127315.1. Taxonomy (NCBI): domain Eukaryota; kingdom Metazoa; phylum Mollusca; class Cephalopoda; order Sepiida; family Sepiidae; genus Ascarosepion; species Ascarosepion bandense. Next base: position 810,265 of record JBBBDQ010001284.1, on the reverse strand, counting down.
AAAATGTACAATTTGTAGTCGATAAAAAAATTGTACATGTTCTAAAATATAATTTATAATAAATATTCACATCTGTATATTATATATCGGGCACTGTTTTAAATTAATGTTTTGGACGTTGTAAAATTTTTCTTCGTTCTTTATTCACTCGGATAATCTGCTCCTACATTAAGTTCAGCACTTTTACCATTAATATAAACATTGAACAGAGATAAAGTAAATTTCGACATTTCGCTGAAAAATATTCCTATCCCAAACAAACAGGATTACTTTCAAAAGCTGGTCCTAAAAACTGAAGACCTTATACGAAGGATGAGATGGAATGCCCATTTCTTCATTAAAGGCTGTAATGTTTCAGATACTAAGGACATATTTGGATTTAAAAACCTAAAAACTGCACCGCTCATAGACAAACTCTTTAACTTCGAGAACGACCTATTCGAGATCATAAACAAAATCACTTTTCACAAACCCCAAAACAAATTTCTAAAACACTTGGACACACTGGTCAGTAACATAAACGAATCTAATAAGGTTTTTGTCAAATCGGATAAAACCGCGAATTTCTATAAGATGGACCCCAAAGAGTACAAAGACATAATTAATAAAAACCTAACAAAAAAATACAGGTAAATTAACACGAAGCACCAAAACCACATGGATAGAATCAACTACTCAGACAAACAAATTACGGATAAACTGAAAATAAGCGACAGAGTCCCCAAAATTACAAGAAAGAAGGTATGCATACCGAAAATTACCCACTAGAATAATAAATCCTACAAAATCAGAAATCGGTAGAATTAGTAAGGTAATACTAGAAAGAGTTAATCAATAAATAAAAAAAAATCCAACTCATGCAATGGAGGGGTACAATGGATGTAATCAAATGGTTCGAGAAACTTGGTGGAAAAATAATGCCATTTCTCAAGAATTTGACATCGTAGATTTTTACCCATCGATATCTGAGGGCCTTTTCAATCTTGCCCAGAAATTCGCGGAAATCTATTCGGACATCTCAAAGGATGAAATCAAAATAATTTTGAACTGTAGAAAATCAGTTCTTATCCACAACAACGAACAATGGACAAAAAACTCAACGGATAATTTTGATTTATCTATGGGAGCCCTGGATTCTGCAGAATCTTCAGATCTAGTCGGATTGTTCCTATTATACAACCCCACGGCGTATAAAGAAACTGGCACTAACAATATAGGGACTCTATAAAGATGACGAACTCATGATGATAAATAAATTTACTGGAGGTAAGGTTGATAAAACTAGAAAATTAATTCATAAAGTCTTTAAATCGTTTGGTCTTAACGTAGTAATTAACCCTAATATAAAGCAAGTTGACTTCCTAGACATAACATTAGACTTAGTATCGAACACTTTCTAATCTTACACGAAAGATAATGCGAACCCAATCTATATAAACCCCAATTTTAATCACGTACCATCCATTATCAAGTATATTCCATCATCAGTGTAACGCCGCATTAACACACACTCCTCAAATAAAGAAATATTTCTTTAACACAAAGAAATTTACGATAAAATTCTTGAAAACAGCGGATATCAATCATCCAAATTAATGTTGTGGAAAAATTCAGGAACTCAAAAAGAAGAAATAGAAACAAGAAAATCATATGGTATAACCCTCCTTTTAATCAGTTAAATTTAAAATGGAACATCAATTTCTCAAACTAATAGATAAGCATTTCCCCAAAAATAACCCCTTAAGCAAAATCTTCAATAGGAATACAATACAACTAAGCTATAGATGATCCAACAATATAGAAATAATAATCAAAGTACAGCAAAATATTAAAAGCCAAAAACAAAAATAACTCCAACACTAATACCAGTCTGCCCCATAATAACAACTTTTGTAACTAATGAAACCCAAACCCATCACCCATTCATAATAAATGTTTAACGAAATCCCTGATATATATGTGTTCGATATGTATATCGGAAACACCATGAACGTATTTAAAAAGCGCTTTTACAATCACCTTTCATCTTTCAATAACAAAGAAAAACAAAACATGACGTCTCTTTCCAAATACTTTTCGAAGTTAAAAAACGAAAATAAAACACCTAACATTAAATGAAAAATCCTCAAACAAGGATAAACAGCTAAATGAATAATGGAACCACGTTTCCTTTGTTTTCAAGAAAAAATTGAAATCATTAAATATATGAATAGCAAAAAAACTTTTAACCCAAAGACATGATACCACAGTAAACTGCAAACACATTAAAGAACTAATCTTACAATCATGCTAAAAAATACTACAAAAACCAAAGCTAGGAACACTTACAGATGATAAACCTTTATAGTACTAACAACATCCTTACATCAAAATTTACCTATTACACACCACAAACTGTGATCTCATTTAAAATTTTAAATTGTATAGAAAAAGTGATTTCCTCAATTCAAAATTAAGGTTAAATATACAAAATTAGATTAATTATACAAACTGTGCTTAAATACAAATATATTCTCTAGTTGTACAAATAAACATTAAAGATAGGTCCAATCCCATCCCTCTCCACCCTTAACACTTTCCTGCTCTCCTCCTATAATAAAACCAAAGAATAAAATCTAGCCATGAGGCCATTAAACCTACACCCCATCTTCTAATATTAAATTTGTTTACTAAATTCCTGACACTTCCATTAATCAACTATATTCCCTATCCACCCCATTTCCTTCAAAATTATAACGGACAATTTACAAGACTTATTCTATTATCACTAACCCCCACCAACATCCCACACTCAACTCGCCGAATATAAGAAAAGAGGTTTTCCATTCCTTTCTATACCATCTAATGGGACATTGTAATTTCAATGTCAAAACAAAATGTACAATTTGTAGTCGATAAAAAAATTGTACATGTTCTAAAATATAATTTATAATAAATTTTCACAGCTGTATATTATATATCGAGCACTGTTTTAAATTAATAATTAATGTTTTGAACGTTGTAAAATTTTTCTTCGTTCCTTATTCACTCGTATATATATATATATATATATATATATATATATATATATATATATATATATTGTCATAAATTAAAAAGAATTTAACTAAAATAGAAGTTCTTACTTCGATATTCCCAGCTCATATGACAAAATCCTACCGCACACTCACTTTTTGAACACTATCCAAAAATCTCAAGGTTTTTAAACATTTTTTCTATCCAGTCAGAAAAGGCCCACGCGGTTTTCACAGCAGCCATTTGTAAGCCATTAAAGCCAACGCTGATTTCACTCTCAAAAGCTGATCCGACGAGAAAAACCCACGTGAAAAATTGTCCTTATGTTGCATTCCATCTCTGTGGGGTGGACTTGGGTTAATACTCAGATGCTATTCGACTGATATTGGTTACAGACCATATGGCAGGTAGATTTAACAAGACCATCAACAGTGACAACCAAGACACTTCCATTAACAGTGGTGCCTTCGACCACCGAGGAAACCATTGGCAGCAGCAGAGACTAAATCTCAAGTACTAAAATGTGATAATTAGTGGAATATTTCTCACTCGACTGCATATTGGTATTGATTTTCTCTGCGTCTCTATCTCGACTACTACCTTGTACAATACTCCGAACGAACTTTCAGTTTCTCAAAACTGATGGATGTCAGTTTTGGGAAGGAGCAAGTGATCAAACCTTGTAAATCACGGAAAATAAAAACTCCTTTACTAATTCCAACCACGACTTATCACAAACAGTCACGTCATCTTTTTCTTTTTAACGAGAAAAAAGTGGAAATAACATATACATAGAGAAGGGAGATTTTGGAAGGAAAGCAAATTATCTGGATTCCACAAAAAGTTCTGAGATGGTTACCGTTGTTAGAACTAACAGAGAATAAGTAAAATTTGAATTTCTGCTGAACTTATTTTAGCCCAACATACCGTGTATTATATCTGCAGTAACCCTGAGATGCTATTACTTTCGATTATCTAATAATATACCAAACTTTAAATCTTAAATGTCTCTTTTGACTCAGTGACTAAAACGAAGATAAAATATTAAGTTGTTTTTTGACACAAAAGCTACTAAAATAAAAGGACTGTGTGGCGTGCAGAAATGTTTGATCTGCACAAAATAAGTATAGCTACGTGACTCGTTAAATATATCTTCAATTGTATTTCAAACGTCATAGGCGGTCTCAGGTTACGTTACTGGAATTTTGCGTGCATCTAACAGAAAGATTTGATCTCTTCACAATAGCAATAAATTTAATAAAAAATTGAGTACAATGCTTGTCCTGCACCAATTTTAATATTGGTAAGATTATATATGCAGTTCATTTTGAAGTTTCATATTTTAAAACCAGGCTCTTAATATTAATTATATTAATTATAAAATATAAGTATCCCCAACTAGTCAGCATTAAAGGTTTAATTTAAACTTTATTTGCAACTTATATGTTTATTCTAGCGTGCATTTGTAATCATGATGAATTTTTGAAAGGACTGTGTTCAATATTATAGAAATAATAATGTGGGTGTTAGACTGCTACATGATCTTCCCTCTTTTATGGAGCAATGAAGACCTGACAGTTTCATCGCAAATGAAAGAAAAAGATTTGAGGCAACCGAAGTGAATGTTACGAATACCATAAACAGAGAATATAATCCAAAATTTCTAAAGAGAATCGAAACCACAAAGAAACAAACTACAAATAAAAAAGTGAGAGAGCTGACATCTTTTAGATATTATAAATAAAAACAGCTTTAATAATTTTACACTTACAAGATACATTTTCAATGTTTTGTTTCAAATTATAAAAAAAAGATTTCAGGTAAACGAGATGTGATTCTACTAAAGAATGTTCAAAATTCCATAGACAGAGAATACGACAAATGAGAAATCTCTAAAGAGAATCTACAGTAATGTAAAGAGATTGCTGAAATTCTGTGGAAACTTAATGAGGAAAGAATGTTTTGTAACTTTCTCTTTCACGGGAAAATTGTCGAAGGCAAGAGAAGCGGAATAAAGAAAACGAGTCAGCTACAGGTTTGTGAAAATAGATGGAAGGACAAAAGCCACAAAGAGAACGATTCGTTGCAAGGGAGAAAGTAACGCTGAGCAACAAAAGACAGGAAGCTGTTAAGAGCCATGATAGACCAATTATTAAAGGCACAGAGAGAAGGTGAGAAAAAGCGTAGGAAAAAGAGAAAAATCCCACCTATGAAATTTATATCAACACTGAAAACCTAACTTCAACTAAACAATATTTCATTTACAAGTAGTAGATGCTTTTTTAAATATTGATATTTGAATGGATATTCGAATTATACTCACGATATTTTGCGAAGTTAAGGTTTGTGTACTATGACACTAAAAATATTTCTGATAAAGGTATAGTCCAGGGATAACAGGTAACTCCTATACCGGATCTGTGTTTTTAATCAAATATTTATTCTTCTGCCGGCATACAGCCATAAGTTCGTTTCTCTTATTCAAGAGCTGAGCCCCCATTCGCTACAGGATTAATTTTTCCGTCAAGCATAAATTACAGCCATCTACGTTATGAATGAATTTAAGACCCACTTTTATATTGGAGAACTACGATTAAACATTAGTTGGACATTATGATATATTTTATTAAAATAGGATATTGAAATCTTGACAAAGTTTCAAATTTGATAAGTAGAAATGTTGCATGAAAAGAGAAGAGAGATTTGATCAAATAGATAATGCATTTCGCCATTTAATGCTTCATTAAATCCAAAGAGATAAAAGCATATATGTGTGCATTTGTGTTCGTTTAAATATATGTAAATATCTTCCCTTGGGCCGAATTTAAAAATAAATACATGAAGGATAGTATCACGAACACGAATAGTATCATGAATTTGCATGAAATATTTAATATTCATTTCATTTGATATCCTGTGGTCATATTTTGATGAACATTATTGTACTTTATACAAATAGGTATGTTATAGAACTCCATGATAAATAACCGATTGGCAGATGCTGAAATTAAAGAAATAAAAAGAACTGCAACCAAAATGGGTGAATCAACAGAACAGGAAAAGGAAGCACAAATGGACATAAAAAGTATTAACAGCACATAGACCACAGGTCATAATGAAGAAACTGAAATACATACCAATCATTTTGAAAAAAAAATACTGAAAGTTCAGAAAAGTTGAAAAATCATGATCTTAGTCGCTCACAAGCCTGCAATAAAACGAGTCCAAAAAGGGAACTGTTATGACCTTACGGAAAACAAGAATAGCATACAAGAAGCCAAGAAAGAAATCATGAGACATATAAGTCAGACACAAAATATTGAAATAGAGGAACGAGAACAACTCCCAAAATTATAACCAACAAAACGTAACATCAAAAATAATAAAATTTTACAATGCAACACTCAAATTAATTCTGTATGAAGTAGACCCACATATGCTCAACGAAGCAATATATGCATCAGTAAAAGCAACAACTAAAAAAATTAAACATCAAATTAAAAATCAGAAGAGTCAAAAGAAAATACAAAATTACGAATTAAAATGAAATCCTATCAGCTAAAGAGAAAATAACGCAAACAATAAAACTGAAGGCTCAAAGAATCAGATATAAAAAAGATCAAGATTGTATAGGCAGACAAGATCTTTCAAAACTATGCGAATAAATTTTACAGACAAAATTTTACAAACAAAAAATTGAAGTGAGAGCCCCCCCCCCATAACAATAGAATAGACTGGAAAAAATATTGGCTTACCTAAAGACCATAACAAAGAAACTGATTGGATTACGCAAGAAGTAAAACTATTTTGTATCTCACTAATAGCATTAACCAGCGAACTTAACATGACGGAATATGACTATCAGATATCTCAAAAGAAAATAAGCTATCTATTTTACTGTATGACTAAGCTGTATTCTAGGAATGACAGGGATCTGGAATGTCTCCTGAAAACAATAAAATGTTTCAGCAATGACATTGGAATGAAATTCGGTTTGTATAAATGTGCTAAAACACATTCATTATACGTGGATCACTACAACAACCCTCCTCTATTAACTGAGATCCTGGGGGTAACAATCAAAGCTTATAAGTACCTCGATGTAAATGAGGATGAAGGAATTCACAGTAAAATAATGAAAGAAACAGTGCAAAATGAGTACTATAAAGGGTGCGACTGATTTTAAGAATTAAACTGAATTCTCAGAACAGAATTATAGCTATTAACAATCTTTCCATCCCAGTGGTTCAACATAGTTTCAACATCTTGAACTTGGCTCTAAATTACATCAAACTAATGGGTTCTAAGACACACAAAGCTTCTTTATAAGCATAACAAACCATCTATATATATATATATATATATATATATATATATATATATATATATATATATATATATCCCGTAAAGAAGGTGAAAGAGGTCTTATTCAGCTAGAATTGTCATACCAGACAACTATTGGCTTACTAACATACATGGACACAACAAACGACTGGATAAAGCAATTAGTCAAACAACACAAAAAAAGAAAAAAATATTCAATCACGAAAGAGATTTACATTTAGTAGATTCTCTAGAAAACCAAAACGAGACCCAAGAACCAACTGTTGCAGCAAAAAAAATGTGAAAAAGAAAACCAAGCATAAAGATCTTAAACAGATGAAACAACGCTGGCAAAACAATCCCCTGCATAGCCAATATCCAGAATGAGCTAATAAAACTGATGTTGATAAAGTTAACACTCACCGATGGTTACGAGCATCTGGATTAAAGGCTGAAACGAAATGTTTTATTCTTGCAGAGCATGACTAGAGTCTTTTCACTTGGTGTGAATCGATGCTCGGCCGCCTGGTCGTTGATGACTTCAGCAGCTGGTCTTCAAGTCGACTATTACAACGGTGTTCTTCCCCACCCACGCTGTGAATTTTTATCTCAAAGAAGTCACGCTGAAATCTTCTCTTCACAAAGTTGAACCAAATTGGACGCGCGCGCACATTTGGGTTAATGAAAACGGCACCAAAAATAAATTGAATGACGCCTGAATAAGTTACGAAAAAAGTCTTTATATACAAACAAAAAGAAATAAAAAAAATAGAATATAACAATCGCCAATCCCCCTATTTCTACTTAGCCGACAACGGAGTGGAAGTTTCGTCCAAGAGAAGCGTTTGTCTTCTTAACATTAATTCGAGTTTTTGGTTAGTAATGTCAGTTCACTCCAATCGGAGTTTTCAAGTTTATTTCGATTCAAAAATGTCTTTGTTCGCGTCTCACCGAAGCTTTACGGACACTGCCAAAGGTTGGTCTTTGTGTGTGGTGGTGAGTGGCGGTGGTGTTAATTTGTCTTCTCTGTCTCAGCTCGGCGCAATTCTTCTCCAGCCTCTCCGGAACTCTATTTTTATGCTTGTCCCAAATTCACTGGAGGGGAAGGATGACGAACATGCAAGTCAAATCTCTGGCCAATGAAATCACTTCCGCCCATGTTCTTGGACGGGGCCACCTTTCTCTCTTTTCTTTTCCTTCGGTTCAATCAATGAAACAGCTGCTATTTTGGTGACATCATTTCTTTCGGCGTTTTCTTTTTGATGCCGAAAAAAATCTGGCTTTTATGTTTATAAATCTTTTTTCAACTAAACTTTAAATTTTATTTTATACTCATGAAATTTAACCTTTTACACTCTGGGGAGCAATTCTTTCTGATAATTCAGAAACTATGTTTTGTTTAAAAAAGTGTTTACTTTTATCTGCGGTGTAACTCAGGCTTTGAAATTTTAATTGCACTTCGCTCCTTTGGTTTTAACTTTTTAAATATTTCCTTTATTGGTGACATTCCTTTCCGATAATCAACAGTTATATTTTGATTTAATTTTTTTTTCTTTTATTTTTGGTGTATCTCAAACATCAATTGTATTTCTCCCAGCCACCGTCTCTGCTTGCCAAATAATAGCACACCCGCAAAATATGAATTCGCTTTGGGTTTTTCGACACCTTACCTTTCTCTGCTCACACTGGAATAAATTTTATTACCTACGTTCATATTATAACAATAACTTTTTTTAATTGGCTCTTTGCGATTTATAAAAATTAATAATACGGACTAACACAATTTCTTCCGTCTAATTTGCAACAATTTATAATACCACTAATATAATTTCTTCCGTCCGGTCAGGCTAAAAAATAGTGTTATATCAGTGAAATATCATACATAATAATGTGGGTCCAAAATGCAGGTTCTGTGACAAATATTAGGAAACCAGTGGGACAGAAATCGAAGGCATAACAATTCTATGGGGCTACACCATCTTTACAGGCAGGAAGAGTGAAGCAAATTGGCCGGGTATAATTATTAAAAACCGAAAAGAAAAACTTGCCTACTAATCAAGATGCTTTTCCTAAATGACTGTAACATAGCCACCAAATAATTTTAAAACTATCAACCTGGATATCGACCTGGAAATTGAAAACAAAAATTGAAAACAAAAATTATACCAGTCATAGTAGGTGCACTTAAAATGATAAAAAAGGAACACAAAAACACATTTTTAAAAATTCCTGGAAAACTCTTATTAAGATAAATACAAAAAATCTTGATAAGTACAGCCCACACACGAAAAACTTTGCTCGTGTAACGCGTATGATGTTATGGGAGTTAAAAAAAATCAAATCATGAAATGTAGCCATAACAACACACCAATACCTGCCTTAGGTCTTATCGCAGACTTGAAAAGTAGTGTGGCAATAGCAGAAATCGAAATGTAATAATAATAATAATAATAATAATAATAATAATAATAAACAGTTAGTAGATTCTGTAGAAAAGCAAAACAGTAGCCAAGAACCAACTATTGCGGCAAAAAATATGAAAATGAAAGCCAAAGATAAAGCTCTTGAAAAGATGAAACAGCGCTGGCAAGACAAACCTCTGCATGGCCAATATCCAGTACGTGCCAATAAATCCAATGTTGACAAAGTTAATACTCATCGATGGTTACGTGCATCTGGATTAAAGTCTGAAACTGAAGGATTTATACTTGCAGCACAAGACCAAAGTCTTTTCACGAGAAACTTTCAGGCAAATATTATGCATAATAATATGGATCCAAAATGCAGGTTTTGTGATAAACACCAAGAAACAATAGACCACCTAATCTCAGGCTGTTCTGTGCTTGCCCCAAACGAATATAAAAATCGCCACGATAGAGTTGGGCAATATTTACATTGGGCAATGTGCAAACATTATGGAAAAGCTGTAAACAAACACTGGTATGAACATCATCCAGCACCGGTTACAGAAATAGAAGATGTAACCATTCTATGGGATTACACCATCTACACAGACAGAAAAATTGAAGCAAACAGGCCAGACATTATTGTTAAAAACCAGAAGGAGAAAACTTGTCTATTAATTGATATGGCTTGTCCAGCGGATTGTAACATAGCAATCAAGGAATTTGAAAAACTGTCAAAATATAAAGACCTGGAAATTGAAATAGAAAAAATGTGGAAATTGAAAACAAGAGTTGTGCCAGTGATAGTAGGTGCACTTGGAATGATAAAAAATGGAACAAAACAACACATTGAAAGAATCCCTGGAAACCCCAGCTTAAGAGATATACAAAAAATTGTATTATTAAGTACAGCCCACACACTAAGGAAAACGTTATCTATGTAATGCTGGGGATGATAGGGAGGATAGAAAAACATGAAATGGAGTCATAACAACACGCCACTACCTGCCTTAGGTCTCCCCGCAGACTTGGTTGGTAGTGAGACCAATGCAGAAATCTAAATATGATGAAAAATGACATAATAATAATATGGGACTGTAAATGATAATAGTTTTGACGAAATCACTGCTGTGACCTCTTCTCTTTAAGTTGAAATGACATTCTAAAATGCATTAATCAAGAGTCAATCTTGATCTTGACTGCACCATGCAATTACTTTGCTGTTGTACTTATGCAGTGATGAAAAATACTTTCAAATTCTTTCGTATTCGTTTCAAATACAAGTTAAACTTAACAGCAGAAAGCAGACAGCAACTTCTGATTTCAAAATTCTAACGCTTTTTCACGATTTTTTGTAAAACCTCTCAAATCGAAGTTTGCATTCTCTTTTTATTAAAATTGAACTTACTATAAAATAGTAATAATAAACTCTAACTTCAAAATTGTTTTCTGTTTTCCGATAGTTTACTAGTACATTACCAACAAATACAAGAAAATCCATTAATTCTTTATAAAAGCAATAATTATATAGTATATTTTATATCGTATAAAGGATTCATTTAAAAAGAATTCCATTTATATTATATAAAGGATTCATTTAAAAAAAAAGATACCACTTAAAGATAATTTCATTTTAAAAAAATTCTGTTTGTATTCTACAGTTTTTGTTAAAAAAAAATTAATCCATAACTTTTAAGTTAACTGTATGGCATTTATACTGATATTTCTGACCACTTGGTTGACAGACGCATTAGTGAAACGAGAAATTTATTTACTAAATAAATTTTAACAAAACAAGCAGTCCCTTATCGAGCTGAGAGTTCTTTTTAAAGTGTATATTATTCAATAATGAAAAACGTAAATAAGATTCACCAGGTAACTTTTATAACTTCAAATATTCCAAACAGTAAATGAGAACGAACCTCGAAATAAAGCGTGGGAACGTATGTAAACAGTTGCGTGCATGCAAATGGGTGTCAAGCATCAGTACCAAAGGAGTTGAGGATTTTGATAAGAGAGTTAGGTTGATCAGTGCAACAGCAAGTGTGTGACGTCACAAAAACGTGATATCGCTTGCAAATTCATTATCTTGTTTGCATTTCAAGCATGACAAATGTACTAAATATTTTATATTTACTTGTCACGTTCAACTAACGTTAACCATTGCTTAATTTATATTTTCTGCAGAAATTAGTTGCTTTTTTCTCAGGATGTATATTTTAATTCCTTCTGAATGATTTTATTCAATTTTTTAAAAGAGAATAATTTTTGCTGATAAATTATCTCATTAAAATTGTGTAATATGCCAGATTATTGATCTTCCTATAAGTTAGATATTCTATACGCATTTTAATTTATACATTCTTAATTTATGACCAAAATATTTTTAGCACTGATGGAAAGTTACTTTGATAGCAGTTTTGATTTCATAGATCTTACATATTTGTTTATTATGATACATAGGAATGTTTATACTTTAAGAAATTACTATAATTCTGACACATAGAATATAAAATCCAGATTTGTCGAAATCATAGAAATCTCTCATTTGTACTTTGTGTATTGTATCCAACATGGGCCTGACGCCTCTCGACAAATGAAACTTACATTAAAAATAGATCTCATATATCTAAGCAAATGGGTCAGGCATTGCATCTAAGTAATTCGCTATGTGAATCAAAGTTAGATTTCGTGCAACCAGGCAAATTTCTATATGGATCAGGCATCAGACATGAATCTCCTGCATCTTGGTAAGTTTTAACAGGGAGTATACTTCAGATATGGATTTAATGCATCAAAGCAAGTATTTTCTTGAACCAGTTTTTTTCTAGTCCTGCTTAAAACTGGTCTAGTTTGAGACTACTCTCAGAGAAAAGGTGATTTCTTGCGACAATGCGTAACATGAAAACTTGAATGGTCCCGAGTGTAAACATCTGCATTTAACTGGTAAAAATCATATTTATTGTTACCATTCGTTTTATGTTCTAATATGCAAATCAATGTCTTCTCAATAAAATTACTCTTAGCCAAACAATGTTGGTAAAACTTTTATTTATATGAGAAATATATTGTATGTGGTTCGCCTTATAATAACGATCTTTATTAAAGTCATTAATAATAATTTGTTTGTATGGTATGAGGCTTTCTTTTATCTTTTCACTCCAAGCAAGGCAATAGACCACTCACACCGCGCTCTTATTCAATGTGTGAATATTTTTCTTTATTGAGAAGAAAATTTGTAACAGTAATTTTAAAAAAAGAAAAAATAAAAAATATTCAAGCCAGAGGCATTATAATTGAATTTTTCTAGAGGCAAAATTATTTATTATTTGTGTGTAACGAAGATGATACAAAGTGTCTATTCTAATATTTTATCAAAATATTAATTCTAATACCTTTATAAAACATAAAGGTATTAAAATTTCTTATCATTTGCTTGTAAATTTGTCACAATTTTAACTATCAACTAAAAATTGCCGATAAACAATATTTTTCTTTGAAGTGTCATCAAGCAAGATTTATTTATTTGAAAGTTATTTGAGGATTTTTTTCAGAAAAAAATACTTATGAATCGAGCACCTTTCTGATGCATGAACTTTCTTCAAGTCTAAGAGAAGAAATAGAAAATGCTATTGTGAATTTCACTTGCTGTTTGCAAACCAAGGAGAAAAAATTATTGTCATCATTGGTAAACAGGCCCGAAATCGTTCTTTGCAATAATAATAATAATAATAATAATAATAATAATAATAATAATATGAAGAAGAAGAAGAAGAAGAAGAAGAAGAAGAAGAAGAAGAAGAAGAAAGGAAACCTATGAACTTTATATTTCTTTCTGTTTAAAAATGGAGCATTGAGTTTAATTTTTTGTTTGTTGACTTAAAAATGCAAGAAAACACTAGTGACTAGCCTTCTTGTATTATTATTATTTTTTAAAAGTGCAATTATATTTTACATTTTAATTTTGCTTTGTTTTTGTTACCATTGATAGCATATGGTTCTGTACGCATTTGTCGGATTTTGTTTTAAATGAAATTGCATTAAGATTGAATTCTTCTCATGCTACCCAAGAGACTTGTACCAAACAGAAAAATTTGTACAAAAAGGCTCACTCTTGAAGTGTTTCTAAGCAATGGTAGATGAGGTGCCTATACATATCAGATCACATCAACATTTTAGACATATACAGAGAAGAAATTTGCTTTGATATTTTTAATACAACTCCTGATGAAGTTCTGGACGCGAATGTGAATACATTCTTAAACAAGTGAATGAATTACTGGCTTGAGTATCAATTCAGACAACCTATATTATTACTCTATAGGAAATATTACCAATGAATCCTAATTAACTTACTGATACTGCGAGAATTATAAAAAAAATACAAGTTATGAAATTATTGTACAAGTTGTAATATAAAGAGAGGAGGCATCTTCTATGTGATTTATAAGTTACAAGCCATGACAGCAGACATTCAAACATAATTTTATAAGTTATTTTGTTGATATATATATATATATTATATAAATAAAAGAGAGAGAGAGAGTCATCCGCAGACAGCCCTTCGATTGCTTCTAGCCAGGATTGAAACCCGACCGAATTGACATCAGTTGGCAATACTAGCTATGAGTAGATTTTAGCGTGTTATATACACGATGTAAACACACACAAGTATCCGAAAGTGTTCAAACTGATTACCGAATGAACGATGCGTATATATATATATATATATATATATATATATATATATATATATATATATATATATATATATATATATATATATACCCAAGGTTAAACAGCATCTATTTCAGGGTTATCAGAGCAAGAGCTGTTGCTGCTGTACTATTACGAAACATCAAATTCAATCTATGAATGATGGTATACTTTTTGATGGATGATGAAGAGCTGATGTGGTTCTGTTGTTCAAGAAAAGTCCAATTCAGGATTTCGGAAACTTTGTCTCAAAATGTGATGGAGAAATTGACAAAATTTTCATCAGTAGCTGGAGAAAAACAAGTTACATGAGTTTAGTTGGGTATTTGCTGTACTGCCCGTGGAATGGTAGTGCTAGATATACGGTCCCGAGACCAGGATAACCACCCGGGTATGGAAAGGGTTAAATATATGGTGCCGTGATAACCAGTATTCGACCCGATGGGCTAGAGTGTTAAAAAACAGAAACGGATTCGATGGTTGGGCATTAAGATTCAACACGTTCTACAGGAAAATGTAAAAAAATATTAATTTATAAGATACAGATAAAAAAGGGTTTATCTTTGCAAAATATTGACAAGCTGACCATCATGTCCAATGTCCGCTCTTAATTTTAGATCCGATCTTAACATAACACCGCTCTGAGGAAAAATAATTTTTCTCCTCAGAAAAAGTACAATTTCTGACAACAGTATTTTTTTTTAATTTAACCAATGAAAACACTAGCATTTCAGACTAGTAACCGGTTGTCATAGAAACCTAGCCACAATAGAAAAATTTATTTACAAAATAATGGGGTATTTCACTTCAAATATAACCGTTTCATCAAACATTTTATTTATTTATTTACTTTTATCAAGCAAATATCATTCTCATTCATTGTACGATGCCACTTCTCCAGGACTCATGGCTCAGTAATTAAAACTAAAATTATTTATAGACGTTACACGTGACTTGACCCAAATTAGTTCAATACCAGACTACAGCAGTGTTGAAGAAATAACTTAGAGAGTTAAGTTAAAGAGAGATAACTACATGGCTACCAAAAGTGGCATCGCACATGGAAAAAGAATGTCGTAAGCATGGCAATAAAGATAAGTACAATAGCCCGTTCAATGAAAATCGTATAGTTTTCTTTCTTTCCCCTTTATTAACACTTTCTTTAAAACTCTATTTTCTAAAGTATTTTATTAAATAATTTTTTACATTCTCTCATCAAAAACAAAGCAAACTGCACAAGGAAAGATACATCGCTACTTTAATATCACATATTACATGTGGCACGTAAATTTAGATAAAAAAGATAATGTGTGAATTCCTGAAGTATTCTAAGAAAATATAAAACCAAGTACCAACCATCAACCCCAATATCATTAATATGATCAATAATCAATAATCATCTTTTTCAAGCGGCTTTGAATTAAAATCGTAATCATCCTTATCTGCAGATTCAAAAATATTTAAATGAGTTCATCATCATCAAAAAAAGAAAAAAAAGATTTAAATAAGCAACTAGAAAAAGTACATCTCGGTTGGAAAGATTTAACAAGAGTAATTTTTCTTTTGAAAGAAATAAAAACTGCATCAAACTTAAAGAATAAAACCTGGTCGTCTGAACAGTATAATAATTTAACTTTTTTAAAGAATAGATATATTCAAACACAAATGAGTAAATATATTCAAATACAAATAAACTCTCAACAATTTTGCCAAGGAAGTTTTTTTTTTCCAAATTCACCAGAGAAATTAGAAACAGCATTAGTTAATACTAACAACTGACTAACAAAAGTAAGACAGTTTAAATCACTCGTAGGCTAATGAACAATCTTACTAAATAACCACTGAGGGCTATATAACTAAAACAGTAATAGTGTTTTGAATTTAGTAAGAGTAATATGTCTTGCGATCAAATCAGCAGGATTATCTGCTGATGGAACATATTTCAAACTAACATTGAAATCAAGATATGTGAGATGCTTAATTCTTTCAAGAATATCATTTAATCTATTTCTAATAAAAATGCTTTTAGTTTTAATGACTTCAGATAATACCCAAGAAAACATGACTTGAGCATCAACGGCCAATATTGATTACAGTATTTGAAGGATTGTTTAATATATTATATATGGATTTGATAGTTAAAAACACTGCTAACTACTACAGAGACGAAAAATGTGATGGACTAACAAAAACATTACACATTTTAGTACACTACAATGCTGTGAATGCTCTTTTGCACATAAAGGCACAATGAGGTTTAGTCTTACAAAAATTACACCTATAAAACACGGGAGATGGTTTCACATAAAAGTTTTGTAAAATAGTGGGACTTTTACTTCTAATATTGGATTTAAACCTATTGGAAGTATAAAATTTAATTTGGCCTGTCTGTTTAATAGGACCAGGAAATCTAAGTTTGGTTATTTCCAGTCATAATGATATCAGAATAATTTTCAAATATTTCATTTAGAGAAGGAAACTAGTTTCGACAACTATTTCCCTTAAACTAAATTATTTCTCTTTTCAATAAGACAGGTAATTTTTTAAACACATCTTAACTCGTGTACTTGTTGCCCAGATTTTATTCCTCTAAGAAATCCAATGAAAATAAATTCTTAAGCTCATAAATTTGTGTTTTTAGTTTTGTAAGGAAGGTTTTATCTAATTTGTTATCACGTAATATTTTAGAATCTGTTATTGTTTTAAATATGTTATTAATAACATAATATTTATAAAAAAATTGTTAGTCCAAAATTCCTACATCTACATGAAAGTTTATGTCAGAAATTAAAAGATAAATCTAATCTAAACTTATTTATAAACGGAACTTTGTCTCTGTGTGTGTGTCTGTGTGTGTGTCCGTTACCTATAGACTCCGAAAAGGCTGAACTGATTTTCTTGAAAATTTACACAGTTGTACTATAAGCGTCTGCAAGTGTTCTTAGCTAGGTTTTATGTCGAGGTACCCCCGATAAATATCGAAAATCGATAATCGAAAAAATCGGATTATAGAAGGAGTGGTCCGATTTTAATCAAATTTGATACACTCATAGACAAAGACATAAGAAACGATATTCAGACGTTTCAAGGTTGGAAGTTCTTACAATAGTGCAGAAAATTTGATATCGATACCAGGAAATCAAAATTTGACTTACATCCATTCATTTTTCTTTCAGTCTACGATTTCGCTTTAACTGGAAACAACTATTGCTTTTTAGTCTTTCGTGCCAACGTCCAAAGAGTCTGAGCTTCAGGACCATGGATTAGTTTTAAAGATTTCATTACACTCGAGCAACGCCGGCGTTGCTCGAATGTAATGAAAGCTTTAAAACTAATCCATGGTCCTGGAGCTAGTAATATCCTAACCATATCCCTTTAGATGATTTTCAGAATAATTAGTCTCAAAGACTTACTTTTCAGACTTAGCACACAGTTCTCAAATTCTTTAAAGAAATTGAGATAGGCTAATTCATCCTGAGATAAGGATCAAAGAAAGGACATTTTAATTTTGGGGTCCCACTATAATGAGAAGATTTCAAATCTTCAACAAAGGGCTCTGAGGAATTTCTACTCAACTCTCAGTTAAATTTGTGAAATACGACAATAAAATAATGTATCTTCTCTGTTATGGTTTAAGATTACATCTTCTTCAAAATTATTCTGTAGCTGATATTTATTTTTTATTAAGAATATTAATGGATTCTAACAATTCATTTATTCTATTTTTTTATTAAAGCAACTTTTACAAAGATTACTATCAGATTTTATAAATTGAATTACTGTATCTATATAAAACGTTTCTTTTCCTCAGAAAAATATTAACAGTGGGTAATGAAGCCATTTTGACAACGACAAAATAGAAATACTATTTAAATTAATCTATACATTAAAAAAACACTGGTTACAATTACTAAATTTATATCCATTTTATAAATTTCAAATATTCTATATGCTATATAAAATAATTCATTGAACTTGTAAAAATCACTCTTAATCTCACTGATTGGTATGAACACGCACAGAAAAATAGTATTTAATTGTTTTATTAAACATAATATAAAACTTTATATGCGTAATGAGACTTTTTGTACGAAACTTTCCGTTCAGTACACGTTTCTTGGGTAACATCTGAGTACCAGTCAATAAAAACGAGAAGAATTCAATCTTACTAATCTTTTCATTAAATCTTACTAATCTTTTCATTAAAAAATAAGAATTATCCGACAAATGCATAAATGTTCATGAATTGTAACAAAAATAAAACAAAATTAAAATGTAAAATATAATTCAAAAATTATATTTCCAATGGTGTTTTTCTTTCTTTCTTTTTATTTATGTATTTATTTAATTTTAATTTTTTTTTTTTTTGGAAAAGTCATTTTTGATAAATAAAAAATTAACATCAATGCACCATTTTAAATTGAAAAATATTTTAACAGTTCATATTCTTCTTCTTTTTCTTACAAATGACGCTTTTGGGTCTGTTTACTAATGAGGACAATAAGTTTTTATATTTGGCTTCCAAACAGCAATTGAAATTCACAATAATATTTCTTTATTTCTTTTTTTATATTTCAAGAAAGTTCATGCAGCAGAAAGTTATTCTGTTGATACATATTTTTTCTGAACAAACTCGTCAAATAACTTACAACTAAATAAAATTAGTTTCATGACACTTCAAAGAAAAATATTATTTATCGGCAATTTTTAGTTAATAATCAAAATTGCGATAAATTTGCAAGCTAGTGATAAGAAATTTTAATACCTTTATTTTTTTAATAAAATATTCTTTACATATTTTGTATCATATTCATCACGCACAAATAATAAATAATATTTTCTATGGAAAAATTAGATTATAAAATCTTCTGGCGTGAATATTTTTTCTTTTAAAAAAAATACTGTTACAATCTTTCTTTACCATAAATAAGAAAAATATTTACACATTGAATAAGATGCCATCCCATGCTCCAACATTCTCTTACCCGCTGAATGAGACAGCACCCATCTACTTTACAAATAGAGTTAGATGGCACTCATTTCCGAATATTCTCTGTTTTCCAGAGAAATGTATGAACCCCGCTGAATGAAACCGCGCCTAGCTACTTCACAAATTCAGTAAAATGGTTCTCATTTCTGTTTTCCAGAGAAATGGATTTTGTTTTTCAAATAAAAGAACAGACGACCTCATCCGGCTATTCTCTGTCAACTCCAACTGAACTAGTCGCTCATATTTTTACCGGGGAAACGAATTCGTTGGAAGACATGTTCTAAAGAAAAAACATGTTCTAAAGAAAAAATAGAAAATAATAATATTCCATTTTATATAAATAAAGAATGTTTATCGTTCCAATATATATTGGCAACGAAGAGATAAAATGACCATCATGTTCAGTGTATAAATCCATTCTTAACAATTTTTCTGAATAACGCGTAATATGGGTAAAAAAAATTTTTTTGTTTTTGCTTCGTTAGAAAAAAATACACAAGTTATATCAACAGACACTGACAACAGCTTTTTTTTAATTTAACCAAAGAAGATATCAGCATTTCAGTTGTCATAGCAACCCTCAACTGCAGTCGTTAATGAAAAGAAATATTTATTTAGGAAATAATGAAGGACTTCATTCCAAATATTGCTGGATCATTAAAAATTTTATTTATTTTTTATCAAGCAAGTTTTTAATTTCAAAATATTATTGTTTGCAACAACATTTTTTATCAAATATTATTCTTTCTTTCCTTTTTATGAATACTTTCTTTAAAATCCGATTTTCTAAAGTATTTTATTAAATAATTTTTTACACGAGATCTCCGGCCACGATTCCAGCTTTACTTTGAGAGAGGTCAACATTTTCGGCTTCTTTATGCTAACTCCTGATCTCTTTTACAGAAATAGTAGTTTGACTTGACTGAATAATAAATATGAGGAATTGGAATCCCACATATTTATTTTCCATTATTACTCAGTTCTTTATGATCCTAACAGCTACAACGACTAGAGAGCTATATTTGATGTTATCTTCTACGAAGAAACCAGAATATTCCTTTTGACATGACTTAACATCTAAGTACAATTTAAAAAATCACATTATTAGATCATCCTTGTTTATTACCATATGTTGGCGATCTACATACATCATTTGATCTTTAACTTTTTGGTTCTCTTTGCTATGATTATGAATTAAATTTAGAGATATAGTCGCAAATCCTATAGCTTCAGTCTTAAGCAATAATTATTGTTAACTAATTTTGCTTCTCCGGTTACTCAAATGAATTCAGCATATTTTTTTTACAGGTAATTTTGGGTCTGTAAATTTATTTTTCCCCTCACCATCTTTTAGTAATGTGCATTTATTTACGACATAAAATTCTAAGATCAAACTAACAAATTTTCAACTTTCAAATTTTAAGCTAAAAATTCTTATATACAAAGACCGACAATTTACATCAAACTTCTAAATTTTACAAATTTTTCGGTGTATTATGAATCTTTCCTCTGGATTCTAAACTAGACATAAAAACATCATGTATGTTATATTTTAATAATTCCGAGTGAATTATTGCAATTCCGGGTGAATTATTGCAATCTTTTACTTGTATGAGACTTTCGAAAGATCTCATGAAGATATGAGTAAATATTTCTTGATAGTTTTATCATTGTTATACTAATATTATCACTCAAAGTGTGAACATCGAAATAAATTAAAAAGATAGTGGGTGATGGGAATCAATCTGATGAAAGTGGCATTTTTACGAAGATTATGAATAAATGAAAAGCTACCGAAATGAAAAATCAAATGAGTTTGTAGAATGAAAAATGAAATATCCTGCCACCTGTCAGCTGCATAGAGGCAGGTAGGTTGTAGCACCTGTGTGTCACAATCAACATTGAATAAGGAGATATTTATTTCTGACCAACCCAGCAACCTTTCGTTATTTTCCTAGAGTTATCAGCCAATTTATATCACTTATTTCTCGCTTTTTCTTCTCTTTGTCGGTGTGGAGGAATCACCGCCTTTTCCTTTACATTTAGTAGTGAACAGCTGACGAAGAAAATAACGGCGGCATTTATCTTGTTATCAATATTGCCATAGCGAAAACAAACAGTAGCCATTCTGTTGAAGTCGTTTCACTTCAAGGTTAGAAGAACACTATCGATCATTCATCATGCAAAAACAAATTAACATATATTTTTAATGCAAGGATTTTTTTCAAAATTTTAATCTATATGATATTCAATTAATTATCACTGAATACTTCGTGCATAGGAATTTCACAAAAGATCAAAATGTTTATAGTTACATGGAAAATATTCGCTTCCTGTTAACCTGAAATTCAGTATATTACAGGGTGCGATGAATAAAGTGTCGTCTGGCATTGACAACTCATATATTTACCAAAATTACAAAGATTATCTTGAAATACTAAAGAGTAAATTTATTCAATAAAATAGCCTCCAAGACAACTTCAGAATCTTCTGCATCTTTTCTAGAAAGTCTCCTTGTTTAAGTTGGTGAATGCTGCCATAATCCTTGCTTTCAGTTCATCTTTGGTGTTATAAGAAGTATCTCTCTCAACTGCACCCTACACATAATAATTCAAAAGGTTGCAGTCTGGGGAGTCAGGTGGCCAGATGTAAGGGATGACGTAGTTGCAAAAATTGTCTCACGGCTATGACTGGGTTCTTCTGCTTGTGTGGCATGGTGCCGTGATATAGGATCTTCCAACAGCCATCATTTTGACCTAGGGCAGCACTACTTCCTCCAGGTACTTGATGCAGGCCTCCGTGTTGCGTTTGAGCCACTGTGATGAATAGAGGCATAACGTTGCCATCATTGGTGATCACTCCAAAAACCATGATATATCATCCAATTCTCCCCGGACCCTCTTCACTGTCCTCAACTTGACACCAAAACACTGAAATGTTCGCATTGGAGCTTCCGGTGCAAATTCTAAACAGTACAACATGCCGTTTTCAAATTTCTGACGCAGTAAATTGTGTCATGGTGCTTTTTTTCTCACAGACAGTGTCCAGCTGACCCTACTGTGCAGTGCAGTCGACAAAATCAAAAACAATTTCCGCGTATGCGCGAAATTAATAATATAAAACGGCGAAAATTTACCAATCGCACCCTGTACTATTTACTTTTACATTAAAATTTCTTGATTACTTACGAGAAACTTCTCCGTGTCATGTCCCTTCAAGACGTAGGTGATCATGGCTTTCCATGTCTCCCTGTCCCTGGTGGTTCTTAGCATACTTTCTCCTCTTACCCACCCAAACCTCGCTCAGCCATCCACTTGCTCGGGTACTTCAAATATATGAACTGTGAAGTGTGTATGTTTATTTATTTATATTTTGAATCACGATGGAGCCATAACCGCAAGCACTAAACAACCGCATTTCTAAGAACTGTTCATTACAATATTGATGTGTGGTGGTGGGGCGCACTAGTCAGGAAAACAAGTCTCCTCACAATATTTGCACTTTCCTCAATATTTTAGTAGTACTGCTGTCATTACTATGATCTCGATTATTTCACGGATTTACATTTCTTCACCTTTTTCGCAAAGGTTTATCGCATAAGCGTCAAGCGCACCAATAATGATGAGCACAATTGTCACACATTTTTTTCTGATATCTGAATATTTTTAACTTTATTACTTTCTTCCACTTTTATTCTAGGATATTCTGGAACACTGCAGTTTTTTTTTTTTTGTTTTTTTTTTCACAATGACTTGAACTGGTTTTATTTCAACTATCTGTTTTATCTCTATTATGGTTGTTTTTCGTAAATTAACCTTTTGACACAAAAAACCTCAGATTTCATCATGGCCGGGTGTTTTTTTTTTTTTTTTGTAATTTTTTCATACGGAGAATGACCGAAAATAAGGCACAGATTGACATTAGTCAGCCAGATTTCAAATATTGCGAAAATCAGAAGAACAAAGCGAGAGAGAATATTTACTACTGCTTTTAACAACTAAAACAGTGTTGGTAACATTTTTTTTTATAAGCGTTTCACCCTGAGCAAGGCATGTCACTGCCACTACTGCGCAGGGGGCTACATAGAGTGGAGTGGAGAAAGGATGATTAAATATAGGAAATTTAAGAGGGTGGGTGATAGGCGGGTAGGGATACCAAGAATGGTTAAATATAGGAAATGTCAGAGGGTGGGTGATACCGAGAATGAGGGTTGGGTAGATGAGAGTGTTCTGAGAATAATTGGGAGTTAGTGTGATAGGAGGTGTCTATTGACCCTACATTTAAACACCTGGAGATTGTAGCTGTCGGGAAAGCAGACTTGTGGAAGGGAGTTCCACAGGCGGGAAGCGCGAGAAAAGAAGCTGTTGGAGTAGAATTTACGGTTACATCTTATTTGTTTAACTGTAAAAGGGTGGGACCTAGTTGCTAATCTAGTATCTCGTGTAAATTCGTGCTTAGGCGGCACCAGTGATCTAAGCTCATCGGAGCAGAAGCCATGAAAGTACTTGTAGAAGAGGCACAGGGAAGACACATCACGCCGGTGAGAGAGTGGTTGCAGCCGGTCTGCCAAGTCAGTATCAACCACGTTACAGATCCTCCTTTGTATTTTGTCAAGAAGCCCAAGGAGAGCAGCAGGAGCACCCGACCAGATTTTTTTTTTTAATCATCTCACCCCAAGCAAGGCATTCCACTGCCACTATTGCGCATGGGGCTACATAGGGGAAGGTAAAGAGAAGGAGTGGTTAGACATAGGGAATGTCAGGAGGAAGGTGACAGATGAGTAAGGATAGCGAGGATGAGGGTTGAGCAGATGGGAAGAGTGTTTGATAGAATGGGAGCAGGTTAGTGTGTTAGGAGGTGTCTATTGACTTTACATTTAAACTCCTGGAGATTGTAGCCGTCGGGGAAGCAATTGTGTGGAAGAGATTTCCACAGTCTGGAAGTGCGAGGAAAGAAACTGTTGGAGTAGAAGTTACGGCTGCATTTTATCAGATTCACTGTAAAAGGGTGGGATCTAGTTGCTAATCTAGTATCTCGTTCAAATTCGTATTTAGCGGGCACCAGTGATCTAAGTTCATCGGAGCAGAAGCCGTGAAAGTATCTATAGAAGAGACACAGGGAAGCCACGTCGCGCCGGTGGGAGAGAGACTGCAGGCGGTCTGCCAAGTCGGTATCTATCACATTACAGACCCTCCTCTGAACCTTATCGAGAAGCCCGAGGAGAACAGCAGGGGCACCCGACCAGATATGGCAGCAGTATTCAATGCACGGGCGGATGGTAGATTTATAAATGTGCAGGATAGATTTAGACGGAAAAAACTTCCGGGCCCTACACAGAGAACCGACTTTCATAGCAGCGGATTTAGCAATGGATTCGATATAGTCATTCCATTTGAGGTTCGCTGAAAGTGTGAGACCAAGGAGGCGTAGTGTTTTACTCTCTGGGAGGCAAGCCTGGTCCATGCTAATGGGAGGTAGGTGAGATTGTCGATGATGGTTAATTGACAGTAGCTTCGTTTTAGAAGCATTAAAATTTACTAGCCATTTCTTACCCCAGTCCAATATGGATTGGAGGTCTTTTTCAATCTCGTCTGCGAGGTTAGCTTTGACGCCTACACCAGATTTTTGTAGGAGGCGAGAGTAAACTGTGGTGTCATCGGCGTACAAACCTATTTGGGCTCTTATGGAATCAGGGAGATCATTAATGTATATCAGGAAGAGTGTAGGACCTAAAATAGAGCCTTGGGGGACACCTGCGTTTGTATGGTAGTTCTGAGAGGCATGTCCGTTTAATACCACTTTCATTGTGCGGTTAGAGAGGAATGACTGGATTAGTTCAAACAAATGTCCTTAGCTCCGCAGTTTACATAGAAGGCCAGCATGCCAAACTCTGTCGAACGCCTTAGATATATCCAATGCAACGGTTCGGGCTTCGCCATTCCTGTCGAGTGCCTGCTATATGTACTCGGTGATGGTCGTTAGCATATCAGCAGTAGACCTGGTGAAGCGGAAACCATATTGCTTGTCCGAGAGGAGCCTGTGTGCTGTGAGATGCTGAACCTCCTCGGCGTTGATAATGGCTTCGAACACTTTGCCAAAGATTGGAAGAAGGCTGATAGGGCGGTAATTTGCAGGGTCAGAGGGTTCTCCAGTGTTTTTAAATATAGGAACTATAGAGGAAGATTTCCAACAAGCAGGAAAGCAGGAAGCAGATAGGCAGAGGTTGTAGAGCTTAGAAAGGACAGAGGAGAGTTCAGGGACACACATTTCTTTAAGACTATGGTTGGGATTCCGTCACCACCGCTCGCTTTGTGAGGGTCAAGTTTTAAGATTATCTTAGAGACAAGCGAAGGTGTAATGTGGACATCATTCAGTTGTGCCTCGGTTCTAGGTGAGAAGTCGGGTGTAAAAACTCCAGATGAGTCCAAACTCGAATTGTTCGAGAATCTGCGGGCAAAGCATTCAGCCTTATCTGCTGGGGAGGTGAGGACCTCAAATTTGTTGATTAGCGGGGGTATTGTGGACTTGCTCTTGTTAAGTACTCTTTTCCAGAGCCGCCAGTAGTCTTTAGAGCCGAATTTAGAGCATGCTATGCGTTGCTTCATTCTGGCAGCAAGTAACATCTTAGCTTCGTTAAGTATTACGAGCTGAAGTGAAAAGGTGCCTGTTTTGGTCCGACGCGTAGTTACGATAGAGTCGGAAGAAATGATTCCGGTGGGCAATGGCAGCTGAGCAAGCGGGTGAGAACCATGGAGACGAATAAGATTTAAGCTGGAATTTCCTAGCAGGGATGAAGGCATCGATGCCAGCCTTAACCCAGGAGGAGACCTCAGATGCACATTCTTCGATGGAAAGACTAAAAACGTTGTTCCAAGGGATGTCACAGAGGAAGTCTCGGAACGAATCCCAGTCTGCTCTTTGATAGCAGTAGGATATTCTACTTGTCTGGGTATCATGGGTCGGGCGGGAGTGGAGTGAAATATTGACGGACACTACAGTGTGGTCAGAGTTTCCGAGTGGGCAGAGTTGTCTGGTAGTGCAAGAGTCTGGGATAGAAGTGAAGCAGAGGTCTAGAAGTGAGTCCCTTCTGTTAGGGTTGTCGGAGAAACGCGTAGGGAAGTCCACTACTTGCGTAAGGGATTGGGTGATTGAAAAGTTCATGGTGTGGACACCAGTAGGGTCAGTGACAGCGTTCTTCAGCCACTTGGTGTGGTGGGCGTTAAAGTCACCAAACAGGAATACATGGGCAGAGGGATGGGAAGAAATGGCTTTGTCGATATTGTCAGAAATGATGTCAAGTAACGAACAGTCAGGGGAGGAAGGAGAGCGGTAGAGAAAGAAGAGATAGCTAATCGAGCTGAGAAGTGAGAGGCGGAAGCACATGAAAGAATGATCTGGGGATTCAAAAGATGACACCCTAGCTAAGGGAAGGTGTTCGCTGACATAGGCACCAAGCCCATGCATATGAACATTGGAGTCCTTCCTGAAGAGAGGAAGGTAGCCAGGAACGTAGAACTCAGATGAGGGCATAGAAGGGTTAAGATTAGTTTCACATAGGGCTAATATATCAGGTGAGTTATTATGGAGGAATGAATCTACGCTGAGGAAGTTGGTGCGGATGCCGCGTATGTTAGTGAAAGAGATGCAGACAGGTTTGGGGGTTTTCAAATGAGCTGATTTAGATTTGCTATTATGTTTGCTTTTTTCCATAGTGATTCAGTTAAGGAGATGTCTTAGAATGGAATCAGTCGGTCAATCATTTGCAACTTGTGAAGGATGGAGACTGGCGCGGCCTACAACATAATGTGGCCTCGGGGTTGCCCACCGAACGTTCATGCAGGGACGCCCGTCCATGCGCGATATGGCACTACAAGAACCCCGATATTATTCAACTGTTGATCAGAGCAGCCTCTCAAGACGCTACGCAAGAGTTCGGGCTCCTAACTACCAGTCAGAAGCAACAACCAGGAAACTGCCAACCCGGTACCCTCAGAATGAAGAGCCGTTGCCGCCATACTCACCAACTGCAAAAAGCTTCCAGCCGAACTAACACTAAGACCGGAGAAGGGGGATGAACCGGGAACCCCTTCCTAAACAAGAAACAAGGCGATCACCTCTAAACTCATTCAAAAGAAGGAGGTGGAGTGTGAGACCGGGGGATAGTAGGAACTATCTACTCCAATTTAAAAAAAAAAAGAAAGAAAAAAAAGTGACTGAGGTTTACAAAGTTTTAACTTTGTATAAGTCAAAAATAACCTTGAATTGCAAAATAATTTACACAAACTAAGTGACAAAACGAAAAAAAATAAAATAAAATAAAAATAAAAATGATTTCCAAAAATTACAGAAAAACAGACTGAAAAATGGACTGTATCCCGGTTGATTTACCACAAGCAGCTAACACTGTAAAGTTAATTTAATTAAATTTCTGAAGACAAAAATAGAAATTAAACCATTTTTTACAGAATATAGTCGAGTTATGCGGCATGCGTTCGCTGGCCAACCGTTAAAAATTCAATGTCTCGAAGACAGAAATTTAAATCTTCTACAAGACAAAACTAATGGAAATAATTGAACCGTGATACTATTTATCTTAAGTCAAAAATAACCTTCAATTGCAAAATAATTTACACAAACTAAGTGACAAAAAAAAAATCATAGACGAACAAAAAACGAAAAAAATAAAATAAAATAAAATAAAAATAATTTCCCAAAATTAAAGATAAACAGTCTGAAAATTGGACTGAATCCCGGTTGACTTACCACAAGCAGCTAACACTGTAAAGTTGATTTAATTAAATTTCTGAAGACAAAAATAGAAATTAAACCATTTTTTACAGAATATAGTCGAGTTATATAGACAGATATGGCAGCAATATTCAATACATGGGCGGATAGTAGATTTGTATATGTGCAAAATAGATTCAGGTGGGAAAAACTTCCGGGCCCTGCACAGAGAAACGACTTTCATAGCAGCAGATTTGGCAATGGATTCGATATAGTCATTCCATCCGCCGAAAGTGTAAGGCCAAGATGGCGTAGTATTTTACTCTCTGGGAGGCTATCCTGTCCCATGCTAATGGGAGGCAGATGCGATTGTCTATGGTGGTTAGTTGATAACAGCTTCGTTTTAGAGGCATTGAAATTTACCAGCCATTTCCTACCCCAGGCCACTACAGATTGGAGGTCCTTTTCAAGTACGGCAGCGAGGTTCACTTTGTCGCCCACACCTAGTTTTTGATCGATGCGAGAGTAGATTGTTGTGTCATCGGCATACATGCCAACTTGGGATCTAATGGCGTCGGGGAGATCATTAATGTAGATCAGAAAGAGCGTGGGACCTAGGATAGAGCCTTGAGGGACGCCCGCGTTCGTATGGTAGTTTTGGGAGGCATGCCCATTTAATACCACCTTCAATGTGCGGTTAGAGAGGAATGACTGGATGAGGTCAAACAGATGTCCAGTTATCCCATAGCTCCGCAGTTTTCACAAGAGGCCAGCATGCCAGACCCTGCCGAACTCTTTGGAGATATCCAAGGCAACGGTTCGGGCTTCTCCATTCTTGCCCGGTATATGTACTCGGTAATGGTCGTTAGCATGTCAGCAGTAGACCTGGTGAAGCGAAACCCGTACTGTTTGTCAGAGAGAAGCCTGTTGGTCGTGAGATGCTGAATCACCTCGGCGTTGATAATGGCTTCGAAAACTTTGCCAAAGATCGGAAGGAGACTAATAGGACGGTAATTGGCGGGGTTTGAGGGTTCGCCAGAATTCTTAAATATAGGAACTACACAGGAGGACTTCCAACAGGCAGGGAAGCAGGAAGCAGATAGGCAGAGGTTATAGAGTTTAGAGAGGACAGAGAAGAGTTATGGGGCACATTTCTTCAGTACTATGACTGGGATTCTGTCACCGCCGCTCGCTTTGTGTGGGTCAAGTTGTGCAATTATCTTGGCGACCAGCGAGGGTGTAATGTGGACGTTATTTAGTTGAGCCTTAGTTCTGGGTGGGAAGTCTGGTGTAGGTATTCCTAACGAGTCCAGTGTCGAATTGGTGGAGAATCTACGGGCAAAGCATTCAGCCTTGTCCGCTGGGTAGGTGAGAACTTCAAACTAATTGATTAGTGGGGGTATTGAAGTCTTGTTCTTGTTGAGCACGCTTTTTCAGAGACGCCAGTAATCTTTGGAGTCAAACTTAGAGGATGCTATGCGTTGCCTAATTCTGGTAGCAAACGCCCTCTTAGCTTCGTTCAGTACTTTTTTTACACTTGTTCCCTGCTGAGGCAATGGCGGCCGAGCAAGCGGGTGAGAACCAGGGGGACGAATTTGATTTTAGTTGGAATTTCCTGGCCGGGATAAAAGCATCGATGCCAGCCTCAACCCAAGAGGAGATCTCGGAGGCACAGTCTTCGACAGGAAGATGGAAGACGTTGTTCCGGGGGACGTCGCAGAGGAAGTCTCGGAACGAGTCCCAGTCTGCTCTCTGATAGCAGTATGATATTCTGCTGGTTTGGTTTTCTTGGGTAGAGTTAGCGCGGATTGAGATGTTGACGGAGACTACGGCGTGGTCAGAGTTTCCGAGGGGGTAGAGTTGCCTGGTAGTGCAGGAGTCTGGGATGGAGGTAAAGCAAAGGTTGAGTAAAGAGTCCCTTCCGTTAGGGCTATTAGAGAAACGCGTGAGGAAGTCCACCAATTGCGTTAGAGCTTAGGTTATTGAAAAATACATGGTGCGGATCCCAGCAAGGTCGGTGGCTGAGTTTTCAAGCCACTTGGTGTGGTGGGCGTTAAAATAGCCAAACACAAATATATGGGCAGATGGGTGAGAATAAATGGCCCTGTCGATATTAGTAGAGATGCAATCAAGTATCGTACAGTCAGAGGAGGAGGGGGAGCGGTAGAGGAAGAAGAGATAGCTAACCGAGCTTAAAAGTGAGAGACGGAAGCACATGAAGGAATAATCCAGGGATTCAAGAGATGTGACCCTGGCTAAGGGGAGTTGTTCGCTGACATATACACCAAGCCCATGCATATGGACATTGGAGTCCTTCCTTAAGAGGGGAAGGTAACCAGGAACAAACAGCTCCGAAGAGGGGATAGAAGGGTCAAGGTTAGTCTCACATATAGCTAAGATATCGGGTGAGTTAGTTAGAAGGAATGATTCTACACTATTAAAGTTACTGCGAATACCTCGTATGTTTGTGAAGGAAACGCAGATAGGTTTGGGCGATTTATGACTAGCTGGTTTAGTCTTGCTGTTTTGTTTGTTTAATTTCATGCTGGTTATAGTTGTGGATAGAGAGAGGTCTAGAGTAGGGTCAGATGGTCGTTAATTGCAGCAGGTGAAGGATGGTGAATGACGCCGCCTGCAGCATAATGTGGCCTCGGGGTTGCCCATCGGAAATTCATGCAGGGACGCCCGTCCATGCGCGAAATGGCACTACAGGAACCCCGATATTATTCAACTGTTGATCAGAGCAGCCTCTCAAGACGCTACGCAAGAGTTCGGGCTCCTAATTACCAGTCGGAAGCAACAACCGATTGCCAACCCGGTACCCTCAGAATGAAGAGACGTTGCCGCCATACTCACCAACTGCAAAAAGCTTCCAGCTGAACCGACATAAAGACCAAAAAAGAGAGAGATCAATCGGGAACCCCTTCCTAAACAAGAAACAAGGCGATCACCTCTACTCCTGTCCAAAAGAAGTGGGTGGAGTGTGAGACCGGGCGATAGTAGGTTCTATCTACTCCAATTAAAAAAAATAAATAAATGTGTGACTGAAGTTTACTAAGTTTTAACTTAGTATAAGTTGAACCTAAATTTGATTCACAATGCTTTATTTAAATAATAATATGTTGGGTTAATAAACGTTTGTACTTTAATTTTCGGACATCTCTCTAAATTCTTCTCGCTTATTTATAACTGAGTCATGTCATACTCTGCGGTTGTGCCCTTTTAGTAACTCCAGTCATGCGATAGTGTCTGTAAGCATATCTTTCCGCTGCCCCATCTACCAAGAACCTCTTACCAATAAAACATCTTTCTATTATCAACACAATGATTAGTACTCATTCCGTGACTTCCTTTGCGACGTCCCTTGGAATGAAGTTCATCCTGTTGAAAAATGTGTCCTGGGTGAAAGCCAGAATCGAAACTTTCATTCCAGCAGGGAAATACCGAGTGAAACCTCGATCATCCCCTTGATCGGCGACTCTGCAAGTACACATACCTGATTCCCCGCTATATAACTGAAGCTCTACTGAATGATATGCAAGTAACCTCGTCACTGTTTTCAGACATTATTTCCAATCTAGACATCTACAAGGGTACTTCCTGTTTTTAAGACTTCTCGAGAGCCTTCCGACTTGTCAAATTATCGCCCTATTAGTCTCTTAACGCTTTTTGGTAAAGTATTCGTGGCTCTAATCAATACTGACGTGGTTAAGCATCTTACTTCTCACGACCTCTTCTGGATTTTCTTTGACCAGCTCTACCGCTGATGTATCAAGCTCTGGATAAGAACAGCGAAGCTAGAGCTGTGGCTCTAGATATCTCGAAGGCGTTCAACAGAGTTTAGCATACTGGCCTTCTATGTAAATTCCAGGACTACGGTGTCACAGGGCGAATCTTTGATTTAATCCATTAGTTCCTATCAAATCGTGAAATGAAAGTCATTTTGAACGGGCTCCCTCCAAGATCCTTATGCAGATGACACTACACTCAATAGCAAATCCGACAGATTCGTCAAAGTAAACCTGGCAGCTACTCTTGAAAAGGACCTCTAATCAGTGGACAAGAAAAAGCTTGTAAATTTGAACACCTCCAAAACAAAACTGCTTTGATTTATTTATCCTGTGGTGAATACGGAATAAAAATTACTTTTTTCTTCACGATTTTTAACTTCTCGAGACAATGTGCAATCTATTTTTTGACTAATAGAAAAGGGATTGGCTCCAAGCTGAAGAAAAGACCAAGGTAAAATTTAGCGAGCCTGTGTGAAATTTATTATGACCAATAGAAAAAAGAGGGTGACTTACAAACCGAGAAAAGTAACAAGTCGATGTCAAATCGCTTTTTGATATAAATAGAGAAAACAGTTAAATCAAAGACAAGGGAGCAGTGAACAGAGAACACACCAGTTACAATGTAGCAAGAAAATCATCAGGCTTCCCCTGGCGACCCTATTAGCACTATCTAACCTTCTCTCTCGTGTTTCTTTCTTCATCTCTTTTTCTTCCTCCTCACCTACTCACCGTCGACAAAAAGAAAGAGGTGACGTCACTACTACTGTTGATACACAGTGAAACATAGACTTATCTTTTACTGCACAAATCACATTTCGCTAAAACAAATCTGAATTCCTTAAAGTCTTTACTACTCTTTCACTTAGAACATTTTCACAGTTTAATAGTTTCATACATACAAATTGGATGTTATTCTACTCGATAATTAATTTTCTCTTATTTAAACGAGGCAGTTTTATCTTTTCAACTTTCTGATAATTTTAAATTGTAGGGACTTCGGTTGTGCTTGACACAAGGCCAATTTTATAATAATATTCGAGGTCCCTAAAAACCACCATAGAGAACCTTTTCTGTCTGCCATCAGTATGGCTGACGTTTGACTACAGGAGAGCAAATCACTGCACCTTCTTTGCCTCACGTTTTCCACTGACTTTAGTCGCTGAAGCGACTACATCGAATCAAAAACTGCATCTACAGCAAGGAAGAATAACACACTATGTCGTATCAGAAAGTTTTTCTCGTCAGAATCTATCTTGCACATTTACAAATCAAATCTACCATTCGTCTGTGTATTGAATACTGCTGCCATATCTGGTCGGGTGCTCCTGTTGTACATCTTGAAATTCTTGACAAAATCTAAAGATGGATCAGTAATATAATCGATCCTGACCAGGCATCTTGACTTCAGTCATTTTTCTACAATTATTTTCATGGCAACTACTCAGGCAAACTTTTTTCTCTGGTGCCCCAACCACACGAATTTAAGCGTGCTACTAGATAGGCATCTAGGTCCTAACCTTTTACAGTTAAAATGCAACCTCGTCTTTTACTCCAATAGTTTCTTTTCTCGGACTGCGCAACTTTGGAACTCCTTTCCGTTTATTTGCTTCCCTAATAACTATAATCTTCAAGAATTCAAATGCAGCATCAATCGCTTTTCTCAATTTTCACTATTCTCAGTATTTTTTTTTCACTTTCACTCTCTGTAACCCCCGTACGAGTGGCATTATCATCTTGCGTAAGGTGACATGATTAAAAAAATTTCCTGTTCTGCTTTGACCGTAATTCGTTTTTCGCTTTACTTTTCTATTATGTTTTACCAACATCCTTAGCTGCTCACAAAAGTTTTAGTCTCATTTGATTATTTTGCTTTTTATTGATTCTTTATTTAATGGTTTTGTCCATATTGCTTAACTTTCTGTTGCTATCTCTTAAGCCTATTTCTTTTCTTGTTATTTTTTCTATTACAACTGATGATCTTTGTTCTAAAGCTTTATATTTTGTGATATGTTTGATTCATTCCATAAGTAGATCTGTCAATTTTTGTTCCTGTTTTAAGGATTTCCATAAACTTCATAAATTGTTATATTTTTTGTTCTAGTCTCATCTTTTAGACGACTTTTGCATCTTTCTGTATATATGTGTGTGTGTGTGTGTGTGTGTGTGTGCGCGCGCGCGCGCGTGTGTGTGTGTGTGTGTGTGTGTGTGTGTGTGTGTGTGTGTGTGTGTGTGTGTGTGTGTGTGTGTGAACATCAAACTTTAGAGAATGTAAATAATTCAGTTTGGTAAATTGAGCGATAACATACTGTAGTAGCTTAGTAACTTTATCCGTTTCAAGTATTAAGTTTCCAGTTCATATTCCTCGAATATTGTAGTACCTGTTTTTCTTGTAATTAAGCCTTCAAATGAGAGAATGACGTTGGAAATTAAGTGACGAGAAAACCGTATCACTCTTTGCAATATTTTATCTGTTTTCAGTTGTACCGCTGCCTGAATAATATCGATTCTTCCTCGATTTTCCAGTTGGTCCAGTTACACGTTATGCGATTGTTCCAAATATTCAAGTAACAATGAATGGTACAGCTATCACTTTCATGTTCCATAATTTAAACTATTGTCTGGTTCAGATACTTTTATAGCTTTAATCTTTCTTTCAATTTTACTTTGTGTGCAAAACAAAATTCAAAATCTGGTGCGCTTTACTTTGTTTTGGTCTTCTATTTTCGTTATTTGGTAATTCATTTGAATCTCAAAGTCCCAACACATTTTGCATTTCACCTTTATTTATTTTTATCTGAATCACTCTTTGATTTTCTCATTCCATAATTTATTTTGTCACTCCCTCACCTCTAGTGAGTAATTGGCTTGATTCTGCTTATTATAAGAATTCAATAATTTTTTCTATTATTTTAGTTTAGTTTTAATGTTTTGTTGTATTTTATTTTAATTATTGGGTTGAACCCAATAATTAACATAAAATACAAAATACCCTCATTTCATGTCATATATTTTTGTAAGAAAAGAAAGGGTTATATTTGTACATATTGAGACATTTTTATGCCATGTGTGTTTTAGTGGGATCCATGTGAGCATACGTTATTGCTGTGTTGGATTAAATGACGATGATGATTAAGTAATTGTAATGAATGAATGGGTTGCGAATCTGATTAGATTCAGAGTATATAAGCTTCTTAAGTGAGCAACACTGGTTAATTTGCTAAAATATCTCCAAGAAATTAAATTTCCCAAAATTTATCAACCCAAGTCATACAAGCAAAACTGGATCAGGTGCTGAACACCTATGATTAATAGTGTGAAACTAGGAAAAATAATAATGATTTAAATTTTTGATGTCAGAAAAGAACATTTTGAATGGTATGTGTAGTGAGGACAGACAGATGTATCACCTACAGATCCAAAGCTTAGGACATGTTAGATATACAACTCGACATACAGCGAATTCCAAAACTTTTCATTCATCCAAAAGAAGAAAATGACCTTGGATTGACCTTCAAAAACAGTAACAACAACAAGCAACTTCAACTTCCGAATCAGTGACTGAATCAAAGAGAGAATATGAATGGTCCAAAAAGTTCTGAAGAACAATCCACAAAGAAAAGGAAGAAATATAGCAAAACCAAAGCTGCACCAAATTAGTAACATCTTCAAATCAACCAGCAAAGCAGCAATGTTTGTCGGCAATTATCTCAAGAAGAGATTAATGTTGAGACACCTTCTAAATCTTATATTTATAGATCCACTATTAAATAAGCTGGTAAATTTTAAAAAAGAAATGAAGAAAACACTACACTTGAAAAAATTGTCATTGAACTTTGATATAAAACGAATTGATAGCCAAGAATATCAAGTGCTTGTTTGGAAGAATGAAAGAAATATAAATTAAGTTAGAATCATTAGATCTACATTATCGAAAAGTGGATACTGCTGTCAAAGGAATAATAGCTGTTCTGGATTAATATAATTTATGGAAGAGCATAAATAGGATTGTTGCAGATACTACGAATGTAAAAACTGGAAGCAGAAACGAGATTTCCATTCAGTTACAATGACTACTTGCCCAAAAGAAACTGAAATAATCACAATTCATTGGCTGTCATGTTCTTAACCGAGTGCTTTGCATTGTAACGGATGACGAATTTGAAAGAAACAACACATCGCCCAATATCGAATATTCGTTAATCCGTGAACTTGTAAATAACTACGAACAGCCCAGGAATAATTTCAAAAACGATAAATAAGAGATTGCGTGATGATATGACATTTCTATTTCATTTAACCCGGGTTTCCCACTTTTTTCGTTAAATTAAAGTTGCAAAAAATACCTAACTAAAGTAATGCAAGATAGATTTCGAGAACAATACGATATCTTTTGGCATTTATTCTTCTACTAGAGAAGGGTCACACTACCCGAAATTTCTAGATTCATCTCATACAGATAGGCGGACCGTTCGTTTACTAACCAAACTTAAAATGCAGATGATCAGAACCTATGTAGCACCTTGAAGGCTCACAAAAAAGCAGTAAACTTTGTGAAAAAATCTTTGGAATCCAGAACCATTGATACTGGAAATTCTTAGAACAAATCAGTGGTACAGAATTAGCAATCAAATTCTTTCAAGACGTTTGTAAAAAGAAAAAGAATGCTCGTCTTACTTTTATTTTGTCTGACAAAATACAATAATTGTATATTATGCTATAATTATGTTAAAAACTCCACATTCTTTTTATAGCTATTTTTACTTGTAGATGTAAGTTTCTAATTGTATATACAAGTTTACAACTTTTGTTTATTCGCAAAGTTTCTGTTATGCTTTAGCTATAAACTGTTAATAGCGATAAAAATACATCAATTAAAAATACATAAAAACTATCCAATATACTCATTAGCAAATTGAAAAATAAAACTTCTGGAAGTTTAGAATTTTTATTTATTTGTAAGATTATATGTTATGATATAGGCATAAACAGTTAAATGCATTCAAATATCTAAGTACTATTCATTTACATCATTACCAAATTGAAAGAGGAAGCTTCTGAAATATTTTGATTTTGTAGACTTATAGCGTTTATAGCAAGATCAAATTTTCGTTTTGCGGTTTACCTTTTTCGAAAAAGTTCATCAGTTTATGACGCAGAAACAGACCCCTTATATATTTCACCTGAAATTAAAGCCAAAATACTATGTTTAGGACAGTTCATGATTAAACATAATAGACATTCATTGTCTGTTAAATATAAAACAATATATGTTAAAAAATTATATATATATGATAGGGATATATACATATTATATACTCTTGGTAGAATTGTTGATCCTAATTGCCAAGATGATGGCCTTATGTATATCCCTAGCAGTAACGGATCTCTTACATCTAGAATCCAGGAAAAAATTATTAGAGCATTGAAAATTTGAAGTTTTAAAATCGAAATTTCATCCAAACTCAAAATTGTTAATTTTTAGACATTAGCTTTAACCTGTACAATAATATCTTTAAACTACACCAAAAAAAGTAATCAATCCCCAATCTATATTAATGTTAATTCAAATCATCCTAAATCTATCATTAAACAAATACAAATACCTAAAATTAATAAATTATCATCTAATAAGGAAATATTCGATAAGAATAAAACAATATACAATGAAACCCTTAAGAAGAGTAATTCTAAAGATGAAATATTATACCAAGAAAAATTGAACGATAAAACTAAAAATGAAAACAAGGACAAAATTAGAAAAATAAAATAATATCGTTCAACCCTTTTTTCTGTAAGTTGGCCAATGTAAAAATAAGTAAATATTTTTTTAAATTTAGTTAGTAAACACTTCCACCAAAATAACCCCCTAAATAAATTATTCAGCAGAAAAACTCTTAAAATTAGTTATTCAACATGCAAAACATAATTAATTCTCATATGGTCTCCAATATTGGAGACATGTACATTAAATCCAAACAACCCACACTAAATAAAATCACGTTTAAATCTGGTTATAACACATAACATTGCATTTGAATACATGGTTCTGTTGTCATTTCGTGCTATCACGCGGTGTGACGTCATAGAATCGCATTGCAAATTTGCGAACTGCGTTTGTTAATTTTGGTAACTATTGCCGTTGCCTAGCAGAGTTTTATGTCAACACAAAATAAAATCGTCGGTGATGGCGGATGTTATTGTATTACCGTCTTAATAACCTCTCTGAAGATGGCTCATGTGAGCCGAAAGCTTAGAACCAAATTAATAAAAAATTATCCAAATGTTGGAGAATTTTTGTCTTTATTTTCAACTGAAATTAAAGCCAAAATACGACGTTTAGAACGGCTCATGATTAAACATAATACACATTCATTGTCTCTTTTATTTAACAGTATATGTTTATAAAATATAGATATGTGTGTGTGTGTGTATATATATATATATATATATATATAGTCATCCGCAGACAGATCTGTTTCGCTGTATCACAGCTCATCAGTACCGTTAGACTCCGATTGCTTTTAACCCAGGATTGAAACCCGACCGAATTGGCGTCAGTCAGCGATTCTACCGGAGTAGCTACTGTTTTTCAAAGTCTACCATTCTTCCAGTGCTCAATCAGGGTGAGAGAGCGTAAATAGTATATATATATATATATATATATATATATATATATATATATATATATATATATGTGTGTGTGTGTGTGTGTGTGTGTGTGTGTGTGTGTTTGTTTGTTTGTCATCCACATACAAGCCTGTTTCGCTGTATCACAGCTCATCTGTGTGGCTAGACGCATCCACTCGCCTCTGGCCGGGATCGAAACTTCCTAAGCCATCGACGCATGGTATCAGAGAAGGGAAATTTTAACGTGTTGTATATCAGCAGTGTTTACACACGCCAGTTCCCGAGAGAACTCAATTCATTTCTGAAGAGTCACGCATATATATATATATATATAGGAAAGAATATTAATAAAAAGTTTTGAATTTAAAAACGTACTTTTTTAAACAGTATTTGTTTATTTTTATAGTATTTTATATTTCAGACCGCGCAAACGGACGTGCCGCATGCTGATTGGTTTATCGACACCACGCGATATAAACAAAAAAATAGATATTCCAAGAGATTTTTTGTCTAAAACAAACAGACTCTCTCCACGGACGTGCCGCGTGTTGATTGGTTTACCGAAAATAAACAAACGGACGTGCCGCATGCTGATTGGTTTATCGACACCACGTGATGTAAACAAAAAAGTATTAGGACGCTATCGTAAAAATACGTTTCCAATTCTAATTTAAAAATCACTTGTTTCTGATGAAGGACCGAGGGCGGTCTGAAATATAAAATACTATAAAAATAAACAAATACTGTTTAAAAAAGTACGTTTTTAAATTCAAAACTTTTTATTAATATTCTTTCCTATACATATTAAGACAGTATACGTGGATGATCATCACTATATATATATATATATATATATATATATATATATATATATAGTCATCCGCAGACAGATCTGTTTCGCTGTATCACAGCTCATCAGTACGGTTAGACTCCTATTGCTTTTAAAATTGAATTGGCGTCAATCGGTGATTCTACCTCTGGGCTATGAGCGTTCGGTAGAAGAAGGCAGGCTTTTAGCATGTATATTGTCATTATACACGCCCAATAGCCAGAGTTCTCTAATTCATTACTGAATGAGTGATGCGTGAAAAAAGAAAAAAAACAATAAAATTAATATATATATATATATATTTTATTGTTTTTTTCTTTTCAGTCTTATATGATATATTTATTTTTTGGTGTATGTTAGCTTCTTTGCTATGGTTTTCATTATTATTATTTTTATGATCATTATTATTATTATTAGTAGTAGTAGTAAGAAATTTTTTATTTATATTTTTTATTATTTTTATTAATATTATTTAAGATAATTTTTTAAGATTGTTTTTTAATATTTTATTTATCAATTTCTTATATATTTATTTTTTAATTTATTTTTTAGTTATTATAACTATACTTATAATACTAGTAGTAGATATATTTTAATTTGTTTAAAAATGTAGGATTTAACTTTAATTGTTATACCGTAGATACACCACATTGTCTTTAGAACTAAATTTAATGTTAAATTTCCATGTCATGCTTTTTTAAGAAAGCAGATGAATTGCAAATCTAGTTTATACTCTAGCTTTCTTTAACGTTACGTAGCGAGACCATAGACGCTGGTGTCGATCTAAGACGTTAACTTTAACTTCTTATACTGTTCGTTCTCCTTTCCTTTTCTTTTTCTTTCTCTTTTTTTTTCTGTTTATGATTTTTCTATATCTTTCTATATCTTTCTTTTTCTTCCTTTCTTTTGTTTTTTGAATGAGTGACGAAATGTTTTTGTAGATTACTGTTACAAATATCTATTCTCGATATGGGCACATGCATGTCTATATGGGATTCTTTTCTTGATGATTGTGAATATTAAATGTTGTATCATTTGGATCTGAAGAGCAGCAGGTTTTGGCTGCGAAATATGTATTACCCATGAAATTGTAGAATATCTACAAAAATTCTAGAATATTACTCTGTTAAATTAAATATATAAATTTAACATTGACTTTTTTGAGTTCGTCTCTATCGGAATTTACCTGACTTAAATACCAAATATTTCATATTATATATATATATATATATATATATATATATATATATATATATATATATATATTGTTGTGGGAACTCCCCTTTTCATTGGAATAATTGACTCGCCTGATGTGTTCATATAATCCTTTGTAGTTGGTCAGTAAGTTGGTGCAGAGTTAGTTGGAGTTGTTGGATATAGACTCATTACCCGGACATATTATTTCACTGCAAGACTGTATATATTGATTTCTACTAATAGTATTCCTGAATTGACTAACTTGTGTTCCAGTTTGTATATATTTGTTCAATATAACTTACATTTTCTATCTCCATATCTGTTTTTGTTATTTATTATTTTGTGTGGTTTCTCACCTGGAATCCACAACAAATTGGCGACGAAGAATCGATCAATTTCACGCGAAGAGAAAACTACGTTTTTCAAGTCAGTCGCCAACAACAAATTGGCAACAAGGATGTCGAACACGAACTCACGTGCACCCCAAGTCGCACAACAAATTAGCGACGAATATCTCGAACACAAGTCGAACAACAAATTTGAGACGAACTCATGTTCAAGTATATCTCGAACCACCTCAACAAGGTTCGCTACGAGGCTTTCGAACACAAGTCGACCACAGACAATCTGGCGACACTATCACAGAGAGATAGAAAAAAAAATCTGTAAAGGTAATTTAAAGAAAAATTTTTACACAATTTTTCTACGAGATTAATTGCCAGAAATCAATAGTTAAAAAATCAAACCCTCTAGGAATCAAAACAACAAAACATGGATGACTTTCAGAAAGGAATACTAGAAGTCATTAAAAGGAATGACAAAAGACATATGAAAATGCAAAAGGTAAATGAAGAAAGACAAACTGAAATACAAAAGGCAAATGCAGAAAGACAATATAAGATAGAAGTAAAACAAATAGAAATGCAAAAGGCAAATGAAGAAAGACAAATAGAAATGCAAAAGGCAAATGAAGAAAGGCAAACAGAAATGCAAAAGGCAAATGAAGAAAGACAATTACAACTGCAAGAACTATTACTAATATTAACAAGGACAGCACTAGAAAGGAACACGGAAAAAGAGGAAACGTTTTCGCATGATGCTGCGTGGAACGCGATAGAAACTTTTAAATACTCTATTGATGAAGACAAAAAGTTTGGAGAATATTACAGGCGATATAAAGATGTTTTTGATATTGACTGCCAGCACTGGAATAAAAAGAAAAAATTAAAGCTTTTGCTCAGAAAATTAGGTACGGACGAACACACTAAGTTTGTAGATTATATTCTTAAAAAAATGAACGATTTAACGTTCGGCGATGCAGTGACAGGCCTCACTGAGCTATTTAGCCCCAAAATCTCAATGTTCCATAAAAGGTGGAAATGTCTTAATCTCGTGAAAGACGAAAACGAAGACTATTCAACATTCGCAGCCATCGTCAAGAAACATTGTGACTATTTTAAATTGGCAAAGCTAACTTCAGACAACTTTAAATGCCTCATATTTGTCCAAGGACTAGTCGCTTCTAAAGACGGCGAAATGAGAAAACGAATGCTGACCAAACTTCAAAATGAACCAGGGTTAACACTACAAAAACTGTCAGAGGATTGCCAAAAATGCCTCAGTATAAAGAAGGGGTCGCGCATATTCGTAAGGTAAAAAGAAATTTACGG
The DNA here is from genome assembly GCA_037127315.1 of Ascarosepion bandense. Classification (NCBI taxonomy): domain Eukaryota; kingdom Metazoa; phylum Mollusca; class Cephalopoda; order Sepiida; family Sepiidae; genus Ascarosepion; species Ascarosepion bandense. The sequence goes on along the minus strand of JBBBDQ010001284.1, from coordinate 767,975 downwards.
TTTTCACCATTCCCAAAAGCAAAGCAAGATTTTAACGACAAAGAAAAAAAAGTACAAAACAACTAATGACGGAAACCAAATAAAAAAACAACCCCCCCACTTCTGCATATTACAGATGTGGTGGATGGCATTGGTTTAAAGATTTTCGTTACAAATACAAAAATTGCCGAGCGTGTGGAAAGATGGACACAAGGCAGCGGTATGCAGAAACAAAAACCAACCTAGTAGGGTAAGATCTACTAGAGTAGAATACGAAAACAATGAAACACGAGGAAATATGTAGAACTTGAAATATTGAATAAAAAGATCAAATTACAATTGGATTCAGGGTCAGACTTAACAATAATCAATCTACAGACATGGCGGAAGTTGAACAGGCCGACCATGTTACACGCACAAAATATTGATAAATCTGTAACAAAGAAAAAGATTAATTTCCAGGGTGAAATTATCGTAAATGTGAAATTTCAGGGAAAAATCAAAAAATTAAAAATCTGAGTGATGAAAAACACAGACAACCTAGTAGGAACGGACTGGATGCAGAAATTTAATATATGGGATTTACCCATTAGTTCTTTTTGCAAAAAAATAGACTGTGAGCTTTCAGAAGCCACAAAACTGCAGGAAGAATTATACAAACAATTCCCAGAGGTTTTCACAAGTGGGTTAGGACGATGCAACAAATTCGAAGCAAAAATCGAGCTAAAACAGAATGCTCAATCAGTATTTAAAAAAGGAAAAACGTACCTTTCGCCACAATTGATAAAAAAGAAAAAGAGCTTGATAGAGTTGAACAAACTGGGATCATTCCAAAACAGTTTTCAATGAATGGGCGGCACCGGTAATATATGTGAAGAAAAAATCAGGAGAAACGCGCGTGTGTGCAGATTTTTCTACAGGTTTAAACAACGCAATAAAAGACCATCATTACCCGTTGCCAAGCCCGGAAGAAATATTCACCAAACTTAATGGTGGAAAATTTTTTTCGAAAATTGACCGAAGTGAAACGTATTTGCGGATTCCAGTCACAGAAGAAAGTTCAAACATACTATGTATAAACACGCATAAAGGGCTCTATAAATACAACAGGTTACCATTCGGAATAAAAGTAGCACCTGCGATTTTTCAGCAGATAATGGACACCATGCTGACGGAACAAAACTTCGCCACGGCTTATCTAGATGGTGTTCTAGTTAAAAGGGATAATATGGAAGACTACGCGACACATATCAAAGAAATTTTCAAAAGAATATAGGCCTTTGGGTTCAAAGTAAAAGAGAAGAAATGTGATTTTTTCTTGAAAGAAATAAAATATTTAGGCCACATTATTAACGAGAATGGCAGAAAACCAGACACAGAGAGAGCTTCAGCAATTAAAAACATGGCTGAGCCTAAAACGTCTCGGAATTACAAAGTTTCCTCGGTCTTGCAAATTATTATGGATAATTTATCGATAGCATGCATAAATTGAGGGCACCCCTCAACGAATTACTGAAGAAAGATGTCCAGTGGAACTGGTCAGATGATTGCGAAAAGGCTTTTAGGGAAATTATAATAAAACTGACGTCGGACCTAACATTGACACACTTCGACCCAAGGCTGGAAATTATTATTGCAAGCGATGCAAGCTCACAAGGTGTGGAAGCGTGTATTCTACATAAAATGCAGTCAGTCAGTTAAGTGCCATACGTGATACACGCTTGGGCGATCATGTCTCGACAGAGATATGACTGACTGGGCAGAAGATTATCCCGCAGTAGGTTGTCATTACTTTCTGCGGTAGATTGGTTGCCGACCAAGGCTATAGAACCCAATCTGTCCTGCTATTTAACCCATAACTGGAAGGAATAGACGGATTAATACCTTTCCCAAGGGTGTTTGCGCGTAAGTGAATACAATGGATTCAACTGGAATTCGAACTCGGCTCCTCGGTTTCTCGTTCCGAGCCGATATCCACTGTACCACAACGCACATCCACTAAATGTAAAATGCAGTACGGTACAAGAAAACCGGTAGCCCATGCAGCGAGATTACTGCTACCGACCGAAAAAAAAATACAAATAGAAAAAGAAGCATTGGGAATAATTTTTGCTTTAACTCGCTTTCATAGATATGTATATGGAAGAGAATTTACGCTACAGACGGATCATAAACCTCGCCTTACCATATTTTGATCGAAGAAAGGATTACCAGAATACACCGCAAATAGACTCCTGAGATGGGGTACAATATTACTAAACAATAACTTCAAATTAGAATTCATAACATCAAAAAAATAGGACACGCAGATGGACTATCGAGACTGATACCTATGAAAAGTGAACCCTTAGAAGTTTCGGTAAGAGAGGCTCTGAGAGCCGAGGACGAAATCATTAAAGTGTTAAGTAATACGGTAAAAGAATTACCGGTAACACTATTAAAAATAAGAAGAAAAGCAGAAACAGACGAATTCATAATTACCACAAAGAAAAAAATAGGAGATAAAGACACCAACTTGGCAGAGAGTTTTTTAATTTGCGATAATGTTCTACTATATAATGAAAGGTGGTAATACCAAAATCATTACAAAGAAGAATTTTGAAGGATTTCCATGTAGGATACCCGGGAAAAAATCGCATGAAGCCATTTATGAGAAGTTATGAGTACTGGCCGAACATGGATGATAATATTGCGCAGATGGTAGAAAATGTAAGGGCTGCACGACGGCAGCAAGATCACCATCTATAATACACAAACCAAGACCCATCGACGGCCACTACTACTCAATAACGGTGGACAGTTTTTGTAAATGGCCTGAAGTTTTCAGGTATAAAAATCCAACGACTGAAAATACCATAAACTGTTTACACGAGCTATTCGCTAGGTTTTGCGTTTTAGATTGCTTAGTAATGGACAATGGTACGCAATTTACTTCAAGTGATTTACAAGAATTTTGCGAGACGTACCAAATAAAACACATAAAAACAGCACCTTACCACACACGGTCGAACGGCTTAACCGAAAGATTTGTGAATACTCTAAAAAGAGCATTAAAAAAAAACTGGAGATACACCATCAGAAAGAGCGTTACAACAATTTCTACAAATATACCGAATTACACCTAACAGAAACACACCATCGGGACTTACACATGCTGAGGTGATGTTTGCGAGGAAGATTCAATCTCTCTTCAATAATTTGCTACCATGCAAAAACAAAACCCAGAATACACCTGTAATTACGAAATGATCGTTCAAACCAGTGCAAAATGTTTAAAAATAATATGGCGTATTCAGAGCCGGGAACAATTGTAAAAAGAATAGGAAACGTGATGTACACTATAAAGGGTGAAGACTTTACGCATAGAAGGCGCGTAAATCAAATACTAAAAAGAGGGAGTAAAGAGCCAAACTCCTCATTCTTAGAAAGTGAGAACACTATGGAATATATTTTCGAAGTCTTCGACATTCAGAGACCTCAAAATACAGAAATCAGAAGAATTAGCAGAAAACAAAAGTTTACAGAGCCATTAATCATAGATCACAAGCGAAAAAAACACTAACTCCTCCTAAAAAAACTAGGGAGGTAGATGTTGTGAGATCTTTCCTTTTTATTGGAATAATGGACTGGCCTGATGTGTATATATAATCCTGCCTATACAGAGAACGGCAGTTGTGAACTTACCTCTGCTACTTTTGACACTGTCAGCACTCTGCCTTCGGGTGGAGAGCGCTCTCTGCCTTCGGGCGCAGAGCACTAACCCAGTTGTGGTTCTGCCAAAGGGTAGAATCACGACTGGGGAAAGATAGACAGATATTTTTGGCCGGGTTATATGGCCCGGAAGACCCACATTAAAAAGATCTTGTATCACATTTCGGCTTAATTGGGGAAGGTGAGTAAATACCCTTGCGGACTTGCCTCTGCTACTACTGACACTGTCAGCACTCTGCCTTCGGGTGGAGAGCGATCTCTGCCTTCAGGCGGAGAGTACTAACCCAGTCGTGGTTCTGCCAAAGGGTAGAATCACGACCGGGGAAAGATAGATATTTTTGGTTGGGCTATATGGCCCGGAAGACCCACATTAAAAAGACCTTGTGCCACGTTTCACCTTAAGTGGGAAGGTGGGTAAATACCGTTGTAGACTTGCCTACAGTAGTAGTCGCAAAGCTACCTTTGTCACTGTCAGCTCTCTGCCTTCGTGCTGAGAGCGCTTTCTGCCTTCGGGCAGAGAGCACTAACCCAGTTGTGGCTCCGCCGAAGGGTAGAGTCACGACTGGGTAACAATAGACAGATATTTTGGGCCGAGCTATATGGCCTGGAAGACCCACATAAAAATGACCTTGTGTCACATGTTGCCTTAAGTGGGAAGGCCAACTAAATACTGTTGTAGAGTTGCCTACAGTAGTAGTTGCAACCGCTACTATTAACACTGTCAGGTCTCTGCCTTCGGGCAGAGAACACTAACCCAGTTGTGGCTCCGCCGAAGGGTAGAATCACGACTGGGTAATGATAGACAGATATATTTATTCGGGCTATATGGCCCGGAAGACCCACATAAAAATGGCCTTGTGCCACATTTCGCCGATTGGGAAGGCCGATTAAATACTGTTGTAGAGTTGCCTGGTTGGTCAGTAAATTGGTGCTGAGTTAGTTAGAGATGTTGGATTCAGATTCATTACCCGGACCTATTATTTCACTGCAAGTCTGTATATATTGATTTTTTCTAATAGTATTCCTGAATTGACTAACCCGTGTTTCAGTTTCTATATATTTGTTCAATATAACTTACATTTTCTATTTCCCTATCTGTTTTTGTTATTTATTATTTTGTGTGGTTTCTCTCACACACACACACACACACACACACATATATATATATATATATATATATATATATATAAGTTGAATATGTGGATCGGAATCCGACAAGAATAGAATAAGTCGGAAAAAAGTCTTTAATCTAACATGTTTCACCTGGCTTCACTATTTATATGTAAAGCTTAATAGATTCTTTCAGAAGTAGATGAACTAGAGTACTGAAAATCATATTGCTTCCCTGAAAGAAAACCTTGCAAGGGGAGATGTTTAAACAACGCATTAGAGCCTCTAGTCCATTGCAAAATACAGGCTAATAAACAGAGAGTTAGAATGATCAGGTGATTCACCTGAGTCCTTAACGACTGGGACAACAGAAATTAATTTCCAACAAGCATGTCAGTAAGAAGCAACAAAGTATTTAGAGAAAAGAGGGGCTATTTCTGAACACATTTCTTAAGAACTATCGCAGGGATACCATCAAGCCCACATGCTTTGTTGGAGCCCAGTTTAGATATATCTAGGTAACTCCAAAAAGTCACTAACAGTTAAGCATATATGATAAAAATAACCCAATGTTAATAAAAACAAAGTTTTATCGTTATGAAAAAAATGTTATTATTAAGAAGAAAGACCAATGGATTTTTTATTACTAAATTATATTTTTAAATACGTTTTTGAGCCTTCTGAAGATCCAAGAGACAAATATCTTGTGATTGAAAAACTTTCCGGGCTGTAAACACTAAATCTATACATATGCATTCATTTCGATGTTGGTAGCGATAGAAGAATTTAAATTAGTTTCGCAAAGTGCTAAGATGTCTGGAGAACGTATCAAGAGAAAAGAGTCTACACTACAAAAGTTCGTACGAATGCCATGAATATTTGAGAAATTAAGTTTGACGGAGGTAGGTGATTTTTCGTTCATTCATAATACTATCGCCTAAAAATATGTATTCTAATAGATAAATTTATATATTATTAAATATGTATTCTAATAGATAATTTATATATTATTAAACATTTATCTATTCGAATACATATTTTTAGGCGATAGTATATTGTATCTATTTCTATGCTAGGCGTAATATAAAGGCCTTCATAGTTTAATATATTGGTTCACCTTACTAATGAGTGATGTAATCGATCCTCACTGGGTGCCCCATGTTTAGTACCAAACTAAATGAAAAAAATATAGGCCTCATCTTGCTGTACGGCAATGCTTATATAAGTATTCTTGTTGACCTCGTTACTTTGATCTTCGTCGGTTGTTTCATACGATTGGATTCTGACAAAAAATAATAAATATTAAAGGCATTTTGCTGAGAGGCAATGGCTTACGACATATCCTGATTTATCTTACTAATGAGTGGTGATTTGATCCAAATTCCTTGCCCCTTGTTTTTAGTTTTGTACTAAACTAAACTAATAGATCTTGAAGGCAATTTTGTTGTGGGACAATGTTTAACGAATTTCTCTGACCTTATGAATAGTGTACTCTATCAATATTGATTGCTCTATAATTTTAATATTTTACCAAACTAAACTAATAAATATAGAAGGCTTCTTGCACGGGTTTGTAGTTTGCCTGACATGACTGCTGGTGTCGAGCCTCATTGGTTACTCCATACTTTGTTAACCTTTGCAATTAATATCTCGTCTTGTCTTTATTTCTGAATGTCGTTAACGGATTACTTAAACGCGACGAGAAACGCATCGACGTAGAAAATTACATCGGCTGATTTTGAATTTGTGTCCCGTCTGTTGCGTTTACATTCGCACAAATTCCATTGGAAAAATCATAAGACCATTTCTTTTCCCTCTAGCTATAGACTATATACCGCAGATTAAACTCTGTAGTGTTTGGAAGTAACTAGTCTCTGGGTAGGACTACTCTGAAATCTAAACTACCTCTACCTAATTTCTCAAGAAGTCATAGCAATTCATCTATGAAGATTCTATTTTCAAAGATAAAGAAAAGGTATCTCTAGAGAAATGTGATCGGCTACGTGTTGAATGAGCACGACATTGATGTCTGCAGATCCAACAGAACTGGACAATTTCTAGTGTGGATCTTCTAATGTAAAATAAGACCTTGAGTTTTATAACATATTCATTGAATATTCAATCACACTAAAATATAACAATGCTCCACGTTTTGCAACATTGGGTGGCACGAAAATAATTAAAATAATAGACCCCGACCTCTTCTTTCCACACTTGAGTAAGTCTGTAAAATAGATTGACCGAAACGTCAAAATCAATAAGCTTAATATTCTGAACAACTGTTCAAATGAAAGAAGGTAAAATAATATTGTGACTTTACTAGCAATACAAGTTACTCTACTGTGAAATTAGTGACAGTTCAAGGAAATGGAGACGACATTTGACATTCTTGAAATGTTAAATGTTGTCATAATCCAGTTTCTAAACCAAAGCAAACAAATCTCTTTTTTTCCAAAATAGAGCAAAATACACTCCTTTGTTAATAAGATAACTTTGGCATTAAACTATAAAATAAATCAAGCAGCTTTTTCATGTTAGTGGTACATATTTTCGTTGTGACCATGTCTTTTTTTTTTATATACCGATCATGAAACATTGATTTCTGTTTCCCAAAAGGTTTAGAATTTGAGGCTCGAAAAAATCATATGTTGCTCAGTGACGATACAACAATCAATATTATATTTCTGGGAAGGGAGTGCCTGGTAAAAGTTACCTGCGTTTTCAGTATTTTACACCTATAAACATTAAGAGGTGTTCATTTTATTTCTTGTCTAATTACTACACAATATTCATTAATATATTTGTGAAATATGGACAGAGATATTAGTTTTAAATTGTGTGATATTTACTGATAAGTTTGGAAAACGTTTAATGACTTACCCTATCTCTCTTATATTTATTACTGCAACACCTAGCAGAAATTATGGAATTTACACACTTAACGGATATTCACGTTGAGTTTTCTAATTAGCAGTGAATAAATTAATCACAAGTAAGACGCAAAACTTTACTTAAATACTGAACATGTTAGCTTCATAAAATATACCTTAAATAAAGTTGAATCAATAATTTAAATTATCGAATGGCATTCTTAAAACAAACGCCAGCAGAAGCTTAGATATTCCAATCATTTAAAAGAGTGTTCTTGCAGACTTTCACAACTGAAAGAAAATATAACATATTTTGAAACAATTGGCAATTGAAACAATGGAAATGATCGTAAAAATCATTCAAGAAAGCAATCCGCAGTGGAGTGTTGGTTGTTCTCAGTCAATTATGTCTAAAATATTGTGCCAATATAAAAGAAATGGTATGCTTAAAAAACGAAAATACGATCGAGGTCAAAGCAGCAGGATTAGAAGCTCAAAACAAAAAAAACTTGAAGATATAAAATATACAACAACAAAAAATGATAAAACAAATGTGTCTGGATGTTCGTTGTGGTGCAGTGGAAATCGGCTCGGAACGAGAAATCGGAGAGCCGAGTTCGGATTCCAGCTGGATTCCTTGCTTTCACGGAAAAATCTTCTGCCTAGTCAGTCACGGACAGAAAGAGACATGATGTGTATCATGTATGGCAATTAACTATTTCCCTTTTTCACTGATAACCATTGCACTATCCGCATATCCTGACTGTTATTCGGTTTTTATAATTTTATGCAAAAAGATGCAACGTTATAAGCAAAATAAACAGCCCAAGGTATGTAAGCTACGTATTGTGTATGTCAACATCAATTCACCACTATTATTATATTCGCCAGCAAAGCAGCTTGTTTGGTCAATAAATAAAAAATACATTACTTCATTAAAAATTGCTTTATTTACGTTTGGATATGAAACTTTCGAAACTCTAGGACGAGAAGGATTCGTGTTTAAAGGAAATATTCGGCCTTAATTAAAACTTTATGCCCTTCGTGGAAGAGTCGGTTGAACTCACGTCGGATCTAACACACACACACACACACACACACACACACACACACACACACACACACACACACATATATATATATATATATATATATATATATATATATATAAAGAGACAAGAGGAAAAATTATTCTTAGCCAACGCGTTTCGTCCTCTGAGGGGTTTTAACAATGTCATGAATAATTTATTTTGTTGCGCGTGTTTAAATACAAATGCGAGTATGTCATTAGTTTATCAAGGCTTATAAATTTGCGAACGTTCATGAATAGTCATCGGGTGGTTGAAAGGTCAGTCAGAGCATGTGAAGAACACAAAGTGCAGTTTGACAAAAATTAAAGTGAGCGAGTAATATTCAAGAATTTCTTCTAAATGAATATTGTTTAAACTGTGATCAGATTGTTATGGTATGAAATGGACGTATGTGCTGTACATCTTCAAAGCCATGAAGTAATGAGCTTAACCGTTTTCTTTTGATGTTTTAGATATTTGTGGTTGTGTAATGTTGGCTTGAGAAAGTAGTAATTCTTTCAGGAAAGGTGAGATTGGGAAAAACCTGGACAAAGATTGATATTTTGATAATATTCGATGACGGCACTCTCAAGGATTTTCTTTCTGAGTAAATTACTTTCTCTTTTGATGACTGTTTCATTTTTTTAGATCAAAATTTCGACCGGATTTCTGTGCATGACTAGTGCATTTGTTAAAATATTATGTATGAGCTCCATTTTGTGTTCATAGACACGTTTGTTTAAATTTCTGCATGTTTCTCCAATGTATTGTGAGGAACGGTTTTGGAAATTTATTTTATATATACTTGCTTTTGAATTGATATTGTTATGGGTGTTTTAGTTTTGATCATATCCATAATGGTTTGGGAAGTGGTTGTGACTATTTGGATGTTGTTTGGATGGGATAAGTTTTAGATAGTGGATTTATAAACACCCTTGTTTAAATTAATTGAAACAGCTACTTTAGTTTTTTTTCTTTCATCATAAGGTCAATTTTAGACCAACTTAAGTTCAGGGTGTAATCGATTTCTATTTTTTCTTCAGATTAGATCATTTGCAGCTGTGTGCAGTAATATTAATCTATTTTCAAGTACGACTGATGAAATTTTTTACTTAAATAATAATGATAAAAAAATAAGAACTACGTAGAAAATCATTTTGCAAATGTTATTGTTTTAATTCACTGATAAGTTTCAGTAATAAAGGAGGCTGAGTAAATATAAAAACAAACGCTTTTGATATACACAAACTCAACAAAATTTTCCTTGAACCTACTATGAAGTTTTCCATTAAGTTTGGATTCTATACATATATTATATGTCACATTTGCTTTTAAGTTTTTTGATCTTCCATTAAATATGTCATAAAGAATATCCCCAATTGATTTATCATTTACTAAAAATCAATGTCTGTTCTGTCTACATAGTGGTATAGTTTCTTAGTCTTCTATATGCTTAAAAAAAAAACAGCACAACTCCAATATTTTTGTCTTGCGCCTAAATAAAACAATTTCTGTTTTGTTTTGTCTTTGATTGAACAAATGCAGTAGTTTAAACTAGTTTAGATACGAATTTAAAAATGACTTGTAAAAGATAAAATATCGTGAAAAAGAATATAAAATAGAAATGTTATTGCTTAATATCAGTGTGTCAGAACGAAGGAACTCAGGACGAGTTCGTAGGCATTTGTTATAAGTTTTAAAAATGTTTCACAATTTATAAATACTTTTATCGATTAACAAGGTGCGAGAGTTGAATTAAAACATTATTTTCTGAAGGATTTATCGCAAGACAATTCGGCTTCATTAGCAAAGAATGACTAGATACGCATAAGTGCCAGTGACCCCGATAACATTTCTTATCGATTTCAAGTGGCAAAACACAGCAGATATCAACCAAAACAATTTGAGATATTTGCAAAGATTTTCTGAGTAACAAATAAATTTTAAGGTTAAAACAAGATTTCGTAATTATTCGTTTGAATATTATACACATTCCATAATCAAGAGTAAGTAATGTGTTTTAGATGAGGTGCAATTTATCAGGGTGTGCTTTGTAGTGCAGTGGATATCGACTCGGAACGACAATTCGGGGAGCCGCGTTCGAATTCCAGTTGAATTACTCGCATTCACTTGCGCACAAATAATCCTGATTAAGTTTTCCTAAATTTCGTAATGAAGACAAAATGATAAACAAAACAAAATAATCAGAATTGATATATCTTATAATAAAGAATATACATGGGATTTAAAAATTCATTTTGTTATAATTTTTTCTGATTTAAGCAGCTTCTTTGTCGGCCGACTTTAACTGGTTGAAATGGTATTTTAATTTATTTGCTATGTTTTTATTCATTTTTGCATTTTTTTCAACAATAAAAAATAATTTCATTTACACATTTCATTGACACTGGTCGGCACAAACTTACAATGCACCAGGTAGAATTATTATTTTTTTAATGATTAGAATTTAGATTAAACTTAAAGAACTTTAATTTAAAAAATTTAAACAACGAACCAATAATTCAATAAGTGGAAAAGTATTCATATAGAGATTTAATTGTATTCTTCAATTCATATATTTCTACTTAATATACATTTAAAACTTCAGCAAATTTAAGGATGTCATCTCTTTTACCAGAATTTTCGAACCTACATAATTTTGTCAAGGTAACAAGTCGATAGTTATTGCAATTAAAAACAAATTGTAAAGAACTGATCGTCAAATGTTAACAATGTTAGGGACAAATTTAATCCAATAGACCTTCCTACATATGGATTCTATACCAAAATTCAAGTGGTTTACTGACAAAATAATACCTGTGGATTATGCCATTCACTAATCATAACAACAGCAAAGTAATTCCACCGCGTTGATTCGGCATTACCACTTCATTGTAGCGCTGACATCAATATAGAAGTAGTGGGTAGTTTTTATGTTTCTCAGTTAAAAATTATTTGTTAGGAAAACACTGAGGTCGGTAGAAAAACTACCAACTAAGACAAAATTCTAATAATTTATTCTGATAAAATTTTCAACAATGTTATCCCAAGAAAATGTCTAATGTAATTAAGTACCATAACATGAATTAGTATCCTAAAACAAGAACGAGTATATGAGTAATTTTCCCTTCATTACGTACTTTGTAGGGATAGGAGATTAAAAATTAAAATTACCCTTCTTCTTCACTTTTACAAAAATTCACAATAACAAGTGAAATCCTGGTTTTTCCCAAATAAAAAAAGGATTGACCATGTGCTTAAAGAAAAAGTCAAAACCAGATTTTGCAAGTAGGTGTTAAATTGATTTTTGGCCAATGGGAGCGAATTGCAAGACTTAGCGATTCAATACTAAATTTAAAAAGACTATAAATGACCTCCAACGGCGTCAACCAGTCAGTCAGATGGGAGCCGCGAAACGAAACAACTAAAATGTAACTTCAACTTCAAATCCACCCGGAGATAAGGTCAGGTCGCACCTTGTTCTCTTTCTCTTTCCTTCACGCGTGTCGATTCATTTTACTTCTTCTTTTCCATCCAAAGATATTTCTATCAAACAAACGTTCATATATACATACGTACGTATGCATATACTCTTTCAACAATTACTACTATGAATATTTTCTACAAATCTTGATACCTTAACTCAATACTTGTTTCTCATTGAACATTAATTTCTACGAATTCTTGTTATTCTTTCCTTTTAATAAATTAATATTTTAACATACAAAATGTATATTTTATTCTTACACTATTCCACACTATTCTACGCTAATTCACACATTCCAACCTGCCGACAAACAACCTTCTGATAATTCTGATGATGATATTTCTGCATAAAACTTGTAAGATGTAGGGAGTTCGGTTATGTATGACACAAGGCCGAATCAAAGAAAAATTAACCAGACCCCTACGGTCACAACTTGCAAAATGCACAATGGTATAAGTTACAAAATACGAAGATTCAACTGTTATTTCCTTTTTCACAGTATTGAGTGATTTGTTAATTGAGGTGGAGCTGTAACGTTTAATTTTGTTACTTGAAGTGAAACTATAACATAATTTATTTTGTGAATTGAGGTGCAGTTATAACGTATGTTGGGGGGTAATTAAGGTGTAATTATAACGTTTTATTTTGTTAAATGAGGTTGACATATAATGTCTATATTTTTTCAATTGAGGTGGAATGATAATTGTTATAGATTTCTAATTTAGGTAGACCAATAACAACTGTTTTTGTTAATTGAGGTGGAACTATAAAGTCTTTATTTTAGTAATTTAAGTGGGCCAATACGTTTTTATTTTGTTCACTGGGGTGGGACTATGGTGTCTTTATTTTGTTGAATGGGGTAGAGATAAAAAAAAGACTTTACCATTGTTAATTGACGTGGATATATAACGTTTTGAACATTGTTAATTGAAGTGAACTTATAACATCTTTATCTTGTTAATTGGGGTGAAATATAACGTCTTCGTTTTCTTAACTGAGGTGGAACTACAACGACATTATGTTGATTAACGTTAGACGTTATAAGTCCACCTATAACGTTAATTGAGGTGGACCAATAATGTCTTTAATTGTTGGTTGAGGTGAATCAATGATGTCTTTTTTTGTTCATTGAGGTGGCACTATATCATCATTATTTTGTTAATTGGGGTGGATTATGACGTCTTTCACTTTGTTAATTCGGATGGACATATACCGTCTTTAACTTTAAATTTGATAACTGAGATGTAACCATAACGTCTTTACTTTTGATAATGGAAGTGAAACTATGACGTCCTATAAGGTCTTTAACTTTGGTAATTGAATTGGTTCTATAAGGTTGTTAATTGAGGCGGAACTGTAATGTCGTAATTTTGTTAATTGTGGTGAAACTATAACATCTTTTACTTTGATAATTAAAGTGGACTTATAGGTTGTTTAGCATTGTTACATTTATGTGAAACGAAAACATCTTTCTCCTTGTTAATTGAGGTGGACCAATAACGTCTTTGTTAATTGGGGTAAGCCGAAAACGTGTGATCATTCATGTGGATATCTAACAACGTTATATTCAATGACAGAAGTGGACCTATAACGTCTTTACCTTTGTTAAGTGAAGTGGACCTATACCGTCTTTAGCATTGTTAATTGAAATGAAACTATAACGCCCTAAACTACAAGGTCTTCACATTTGTTAACTGAGGTGTATATCTTTGTTATGGTGAACCTATGTCGCCTTTACCATTGTTAATTTAGGTTGATCTATAACGTCTTAAATTTTGATAATTTAAGTAGACATATAACGTCTTTACTTTTATTGAGATGGATTTATAACATCTTTATGTTTGTGAATTGATGGTGATCTACAACGTCTTTAACTTTGTTAATTTAGGTGAACATATTACGACTTCACTTTTGTTGTGTTGGATTTTTAACCTTCTTAATACGTTACTTGAAGTAGAACTATATCGTATGTAACTTTCTTAATTGAAGAGGACCTATAACATCTTTGCCTTTGTTACTTGAGTTTACTTTGTTATTTGAGGTTGAACTATAAATTATTTAAATGTGTTTACATTTATGTAGAAATATTTTATCGTTACCTTTGTTAATTGAGGTGGAGTTGTAACTTCTTTATTTTGTTAATTGGGTTGGACTTATAAAGTTTTTAACAGCGATATTTCAGGTGAACGTATAATGTCGTTACTTTTAATAATTGAAGTGCACTTATGGCGTCTTTCCCTTTGTTAATTGAGGCGGGCATATAGTGTCCTTAACTTCATTGAAGTTGAACTATAACGCTCTAAACTTTATTAGCTGAAGTAGAATTATAATGTCTTTAATTTCCTTAAAGCTTCAACAATAACTGTAATATAACAATCTGGCCCCACCCGAGGAAGTGATGCAAGCGATGGTGTTTTCCGTCGGTGAAGGGGGCGGCGAAGCGACAAGACAGGTGTTTGTGAAATACATCCTGTCGAGGCCGGAGCGGATGTCATTTTGACCTTATTTCCGACAGCGGCGGAAATGGCTACAGAGGCAAACAGATCAGGTGCCTCTTAGAATTACGTGGGCGTGCGTGGGCGAGGCAAAAAAACCGGAAGGAAAGTCCCGGTTCTAGAGGACTATATAAAGACCTCAACACACGGATTCGCCAGTAGCAGAGAACGGCCGGTGGAAGCAGAGAGAGAGACAACACAGGCAGACTACACTCCCGTCAGCCATTCTATATGCGCCCTCACCCTCCCGTTCTCTATTCCACACAGTCCGTCGTCATTAATAAAAATATAACCTTATATTTTTATATATGCGTGTTTGTTGTTTTGTCGTCGTACGGCGATATATAACATACGCAAATTGGTGCCCAGTGACTTGCTGTTTTAAAACAACAACAACAACAAAACAGATAGATACGAGCTTGGTTACCACGGCGACAATTGAAATTCAACGGAATTAAAACTACCAGATAGAAGACGAAAATAGTAAAGAACAGGACGACAGCAGCGAAAGGTAGGTGACTTTTGATTCGATCTTGTGTGTGTTCTGCTCTTGTTCATAAGTTTATAATAAGTCTAATTAAAAAAAAAAAAAAATGGAACAGCATACTTTTGCCGATTTTGTTCAAGGTCTGACCCTAGAATTGAGAAATGTGGCTTGTTCGGTGTCGAACACTTTAAGGGGAGAATCTTTTTTAAAAAATATACAGCCATTAGCATGCAAAGAAGATGGTGGTTGTAGTGCTTGGTTGGAGGATATGGAGAGGTATTTTAGAGTTGTGCGCGTGGCAGAAGAAGACAAGTGTCAGGCAGCTCTTCTCACAACAAGGGCAGCTGTTGGACACTATGTATATAGACTAATCGCTAGTAACCCACAACTCACATGGAAGGAGTTAAAAACTTCTTTAAAGGAATATTACGGATTGGTTTTAGACCCCGACGCACGGTTAGTCGAATTAGTGAACATTAAGCAGGGTAGAACGGAGGGGGTGCAGGACTACATGCAGAGAGTAGTACGCCTAGCGGAGGGCGCATATGTTGGGGTTGACGGGAGGAATGAAGTTGTTACAAAACAAGTCCTAGGATTTTTTATAAAAGGTCTAAGGGATCGGGAAATAAAGATGGCAGTTATGAAGGATGAGCCACAAACACTGGAGGCTGCCTATCAGAAAGCGTTATCTGAGTTGAGATGGAAAATTCGACTCGACGCAAACTCTGAATACGAAGAGGAGCCTATGGAAATTTGCCACTCTCGGAGACGGGTACCGATAGAAGCCGTAAGCCCCGCTGAATCTAATACTAATAATAATAGGAATAAGAACAATAGAAAAGTTGGGACTCCTGAGCGGGAGAGGAACGGGAGCGTTGTTAGGTGTTGGAATTGTGGGAAAGAAGGCCACATAGCGAAATTTTGTAGACACGCCCCGGGAAACGGCAGAGGTCCGTTCGTGCGACGCCCAACGAACGGAACAAGACGGTACCAACGCACATAGTTGGTAATATGGGCGCGCCAAATTCCATCTTTATTAGAATAGAACGTAGACCTTATAGGGCATTGGTAGATACGGGAGCAGAGGTATCGGTTATAAGCTGTAGGGTATTTAAAAAATTGCGACTGGGACTTGAACTGCAAAAGAGGGACATTAAACTTCGAACTGCGAATGGATCCCCGTTATACGTTGAAGGTCTTTGTCGTCTACAGGTCCAGATAGGAAGTAAGTCCATACCCCATGATTTTTTAGTCGTGAAAAATCTCAATAGAAATGTTATACTTGGCCGAGATTGGCTGATGCAGAACGGGGTGAGAATGTATTTCGATTTGGGGGCATTGAAGATTGGTGAAGAATACGTGGCATTGGAGGAGGATGTTCATATTTCCTCTATTGTTAGGTTAGCTCAAAAAGTAACATTAAGACCTCAACACCTGCATGCTTGTCTGGGATTAACCAGGCTGAGAAATGGACGTGGCAAAGAATATGAAATCGAACAGCTGAGTAGTGGATATGTTAGCAACTTATGTGGTATATCAGTAGCCAACGCAGTTGTAAAAATGCCAAAGTCTCGTAAGTTTCAGTTGCTGATAATGAATAACACTAACCAGACAATCACTTTGAGACGGGGGTGTCCGCTGGCTAAATTGGAAAGGGCGAGTAATATTACTGAAATTACTATGCCCGATAAACAAAATAATAAAAGTCCTGATGTAGATTTGGAACAGGTACATGTACCGGAGGAATTCAAGCCTGAAATTAACAAATTGCTAAAAAGAAATAGGGACATGTTCGTTAGTGACGACAAGAACCTGGGCAGAACCGATACTGTGGAGATGCGTATCGATACTGGAACGCATGAGCCCATAAGAAAACGCCCATATCGCACACCCCTCAAACAAAGAAAGACAATGGATTCAGCAATCGACGAAATGATGCAGGCAGGTGTAATTGAGAGATCCAATAGCCCGTGGGGTTTTCCAGTAGTTTTAGTAGAGAAGAAAGACGGTGGTAAGAGATTTTGTGTAGACTTTTAGAGCACTTAATAAGATTACAAAGAAATATGCTCGACCTCTTCCTGTCATCGATGATATACTGGCATCACTTGGTTCGGCAAGGTACTTTTCGAAGCTTGATTTAAAATCAGGGTACTGGCAAGTTAAGCTTCATGATGATGACAAAGAAAAAAGTGCATTCACCCTGCCACAAGGGTCTGTTTCATTTTAATGTTATGCCATTTGGACTTGCAAACGCACCCGGCATCTTCCAGGAATTAATGTCAGTTGTTTTACAGGGACAGGAAGATTTTGCTCTGGCATATTTAGATGATATTCTGATATTTTCAAATACGGTGCAAGATCATTTAAGACATATAGACACAGTCTTGAGTAGTCTACGTAAGCACAACCTTAAACTGAAGCCAGCTAAGTGTGAGTTCTTTAAGAAAGAGACCCAATACCTGGGGTTCAAGATAAGTGAAGAGGGAATACAACCAGACCTCAATAAAGTCAAGGCTATAAAGTCAGTTTCTACTCCAACCACTGTTAGGCAAGTAAGAGCTTTTATTGGGATGACCTCATACTATCGCCGCTTTATTAGAAATTTCTCTGATATAGCCGAACCGCTGGTCAATTTGACAAGGAAATATACACGATTCCAATGGGACGATGCTTGCCAAACCGCTTTCGATACACTAAAAACGAAGCTCGCGGAGATGATAACACTAGCCTATCCCAACCCAAATAAGGCGTATAGGTTATATACTGACGCATCCGATCAATCGATTGGCGCATGCCTATCCCAGGTGGTGTACGATAAGGAAAATAGGAAGGATGTAGAAAAACCAATTTATTTATTGTCCCATAAATTAAGTGACACACAAACGAGGTGGTCAACTATAGAGAAAGAGGCTTATGCCATACACTATGCTCTTCAAAAACTGAATCACTACCTGCATGGCGCAACATTCACAATATACACTGATCATAGGCCCCTGGAGCACTTACTTAACTCGCCCATACAAAATAAGAAGATACAGACTTGGGCTCTGAGCATGTCTGGCTACAATTGCAGCATACAGTATCTTAAGGGTAAGGATAATGTTTGCGCGGATCTCTTATCACGCGCTGTTGATGTGAACGAAGACCATATTGCTTCTCCAGTAGATATAGATGATAGAAATTACTTGGTTAGTGTTATAAACTCCAACCTAATGGAGCCGGAAGAATTAGCAGCCCATAAAAATGTCGGAAATTCATCAGAGGCACCCGAACGGCCCACATTGAAAGGAATAGACATAATCAGGGAGCAAGAATCAGACAAAAACATCTTAGACCTGAAGATTAGATTACGAAATGGTAGGGCTACCAAAGCAGAACAGAAGAGATATATAGTAATGGATGAGGTGGTGTACTATTTGTCTCAACCTGATGATGAACCCCTCATCAGGCTGTATGTACCATCTCACCTTAGAAAAAGGGTGCTAGTTCAATACCATGATGACAGTGGCCATATGGGGGTGGATAAGACATTCCACTCAATAAAACAAAAGTATTTCTGGCCTTGTTTACTTAGAGAAATAAATGATTTCGTAGGTAAATGTATCCCGTATCAGACAAGAAACCTAAAGAAGCAGCAACCCCCCATACAGGAATGTGACTTCCCTCCTTTTCCTTTCGCAAAGGTTGCTTTAGATGTCTCAGGACCCTACCCAAAGACCCATTCAGGTAACCAATACATAGTTACATTCATAGATATGTACAGTGGTTGGCCGGAGGCATTTGCGGTTCCTAACAAGAAGGCAGAAACAGTGGTGCATCTCTTAGTTGACGAAATTTTCCCCAGATTTGGGACACCACTTCAGCTTTTAACTGATAATGGGCCAGAAAATGTCAACTGGGTAATGAAAAAGACATTAGAAGACCTAAATATACACCATGTGACGACTTCTTTTTATCACCCCCAGAGCAACGGTAAGGTTGAGAGGTTTCACAGAACAATGCATGATGTTCTAGCAAAAAAAATCGGCAACAACGAACAGTCGTGGGATATTTACATTAACCAAATGTTGGCGGCTATCCGGTTTCATGTGAGCGAGACCACTAAGTTTTCACCGTATTACTTGCTCTACAACAGGGATGTTGTTTTGCCCTTGGACAATATACTGAGGCCTCGTCGCATATATTATGGTGATGAGCATCACCAAATTGCACTACAGGAAATGCATCGTAGCTTCACTTTAGTTAGGAATAATATAAGAAAAGCGAGGAGAGCCGCGATAGATAAGTCGCGTGGTAAGACGAAAAATACAACTTTTGAGGTTGGTGATTTGGTGTACTATAAGAATCACCAAAAGAAAGGGAAGTTAGATGTGCGCTGGCGGTCATATTATTTTTTTTTTTTTTTTTTTTTTTAATCATTTCACCCCGAGCAAGGCAGAAACGCCACTGATGTGCAGGGGGTTACATAAATGTAGAAAGATTAATTAGAAAAGAGTGAGGAGTACTAGCTAGTTAGAAAGGAACAATAGAAAACTGAGAAAGCAGGTGCAATGACAGGTACATGGGCGGAGAGAAAGGGAAGGTTATACAGGGGAGGGGAGAGAGAGCTAGAGGCCAGTGGTTAGTAGGTGAGTATTAACTTTGCTTTTAAATTTCTGGAGGTCGTAGCCGTCAGGAAAGCAAGAATACGGGAGTGAGTTCCACAGGCGGGAAGTGCGAGAGAGGAAGCTGCAGGAGTAGAATTGTCGTCTGCGTTTGGCTAACCTGACCCAGTTGCCAGTCTGGTTGAACGGGTAAACACCTGTTGAGGAGGCATCAGTGACTTAAGCTCATCCGAGCAGAAGCCATGAAAGTATTTATAGAAGAGACAGAGGGAGGCCACATTTCGACGATGGGAAAGTGGCTGCAGACGAGTCGCCAGATCAGTACCTATCACATTACAGACTCTCCTTTGGAGCTTGTCAAGAACACTGAGGAGAACGGCAGGGGCACCTGACCATAAATGGCAGCAGTACTCCATGCACGGACGGATGGTTGACTTGTATATATGCAGGATGGATTCAGGTGGAAAAAACATCCTGGATCGACATAGTGACCCAATCTTCTTAGCAGTAGATTTTGCTATGGATTCAATATAGTGCTTCCATTTGAGGTCTGAGGACAGGGTAAGTCCGAGGAGGCGTAGTGTATTACTCTCCGGGAGAATCATCTGGTCCATGCTTATGGGAGGCAGAAGAGGTTGCCTGTAATGGTTGACAGACAACAGCTTGGTCTTAGAGGAATTAAAGTTGACAAGCCACTTCTTGCCCCAGTTCACCACAGAGTGTAGATCCCGCTCAAGGTCAGCAGCGAGATTATGTCTGTCCGCCACGACAGGTTTCTTACTGGAGCGGGAGTATATTGTAGTGTCATCTGCGTAGATGCCTACTTGGGACCTGATCTCATCTGGGAGGTCGTTGATGAAAATAAGGAAGAGCGTTGGGCCCAGGATAGAGCCTTGTGGGACACCAGCATTCGTGCTGTAGGACGAAGAGGCACGCCCATTCAGAACGACCTTCATTTTGCGGTTATTTAAGAAAGATTGGATTAGGTCAAGCAGGCGACCGGTAATACCATAACCGCGTAGTTTGCATAGGAGGCCAGGGTGCCAAACCCTGTCGAAAGCCTTGGAGATATCCAGAGCAACCGCGCGAGCCTCGTCAGACTCATCAAGGGCCTGTAGCATGTACTCCGTTACAGTAGTTAGCAGGTCGGCTGTGGACCTGTCAAATCGGAATCCATATTGCCTGTCGGAGAACAGCTTGTGGGCGGTGAGATGATGAACTATTTCAGCATTTATTATAGCCTCGAACACTTTCCCGAATATTGGTAGGAGACTGATAGGGCGATAGTTGGATGGGTCCGAGGGTTCACCACAATTCTTAAAGACAGGAACGACTGAGGAGAATTTCCAGCATGCAGGAAAGCAGGAAGCAGAAAGGCAGTAGTTAAACAGTTTAGAGAGGACAGGGGAAAGTTCAGGGGCACACCTCTTAAGGACTATCACCGGGATTCCATCGTCTCCACACGCCTTATGGGGGTCGAGTTTTGAAATTACTCTGGATACTATTGTCGGGGTAATATACACGTCATGCAGTTTGGCCTCAGTTCTAATAGGGAAGTCGGGTGGGTGCACTCCGGACGAGTCGAGTGTGGAGTTGGATGAGAATCTGCGAGCAAAGCACTCAGCTTTCTCAGCAGATGACGTGAGAACGTCAAATCCATGGATTAAAGGAGGTATTGAGGATTTCCTATTGTTGAGCACTCGTTTACAAATCCTCCAATAGTCCTTGGAGCCGAACTTGCGGTCAGCTATGTGCTGTCGCATTCTCTCCGCAAACAACTGTTTGGCGTCATTTAGAGTTCTCTTGCACTCACTGCGAGCGGATGTGAACAGGCGCCTATTGTGATCAGTTGGCTGTCTCTGGAATAGATGGAAGTAATGGTTCCTGTGGGCAATGGCGGCTGAGCAGGCTGGAGAGAACCACGGAGGGGAATGAGGTTTTAAGCAATACTTCCTGGTGGGTATGAAGGCATCAATGCCAGCTTCAGTTAACCGGCTCGGTCATTAAGACGCATGCTGAGCATCTTCGGGCAGCGTCCATTGATGAATGGAAAATCCCTACTTCCGATAGGCCGTTACGAAAGATTGTATTGGCTGCTCCAGTAGAATCCAGTGATTCGGATGACGAATCCGGAGCGGAACAGACCGACTTTCCAGTGCACAAAAATCGACACCAACGTGTGGAATCAGACGATGAGTCTGATGTTCCATTAATGGAGCGTCGCATCATGACGCGACGTAAAATGGCGAATAAAAACGTGTCAACTATTGATAGTGATGATAGAATCGGTGGGATAAATAGTGTTTCATCCACGTTCGAGGATGATTGCTCAAAGTGCGAAACGTCTGGATCTACTCATGTAGATCAGGGTTTTTCTAGGGAATCACCTAGCAGCGAAGATGCCCAAATGAGGCAAACGTCTGTTGGGGCAAAAAGCACGGATAGACCTGCAGATTCCACAGTTGATCGGAACAAAAAGAAAGAACAACTGAAAAGTCTTGTAGACTTATTGGCTGATATGCTATAGGATTGGGAAAGAAAGCAGTGGGAGGATTAACGATAGTTTAAGTGAAATAGTTAGGTCACCTTCCTTATAGCAAAACATGCGGAAGATACAAACTAATGAATTAAGAGTCACGGGTCCATTTTTTTTTTAGACTAAATTAAGATAGATGAAACCTCTAATCCTCCACAAGTAAATTGCATGCGGATTAACGTTGGAATCAGGGTAATTTTCTTCGTTTTCTATTGAACATTTCTCGGTCAGACTATGAATGATATGTACTGCAGATAATGGCAGTTTTTTCTGTGTTCAAACATAGTATGTTTGAAATTAAATTAAATTAAATTAAATGAAGTTACATGTGTAACAATAAACTCGAGCGGAAACACGCATGGTGTTGGTCAAAGGTCATTTACTCGATGTCAGTTTAGAAACTGGGGCGCGGTTACCGCCTATGATCATATGGTCGTGCATCGAGGCGTCTACGCGTATGGACAGTCGAGAAAGAAAACGGACATTGAAAGTTACAGAAACTTAAAAAAAAAAAAAAAAAAAAAGAACAATGAAACATCGAGCTGGGAGAACATTATCCTCTGTATAAATCCCAAGTAATTCTATCATCACTTTTGTGGCAGTCTCATTCATTTTGGCTTCCAACACTGCATCATGAAGCATACGCAAGAGATTCTGTGTTTTTTGTACAGGAAAATTCCACAATGGACACGAACATTGTTGGGTTGCCGATGTAGGCTCCCCCATATATTTTTTTTTTGTTGTTTTGTTTGTTTCGGTACATGTTTTGTACAATTGTCGGGCTTGTGTGGCATGGGGATTGTGTGAGTGTGTTGCGCTTAAAATGTTCTTAGGTGAACATTTTGGAAAATGGGAGGGCGAGGAGTGTAATATAACAATCTGGCCCCACCCGAGGAAGTGATGCAAGCGATGGTGTTTTCCGTCGGTGAAGTGGGCGGCGAAGCGACAAGACAGGTGTTTGTGAAATACATCCTGTCGAGGCCGGAGCGGATGTCATTTTGACCTTATTTCCGACAGCGGCGGAAATGGCTACAGAGGCAAACAGATCAGGTGCCTCTTAGAATTACGTGGGCGTGCGTGGGCGAGGCAAAAAAACCGGAAGGAAAGTCCCGGTTCTAGAGGACTATATAAAGACCTCAACACACGGATTCGCCAGTAGCAGAGAACGGCCGGTGGAAGCAGAGAGAGACAACACAGGCAGACTACACTCCCGTCAGCCATTCTATATGCGCCCTCACCCTCCCGTTCTCTATTCCACAC
The DNA here is from genome assembly GCA_037127315.1 of Ascarosepion bandense. Taxonomy (NCBI): domain Eukaryota; kingdom Metazoa; phylum Mollusca; class Cephalopoda; order Sepiida; family Sepiidae; genus Ascarosepion; species Ascarosepion bandense. The sequence continues at coordinate 744,366 of JBBBDQ010001284.1, read as the reverse complement.
AGTCCGTCGTCATTAATAAAAATATAACCTTATATTTTTATATATGCGTGTTTGTTGTTTTGTCGTCGTACGGCGATATATAACATAACATCTTTACCTTAGATAATCGAAGACCTATAGTGTCTATAAATTTGTTACATGAGGCAAAACTAACGTCTTTACCATTGTTAAATGAAGTGGCTATACAACGCCTTTACTTTTGTTAATTGAGATGGGTTTATAACGTCTTTACCTTTATTAATTTAGGTGAATATATAATGTATTTAATTGAAGTGAACCTATAACGACTTTATCTTTGATAAGTGACTGAAACTATAATTTCTTTCATTTTGTTAAATGAGGTGGAACTATAACGTCCTTTCCTTTGTTAATTGAGCAATAACTATGTCACCATAATTCTTTTAATCGAATTTAATCTATAATATCTTCATTAATTGAGGTGTAACTATAACATCTTTAACTTTGTTAATTGTAGTGGACCTATAACGACTTTATCTTTGTTAATTTATGTGGACTTCTAACGTTTTAATTTTTTTTAATTGAGGTGGACATATATCTTTACATTTGTTAATTGATGTGGATCTACAACTGATGTGGATATATAACGACTTTATCTCTGTTAAATGATGTTGAACTATCACGTCTTCACCTTTGTCAGTTGAGGTGGACATATAACATCTTTAACTTTGATCAGTGAGTTTACCGTTGGCATTTGAAGTGAACCTATAAGGTCTTCATTTTTTTCATTGAGATGAACCTTTGAAGTCTTTAGCTTTTTAAATGAGGTGGAATTCTAATGACTTTAACTTTGTTAATTGAGGTGAACCTTTAAATTATTTCAATTTATTACATATATGCGTAACTAAAACGTTTTTACCTTTGTTAATTGAGGTGAATCTATAAAGTAGTTACCTTTGTTAATTGAGGTGGACTCTTTATATTATTGTGTTGGATGTATAATGTTTTTAACTTTGATAATTCAGTAGGACTTATAACGTCATTACTTTTTATAACTGAAATGGGCTTATGACGTCTTTACTTTTGTTAATTGAGTTGAAACTATGCCGTCCTTAACTTTGTCAAACGAAATGAAATTATAACGCCCTAAATTTTGTTAATTGAAGTGGAATTATAACGTCTTTAACTTCCTTATTGGTGGATCAATAACGTCTTTACCATTGTTAACTGAAAAGGGTCTATAACGACTTTACATTTGCTGTTCGAGGGGGTGGCTTTATAATTTTTTTATCATTGTTAATTGAGGTGGATTTATAACGTCTTTATAATTTTTAATTGAGGTGGATTTGTAACGTCTTTATCATTGTAAATTGAGGTGACTATAACGTCTTTACATTTGTTAAAACGTCTTTAACTTTATTACATTTATGTGAAACTATAACGTATTTCCATTTGGTAATTAGTGTGGATCTCTATCCTCTTTACTTTTGTTAATTGAGACGGATCTATAACATTTTTAATTTTGTTAATTGATGTTCATTTTGTCAGCGGGAAATTTGACACCGCGTATAACACACACACACACACACACACACACTCTCTCTCTCTCTCTCTCTCTCTCTCTCTCTCTCTCTCTCTCTCTCTCTCTCTCTCTCTCTCTCCTGCCTTGGTCCATCTTTTTCTGTTTATTTTTATCAAAAAGCAATTTTATATCGGCTCATTACTTTTTCTCAGTTTGTAAGCCGCTCCTTTTTCATTGATGTCACATACCTCTCCCGACAATGACCATCAAGATGTTTATATGTCGATTCGGGTATATTGCATTTTCACATCTATAGACAGATACTGGTTATCTGTCCCAGATCATGACAAATGGACAATGATTTAAATAAGAAATAATAAAATCAGATTGCTGTATTGCTGTTCGATTGTTAATCAAACGGCAATCTTTTCTCATGTATGCTTTGATATTCAACACGGGCGCTGACAACAAATCAAGGATGAACGTCGAGACAATATAATTTTGATATAAAATTTTAATGAATAAAAGATCAAAAATAGAAATAGAAAAAAAAGAAATCTGAGTATGAATTAGAATGTCCAATGACCTGAACCTCAAAATTACTTTCGGATACCCACCGTGGTCGAAATATCAAATTAAAATACACAACAGAAAATATGAACAAAGTACAGGCGATTACGAACGCAAGATATCAACATGCAATAAGATGGGAGGAGATCATATTATTTGAAACACATGATATGGTGTGTGTAGTAATATAATATTCATGGAAGTGTATGCGAGTTCTAACGTGGGTCTAATAACGTGATAACTTATCTTTGCATCAGTTTCTTCTCTCTTTCTTTTACTGTCTCTTCTTTTCTTTTCTTTCTTTCTCTTCTTTCTTTATACACTTGAATTTTATGTAGTTACAACTGCCTCTATATCTTTCAGTTGATTATTATATTTTCAGCACACAGCTATTCTGAAATGTTCGCACATTTCTTTGTTCTTTTCTTCAATCGGCGTCGTCTTTTCTGCACGCAAATAATTCTGTTTTCTTTATCTTCAACGTAGCCTCTTTTATCTGGTGATTTCTCTGCGTCGTTATCTTTCTTTCTTTTCTCTTCTTCTCTTGATAAATTACTTGGCTTCGCTTTCATTTTCTCTTTCGAATAAACTGAAATCAGCAACGAATCACATTACAACTTCTGTCAACTTCGTAGCTATCTCTTTCTTTATTTCAACAAGTATGAATCAACATACAAATATTAATATAACTTCTCTTCGTCTTCGTTGTTATATTTCTTTCTTTCTCGATATTCGGCACAGTTCCGTTTTCTTTCTTGTTTTGATGAATAAGAATTTAAACACTCGGTCTTTTTCTTATCTGGAGTTGCTTAAGATGAAATGCGCTAATTTACGATTATTTTCACAAAATGCGCTTTCCCTTCCTCCATCGTTTATCAATGTTCAGCAAACACGACTTACTTTGTCGAGACCCAACAAGCAACTGACTACATTTTTACTTTGGGTTTCTCTTCCCAAGTGATTTCTTTTGGCGCGAATTTTAACTCCTGCTGTTTCCACGACTTGCGATCGGCTTCCAGGTTTGGTTTATTTCCTGTCTGGCTTTTATCTGGGTCAACTAGCCTTGACCTGCTATTCCAAAACTAGTACTGGTCATTCACGTGATCGACTCCTTGTTACTAGTAGGCTCGTTAACCTTGGTCAGGGAAGAAAAGAGGGTTATATTTATTTCATATTCACCACAACTGCAAGTGGAAATTGTTACTCGCCAAGATTCTATAACTTACATTTTGCTGTGAATAAAAAAAAAATTTTGTGTTCGATTTCACTCAAATGATTAACTGAAGGAAGGGAATATATAGGATGAAAATAGAACTTTACTTTTTTCTTTCATCATGAAATTTATAGCAAGTATGTAGTATTTGTTTCGTGTTGAATTATACATCTATTATAGGGTGTCTGAAAATCTTTCTCCTGTAAATCGTAATAAGACCTTGATCGGACTAAAATTTTTCAACGCTCTCTTGTATATTTTAAACATGAGTAGAAAATTAACTGTTTGAATAAATGATCTTTTTATAAAGCTTTCCTTCTTTATCTGACATTAAGTTTTAATCCTTGAAACGTATGAAATCCTGTATATTATACTCATATTTTCTGTCGTTATTGTTATTTACATTTCAGATTATAAATTATAAGATTAATTCGAAATTAAAGCTGTTTTTTTTTTTTTTGAAAGATACTTAAATTACTCTTATAGTGAATGTTAATATAAGTGATGCATGTGTGTCTGTAACTACAACTCAGTGTTGAATGAATTCGTTTTATTTCGGTGATCTCCAAAAATTGCTATAGTCTTTATTTATTTTTTGAACATAAGGAGAATATATTTTACTTTTCATGTTATTAAAGATATACCCTTCTGAGATTTACATTAAGTCTTCAATCATTACATCTGAATTCTCTGTTTCTAGCTATTTTCCTTTTTATCGAAAATATTCTTGTGTATACATGCATGGCTACGCCTATGTATCTATGTTCAGAAAATTTTCGTGATTTTCTTCGCGACGCCCTTTGAAGGGAAGTTTTTATCTTCCTATTGAAAATTGGTGCGCACAGTCGCAGGAGATGGACAGACTGAAGATCAATATCCTAGGCATATGCGAAACCAAATGGCCTAATAATAGAGATCTCATTAGCGACACCCACAGGATAATTTATGCAGGAGGCAAAAACAACGAAAAAGGGGCTGGTTTAATACTAAACAAAGAAGTAAAGAAATGCGTTCTTGGATACTGTCAGCTTTCAGAAGGAGTCCTTTTGGTTAAACTGCGGGGAAGACCCTTCAATATAGCTACTATAGTAGTTTACGCGCCGACAACTCAAAGTTCGGAGGACGAAATAGAAACATTCTATTCAATACTGGACAGTGTCAAGGCTCAGTGCAAAAAACCAAGAAATTAGGATTATAATGGGGGACTTGAATGCCAAGGTAGGTAAAGAGAGGGAAGGAGACACGACTGGCAACTTTGGACTAGGGGATCGCAACGAACGAAGAGAAAAATGGGTCCAATGGTGCTCAGCCAATGACCAGGTAATTACCAACACCTGGTTTCAAGAACACCCACGACGTCTATGGACATCGAGAAGCCCAGGAAGCGACACGAAGAACCAAATAGACTATATAACTATAAACAAGAGATTCAGGAACGCGGTGGTCCAATGCAAAACATATCCAGGTGCCGACTGCGGAAGTGACCACGTCCCAGTCATCTACAAACTAAGGGTAAAACTCCGAAGACTAAAGAAGCCCAGCACATCACCAAGGCTGCAAAACGACACGCTTGTGAATGACCTCACCCAGCAGAAAGAATACAATAACAGCGTGAGAAAGAAATATGAAGAACAAACTGGAAAAGGGCACTCAAAATGGGATTCACTAAAGGAAGCGATGGTGACCTCAGCGAACAACATAGCCCCAAAGAAAATCAGACACAGAAGAAAAACGAGTGGATAACCGAAGAGATTCTCCACATGATGCTAAGGAGACAAAAAAATAACGCCAAGACATGGAGCAGAGTACAAGAAACTTCACAGGGAGATAAGGAACAAATGCAGACAAGCTAAATAGGAATGGCTCAACAACAAATGCGCAGAAGTAGAGAGACTGAGCAGGACCAATAAAGCAGAGATGCATAAAGAGATAAGAGGTCTGACAGGACAAAAAACCTGCTCCTCAACAGGATGCATAAAATCCAAGGATGGAACAAACATATTGGAGAAAGAGTAAATACTCCAGCGATGGGAAGAGTATATAAAGGATCTTTTTTGCGACAGGAGAGAACAACCGAGAATATACAAGGAGGTGGATGGACCGGAAATACTAAAATCCGAAGTGGAAGCTGCAATGGCCAAACTGAACAGAAACAAAGCAGCTGGACCAGACGGCATAGTCATAGAGCTACTGATAGCCTTAGAAGAATATGGCATATAAAAATTACCGACATAATAAACGAAATTTATAGCAGTAGAATAATACCAGACGACCTATGCAAATCGATATTTATAGCACTGCCGAAGAAACCAGGTGCAAACGAGTGTGAACTACACAGAACTATCAGCTTAATGAGTCACATTACAAAACTGATTGTCAGAATCCTGATGAATAGAGCGAGAAGCAGAATCAGGCCAGAGATAGGGCAGGAACAGACACTGAAACAAGGAACGCCATATTCATGATTACGATGCTCTCCGAAAGGGCAATACAAATGAAGAAAGACTTGTACCTATGTTTCATTGACTATGCGAAGGCATTCGACAAGATACGACACAGAGAATTGATGGAGATGCTCGGCAGCCTCGACATTTTCGGGAAAGACATAAGAGTAATTAAGAATCTCTCCTGGCAGCAAACGGCCTGCATACGGACAGGGAACGATTTCAGTAGATTTACAAAGATAGAAAGAGGCGTAAGACAAGGATGTGTCTTTTCACCAGATTTGTTCAACCTATACAGCGAGAATATTTTGAGGACCCTAGATGACACGCCAGGATTTGTTATTGGAGGCCACAACTTGAACAACATAAGGTATGCAGATGATACAGTCCTGATTGCAGACACGGAAAGGAAACTACAAGACCTCCTACAGAAGGTAGCGGTGGAGAGCGACAAAAAAGGACTACAAATAAACTTTAAGAAAACTGAATGCATGGTCATCAGCAAAAGGTACAACCCAAAATGCCAAATACAGGTGGGGGATACCAGAATCAAGCAAGTACAAAAATTTAAATACCTAGGAAGTGTTATAACAGGAGATGGAAAATGCGACACAGAGATCCGAAGGCGAATTGACATGGCAAAGGACGCGTTCTAGAAGCTGAGTAAAGTACTAACACACAGGAAACTTTCACTCGAAACAAAGAAAAGAATGCTGGATTGCTATGTGATGTCAGTTCTTCAATACGGCAGTGAATGCTGGACAATATCAACGAAAATGAGGACAAACTGGAAGCAGCGGAAATGTGGTTCTACAGAAGAATGCTGCGGATATCATGGACCGAGCATGTGAGCGATGATGAGGTTTTGGAAAGGATGGCAACAAAAAGGAAATTAATACTGAGCATCAGGAAGAGACAACTGAAGTTCCTGGGACATGCAATGAGGAAGTGGAGAACCTGATACTGACTGGCCAGACAGAAGAAAAGAAAGACAGAGGAAGGCAGCGGATAACATATTTGCAGGGCCTGATCAGATGGATGACGGAACGGGGGTTGCCAGGAGTAATAGGAGCAAACATACTAAGAGCCACAAGGGATAGGGAGACGTGGAGAACCATGATCGCCTACGTCCTGAAGGGACAGGGCACATAGAAGATTGAAAATTGTAGCAACGAAATTTCTTCCTGCGTAAAATAACAAGTGAAACTGACATCTTCTATTTTGTTCATTGCTGTGTGTTCAGCCGCTATAGTCCACATGAATCGCATTACCAACGTCCGGGTCATAACAGATGCCTCTTTGCATCCACTTACAATACATGTAAGCATGTCCTCAACGAGAATAAGTCACTATTCGCTGATAGAATAAGATACTCCTCCCGAGTTGAGTTCTTGTGATTACTGGCGTCTCTGTAAGCGTGTGTTAAACAAAGATAACTCCTTAATCCCTTCTCTCTTCAAACAGGTCGAAGTGTTGTCATCTACTGCTGATAAAACAGAATGCTTTGCTTGTAATTCTCTACCAACTCTAAGCTCAACTCATCAGGTGTATTCTACCTTAGAACGGAATCTCTACTGTGTCATATATATATTATTATAAACAAAATTCAAAGGTGTATAATGTTATAATACACGGCGTTTTACTATTGAACTAGTAACTGGAGGTTCTATTCTAATAGTTTCTTTTCTCGCATTTCTCTCCTGTGGAACTCACTTCCAGATTTCTGATTCCTTGCCACTATGATTTTCAAAAATCTAAATGCAAAATCAATCGCCATTTTCTGTCTTCCTGAACGCTGTTCTTTGTTCTTTCTCCTCAAAAAATGATATTTTTGTGTATGATTTGTATATTTATGATTGGCTATATACAACGCATTTGTACACAAAAATTTATATCTTGGCATTCACAAACATAACAGGTGTTATTGAAGACAATTTAAAACAAATCGTATCACATAACCGCTTACCAGCAAATATTTTGCTAGTAACTTTTAATTACAACATGAAAGTCATTAAGAAAGAAAGAAAGAAAGAAAGAAAGAAAGAAAGAAAGTCTTAATCAGTAGCAGCAAGACAACAGAATTGGCGTTAAAGAAAGTCAAGCGTCGGCAGCAGACAGAGTGAAAAACGTTAGACTGCAATCGTCTCACATTTAGTAAGTTGCCAACTAATTGTGACTTCAGTCCCTGGCTGAGTGTTACATTAATTTAAAGCAGGGCAAGCAATAAAAAAATATTACTGAAAAGAACAAAAACCCTAAACATGGATTGCGAGAGCAATCGGCCATTGATTATATAAAACTCCTGAAGAAGGCTGGTTGGTATGCCAGTGTGATTCAAACAATGATGAGGGCATTAGTCCGAATGTAAATAGTAGTAACTCATCATCTAGGAATATCATCAAACCTACCTATTCTAATGCTTATTTTATGTACCGTGTTCCTTCAGGACGTAAGCGATCATAGCCCTCCATATTTTCTTGTCCCTAGTAGTTCTTAATAAATTTTGTCTTTTTGTTATTTCTCCAAAACGCTGGTCTGCCATAGATTTGCTCAAGCACATCAAGTATGCTACACGCTGCTTTCCCTCGTTCCCTCTATCTATTCCGTGAGTATCAGATTTTCCAAGCCTCCTTCTTCAATACGTTCACCAAAAATTTTAACTGCCTCTTCCTGATGGTAAGCATAAGTTTCCTTTTGTTTAATTCTCTCCAAAAACTCGTTGTTGCTCACATGTTCGGCCTATTGTAACCTCAAGATCATTCTGTAGAACCATATTTCTGTTGCTTCAAGTCTAGCCTTCATATCTGAGGAGAATGTCCAGTATTTGCTGCTATACAGGAAGATAGATATCACACTACAGTTCAGTACTCTTTCCTTTGTTTCCAACGAAATATTCCTGTCTCTTTCCTGTTTTGCTTTTTCCTCAGTACGTCTTCGGATCTCAGTGTCGCATTTCCTGTTAAAACACTTCCCAGATATTTAAATCTCTGAATCTGCTTGACTCCCAGACCTGTAATTTGCATTTTGGACTTCTATTTTTGCTTATGACCATGCATTTTGTCTTCTTGTAGTTTATACTTAGTCTTTTCTTCTCACTCTCATTCGATACCTTCTGTAGGAGCTTTTGTAATTTCCTTTCCGTGTCTGCTATCAGCACTGTGTCATCTGTATATCTTATATTGTTAAGATTGTGGCCGCCAATAATGAATCATGGTAGAATTTCTAATTCTCTCAGAATTGCCTTGCTGTGACACGATAACTAGGCATATATGTATTTTATTATAATAGATTAAAATAGAAAACGGTTAAGAATAGAAAATAGTTTAAAAACATAAAAACAAAAATAAATAAACGCTTTTTCTTTTATGAGGAAAATTGTGGAAGCGACAACGGTATCCGATTACTGTTTTAAATCCTACCACTCTTCCGGTAAATATTTGACTCAGTGATAAAGTTCAGCAGGTAGGTTTTCGAATGACCCGGTCAAAGGCTGTCCTTTACTGTATCTTGACCACACATTAAGAATTTTCCGGCGGAAGCTTTATTAAGATGAAAAAAAAGATAACTGAAATTTCAGACTTACAGTCGCCAATGTTTGTCACCAGTGGTCTAAAGCATTTCCGGATTTCCGGATTCATTTAAATAAATAGAAGTCAGTTAAGCGAGAGAGTCAGTTAAGTGAAGTTGAGTTCCGCCGGGCGTGTGAGTGAAGTAGAATCTCTGTTTGTCTTGTTTCGGCCAGTTCGGATTTGTTGATCTCCATTAGAGTTAGAGCTGTGTGTCACATTCGCCTGCCCCAACCGAAAAGGCTAGTTCTAAACGAATAAAGCATCCTTTTCAACTCATCCAAGTTGTGGAAGTTCGTTCCTCATAGTTTAATCTTGTACCCCCAGCTTGAGGCTCCGACATTTTCTACAAACTCCCGGCAAACATCACAACGTGGAGAACGGCCACCGGAAAAAATTGTTAGGACGGTCAGTTGGGGTGTTACACTTGTTGTATATGTTAAAAAGATCCGGTGAGAAGGCACATTGTTTAACACCCTTTCTGTTTTGTATATCTGCTGAACTCATTTTCTATCCGTATGCAGGCGGTTTGCTACTTGATGCTTGTTGATTCTAATGTCTTTTCCAAATATGTCAAGGTTGCAAGCAGTTTTAAAATATCTTTGTGGCGTATTTTGCCGACTGCTTTTGCGTAGTCAATAAAACACAGGTAGACGTACTTCTCAATTTATATTGCTCTTTCTGATAATATGCTGAGCATAAATATCGTGTTCCTTGTTCAGATGTCTTTAACAAACTCACACTGTTCTAGTCCTATCTCTGGCCTGATTCTGCTGCGTGTTCTATTCATCAGCATTCGGATGATTAGTTTTATTATGTGGATCATTAAGCTAGTTGTACGCTGGAGTTCATATTTGTTTGCACCTGGTTTCTTAAGCAGTGCTATAAAAATTGATCTGCTTAGGTTTTCCTCTATACCACTACTGTTACTATTTCTGTAATCTTGCCTATGGTGAAATCGTCTAAGGCTACCAGCATCTCTATTACAATTTTATTTGGTCATGCCGCTATTCTGATAACACATCTTATAACAATTTTTTTAAAGTTGTGCATGCTTTCAATTTTATCATCAAGTTAAGAAAACATGTTGCAGTTACATTGTAAAAGAAAATATTTTCGCACTTCATATGTTTTAAACAGATGAATAACGGCAAAACTTCTCAAGTGAATTTCATCAATTTAAGCCAAATATCTAGATTTAATCTAACTGTAATTCTTTACTTTATAGCGGGTATCTCTTATTCCTTTTCTAGTTGTAGTAGGATTCCGTAGCAAGTTAACGGAATTTAGCCTTGTGGGAAGATAGCCCACTATAATTTGTAAAATGATTATAAATTCAAGAAAGGCAATTAGAGTATAAAATAACATTTATATATATATACATAGCAATTATGTTTTACAAATAAAACAATACTTGAAATAAAAGTCCAACGGAGGTAAAAGAGTTAATGGAAAATAATGAAGAGCTGAAAGAGATAAAAGGCTTAAGAATGTGGAAGTGGAGGTATATGATTGAAAGTTCATTTTGAAGTTGCCGATTCTAAGATCAGTGTGTCAGTAAGTTGGTTTGTGTGGAATGCCTTTAAAAAGGTCGGTTAGTACTTTAGAGACAGGTAGGTGGAGGAGGTCAGAATAGTAGCCACACGACTCAAGTCAAGAGGATATCAATTACATTCTTTTCCTAAAGTCCTGACTATCTGACGAAGCGTCTATGTCTTCGCTTTTTATATCGGCATTTTGGATCAAACGCAGCTAGTTTCGAATTTCATCCTTGTATTTGGTTCCGGACTTCTTATTGGCTGGTAAATAAAAAAATGGTAATTTGATATTTGGTTAATTTTTTATTTTTCAACCGGAACATCTGCGCGAATCCACTTGCGTAGAGGTGGTTTTTATTCATTCGCTTTCTGGTCGGCATAGAGCCAACATTCGGTTTGCTCGCTTTTGCTCGGTCGGTGGTATCACCACAACTTCCAATCAGCCAATATTAATTTTAATCCGTCGTTGCCTTCTATTTGATAATTATCTTCGAAACTACAACTCATTCATATACCACTGAATAAAATTACAAAAGACGTACGGGTACCTTTATATAATGTTTAACGCCAAGCAACAACCGTCGCCAATTGACAAGTGTGCAATCAATAAAAAAGGCTTTTCCGCTTCTCGCTTTTCCTGTAATTTCATCAAAGGCAAAAATCTTTATTAGTTTTTTTTTCCTTTTAGTTTTTTTTGTTTTTGTTTTTGTTTTTTTGCTTTTTGTTTTTTTGTTTTTTATACTCGGGTTTTATTATTATCACTGCTTCTCAATTACCGGTTTTTATAATCAGTTCTTGTGCAAGAAAATAACATAAAAATGTCAATTTATAAGAGAAAAACAAAACCATTTCAATGTCAGCCTGTGTTAAATGGTTTACGATATTTTTTTTCTAATTAAATGTGCTTATTTTGGTATTTCTTTACTTTAGTCGGTTAAAATAGACATACAAAGTACAAAATCATTCACGCTCAAGAACAGTATACTGCCGTTGTTTTCTATAGCATCATAATAAATCTCTTATAAAAGAAAACACTTGGGATTAGGAAAATTTTGGAATTTGGAAGTTTTAGTTTTGAGAATGGTAATAAATACTTGTCGAATATCCTGGAATGTACCTGTGCTAAAATTCAAGTTTCCAAAAGGTAAAGTGTCGTTCCGGTGCATCACAATGAGATACGAGTAATATCAACCAATAATAATATTCTACAGTGAACCTTATGAATATTCGCACTGAGCGGGATCAGTAAAATCCGAAAAGTATCTCCTTTATCCATGTTACTAATACGCATGCATACACATACTGACCTAATTCATAGTAAATAAAAGTCAACGGCTATTGAAGGCCACTTAGCTATTTAGATGTATCTCTTGTCAACGCCTAATCACGCAATAGAAGTTTAGCTGTTTTCTAAAATCCCGAGATTAAATAACATTTTTGTTTTATTTTTATACATTTTTCTTATGCTTCTTCGGCTTTTTCGAGTGTCTATTGCATCCTTAATTCTTTTTTGAAGAAAATAAAACAGAAGTATTAAACAATTTCGAAAGACCACCGATTGTAAAATGTAAGAAATGATTATAAACAATTCAGCTGAAATTTTTCATTAAAACAATAATAATGGTGATTATAATCTAAAACTGTAGACTAACAACTATTGTGCTATTTTTACCTAAGCAACAATAAACACTGTTGAACATGGTACTGTGTTGATACCACCGACCGAGCAAAAGCGAGCAAACCGAATGTTGGCTCTATGCCGACCAGAAAGCTAATGAATAAAAAGTCGTCGTGCGCAAGTGGATCTACTATGCTTGCCACTTTCTTCCTTCCTTATTTCATAAGTACTATTCTGACCTCTTCCACCTCACTGTCTCAAAAGTACTAACCGACCTTGTCAAAGACATTCCACACAAACCAACTTACTGACTCACTGACCTTAGAATCGGCAACTTCAAAATGAACATTGAATCATATACCTCCGTTGGACTTTTATTTCAAGCATTACTTATTTTGTAAAACATTAATTGAAATGTATATATGTATAAATGTTATTTTATACTCTAATTGCCTTTCTTGAATTTATAATCATTTTTGAATTATAGTGGGCTATCTTCCCACAAGGCCAAATTCCGTTAACCTGCTTCGGAATCCTACTACAACTAGAAAAGGAATAAGAGTTACCCGCTACAGTACCATTAAAATGGCTTTGAAAGAAAATGCTGAAAAACAGGCTATAAACATGTACGTAATATATCCAAAGAAAAGAATTGCATAAAGAAATTTACACTTCGATAAATTGACATTATTAATTCCTGACAATTTTTAAATAAATCCTTGCAGATAGTATCCTGTTGTAACTTGATACTGAACATTATCCGAGCTTGCATTCTTAAGACCTTGTCACGTGATTACTTTTAGATGAATTCCAAAACAAGCAAAACAAAATTTTCTCTTTTTTTATATTATCTTTCGAATGTTGACGTTTGCAAGCTACGATCAATTTACTTAATTATTAAAAATCTAAGAATACATACATCTTGATTAGTTCAGATATAGAACATTATTATTTCTATCATCATCACTTCCATAAGTTTATCCGTAGGGTCATTGTGCTACTGGAAACCTAACCAGCTCCCACCATATGTCTTGGTTGTATGCCAATGTCTGTGTAAGGGTCTTTCAGTCCGCTCATTTTTCTTCTGTTAGTTTCTTATTCTTTTGCCTAATGTGATACCTTGTAAGATGGAAAGATTGTGGGCCCTTGTGACGTAGATCGTCATTTACAATGGAAGAAATACTTTTTTTCAATGTTCGTCTTTATTTTCTTGGCAAGCTCAAATGTATGCAAATTATCAGCTGGATAACATCAAATTGGGAATATTTCCAAATACACATTTGTATTTAACTCCTATAAATCAGGCGCCTCGATGTACCGCAAAGGTAAGCAATATAATCTAGCTACACATTATTAATGAGTTCCATCCAAACTAAGTGCTCTGTATATGTAACCTGGAATAAATAAACTGGAATAAATAAAGTATTTCTAAGCACGGAGTGTAATTAAAAACAAATTAATTATACCGTTGCAAAACTGACTCATTCTGGATTTTTGTCACGACCAAATATATTGATATAATATAACTTTTTTTTCGATATAAACTGCATAGGATTATTCAACATCAGCATTTTAGCTGATACCGCTTAATAATGCCAATCTATGACTAAGCTTATCTTTAGGTAAGCAACAGTGGACCGGAAATTTATTATCTCCATCAGTGAACTTACGAAATCTTTTAAAGGGAGATTAGACAATAATTCGTAGCTTAACCTTTGAACTTCCTCTGATCTGTCGATTTCAGAACAGCCATCATCGTTGATATAAATTGCCGTTCAGTTGAAATAAGTTTTGCACAAATCCAAAGGTATCGGCCACACTGAGAGAATCTAGACAATCTACACAATAATAATGGTTAACCCAACTAGCTTGATAATTATTACTAAGGCGTTGACTTATCCTATAAATTTATCTATTTAAAATGATTTGCTCTTTCAATTTTGATGGCAGAGTAGCTTCTTGAAAAACCATCATTAACCTGAATTATAACAGATTCCATCAGATTTTGAAAGTTCAACGTGAAATACACTAAATTTTATTTACGAAAGAATAAGATTATTCTCTAGAAAATGCCTAATAAATCAGAAATGTGATATTATTCGATAAAACTACGACATATGCCAAAATTACAATACACTTTTTATGCACGTGTGTTTCGTTTCAGTATTACCTTCACCAGAAATTGAATGAAAAAATAAGTTCTCTTTCCTTCAGGTAAAAATTACGTGAAATAATGAAAAAGAAATTAAATATTTACGTCAAATAAATAGGACTAGACTGCAACCTATTTCTTCAAAATTTATTTTGATATAAGTCAAAACAGTATATCTCTGGGAATGACGTAGAATCAACTATTCATTTAAATGATCCGAATAAATTTAATACAAATGTATTTTTATTACAAAATTTATCATAGAATTTATAATTGCATAACAATTAGGCAGAGATAAAAAAAAAAAAAGAATTAAAAAATTGCAATAAAAAAGAATGGTTTCAAAAGTAAACCAGTTACCTTAATAGTTAACAATTCCTACTCATCTGATAGCGAAAAAATAACATGCACGTTTGATTTATGCAGCAAAAAAACACACTTTTATCAGAAATTAAGAAGCTAACAAGACCTACAAAATAACAATAAAAAACACAACTATCTCTCTCTCTCTCTCTCTCTCTCTCTCTCTCTCTCTCTCTCTCTTCAATTATACCGCATTTTCACAGATGATCTGATAATAAGGGCAAAATTTATATATATATATATATATATATATATATATATATATATATATACACAGAATAGCCACTATATTTTATCGATAGACAGAATCAAACGCGCTAATGGTGTGGGAAGGGGCTGAAGCCAATGGGAGTGAGAAAAGGCTGGTCCAATGAAGATAAAAAGTATGGATTAAAAAAATTAGGAAATAGGGAAACTTGAAAAGGACCACAACAAAAGAAGAGTTCAGGAACAACAGTCACATACATGAAATTGGAGAACAAAAGAGACTAGCTTAATGAGAAGTGGTATCCACTAAGTCCCATCATTTTAGTCCCATCAGGTCCGTTGTGACCTGATGGGACTAAAAAGGAAATCAATTTGGTTTGATTCATGCAAAACAGGCTCGCAACTGGTACCCACCTTAAGTTGAAATCTGCAGAAACCAATCACTTTCTGCCAGTTCCGATTTTTGTCTTGATGACCAAAGAATTAGATCAGATCAGATCAAATCCTGAAGAAAATAACGTTTATTTCGAAAGATTCCATCCATTTGTGTCACCCACATCACCTTTCTTGACATGGGTAGCAGCATGAGAAACCCCAACCACTTCCCTTCAGACCACAAGGTCGACACATTGTCGCACACGTACGCGAAATCAATGGATTAAAGAGGTTCGGGATCTATACGAGCCGACAGCTTGCAGACATAGACCTAAAACGGGTACACCAGTGAACAGCGAAAGAAAGTGTGCTTAGTTGTATCCGCCAATCCACCGGTGACATTCAGGCATGTCTTCCAAGTCCGTCTTGAAGTTCACGACATTAAGAGGCTGCGCATTCTGGGTCAATTACCAGGTAAATGAAAATTCAGGTTACTGAGATAATCTGCCGCTGGCGCCCAGGACCAGAGAGAACGCAACTCATCCGCTGACCAGCTAAACCGGTTACAGAGCGGGTCTGACGCAGCTCCTTCTACTAATGTCGGGCACAATGTCTTCCTAGTTGATGAAGACTCAATGAACAGAGTATTAACACTTGACGACACTCCCTGAGACTTCCGACAGCACATATCTCCGGGATGGAAAGTGACAATAAAGCTAAGGTAGGCAACCCTAACACTCCTTGCCCACAAAGGATTCTCTGTCAACACGCCTCGAAGTGTATCGGAGAATCAATCCCACCGACGGTAGGTTAGCTTTATTGTCTTATATAGCGTAGTGTGGAGCACTCCACCCACATCTATTGAACAGGTGAAGAGGCTCATCCCTTGTTTCCTGTTTAGGATGCGGTTTCCGGTTTTCTCTTTTCTAATCTCTTCACTCTTATGTAGCCCCCTGCACATCCTACCGCCTTGCTCGGGGTGATATGATTAAAAAAAAAACCGAGACCCTCCCATGATTTTCATGGGAGGGTCTCGGTACAGAACAGTTTTGTAGGTCAGGTGATGTTACCTGCGCCATTCTGAATTTAGGGAAAGATTCTTTGGTGACAGATCTCATTTTCCATACTTTAAGACTACCGCTAGTGTTTCTTAAAACTATTATTACCCCAGAAGCCTTTGGTAAGTTTCTCGAGTTCTCTGTTGACTTTCCGTCAACAAAGGTGAATTTAAATAACATCTTTAAGAAGGTGAAAAGAAGTGTCCCTATCGACCGCGAGTTTGACCACTTTGCATTTGCGCTCTCTCTTTGAAAAGGTCTTTTTATTTTTTAGATGGACTGAGGGATTCCGGAGCCCTACAAGGAGAAGATAGGAGGCCTTGTTTTTTTCTACCAGGCCTTCTTTGTCTAGCTGACGAAGCAGAAACAGATTGGGACTTTGTAATTTCAAATATTTCCCCTGCCCTGCTTTGCCCACTCTTTTTTCTCTTTACCTGACCTGCTCCTCCTCGGCTTTGTCCTATCTCCCTCTCTTTACAGACGATGCTCTAAGGTACGGTATCGCCTCTTCCAGCTGAATTTCCTGCCACTGCTGTTGTCGTTACTATACTACTCTTTCTGTTGTTGTTGTTGTTGTTGTTGTTCTCATGACCTCTGCAGTTGTTGATGACCCTGCTGCTGCATTTGTTGCTACTGGTTGTTTCCCAATTTTTGAAGCTGTTTCTTCTGGGATGGGGGTGAACAGCTAGGGAAATTCTGCTGGGAAATAGAAGAAGACATTCATTCTCTTCCTTACCATCTCTCATTATCCTATATCATCAGATGCGTTATTGTCATTTCTTGTTCCCACTGCTGGTGATGATGCTTTTAACTGTGGTGCTAGATTTCTTCTAAGATACGCCTTGGACAAAGACCCAGTGCCACCACAAGTCTAGCAGTAAGGTCTCTTTCCCTCCATAATAATACAAATTTGCCTGCCATGGAAGAGCATGGTATCAGGGACGTCACATACAGTTCGAAATCTCTGGTGGTAATGCACGAATTGCTTATTGAAGACCGATCTGTCTGAACTAGCTAAAATAAACCCCGAATTAGTAATCGTATATGTCCATGGGTACCATCTGAAATATTTTTATTTATCGGTTGCCCAGGTATTCTGTTTGCATCCTCACAGATTTTATTGACAACTTTTCAGTCGCTAGATAGCACACTATGACGCTTGAACTTCGTCAAAGTAAAGTATGCTGTTCATTTGAGCTGTCTAGACTTTGTTCCACAAAGAAATCCGAATAAATATTTCGCCACCAATTTGATAAGAATTTGAAAGTATATTAAATTGTATTATTTCCTGAAGAGGATACGTCATAAATCAAATATCACATCAGGGAATTTTCATGCATGTTAGCATCAAAACTAAAAAAGACGATGCAAAAATGTTAGAACATATATTAAAATTATGATTTTATTTACTTGATTTTCCTACTGAAGATTTTTTTTATAATTGTTTCACCCCAAGCAAGGAAGTGCCACTTGTATGCATGGGTTTACTGTGAGAGAAAAGGAAAGAAAAAGTAAGAGGGAACAACTTATTGGAGATGTCGAGGAAAGATAAGAGAAAGTTGGGAATAAAGAAGATTGAAGATGGCAACTGATGTTGCACTTAAACTTTTAGAGATTGTAGCTATCAGGGAATCAAGTATATGAAAGGGAGTTCCACAGACGGGATGTGTGAGAGAAAAACTGTTGGAGTAGAAGTGGCTGTTGCATTTGGCTATTTTGACGATAAAAAGGTGGGACCTAGTTAGTAGTTTAGTAGCACGATTAAATTCACGTGGGCGTGGCACCAGGAAAAGAAGCTCGTCGGAGCAGATGTTGTGATAATATTTGTAGAAAATAGAAGCTACATCGTGTCGGTGAAAAAGTGACTGAAGTAGAGCTGCTTTATCGGGATCGATTACATTGCAGATCCTCCTTTGAATTTTCTCGAGAACCCCGAGATGAAAGCAGAAGTACCCAACCAGATATGGCAACAGTATTCAATGCACGGATGAATGGTATATTTAAAATGTGCAAGATGGATTCAGAGTAAAACAATCTCCTAGCCGGATGCAGTGACCTAATCTTTTTTCAGCAGTAAATGTAGCTGTTAACTCAATGTAGCCGTTCCACTTGAGGTTGACTGACAGTCTGAGGCCAAGGAAGCGCAGTATGTTGCTTTCTGGAAGACCAGTATCGTCCATAAAGATGTGGCACAAGGTTTTTTTATGCGTGGGAGTCCATACATATGGTTTAATGCCTAAAAAAGGCTCTTTCTCCTATACCACTGTTATAAGAAATTTAAATCTGTTTAGCTTTTGAAATGCATCTTTGGCTATTTCAATACGTCTTTGGATCTCAGTTTAGCACTTTCCGCCCTCTGTTAGATGTCTTTCCAGATATTTAAACTTCTGTACCTGCTTGATTTTAGTATCTCCGACCTGTGACCGCCAGTGATAAATCCTGGTAGGATTTCTAGTTCTTTCAGAATTGCTTTGCTGTATAAGTTGAATAAATCCGGTGAGAAGACACATCCTTGTCTTACACCTCTTTCTGTTTTTGTATATCTGCTTAACACATTTCTTGTTCGTATGCAGGTAGTTTGCTGCTAGTGTAGATTCTTGATTATTCTAATGTCCTTCCCTAATATGTCAAGGTTGCTGAGCAGCTCAGTGACGTACCTTGTCGAACGCCTTGCGTAGTCTATAAAGCACAGGTATGCGTCCTTCTACATTTTATTCCTCTTTCTGATAACGTTCTAAGCATAAATATCTCGTTCCTTGTTCCAGTGATCTAGTATCAATTCAACTTCTTTTTCATTTTTCTCTTCGCTTGCATATATAATCCTATGGTTGTCACTTAACTAGCTTTTATTAAATGTGAATAACTAAAGCTTTAGAATCATGGTAATCTTTTTCATATTTTCCGACATCTTTTTGAAAGCCAATTTATACTATCTTCCATTAAGTCATTTGTATTAAATTACAGATTTTCTCGTTCCTTTTCATTTTTCCTTTTTTACTTTTTCTTTCTGTGCGTTTTCTGTTAAAGGAGTGCAGGTGACATATATGACGGTTGTTCTTAGTAAGTAAGATTCATGGCCCTTTTATAAATAGTTCATGCATTTTGAAGTTAAAAAAAGCTTGATTGAGCAAGTAATTAATACCCGTGTCTCATTGTCGTTTTTGCTATTTCAATTAATTCTGAATTTCTGACGACATAATACTATCAAATGTTTATAAGACAAAATATTCATAATTTGTATGCAAGCTATAAGTGACAAAAGGCAATGAAATTGAAGACTTAAATTACAAATAAAGTTGCTTTAAAAATTTAAATTGATTGACGAAGATGTATGTGATAAGCTTTGTATGTGATATTTTTTATTTATCTATGTACTTCTGACAATTTTACGAACCTTGATATGGGACAAATCTAAGAATTATATTTGCAGTATTAACTTATATACTAATTTACTAATAATAAAAAAAAACAATTACTAAATGTTATTTAGTGAGTTCCCGATATTAAAAATAACGTCTCTAGAATATTCTTATTTCGTATTTCGTAATATACAACATTCTCGTTTCTTAAAAAAGGATTTAGAATATGGAATATGGAATTATAATTTGGCAATATTCTTGCATCGGTGCACAACGAAAAAGATTCTGCAATTAAAATTCTTTGTATACTTGTTTGGAAGCAAGAGACAAAATCATGATTATTATATATTTGGATGCCATAAAAGATAATTTAGAATTCTTCTGCTGAATAATAAAAAATCAAAATAAATATTTCGCTAAAATTTCACTCGATGATTGTGTAGAGAAATAAAAACGAATAGAAACAAAGCCTTCAAGCCAATAGGTATTTACTTCTATTCAGCATTAACTCCAACATAAACAGTCGAACACTTGTCGACGAGTAGAATCAAATGACATAACTACATTATGACCTACTGACACATTTTTCTTCTTTTTTTTTTTTCTCAGAACTCATTTGGAATTATGGAGTTTAACATCGAGCTGATTGGTCACATTCAATGACGTCATTCCTCAACTCTAATGAGAAATAACTACCCACTTTCAGGTGAGATGTAATCACGCATCTTGCAGATGGATTATATACTTTGGGCTTTTTCATTTCACTATAACTTTAAGCCCGCCCTTCAACAAAGGTGATAAATCTCTGCTGTCTCGCGGCATTGGGTCACGATGATCTTTCAGTGCGCTTTGTTTTATTCGAATTTATCTCTCAAAGAAAATAAAAGTAGTAGCAGCAGTTTCAAACAGCCTATTACATTTTGGTAATGTGGTTTGTATGTATACTCGATCTACATGACCAAAGTGCTATTTTTGTTTAAATGGTACATGAAAATGAATTTGTTAACTGGTCATTGCAACCTAAACTTATATTCGCTTCTCATTATTTTATTGTTTACTACTTTTACACGTAAAGCAGGTTAGTCGTTGCTAAAATATCTTTCAACTGTACAATATAAAATTTGAAATATAAACTTTCAAAGCAACATCATTCAGTGAAGTGACTTAGTGTAAGGAATACGGGACTATTTTCCTTCGAAACAATTGCCTAATGATATAGAAGTAAACAAGAAATTGTCCCGAAAATTATCATTAACTCTAACTAGCTTTCTGAGAACCCGAAATCGACTTCATCAAGGTATATCACGTTTCTGGAAAAATAACTCGTGGATTTGATATGATTTTGTCAGCATTTATAAGAATTTTACATTTATAAATAGTGTCTAAAGTTTGATGTCAATATAATTGTAATTTACAATCATGATTTACTAATAAATTAAAAGATTAATAGCTTGATTTTTTTGACAATGTCATTTAATATTTCTGCAAGTGTTTTGAGGATGTCATTTATGTTTGTAATATCACAAAACCAGAAAACCACAACACTTTCTATTCTTATTCGTTCCTCCTTGTCGCCTACAAACAGAATTATTCGAGTGTTCTACCAGACTGAATTTCAGTAAAAATATATATATATATATATTGAAAATATGCATCAAACCTCTTAGTTTTTAATGTGAATCTTGTCCGGCTCGCTACCTTACTCTGGACACAACATAAATATCTTCTTCTTCTTCTTCTTCTTCTTCTTCTATGTACCTTGTCCTTTCAGGACGTAGGCGATCATGGCCTTCCACGTCTCCCTATCGCTGGTTGCTCTTAGCACGCCTTCTTCTGTTACGTCTCGCAGCCCCCGTTCTGTCATCTACCTGCTCAGACCTTTCAAATATGTTATCTGCTGCTTTCATCTGTCGCTTTTTCTCTTTATCTGGCCTGTCAGTATCAGGTTCTCCAAGCCCTCTTTCCTTATTGCATGTCCCACGAACTTCAGTTGTCTCTTCCTGATGCTCAATATTAATTTCCTTTTCGTTTCCATTCTTTCCAACACCTCGTCATTGCTTACATGCTCGATCCACGATATCCGCAGCATCTTTCTGTAGAACCACATTTTAGCTGCTTCAAGTTTTCCCTTCATCTTTGTTGATATTGTCCAACATTCACTGCCATATTGAAGAACTGACATCATATAGCAATCCAGTACACACTTCTATGTTTCTAGTGAAAGTTTCCTGTGTCTTAATACTTTACTGGGCTTTTGGAACGCGTTTTTCGCCATGCCAATTCGCCTTTGGATCTCTATGTCGCACTTCCGTCTTCAGTTAGAACACTTCCCAGATATCTAAATTTTCCTACCTGCTTGATTTTAACATCTCCTACCTGTATTTGGCACTTGGGCTGCTCTTTTTGCTGATGACCATGCATTCAGTTTTTTTGCAGTTTATTTGTAGCCCCTTCTTGTCACTCTCTTCAGCTATCGTCTGCAGGAGATCCTGCAGTTTTCTTTTCGTGTTTGCAATCAACACTGTGTCGTCTGTGTATCTTATGTTGTTCAGATTGTGGCCTCCGATGACAAATACTGGCATAACATCTAGGGTCCTCAAAATATTCTCACTGTACAAGTTAAATAGATCCGGTGAAAATACACATCCCTGTCTTACGTCCCTTTCTATCTTTGTATATCTGCTGAATTCGTTACCTGTCCGTATGCAGGCAGTTTGCTGCCAGGAGAAATTCCTAATTACCCTAATATCTTTCCCAAATATGGCGAGGATGCTGAGCATCACAATCAATTCTTTGTGGCGTATTTTGTCGAACGCCTTCGCATAATCAATAAAGCACGGGTATAAGTCCTTCTTCATTTGTATTGCCCTTTTGGAGAGCATCCTAATTATAAATATGGCGTTCCTTGTCCCAGTGTCTTTGACGAACCTGCACTGTTCTTGTCCTATCTCTGGTCTGATTCTGCTTCTTGCTCTATTCATCAGTATTCGGACGATCAGTTTTGTACTATGATTCATTAAGCTGATAGTTCGGTGTAGTTCGCACTCGTTTGCACCTGGCTTCTTAGGCAATACTATGAAAATAGACTTGCATAGGTTGTCTGGCATTATACCACTCTTATAAATTTCATTTATTATTTTCGTAATTTTCTCTATGCCGAATTCTTCCAGGGCTAACAGCAATTCTATTACAATGCCGTCTGAACCAGCTGCTTTGTTTCTATTCTGTTTGTCCATTGCAGTTTCCACTTCGGACTTTAATATTTCCAGTCCGTCCTCACCTTTGTGTATTATCGGTTGCTCTCTCTTGTCGTGGAAAAGATCTTCTACATATTCTTCCCATCGCTGAAATATTTCCTTTTTCTCCAGTATTATCGTTCCATCCTTGGATTTTATACATCCTGTTGAGGAGCAGGTTTTTTGTCCTGTTAGTTTTCTTATCTCTTTATGCATGTCTGTTTTAATAGTCCTGCTCAGTCTCTACCTTTGCGCATTTATCGTTGAGCCATTCCTCTTTTGCCTCATTTGTTCCTTATTTACTTGTGCAGTTTCCTGTATTCTCATCCATGTCTTGGCATCATTTTCCGTCTCCTTTGCATCATGTCAAGAATCTCTTCAGTCATCCACTCGTTTTTTCTTCTGCGTCTGATTTCCTTTGGGGCTACTTTGTTTGCTGATGTCACCATCGCTTCCTTTAGTGAGTCCCATTTTGGAGGCTCTTGTCCAATTTTTTCTTCATATTTGTTTTTCACGCTGTTAATGTATTCGTTCTGAAGGTTGAGGTCATTCACGAGCGTGTTGTATTTCAGTTTCGGTGCCGTGCTAGGCTTCTTTATTTTCAGAAGTTTTACCCTCAGTTTGCAGATGACTGGGATGTGGTCGCTCCCGCAGTCGGCGCCTGGGTAGGATTTGCATTGCACCACTGCGTTTCTGAACCTCCTGTTTATGGTTATGTAGTCTATTTGGTTCTTCGTGTCACCACCTGGGCTTCTCCGTGTAAATAGACTTCGTGGGTGTTCTTGAAACCAGATGTTAGTTATTACCTGGTCATTTGCTGTGAACCATTGGACCCATTTTTCTCCTCGTTCGTTGCGGACTTCTAATCCAAAGTTGCCGGTCGTGTCTCCTTCCCTTCCCTTGCTTACTCTGGCATTCAAGTCGCCCATTATTATTCTTATTTCTTGGCTTTTGCACTCCAGTATGGAGTAGAATGTTTCTATCTCTTCCTCGGTGATCTGCATTGTTGGTGCATAAGCTACTATGATAGATATGTTGAAGGATCTTACTTTCAGTTTAACCAAGAGGACTCTCTCTGAAAGCTGACAGTATCCAAGAACTCATTTTCACACTTCTTGGTCTAGAATTAAGCCGACTCCTTTTTCGTTGTTTTTGCCTCCTGCGTAAATTATCCTGTGTTGTCGCTGCTGAGGTCTCCATTGTTTGGCCATCTGATTTCACATATGCCCAGGATATTGATCTTCAGTCTGTCCATCTCCTGCTTGACAGTTGTCCACAATTGTTGAGTGTTTTAACATTCCATGTTCCTAAGGTAAGTCTTTCTTTGTTGCAAACTGTCGCAGAGTAACGGTCCAGAGACACTTGTTGCTCATGTCGTTCCTTCCCGGGCGAGGGACTAATTTTGGAATAAAATGTCTCCTTTATGCCGTTGGTGCTAACAGTCGCAGGACAGATGACACCTGTTGCTCATGCCAATCTATACCGGGCGAGGAGTTGCTTCCTTTGGAATTAACCCCCTTCACGCCGTTGTGTTTCATATATTTATTGTGGAAAGCCATGATTAAGCGGGGTAGATAGTGGAGTGGTATCCCGTTGCCTTCTCCAAGATGATTTATTGAGACACCACCTCTGGTAAGCTGGCCGTTTGCTCTTTAAGAGTCCTTCCGCCCTTTGTAGGTTTAATTTTATCCTACCGGGATGCTAACATCCCCCCAAAAAAGTGGGGTGGAACAGTATAAATATAGAAAACCAAACCAAAATGACAGTTAATAGTCTGAATATATTGCGTCGAAAGTAAAAAAATTATTTCTTTTTACCTTGAGAATGTGTTTTACTTTTATTTTTTTATTTGTAGGGATCGCCAAAATTAGCGTACGGTCTCACTTTCACTTTTTCTGAGAAATTGCTTTCGTTAGCGGACACTTTTAAATGAATATAAAATAGTATTTTCAACCGATTTTAATGGATTTTTTTTTCAGTACTGATTTATGAAACATTTATTTTTAAGAGGTAATTTTTTTTAACAAAATTTCTGTCAGATATTAAGTTATATTGAATCCTTGTTTTCTTCAAACACAGAAAATTTATTCACATATTTAATAACAAGGTTCTTCTCCATAACACTGCATCTATAGCTGTTTGGCTCTCCTCCATGACTCTAAATAACTTTTTGGTCCTCACTCTTCAAAAGGTTGCCGACTCCTAGGTTAAGATAAGGATTTCGCATAAAAGTTAAAACTAGGTTTAACGTAGGAGTTATAGTGGTTAAGGTTAAAATTAAGACAAGAATAATTGCAAGGTTTTATGGTAATCAGTTTTCGATTTAAGGTTATGTTTAAGATGACAGTTTGAATTATTTTAGAATTATTATTTGGATATTCGTTAATAATTACGTATGGAATCTATGATTAGAATTATGATTATAGATTGTATTTTCATCTAGATGTAGAGTCAATGATACAGCAATGACTACTGAATCATAAAAATGGGTCTCAATGGAAAGTTCTGTACATTGTTTGTTTTCAGATGGCATCTTGAGGTTGATGGATAAAACTTTTTAAAAGGTTTGTGTAGAAACAGTTAGATTAGCAGTGAAAAATATGAGAAGTAAGAAGGCAGTGAAAATATTGTTTTTTTCTAATCTAATTGTTATAAGACACTTTTCATCGTGGAGTAATGAGTAGGAAGCCTCCTGGATGCACTTCATGTTAAAACTAAGCTAACTTGTTAACTCAGTGGACCCGCTCTCTCATGCACTACCTTTCCAGTGCATTGAGTAGGGACCAAGTTAAGTGCCTCAAAGTGAAGTGTCGAAGGAGCTAAAGATTTTTGTACGCGATCCCACGTCCGCGTAGAGTGTCCTATATTTAATTTAAGAGGCCTTGTGTCATAAGCAGTTGGGTAAATACCGAAATAAGTAAGGAAAGAGAACATTGATTTCTCTCATGTATAAAGTGGAAGAAACACTTTATTGTGAAATAATAATTAGAAAGTTGGTCTCCATCGATCTGACCCACATCCTAAAATCCGACCAGATGGTCAAACGTCATAATTTTTTTTTAATCCGTTTTGATTGAACTAAAAATATTTTAGCACCATACTACTGTGTAAGTCATTTAAACCACACAGAGTCCATCTTACTTGTAGCCTTGGATCAAAAGTAAGCAATGATTAGTACTTAATAAAAAAGAAATTGAATACAAAGGAAAAAAAAACTAAAAATAAGAAAGGAAACAGGTTGTTCATTATTCGCTAGCAAAGTGTAATAAAATAGAAAACATACTATTTTGCTTACAAAACGTAAAATATTTCACTTACAGTGATGCTTCTTTTGACAAGTTTTTCTAATAAACATAACATGATACTCATCCATCTTTCATCGAATTTTATCGAAAACAAACTTTCTCGTAAAAGTTTTGGAGAGATGCATGTGATGAATATCTCCCTTTGGTTAAAATGAAGTTACGCGAATCACGTGACGGCTGCTAAGTGACGTCAGTTCATAGAGGCCCGAAAAGTGGTCAATAGTTTAGTTCGCTGGAATTAACACGTATGGTCAGTTGTTCATTAGTACAGACGAAGCACAACCATGAACAACCTCATATCGCCGTTTTCCTGCTGGGAAGTATATTTGTTGTTGTATAGATATGTTATAGTGTCTGTGTGTAGAACAAGTGTAAATATTTGTTTATATTTTTGTGTATGACTTAACAGTATAAAAACCTCTTTGAGAATAAAGTATGTTTGTCATTTCTTTTCTTTTGGCTATTTTGTTTTTGTTCTCAGCTAGTCTGGTATATTTCCCCAAATTTTTATGTTTGTAGGAGGACCTTAATGCACTTGCTAATTCAAACGATAAGTACAATACGGCTAAATGAACATTTGCTTTTATGTTAACGTTAGGCAAATTACGCTACAGATAAAGTGGTCTGGCTATTATATGTAGGGGCCTCGATAATGTTTGGTAAATTGGCCTTGTGCCAAACACATCCGAAGTCCCCACAATTTAAATATCAGAAGGTTGAAGGTTGAATGTTGGAATGTGAAAGGATAAAATACCTCGTGTATACATCAAAGCAAAGATTTATTTACAGAATGACAAAAGTGTAAGAAGGAAAATATAAATGAAATTCGTTAACTGAACACTATAGTATATTTGCGAAAAGATAAATGTTCATTGAGAATATGCATACAGTTAGGTAGTTAAAATTGTTCGTAGTAGTAACGTAGGTATTTGAAATGTCCGCAGAAGTTTAGAGTTCATGTTTGTGTAGCAGCGGATTGTAAAGGCTTTGTTCCTTCCTCTTTTTAGTAGGTCGTGATAGGTTGAGAGAAAGAGAAAGCAAAACAAATAAAGGAGTGGTATTTAACACGTAGATATGGTTGTTGTGCTATCCTTTTTAGCGGCGTGGTGTGAAAATGAAGAAGACGTTGAAAGTGAGAGCGAATGAAACTGGGACGTGCCCTGCGTCTGAGGCGGCTTCTTGAATTTTCTTTCGTTACGTTACCACGAAGTCCTCAGCTAACCGCTCTCATATCGGACTCCGTGTGACCGGTCAGGGCACATCTATAAATATTGAATTCTGGTCACGTGAGGAGGCTCCCAGAACGATTTTTCTTTAGCTGTGAAAAAAACCGCTTTGCTGACGTATTTCGAATTTCTCGGTTTGTTAACCAATCAGGATTCAGAATATGATTTTTCACACTGACTCGTGAATTTTCTTAGTTGGGTTTTTCCAAAATCGTTTGAATTCCTTTTTGCCGGTGTGCGATTTTACTTTGGGTTTTTCCCAAATGTTGTAGTCGTTTGAATCCGATTTTGCGGATGTGCAATTTATTTTGTGTGTTTTAGTTGATTGATGGATTATATAGGATTTGTATCCTACAATCCCCACCGTAGATTGATAAATATTGAAAATATTTTTCAATATGTAATATATGTTCATGCGTGTTTATATGTATCCATGTCATTATGCTGGTTTTAATGCATGAAATAAAGGATAAGTTTGTTCTCGTTGCTGAAAATCGGATTGTGAGCTTATTGCGATTTGTCGTTGTCCAGTGAAGAGTTTTTTTGAGTTGAAGCTTGTATGCGGCGTATGTTTTCGTTCATTGCAAGTAGTTTGTGTGAGTTTGATTTTTTTTTGTCTCTCGTAGGCTGAAAAGAAAAAGAGTCTAAGTTGAGATGAGCGTGACTAGAGGTTTTCGAAAGTGTAACACTATCAGAGTGCTGTTTATTTCAGAATGTAGCATGCTCTGGGAAATTCTCGGTGGTTGATATGGCTGTTAAAAATCTTCTAATATTATCTAATGCTCCACGTTGAGTTGATTGCGTTTGTAAGTATCCCTGTGTTTTGATGTATGTGTGGATTTATCTTGGTGTTAGAAGAATTAACAGTTAGAAAAAAACTTTGCTTTGCAAAGTAGTTAATTGATGCTTGTGTGTTCATACCGAGTGTCGACGCGTGTTTGAAAGAACTTAAAAGATATCTGGGTTTAATGTCGAGTTGTTTTGGAGGTCTAAGTTATCTCCAGTATCAATAACTTCGAATTTGCAGATGTCTTAATGGTTCTGGTTGAATGAAGGAAAAAAGCGTCAGTGAGTCGACGTTGTGTCACCCTTTCTTTGGAAAGCCTGGGAGAGTTGACGGTTGTGCTGTCTAATAAAAATGTGCAATGTTCTATGTGTGGTCGCTATTTTATGTAGTAGTGATTTAATGTTGTATGCTGTGGTCAACATTTTGTAGAGAACAGAATTCTCAGCGTTTCTTCACGTGGTCGCCATTTATTGTAGTGAGAAAAGTTTAAAAGTTTTGTATGAATAGAAGCTAGAGGCATTAAAATGTAGTTCTTGTTGATAAAGAAGGGTCTCTCGTTTTTGTGTATAAATGTTAAATTTATTTTAACGAGAGTGTGTTTTTGTGAGGAGTTGCCATTCTGTAGGGCTCAGAGTTCTACCACGTGTTCCTTGCGGTTTTATCAAATATGTTGAGATAAGTATTTCTTTGTGTGTTCTTTGCGGTTTTCGTCTTCTTATCCAAATGTTGTAGTCGTTTGAATCCAATTTTGCGGGTGTGTAATTTATTTTGTGTGTTTTAGTTGATTGATGGATTATATAGGATTTGTATCCTATAGATAGAAGACACGATCCTTTGATAAATAATCATTTTTGTTCAATGGTGATTTCCACTAAGATCTAAAATCGATATTTCATTATTTTGGTTCATCTTCGTTCAATGGTTATTTCCACTAAGATCTAAAATCAATATTTCAAACGCAACTTTGGAAACTTCACACCATTTCTTTCACTTTGAGTTAACTATGTTGTCTGCAAAGGATATGCTTGTGATACTGTGACCACTGATCATGGTGATCGTCAAGGGTGTCACTATAATGCCTTCAAGGGAGATATTAAAGAACATACAGGGCAAGAGGTATCTTTGGTATACTTCATTGGATATGTGGAACCACTCTCCATAGAAAAGTGGTTTCACATATCAGATGGAGTATGCCAAAGACATGGAATATTACTGCACTGCTTGCCTTATCATACGGCTGCTAGATAATAGGTATCAATTTCTTACCTACGTTATATTTATTCATTGTTGCCCACACTCCGTCAAAGTTTTTTTTAGTCTGTGAAAACGTGGTAGAGGTTTTGTTAGTATTACGATTATTTTTCACATAGAACTTGGAGACTGGATGTCTGTTCTGTGGTTCTTCTTCCAAGTTGGAATCCCGCTTCTTCATCAACGATGATTTCTTTTGCTTGGGATATCAATCTATTTGGGGTGATACTCAACATCACTATACTTACTTGAATAATCAAACTGATAGCTCTGTAGTTTTGACATGATTGGAGATTTTCTTTTTTGGAAAGATCATAATCAGTGACTGGGTACATGTTGACCTCACCCCTAATTGCCAGATCTTGTTAAAAATGATTATTAGCATGCCTGTCACTGATTCACTATCAAGTATAATTAGTTCAGCTGCCTTACTGTTCTTCAGTGATTTTACTGCTGCTTCCACTTCTTCCGTAAATAATAATTTCTCATTTGAGGATTTTGAAAATACTAGGACGTTCGAGTTTTCTCAAACAAGTTGGTTGTACAACACGTGATATTTCTCTGTCCATTTCACTGTTATGTAGTTGGCTTCTGTAAGTTAATTTCTTTCTAATACTCTACGCTTCCTTCCGTTTGTCACACAGCTTCGGCTACCAATGGTTTCTTCTTTGAGCGTTGCATGCCATTGATGTATTCAGTCATAACTGAAATGAAATTGGTTGGCAACATTTCAACGTCTTCCCTTAGCATACGTAACGGTGCAGATTTTCCGCTGATGGTTGATGGAAATAAGTTGGAGGTGGTGGGATCCTTCAGGTGGTCTACTCGGAGCTCAAAGATTTTGAGAAACGAATTTGTGGCTTATGCAAATTTCCGAGCTTCAGCCACTCAATAAAATGAACATGATCAAGAGAACATTAGAAAGGCCACAGACGCAGTGTCCAAGTTTCTATTTCATAGTTGATATGTTCAAATCTTCATTCCATGGTTTATTCAAATCATAGGCGTGTTCAGGTTCGTCTAAACATAGATATGCCTAGAATTAGCATATGGTTGGCTACTAGAAATTCAACGCATCGTTGTTCATTCAGAATTTTCAGGACTAGTTTTTACTAACTTTAATGCGGGAATTGACGGGGACAGGGGTTGGTAACAAGTGGTAGGCTCAAGTTAAAGATATCATTGGCTCGTTTGCTGCTCAACCAAGATAGACTAGCAGATCAAACAGCACAATAATCTAGAGTAGAAACGGATATAAAATCGGGAGATAGCTGGGAAATAGACTGAGCTAGGACTAAGTTGACCTCCTTGCTTATCAAAAAAAATCAAGCTTTTGTAGTAGGACAAGATTAAAAATGATGTATTCTGATGCAACAAATATGACCGCTAAATTGCGAGCTGAAGTATTTCGGAGTATTGTAGATCAATAAAACGCTAGCATTGCATTACCGTGACTACAAACGATGGGATATGTGAGGCTTCTAGATCTTATTCTCAGGATTTTTTTACCAAGGAGCCCCGTGTGATCCCAACTCAGTTCGACAACTATTTAGCTGACTTTCTTCGCTCCGAAGCAACTGGGTGCGACTGGGTGCGAAGATCCGATAACAGAGGCGTAAATCTGGGATGCATTGAATCTTATTGTCAGAGACAAGACACTGGGTATCGATGGTCTCTCCTATGAAGTGTATTTGAGGCAATTATACGTGTTTGTTCCACTGCCGGCACTAGTCTTTCACCAATAGATGAAGAACGAGAATATTATGATCGCTTCACCAGTGTTGTAATCAAGTTACTTCGCAAGAATAAACACGGAGAAGATGGGATTAATAATTTCCGGCCTTAGCCAACCGTTTGTAGGCTGACCTGCCTAGTCTGATTGGCCCCGAGTAGACTTCAGGACAGCCGAAATATGGTACGCTTGATAGTAAAGCAAGTCGACAATGAAGCCACGTTGATCACTATAGATCAGTTAAAGGCTTTTGATAGGGTTGACCATCGATTTCTAGGGACTATTCTCAAGTCTGCCGTCTTCGGTCTGTAATTTTGATCTTGGTGGTGGAAGTAAATAGAGTAAGATCGAAACCTTTCATGTAGTCTAGATCAATTCGCCAAGGTTTCCCGCTTTCGCCAATGGTATATATTCTTGCGTTGGAGCCCTTCCTACACAAGTTAAAGGTGAATCCGGTCCTATATTGAATTACCCTCCCTTGTGCGACCATCATAACTAAGTATCCCGCCTATGCCGACGACATGATCGCATTCGTAAAGCAAGGCCTTGATTAAAGCAGGGCCGTAGCTGATGCTAAAAAAACACCAGGCACAGAGAAAATTGCCCGGATTTATTAGTTGACAATGTGATGACGTCATCAGTGTCATCCGTTTCCAGAAACTATGATTTTTGAGGATTTTTTCGGCTATTCTGATGGAAATTAGGCACAGAACGTGAACGAAAACAGAAAACTTCTCATACCTATTTCGTCAATCAAGGCTCGATGACTATTGCCTCTACCCATTTAAGGGCGGACTAAGAATGTCCAGCGGTGAAATTTGTCAACAGGCTTTGCAACTTAAGTTTCTGGGTCGAATGTGTTTACAAGATGAAGGTAACAGCATCTTCTGAAAGAAAGCATTTCCGTCTTTGAGAAGTGTGCACAACCGAGACCACCGAAAAGGAAGGTCTGCTAGATATGACGTCAAGAACTTGTGACGTCATCATCTTGAGTCCTTTAACTTTCAATAAGGAAGTCGCCGTTTATATGTTAGATTTTACACGGAGTTTTTAAATTATTTATCTATTTTTTCTTTTAAATATTGCATCAACCTATAAGCAAAGACAATGCCTTACAGATGTGTTGTACCAAATTGCAAAGGAAATTATAAATTTTTAAAACGGCTCAAACGTTCATGTATTTTCTTTTCCGAAAGATAAAAAATTTTATCTGATGTTTGGATTCGTACTCTCAAAAGAGATAAATTTTACTTACTAAATTCAGCAGAGTGAGTATATTTTTTGTATTAAAAAATAAGTAAATTTAACTGAAACTGTTGTGATCAAATCAATTTCATTTTGCAATTCACAACACAAAGTTATGAAATCTAGCGAGAAAGTTATATTCAACATGACTTGACTTTATCTCTCGCGTTGTTTTTAATAGCTAAAACCCCATTTTTAAAAAATAAACTTTAAAGAAATTTTTCATATAAATTTACAAAGGAATATTTTTATAGACATAAAATATAATTCTAATAATTCTGACATTTCATTAAAATTGCTTTACTCGTAAATAAAAGAAACTTTAAGTATTAAATTAATTTCAGCTTCGTAATTCACAACACATTAAAAAGAAAACTGCAAAAGTTTTTAAACGCAAGAAACCTCATAAAAAAAATTAAAGAAATTTTCGATATAAATTTATAAAGGAATATTTTTATAAGCATAACAATTTTTTAGCATTGTTTTATTCATAAAAAATGTTTTTTATTTGTTATTTTGGTTTAAAAATGTATAAATGTTAAAAATGTTCTCTTTATTTGTACTTAGCTTCGTCACTGATAATGTTTTACTGTTTTTGTATTTGATGAATTAATAAATTAAATCATATTCCTTAAAAATATCAGAACACTTTACTTTTTCTAGAATTGTACGAAAAATGTTTCATAATTTAAATTTTTCCTGAATTATTTTTTTCTTAGACTTTCACAAGAATTTAAAATATGTTTGGTTTTTAAAGTTTTTTTAGGTATGTGAACTACATTTTTGACTGGAGGACATAAGGAGAGAATCGTGAGCATTTGACAAAAAAAAAACCAGAAAAATTGCAGTTAGACTTCAAAAAACATATCTTTAGGAGAGTGCTATCCCTAGAATTTTCACAAACTGTCCCTCATATTTATCTTCATTGAGCCCTTCTAGAGAGTCACCAGATTCTAAGAGAATTCGACTGGAGAATTCTGCCCTTAAAAGTGCTTTAAAAGTATTTCTGATGATTTAGCATATAAAAAGAAGAAGAAATTCAATAATATTGACGATGTAGAAGGGAAATTAAATTTTCTTGATAGAAATTACTGGAATGTTGTTAGGCAGCAAGAAATACTTGTTATATGCAACAGTATCAAATCCCCATATCCAAAAATCAATCTGTCTCTTGTAATTGAATCTGATTTTACTGTACATGTGTTTGTAGAGATGTGGAAATGAATACAATAGGGAACTATAAGGTTCCTAAAAATGTAACCAACCAAAATACTCTTGAAATTCTGATAGAAAACATGAAGAAAATTAACAGAACAACAGCAAACCAAACCTCCAATATAATTTTTATATTAAAACTGGCAATGTCATTTCTAGTATTGGTGCAAGAAGAATCAAACAAATATTTTAGTTACATCAAATTTATATATGAACAGCTAAACTTAATGACACTGAATAAGCTTGTTTATTCAACAGAAATGATTATATTTTCTTCATTGTTAGATAATTACTCCTCTAAAGGGTACAGATTAAGAGACAGCAAAAATATCATTTTACCAAGATATTCAACCATTAAAAGACTTAACTTATCAACATATATGAATCCTTTGATTGAGCAACATGATAACAATTTTCTTATGCATATTAAAAATAAATTTAAGTTACTAGTGCAGAAGAACACCACAGTATCTTTACTTGTTGATGAAATTCATCTAAAACCTTATTTTGATTATAACGGTCGTAATATTGTTAGCTTATTTGACAACAGCAATGAAGCTACAAGTGCTTTTGCCTTTATGGTTAGCAGTGTATTCTCACAATATAAGGATGTTGTGCATGTTATGCCAACTAAATGTCTTAAAGCTGAGAATTTGACATAGTTAAACGTATAATAATTGGTTTAGAGGAGATAAGCTTTCAAGTATTATCAATCATAACAGTTAATAATGCAATAAATAAAAAAGCTATATACTTTTTTGCAGTCCCCCAAAGCTTTCCATTGTATATCCACACCCAGTTATGAAGTATCGACCTCTTTTTTTTCCTATTCAACTCTGTCCATATATTAAAATGCATTAGAAACAATTTGGCTTGGTCACAAAGATGCAAGTAAATGCATGCTGTTCCCAAAATCTTGTCACAACGGAAATCATGAATCAGATAGTATTCAAAGTACCCCATTTTGTAGCTTACAGAAGCTTCATGCCCTTGAATCTCGGTCAATTTTGCAATATTGTTATAAATTGACCTCAAAGTCACTTTCTTCTACTAAATCTTAAAAGACAAAATGTTAATTTAGTTCTGCAAATTTTTAATGGGTACACTATTCAGGGGTTATTGACTTTAGGAAAACAGAAATGTTTGCCTAATTTTGCAGAAGTTGCAGAATATATAAACATATATTTGGTGGAAAATAATGAATGTAAAAACACCATATAATGGTTGTCAGTTTAGAAATAAGTACTGTAATCTATTTAGAGTAAATGAAGAAAGTTTTTAATTTCTCTCTCTATTCTGTGACTGGTTCGAATCTTGGAATAGCATTTCTGGAAGCAATGGCAAATTAACAAAAAAAAACTTTCACTGCTTTGCATCATACACCCTATTGTTATTTTGTTACGCTTTAGCTTCGGACGAGCCTCCAATTTTGTTTCGTGTTAAGTGTAACAAAAGAAAAAAATGATTGAACAGAACTCAGATAATTCACAAACAAATATTTAATTTACAAAACACACCAAATGAAATATTTACAAATATACAATTGTGACACGATAACTAGGCGTATATTAAGGTGGATTTGTAAAATATGTATTTCATTATAATAGATTAAAATAGAAAATGGTTAAGAATAGAAAATAGTTTAAAAACATGTGTTTCGTTTAACAAAAGTGAAAAAGAAGAGAAAAAAATAAATAAACTCTTTTTCTTTTATGAGGTAAATTGTGGAAGAGAAACGGGTATCAAATTACTGTTAAATCCTACCAGTCTTCCGGTAAATGTTTGACTAAGTGATTTTATGTGATAAAAGATAAAGTTGGGGAAATAGAATTTTGAAGTGACCAGGTCAAAAACTGTATCTTGACCACACATTAAGAAAAGATAATATCTTCCCTTTCTCCAGGCAATAAAAAAACGCCTGGTTACGGGTAAAGTGTCAGGGCTATAAAAACACCCCGTGGAAGCTTTATTAAGATAAAACGATAAAAACATCCTGGAAAATACTTGGAGGCTTAGTGCAGACATCCCGTTCACACATCAAAGGAAGCAAAATTTAAGTACCTTGAAATTTTGGACTTACAGTCGCCAATGCTTATCACCCGGTAGTCTACTCACTTCCGGATTGTTTTAAATAAATACAGGTGATTTTTCCGAGCCGATCAATTGAGTTGAGTTAGTTCCGCCGGGCGTGTGCTTGAAGTAGAAACTCCGTTCGTCTTGAGTCGGTCAGTTCGGCATTCGATCTCCGTTATTTAGAGTTAGCGCTGTGTGTCACATTCGCCTTCCCCAACCGAAAGATTAACTCTAAACGAAATGAAGCGTTGTTTTAACTCATGCAAGTTGTGGAAATTCGTTCCTTATAGTTTAATCTTGTATCCCCAGCTTGAGACTGCGACTTTTTCAACAAACTCCCGGCAACATCACAGTGTGGAGAATGGCCGCCGGAGAAATTGTTTGGACCGTCCAATGGGGTGTTACAATTGGTGCTCGTGACTGCAGGATTCGGCACCAACGGAAGTGCCACTGGATGCTAAAAGTTTGGACTTCAACGAACCGACGCGACTGGACAAAAAACGAAACAAGACGAACGGAGAAAGGAAATTGAAGGAAGAACCACTAATAACCAAATGAAGAAGTACTCAATGGACCTCAGCAGACAGAAGAGTTTCCTTTAAACTTTTGATCGTCACACCCACTAAAAGACATTCTAATTGCTTGGTATAAGCTTTAAAAAAAAGAGAAAGAAAAGGGAACCCGAAATCAACAAGCACTGATCCACTTAAGGTAAGCCGAATTCTTTTACTCCCTTATTTTGTCTATTCAAAATTCTTACTGGCATATTCTTGGCATTGGTTTTGAAATTTTTTCTCTTTCTTTTGCCACTTGTTAGAATTGTAATAGTTTAGTATTCATGTTATCGGATCAAGTGGGTCGAGAATACCTGTATTTAAAGGTAGATCTTCCGAATTCCAGGCTTGGGTTGAGGCCATAAACAAAAAGAGTAGAATACACAAGCTTTCGCAGAGATAGTTAATGTGGCCTACGACTACTCAATATATCAGAATATATAGGGCTGTATTTAGAGGATCATCCAGAATGTAGTTGGGATGAACTTTTGAAACAGCTAACTCATCAATATGGTGATTGTACTAGTGCAGCTAATGCTGCAAGGGCTTTAATTAAGGTTAGACAGAAAGAAGGAGAAACTCTGCCAGAACTAACGAGTAGGATTCTAGGACTGGCTAAGATAGCGTATAAGGACGCAGTTCAACGTGAGGGCGTGGTAATTCAGATGCAGTTGGCTGAGTTTTTCACGGACGCAATCGAAAACCCGTTCGTGAGAGAGGACACAGCCAGGGCATACCCAACCACTCTGACAGAGGCATTCAATGCAGCACAGCAAAGCCTCAGGCTGCACGAAAAGCTGGCAACCTCTCGGGAACAAATGTGGTGGGGCGCGGGGGCAAGGTGATGGAAGATATGTAGGACCTTCTTAGAACAATGGGAGACGGTGGAGGTATGGTGAGACGGATCACCATTGGGGAAAATATACCCCGCAAAGGAGCTGAACAGAATCACGCCCAGTTCCTGGCAGACCGGGATGCTGGGGATGTGGGCGGCTGGAGCACCTGGTGAGGGAATGTCCTCGTCAGGAGGGGCCCTTATATGCCAGAAGAGAAACCGAACGGGAGGGGTGTCCACTATGCAGAAATTCTATGTAGCCCCAACCCTCTGTAGGGCAATGATATTAGGCCGAGAATGGTTGGAGAGCAATAAGGCCCAAATCAGCTTTAATCCAACCCTCTAAAGTTAAGTGGGAAGGAGATTCCTCTCGGAGCTCCGATGAATGAAGAAGTGGTCATTCTTACTGCTAAAGACATTGTTTTGCCGCCTCGCACGGCTATTGCTTGTAACGAAGGCTGTCACCAGCAGAAAACCTAAGGCAAGAAATATATCAGGTAACTCCAACTGATAATGGTTACTTCGAGGAAGGGGAAATTACGCTACACGAATCGGTGGTCGAATATAGGGACACTAATGACATCCCAATGATGCTAGGAAATACCACGAACACAACGATAAAAATAGAGAAAGGGGATGAGATAGGAAGAGCAACACCCACGACTATCATAAGGCCACAGGTGAGCAGGAGAAATTTAACTCATGTTCAGGTAAACTCGATAGTAAATGAGGAGGAAATACTGGCACCGCCTGAACAGATGGGGAGCATAAGGCAACTAATACTTAAGAATAAGGACGTGGTAGCTAACTCCAATAAGGACTTGGGTCTGACACAGACAGTGCAGATGAAGATTGACACAGGGGATCACCCACCAATAAAATTAAAACCGTATCGGACACCAATACACAAACGTCAACTGGTGGAAGATGCAGTCAATGATATGCTGGAATCAGGGGTGATCGAACGCTCTAAAACTCCTTGGAGTTTTCCAATAGTAGTAGTCAGTAAGAAAGATGGAGGACATAGGTTTTGTGTCGATTTTAGGGCCTTAAATAAAATCACGAGGCCCATGGCCTACCCCTTGTCGATGATTGATGATATCTTGGCTTTGTTGGAAAAATCTAACTATTTTTCTAAATTTGATCTAAGATCAGGATATTGGCAGGTAGCTTTAGACAGAAATGACCGAGAAAAGACAGCATTCGCGTGCCATGTGGGTTTTTATCAGTTTAGAGTAATGCTATTCGGACTCGCCAATGCCCCAGGAGTTTTTCAGCAACTTATGTCAGTAGTTTTTTTTTTTTGGCGGGGGGGGTAGATAAAATTGCAATGGCTTACTTGGACGACATATTAGTTTTCTCAGCCAGTGAAAGTGAACACCTTCAGCACTTGCAGATTGTTTTTTCCCAGTTACGAAAACATGGGTTAAAGATCAAGCTATCTAAGTGCCAATTCCTAAGTAAAGAAACAAGGTACTTGGGATTCATAATCAACGAACAGGGGTTAAACCAGATATGGATAAAGTTGAGATGATCAGGGCAATGCTTTCACCAAAAACGATTAGGCAGGTTAGGGGCTTTATAAGGTACTACCGAAGGTTCATTCCGGGATTCTCTAGGATTGCCACACCACTTATAGCATTGACAAAAAATATGCCAGGTTCAAATGGACGGAAGATTGCCAAAGATCCTTTGATGCCCTGAAGAAACAGCTGACTGCTGTCCCCCTATTGGCTTATCCAGATCTGAATAGGCCAATGATACTGTACACTGATACGAGTGATCAGTGCATTGGGGCATGTCTGACCCAGCCCTGTCCAGACAAAGATGGCCCCGTTCCAGGGATACCAGAAGAGGTACCCATCTACTTTTTATCTCACCGGCTCTCCCCTACTCAGCAGAGGTGGCCTGTGATTGAGAAAGAAGCCTATGCCATAGTTTATGCATTACAAAAACTAGAGCGAAGCGAAGTTTATAATCAAGACTGACCATAAACCCCGACAGTATTTATTTGAAGCAGAACCAACAGAAAAATACAACAGTGGGCCATTAAATTGAGCGGGTATAATTGTAGAATAGAATATTTGGCGGGGAGGGACAATACATGTGCCGATCTGCTGTCTCGAATCCCTCGGGCGTTAGAAGAGGAATCTGTAAACATTGGATGACAGGGCGTACCAGATAAACGTGATTAATTCTCAGCGAATTGGGAGACAAACCGGCTTAGGGGAACTGGAAGACTCGAGTGACAGTGAAGAGGGCCGACCCTCCACCCTAAATATTCTGCGAGTACGGAATGGATGATGAAATCAAGAATCTAAAGGAAGCGATGGAGGCGGGCGGGTAACTGAAGCATGTGCACGAAAATACCTAATACAAGAAGGTAAACTATATTATCTCTCCGACAGAGATGGGGAAGTGAGGCCCCGGCTGTACGTAGCTAGATCACTCCGAAGTAGGATACTATCCCAGCATCACGACACCCTAGGACACATGGGCATAGATAAAACGTACGGACTTATCAGTAGGAAATATTACTGGCCGGCTCTGTACAAAGAAGTGACTGCATATGTGAATAGCTGCATCACATGTCAGATCAGAGCCGATAAACATACGATAGGACCTCTTGTGGAAACGGACACTCCCGCATATCCATTTCAGAAGGTTAGCTTAAATATTTCAGGGCCGTGTGGCGAAACCCCTCGCGGAAACAATTACATAGTCAGCTTTGTCGACTGGCTTACCAACTGGCCAGAAGCGTATGCCGTAAAAGATAAAAAGGCTCAGACGGTAGCCAATTTAGTCCTGACGGAGATATTCCCAAGATATGGGGGCCCCTTAGAATTAGTGACATATAATGGAACCGCAAACGTCAATGGTATAATGAGGGAGACTCTCAACAGTTTGAATATAAAGCACATAACCACGTCTCCGTACCACCCACAGAGAAACCCAAAGGTAGAAAGCTTCCACCGATCCTTAGGTAATATTTTAGCTAAATTAGCAATGGGGGAGAATGAGAACAAGGATCTGTATTTAAGTCAAGCATTAGCAGCAGTGAGATTTTCTATGTGCAAGACAACAGAATAGTCACCATATTATATGCTATTTGGACGCGACGTGATTCTGGCGCTAGATAATCTGTTGAAGCCTCGTAGAAGGTACATGGGCAAAGATCACCATCGTCTGATAATCGAACAACACAAAATCTTCGTCCAAGCTCAACGGAGGATTAAACGGGCCCAAAAGTGGAGGAACCACGCTGTTAACAAAAACCGCCGAGAAGTAAAATTGTGAGTCGGGGATCCAGTGTATTACAAGAAACATGTTAAACAAGGCAAATTAGATTTGAAATGGAAACCCTACTATAGTATAATTGAACAAACAGGGCCAGTTACATTCGTAATTTGGGACCAACTTGGTGGAAAAACTAAGAGGGCACATGCCAATGATTTGAAGTTGGCTGAACTCCGAAGCTGGGAAACACCCACGATGGAGAGTGGTGAAAGACCAATCAGACCATCAACATTGGCGGCTCCCACCTCAGACCAAGAATCCGATATCGAGGACTCGGAGTCAGAGAGAATCTTCATAAAATTTACTGAAGGTTATTGCCACTCCGAGGAGAACCCTTATCCGCCTCAACAGGACCACGAAGAGTGGGATTCGGAAGACGACATCTCTTTGGCAGAACTAAGGTCAAACAATAACCAATCCTCTCATACGGAGGAGGATGGGGGTGATGAGGACGAGAAAGATGTGCCCTTGAGTAGGATACAGTCTAGGTTACGAGACGAGAGTGGACTAAGAAAAAAAGCACTAGCTAGACTATTTCTTCAGCAAAGAACGGAGAACCTTTTCTCTCTCTCTCTCTCTCTCTCTCTCTCTCTCTCTCTCTCTCTCTCTCTCTCTCTCTCTGGGATCGGTAGAAACCTTCAGGAGGTTACTAGACAGAAGAGGAAGGTAGAATGGGGTTTAAGATATATATTGGTTCTAGCCTAGCCTAAAAAAGTTTTTTTTTTTTGGGGGGGGGGGGCTCTTATTTATATTCATTTTCACTACCGTAACCAGGATCCCCATTGTGTTTCAGAATGGACAGCGTTAGGATTCTGTTGCTGCTCGCCCTTGTTGCGTCAACCGTTGCCTTGCGACATAGCGAGAACACCCTTTTCAAAAAGACTGCGGAAGTTGTCGTTACCAGATCAAAATGGGTCATCACATTGATGATCGACCTGAAGCCATATAACGGATTATTGGAGGGGTTGGGTTTGGAGATACAGAAAGCAAAGACAACAGGTGAACATATAGCTGTAAATTATTACTCTGATAAGGGGGACTATCATAACCTCATGTATTCGCTTAGGCAGGAAATAATTGCATTGGAGTTGCACTGGGGCAATATGAGAGACTATCTGGGGGACTAAAGTTACTTGAATCTAGAAAAAAAAGGTCAGTCTTACCAATTGTAGATAAGGCACTTAGCGTGCTTTTTGGAACGGTAACCGGAGACGAGTTGGAAACTATCAGAAGGAAATTAGCAGCAATTGGGGAAGGTCAAAGAAGCCTTGAGAAACAGACAAGGAACAGTTTATCAATTTTAAATGTTACCAGGATAGACTTGGCAAAAAATAGGTAGACCATCAATCGGCTGATAAAGAACGTACTAGACATACAGAATGAATTGGGCCAAGTGACCCATTCTATGTCGACCGAGCTGCAGGAACTCGGGGGCTTTGTGGCACAATTCCTACAATTGCTCATGGCCACCAACAGATTGCGACAGGCCTCGCAGTCCTTGCAGTTGTCTCTCGAGCATGTTGGTGCTCAATTAGACATGCTCTCCCTAGGACATCTGTCACCTAGTATTGTAACTCCCGGTCATCTCAGAGATATCTTGCTGGGGATTCAGACTGAACTTCCTCATCAGCTTCAGTTGCCCGCTGATCCCAACATGGAACTATGGCGCTACTATAGCTCCCTGGGTTGTGTTACACTGATAGAAAACGATAAGTTGTTAGCCTTAGTACCAAAACTGCTATTAAACAGAGGTAGTATATTTGAAGTTTTCCAGGCAATTAATTTACCATCCCCTACCCTGGAACAAAACAGGAGCTAGGAGTAATTGCTAAATATAAGATAGAAGCAGAATATATAGCCTTGAACCTAGCTAGAACCAAGTTCATGCTGCTCACTGCAGCGGAAGCGGAGAAATGCAGAATAGACATGCTGGGAATCTAGAGATTCTTTCTTCGCTCTCTCAAACATCACATCGGCT
Source organism: Ascarosepion bandense (assembly GCA_037127315.1). Classification (NCBI taxonomy): domain Eukaryota; kingdom Metazoa; phylum Mollusca; class Cephalopoda; order Sepiida; family Sepiidae; genus Ascarosepion; species Ascarosepion bandense. Next base: position 701,689 of record JBBBDQ010001284.1, on the reverse strand, counting down.
CGTTGGACAGACTTGTGGAAACCTCTCGTTAGAACGTCGTTGAATGTTACTGCAAGGAAACTCCCACAACTATTAGAAAAAATAGAAAGAATTAATTTACAAGACTTAGTTGATCAACTAGAGACAATAGATGGGGAGGTTCTTCCCCAGGGGAGTTGAACCACTAAATCCGTAGCCTTGTTATCAGTTGGGGGATGTGTTTTGGTGGGGATAATAATAATAATAATAATCCAAGTAGTTTGGAGAAGGCAGTGGTTAAAAAGATGTAGGAAAATTATGCCGGCGAGAGGACTGAATAGCAAAAAGGGTGGATCACCTGTTGAAACCACGGAGACCCAAGGGACAGAGAACCCTGAAACTGGTCCTGAGAAAGGGACCCAGGCAGAGGAACGGTTGCAACTAACGGCCGTACGATTGGAGGTTTAAAAACAAATGAAAAACAAGAACTGATATTCCATATTCCTCTTCCTTCTAATGGACAGGGTGCTCCAGGAGCATGCACATAAAGAAAAATGCGAGTGCTAAAAAAAAAAAATGAAAAAAATAAGAGGAAGGGAGAGAGCAAGAAACAACTGTGCGTGAAAAAAAAAAGAAAAAAAAGGACAATGAAATGATGGAAAAAAAGTGTGAGTACTTTGAGAGAAAAAGTATGAATTTTGAAAGGAAAGGAAAAGGGAGATAGAAACAACTCAAACAGTGTGAATGGGTGCTTTAAAAAAAGAATAAAAAAGGACTGTTTTGAAAAAAAGGTAAAAAAAAATATTGTGTGTGTTATTACCTAAGAAAACGTACTATATGCGAAAAAAAAGTGAGAGAGAGAAAAAAATATGTGAGTGTATTCAACAACGACAAAAATATGTGTTGAAAAAGAAAAAGAAAAGGATGACGATGATGAAAAAAAATATTTTTGAGAAAAACAGAAAGAAACATTTTAGAAACATTTATTTTTTTTTGTTGTTGTTGTTTTGTTTGAAAAAAAAGGGGGATGATGATAAAAAAGACAATATTTTTGAAAAAAACCGAAAGAAACATTCTAGAAACATTTTTTTTTTTTGTTATTTTGTTTAAAAGAAGAAGAAAAAAGAAAGAAAATGGAACATGTTTAGGGAACTTTGAACGGTTGAAAAAGAGACTGATAATGAGGAACAGTTACATCGCTCCTATATTTATGCAGTAGACTTGCTTAGAGTTATGACTATTTTGTCATCTTGTGTTATTTAATTTTTTTTTTTTTTTTGGTAGAGGGTGGAAACACACCTCTCTTGAATTTATTGTGTAAACTATGCTTCAATCATTTTTGTCGGGCGCTATTGACCCCATTGGGAGGGGACGTCCTCAGCAAACTTCCATCATGACAAGGTTTCATAGGAGGGATACAGGAAGGCCCAGGGATTTGTGACTTATCTTTTGGGATGGAAAATGGTAACGGGAGTTGAATTGACGAAGAGTAGAGTCTCTTCCAGGAATAAAAGGGAATGGATGTAGATCGGAAAGCAAAACACTAAGCTGAAAAAGATGTCCGTTAACGAAGAATTGACCTTCATACGTAGCGATAAACCAACTGCGTGGATTCATTGATGCCACCGGCTACGAAGACAAAATTGATGAATTGGTTGTGGAAATAAAAAAAAAAAGAAAAATGGGTTGAGGAAATACAAAGAAATGGTACATAGTGCCAAATTGATTAATAATAAATTATATAATTGATGGTTGTGGAGGCAAGGAGAATATCCCTGTGGAATCAAAATAATTTTTGTGGTGATGGCTTACCGACATGAAGAAGCATCGTGTCATGATCTTTTTTTTTTTTGTTTTTGTTTATTGTAATTTATTAACATAAATGACAAGATCCGTTGGGGGAGATAATGTGACACAATAACTAGGCGTATATTAAGGTGGATTTGTAAAATATGTATTTTATTATAATAGATTAAAATAGAAAATGGTTAAGAATAGAAAATAGTTTAAAAACATGTGTTTCGTTTAACAAAAGTGAAAAAGAAGAGAAAAAATAAATAAACTCTTTTTCTTTTATAAGGTAAATTGTGGAAGAGAAAAGGGTATCAAATTACTGTTAAATCCTACCAGTCTTCCGGTAAATGTTTGACTACGTAATTTTATGTGATAAAAGATAAAGTTGGGGAAATAGAATTTTGAAGTGACCAGGTCAAAAACTGTATCTTGACCACACATTAAGAAAAGATAATATCTTCCCTTTCTCCAGGCAATAAAAAAACGCCTGGTTACGGGTAAAGTGTCAGGGCTATAAAAACACCCCGTGGAAGCTTTATTAAGATAAAACGATAAAAACATCCTGGAAAATACTTGGAAGCTTAGTGCAGACATCCCGTTCACACATCAAAGGAAGCAAAATTTAAGTACCTTGAAATTTTGGACTTACAGTCGCCAATGCTTATCACCCGGTGGTCTACTCACTTCCGGATTGTTTTAAATAAATACAGGTGATTTTTCCGAGCCGATCAATTGAGTTGAGTTAGTTCCGCCGGGCGTGTGCTTGAAGTAGAAACTCCGTTCGTCTTGAGTCGGTCAGTTCGGCATTCGATCTCCGTTATTTAGAGTTAGAGTTGTGTGTCACATTCGCCTTCCCCAACCGAAAGACTAACTCTAAACGAAATAAAGCGTCGTTTTAACTCATGCAAGTTGTGGAAGTTCGGTCCTTATAGTTTAATCTTGTATCTCCAGCTTGAGACTGCGACTTTTTCAACAAACTCCCGGCAACATCACAGCGTGGAGAACGGCCGCCGGAGAAATTGTTTGGACCGTCCAATGAGGTGTTACACAATTTTTGTTGCGTTCAAAACAAGAAACAGAGTTTACTACTGGCGAATGTTACGAGGAGAGAAGGGGAAGGCAAGGTGTCAAATATCTTTACCCAGTTAAGTAGGCGAAGAACTTAAGTGCTATACTTTTTGAAAATCCTTAAAGACTAATTATTTGTTCGCTCAATGAAAGAGTCAAAAATATGTATTTATCCATATAGTTTCAAAATGTTCTCTTTCAGGTTTTAGTTGATCGGCAACTTTTCTTATAGACTCTTTCGGTTGGATATAAATCCTTGAATCAAAACCAGAGTTGATAATTTCAGCACATCCGGTTAACAACTCTTTCAGGTTTTAGTATTTTTATATATAATGCATCCTCGTAACACTATGCATTTCTAGAACTGACCAAGTATTGCAAAGAAGATTTGAAAATGCTATACGTATTACCTGGTAATTTTCAAATTGATCAACTTGAGGCAAGTTTTGGTCAGTATTAGCAACTTAATGGGGATCAGTGTGAAAAAAAATTAGAATGCTATCAGTTTTAAAACTGAGCTTACCATTTAATCAGCAATGCATTAAAATTGATTTAAAGAATTTACAAGAACCAAAATGGGATGAAGTGAAAGAGGAGCAAAAGTTAGATGTGTATAAATCTAGAATTGATGTTAAAGAAGATGATGTTAATAAATGTAGAGAAGTTTTTCCTGTAATATTGCTATTTATTGCTGTTATGTAGTTTTTAGGAAAATTAAATGCAAAGTTTTAATATATGGAAGAGATAATGTGAAAGAAATACCTGAAATAAACTGCTATTTTCAGGGAATTAATAGAGGTTCTCTGATATCCTAATGATACAACTACAAATTTTGTTCTATATAATTATGCAATCATTGGTAAGCTGATTAAAAAGTCCTTTTCTTCATTCAGTAAATCAAAGGAAATTAGCCATGAATGTTTTGGCAGATAATGAGCTTCTTTTTAATGTTCACACTTGTGATGAGGGTCACAATGTAGAAAAAATAGAAGGAATGTTTGTCTGGAGCTCCACAAATGCTCTTTTAAATAATTTTTGTTCTAGGGAAAATAAAAATATTACAAGTAAAAAGTTATGCAAAACAAGAAAACTTTAAACATTCAGTTAAATTTTGCATCTGTAATGTATTTTTCTATACGTAGTATTTGATTTTTAAATCTATTGTTTAAAATAAAAACATGCAAATTAAAACAATGTTGATTATAATTTATAAAAACATTGTTTTCGAATTTGATACAAAATTATGAATGAATCTAATTGTATCTAATTTGCTTCTTATTTATATTCAGTTGTTTTATTTTTTAATCATTTACTTGTAATTTGTTTGTTCCCCAATTCATAATTCAGTTGTTGCTGTAAGTGTATAAGAGTAATAATCACTTACGATATTGTAACTTTACAGAATAATTTTTAAAATTGAAATAAAAACATGCAAATTAAAACAATGCTGATTAAAATTCTAAAAAAACATATATATTTTTAAGTTTGAAACAATTAAAATAATGAACAAATATCAGTTTTTAAATTTTAGTGAAATGTAACGTGTTGTTTTGTTTATTTACTTTAACACCGCTTTCAGTAACAATTTATTATTATTATTAATCATTTAGAAAAGAATGAATAATTATTAAATAAAGTTCAGTAGTACCCTGTTTATTTTTTATTTTTTAAACGTAATTTTAAAAAGTTTTCTAAGACATTTTATTTAGTTTACAATCATTCATTACTGCTGGTCTTGCTAACCGAAGACCTACGTAGGACTACTTTTGTAATGTCACGTCACGATCCAGCTGGTTCGGTGGTTTCATCACAACAGCAGGGAGGAAGTCCGCCATAATCCTCAAGACTAGTGTTCCTTCTATCGCAAGTGTTGACTTGCTTTGAATGCATTCGCATGGGTTAAGGAAGGTCTCTCCGACATCTTACTGTTGTCTCCTAAGCCATTATATCGTGTGTTAGTGCGAGGAGGAGGCACTCGAGTTACTCTAAGGCAGGGGTAAATTGCGAGCCGAAGTGACAAACAAAACATCCCAAAAGTGAATTCTGTATTACAAAAAGCGTATATGTATACATATATATAATGAGAAAAAATAGAACATATCCTTAACCAGAAACAAGGTTTGTACGTCACAAGAATGAAAATGTAACTGTTTCAATAATAACCAAAAGTCTTCTTTTAACTAGTCTTTGATTTTCTGGCATTCTATCTCCACACTCACTTTTTATATCTTTTGAACTTTCTTTTCACTACCAGTTCACAGGCATGAGAAATCAAAATGAAAAGAAAGTCTTGGGCTTCTCACGCAGTTGTGAAAAACTTTGGAATCAAGTAGTAGGTGCTCACAAAAATTAAGAAGGCGTTTCGCAGACCAGATTGCCTTGTTAACATATCGAGCAGGGTGGTGGGCCGGACATTAGGCCATCGCGGGCCAGAGGTTGCCAACCCCTGTTCTAAGGGATGAGCTCGGTCTGACGAATGAGAGCGTGGCTCTGTGACCTTGGGCATCAAGTGGGAGGTGTCTCAATAGCGACGAGATATCACTAACATGGATCGTGTTATAGAATGCTCTCTGGCTCAGCAAACAGTTCTGTGCAACGAAGCTGGCAGTTACGCCAAAGTGCGTACGCTTCAGTGAGGAGCAGTGGATTCCTTAGAGCACACATTTCACTGTAGCGTCATACGGTCGTTGTGCGAACTGATTGAAGGTTACGTGTTCTGCATCGTGAGCGGAAAGTTTTGAGGCCAGTTCCAGCTGTAGTAATGTTGCGCTACAGCTGAAGATAAATGGTCACACTGTTCTTGTGTTTACTCGACTCTAAGAGAGCAGTGTTTTAAAGGTGAGAAGTTTTACTCAAATAATTTTGTTCTTTAAGTACCAGGTTAAAGTCAAGCAGGAAGGAGGTGACTCTTCAACAAAATGTGGCGAAAAGTGGTTGAATGTTTCACGTTTCGTTCACTTGAGAGGGGCTAATTTAGAGTGGCATCTAAAAGGTTTACGTAGAATTGAAGATATGTCATCCCAGTCCAGTGTTAGGTTAGGTTAGTTGTTTTTCTTTTGGTTCAGGCCGCTGAATTTAACTTATCTAGGGTGTGGATGGTCATCGGGGTACAACTGGTACACCAAACAGCCATGTTTTTTTTTCTTTCTTTACTAATAATATTACATTACCCAGAACACATGAGAACAAAACCCTGACTTTTCAAAACGAACATTATGATAGACAGAATCATAGATCAATATTACGAATTTAAAGTAGTATCAAGAGAACAAACTAGAACCAATGAAAAATATTCTAGACATATGGAAATCGGAAAAAAACAGCTAATGGACCATCATGACAAGAAAGAATTTGCAAAATTTACCAGAGAAAAGGGTTTCAATCACCACAAAATAAAACTGCTACACTTACAAGCGAATTAAGAGACAGAAATAGTTATAAAAACCATGAACAATGCAAAATAGATCTCTAAGCTGCAAGAAAAAGAACAAAATATAGAGAGAAATTAATAAATTAGAAATATTAACACCCTATAGATCAACACCATGCAAAATAATGTAAGATAGTTTGGAATTAAACTTACACTACAACGGGCCTAATAAAGCAAAAAAAATAAAAAAAAAAGAAAACAAAGAATTTCTATATTTCTAAGATGAGTCTTTGTCATATTCACAATGTTTCTTCAGGTGAGTGGAATTTTGTAAACCGGACCTATTATAGCTGACCACATATGGAGGGGGAAAATAAAGGCGATCACTGCCCCTTATGGGATGAAGTTGAAATAATAGATAGAGAACACAACCAGAAAATACGAAAACTTAAGGAATGAACGCATTTAAGCCACAAAAATCCCCTTAGCTTAGAAATGAATATAATATGAGAAACAGTAATACGGGTAATACAGAGTGCTAGATAAAACCAGTTACAAAATACCAAGATTGTAATATGAGCTCTGATAAGAAAAATGTCAGCAAGATATTAGGTTTATAAGTCTAAAAAGTTAATGCACTGATGTTTTGAAGGACACATAGTCCAGTGGATAAAAGCGTTGATTGGATCAAGTAACCGCGTTTAATAGGTGACAACAGTAGTGACGAACAAAAACAGTGATTGAAATAAAATAGGTACCTCCGTGCAACTAGCGAAAAAACACACACATAGCCTGGTGTTAAAACGGCCCAAACTTAAAAATAAAGAGGTATTTTAAGAAGAAAGAGTTTGTTACAATTTTCTTTTTAATTTCGTTTTTTTTTTTTTTCGTCAGCGATTCACTAGATGTTTACCAGAGGTTACTATTATGGCAAACGTAATATTACACAAGTTTTTTTTTCGCACTGAAAGACATAAATTTGGAAATTCTTGCAAAAAATCAAGTGTCAGATTTTAATGAAACTTCCAAGATTTATTCACAAATGAATGAAGTTATTTATGCAATTATTTTTAGAAATTCTTGGTATATATATATATATATATATATATATATATATATATATATATATATATATAAAATCGAAAAATAGGGGTTATTCCAAGAGAAATTGGTATAGAAGCCGTAAACGTTTTGTTATTATTATTACTTGCTTTTCTGTATATTATATTGTTGTCCATAATGGTTTTTGCGTCGCTATACATGTTTCGAGACCAAAGTTGACTCTTCACGCAAATAAACTTGTGACTTTAGTTATCGAGATCTGTTTGTCTTTCTGACAGCCTAAGATACCGTATATACATAGATCAATGATTGGTGAAAATTCACGTGTACATGTTTTGTTTTTTGTTTTTTTTTTGTTGTTTTTTCCCCCCACACACTTGCTGTTAAATCTCTTCCGTTTTGGGAATCCTTCCTTTTGTTGACCAGAAAATTTTTATTTTACAATGAATTGTAAAATTTGATTTTATCTTTATACTTTAAAATTGTTTCCAGCGATTTTGATTCAATTCTATGGGTAATCTAGTTCTTTTTGTTGTTTTTGGAATACTAATTTTTGCAACTGTTCGCATTTTTTTTTTTTAGCGCATTTGAATTTAGTGCATTTATGTGTGTCTTAGGTTTCTCATGTTTTATTGAGGGAAAAATAAATATCTATTCCTGCATCATGAGTGTGTCATAATTTGCATCCACAAACAAATCCACCCATCAAATACACTTACCAAGACGTATCAGTTATGACACCCTTACCTTTCCTCGTCTCAAAATTATGTTGCGTGTACTAACTGGCTGTAAGTTATTTGCACCTGAGTCTGCAGCTGTTCGCTTCTGTTCCACCCCGGGTGATCAAAGATGTCAAATGATCAGTCAAAGATTTTTCATTCGCTCTGGCACGCTGTGATTTCTGATCTCAAAGAAGTCAAAGAGGCGGTAGAATCTTCGTGCTGTTTTTCTTAACTGCTGAAAACAAGAGGTGGTTGAGTGCACATGTAGAAATAATAAGAAATAGGCAAGAACAAGAAATAAGGCAGAAACGAAAGCCAGTCTATGTGGACTAATGGCTATATTGTAATTATCTACACATCGAGAGAGGAAGAGAATAATAAAAAACTAAAAAAAAAAAAAGTTAAGAATAAAATACAGTCTTCTTCTGCCCATCAGCAGTGTTCATGCTGAGAGAGAGAGAACACGACTTGAATCTCTTCTATTCTGCTCTCGATTTTCAAATCGGCTGTATTTTTGTTGAAATCGTTTCAATCTGGTGCTATGTCAACTTTGTCTGATTCAGCTCATTCGTCCATATTTTTCCACCATGCCGGCTCCACTGACCTTACCCATGCACCTGTCAGCATTAATTATAATTACATTCTTTGTGGGTAATCCCTTTCAAAAATATTAAGTTAATTATACCATTTTTCATTCATTCCTCTCTTTCCTTCTCCAAGAGAGCAACACAAAGAACCAAATTATTATAACATCTCATCCAACAATGCCATGTGCTTTGCCTCTACTTCTCTTGGCCACCCCAGCTTCTTTCTCTCATTTTAATTTTTCTGGGAATAAAAAAAAAATATATAGACACAGAGATTTATAATATTTGGACTATTATACTAATGTTTCAGCTGTTGCATGCTTCGGCTTATTTCAGGTGCTAGGAATTTCAAACCAACCCCTTTGCGATCACTTGGGTCTATAAGAGACTTATTAGAAAGATCACGGGTTTCATGTAACTTACAGGGTTAGAGGGAGATAACTCAGGACTACCAAAAGAGGCACTACTACGTAATCTTGCGTTATTTTTTTATTTTTTTTGGTCATTATACTTCTAGATGTGCAAAAACTGATTAATAACAGAGGCTGTCGTCACCTACTTGGACACCTTGGGGTGGTGGAATGCAAGCTTATCTCGTTCAGCTCATTACAATTGAAAATGAGTTTGATCCTTACTGGGTGTCCCATCCTTTCGGCCCTTGAGCCACATCTAAGCTGCACTTAAATATCACCTATCATCGCCTACTTGAACAGTCAATGAGTCAGACCCTTCTGATTAGGAAATACTTTTATTCTAAATTTCATGCTATAAACAAGTAATATTTGTTTCAAATCAGATTAATTTAACTTTATATTTGCTAATTTTCCATAAGTAATTACTGAGATTTTATTTTTGCTAAATTTTTAAAACTGATAATTAACTTTTGTTTACAAAAGTGTCAATCACTCAAAAATAAATAAAAAATAAAATAATAGTAATAATAATAAATAAATAAAAAGAAATGAAAAAACAAAATTTGAAAACTAAAAAAATTGTTAAACCAATAACTATAATTTATGCTTGAAATACCTCCAAGTATTTTTACTGGAAATAGTGAATTTAATAATTTAGCTTTCAATTAAGCTAAAATTAAAACTTCAAGAAAACATTTTTAATTTGAAAAAAATTAATTTAAAAAACTTAGGTATTGAAAATGAGTGGAGGTACCTAAAATAAAATTTCAATCACCTGAAGAAGCATCATAAATATGACAAAGATGATGACAACACTACAATGTAAAAAGGATTTTTAATAATCAAACCAGAGACACAAAATACAAATTCAATGCAGTGAAGGGTAGATAGAAAATGTGCATGGGAACTGCACTAATGAAACAAATGGGGAACATTCATACAAACAAGCATTCTGCACAACAGATCAAAGAATTAGAGCCAAGCCAGGTGTAGTGATGCAAGAAAGATCACCAATTTAAACTTTCTCATTAAGTCAGATTCAAGAGAATTAGATGACACTGATGGTAAGGATAAAGAGCTAACTATGGGCATTGATATGAATCATAATGAAACAGTAACTACAACAGATAAAATCAATTCAAGGATAGCAAATTACAATAATACTTAGAAGGTAATGTCTGTTTGTTACCCATATTGCAGATGCCTAATCAGGAACATTTGTGGATTGTACAGCAAATATGCAAAGTCTCTGGGAGAGAGAACATTATTTGGTATGATCAACTGTCTGAACAAGGCCAAACTGCTAAACTCAGGTTAACCATCAATAGTTCATTTTCCAGATGCATCACGAACAGATCACCTCCACAGCATCAAAAAGTTGAATCATACTTAGACTAAAAAAAAAAAAAAAAAAACCTTTTACAGTAATAAATAGCTTAGTTTTCAATTTTTAATGATTAAACTGTTTTTTCCATGTTCATGGAAGTCAGTCAGACATGACCAGAACTCAAAGATCACAAATGTTTGAATTCTGTCTCTTTCACTTAAAATTTAAATTGAAAAGTGGGGAAAAACTTTTTCTAGCTGAACAATTAATGGGGATCCTTTCAATCGCAAGTCTATCAACCACAATATAAGTGAACTAACAAATCACTATAATAGTTCAATTAAATCCTCGAAGTCAATGTGAAGAAAATTCAACACAGGAACATTGACTTTTAACATATACATTACCAAATAACCCAAAGTCATCCGTACACATAACTGTCATACACTCTCAACACATCAGTTGTTTATTTCTAACACACAAAATTATAATACTGGTATGACCATATACACATGCAAATCTCATTTTTTCAAAACAGGTTTGTTTCTTTTAAAATATTACCAGTACCATTTTCCATGTAAGACTGTATGGAATTACTTCCTGTAAAGCAAAAAAAAAAAAAAAAGTATAAAATTACCATCCTCTGTTCCTTGTCATCAAGACATTTCAACCAATGCTGTGTCTAAATGCAACTATTTTGAAAACCCTGACTTCAGAGCCTGATTGAGTTGGCAAACCATTGCCACAAAGTAATAAAAAAGTGAATATTCTTCAACTAAAATGAAAAGTCATTCTACCAACTAAAACAAGATGGAAAATATTAAATAGAAAAAAAAAATCCAAGTTGAAAAGATAACTGCTCTAAAAGTTATTGGCCAGCTTAACTATTCAGAGTAAATCATAATTTTCAGCTTTACACTGTGAGACACCAGCTTGCCAACAACTTCAAGCAACATACAAACCTTAATGCAGAAAATTTTAGACATTTGAAATAAATACGTTTGCTTCAACGATACAAAAGAATCCATTCATTGTACCATTATTTTACAAAGCTTACCAGCTTCCAGAAGTTTACCACAATTGCTGTTCTCCTGTACAAAAGGATATTTTTTTTTTTAATATATCCTTTATCATTCACAAACATTTTTCTTGAACTTTTTATTAGGTACTTAAAAAAATTTTGACCCAAACCTTACACCTTTCTCTTCAGACTAGTTCAATTCATTCACACACAAAAAAAAAAAAAAAAATTTTTTGTATATGTGGAAAAATATCCATAGAAGTTTTAGTTTCAGTAACTGTAATGTATCAAACTCTTTAAGTTATACTTTGAATAAGCCTAAATCCATAGACACGAAAAAGATTATGCATTTTTGAAACATTAGCACATCATTAAACCTTTTAGAAGAAAATTTTTTTTAAGTTCAGTATTAGTAAATTTTATATTTAAGTATGTTTTTCTTAAGTCATGCTGGCTTAAAACAGCAAAAGTAACATTTATTTATACATGGCAGCCTCAGAGTTGTCCTTCATAGGTCAACAAGTCTTGTCCACCACTCAACTTTTCAAAAGTGAAAGTTTTAAGTATAGAGAACCAAAACTACAATATAGAAATTTTGCTACAATGTTAATTGCTGCATGTTTAAGCTTATATAAACCAATTTAATACAATTAATGAAACAGTTTAATTTTATACTTAAATGAGATTTGTTTTATAATCATTATCATAACCGAAATATTTTAATTGCATTTTTTAATTATTGAGGTTTAAAAAAACCTTGGCACAAATGCAAACAACAATTATATGAAATTAGATAATTACAATATTTAAAAAAAATAAATCAAAATATTGGACTTCCATCTGTCAAATTTTGATAAAAAAGAAATTTTTCTCAGGTTTTTTTTTTTTTTTTACCATGTAAAAATGTGCTGGAAGGAACTGAGCACTCACATTTACAAATAGATGGAGATGGAAATATTTTATTGGGTGGGAATGGCTAGGAAATAGTGAGAACTTTGTTTAAATCTGATAATTTTTCTTTGCACTTTCATAATCAGAAGTACACATACATTATGGTAATACCCAATCTTATTTGATGAAGCACTGACACCAGTCTGTAATAGTGTCTTAAAATTTAAAATAGGTAAAAATTTATAATGGTGACGTTAATCATTATTTGCCACAAAATCTAATCCAAAACAATTTCAGAGGAAGGGAGTTAACTATGTATTAAACATATATGAACTTGTTAAATTCTTAGTAAAGAATCACTGCAAAGGACAATTCCCGTCTATTTGACAAATATTTCACTATCCACAACTTCCCAGAAACGTACCATTTTACAATAGAAAACTTTACAAAATAGAATATTAAATATTTTATTGATTATTATTTTTGCTATTTTGAGAATTTAATCTATTCACTTGTATGCATGTGTATTTGCACAAGAACCTGTTAGTATAGAACTTACGGTTACATCACGCCAATTCAACTGTGAATTGATGAGACCAAGGTCACCAATCTCTTACTGCAATTCATACAGTAGCATAGAGAAGAGTCCACCAAACAATTACCATGAAAGTATTTATAGAAAAGGCAAAGGGAAGCTACATTACAGTAACAGGAGTCACAGAAGCCAAGACATCAATCAGGACCAATAATATTCCTAATTCTTTGAAACTTCCCAAGAATTCCTAAATACACAGCATGAGCACCAGATCATGTGGCAGCAATATTCAAAGCCTGGACGAATGATAGACTTATAAACATGCAATAGTGGAGAGAATAATTGTCTACCACTGCCACATATAGTGAACCAACTTTTTTAGCAGCAGACATCGCAAAGGATTCAATATAACATTTCCACGTAATGTCAGTCAAGAATGATAGCTTGAAAAGATCTAACGAGTCACTTACCTGGAGGTTAGAATCAGCTAATCTGATGGGGGAGGATCCCCAAAAGGGGCCTCATGATTAATAGAAGTTTTGTTTTGGCGACATGAAGTTAACTGTAGGATTGCAAGGATTGGCATGTTAACAGACAGGTTTTTTTGTTTGTTTTTTTTTAAATTAGCTACCAATTTGACCTTATTGAACTGATTAGACTTACTATTGAGACAGGAGCACAGTTGTATCATCAGCACATTTCTTAATCTCATACCTACTTATAATTTCATGGCATAAGTTGTTAAGAAAAATTTTACTGTATTTACCTTCAACATATCGAGGCATAAGTGTTCAAGTATTGGAAGTGAATGCAGGTTTTCAACATTCTAGAAGTCCAAACTTAGCTATTAACACATGTACAAACAGTTTCTGACATCAATACCAGTGACTTTCAAAGATAATTAGCAGGAAATATATAACATCTGAAGCTTTCTGATCCAAGTAGATTTCATACAAAAAACCTTAACTATTCAGGTATGGAAAAATAAGAAACAAGCAGCCTTATATTGTTTTATCTAAGTGCAAATAGAAGACATGTGGTTTAGATTAATGTAACCATTAAAATTCTGAAACATAAGTTAAAACACAATCTGGACATCAAATGAAAACTGGATTCTAAACGATAAAAATTATGGTTGTTTCAAAAGGTTAAAATTTCTTTTCCCCTGATACAGGTTATTAAAAGTTTAAACACATTTCAAGCATGTAAGATTTACCTTTTCTTCCACAATTTGTGCTAGTACATATTGCATTATTAAATACAATTTAAAGATTCATTGACAAATATTAAGAAATTTTTCAATTAAACAATTTAACTGGCTATATTCATCACTTCCAAAATTTTATTTTGCCAAAGCATCCTCAAATGATTAACTGCAACTTAAATTTTTTTTTTCTGGGGCTGAAAGAAAAAAAAAAAACAAATTTTCTTTAGAACAAACACAAATATAGATCACATACCAGCAACTTTATTTTGGGGCTATTACTACACAAGTTACAATGATACACAGAATTCGTATTATACAACATGTACAATTAACAAAAGCTATACTTCACAACTACAAAAATCTACACCCTTGATTTGGCCAAAACACAATAGACAGAAGAGCCTAAGTAATAATGCATTGATGGCTTGTCAGTCAGTTGAAATCTTGTCACAACTTCAGCCTAAAATTTAATCCAGCACAGGGGCTATATGGAATATACCCTTTGTACAACTGTAAAATGATGATTGATAAATAGTTAAAGTAAAACCTTGATAAATATACAATGGGAATGGGCAAATATACAAAAAGGCTAAAATCCATTACATATCATACAAAATGTCAATGATTCAACATGAGAGAGCTAATAATGACTCTCACATTAACTACTACAAGAGGGGAGGGGGGGATTTACCACTCCGCAACCTAGCATAGCTTTTAAAGAGTAAAAAGAGAGGTGAGGGTAAAAAAAGAGAAGGGTTTTTAAACCAGGTAATCATCCTGTAAATTTTGAAAGTTTTTCTTCTCTTTTGTAATGATTGCTAGTATCAGCAAGCACAGAAATTAAGCAGATTATACAAAATTTGGGGACAGAAATTATCAACTCCAAAAGCATGCTTTCCTCAAGATTATCACTTCAACTTAATTGTTAAATTTCCAATCAGCATATTTCAAACTTTTACGGAACCAAATTATTTCTAATTTAACTTAGTCACTTTCCTTTAGTACAAATGGAAGGAGCATTTAAAATAAAATTAAGAAACAATTGATACCAAATTTTCACTCTTAAATATCAAAGAAAAAAAATTATGATGAAGAAAAGTGTTAATCTTGAGAAATACAAACAAAAAGTACCTGGCAAAAAAATCCAAAATTGTAATTATATATATATATATATATATAATTTAAAGAAAGTAAAGAAAGCCAAAATACAACCAAGGGAAGTTAAGAAAACATTTATGTATTTATGCGCTAGCAAATTTCAAAAATAAGTTGAGTTCTGAACCAGCTAAACCAGACAAGAGAAAACTTTCAAGACTTATGAAGAGAATTCTCTTTAAAAGCTGGTCCCTTCTAGAAACCTTGAGCAATCAACTAAGACTTGCTGCTACTACAGATGATTTGAAATAGAACTTTGGCTTAAAGTCTGTGTTACAGAGTGGTGCTGCCACAAACATGCACAGTGTCGCAATTGAGGTGATGGTGGATATATTTTTTTTAGTGTCAGTAAAAATGCTGACAATATCTACAGAGGCCCCTGATGCTAGGCAATTAATTAATGGGGAAAATTAGGAATTCCCAAACATCCACAGATTCCTATTCTAAATTAAATACAATTTTGAAAAATATTACTAAACATCCCTATGAAATCTTGAGAATTGAAGAAGCAGTGTTGTTAAAACATTAAATGCAGATCTTAAATTATTAACAAACACTTGGGTGGAAGCTGCTGCTGTAAGTTTTTAGTGCATTAATCATAAGTCTTACTATTTTCTATAGAAGTGGATGTGGAAATTCCTCTTCAATTGGCAAACAAATGAAAGTACAAATGAAAATGGGAGATACTGGAACAGCTGCAAAAATCTGTTAGATACTAATCTATCATAAAAAATTGTAAATACTGTTTCAAAAGCAGAAAACATATTCCATGTTTTATTTAATGGCATAAGTAACAATGCACAAATACCATGAACATTATATAAATCACAAAATAGACAGCAGTTTCTATTCAACCATAATAGTTTTTCAAGACTATTCAAAGTCTAGATAAACCCTGAAGCAAAGCATAAAACAACTGCAGCAGAAACATAAAAATTCAATGAAAGGAAAAGAATTCTATTAGAAGAAATTTAAAAAAAAAAAAAAAAAAAAAAAAAAGGCATTTTGACTAGTTAGATTAGTAGCTGGATTTTTTTTTTTTAAAGCTGCAACAGTATCTCTTGACTCCAAGGTTTGGCCAGCTCAGTTACATAAACTGTACATTTTGGTCTGTAGAATAGATCCCTGATATACATGCAGGATGATCTCATAACCCAGAACAGACATCAATGCCAACATGACATCAAACTTCAGTTCTTGGCTGCACATACTGAAATTAGCTAACAGTTAAATAAAAAAAAATAAAAAATACACTATAAATCAATTTGTTTTATGGTACAAAAAGATTACAAAGTCTACTGCAATAAAAATAGTTCAATTTTACAAGTAAACAAGCAAGGAGCTGATGCTCTGTCAGTTCTAAGTACACACAAAGCCATCGAAACACCTGGGAGAAAAGTGTACAATATGTAAATTATATATATCTCTCTCTCACACAATTACTCTTTATGCACATTCTAATTACAGGAAGACAAAGCATTCGTATTTACAATAATGTCAAAATCCTTGAAACCATCTTATGAGCTATTTAAATAATGAAGTTCAAATACAAATACAATAATGAATTTATAAACGGCTAAAATTCCAGTTAGAAATGGAGACATTTATGATTTGTTCCCTCATTACCAAGTGATATTTGAGTAACAGGTCATTTAACAGAAACTTTCATATGGACTGCCATTTCATTAATTTACAGAGTGAAAAATTAAAGCAGAACAAAGATTAATTTCAATAGCTTCATGTTAAGAGTGAAAGCAAGCACCAAGAAAAAACAAAAAATAAAGAAAAAAATGGTTCTATTTCCAAAACTAAACATCAATTAAGCATTTCAGATTTCCATAACTTCAAACACTTGATAATGCACTTTCAATTTTAGTGACCAATAGTTTTTTTTTTTTTTTTTTTTTTTTTAACTACATTTCATTCTAAATCATTAGGCAAAATCATAATGTGAAAATTGCAAACAAGATATTGACTAATCTAAATTACAAATGATCTAAATGGCAGATTTTGTAATTTAACAAAAATTAGTAGAAAAAAAAATGTCAACATTCAAACATCATGCAGATTATACATTAATTCCAAATAACAGTGAGATATATATATATATATATATATATATTTATTTAAAGCAAAAAATATCAAACATCAAAACTGTCAGGTGTAAGTGGGATATTATATATATATATATATATATATATATATATATATATAAAAACCCTGAAGTAAAGAAATTGGCAACCAACAAAAACAAAGGTTTCACTAAAGGTTAAAACATTTTCTAAACTAACAGCAAAATAAATGTTTTAATGGATTTTATTTGAACAGGCCTTAAGATTCAAAAGAAATTTAAACCATTATTAATAAATCACAGATCTCCAGCTTTACATTTTGCAGACAGTGGATCAAGTTTCACGAGGCAGCTACATAGGAATTTTGAAAATATAAATTTTCTTTAAATAAGATAAATGAATTCAAAAAGTTAAAACAAATAAAACTCAATTTTTGAGGATGGAAAATTTTATAAAGGTTTTTATAATTATAAATTTGTGCATTGCATATTTTGCCTTACAACTTTATACTGATAAAGGATTTGTGATTGCATATAATTACATGCTCTAATGATGCAAATTTATGCAATTATGAATTCAAGAATATACATTTCACTTACTGATCAAATGTATGCCATCAAAACAAGTAGTAAAGAAAATCAGCAGGCAATGCAGTCCAGTCATCTACAATTTTATTCAGTTTAGTGGCACTTAGTTTTGTAAGAAATATCATCTTATGCAACACATTTCTAACAGTTTAGAAATATTAACAGCATAAAATAAAAAAAATTGAGATCCATAGGAACCAGCTCAATAACTAGGTTTTTCAAGATAAGAAATATATATATATATATATATATATATATATAAAACTAGATTTCAAATATAGAGAGGAAAACAGTGTTCATTTGAGCTGTGATTTTATCTTCTATATACAAGGGCAATTACTTATTTGGTTCTTAGACAATGGAATTTTGAATCTATACAATATTGTTCTGGTTTGATTTTCTTTCAGAAATTAAAAAATAATTCTTGCATCCAAAACAGATACAGGATATTGCAACATATCTGCTGCCTCCGTTTTATAAATATACATAGTATACAGATATATTACAGTGACTTGGTCATAAAATTCCATAATTTATACACGATTTACAGAATACTACATGAAGTGGTGGTCATATCTAATAGATTAGAATAAGATTCTGAAATTGATTATGAAAGCTCAGAAACCATTGATTGTTGAGAATGTCAAACTGTTCCCCAGCTAGCTGCATTGAAAGGTTTCAGGTTTTATAATAAACCTATGGACTTGGAATTTGAAATGATTCTCTTAGAGAAATAATTATCTTGCTTGTTAGAGGGGAATTATCTTTAATCTGTGAAATTATTTACAGAGTTTAATTACAAAAGAATGTGTATGTATTAGCCCAAAACAAAAATGTACAAAAGAGTTTACAGAGGGCAAAGTCCTTTCATTAGGTACAAGATTTATAAATAACATGTACAATTTTAAGTTTGAACTTGAACCAAGTTATAGAAGGTGGAGGAGTCGATGGCAGGAAAAATTCAGACACACTGTACTAACATGTTTAAAATGGACTTAAAATATCAATTACATAACTAGGCATTAAAAACAAAAAAAAAAAAAAACGTTAGCAACTGCAAGAGCAGAGTAATACAAGACAGAAGAAAAATGATAAACCCTAAAAACTGACAGACATCACAAGCTCGCTAGATTGTTTGGACAACAAAAATATGGCAGAAACTGTACAGTGATATCAAAATTAAGACTTCATGATACAAACGTAGCACCGAGTAGTCTGTACAATACTGTTGCCTCCTATCATACAATAATCAGTAGAGAATCAACCTTAGAACAATGTACAGCCAAGATGCATTTAGAAACAAAATCCCTTACTGTTGAAACAAAACTCAGTATTTAGCCTAACATTTTAATTATAATTTTTTCTGAATTGTTTAATAATATATTGGAATTAATTTTTTTAAGTTTTCACTATTGCATTTTTTTTTTACACTAGAGTAAAGACATAACCATGGAGCCAGTAATAAAATTTTAAGTTTTAATAAAGCTGTTAAAACTAAAAACATTCTGAAAGTCACCTACTGTATTAAAAAGAAAAAAAAAAAAAAGTTTAGTTACTAAGCAAATGGAACATAACCTAAAAGATTGACAGAGTTTTGTTCCAACAGTGAAAAGAAAAATACATGACAGTGATTTCACAATTCTTTACATAATATCAATTTCTCAATATTTTCTTACATCGGTTACAAAATCTGGTGAATACTACTAGTGACAACAATGGCAGCAACAAAAAGTCATCTGTGATGGATGAACAGCAGCGATGGAGATGAAGCTCTACTGCTACATTTTTTTTTTTTTTTATATAAACAGCAGTGGAGGCAGCTGCATCACCAGATACTTACAGAAGGTGGTGATATGACTGATAATGTGAATATACAGATGGCACCTGTACACACATATTTACACTTTACAGTTTAATTCACAGCTTGCTGCTACAACCAACTGAATAAAATGCTTCAGATTTAAAGGTTAAGTGTGTGTGTGTGTGTGTGTGTGTGTGTATATAAGGGGTGCCAAACAGCATTTGGAAAAGAGAATATTTAATTTTACAAATGAATAATAAGCTAGTACAATAAAACCTCAAAGTTATTTTAGAATGTATTACAAAAAAAGATAAAACTTAAAAAAAAAAAAAAAAAAAAAAAAAAAAAACTTGTATTGGAAGAATGTTTGGCAAGCCCCACAGTTAAACAGCACAGTAACCCAAGCAGAATTCTTGTCAGAAATCCATGCTTGCTTATATATATGTAAGCCTTTCTGTGAGCAAATATATTCAAAAACTTGCAAACTTATTTTACTTTAAAAAAAAATTGCTTAAAATGTTTAATTTATAAATTTATTACCATTTGAATAAAAGATGTAAATAAAAACTGAATAGGAAAATGCATCTAAAATATACATGGAAATTAGTACTTATGCAACCTGTAGCAATGAGAAATGGAAGATTTAATAGTTAATATGCTAATTGCATTAACTGCATCTTGGAAGGTGACAAAATTCTGATGCTGCTAGACAAAGGTTACTGTGCTGATAAAATAGACTTTAGAAACCAATTTTCTTAAGAGCTCAATTGTTTAGCTGATCTGTCGGGCTGTAACAGCAATTAAAATAAATATCCATATTGATTCTTTCATCAAAATCAGGACGTTTCATTTATACTCAAGATAAAAATACTAATGGCCAATCAAAGTTGGAAATATTTCACTTTAAATGCTTACCATTTTTCTTAGCTGATTCCAACAAATGGAAGGGAAAGTGAGTGATCAGGTTTAAAATGTTCTAGTAACATACCTCAGTCAGCCTAAAGAGGAGACAAAATCTGATGTATTAACAATATTACCAATTCTTGTCGTGATAGAAAGCAGGATTATGTGTAGATTTCTTAACCATTTTAAAGTTAAGAAAAAAAAATATTAAAATATATTGCCAATCAGTTTTTCAATAGAACAGAACAGCTAAACAACGACAACTTCCATCAAATAGTGTAAGGAAAAAAGTGCAAAATTGAGACATGTAGCCATATCAGAATTCATGAAGAAAGTTTGTTTTCTGGTGCTATGCATAAAAAACAGGTACAAGATGGGAAATTTGAAACAAAAAAATTAAAATGCAATTAAACATTTGGTATAAAAAAAAAAAAAAAAAAAAAAAAAAACTTTCAAAATAATTTTAATCCAGTAGGTAAAAATGAATCTATCAAAAGTTGGTTACTAGTGCTTTACAAGTACTAGAGATTAGATATGAAATTGTAAGTTTCTGACAGAGGTCATTGAAACAAAATTTAGGATTTTCCTGCTTATAAATTTGATTCTTGAACCAGAAAATGGTGTTTAATTTTGAATATCAGCTTCATGAGAGTCAAATTATGCTAATATTTCAACTTTAATATACAATATATAAGCTGAATAATAAAAAGGCAGTTACTTTATAATAAAGCACAACAAATAAACCTCAGAATAAAGCGAATTTGATATGGCTACTAATGAATCCCAATATATCTGGGCAAGAGGACTGGGTGGGGGATACTAAGAATACCACAACCAGATTCAGACCTGTGATGCAGTAAATCTGCCCAGATTAAATCAGTTATAGCTATTTAGGGTTTTTTTTTTTTTTTATCTATCAATTGGATAGTCAAGATTTGATTTAAAAAAAAAAAAAAGAAAAAAAAAAGAAAAAAAAAACACAGGGGGCAGCATCATCAGTCAAAGCTTGGAGAAGAGCAGTCAATCTAATGCCTATCAATGACAACCAACCCCCTCAATTTCCTTTCTCCATATAAGTCATCTCTGAGGATAAGAGATTGTCACTAGACATTTTGCCAGCCAAAAGCATTAACAATGGTTATGCTGTAGCCTGGCACAGAAAAGCATGCTTTTTTGACAAACTCAAGGGAGAGCGCCATTGGGTGCCATACTAATTGGAGGCATATCAGAACTGGCCTTCATAAAAAATTTCTCCAACTTAGCCAGGATGTGTTTTCCGTAAGTGTATTTGCGCAATGTGGCAATGTGTGGACGGATCTTATGCATCAAACTCTTTCGTTGGGGCGGTTCAGCCACATCAATCATCTTCTGTACAACATAGTTGGCAAATTGGTCCTTCATCATTGTATACAAGGCACTGTGGGGACTGAAAACCAAATAAAACCACCATGAGTAATCAAATTATAACTATAAAAATAAAATATCTGCACACAAGGGATTTAAAAAGTTATTTTGTATTATTTCTCATTTGGGGGGGGGGGGGGTGGGGGGGGGGATGAATGAAGTGTTTCGACTTACCCATCATTCATTGAGCATACTTCTTCAATAAGAAATGCTCGTTCTTGTCTTGAGGAATGAGATACACATTTCTCCACCACATTGCTTTGGGAGAGGAAGAAGAAAAAATAAAGATCAGCATTTTTCAAAAACAATAAAAAAGTGAAATTTTTAAGTCATTAAAAGAATATTGACAAAGAAAAACGGATTTACCTGGCAAATTTGTGTTGGCTAAGATCAAGGACTTTGCCCCGAATAACACTGACAATCTTACTCTTGTCTTCTGCACGGCCATGCTCTAAAACATGTTGCACAACATAATTGCCATATTGATCTTGTACAAGTCTTTCTGTGTGTTCATGTAGCTCTTCTAGAATTGGTGTAGTCTGCTCATTAGTACAATGCTCCAGAATTCGTTGAATTACTCTGCAACCATAAGGATGTGTGGACAAACTGAACACCTACAAAGGAAAAACGTTTAGTAAGGCACAAGTATTAAAAAGGTTTACATGTACATACAGAACTACAAAATGTTTTATATTGCACCAATAATTACTTTATTTTGTAAAATTGTCCATTGCCTATACTAAACTACACTTTTGTACAGATAAGCTAATGAAATGACAATATAGTATGCAAAGCCACAAAACAATAATCAAGGTAAAAACTGAAGTGAGAAATAATGAGCACATAGCAAACTAGAGCTTTAAACCTGAAATTATACAAAACCCAGGGTGTAACAACTTTCTCATTTTTAAATTGAAGCCCAAAAAAAAATATTAACAGAACAATCATTTAAATTATGTTGTTCAACAAACAAGCAAATTGATGCTTACAAAAAAAAAAAAAAAAAAAAAATTGCACACAGCTATTTCAGTTTTAACAGTGAATTACTATTTCAATAGAATTTTAAATATACCATAATGAGTGTAGTTTCCTAATTTCAGAAAAATTGAATATGCAGAAGTGTACTCAGTTATAATCTGAGGAAAGGAACAGTATGATATATATATATATATATAAAAAAAGAAAGTGGAGAATTACATTTTTCTCACCTACACATGTCATCCTATGACATACTATCAAGGCAGAGTTAAAATTAATTTTATTTTAAATTATTTATAAACAAAAAATTGTCAGCTAATAGAAAAAACAATATTCATAGCCAACAATTTCATATATATAAATAAATAAACAAACAAACATGTTCATCGTGTCCTGTCAGACCTCCTTCGACTGACTGTCCGTGAGTCCATTGATGATACTTCAGTTCTGCTAGAGACATGCACATCTTGGTGCAGATTTGACACATAACCATCATGCTGGTTGAGACAACAAACATGGTGCTGGCATCACTATAGCAATGCTGAAATAGTGCTGATGGAATCTTTCAAGCTACTTTATATGGGATTGATATAAGGTCCAGGTTTCAAAGACAAAAAGTAAGGTTGACAACACACATTTGAGAGATATATACATACATATACACCCACACTTATTGTGCATTTGGGTAACAATCTTTCTTTTATGCAGGTTTCATTAAAAATTACAGACAAGGTATTATCATTGAATTTTTTTTTTTTTTAATTTTTCATGTGTTCGTATTTTTTTCTTTTCAGAACTCAAGTTATAAGAACTGTACAAAGATTTCATATTTTTAAGTGCTTTTGGCTATACTTTTAGACATCAACAAGAATGAATTTGGTTTTACTTGTAAATAAATGTGGTTAGTTTATGTATATCAAGCTATTGTTACAGTGTTCATAATTCATGTTATTAAGTGTAGGATTTCTTTTTATTAGTAATGCCTCCATCATTTTTAATCTTTTCATGTCGATGATGCACATTATATATATATATATATATACACACACACACACACACTCACTCACTCATCTAATTTTATTAAAAAGAAAAAAAAATATATTTTAGAACTACTCTGAAAGAAGACCCAGCGCTTTCAAGAAGAGTGAAAATGAAAGCAAAATAAAATTCATTAAGAATTTCAGTTCAACTTGCATGCATGCAAGAGAAAAAAAATCCCTTCTTATGAAAAGAGTATACTTCCTTCTTCCTGATCATGTGATAGTGTGAGGATTTGACCAGATATTTTCCAGACATTCAAGCAACCTTGAATATACAAAGAGCAGTGACCACTTTTCTCCCACATATGTAAAGATCTATATTTGAACATCAGAAGTGACTTAGTGAAAAAATTTAGATAGGTGGAATCAGTAGTTTCAGAATTTAAACTGGACAGACAGCCAGCTAAGCCTGCCTTGATCTACCATGAATTTAGATGTGTGAAATCAGTAGAAATCTAACAAGATTTCAGAGTTAAAAAGTTGGTTCAAAGAAATCAACTAGAGCATAGTGAAAAAAGTAACTACAGCAAAACAAAAAAATAACATCCTGATAGCCAAGGCAAAGAAAGATCCAACTTATTTTCTCAACTCCTACACAAGACAAAAAGATAAAAGAAAACCAAGAGTAACCCATTTCACCAGTAAACATTTCTACCCAGCAAGAAGAGAAAAAAAAAGTATATAGAAGATAAGAAGAAATATCAGAGACACGTAAGATACATTAAAAGGAAAAGGAAGAAAAAAGACTTTTCAAACAACAGATAAGTGCTTTGCTTCTGACTTGTTTTGTCTTGACACTGATTCCTGTTTTTAATTTTATATAGGTACCTCCACTCATTTTTTTTTTCTATACCTAAATTTAAATTGAAATTTTAAAAATAAGTTATCTTCAAGCTTTAAAATTAGCTTCAATTGAAAGCCAACGGATTAAACTTACTAATTTCAGTAAGCAAAATACCCTGGTGTATTTTAAACCGGAATCAAAAATTTTTTTAAAAAGTTTAAAAATTTCCGCCATTTTTCATCGATTGTAAACAGAAGCCAATTCACGGTTTAAAAAAAAAAAAAATATCTTACAAAAAATAAAATACACCTCACGGACACATTTTCTTCAAATTACCAATTTAAACTTACTTTAGGTTGACTTGAAACAAGAATTACTTGCTTACTGTTTGGAAAATGTTTCAAAAAGCATTCCTCAATTATGGTAGCCTTCAGCTGTCAACACCTATCAGGAGGCCATGATGAATGATTTACAGCAGCTGGCCAAAAGTATGGAAGACGAATTTGGTATAAAAAGGTTTATATACGGATTTTTTTTCATGTAAGGGACGACAACCCTTGAATCACGTGACCTTTTACGGCCACCAGTACAAACAAAAAATGGAAAATCAACATGCAGAAAATGAACAGGTTTTAATTAATTTACAAAAAAGGAGCACCCCTTTTTAGAGTAACTGTTTAAATTTTTCGATTAATAAATATATTTGCCACACATTAATTAAAAAAAAAAAAAAAAAATCAGAGACCTATGAGGAAGAAATTTTTAAAGACTTATGAAACTTTTTAGAAATTAATAAATATTAAAATAAAATAAAAAAAAACATATCTTGTAAAAATTCATTACTAACGGAGAAAAATTTTTTTCTATTCAGACGATGATAGAATTTTAATTTATGTTTATAAAAGCAATTAAAAGTTTATCCGAATAAAAAAATGGCATAGTTTTATTACATTTTTGTTTTCCAAATTCGGAGCAGATTTTCTAAAAAGTGGTAGGTTTTGAGCAAAAAAAGACAGTTGATTTGCATTCCTAAATGACTCCTGATTTTAATTAAAACTATATGTTGAGACCTATTTGCATTTTTCAACATTTCTGGAAATTAAAGGGGGGGGGGGGGGGGGGGAGAGAACATATTTAAAAAAATGTTTTACCAATATTTTCTAAAAATAATTACTTCTAAATCTATTTCAGTCAATTATGAGTAAGTCCTGAAATTTTCATCAAAATCAGACGATTATTTGATTTTTGCAAGAATTTCCAAATTAAGGTATCTTTCAGTCAAAAAATGCCTTCGCGTAATATTACGTTTTGACGTAATAAACTCTAGTGTCAATTTATCCCACTCACGAGAGAAAAAAAAAAAAATTTTTCTACCACTAAATGAACTTGTTAGAACAATTTTAAAAATTTGTAAAAATAATTAAAAATACTTTAATCTATCCTCTATGATAGCATAAAAATTTTGCCGAGAAAACTGTTTTTATTTAGTTTGAGGCTTTTTCCTTCAGACTATGCTGTTTTTTCCAGCAAGAAAGGAGATACCTAATTTTATACAAGCTGATTTTAAGTTGTTTGTCAATATTCACCTTTATAGCATATGACCCCCCCCTTTCCATTTTTATGTCTTGTAATCTTTATTTTATCTCATTGCTTTATTTTGCACTATCTTTCATATTCAAAATTTTTTTTTTTTTATTTATACACCTAAATAAAATAAATATTCTAATGTCATTGTTTGTTGCTCATCTACTATTTTGTTTGTTTATTGAATAATTCCATTTAGCTTGGATGTATTTGACTAATCAGGAAAGAGACCTTTAGAAAAATAATTGTAATTTTATTTTGTATGTCATTGTACCTTCCTCTATTACCATAATAGTAAGGTGTGTGTGTGTATATATATATATATATATATATATATATTTGGGTAGCAATCTCATTTAAATGTTTTGTTAAAAACAGACAAGGAAGATTTTAATCCATGATTTAATAAATTCTGTTTTTATGTCTTCCTGTATTTGGGTCCTATTTGGTTGTAAAGGTTTTCTTCTAATATTGCCCCAAAGGAAATTAGGTGCAGAAAGAAAAACGAGTGGATGACTGAAGAGATTCTGGACATGATGCAAAGGAGGCAGAAAATGATATCAAGACATGGAGTGGAGTACAGGGAACAACACAAGGAAATAAGAAAATGCAGACAGGCTAAAGAGCAATGGCTCAATGACAAATGTGCAGAAGTAGAGAGATTGAGCAGGAATAATAAAGCAGACATGCATAAAGAAATAAAAGAACTGACAGGACAAAAAAAAAAAAAAACCCTGCTCTTCAACAGGATGTATAAAATCTAAGGATGGAACAATCATTTTGGAGAAAGAGGAAAAATACTCCAACGATGGAAAGATCTTTTCCACGACAAGAGAGAGCAACCGATAATACGCAAATTTGAGGACAGACCGGAAATACTAAAGCACAAAGTGGAATCTGCAATAGCCAAACCGAATAGAAACAAAGCAGCTGGACCAGACGGCATAGTCATAGCGTTGCTGATAGCCCTGGAAGAATTTGGTATAGAGAAAATTACAAAAATAATAAATGAAATTTATAATAGTAGTGTAATACCAGATGACTTCAGCAAGTTGATCTTTATAGCTCTACCTAAGAAGCCAGGAGCAAACAAGTGCGAACTCCACAGAACCACCAGTTTAATGAGCCATATAACAAAACTGATCGTCCGAATCCTGATGAATAGAGCGAAAAGAAGATTCAGGCCAGAGATAGGATGAGAACAGTGTGGTTTTGTCAAAGACACTGGAACAAGGGATGCCATATTTATGATTAGGATGCTCTCTGAATAGGCAATACACTTGAAGGACTTGTACCTGTGCTTTATTGATTAAAGAAGGTGTTCGACAAAATATGCCACAAAGAATTGATGGAGAGGCTTGGCAGCCTTGACATATTTGGGAAAAAACTTAAAAGTAATCAAGAATCTTTACTGGCAACAAACCGCTTGTATATAGACATGTAACGAATTCAGCAGATATACAAAGATAGAAAGAGGCATAAGACAAGGATGTATCTTTTCACCAGATCTGTTCAACTTGTACAGCGAGAATATTTTGAGGACCCTAGAAATTATGCCTGGATTTGTCATCAGTGGCCACAATTTAAACAACTTAAGGTACGCAAACGATACAGTGCTGATAGCAGACACAGAAAGGAAACTACAAGACATCCTACAGAAGGTAGCTGAAGAGAGTGACAAGAAAGAACTACAAATAAACTGTAAGAAAATCAAATGCATGGTCAACAGTAAAAAGGGCAGCCTAATATGCCAAATACAGGTCGGGGATACTAGAATCAAGCAGGTACAAAAATTTAAATACCTGGGAAGTGTTATATAACAGAAGACAGAAAGTGTGACAGATTCGAAGGTGAATTGGCATGGCGAAGGAAGCATTCCAGAAGTTGAGTAAGGTATTAAGAAACAGGACAATTTTGCTAGAAACAAGGAAGAGAGTACTGGATTGCTATGTGTTGCCCGTTCTTCAATATGGCAGTGAATGCTGGACAATATCATCGAAGATGAAGGAAAAACTTGAAGCAACTGAAATGTGTTCTACAGAAGGATGCTGCGACTATCATGGATTGAGCATGTGAGCAATGATGAGGTCTTAGAAATTATGGAAACTAAAAGGAAATTAATACTGAGCATCCCGGGACATGCAATGAGGAAGGAGAGCTTAGATAACCTGATACTAACAGGCCAGATAGAGAGAAAAAGAGACAGGGAAAAGCAACGGATAACATATTTGAAGGACCTAATCAGGTGGATGATGGAATGAGGGTTGCATGGTGTAACAGGAGAAGGTGTGCTAAGAGCCACCAGGGATAGGGAAATGTGGAAAGCCATGATCGCCTACACCCTGAAGGGTCAGGGAACATAGAAGAAGAAGAAGCTAGTGTGAGTGTTTCATATGTCGGTGACATTTTTGACAACATCACGGTACCTGTTGGCTTGAATATAATTTTGGTTGTTAAATTGGAATGAATTGTTTAAAATTAGTTTTATACTTTGTATAATTAATTTTTTTGTGAAGCATGTGGATGTTTTTAAATCCAAAATGTAATGGCCTGTTTACCTAGTTCATGGGGCATGTTGCTGTACAAGCTGTTCACACCAAATGTTACTATGAGTGTACCTATGCCTACTTTTAGTGGTATGAAGCTTAGGAAATGTATGCTGATTCTGATGTAAGTTTTTATTTTTTGTGCTGTACAGTTGTAATATTTTATCTATTAGGTTGCTCAGGCTGGCCCTGCCACAATGGGTCTGAATTTAAGATCACTAGGGTTTGAGGTGTGAATATATTCAGCTTTTTGTTCTTGTGCCATGTCCTTTCAGGACATCATGGACTTTCACTTGGCTCTGTCTCGTGTCACTCAATATTCTGTTCATCAGAATTAGGATGATGAGTTTTGTGATGTGGTTCAAAGACAGCTGCTTTGTGTTTGATTTATGTATCTTTGGGAGTCTTTAAAAATAGTCTGTAAAAGATCTTTTTCATTAGTATTCTACTGCGTGTAAGGCAGAGTTTTTTTTTTGTATTTTTTATGCAATGTTTTTATCTATATTATGGTTGATTAATCTGTAGTTATTTTCGTCTCCTGGCAGATCTTGAATATTTGTTTTGTAGTAAGTTCTATCCATAATGACTACAGCACTGCCTTTGTCTGCTTCCTTTATTATTGTCATTGTTTTCATGAACATTTTCTAATGCTCGTCTTGGTTTGTGTGTTAGATTGTCAGGGAGAGATTGTCAGGGAGAGATTGTATTGTATTGAAAATCTGTGTCCCGAGTTTTTCAAAGAACATGTTCATTTTATTTGAATTATTTTTTTGAAAAATATTTGTTTTTTACTATTGAACTCTTGGTAGTATTGTTGTTGTGTAATGTTTCTATAAGCCTTCCCTCAACAAAATATGAAAAACTAAGACAGACACTAAATTCAAACATGCTCCAAATTTACAAAAAAATTTCGCAAGCCATTGCAAAAAATAGTCATTCTGGATTCCACAAACAGCAAACAGAACTTTATGACCTATATCATTTCTTATCACTAAGAAGCAGAATTGCATACACAAAATTGTATCAAAACAGCTGAAAATTTTTAAGAAATACAAATGGATTTTGATATGTATGGTTTCAAATTTATTCACCTGAAGAGAGTCAACTTTGAATTTGAAACATGTAGCGATACAAATACCATTAGGGACACTTAGTATATTATACAAAAGGCAAGTAACATCAATAAAACCACCCTACAAAGCGCACATCAATAAAACCACCCTACAAAACGCACATCAATAAAACCACTTTATTGCATTTTTTAGTTTACTGTTGGGAACAGATTTTGGGAAATAAAGGCAAAAAAAAAAAAAAAAAAAAAAAGACTGACATTCCTTTATTCCCTGCATTTAATAAAACCAATTTTACCAACAAAATTTAATTTAAAATTTCATTAACTTACTCAGAGGTAGGGTAACAGATGTAAAAAAATAAAATTAAAAATTAAAGTATTTTTTTTTACTAAGATTTTTAAAAAATAAATTTCAAAAATAATTTCTTTCATTTGTGAATAAGTCCTGAAAGTATCATTAAAATCCAACAATTTGAACTTTGCAAGAATTTCCAAATTAATATTTGTAACCAAAAAATAACTGAGTTATGTAATATGTTTTCCATTGTAAACCCTCATAACGATTTGGTTACAAAAATTTTTAAAATGATTAAAAAAGATTTAAAACACACTTTGATCTTTCCTCTTAATAACATTTTGATAAAAATGAATTTTTTTTTCTAAGTTTGAGGCCTTTTTTTATCCATACTCCGACCTTCCTAGCACCTGAAGCCTCGTACAAATGGCAGCCAAGATGAGGACAATGGTCTGAATAATGTAAAGTGTGGCTCAGTGTATTTTCAATATAAACTTTAGTAACCCTTAAATTTTCTACAGATTAAATAGGGCACATATACACAAGGGATTTATTTAAACACTTGTTAGATAAGGGGCATTGGTCAAGATTCCTACAACTGCATAGGTTGTTTTTATGGTGCAAATGAAGATCAGTAATAGAATTACTATTATTATTGTTATATAATTTCAATATTTTATTATGTAATTATTTTTTCTAAATTAGTCTAAGTTTTAGAGTGTTCCAATTGAAAATTATATTTAAAATATTTTTAGTGGGAGGATTATACCATGTGATTTTTCTGTTTCTATTTTTCTTTCTAGAAAACCTATACTCTTCTACAAAACTAATCTGAAACAACTATCCCTAAGAATTTTATCATAGTTTTACGTATTTGAATATTTCTTTACTAGGAGTGTAGGTTGATGCATTGTTCAACCAATGATGAAATATGTTTGATAATAGATGGTAGGTGATTAGATTATATAAATTGGGTTAGCATTGTTTATGTAAGGTTGAAAATTATGAATTAATTTTCTAAGTTTATCAACCTTACCTCTAGTAGATTTACTTACTAACATGAGGTCATCTCTATAAAGCCCTATATTATTTAAATCAATGTTTTCATATGCAGTGAGGTTATACAAAAACAATCAACTAAGTCCAAAGATTCTACAGAATCCAGAGCTCCCATAGATAAACCAAAATTATCAAATTTTAATCCCCTGTTCATTATCATGAATAAGAACTGATTTTCTGCAGTTCAAAATTATGTAGATTTCATCTTTTAAAATGTCTAAATTCCAGTGCCAGATGGAAGAGGACCTTAGATATAGATGGATAATCCACAATATTAAAATGAAAAAAAGCACAATTGTTTTTAGCATTGTTATTCTGAAACCAGTCAATCACTTCAGGAGTACCACTCCCCTGAAAAAGTTGATTCTTTATTTGCAGGTTTACTCATTCTAATATTACTTTACTAGTTTTACCAATCTGCTTCAGTTATTTTCAGTGAAATTTGGGTTTGTGACCTTTTAATAATACTTAAGCCTCTTTCGTACCAATTTTTGCAACTAGCACTGGTTTTTAATTTGTCAGTGATTAGGTTATCTGAAAGGTTAAATTGTATCAATGCAATTAGAATAGTCCATGTTGACTTTTTATAGTTATTCATTAAATTTTTCTTTATTAGAGCTTTGTACTCCTTGGGATCTATTTTACAGAAATTTAAAGTTTTATTCAATTTCACAAAAATCCGATTGGATTCATTTATATTCTGTCCAAGTGTTTTTGAATTTTGTATGGAGGAAAAAAAAAAGGCCTCAAACTTAAAAAAAACTTATTCCATCAAAATGTTTATTATTTAGAGGAAGGATCAAAGTATTCTTTAATTATTTTTTAAAAATTATATCCTTTCTAACACGTTTGAAATTTTGATAAAGTATCTTGTTTTGGCTTTAGTTTGTGAGTAACCAAAATGTTACGAGTTTACGATGGATAATGTAATACTATATAACTCAGTTTTTTCCCCCTCCCCTCCCCGGTGACAAACACATTAATTTGGAAATTTTGGGGGGGGAAAAAAAAATTAAAATTAAAAAAATAAATAAAAATTAAAAAAAATAAAAATAAAATAATTGTCAGATTTTAATTAAGCTTTCAGGACTTATTCACAAATGAATGAAATTATTTTATAAATTATTTTTTTTTAAATCTTAGGAAAATTTTTTTTCTTTCATCTGTTACCCACCCACCACGTAAGCTCATGAAATCCATGTTTCAATCGCTCAAAAATAAAAAAAAATAAAAAAAAAAATAAAAAAAGTCAATTTTACATTCCGATCAATATAATTTCCATATTTACTAGCCATCCCACGCAAGGCCAGATGTGACACATGGTCATTTTATAGTGGGTATTCCCAGCCATATAGCCGGGCCAAAAAATCTGTGTCTATTTTTCCCCAGTCGCGGCTCCACCCCTCGACGGAACCACAACCGGGCCTGTGCTCTCCGCTCGGAAGCAGAGAGCGCCCCCCACCCGAAGGCAGAGAGCCGACAGCATCATAGAAAAGCCAGGCAAATGCCTAAGACGTTTTCCGATCAATATAATTTCTGTATAAAATACAGAGTAAATCTGGTTACTGGAAATAGTAAATTTAATCAATTTAGCTTTCAATTAAAAATAAAATAAGTTTCAAGAAAACTTCTGTATTTTTAAAACTTCAATTTAAAAGTTAGGTATCAAAAATGAATACAGGCACCAAGAGTAGATACAAAAAAAAAAAAAAAAATAATAATAAAGAGAACAAAAGAGCTAGACATTGAGAAATAGGCATGTACATAAAAAAAAAAAAAAAAAAAAAAAAAGTATAGTCTGAAGGAAAAAGGCCCCAAACAAAAAGACAGCTTTATGGGCAAAATATTAGATCAAAGTATTTTTAAAAACTAACACTTGTTTTCTTTCATTCATGAGCAATGTAATTTTTACAAGGGTTTATAAAGGCAAATGTAATATTACACAACTAACTTTTTGCTAGTGAAAGAATTTGGAAATTCTTGAAAAAAACCAAATAATGGTCGAATTTCGATGAAAATTTCAAGACTTATTCATAATTGACTGAAACCATTCTTGAAAATTATTTTTAGAAAATCTTGGTAAAAATATATTTTTTATATACATACAATTTATTAACAAGTTGCAATTTATGCAAAGTTATAATACATTTTAAAAAACAATTTTATTAATAAGACAGGCTGGAGAAGTATCACAACGTTTAATATTTAGCCACTTTTTGACCAACCCTTCTTCAGAACAAAAAATTCCTATGATTAAAGATCGAGTAGCTAATAAGAAAACTTTATTAGCAATCAAAGTTAAAATGTAAGGGGAGGGGCAAAATTATCCACCATTAAGTAATGACTTCTCCAAAGTGGGCCAATTTGTGTTTTCATTCTCATTACATGCACAAAGCAAGCCTCTGCATGTTAATAACAGACACTAATGCCCTGTGCAATACAGAGAAAAATTCAGAAAAACCTGCAAGCAACAGAATTTAATAAGTGCTTGCAAACACCCGGATGTGACCAGCTCATGTCTATGCACCTGGCCCAGTACATGTTGGGAGATTTTAACTCCCAACATCTAGATTGTTTTGCCCACATAGTCAACCTTGCATCAACACTTATGATATACAACTAAATTGCTTTGATGGGCAGACAAAACATTCTTACAGCAAGGAGGGAAAGTCCTTCTAGTTATGAAAATGCTCCAGACCATGACGGCATTGAAACACTTAATAATAAGAATTTTTTATCATGTATGTCTGACTAACAGGACCAACCTACAGTAGTCTGATATATACAGGACATTTAGATGGCCCATAGATCTTAACCTCATTGAACTTAGTAATTTTTTTTGTTCAATTCAGGATACACATTCATCAGAAATACTTGCTTAATTTTCTTTAGCTCAGCATGGAGTTTGCACTCAAAACATATAGCTCGATGGGTAAGATTAATTTTCCTGGTTCTAGGAGCAAGTTAAGTAAAGCACAAAGCAAGTGAGTTTACGATAAATACTAGTAAGAAGCCATGAAAGTGTTCTTTCTACTAGAACATCCAGAAAAGGTAACTGATTGTTCTCTTCTACCTCCATGGTATATTTTAAGACAGAATAGAGATCATTTAAATGTGAGAACTCTTGCACCTTACTACTGCTAGAAAATAACGTAAAGTATCATCAACGTAGCAGGAATAACAGAGTACATTAACTAAAAATCTATTTTAAGTCTATACGACCCACATCTGCAGACATTAAAAATACAGGAGATAACTTGTATTTTTGCAAGTTATTCTCCATGCAAAAGTTACTATATTGAACTTGTCTTTATGAAAAAAATTACTTGAAAATAAATGAAAAAAATTACACTGAAAAGGCATGCACAATTTCTTTTTCTTTGTGTAGAATAATAAATTTGTAAAGGGGTAAGCTTTCAAACAAGTTGGATGAAAAATGTGGAGTGTATGTTAATAGAAATCAGTAAGAATACACAGACATCTTCAGTTTCATTTCTATAGCTGTGTGTATGTTTATATATTGTATATGTGTTTAATTTTTGTATTATATGTATTGCATGTGTATTTGTATTATGCATGTGTATATAAATTATATATATATATATATATATATATATAACACACACTTGTGTATGCTGATATATACTTTTTATATATGGTGTATTTATATGTTACATATATATGCATTTTTTTTTATTAAGAAATAATTTTAAGGTATGCTATATTTATAAGATAAAGTGCTCAATAGCAAGGATCAAGCATATGTAAATATAAAAGTGAACGCTAAAGTCAACACTCAGAGGCAACAGATTGTTTCATGCTAGGCACAATCATCAGGCCACGTGTTGCTTTTTCCTCAGCTATTTGTGTATGTATGTATATATATATATATATATATATATATTTTAATTCAGATACTTCAATCCAAGGGAAAAAAGCAGGAAGGTAAATTCCATAAAACCCGATCCTAATTAATATTAAAAATTTTATTTTAATATTAAAAAAATGATACAGGAAGAGAGCTCCATGTAATAAAATATTACAGAGCAAATATATATTAAAAAAGGATTAATTCAAAGATGTTGAATGGCCATTTCGATATGAAGATCCCCACGGGGGACAACACATCACCTCAGCAACAGAAAAAGCCTGAAAATATATATATATATATATATATAAAACATAGTACACTTGGTATGCAATCCAGGTAAATTCCAATAGAGATGAACTCAAGAGAACTCAAGGTTAAATTCATTAATTTAATTTAACAGTAATATAATATATAAAAGATTTTAGATTATTACAATGGGTAATACATATTTCACCGCGTTTTGATGTTATCGCGGCTTGTTAAACCCAAATGGTACAACAGATGGTCCTCAAAATATCCCCCCCACCCCAAAAAAAATTCCTTTTCTTTTATTTAATTTTACATAGAGGCTCACATGTCCATATTAGAACAGACATTTGTAACAATAGACAAAATTATAAAAAATTTTTAGAAAATTGAAATTCATAATATTTATGTATATATATATGTGTGTATATCTACTTTTTTCTCTTTGGATTAATCAATCATCTATCTTTTCTTTATCCTCACTTTCCTCCTTTGGGGTTCTTTTTCGTATGAGAGAGAAATTTTCGTAAATAACCGTTACAAATGTCTGTTCTAATATGGACATGTGAGCGTCTATGTAAAATTAAATAAAAGAAAAAAAAAACTTATTTTGGTGCGAGTGGTTTACTTGGATAAATTTATTTTACTTTTTATTTATTCTTATCAGTTTTCAATGTTTAATTTATTAATTTGGATGTTATTTTAATGGTTGTTATGGCAGCAGTGGTTTCTTAATTTGTATATTTGCTTGGATTAAATTATTTATTCTTTATTTATTCATTCTTTTCAGTTTTTGATTTTTAAGTAATTTAGTCAAAATTTGTTTTCATGTTTGCAATTTGAGAAGTTCAGATTTTTTTAGTCTGGGAAGGTAATAATAGCTATTTTTTCTGCCTACGTCTGCAGGTTTTGGATTGGCTGATATTCTTTTCCATATTTTCGGTGTGATTTGAGTTTTGTTTTTAATTTCCCCAGATATGCTTAGAAAGCATTGTGCTGTTAAGATTATTACTTGTGAAGGATGTTTGGTGTGCATAGTTTGTTTCCAGGGTCCTTCTGTTTCTTCTATGTATATTTTATATTTTTATATTATATATTTTTTTTAATATGTATTATATATTTGTTTTCATTTTGTTTTATCCCCATGATTTCTGTTCTATTGCTTTTTTAGTTTCAGTTTAAACCCAACTAAATTTTACTTGAATTTAATCAGTCAGTCAGTTACGTGATACACGCTTGGGCAATCATGTCTCGAAAAAGATGACTGACTGGGCAGAAGATTAGCCCACAGTAGGTTGCCATGGCTTTCTGCGGTAGACTGGTTGCCGACCAAGGCTATAGAACCCAATCTGTCCTGTTATTTAACCCATAACTGGAAGGAATGGGCAGATTAATATCTTTCCCAAGGGTATTTGGGCGTAAGTGAATGCAATGAATTCAGCTGGAATTCGAACTCGGCTCCCCGATTTCTCGTTCGGAGCCGATATCCAATGCACCACAACGCACATTAGCATGCCTAATTTTTCATTTTATAATACCTAAATCCAAATTGAAAAACCAGCAGTCCATAAGATTTTGTATGTGAATACATGCACATTTATGTATGCATAAATCTGTGACTTTATATACATTCTTTTATGCTAATTTTTTTTTATAATTTTTTATTTTCTTTTTTAAAAAGAAAAAAAAAGAACAAACAAAAAGTAAAACTAGTTGCGTCCCTTACACTGTGGGTTTAATAATACTGGACCCTGAAATATTTCTTATAACATCCAAAGCATTAATTTAAAACAGTGCTCGATATATAATATATAGAACTGAATATTTATTATAAATTATATTTTAGAACATGTACATAATTTTTCTATATATATCTGTAACAAAGGTACGTTTGTTTCGACTGATGAGACATTGAAGTTTCAATGTCGAAACAAACGTACCTTTGTCGCAGATATATATAGAAAAACTATGTACATATTCTACAATATAATTTATAATATATATATATATATATATATATAATTTTTTTTTTTTAATCACATCACCCCAAGCAAGGCGGTAAGGCCACTGGTGTGCAGGGGGCTACGTAAGAGTGAATAGATTGGAAAAGAGAAAGTTGGAAACCACATCCTAAACAGGGAACAAAGGATGAGCCTCTACACCTGTTCAATAGACGTGGGTGGAGTGTGAACCAGGCGATAGTTCAGTCTATCTACTCCAATTAAGTATACACACACAAATATACTCCAATTAAGTATACACACACACAAATATAAGTCATAACCCAATGAATTATGACACCTAATTTCATGTACAAGGACAGGTTTTGACTGACAAGTGCAGTGCCTAATTGTAAACAGATATACTTTATTTACATATCTCAAACTAAAATATTTTCCATTTACTAAAAACTTTCAATAGTGAACTTGGCATAACATGAAATAGTGCCAGATTTATCTTGGTAGTTCAATTAGCAACAAAATTACAATTTAATGTCCAGAATTTTTCATCTTGCATGCAACTGGCTAGAAGCCAATTTTAACAATGTATAAATTAAGTGAATCCTATCTTAAACATTCCAAATTAACAAACCTTCCTTTAAGATGGATCTATTATGTATGTAGGGAGACAATTTCAAGTTTAACAAAACACCATTATAAAATGGTCGGTATTGAAAAAAAAAAAAAACAGAAAAGTGCCTGTCTTTGAAATAATGATCAAGAGATATCGAATAAAAACTAATACAAAAGAATATTTTTTTCCCTTTGCATACGAATTTTATCAAAATTTAATGAGATCTCAGCAGTTGAAAGTGAAGGAAATTACACTATTTTGTCCCACTACAGCAGCAAATAGTGTAAATTTATGGAAATTCACTTTTAACAAAATAAAAATAAATACTTACATGACTTTTAAAGGCATCAATGATGAACTGAAGATGTTTTGGTTCTACACATTCAATACATTTCTGCACAACATGGTTACCATTCTGGTCCTTGACACATTTCAACACATGTCCATCTAATTCCTTGACAATCTCAACCTAAAAGTAAACACTTATTATCAATACGAGGTATTTAATAAAAGTGATAAAAACAAAATAAACCAGCTAAACTATATGTCCACAAGATATTTAAAGTTTTTAAATTTAAATTTTCTGCATTTACACCCTCATGCACATGTGTAGGTACATCAACATAAACATCAGTCAAAATTACTGACCTGCATATCTGGTGGAATAGATTCAAGGGCTTTTTGAATAACCCGACAACCATACATCTGCAATGCCAAGGACAGAACATGACCTCTCACACGCTGGGCCAAGGTTTGTTTCTGCTCATTGATTCCAAATTCAAAGAACTTCTGAATAACGTAGTTTCCAAATACGTCTGTCATTAAACTGTAAGCAGCAGATAAAATCTCATTGAAGACCATAGCTTTTTCTTGGGAGGTTGCTCTTTCAAGTTTTTGTTGGATGAATCTATACATTAAAAAAAAAAAAAGTCATTAAAAGGACTTATGTAAAAATCACATTAAAAACTATGGAACAATTTCTGTAAAATTAAAAAACTGAATTTGCAACTAGCATTGTTACAAATTGGAAAGCTTTACACACAAGATTACACCTTTTCTGCAGAAGCAATTGTGCAAAGGCCCAAGGAAGATATGCAGAGCTCCCAAGGTTTTTTTTTTTTTTTTTGTAATTTGTGGATAGGGAGAAAATCTGGAAAAAACCCTGTTAATATGTAACATGCAAAACATTATCTCATTTCATGCAACAAGTAGTACTATATCCAACATGTAATATTTTCTAATCAACTAATTTTCCTTTTTTTTTTTTTTTTTTATTGTATACCTTCTCAGTAAGTATATAAAGTATACCTAAAGCTGCTGCAAAAAATAAAATTATTATTTTTTTTTTTTAAATGTATGCAGTTGTGGACAAACTATTTCAGAAAAAATCATTTTAAATAATTCTAAAAAAAATTATACAGAAACTATACAGGAAAAATTAGGGGAAAGTGAAGGTGGCTTATATAATTTTTTTCAATTATATATACTTACACACTAATTCATTCAAACAAACTTAACTATTTTTTTTTCTAGTCTACATATAAAATATGAAAAAATTTTGTAACCATTGCCAGCCATAATCAGGAACATTAATGTTAAAAATGAATTTTTTTGGGGAGGGGGTTAGGTCACTTGATTAATAAAATTCAGGGATTTTACATACTGTAAATTATGAAGGTGGGGAAAAAAAATATTTTTCTCAAGCTTCATTCAATGAATATTAGATTTAAAATATAATTAATCCAATTTGAAACATTTAAAGTTAGGAGGATTTAAAAAAAAAAAAAAAAAAATTTAAAGTCAATATTTGTTAACACTTTACTTGATCCTGAAATTTTTAGTGTATAAAAAGGGCATATCTTTTCTACATTTTCAGTAATTTTCTTTAATAATCTTTATTTTACATTTCATGCCCAAAATAACCCCGGTAGACATGGTGTTTTTATATATATATATATTTTTCTATGAGCATAGTAAACCGATTTAAAGCCATTTATATTTTATATTCTGTATGTATGTGCTGTACACCTTAAGGAACTGGGCTGAAAAAAGTTACATAAGCACGCGCACACACACACTCACATACAAAAAAAAATTTAGAATATGCATGAAATGTGAAACGTAATTAATCAACTGACTCACAACTTAAAATACATTCAAACTAAGATGTGATTGCAAATGATAACACTAGTTCTCCTAAACTTCTCTAGCAAAAACTGATCAAAATAGTAAAATCTCCAAGTTCAACCAGTGAGATATTCCTTATTTGAGGCTATTTTGAAAAATTTGTAAACAAAATTTAATCATCTTTTAATAAAAAATTAAATTCCTCCCATTTGTGATTAGTTTTTCTAAACATAGTTTAAGGAAATGAGTGAAGACTTATATAATTTTTAAGTACTCACTAATCTTAAAAATGCTTGAAATATTTTCTGCAATCTCATTTTAAGAATGCTGACTTGAAATTTACTGAAGTCACTGATCACATTTTCTGATAATGTGTGTGTATATATACACACACACATTCAAAATGAGCACATTTTATATACATTAAAAAAAAAAATCTTGATATTAGTTTCTGAAAGGCATCATTTCAATACGAAACAAAAGCATAGGATTATATTGTCAAACATTTTTCAAATATTGTTTGATTCTCGTAAATACAACCAGCACTAAAAAGATTTGAAATTATCTAAAAATTTTATTCATAAATTTTATTAATTCTCATTAAGTATTTTTGTTTTGGGTTTTTTCTTTTTCAAGCAGTGTATATGTCAATGTAAATTGATTTTAATTTTTATGAAAACTATGCATACTGGCAATATCTTATGTCATATGAAATCAGTATTTTCTTCCTCCTTTTCTGTAAAACAGACTAGTAGATTTGACAAAAATCAGAATAAAATTTAAAATTATTTGATATATAATTTTGTAAAATGTTGAAGTTGTTTTCTAAATTTATTATACAATTATAATTCCTATGCTTTTCATCATTTAGTATAAACTGACTCATTATTCCTGCAATATCATCTACAATGCTCCTAATTTGTGGTGAATAAAGTGTTTTGTGCATTTAATTAGTAGAGGAAGTTAGTTTTGTTCCTTCTTTGTACATCAATTTGCCAATTGATATTATTAACAGTTCCTAAAAATTATCTGTAATTGTTATTCAGTAGTAATTTAGGTTTACTTATGTACACCCTCAGTCACATGGATGCTAAGCCTGTTATAGGTATTGCTTTTATACTAACCCAAGGGGTGGGTCTCATGGTATATATTTATATACCATGAGACCCACCCCTATATATATATATATATATATATATATATAAATAAAAGCTTTTTTTAAGAGACCATTTATATATATATCAATTTTTTATTTTAAATGGTTAGCATTTTCAAAAGTAATACCTACTTTATGTTAATATGACAAATTTACATCACTTAGCAATCTCTATAATTTCCTCTACAAAGTAAAAACATTTTTTTTTAAATCTTCTGAAAATTTTAGAATTCAGAACACTTACTCAATGATACTTTCTATGTATAGAGTTTTCTCAAATTTCTACATTTATCTTTAAGTTTAAGGAATGAACTTAAAACTTGAGGCATAAGAGTTTTCCTGATATTTTTTTTATTAAAATGATTAATTAATGCATGCTTTACTTTAAATAAAATAGGAGTTCCAAAATGAAACAGAAATTTAAAAAAAAACAAAAAAACAAGATTTTTCTTCTTCAAGCATCAAGCTTAGCTTTAAAAAGGCTAACAAATATATTTTTTAACATTTTAAAAACTCAAATACCTGGAGCCATGCTGATCTTGTGAAAATTCTACAACATGGTTGACAAGGTCTTTCAGGAGGAGATTTGGAATTCTGTTATTTCGGAAGTCCTCCAATAAACGGCTCCTTCCAGAAGCTTCTTTGGACAGGCTAGCACTAAAATGTAAAATAAAAATTAAAAGCAAAACTTTAAAATCTTTCCATATAACACTCGAGATTACTAAGTACTTATTAGAGTACAGCTAAAATAATGCTTTAGTTATATTTTGGTTAGTTCAGATGTATTTCCCTTAAGATAAAATAATTGTTGAATAACCATTATGTCCTGCTTTAAGATTAAAAATTTTAAATACTGCAGAAGAATGATTTGATAATTTTAGCTTTTTTTTTATATATATATATATATATACTTATATATAGTTTGAAATCAAAATTTGATAAATTTTTATTTGAAATTTTAAAGTTCGAATGTTTCAAATATGAACTTCATGATACCAAACCTCATACATTTATGTATCAATGTTACTGTATTCAATGGGCTTACACTACAGAAGAACGTAACATGCCAAAAATTCAAGGTTAGAGTGAGATGCATACTAGCAAAACTAGAGCAATACCTTCTGTGAGCCCTGTTGAAAAGTGCACCACTTGTAAGCAAACCTCCACCAGGTGTAATTGGCCCATTTCGAAATCTGGTTTCAGCACCAGGTGCAGCTGAAACCAACCTGCCTGTGTTGCTTATACCTAAAGAAATAAAAACAATCTTTGTAGTTATTTTTTGATATAGTATATTGAGTTTAAGTGGAAAAAACAATTCCTTAATATAAATATTTCATTAAAAGTTAAAATACAAAGAGTTTAGAGATCATGAAGAGTTCTATTGAGTTTTCTTTATAATTCTAAGTTTCAAATAAATCATATTAGATATATCAATTCTAATAAAAAAAAAAAAAAAGGAAGAGTATCTAGTAAAGAACAATACCTATTGAGAGGTTGGATGTGGAGCCAGATAGAGACGGTGGAGGAGTAACTGACTGGCCAGGTTGCACCAGTCCCATTGGTCCAGCTGGAGCACCAGACATGCCTCCAATGGAATTATAATATTGGTTAAATAACACTGAAGTGGGTTGTTGCCTTTTAAAATCTAATGAATCACGCCGCTGGCTATTTAACCCTAAAAGAGGAAAGAAGGAAAAGTTATCAACTCAAAATTTAAAACAATTTTTTTTTCTTTAAAAGTCAAAGAGCAAAAATGTTACTAACCAGAACCAATTGCACCTGGTGCTGAACCACCTAAATTGGCAGTAGGTCCACTAAAATTATTTTGTTGTTGAGCTGTCAATCCAAGATTGGCACTAATAGGAGTGAACAGACTGGATGTTACTTGGGTATAACCAGGTAATGTACTTGAGGGTGTGTAACCTTAAATGAGAAAAATTAAATTTAGTAAAACTCAGAAATAATATTTACAGAAGTTTAATTGTATTTCTTCCAAACTATAAAAGAAATTTAATTTATTAGATGACTTCTTTAAAAAAATCATTTAAGTCTATAATGACAGAAACTATCCAGAAGCTAAAGAAACTGAAAAAAATTTTTTAAATTGCAGCAACTAAAAAT
Organism: Ascarosepion bandense; assembly: GCA_037127315.1. NCBI lineage: Eukaryota > Metazoa > Mollusca > Cephalopoda > Sepiida > Sepiidae > Ascarosepion > Ascarosepion bandense. The sequence continues at coordinate 658,359 of JBBBDQ010001284.1, read as the reverse complement.
AATTGACAGGTATCTAAGGCAAAAAAGGCACTGAAAAGATGTTATTCTCATGAAAAAAATTTTTTATTTACTAGTATTTTAGTCTATAAGCACAAAAGTTTTTATATTCTCTATAATGAAATCTAGCAGTTCATTACAATCAAGAAATGTCAATTTAGTTGACAAATGCAGCTAATATAAATTCAGAATCATTAGCAATTTTTCCTTTGTTGGTAATCAAAACTTTCATTTTAATAAAAGACCTTATCACAAAATAACATTTTCCACAATTTCTTCCAATTTTTCTAATTTTATTCCTAAGTTATTTCTGAGTAAATGTCAGCTGCTTTTCAAATAGAACGTTCTTCAAACAACAGCAGTATCAAAATAATAAATTTTAAAAATATAAAATCTAATACAAACCACCACCAAGAGTATTGTTCTGTTGAGGTGTGGCACTGTTACTTGAATTGTTACTTGAGTAGATAACAGGAGGTGTCTGTGCTTGCTGAGCCTGGGTTGTTAATAGGCGCAAAGGATTGTTTCCAATAGAATTCGCATTACCTAAACGCAAACAATATTTAATATACTTTTCTTTATTATATAAATGCAGGAAAAAAATGGTTATAGACAAAAATGATAACAGGTTTTCTTTAAAACATTACATAAAGTTCTTTAATGCTATTTTTTTTTTTGTTTAAAACCTATTAAGGCAAAATTTAAAATAAAACAGTTTAAAATTTGATTTAATTTAAAAAAGATAAATACTATTAAACCAAAATTAAATTCTTATGTATTAAAATAAAAGTCTTTCTCACCTTGCTGATTACCAGTGTTAACCAGAACTGGAGCAGGGGAAACTAGCCTAACAGGAGTACCAATACCACGTGGATTACCCATTACCAACTGACCATTTTGGTCATAATAGGCAGTAGCCAAAAACTGATAACCTGCAGCATCTAAAAAAGTTAAAATTTCAATTGTATTAAAGTCATTTTCATCATTTGTACACAAGAGTTCATTCTTCATAGACCAGATGTCTCAAATTTTCAACATTTACAGCAAAGCAAACAAATTGCAGATGTCAAAAGTAAATTTTCCCTCCACTAGTCTAAAATATGCAAAATTACCTTTAAAATATAGTCAACAAGTTTTTCAGCACCACAAATTTCTTTATATCCACAAGTAATGAAATAGTTTTATAATTAAATAACCATGACAAGACTACATAAAACTGAAATTCAAACTTTCACATCAATAAGGGTACTGTTTATAGTAATAATGTAAATGTTTGAATAAAGTCTTAATTTCTTAAAAATTACTGTTTCAAATGGAAAGAAAATAAAACAAAGTTAGATTTATACTTTAAAAAGGTCCCAAGGAGATGTATATTTCTTAAAATAATTAAGCTTTTGTGAAATGGTAATAATGTACATTTAGCTTAAAAGTAGTTTCCCAGATTTAAAACATATTTTATGATTTAGTATCAGAAAAGCGTTTCAATATCCTACTTAGCCACATGATTTATTTGCTAACTTTCCTGTATTTATCAGCATATAACAATTTTAATAAATAGTTGTTCATATTGCTATTTTAGTCTAGCATCTTATTTCATTAACTGATTATTCAAACAGGAAATGAAATGAGAAAAAAAACTCACTTGGTGTTTGCAGAGCTTGGGCCTGAAGTGCAGAAGCTGGAATATTTTCATTTTGTTGCTGAGGAGTAACTGGGCGACCTGACTGACCACGCAAAAGCTGCTGCTGTTGAGTTAATGCTGCAGCAGATTGTGGAGCTCCAGGGTGGGGTTGCTGCCCCTGCTGTTGTATTAAATTGGCTGGATATAGCCCCCATGGAGTTTGTAAACTGTAATACTGGGGATGTATCACAGGACCTACAAATTTTAAATATTGGAAATTATAACACAAAACTAAAAGTGTACAATAGCAGCCTATATTAGCATAAAAGTAAATTCCCAATTTTACAGATTCAAAGAAAAAAACTGCAATATATATTCTTCAAAACTTGTTCTTCACTATGGTACATTTTCAGAAAAAGCAAAAGCCTATCGTACAAAAAAAAAAAAAAAAAAAAAAATGCCTATCGTCTATCGTAAAAACGGAAAGGCAAATGCCTATCGTCTATCGTAAAAGCAACGGAAAGGCTATCGTCTATCGTAAAAGCAACGGAAAGGCAAATGCCTATCGTCTATCGTAAAAAGCAACGGAAAGGCAAATGCCTATCGTCTATCGTAAAAGCAACGGAAAGCCAAATGCCTATCGTCTATCGTAAAAGCAACGGAAAGGCAAATGCCTGTCGTCTATCGTAAAAGCAACGGAAAGGCAAATGCCTATCGTCTATCGTAAAAGCAACGGAAAGGCAAATGCCTATCGTCTATCGTAAAAGCAACGGAAAGGCAAATGCCTATCGTCTATCGTAAAAGCAACGGAAAGGCAAATGCCTATCGTCTATCGTAAAAGCAACGGAAAGGCAAATGCCTATCGTCTATCGTAAAAGCAACGGAAAGGCAAATGCCTATCGTCTATCGTAAGCAACGGAAAGGCAAATGCCTATCGTCTATCGTAAAGCAACGGAAAGGCAAATGCCTATCGTCTATCGTAAAAGCAACGGAAAGGCAAATCCTATCGTCTATCGTAAAGCAACGGAAAGGCAAATGCCTATCGTCTATCGTAAAAGCAACGGAAAGGCAAATGCCTATCGTCTATCGTAAAAGCAACGGAAAGGCAAATGCCTATCGTCTATCGTAAAAGCAACGGAAAGGCAAATGCCTATCGTCTATCGTAAAAGCAACGGAAAGGCAAATGCCTATCGTCTATCGTAAAAGCAACGGAAAGGCAAATGCCTATCGTCTATCGTAAAAGCAACGGAAAGGCAAATGCCTATCGTCTATCGTAAAAGCAACGGAAAGGCAAATGCCTATCGTCTATCGTAAAAGCAACGGAAAGGCAAATGCCTATCGTCTATCGTAAAAGCAACGGAAAGGCAAATGCCTATCGTCTATCGTAAAAGCTCATGAAAGGCAAATGCCTATCGTCTATCGTAAAAGCAACGGAAAGGCAAATGCCTATAATCTATCGTAAAAGCAACGGAAAGGCAAATGCCTATCGTCTATCGTAAAAGCAACGGAAAGGCAAATGCCCACTATCGTCTATCGTAAAAGCAACGGGAAAGACAAATGCCTATCGTCTATCGTAAAAGCAACGGAAAGGCAAATGCCCATCGTCTATCGTAAAAGCAACGGAAAGGCAAATGCCTATCGTCTATCGTAAAAGCAACGGAAAGGCAAAATGCCTATCGTCTATCGTAAAGCAACGGAAAGGCAAATGCCTATCGTCTATCGTAAGCAACGGAAAGGCAAATGCCTATCGTCTATCGTAAAAAGCAACGGAAAGGCAAATGCCTATCGTCTATCGTAAAAGCAACGGAAAGGCAAATGCCTATCGTCTATCGTAGAAGCAACGGAAAGGCAAGTGCCTATCGTCTATCGTAAAAGCAACGGAAAGGCAAATGCCTATCGTCTATCGTAAAAGCAACGGAAAGGCAAATGCCTATCGTCTATCGTAAAAGCAACGGAAAGGCAAATGCCTATCGTCTATCGTAAAAACAACGGAAAGGCAAATGCCTATCGTCTATCGTAAAAGCAACGGAAAGGCAAATGCCTATCGTCTATCGTAAAAGCAACGGAAAGGCAAATGCCTATCGTCTATCGTAAAAGCAACGGAAAGGCAAATGCCCCTGGAGTCTATCGTAAAAGCAACGGAAAGGCAAATGCCTATCGTCTATCGTAAAAGCAACGGAAAGGCAAATGCCTATCGTCTATCGTAAAAGCAACGGAAAGGCAAATGCCTATCGTCTATCGTAAAAGCAACGGAAAGGCAAATGCCTATCGTCTATCGTAAAAGCAACGGGAAGGCAAATGCCTATCGTCTATCGTAAAAGCAACGGAAAGGCAAATGCCTATCGTCTATCGTAAAAGCAACGGAAAGGCAAATGCCTATCGTCTATCGTAAAAACAACGGAAAGGCAAATGCCTATCGTAAAAGCAACGGAAAGGCAAATGCCTATCGTAAAAGCAACGGAAAGGCAAATGCCTATCGTAAAAGCAACGGAAAGGCAAATGCCTATCGTAAAAGCAACGGAAAGGCAAATGCCCATTAAAAGCAACGGAAAGGCAAATGCCTATCGTAAAAGCAACGGAAAGGCAAATGCCTATCGTAAAAGCAACGGAAAGGCAAATGCCTATCGTAAAAGCAACGGAAAGGCAAATGCCTATCGTAAAAGCAACGGAAAGGCAAATGCCTATCGTCTATCATAAAAGCAACGGAAAGGCAAATGCCTATCGTCTATCGTAAAAGCAACGGTAAGGCAAATGCCTATCGTAAAAACAACAGAAATGCAAATGCCTATCGTAAAAACAAGAAAAGCAAATGCCTACAAAGGACGTTTTATGGCATAAAGTTAGGAAATGCTCTTAGAAGAAACCACATACTTTTCAATGATATTCTTAAACTGCAGTATTTATTTTGGTAAGGCCAACATAAGCACTAGAGACATCCTCACATACTACAATCTCTGAATTTAACCAATTCCTTACCCACAATCATTTAGGAAACAATCTTACCTTTACACTAACATACTGCTTGTCATCTGAGCAAACAATTTTCATAGCTGAGGAACATTTCCAATTCTCATTAGTTTTGTGCTTGCTTGCTAGGCTATCTTTTTCATATAAACAGGAGAGATTATGTAAAAAAATTAAACTATGAAGAATCTTTGAATCGGCCAAGATAATTTTATGTGACTACTGTTTTAAATAACAACCCAATAATTGAAATTGCAAATTCAAATGACAATTTTGTATGCTGCACATCTTCAGTTAATTATTATTTGTTCTACCAGAATATCAACCTCTGTAAGTCATTTCATGCTGAAATTGGATTTTTTTTTTAATTTCAGGAATGTTTCAAAACGTTTCAAGTGGTTGCGAGTTCGTTTTTTTTTAACAATTTTTTTCAAAATATTACTTCGCGAGTATTTCAAAATGTAAGTTGTATGGTTCAAAGTCAAAGTTCTATTTTCTATAGAAGCTGGAAGTATATTATTTTCTTCAGATATTCTGTTATTTGGGTAGTACATATATATATATATTTTTTTTTTTTAGAGACTTAAGATTTTGTGCATCTTGCATTCTATCAAGATATGCTTGACAGTGAGAAATTGGTTACACTGAGTACACCGAAGTATAGTTTCTACCTTTATGTGTAGAAATGTCAGGTGAGTATGTCCAATTCTTATTCTGTTGAGCACTGTCTTGTCTACAGTCAGTTAATTGCTCTATATTTTCCTTATCAGCTGATATTAATATAGTTTGTTTGAGAACATGTCCTAAATTGCTTGCCATTTTCTATTGATGTTTTGTGTCATTTTGTGTAATTTTGTTTTTGTAATCTGTATATGAGAGTTTGAGGTTGGTCATTTTCATTTTTGTTGCCTCTTGCCAGTGTGGCAGCTTCTGGATTTCCCTTTATGCCTAGGAATCCAAACCAATGGTTTGTGCTAATGACAAGTTTCTAGGGTGTTTTTGCATATGCACATCTTTGAAGTAAGCAGATACAAATGTACCACTGTGTAGAACAATCTTATGTTTGATTTTTTTTTTTTAAGATTAAATCTGTAAAGTTGAAAAATTATTTTTAAACTTTCATTCTCTAATATTAGACATTACTGTAGTTAGTATTTTAAATTAGTAAAAATCAAGTTGATGATTTGATATAAATTACAAAAAAAAAAAATCTTTCTAAGAGAAAAATCTACAAAATTACAAATTATATATTCATAATATTGTTTATAAGCAGTACTTAAAACATCAAAACATTAATCTCAATCAGTTTTAAATCTAAAAGAGAAAATGCTTAGAATTATGCATTCAGTTTTTGTGATCATAAATATCAGAAATATGACATGCAGCAGAAAAGAAAGCATTAAACGAAATAAAATCAAGACACTGAATAATCAAGCACAACTTGGGAAAAAATCCTTTTAAAGTTCTGAAATTAGTTAAAAAAATAAAAATACAGTTCAAACTTTAAAATATCGCCAACTGCTTTACACATTTTCTTTTAAAATACTTTTCTCACCAGTTAGAAGTCTTACTAATTAGTCTAATAAACATGAATTAAACAATTACAAATCTTTCCCACATTTGTTAATTTTTAAATTCCTAAGGATTAAGAAGAGTTACATTTCTAGTATAAATAAAACACTAAGGAAAATAAAATGTACTACAAAATCATTTCCACATGGATATACCTTGGAGGCTGAAGTGCTGGTGTTCAACACCAGAGCTTTCTCTGTGGGCAGCATATGTGCCTTCAGTGGCTGAAATCATACCAAGATACCAAGAAAAGGTAGAGTAACACTCAGTGAAAACATTAACAAAATAAATATACAAGTCTTCAGCCAAAAGACTGACATATTCCAACAGATTCTACTAAAACAAAATATTGCACCTCTCAAGTTAAAATATACAACACACTTAACATCAATAAGACTTAATTTGATTGGCAGCAAAACCTGTAAAACTCAAGTAATCCTTAACCATATACACAAAAGAATAAAATCTTAAATACAACATAAAAAGCTATTAGAAAATATAGATGCACAAAACAATTATCAAAGGGTTGAAAAGATTAAAACATTTTTAAAAAGCTAAATTATCAAATGTCCTATTCTTAAAAAAAAAAAAAAAAAAAAAAAAAAAAATTCAATTATATAGAGCAACATGCTGCTCTAAATGACAACGTAATTCAAAATATTTCAGTAAAGAACACTAAAATTAAGAATGTGCATAAGGTAAATATATAAATGGAAAAGTGTTAGTTTTTCACATGCAAAACAAGACAAGGTTTATAGAAAATTCAGTGTGGTAATAGAAAGCAAAGCAAATAATTAGGAGCTAAATGTATTAGGAAAATTTTTCAATATTTTTCAGTTAATCAGATTTATTTCAATAGAGCCTATCACTTTACTAATTAAATGATTCCATCATTATTTACATGATGATCTTAGCTCAAATTGAATCTTCAAAAAGTGAATTTGTTTTTATGAAAGATTTTAACAAGCATGTACATGTGACAAGAGTATAATTTCTAAATAGAAATCAAAAGCAAATTGAGGTTGAAAAGAGAAAAATTCCACACAAGTATTTGGCCCACAAGAATTTAAATGTTTAAAAATATAAAGCCATGAAAGTAAATTATAGAAGCATGCTTATTTTGAATTATTCAAATTTTGATTTTAAAATCAATGTATCAGCCTCAAAAGAGCAGAACATTCTTAAAACCATTCAATTTATTTAAAAACTGATAAGTAAAATACACAATGACTATGCAACAAGTCTACATTTTATTAAATTTTCAATCATGTAATTTATTTGAAATAAAATGGGCCACTAATTTTTGAATACCATTCCTTAATTTAGCTGTGTTATGTGAACAAGAACCTATAGGCAGTTTTCACAATGATTGAGCAATTAAATCAGATAAATCCCTCCTAATTTTAGAATCATGATCACATTCAGTATGATTTTATAAAATCTTCATGCATTTGAATGTAATTTACTACATTACTTGTTGAACTATTAACTACTGTGAATAAATATATAAACTTGGCCCAATGCATACAAATAGCCTTAAAAAAAAAAAAAAAAAAAAAAAAAAGCTGTATTTTTTGTATGTCTGAAATGGAATTTAAAAATTTTAAATAAAAACAAATTTTCTTTGTTTATACACATTTAATGAGAAAACAATTTGCTCCAGAATTTTTTTTTACCAGTCTTATTGGATGCTTCATTTTTACTTTTACCATTAAATATTAAACCCAATAACTGATTAAAAGCAAATTACAAAGTGCTTTCAGGGAAAATATGCAATGAGACATTTACAAATTTGAATCAGATCAATTATAAAATAAATTCTTCCTAGTTTCTACTAACCTAGCTTGAATTGTTTTGTATCAGCCAATGCTTTATACATACCTTAGTGTGGGAACAGCAGTATCAAGATTAATAACGAAAAACTAAATGGTCTAACCTGCAATCTGAATCCCCATAGCAGCATAAGGATCCTGAGCTGCAGCGGCTGAACTGACTACGTAAGGGTTTGGAGATGTGATCGCAGCGGGAGGAGGAGTCAAGCCTACATAAAGAGGAGCACAGCACACACCATAAGCCATGCACATCAACATCATGCAATAAGGAACAATTAATATGTATGCTCCAACAAGACAGACCAACATGTGGCCAACAGAGCTACAACACTATACAAATATTACGTTACCAATCTAAATAGTAATTTTATCAAACAAACATGCAAAACGTTAAAATATATAAATAGAGTTAATGTTTTTATTAGAAGATAACATGAAAATATTAAAAGATAACATTTAATAAGTTATTAAAGTCAATATAATTACTGAAAATGGATTAACCTTTACTTTTAATAAAAAAAAAAAAATCCATAAACACTAACAACTTTCAATTTATCATTCACAGCAAACAAAATTATTTCAGAAGCCATTTTATTTTGGCAACTTTCAATAAACAATTTTTAATCCTTAAATGAGCAATTTGCATAAATGTCCAATGCTTTCATACTTATGCATAAATAAGATGCAATTATTTAAGTTAACACCCAAAATGTAAAGCGTAAGTTAAAAAAAAAAAAAAAAATCTGAACTCAAATTATAAATTTGAGTATCTTAAATTAGAATGCTGTAAAATGACTAAAATATAAAGAATTTGAAATGGTGAAAAAAACTTTGAATGCAAAAAGTTCTAACAGTAAGCAATTTTTGATTATAGTATTCAATCCATAAGAAAATTTTTAACCTTAAGTTTTACAAGAAAAAATAATGTACTAAGTAATTTTCTATATTAAGATAAAATTAAAAGAAAATTGAAAGTTTTACCAATAACTACAGAAAAGACTACCCTATTTCTCATACAAAGTTGAACAATGTAAAAGAAATAAAAGTAATTTTGCTAAGTAGTCGTACAAGAAAATGGGATGCAAGATGTATGTTGCACATTTTCGTTTACAGAGTGAAAAAAAAAAAAAAGTCATTAGATATATTTATTCAAGAATTTGGTACAAAGCGAATTTATTAGCATTTCTTACATTCAAGAGCTAACTGGATGTAATGGAAGTATACTTAAAAACAAAGCAATTACAGTTTTTTTTTTTTAAGGAGATTTATTACAAGTGGGTACACAATTCAGGTGATATCTATTTCACCAGATACTGAATACTTAAAAAAGAAGGTTTTAAATTTGCAATTTTACTTTTCTTGTTAGTACATGTTTAACCCAATCATATAATATAAAGCAATTAAATTTTTAAACTTTTCTATCAAAATGAACATGAATCCACAGAAGATACATGACATATTTAAAATGACAAGAATCTAACCATTTTCTCCTTATCAAGTATAATATACAGTGGTAACTTGACTTACAAGTGTCCCAACTAACAAGTTTCAAGATACAACCTATCTCTCAGCCAATTTTCTGCTTTGAGTTGAGAGCTAAAACTCAAGTTACAAGCCAGCTTCAGATACCAAACCACACCCTCTCAGCATCCAGTATCTCACTTGTTCATTTTATGTGGTTAGCTCACAGTGGAAGCATCAGTGGGGTGCTCAGTTATTTTGCAAAACTTCATTTTTTTAACTATGGCTCTGAAGAAAGTGAGTGCAAACAAAACAATGCTGAAAAGAAGTGATGAAGTACATCAAACTAAAAAAGAAATTATCAACAAAAAGATTTAAAATTTAAAAAAAAAAAAAAAAAAAAAAATCACAAATTGTGCAGTATCACAAAGATAGCACTTTGATCTGCACCATACTGAAGCAGAAGGAGTCGAAGGCTATAACACCAACCAAAAGCACTAAAATTTCTGAACAGTGGACATATATCCATGAAAATATAAAGATGCTGATGGTGTGGTCGGTAGAGAAGCAGCTCGCAGATTATACAGCGACAAAGTCTATAATCTGCAAGAAGGCACAAGCTATCTATGCTGATTTGATGCAGACACCCATGCATTTCGGATAAGCCTTTTAAAACCAGTCAATGCTGGTTCAAGAATTTTAAAAAGAGGACCAGCATTTATTGTTGTCAGGTATGGTGAGGCAGCAAGTGCTGATGTGAAGGCAGCTGAGAATTATCTCAAAACTTTTGTCGGGATTATAGCAGCCAAAATATGCATCCTCCGGCAAGACTTCAACTGTGACAAGACATTGGGGGGGGGGATGCAAGAGAGGACTTAAATAACAGCAGAGGAAAAGAGGATACCAAGTCACAAGCTTCTGAAGGATAGATTAACCCTCACACTGTGCTAATGCAAGCAGTGACTGAGATTAAACCGCTGCATGTTTACCATTTCAGTCATAGTCTAAGAGAAAAGCTGCAGGTTATGTGGTGGACAAAATCCAAGGGTGTTGGTCACCATGTAGTCCTTTGTGGAGTGGGTGAATTTGGTCTTTGGTCCAAGCATTAAAGAAACATCTCCAGGAAAATAACCTACCCCTGCCAACCCTTTAAGTCCTGGACAATGCCCCTGCTCACCCACCTAACATCAAAGACGACATCCTCAAAAAGAGCAAGTTTATAAAGGTTCTTTACTTTCCACTCACGGATGTGCATTTGCAGTGGATATTGGCTTGGAACAAGAAATCAGAGAGCCAAGTTCAAATTACAGTTGAATCCATTGCATTCACTTACAAGCAAATACCCTTGAGAAAGGTATTAATCCATCTCTTCCCTCTAGTTATGGGTTAAATAACAGGATAGATTGGGTTCTATAGCCTTGGCTGGCAACCAGTCTACTGCAAAAAGTAATTGCAACCTACTGGGTGAAAATCTTCTGCCTAGTTAGTCATGTCTCTTTTGAGACCTGATCGCCCAAGTATGGCACACAACTGACTAAACTTCCACCCAACACCAACCCTATCCTGCAGCCCAAGGACCAGCAGGTGACTAATTTCAAGAAGCCTTTCACTAAGCACTCATTCTACCACTGCTTTGAAGTGACAGAGAGCACAAACCTCACCCTTTGAGAGTTCTGAAAGGACCACTATAATATGATATGAGCCAGAATAATCAATATGGCCTGACAGAGTGTTACAAAGAGGAACTTAACCTCTGCATAGAAGCTGTGAACTGAACAGGTCTGAAACAGACTTTGAAAGACTTGAACATGAAGTGGCAGGGGTGGAGATCATATTCCTCAGCAAGTCTATGGATGAAGGTGACATTAACAAGCTCATCAAGGAGCATTCCAAGAAACAAAGGGGCTATAAACACAGCAGCACATGGAGGTTTTGCAGGAAATAAGTGACATGGAGGTTATCTCTATAAGTGAGATAAAAGGAAATGTTGGCAATGTGAAAAAAAACTAGCAGACTTTATTCAAAACAAACACCCATAAAAAGTTGTAAATGGACATGTGACAGCACTATTTAGCGATACTTGCCTAACTCATTTCAGAAACATTTTGATAGAGAGGATAAAACAGACCTCATTGAACAGGTTTTTAAACAAAAACCCACTGCAGATTAAAGTGGTGGTGGGGGAGAATCAGCAAATAAGATTCAGTTAAGTTCAGCCTTTTTCCTCCCCTTCCATAGTCATTTAATCTCAAAGGTAAATGTTATACTTAAAAACCAATTTATTGCAGTACATTCTATTGTTATTTTTATACAATATTCATTATGCATAAGTATATTTTTCTTATTTAAAAACATGTAAGAAAAAAAAAAACAACTTGTCTGGCATTTCAATGGGGAAAATTGATTTGACATGTGTAACTTGAGTCACAAGTTGTCAGACCGAATTAAAATCATAAGTCAAGATACCACTGTATTTTATTTAACTTTTTTTTTTAATGCAAAACAACCACATTAGACATTTTCATTAGGGAAAATGAAGCCATTTTTCTTGCACATTAACTTAATATTTTTAAAAAAATGTCCTTGTCAAATTCCATAAAATTTTAAATTATGTTAATAGATAAAATGATTCACAAATTTGAAATTTAAAAACTTATACAAACTTTTGAATTTATATATAGTGCTAACAAATTCCCCCACCAATATCTAACCTTGTGCATTGCATACTGCAAGCTAAACTAAAACCAATTCAACAGTATAGTAAGACTAATCTTCACTCAGTACTCAGCTGTCCTTGTGCAAAGTTTTCAGTTCTTTATATTATATACATACAATTCTTAATCCCAAAAGTTTTCATAACTATTCTGAGACAAAGTTTAGAAAAATTGAATATGAAACATTTCCTTATTTACATTGACTATTGTCCTCATCCTTGTTTTAGCTGCATGTAATTATATAAATAATGAAACTCCTGATGCCAGAAATTAGTGAAGCATTTACTATTTCACAAATATATAGCAAGTTGTGAGTAAAAGGTGAACTTCAATGTTTACATAATACTACAGAAAATGGTAAGAACTGAGAAATTAACTTTATGGTAATCAAAATTAAAAAATTACAGAAGTGTGTTAAAAATTTTGTTTATTTCATAATTTTTCTTTTTCAAATTCCATAAGTTTTCAGTGACTAAAGATATATTGACTATTTTAATATTTTTACAATAAATCAACAATGGGAGATACAAAAAATTACTAATAGTAAAATTATGTAAAGATTTTTTTTTTTTTAAAATGAAGTTTATTATAGCCAACTTTTTATTTCTGATGTTTCTTAAGATGAAAATAATTTTTTCCCAAGGCAAAAAAAAAACAAAAAAACAAAAACAAACCTCAAAATACAATCTGACCAAAGATTTTGCTAAGCACACATTTTAGACTACATAGATGAGGATTCCAGCAAGTTAGGTTGTACATTACCAGGAAGACCTGGTATTGTATTATACTGAAGCAGCATGAACAGTCTGCTACCCATATAAATGATGCTCTATTAGACCAAGTCTAATATGCAAGTCTTAAATCCATACTCAGAATTTTCCTAGCACACATGCCCACAATCTTTTTTCTTATTCCAATTATCATTTACCTTAAATGTAGAACAGTGATTTACTAGAAATTGTTGGCTTCCTGAAATTTGCACAACCATTTGTTTCAAAAGAACTGGTAGCTACTGACTGGGATTCTATAGCAGTAGTCAATCATAATATGCCTCTTGCTAAAAATCCTAATATCATTAGAACACCCAGACTTATATGAAAGATGCAGAAAATTTTCAATGAGAATCCCAGAAAGTTAATACCACTGCTAAACAGTTCAAAATTCAATGCACTACTGAAAGAATTATTCAAGAGGTACTTCAATAAAAGTTAATTCAAGTTAAAGACAAGATAATCATCTGATCTACACAAAGCATTTGTTGAGCAAATTGAAACATCATAAACATGGAATGCTTTGGTCTTTGATGAATAAAACAGATCACAACCAAAATATCAACCAAAGGAATGACAGATGGTTATGCAGAGATCCTAAGAACATTCCAACAGTCATGCACACAGTTTCCAGCAACTGTGATGATTCTGGGAGTAGCAAACAATGAGGGAGATGTTGTGCTTCCACAATCTTCTTAGGACTTCATTGTCAATGCTGCTGAGAGGTGTGTGATGCCTTGGATAAAGAGTATGAGCAAAAGAAGACTACACCTATCAACAAAACTATGCATCATCTAATGTCCATAACTAGCCAAGAATGGACAAATTTCAATGATGTAATCATCCCCCAGCACCCTGAACATTAGCTCCTTATACCCCAGACCTGAATTTGGTTAACTACTACATTTCAGGCATAGTCCAGAGAGAGGTCAATGTTCCATAACACTATAAAATTTCTGAAATCCATCATAATTAGAACAATGTCCAAAATAAAGATCATCTGATTAAGGCATGTCACTATTTCAGACCTCATTAAAACAGTCATTGATTTTAACAGCAGATTCATTAAGTAGATTTGTCAAGGTAAGCCATGCCAATTTTCTCTTAAAGCTCTTCTTCCATAACATATCTTTTACTAAATTCATTCAAATGCTCTAAAAGAACTGAGCAAATACATATATAGTCATCCAGACATTATGTGTGTGTGTGTGTGTGTGTATATATATATAATTTGGAACTGTAAAAAAAAAAAAAAAAAAAAAAAAAAATCACACTTAAAGAAAGTTGCAAAATAATGTCTAGAATTACAAGAAATATTTTTCTTCAAAACTTGGTATTTATTTTAGCAATTTAAAGACGAAATAAATTGGGATTTTTATTGCGATATAGGTGTCACTGGAACAAAAAGAAAAATACAACACGCTTAATAGATATTTTTAAGTTTAGCATTAATTTTTTTTTTTTTAGAAATTAAATGAAAATATCAAAATTAAAAAGGAATAAAAATACTATAATATTTAGTTTAATATACAAATAAATATTGACGTATACCGTTTTATTTCTTGGAATTTTCTAGGGTATTCACCTGTTCAAATTACCTTTTTCTAAACAATCGTATTTTTACTTTGTTTACGCTTTTAATTATCACTAATATCTCTTGAATTTTTCATTAAAATAAGACAATTAAAAAAAAAAAATACAAGAGATATATTTTTAAAGTTAATATTTATTTATTAAAAAGCCTGTTTACGAGCTAATCTCGGAACTAACTCTACTTTAAGGTAAGTAAACATTACTTTTAATTTAACGTATTTATTTCAAATTTTATCAAATTTATTTTAAAAATATTTGTGGGATTTTATTTCTGATAGTACATATATTTTTCCATGTATTTCAGGATCATGAATACCTAAAGGATCAGAGGATCAAAATAGGGCCTAAGGGCACTTTCCAGCTTGGACCTGTTGATAAAAGTGCTATAAAAGAAAGTAAAAGGGAAAGAGAGAGGTTAAGAAAAAATTTAGATTCATCATTAACAGCTTCAATATCAAATGTCCAGGCTAACGTTTCTTCCCCCTCCTACTCATCTTCTCCAAGTGAAAAACCAGAAGAATATTTGCAGCCAAGGAGTCATCCAAAAGGGCCTTTTTATTAAATTTCCAAGATATGCTCTCAAGTTAGTCAGGAGGCTATATCTTCTAATTTGGAGCCAGCCTTGCCAATGCCTTGCTCTTGGATTTGAAGGCTATGGGCATTCCTATACCAAATATTAACATGAAAGATATTATAGATAAATGCACAGTTGATAGGGCAAAGTATAAAATGAAAACAACTGCCCAACAAAAACATGATGAAAGTGTGGAAAATCTTACATGTATAAGGAATTGATGGGAGAACAGATAAGGACACATTGCTGTATAAGGAAATTGTGGAGGAAAATGGACAGAAAACTAAGGAAAAAAAAAAAAAAAACACGAAGGAACCAGAACACGATTTAACTTTTACAAAGGGGACACCACATGAAAGTCAATATCTGATACATAGAGTTCTCCCTAACAGGTGTTGTTCATGCAGAGCAAGTAGTGGAGGTTTTGCATGAATTCAACAATGAGAACACTATCAAGGCTATCCTTGTTGACAACACTAATGCCAACGCGGGCTGTGAAGGTGGAATGGTTGCAATTTTAGAAAAGAAAAAAAAAATCTTCACACAATCGGTTGCTCTTTGCACCATAATGAACTACCTTTCAGAGCTCTTTTCAAAAACATAGATGGTTACACAAAAGACCTACAGCATTCAGTGGTCTTCTGGGGAAATTATGTTCAAATGATTGCCATAATTTACCCCAAATATCATTTTCCACTATTAGCAGTCCTCTGGATTCAATTTTGAAAATTGATGAAATACATGATCTTAGTTGTGACCAAAGACTCCTGTATGAATACACAGTGGGTATTTCTAGAGGTAAGGTTGACTCTAGATATGCCTCATGGAAAATTGCTCCTTTAAACCATGGAAAGATGGTTAAATTTGGCCAACAGGCTTATGTGTTTATGGCACATGCTCACAACAAAACTCCAGTTTAATAAATTTTATTGTAAATGTGTATGCCACTTGTTGGTTTGAAATTAAGAGAAATAAGTTCCACAATCAGCAAGTGCACATTTTTAATATGATCCAGAAAATTCATTTTGTTTACTGCCTGAAAACCTATATTCCATGGTCAAATCTGATGAAGTTGAAGTTAGAGAAGAAGCTTTAAAAAGAATTTTGGCCATTAGGTTAAGTAAATATTTATTTATATATATCAATGACTCATTTATTGCAATTTATAGAATCATTTTAAAGATTTTATCTAATTTCACCATAATTATTGAAGTAGTAGAGATTTGAATTTTTCTTAAATGAATCAATAAATTTTTATATTCTTTCAAGAGTGGGAAGTCAATCAAGAAAAGGTTAAACAGAATACCAACCATTAATTTTAATTTTACTGAACACAATTGATAGATTTATCATTAAGTGGCATTTTTTTTTATGATGAAAGATTTTTCTGAATCTGAATTTTAGAAATCATTGTTAGATGGAACCAAGCTTGACTTACCAGATTTGCCCTCACATTCCCAACCTATATATTGTTTTGAAGCAAGGCATCAACATATTACAGCCAAAGTTTCGAGTCAGAAATTGAGACCAGCATTTTTGTCTAAGGGCTCTTATATGGAGAAATTTGACTATATATTTAGCTCTATTAAAATAGTGTGTGTTTTTTTTCTTATTTGTTTGTTTGTTATATTTTCACTTATAACAGAAAAAAAAAAATCATTAAAAGGTATTCAAATATCACTGCTTAATTTATAACGTTAAAAGGCAGTTTTTTTTAAAGCAGATACTGAAAATGGGGATGGGGGGGGCAGATTTGCAATTTGAAGATTACTCATTATTTCTTTAATATTTTTATAAAATAAAATGACATTCCCTGATTTAAATACTAAATTTGGTTTTCTCACTAATATTCAAGCCAAATTTTGCAAAAACGAGGAATTTCAGTATATTTTTGTCTGCGATCTTTGATGCCAAACACCCAAAAAAACCATTAAGTATTTGATCTAAAATTTTGTATCAGTACTTAATAGGTCCATACACATCTTTCAGTAAGTGAGATCTTTTAATATTTTAAGAAAAGTGAAAAATCAACCAACTATATATATATATATATATATATATATATATATATATAGACAACACTTGAATTTGTGTCATGGAATTCATTCATGATAGTTATACAGAAGTTTTAGAGTTGCAAACTATGAAAGAAACCAAATAATTTTTTGAAGAGCACTTTTAATTTTGTTTTTATAATTGATCTGGGTGATAAGAATAATAAGCATGGTGATATGTTTTAAAGATATCCAAGATGTAATTAACGTCAACTCTGGTTCAGCCCAAACATGATGGCTTCCTATAACAGAAGACTAGCAAGGAACTGGAGAGAAAGTGTCAAACGTTTCTGAAAATATTAGAAATAAAATATTTAATATTTGGTTATTTCCCTACTGTCATCTATGTGCATATCTCAAGAACCTGACAAATGAAGACATTCCTGAAGAGATTCAGAATCAGTGTTAATTTTAGTTAAGTATAGTATCATTTGTATAGGCTGCAAACAAGATGTAAATGGATATAAACTAAAAAAAAAAAATTTATGCCAGTAATTTAACTTAATTATTATCAATCGTATGCTCAATAACAACTATGCCCAGACTTCAAATTTACAGAAGCAAAGTTACTAATAATTAAAATAAAGCATGCAAAACTGAAGTCTGTGTACCTTTTTCACACACACACTTCAGATTTAAAATAGCTCGTTTATTATTAGTGAAAACAGGCACACATTAACAGCAGAGTGAAAGAGGAAGGAGACTTCATCTAAGTTACTAAAGACAAAATTTAAGTGAATAATTTTCTCAACTGCATCTTATTCTGCTAAACAAAAGCTGTTGTATAACAATTACTTTCAGAGTTAAATAGCAAGTATATTTGCTTCTATGAACATGCCAAATTCATAAAAGAATGGGAATTTCATCAATAACATCTATTTTGATATCTAAAATAGATAAGCTCTTGGTAAGATTCTTTACTCCTGGTTTGCACTTTCTACTTATTAAACTGAGATAAATAATTATAATAAAGGGAGGTTAAAAAAATAACATTTATGCCTTTTTCTCTTTAAACAAAAGAAAATGAATTCCATAAAGCTTATTCTTTTAAAGAAAGTAAAATTAGCTAACATCCAATACATTTTTACATAAAAAAATTCCAAATATAAATCAGCATTAGTAATTTTTTCAAAGATCTTTGGAAAAATATTTTGAAAGCAAACTTAGTCAAAAAGAAAAAAACTTTTGAAAAACTCATGTGAAATAAAAACTTCAAAATTTCCATTTTAATGAACCTGAAATTTAAAGAGGTTAGTAAACTGAAAAATAACTAGTCTAAATTAGTTAAATGGTGGCTAATAAAGTAATAAATCCAGAAAAAGTCCAAAATATCTATTTAAACATGCAGAAAGAGAGAGAGAGAAGAAAAAAAAAAAAAGCAATGATAATGACAAGCAAGCGAGATACCAACTACAACCACAAGTGGCATTCATGCGATAATGCATTTAAAAAAAAAAAAAAAAAAAATCAATAGTATTTTCAGAGAATAAGTACTACAATGTACCGTACCAGTTCAATGTAATAGCGAGTAATTTTGAAACTATTAAACCAATATCCACAGCTACAAAAAGGTAAGTTTAAATTTAACAGATGTAAATAAATATTCTGAACTAGCAATTTTTTTCTTTTTTTAATATCTAGTTAATTACCAAAACTTACAAGGATAAAAACTAATAGAATTATACTTAAGTGGAAAATTAATCATTGCAAAAAGTATCCATAAAATACAAAAACCTATGACTGCAATTATTTTCTTTCACCTGTCACCTAATGGTTAATCAAAATCAATTTATATTCGAATCTCAATTTTTAAACAAAGCTGTATTTATTTTCATAACTCATTAAATACAATTTTATGGCTTAAATGTAATGTTTCAATAAATTACAATATACTTAAGTTATAATTTCTCAGATTAATACAATGTTTTATGAATATGAGTTTATAAAACTATTTAACAGCTTACTTACCTAATTGTTGCTGCTGAGCAGCCAAAGCATACTGCTGCTGGGTAAGAACTGCAATTGGCTGCTGCTGTCTCTGAAGCAGCTAAAATTTAAACAATTCCAAAATAAATATTTTTTTTAAATTAATGCCGTTTAAACTTTACCACATAATTTGAAAATATTAAGTTTAATATCAGTTCAGGTAATTTTTAATGAATAAGATTTAAAATGTAACTTCAAATAAATCAGCCATTATGTTAAATTAACTACCTTAACATCAGTCAAAAAGTATGTAAAATTAATCTGTGTAAGATATAGAAAATTTTGTAAATGACAACAATAACATGACTAAGTTGGTACTATTGACTCAACAATATAACAAGCACAGTATCAAAAGTTATTGAAACAAGAGCTGACATTGTCAATTTAACATATTTCACAATAAGAGGACATGTCAACAAAATACAAATAGTATCAAGTTAACCATGAGAATGATATAACAAGATTTGTAAACTAAATATCAAATTATATAATAGTTAAAAACATTCAGGAAAAAAAAAAAAAAAAAAAAATGAATCATGTACTTACCTGGGTATAGTCCATGTTGAAATTAGGACTATCCATTGATGGCATTAAATGATTTGGATAATCAAAGTGTACAGGATCAATTGCAACAGGTTCAAAAGTATTTGGATCAATTTGAAATCCTTGCTGAGTTAGTGACTGTTGAGCTTCAAGAAAATCTGGCTCAGTTTTTATCAGCTTTTGACCATCAACTAAGATAGTGGGTTGGTTTACTTTTGTATCTTCTGTTGGAGAATTTTGGCGGCTTCCACTAATAAACCAATAATTGGGAAGAAAATATAGAAAATTACAGAAATATTTGAATTCTTTCAAAATAAAAATTTATGATATAAGCTCTTTTAATTTACAAATATTTAAATAATATGATATTAGGTTATTGAATAAAGCAGAAAATACAAACCGGTAACCATCATCTTCATCCAGACCATTCTGAAGAATTCCATTAGCTTGTAATGTGTCTTTATTCTCAATATCATTACGGTCCCCTTCACCACCTTCAAATGGAGATGGAGTCTTACTTTTCTTTTCAGCATTTTCAATGGAAGAATCTGGAGCAACCTAAGAAAAAAGAAAGCGACTAAGAAAAAACTAAGCCCATTCATTTTGCCTCTATTCAATATTAACTGGACAGTGAAAAAAAATTACCAAGTAGTAACCTTAGAAAAATTAGATGTTTTCTATCCTTAAAAAAAAAAAAAAAAAAAAAAAAAAGTTTCAAAATATCTTAAAAGAGAAAGATTATGGTAAAGATAACTTATAGCATTCAACTTACATAGCTTTTTAATCGATTAAGCCGTGGATCCAAATCTTTCCCAGCAGTTGGTGAGCTACTTAATACATATTCAACCATGTTAACTCCAAGTGCATTGGTTTCTGAACGTGGTGACAATACACTGTTTACTTCATTATTAGGAAAGCTACCAGCTCTCCTTTGAACAACAGTAAGTGGTTGTGATACTGCATGATCTGAAGAACAAATTACATCACTATTACACTGTATAATCAATTATGATAAATACTATTTTTAAAATGAAAGACAACTTCTTAGACTCAAGTAATGTTACCAGCAAAGAAAAAAAAAAAAAATGTTCAGAAACATGGTATCATCCACCCTAAAAACCAAACATTAAAATACATCACAGTAGTTTCAAAACTGTTCTATTAAAAAAAGAAGTTAATTTTGAAGCAGTTAGGGCGATTAGAAGTTTTGAAAGTGCTTATTTTAAAATGGAAGTTAGTTAAAATTAGTTACCATTGATTAGAAGCAACTAGTCTTTAGCATTTGTTTTAATGGCATCAGTCAACAAATTAAAAAAGCATTAATAAAAGATTGATCTCTTTAAAGAAAAAAACAAATGGGCAATCTTGAATCTTCATGCCAGCACTCCCAAAAAAAGCTGTGTGAAAAAGGCAGTTTTTCCCTTGACACCAAAATATTAAACATTAGATTTATTTTCAAGAATAATTTTATATTTACATTCTAAAAGTGCAATCATATTAAAACTAATGAAATGCAATTATTTACCAGTTTATAAACATTTTACTAAATCTAAATATGTGAATCAACAATAAGGGAAATCCTTATTTAACACTTTATAAAGTTCAAATCAATTGACAATTAGCAAATGCTTTGTTAAACATTCCAATAAGCAATATAAATCTAAGTGTTTATTTCTGTCAATTCGAAAATAAAAATATAAAAATTCACTTTCATAGGTTTAGGCTTTATTCAAATTTTTCACAAAACATTACCAAGTGAAGGTAGTTAAAATAATAGAACTGTTTAAAAGAAAACCCATCCTTTTTGCAGGCATATATATATATATATACACATACATACAGAGAAAGAGAGAGACAGACACACACACAGAGACAGACACACACACAGAGACAGACACACACACACACACAGAGACAGACACACACACAGAGACAGACACACACACACAGAGACAGACACACACACACACAGAGACAGACACACACACACACAGAGACAGACACACACACACACACAGAGACAGACACACACACACAGAGACAGACACACACACACAGAGACAGACACACACAGAGACAGACACACACAGAGACAGACACACACACAGAGACAGACACACACAGAGACAGACACACACAGAGACAGACACACACACACAGAGACAGACACACACAGAGACAGACACACACAGAGACAGACACACACAGACAGACACACACACACAGAGACAGACACACACACAGAGACAGACAGAGAGACAGACAGACAGAGACACACACACAGAGACAGACAGAGACAGACAGACAGAGACACACACACACACAGAGAGACAGACACACACACAGAGACAGACACACACACAGAGACAGACACACACACAGAGACAGACACACACACAGAGACAGACACACACACAGAGACAGACACACACACAGAGACAGACACACACACAGACAGACACACACAGAGACAGACACACACACAGAGACAGACACACACACAAAGACAGACACACACACAGAGACAGACACACACACACAGAGACAGACACACACACAGAGACAGACACACACACACAGAGACAGACACACACACACAGAGACAGACACACACACACAGAGACAGACACACACACACACACAGAGAGACAGACACACACACACAGAGACAGACACACACACACAGAGACAGACACACACACACACAGAGACAGACACACACACACACAGAGACAGACACACACACACACACACAGAGACAGACACACACACACAGAGACAGACACACACACACACAGAGACAGACACACACACACACAGAGACAGACACACACACACACAGAGACAGACACACACAGAGACAGACACACACACACACAGAGACACACACACACACACACAGAGACAGACACACACACACACAGAGACACACACACACACACAGAGACACACACACACAGAGACAGACACACACACAGAGACAGACACACACACAGAGACAGACACACACACAGAGACAGACACACACAGAGACAGACACACACAGAGACAGACACACACAGAGACAGACACACACAGAGACAGACACACACAGAGACAGACACACACAGAGACAGACACACACAGAGACAGACACACACAGAGACAGACACACACAGAGACAGACACACACAGAGAGACAGACACACACAGAGACAGACACACACACAGACACACAGAGACAGACACACACACAGAGACAGACACACACAGAGACAGACACACACACAGAGACAGACACACACACACACAGAGACAGACACACACACACACAGAGACACACACACAGAGAGACAGACACACACACACAGAGACAGACACACACACAGAGAAAGACAGACACACACAGAGACAGACACACACAGAGACAGACACACACAGAGAGACAGACACACACACAGAGAGACAGACACACACACACAGAGAGACAGACACACACACACAGAGACAGAGACAGACACACACAGAGACACAGAGAGCGAGGAAAAAAAAAAAAAAAAGCCTCATTCAAGTAATGTTTCTTGTGACTAGTGTATGCGATTAAGCATTCATTTCTTAACACTTCATATCACAACAGAGCAATGTCATGAACATTCAGGTTAAGGTTTTCTTTTTCTTTTTTTAACTTACTGACCTGCTGTACTCCAGGTGTCATCACGAGGTGTCCAGGGACTGCTGGAAAATATACCTTTGTTTCCGTCAGTATTTTTGCTACCATCATCTTCAACATCCCATAGTTTTTTATGCGTATTCATCTATAATAAAGAACTTATTTCAAAATTTCAGGTTGACAAATTTAAGATAAAATAAATTAAGTCTACAGAAAAATGATTAGAAATTTATTTAAAAGTTACATTTTTTTTTATATTTGAAATCTAAGATGGATCAGAATTGTAAGAAGTACAAATTCTTCATTTAGAGACAATATTGCTGAGCAAACAATAAAACTTTCATTTCCAAATTGTAAAAGATTTTTTTATTACACTTTATTCAAATTGATGTTCTCATATTGGTCATTACTAGCAAATTTTTTAATTTTGTACCATATGGCTTTTTTCAGAAATTACAAAACAAATCTTATTCGACACTTCAGAAATTAGTTCTTATTCTACTGTCCATGTTACACGATATCTCAGTTAATTATTCCTTGTGATATTCATTGATTTCAATTTCTTCCCAGCCTAACCTAGTGCACAATGTTTTCATCCACGAAAGTTTGTTTTTTCTTAAGGGAACCCATATGAAGCTTATTTATATGCTTGCTTTATTAGATAAAGCATGTTATTTTATACTTTTCTTCCAGATTATGACTTAATGGAATCTTACCTTTGATAAGCTGTCTAAATGCTTTTGAACATTATCCTTATGTTACATGGATTACAATTCATATAAAATTTTAGGTGTAAGGAAAACCATAGAAGTTTTTCCAAGTATTGTCCTCCAACCATTCAAGTCTACTAATAGAAGACAATGCTACACTTGCTAAGTAGTATGAATTCTTTCTGGATGTGTTTAGGTTACTCATGAGCTTTGCTGAATGTTGTAGGAGTTGTTAAACAGCAATGGAATATGAAGGCATATTTGTTGAGTGGTATGCACAAGAATAAACTTAACGTGCTAATGATCCATCTTTATCAAGACATAAGAGCGGGTCTGCCTGAATGTCAAATTGTGGCTACACTTACCTCACTCGGGCCAACCACAATTTACATACATGTGAGCGTCAGTTTTGGTTTTCCTGCACATGTGCAGTCAATCCAGGCTTTGCCATCATGTTGCTTGCCTCATCTAGCATCTGTTCTGCAGTTACAAAAGACGCAACCATGAGCCTCTCGCTTCTTAACATGCTCACCACACTCCCTCCTGATCTCAAGCAATACACCCTGGTGCAGCTCTCTTTTGACAGGTACTTCAAAGAGGGATGGCACAGGCCCTGTCCTCTGATGGGCTTTCTTCTGAATGTTATTTTCTACTCATCAGGTAGTCTAGCATCTGCCAGCAAACTACTAATGCCAGCAGTGTCATCTGGCAAATCTGGTCTGAAGTAAACTAATCATTCACTTTCTTCCATGTCACTATCATCGCTTACTGATGGAGATGACCCTACAAAAGAGCGCAAATTTGTGACATGGTGTGGTATCCTGTCAATCCATATTAATCAAGGACTTGCCACCATGGTTACACGTCCCATTTTGAACTTGGTTGTGCACCTGCTTCATGGGCTTTTAACCCAGACAAGGTCTTCTTCATATCCCTGGTTCTCGATCCGAGGTCCAGGTGAAGGTATAACATGAATACCTCTTACTCAAATGTGATAATTATGCAGTCAGTCAGCTGGTGCTGTGGAGGCTGAAAGGCGTAACATTGTACCAGTACACCACCTGACACAGAGCAGTTTTTTCTGGTTGCGATAACTATTGATCTGGTGACTTCATTCCACAATACCATTCCTGCCGGTACATGAGCACACCAGAACCTCAAGTGTACACCTAAGCTACTCGCAAATTCCATGAACTGTTTGACAGCATCATTGTCTGTCAATATTTTTGTTGGTGGGCCTTGCTCATAAAAAAAATTCCAGCTGACAGATGACACTGGTGGAATCCTGTTGTCATAGTGGTCACTATATTGCAAACCAAGAGGGACCACAGTCTATCAGGGTCATAAAATGCTCACTGCTGTAATGGGTTACATCCATTGCCAGCCTACTTCAGTTAATTTTCACAACTAGTTTTCCTTTCTCCCATCAAACCAGGGCCAGATCAATCAACTGACAGGTTTTGCAAGTTTTGACAACTGATTTAACAGTTTCTTCAAATACTAATAGTTTGACCAACTTTGCAAAATATGTTCTTTTCACACCAAGGTGGTTACTCCGTTGGTGAATGTTGGCCACTTGACTTTCATTCAAACGTTTCTTTGCAGTAGCACAACTCTCTGGTTCTGGCTTTCTACTTTTCTTGCATATATTTAACCATATTTGCAGCACTCTAGTGAGGCAGTCGGCACTTCACCAATGTTACGTACATCTTAATTTCATATTATTCTGACAATGCCCTCAGCTTTCTTAAATGCCTCCTCACCTGCAGCTTTCAAGTTTACACAGGCCTTTCCAGTCAGTGTGTCTGACATTCAGCAATGTACATATGCCAAACCAGTGACCAAATTAGCACTGATGCCTGCCAAATAAGGGCCAACATATCAAACTGGATGCAGCAATTGAAGGCACTAATTTGGCCCTTCAATTGCTGCATCCAGTTTGATATGTTTAGTGTCATTGGTAAGGCGCAACCAGCAGGCATCCTCTACAATGCTCCCATTCACTTCCAATACCACGGAACTCACGTCTACCCAGATCATCTTTCCGCCATTTATACACCAGTCTCCATCGATAAAATATGATGCAAGTACTTTGGTTACAGTTTCATTCAACATGCTGCAAAGGGAGGCATCATTGACTTCATCGTCCCATCCTTTGGTCACCACAGTCGCCTGGCACTTGATGAACGCAGTTGCCTCAGAACCAGCCACACACAGGAAAATGACCCACCAATTTCCTACCTAGAGAGAACTTGTCACCAGGTGAGGATGTGAGGAACATCTGGCACTTCACCACCTCAGTTGCTTTGGGTCTTTACAGATCAATCCGTAGTCTGCAGAGTGTTGTCAGACATGAGCTGCAGGCACCAGATCTTCATTAACGAATCTGTCAGCAACATATACTGAAGTGGCCTTCTTGATTGCTCGGTACTGTGACATTTCTACATCAATGATGGACTTCATAATGAGTGGCGCCACATTCAAACCAAAACCCAGACGTGTAACAGTTGCATTGAAAATATCAGGCTCTGCATGGTCACCTCCACGCTTGATCGTCCGATTTTTCTGGTTATTCTAGAGTATAGTTTCAAGCAATATGGTTGAGACCAGAGCACTTGTAACTGATAACCACTTTGCTGCTTAAATCAGTATGTGACACTGTCGAATGTGTCTTTTGAGTGGATGCCGCAGCTAATTTCCTCATCCCTTACAACACCAGTCAGGATGACTCACACCCAGGCTACCAGTTCCTCCGCTGTCATTATATCCATCCACGTCACTGCTCGGAGCTGCTGCTTGACATGCTGCAGCAGTCCAGAAATGAAAACACAAGCTATCCATTTCTTTCCAATTTGTAGAGCAAGTCTTAAGCGCCACCAGGAATTCATCTGGTATCACTTCGATGTGAAAGCATCACACTGTGAACTGGTCAAACGCTGCAAATGAGTCTGCAGAGAAAGCAGAAATGAGGGCACACTTGATTTTCACAAGGTCAGCTCACTATTCCTTGCTCAGTTGCTGATATACCGCAAGCGCTCCACCTGTCAACTGCAGGATGTTTGTCCAACATCATTTCTATACATTCAAGCCATTCAGCTATCAGTTCGTCACTCATGGCTTCTCCAAACTCAGGAATCAATTACAGGTCAAATGGTCTTTTTGCCATTATATTTGATATTTCTGAAATAGCTTGTCTTTGTTTGTGTGCATGCCACTCAAATCTGTCCCCTTCAAGG
Source organism: Ascarosepion bandense (assembly GCA_037127315.1). Lineage (NCBI taxonomy): Eukaryota > Metazoa > Mollusca > Cephalopoda > Sepiida > Sepiidae > Ascarosepion > Ascarosepion bandense. The sequence goes on along the minus strand of JBBBDQ010001284.1, from coordinate 631,083 downwards.
CAACACTGAGCCTCTTGCTTCTTCTAGGAGGCACATGCTCAAGCACAGGAGAAAATGAGGATAGTTTACTACAATGTGTGTAGCAGGGTTCTAGCCATGAAGGATAGAACTAGTGAAACTAAGCAATAAGAAATTTCCATGAAAGTAGAGAGCAGTGTTAGGTTTGCAACATTTCATCTGTGAGAAAAAGGATTGTAAAATGGAAAATAATTTGTCACCTACAAGGACACAGAGACACTACTGGATTATCGAGAATGGAAAATGAGGACTGGGCAGTTCTTGCCCAAACAATACAGTACTCCATTTTAGGCTTAATCTGGCTCTTGTAAAAGGTAGAAGATTCAGGTACTTAGTGAAGCAGTACAGGGAATCAAACATTTTTCCTGTATCTTCAGTGATGCATCATGTACAAGTTCCACTTAAGATGTAGATTAAGTTTAAGGTTCAAATGTTGCTCAATGTATAGAGCTTCCCTACAGGAACATCCATTCAGCATGACTGATGATAATTCAGGGTCCAATTGGCAACTAGTTTGAATGTAACCAGCCAGCCCCCAACACTCCAGAGATGTTAGAGCTAGATTGTAGAAGAGATCAGCTGTCAATCTCTGATCATCTAGAGCTTTGGAGGTGAACCCATATCAACATAGTTGGGTTTGAGCATTCACCCACATTCCTGGAAACCAGGTTTGAAACCTTACAGACTTGAGAAGGATTTCTCCTTTAAGCTGTAGCCAAATAATTTCACTAAGATCAGGGATAGTTCAAGGTTGATATTCTTAAAGACAACCACTGGTATCATGTCTGAACCAGTAGCTTTCTTAGGATCAAAATCCAAGCTGTAACAAAAATACTACCGAGATTATGCAGAATGAGATGGGGAAATCCAATTTATTCTAATGTTGAGTTAGAGAAAAGGAGCTCTGCCTTATCTGACAAGGACTTAAATATTAGCTACTACTATGCTAAGACAAAACCAAAATTTTTCAATATGTATAGAAATGATGCTGTTAAGACCTTACCATTAGGGTTTTTTTTTTTTTTTTTTACATGCAATTCTTTAAATTTTCCCAATTTTGTACCTTATCTTTGAAATAAGAAATTATCAATTATCTATATATCTGTAACAACTATAAAAGCGACAGGTTATACAAATTGAAGATTTTTTTTATTATTATAATTGTAGTCTTTCATAGTGTACCCCCTATACTAATCATCTGGCTTTATAAAAAAGAATTTAAACAGTTTGCATTGTCATAAAACCTCCACCTAGATTGATCTCACAACAGATACTTGATTAAAATGTATCTGGTTCCCTAACAGCTCAAACAAGAGTTGAAACCCTTGGTCTAGTAGTACTGAAACATAACCTTTTAAAAAAAAAAAAAAAAAAAAAAAAAAGTGAATAAGATTGGTATCATGAAACATGACTTAAGCATGAAAAGTGGAATAACACTACCCCAAGGAGGTTACCAGATACAGAGATACCTGAAAACAGTCAATGTTATAACAAAATATTGTGAACATACTGGTTTGAATAATAAAGTATATAATTAAAGTTATACACCTTCTGTGAGATTAAAAAAAAAAAAAAAAAAAAAAAAAAGCACTCACACAATGACTAAGTGAGATAGAATATAAAAAGTTACCTTGGAAACTCTGCCTTGTGTCAAGTAGGGAGCTCCTGCCATAGGACCAGCATCTGCCTGTGGATATCTCATCACCTACAATAATTATAGGTACCTCCACTCAAATTTGATACCTCAATTTAAATTGAATTTTTAAAAATAAGTTTTCTTGAAGCTATAATTTTAGCTTTAATTGAAAGCCAAGAGATTAAATTTACTAATTACAGTAAGCAAAATACCCTGGTGTATTTCAAACCGAAATTATATTGATCGGGATCAAAAACTTTTAGGTTTAAAAAAAAAAAAAAAAATTTAAATTTCAAACTTTCCACCATTTTTCATCAATTGTAAATTCTCGGTTTTTAAAAAAAAAAAAAATTTTACAAAAATAAAAAACATCTCGCTGACACATTTTATTCAAATTACCGAATTTAAACTTACCTGAAGTTCCTTTGAAATAAGAATTGTTTGCTTACTGCCTAAAATTTTTCAAAAGAAAGGTTTCTCAATTACGGTAGCCTTGTTATCACAGTTGTCAACACTTTATCAGAGGCATTATTGATGATTTACAGTAGCTGGCCAAAAGTATGGAAAACTAATTTGGTATAAAAGTTTATATACAGATTTTTTTTTCTTTCATGTAAGGGAGGACAACCCTTGAATCACATGACCTTTTAATGATGAAAATCATATATGGCCACCAGTACAAACGAAATACAGGTAATCAACATGCAGAAAATTAAAATATTTTAATTATTTAACAAAAAGTGACCACCCTTATTTAGAGTAAGCATTTAAATTTTTCTATTAGTAAATATATTTGCCACACATTAATTTCAAAAAATCTGAGAATCCTATGAGGAAATTTTTTTTAATTTTTTGAAAATTAAAAAAAAAATAAAATAAAAACAATTCTTGTAAAAATTCATTATTAATGGGAAAAAAATTTTTTTCTATTCAGACTATGATATTTTAATTTATGTTTATAAAAGTAATTAAAAGTTTACCCAAATAAAAAAAAAATGGCATAGTTTTATTGCATTTTTGTTTTCCTAATTCAGAGCAGATTTTCTAAAAATGAGCCGGTTTTGAAGAAAAACAGACAGTTGCTAAGCATTCCCCAATGACTCCTGAATTTAATTAAAATTATCTATATGTTGAGACCTAGTTGCATTTTTCGACATTTCTGGAAATTAATTGGTGGGGGGTAACATATGTAAAAAATGTTTCTACCAATATTTTCAAAAATTGGTATTTCGAAACTGATTTCAGTCAATTACAAATAAGTCCTGAAACTTTCAAAATCTGACAATTATTTTATTTTTGCAAGAATTTCCAAATTAACGTGTCTTTCACAGTCAAAAAATGACTTTGCATAATATTACATTTTGGCGTAATAAACTCTAGTGTCAATTTATGCCTCACACTGACGAGAGAGAAAAAAATTTTCTACCACTAAATGAACCTGTTAGAAACAAAAAAAATTTGTAAAAATAACTAAAAATACTTTGATCTATCCTCTTCATGATAGCATAAGCATTTTGCCAAAAAAACTGCTTTTATTTAGTTTGTGGCCTTTTCCTTCAGACAATGCTGTCCTTTCAGCAATTTTGTTAGACATAACTAATTAAATAGCATCCCTTTGGTGGGGGGGGGGATTAAAAACGCACACACATATATAGAAAGTTGATTAAATTCCTTTAAAAATATTTCAATTAAAATTATAGTTATGCTATAGAAGACAATACAACTCCAAGTTAATATCTCATTTTATGGTTGAAATTGCAAAGCCCTATGCTAATAGTTTTTTTCTCTCTCACACTAATCACCTGTAGAACTCTTCTGGCCTTTTGGTTTCCAGTCAAGTTTGATCCTCAAATTTAAATGCAAGATTTTTTTTTTTCCTTGGCCTCTCTTAATGTCTTCAGATTTATTCAAAGTCAGTAACCACATATGCCTTAGTTGTTTTATTGCCTTGTATGTGGGTAAAATGATTAAGAAAAAAAAAATCTTCAGCATATACTAAATTGTTATAGTTGTTTTTGTCTCCAAATATTAATAAGGAAAATTAAATGAGGCCAAGACTAATTTCATCAATCAAGCTCAGAAGTATAAATTCAAAAACATTAAAATATTAGTTATAATATAGGTAAAAATCAAAAGCAGAAAAAAATTTGAAACTTAAAAGAAAACAAAACAGGTTATATACTCAGCAACTATATCAACCCAAATATTGGATCAAAAGAGAAATGTAACCAATTATCAGACTAACTAAATATAAGTATCTCCACAAAAATGTTTAAAATTTTTAATAATGAAAAATAACTTAAAGCTTATTTTAGCATTAATTTTAAGATGATAGATTAACATTTCCAGTAAACAAAATACGACATATTTCCAAACTAATTTAAATTAAATGGAAGTTTTTGAAATTACAAAAGTTTTTGAATTTATCACCATTGTTCTCGAATTGTTGTATAATTGATCTGATTTGAAACAACTATTTACTTTAGGTTTAAAATATCACAAAAATGTATCTTTTCTACAATGTTAGCTTTTTAACAGCTCAATGACAGATTTTTAATGTTCTAGGGGAGGGGGGCTTTTAACCATAATAAAAATATTTTATAAACTAATATAATGCAAGCACCTTTTAACTACTCAGTAAATTAAGAGAAAATATTCTCAGTAATCTAATATTTGTATTTAATTTTAGCTCTAAATTTACTGTAGGGGTGACTGTATCTATAAAATTTAACATGTTTATACACATAAAAACAATTCAAAATTCTTTAAAATATTTTTATGATTAGTAAATCTAATCTTGCTTAACATTTCCTAAGAGTTACCCTATTGAAGCAAAGTTTTAAGATTAAAAATATAAATTATTCAAATTGTAAAAGAATTCTGGTAAAAATTCATTTTTTTATATAATTTAAAAATATCAGCCTTAATAGATCTTATTCATAAAAGCAATTGAAAGCTTTTCTAATTAAATAATGTCTTAGCATTATTCATTATTGCATTTTTTTTTTCATTTCACAATTCAGATGACTTTTTGTAAAACAGGGTCTAAAACTGATGATTTAAATTCTCAAATTTAATTTTTTTTAGCAAGATTTTTTAAAAAATAGAAATTCTAAATTTCATTAAATATAAAAAAAAAAATTGATCTTTCCTCATAATAACATTTGTGATAAAACTATTTTCAGAGTTAACATTTTTTGATAGCAGTATACTAATTTTATATGGAGGCACCTCAATGAATCAAGATTTACATGATATCAAATGCTTATATTTTAACAATGATTCAATATTACAAAATCATTCCGAAATTTTGTATTTATAAACTGGTAAAAGACAATTTCCCTTCTAACCAAAATTGGATTCTTCATGGGGGTGAGTATTAAAAAATTCTGAAGTACATAAACAGAAAAATGCAGATCAAAATGATCAGTCACTTCAAGACTTTTTGCATGTTTCCTATTATAGTAAAGAAATGTGACAAGGTAAAAATTCTTGTAATTATTTGTTTACACCATATCAAATTGTGGAGTTAAAACTTATGAAAATCCTTGTATATGTGGCAATTTGAAGAGATTAAAAACTAAAAGCACTGCAAACAATAAAAGATATCAAAACCAATTCATGTAAATTTAACTCCAGCTCAATTCAGCAAAAGTATCTTAAATACTATAATCTAATACTTAAGAAAGAATACAAAATTAAAAACAAATATCTAAGTTTTAACATTACATTTTTTGGAAACAATGAAAATGAACTTGTAAACCAAATCATTTAGACAAGAATTAAACAAGTATTTTCATTTTTCCTTTTTTTTTAAAACTTGTTAATACTGGGGATGATTTAAATAAATCATGACATTTCAGATACACTAGTTTTAGTTGTGGATCTTCTTTATTTCCAATTTAAAATAAGCCAAAGTTTCACATATTTATGGACGAAAAAATGCTTAAATCTCACACAATTAATATAAGAGGTAAATCTTCATGAAATCAAATTAACCTGTACAGGAAAACCTTTTTAAATATATAAATTTGCTTATTTAATTTAAAAATTTTAATGGACCAAGTACATAATTTAAAAAAAAAAAAAAGAATTGATTACCATGAAAAAACTGAACTTGATATTTTTGTAATAAATGAACAATCGGTAGTTTCATAGTCCTAATTTAAAGAGTTCAGAAAAAAAGTCAAAATTGATATGAATGAATGAGATGGAGTTAAACAGATTCTGATGTATTTAAAAAAGACTAGAGACAAAGACATTCTAACCCTCACAACTAGTGAGCAACAGTTTTAGCACTTTTAAAGATGACTTAAGTAAACTAGATATAGTAAAAATATTTATTTAAATTGAAAAAGGTGCAGTTTTTTTTTTCAGACTAAAAGATTGCAATTCCTTTTACACTTTGGGAGAAGGTAAGTAAGTACTAAAATGATACAGCAATCCAAAAGTTGATGGAGGAGGCTACTTAGTAAGTTAACGGAATTATCTTTATTTTCAGAAGAAAATTTTGATTTCTAAATACGAGTGGACAAAAAAAAAAAAAAAAAAAAAAGGTTCGGTTCAATCATAAGTCTCCTTAAAAAAGTGAATATCTTTGTTATGATTTTTATAAAACCTATTAATGAAACTAAGACAGGTATTAACACGTGTCATAATTAGTTAATGTTAGATCTATCTATAAGCATTTCATTTTCAAAGATAAACTTATTACCAAAACTAGCACATAATTACAGACTTATTTGCTTACGAAACTTAAAAAATAAAATAAAAACTCGAGAGTATTACTGACAAAATAGAAAATAAAAAATTGCAAAACAAAAAAAAGCGAAATTCGAGAGTTTAAGGTTACGAAATGCAAAATTTTAACGATAAAGATAAATAAAGTGTTTAGAATAAACCGATCTTTAGCAAATCAAGCGCGAACAAAATGTTTAATTATTTATCACTATTATTAGAATTTTAACAGAAAATTGTAATAATAGACGAGTTAGTGAAAATAACAAAGAAAGGAAATAGGTGTCGGTAGGAGGAATGGTGATAGTAGTAAGAATAAGCAAGAGAAGAGGGGAACAAGTTGGTTCATTTCCTGCTAGCTGTACTTAACCTTTGTTTAAAGTGTACAGACAGTAGTAACATTCGTAGTTTTCTAATCCCCTAATAAAAAAAATGGGAATTCGAACTGGAAGCATACTACACAAAAACTATGCACAAATAAAATGTCATGTTTAAAGTAGGGATTGCAATAATAGATACCTCTCTTTGACCAAGGCTGAGCGCATGGAACTCCCTTTCCAGGTCCTGAACAGCTATCCCACGACCCTAGGAAAAGAAAAAATAACGACAATAAAATAATTAGCTTTAAAAGATTCTTTATAAACAGATGATAAGCATTTATTCGGAATCAGTAAATAAATCAAAACAATTGCTCTCACAAAAGGAGTTCTTGTTTCACACACTGAATCTGAGCTGAAAAATGAAGACAGTTGAAAATATGATGAACTAACCTGCTCAATAATACTGTCGTCGCCAGGAGCCCATCGCTTATTGCCGTAATTGACGAGTTCGGCATCTGTCTGTGGTCTCTGAAAAAAATATCCGACTCTTGCATCGTCTTGAGAGCGAGTAGCAACTGCGTGTTGTCGCATCCCCGCCATGTCTTGACCACCGCCACCGTTTGTCAACATTCCCCGATTGGTGTCCCAGGCAACTTCAGACATCCTTAGAATGGGCATCGAGCGAACATTATAAGGTTTCGTAGTCTGTAAGAGAGATAACCAACATCTCTTTATAAAGCTGTATAGATGAAATTAAAAAAATCAGTTTCGATGAGCTGTAGAAAAAGCGACTAATTGGTCTCCCGTTTTAACTTATAAGAAAAGCAACAAATAACAACATGGCGGGACGGACATAGAAGACTTCTGAACAGAAGCACGCTATTTAGAAACAGAGACGCAATCAGCATTCATTGAATGACTATACAAAATACAAAAGAAGAATATTTAAAATTTAAGTATAATCTCTGAATGAAATGTAACTGAATACATTTGATTGATAATACAAACCGTGATGACATTGGATAAAGATAAAGCTGTATTACAACCAATTCACAACATGGCGAACGACATTTAACGTACGCAATGCATGATGGGTACCATGTGCTAAAGCAAGGGCTGCAAAATAAAACATGTCAGATCACATGATTGACGGCCCGGGAAGTTCAGTTCTGGATTTGCCTTTGTTTTTTCTCGATGATGACAACACTTAATAATTTAATTTCATCTCCAAAAAAAATATAACATCATTATATAATGTAAAACTTTGTTGAAATGTTCAATGTGTTTATAATTACATTTGTTTAAGATTTTTTTTTATTTTAGAAAGTAATGGTGATTTTTTTTTTAATTTCAGTAGCTAAATTTTAAGCTCCATCTTCATAAAAGTAAATGTGATTTAATCATTTTGTATAATAAAAAGAAATAGTATTTTCTAATAAATATCAATATTTTTTAATACTTTTCTTCATGATATTATTTACTGTAAAATACTTAGCATCTTAATATAATTGCTTCAAATGATTTATAGAATATTTTGAGATTGGATTAATGCTTCATCAGGAGTAAAAAAATGCTTAGTTGAAATGTCAACATGAAAAAAGAAACTTTAAGGAATCACCCATCCATATATAGACAAAATCAACTGTTTAATAGTAAATAAACAACTGACAAAACTTCTTCAGTATAATTAATATAGTTTTTTGTGTGGCGTACTGTTTTAGGATAATTTTGTTTTAACATACATATATCTGTTACCAAAAGTATAGTTGCATATTTTTTAAAGCAAAGTAGCCAAATGAAAATTAACACTTTTTATTTCTAATTTTACTTTCCTTTTTATAAGATATGACACTGTAGTGCTTGTGAGAAAAAACTTTAACAATCTATATAAATTAAGATTAATTAACAAATTAGATAGAGACAAATGAAAGTGAACAATGCCATGAAAGCATTTTATTAATTTCAAACAAAATAAAAAATAAATTAATTTGATTGGTTCTCGATGAAAAAACAAACACAGTGTTTTCCCACAAATAGAAATGTATCAAATATATTTTTGAAATTCAAAATTAAGCAAGAGCCTAATACACATCTGATTTCTCTTTAGTTATATTGAATGACAGATCATTCGTATGCAAGTAAAATTCTAATAAATTTTTGAACAATTCAGAATTAATTATTTCTTTTTTTTTTTTTACCAGTACAATATTTTTACATCAAATACACAATAGTATAATTACATACAAAGATCTTTTTTCACAATGTTTGAAAAGATTCTACAAAGAACAAATTACATCACTTTATTTAAATCATTTACACAAAATTTTATTTCCACATTACCAACAAATCTTGAATGTAAAACATTTTGCAATTGTTAAACTTGAAAGGCATAATCATTTACAAAGTTAAAACAATTTTTCATTTTGTTTTTCCTATGCTAGTGGCACAATATTTAAACAATAAATATATATTTTCTTTTTACTTATTTTATAACCATTGATTCTGGATTAAATAAGTTCATTTTTGCATTAATTCACAAATATGTAATATGAAGAGTCCAATACCAAATATACACATAGTTAAGATCAGATCTTTTTATTTTTTACTGAATCAGTGTCCCTTAGTGAGTGACGGGTTATCTTCAGATACCGGATGAAATGGATTAAAGTTATGTGTTAAAGATAATTCCAAAGGATGAAGATGGCTCAAGAATTAGTTTCAGTCAAACCATCATCTCTTTTAACTAAAACTGAGTGGATCTTTTTGTCATAACCGAATGTAAGCTTAATTCAGTTAAGTGCCATATGTGAAAGGTGCTTGAGCAACCATGTCTTGAATGAGACATGACTGACTGGGCAGAAGATTATCCCGCAGTAGGTTGCCATTGCTTTCTGCAGTAGACTGGTTGCCAACCAAGGCTATAGAACCCAATCTGTCCTGTTATTTAACCCATAACTGGAGGAAGGAGATGGATTAATACCTTTCCCAAGGGTATTTGCACATAAGTGAATGCAATGAATTCAACTGGAATTTGAACTCAGCTCTCCAATTTCTCGTTCCGAGCCAATATCTACTGCACCACAACACACATCCTTAGCTTAATTACTCTTCCTAATTGCAAGGTTTAGCTAGATTCATGATTACAACATCGTTTACCTTAATAATATTTTTATATTTGCTTTCACATAGATCCTTACGCTGGTCTCTTAAACTTAGAAGATATTCATTATATCACAATGTTTTTAATTTATTTACTAAACAATCCTTTATCTCTAGAGATATAATTACATCTTTTTTTGATGTATTACAGACACAATAATATTTTTTTTCATCCATGATTAACAGCAAGTCTTCTTTAGTAAGAGGATATAAAAACCTACTGAGGGTAATTATTTCCATACCTGAATCAGAAGAACAGTGATAAGTTTCTGACTGGGAATTTATTGCCTTTTGTCTCTGAAAAAATAGCAAGTGGTTCAAAATACTCCACTTTCTATAGTTTTATAAAGACTTTGTTGATCATGTGTTCCCAAGCTGAATATAAAATTATCATGAGGTGCTTAATGTTAAAGTTAGAAAATCTGTCTAAAAACTCTTTAGAGTCAAGAAATTTTTTAATCAACTTGCATCTAGTGATAAAAGACTTAGCATTATCACTATAAATGGGACATGCATTATTTACATTAGTCAGACTATTGTCCTCATCTTTATTGCAATGTTTATGACATTTCAGCCATTGTACTCTTTGTTGTACTTCAGGTGCTAAAAATTTCAAACCAAACCCTTTATTTCAATCACTGGGGTAATCGAAACATCTTAAACATGGCAATAAAGATAAGGACAATAGTTTGAACAATGTAAATAATGTAAATACTATCTCATCTCAGAAATATAGACAAATGTGAAATGGAATTCCATAAATGTTAAAGAATTTTATAAAGGCTAACACAAATTCTCAAGCACTTATTTCCTTAACAAGTTCAATATAAATTGCTCTTACATTCATACAGTTGAAGTTTAAAATATACATTTTATTTACACCATTTTCATTTCTAATCATTAAATGTCCTGTAATATTGCTACATGAGAAAATGGTTTGATCAAGTTCACTCAATGTTTAAGAAGATTAATTCATTTTGAATATCTAAATGAAAGTGCATTATATTTTCTGCAAAGATAACAGCTGGAAATGTAATTTTTAATAGTTTGTCTGGCCATAGAGTCTCAGTTTATGAAGGGTACTAGAAATTCCTTGATGTTTGCATCATTCATGCATGTCCATTATGATTAGCCTTGTTAAATCATGCTTTGGCGACAACAATATTCAGTAAATAATGCCAAACTGATAGATTTTAGTCTAAGCTATTCTTCCACTGGAATGAATTAGACCATTTTTCATCTAAAAACCAGCTTATATATGTTGAATTTCTTCAACAAATAATTGATTCTGTATCAATTTGTACATCTTAGGATCTTGCTTAGAACCTGAATAAGAATGTATTAACTTATTAGTGAATTTGAACACTAATGTTAATATTCTTAATAATCTAGATAATTTTGAATGTTTCTCCTAAGATATGATTGGTTTGAAAGGACTAGCATAGCTAACATTGTGATATACTTGGTTTTGAATAACATCTTTATTACAATCACTCAAGTGATGTAAACTACTTTCAGGTCAAGCTAATGGATCCTTGTTTAATCAAGAAGAACCAGAAGTCTGAAATTTAAAATTTTGTCTAAGCTTTTCCAGAGACAATCCTTGAGTAATATTTTATTTGGTAAAAAACTATAAAAAAGATAGCTCAAACAAATTTTTGTGGTAACATTTAATTTATATGGGCACACAATAAAGACAGATGACACAAGTCAAATTTAAGAATACAACAATATAAAAATAAAATTAAAAGATATATGCTCTGGCCATCTTCAGATGCTTAGAGTTTTTAACCAATCTCTTGAATATAGCAATAAAGATGAGAACAACAGTCCAAACAATGTAAATAATGTAAATACTACCTTACCTCAGAAGTATAGACAAATATTAATGATATCTTTGATGATTCTGTTGAATATTAGCAAAAGTTTCCAGCAATGATTCTGTTAAGTATTAGCAAAAGTTTCCAGCAATAGAAAGGAAAGAAATACCTTAAAAATTATCACAAATTATGACAATTATCACAAAGGCTCTGATTTCCTTTGTTTTTGAAAAGATGTTTAATGAAAGCATCTTTGAAATACTGAGGAACATGCCTAACCCATCTAGGTCACCTTAAGCATAAAAACCACTGGGCATACATCAATGTTAATAAATACATTATTACTAAGCATTGCTTTACCTCTTATTAATCTCTAACTAAAGTAATCAAATTCTACAGAGATAACCTCAAAGGATTCCGCTATTACATCAGTGTTTTCTGCTTCTGATACTGAACATGATACTAGATCATTTAATGGTACTTTTGGTTCTCATCTATCGTTGTGCAATGAATGGATTTGATTTAGCTTAATCTCATCCACTAGAGCAGGAATTCCCAATATTTTTGTTCTTCTGTACCCCTTGGTATTTTTAATAATTCCTGTGTACCCCTAAAAATTGAGGATGAAAAAGAAAAACAATGAGATTTTTGATATTTTATTATGAAGCCTTTTTGAGTAGAGTCAATTAATTACTCATAACAACAATGAATTAAACGCATGTAATTTATAAAATAGTTTGATCCTTCCTTCCTACATATATTTTTTTAATTATCCATAATGATTATTGCTAATTAAAATACACAAAACTATGTACTGATAACCAAAACTAAGCAATTCCATTAAGATGGATGGGCTTGATTTTTGCAACGAGCTGATTTATTTCAGGAGAAACTTTGCAATAACAACAAAAATCATGCTCAGGAGTTTTGAGTTTTGATTTGTATTTTGATTTGATTCCTAACAATATTGAAAATGCTGACTCACAAAGCCATGTTGATGAAAATAACAACTGTGCTTGAATAGCAGGTATAGTATTCTGTCTGTATGAATTTTGCATCAAGAACCAAAAATCACACAAATTTTTCTCAAAGTACACATTATGTGCAGAATCATAATTTTATAGCTCTACCACTTCCTCTTGCATACCTGTTCCAGCTTGCAATAATTGAGCATTTGCAGTACCCACTGAAGAGTACAAGTGTACCACTGGGGATAGATGTACCCCAGTTTAAGAACCCCTGTACTGGAGGATTATTCTTTTTTCTGATGAACTGGCAAAGGAGTATTAGTCCAGGGCTTGTTAGCCAAGTTGACAGAGAAGTGCCAAAGAAAAGCATATTTTGAAACTAAAGGACCATTCATTCAGGGTGGAGTTGGTCACAGTTGATAGGAGTGATCTAATGGAGCATAGGGTGTTGTAGAGTACTGACTGTTGCAACCTAATTGCCTGTTACGTGTTAAGTGTAACAAAAGGGAAAAAAATGATTTACCAAAACTCAGAGATAAATCACAGACAAATATTTAATTTACAAAACACACCAAATAAAATATTTACAAATATACAATTTTTGTTGCATTCAAAACAAGAAACATAGAGTTTACTCCTGGCAAGTGTTACGAGGAGAGAAGGGGAAGGTAAGGTCAGTATCTTTACCCAGTAAAGTTGGCGAGGAAGTTAAGTGCTATACTTTTTGGAAAACCTCAAATGAGTATATAAAGAATAATTTTAAGTATGTTCAATGAAAGAGTCAAAAATATGTATTTACCCATATAGTTCCATGAGGTTCTCTTTCAGGTTTTAGTTGGTCAACAACTTCTTATAGATTCTTTCGGCTGGATATAAATCCTTGAATCATAACTGGAATTGATAACATCAGCAAATCCTAGTAACAACTGACTGTTCTCTGCCTAAGACCTATTTTTATAGGGGCTAACACCTAATTTGCATATTTCTAGAACTTTTAGAACTCTCTAGATTTTACTGGAACATTCTAGCATCTTCCAAACGTTCTATTTCTAATTTCCTTATTTTTTTTACTACTTCCTGAATTAAAACTTTTTTGTAATAACCAGCAGGACTTAATAGAATCCCTTACTACAACTTTTTAAACATTATTATTATTATTGTATATAAATGCATCCTCGTAACATACCACAGTATGAAATATAAAATGAATAGTAAAATAAAAATATCAAAATTGTTTCCAAGAGGTATAGCCAAGATTTTCACCTCAGTGGATGGTTCTCTCATGGGGTCAGATACACAGATAAAGAAAATAATCAACAGAGTAAATGTCCATATGTAGCATGAGATTTATTTTGATGAGTTGGATACAATGGTCTCTTCATTAATCACTCTCCTCATTTGTTCATAGCATAAAATGAAGTGTTTATCCCTCAGGGTCTGCTGTCCAACTGATTCTCAAGTTGTTTTCCTGCGCAATCTTTCGTGACTCCACACATGTGTGATGTGTTATATTTAGCCATCAGCTGATACTGCTTGATGGGGGTCACTGTCTTATGTTAATTTGACTGTTGATTTTTTAAGGTCACTAGAGAGAGAGAAGATAAATGTCACAGTTAGAGAGAGAAAGAAAGAGTAATAGTTTAATGAAAAATAGATAACTTCAGAAAAATTCCTATAGAATCTGTGGTAATAATCTGCCATACCTAAGAATCTTTGAAAACTTTTCACATTGTCAGGGATTGGATATCTCATGATATCTTGGACCTTAGCATCCACTGAAAAAACTCTCCCATGCCTCACAATATGTTCTAACTATATTATTTCTGACTGACAAAAAAAATCACTTTTTACTAAATTAATAGCACATTTCAGAATATAATAAAAGATATACAGGTAGTTGATACATATATCAACAACAACATAATATATTATGGTGTTGTTGATATATGTATCAACTACCTGTATATCTTTTAAGCATTGATTCATTAGTCATACAAAGGTAGCCTGCAAATTCTTCTTATCAAAAGGTATAACACAATATTCATAAATTTCACTGTGGGTTACAAAGGTTGATATTTCTTTACCTCTGTCAGTTAATGATACTGCTAAATAACCTTTTAAAAGATCACATTTCATAGTATATTTAGCTTTTAATTTTGTCTATGCAATCATCCATTTGTGGAATGGGATAGGAATCTCTTTTGTTAAGCTTATCTACATTTTGATAATCTGCACAAAATCTCATCTACTCATCTGGTTTTTCTATTAATATGCATGGTGAAGCCCATTCATTCTGGTTGGGTTTAATAATCCCATTTCTTAACATATATTGTTTTCTTCAGATTCATCTGATAAGGATGTTGTTTTATTGAATTAGAGTTTCCCACATTCATGTTCAAGTTGTCATAGTTGTCTGACTATGTACTTCAGAAAATAAACACTTATATTCCAAGATAAGGGCAGTTAACCAATCTTTCTTGAGATGGTTCTCTTAGAAATGTTTGTACGACCATCAGTTTACCCAATTGTTTGTCTGTTGCAATTAGCCTACATGTGTATCCTTGCTGTGCAAGATTCCCAACACACACCCACAATTTACGTCATGGCCTTATTGCCACAGCATAAAATATAAAAAGAAAAGTAAAAAAAATAAAAGATGTTACCAAGAGGTAACAACAAAATTTAATAAAAAGCAACAATGATGCAGAGAAACATGGAAAGGTGTGTGCAGTGTATGTGATAGGAGGATAAAAAAAACATTTAACCTTTGTCTATAGTCTGAAATAAGAAATATACACCTTTTTCTTCTTTCTCTCTCTCTCTTTTTTTTTTGATCATTTCACCCCAAGCAAGGTGGTATCACCACTGATGTGCAGGGGGATACATAAGAGAGTTAAAGTTTAGGCAGGAGGAGAGTGAAGAGAAAGACAAACCATTTACAGGGGATGTCTGAGAAAGAGCAAGAGAAGGATGTGAACACAGGTGTGAAGACAGTTGCAAAGGTAGAGAGAAAGGAAAAGAACAAGATACACGGGGTGATGAGTTAAGTGGATAAGAGATGGGAATTGACTTTGCATTTAAATTCTTGGAGGTTGTAGCCATCAGGAAAGCAAGTATATGGAAGGGAGTTCCACAGGAAGAAAAGAAGCTGCTGGAGTAGAGTTATCATCTGCATTTGGTTGATCTAACTGTAAGAGGGTGGGACCTTGTTGCCAGACTGGTTGCCCGGGTAAATTCTTGTGGAGGGGGCACCAGTGACCTAAGTTCATCAGAAAGCAGAAGCCAGGAAAATATTTATAGAAAAAACAGAGGGAAGCTACATCCTGCTGATGAGAAAGTGGCTAGAGTTGAGCAACCAGGTCAGGACCAATCACATTACAGATTCTCCTTTAGAGCCTGTCGAGAACACTGAGACAAACAGCAGGTGCGCCTGACCAGGTATGGCAACAGTATTCCATACATGGTCAAATGGTTGATTTGTATATGTGCAAGATGGATTCAGGTGGAAAAAACTTCCTGGCCCGACACAGTGACCCAACCTTCCTAGCAGTGGATTTAGTTATTGATTCAATGTAATGATTCCACTTGAGGTCGAAAGAAAGGGTAAGGCCAAGGAGGTGCAGTGTATTGCTTTCAGGGAGACTTGCTTGGCCCATGCGTATGGGTGGCAGGAGAAATTGCCTGTGATGGATGACAGATAGGAGTTTCATTTTAGAGGCATTGAAATTTACAAGCCACTTCTTACCCCAATCCACCACTGAGTGGAGGTCCTTCTCGAGATCAGCAGCAAGGTTATGTTTGTCTGCCTCGCCAGATTTCTTACTAATGCAGGAGTAGATGGTGGTGTCACTATATATATATATATATATACATATATATTACTTTTCTTTTCCTTTATTTCAGTTCTTTACTTCTATTGTGGCCTTGTTAGGAGCCAGAAATAAAGACACAAAGAAGGAGTAGAGTTAAATATATTAACAAAGATAATACAAAAAGATATACAAAATGAGAAGGTCGCCAGCTCTCATAGCTGTCTGCTGGAATAGACTTCTGCCACAAAGCAGAAATTGTTGCTTATTTCTAGTTGGAAGAGTTCATATGCATATGGGTAAATTACCATAACACCCCACTCCACAGAAGTCTTAATACTTTTTTCTTTGCATTAACAGAGATAAAGTCCGTCATTTTTCATTTTCTTCTTAAACAACGATGTTTCAGGGCCACTTCTCACAAAAATCCTTAAAATCATTGGACATAAAGTGTGTCCCATTGTCTGACACTGAACAATTGACTACTCCAAATCTGGTGAACAGTTTGTGTAGGAAATTGATTGTCGCTTCTGTAGTGAGATTTGTACATCTAAGAACTTTGGGCCACTTAGAAAAACTATCTACTACTATGTCTAGCGTACCTGCAAAATCTATATGAATTCAAGACCATGGTTAGTCCATTTTGGGCCTATGACTATCTTTGATTGATTTTGATATCCTTATCCATGTTCAGCCAGTATACATAACTGCGTATGAGGCTTTTTATCTTTGTAATCCCTGGGCAGCAGACATAGAAATCTTTCAGAGTTCTTTTTTGTAGTGTTGTGGGAATGACGACACACTCGCTATATAGCAGTACTTTGTTGCATAGAGAGAAAATATCTGAAGTCTGTTTGTCCGTTTCACAAATTTTGGTTTTGGTTTGCCTGATAAATTCATCGTTTAGAGCTTCTTGTTTGATTTGGCTAAGGGTTAAATTAAAGGGAGTTTCTTTACTATGTTGCATAATGTGGTTTTAATTTTTCCTTCTGTTCAAAGAGAATCAATCACAGTATCTTCAAAAGGTTCTGTGTGTTTTGGGATTAATCTGGACAGCCTGTTGGCATGAGAAAGTTCTTTAGATGGTAGGAACTCCATTTTAAAGTTATAATTTAAAAGGATTGTTCCCCTTATCTGCAGTCTATTTGCTGTATGTAAAAGCATACCTATTTAAAACCGAAGATGGTCAGTAACTGTTTATGGTCCATCTACAATGTAAAGTGTCTACCATGAATGTACCAGTAAAACCTTGTTACTGCGGAAATAATCCCTAACAACTTCTTCTCAATTTGTGAGTAAATCTTTCTGCAGGAAGAAGCGGCCTTGACGCATGAGCTATTGTTTTGTGAGATCCATCTGGCATCTTGTGCATAATACTTGCTCCAGTGCCATACAAGCTGGCCTTTCTAGCAGCTGTAATGTCCAGGTCTGGGTTATAGTGGATAAGAAACAAGTGCAACGTCAAGACTTCCTCTATTTTGACGAATGCTTCTTGGCATTCAGGTGTCCAATCTCAGTCTTTGTCTTTTTTCAAAAGTTCGTTTAACAAAGCACGCAAGTTTTGCATATTCAATATAAACACCTGGTAGTAGTTTGCCAATCCTAAGAAACTTTGTAAGGTAGAGATATTTTCGGGAGCTGGCATGTCCTTGATTGCTGTAGCTTGTAGTGGGATAAGAAATTAAGAATTAAAATTACCTTCTTCTTCACTTTTGCCAAAATTCACAATGACATCTAAAATCCTGGTTTTTCCAAAATAGAAAAAGAATTGACCATGTGCTTAAAGAAAAAGTTGAAACCAGATTTCACAGGTCGGTGTTAAATTGATTTTTGACCAATGGTAGAGATTTGCAAGACTTAAGGACTTAGCGATCCAGTGCAAAAATCTAATGACAATAAAAGGGTCAGATCATCATCAATCACAGTCAGAGATGAAAGCAGCAAAGCCAACAAGCTAAAATGTAATGAGAGAAGCTTCAAGCTGACCCGAACATTTGTCCTCTTTCGCTTTCCTTCTTGCGTGCTGATTTCTTTTACTACTTCTTCTCCATTCAAAGACATTCCTACCAAACAAACACATACATACGTACGTATACATATACTCTTTCAACAATTACTACTATGAACATTTTCTACAAATCTTGATACCATTAACTTTCTCATTGAGCATGAACTCTATCCTTAACTTCATAATAATGTTTCTAATTGCATATTAACTTCTACAACTTATGTTATTATATTCTTTTAATAAATTCCTGTTTTAACATGAAAAATGTAAAAAAAAATATTCTTACACTATTCCACACATTCCAACCTTCTGATAATAATCTTTTGATGATATTTCTGCATAAAACTTGTAAGCTGTAGGGAGTTCAGTTATATATGACACAAAGCCGAATCAAAGAAACATTAACCAGCTCTCTACAGCTCCAAGCTCATTCTGGATCTGGTCTAATGCCATCTTTATCGATAATGTGTCCTAAGTATTTAATCCTCTACATAAAAAGTTATATTTGGATTCTTTCAGTTTGAACCCATACTCCTGAATTCTTGAGAAGACTTGATGAACATGTTCCTTATGCTGTTCTACATTTTGATTGATCATTAATAGGTCATCCAAATATACAACCACGAAGTCAAGGTTACCCAGCATAGTGTCCATTACTTGTTTGAAAATTGCCGGCGCAACCTTTACCCCAAACAGTAGACATTCAAACTTGTACAACCTGCAATGGGTGTTGATATATAGCAACTTAGAACATTCTTTCTCCACCCATATTTGAAGATAAATGTCACTGAGGTTGATTTTTTTAAAATATTCCCTCCTTAATTTTCACAAAAATTTCTTCCGGTCTAGGTAAAGAATAATAATAGTCTTTGAGTGCTGCATTAAGCCCTGTTGAGAAATCGGCACAGACCCAAATCTCCTTTGACTTCTTCTTTGCATAGACAGTCGGTGAAGTCCATCGACTTTACACAATTTTTGACAAGACACCGGTTCTTTTTAGTCTGTCAAGTTTTTCTTTTATTTATGGTAAAGGGTCGAAAGGCCCATTTCGTTTTTTCTTAAACATTGACTGAATGTTCTCTTTAAACTTGAATTTTGCCGTCATCTTATTATACTAAGTTCCCCAGAAAAAAACTTCCAGAATAGTTTCTCTTAAAGCTTTTATTAGATTATTTGCTTCAGTGGTTAGGTTTACGAATTTTTGGTAAAATGAATTAATTGGCATGTCCAAGAATTTAAATTTCTCCATCTAGTCAATGCCGAATAAATTTTCTGTATTCTTTAATGTGAACGTTTTTAGCTTTAATGTTTTTCCTTGAAAAGTTACATAAGATTAAGGCCCTTACACTTGATTTTCTCCCCTGTCACAGACCTAACCATTTTACTTGTTCTTAGCAAGGTTGGTTTTCCCAACTTTTTCCAAGTGTGTAGATTTATGATTGTTAAATCTGCACCAGAATCCAACTGTAGTTTAATTTTTTTTATTTAAGATTTATACTGGCACATATTTCATAATGTTTAGCCCATCTTGTTCATCTTATTTTGTGTTTTTTATGTGATTTTGTTCTTTTTTTCTCGTTTGACAATGTGAACTCTTGTGACCGACACAACTACAATTTAATCACTTTTTATTCCAGTAACAGCAGTCCTTATACCAATGTAATTACCCACAACTGGAACACGATTTAGGGTGTAAGTTGTCTTGTTTCCTTTTTTGATTGGTTTGATTTAGAGGGGGAATTAATTTTTTTTCTTTTAGTGTACTTTGCTTATGTGACCTATGCTAGATTCCTCAATATTTTTCAAATCTTGGAGTACGCTTACGAATCTCTGACAGTCTTCCATTTGTTAGAGAGAAAGGTTTGGCTCATTTTTCAATTTATTTAGAACTCTACATCTAATTCCAGCATCTTTAGCTGAAATGAGTCCCTGAACAGATATCATACACTTGAAATTATTTGCACACAATTCTGACAGTTTGAAATCGTCGCAATACTTGTTCACAACCAATACGAATGTAGTGTAATCTTCACTATCCTTTCTGATTAAATTCATACACTTCCACCTCTTATGAAAGAGTGAAGTTTTAGGACTAAAATGTTCTATAAGAAGTTTAGCAGCTTCAGTAAATGTTTGCTTGTTTTAAGGAGGAAAATATAGTTCACAATTTTGGTGTGCTATGTAGTGCCCAGTTTTCAAAGAAGAAGGTGAAGTTTCTTAGAGTTTGACCAATTTATGCAATCTGTAGCATATAAATCCTCGAATATTCTAAAATAGGAAGTGAAAGTTATCTCCTCATCCAGTGAATATGTAAAAATGCATTTTTATTTTCACTAATTTGTTCCTTGTTTGCCAGTTAATTAACTGACTGTTACATAAATATTGAAAATTTTACTTTGGATTATTGTAAAATTTTGTTAAATATATCTGCATGAAATGTCTATATGTATTCATGAAGAAAATAGCTAATAATCAGTGGATAGTCAACAGGACTATAAATGATTTCAGAGTCTAATCAAACTAGCAAAAACCTTCCAGCAGGTTATATAATTTTTTTCTTAAGTGAGTTTTTGATGATTTGTTTTACTAATCCTGCAGATTCGTTGTGAAAAACTGAATTAATTTTAACAATATGATGCAAATTGTTTTACCATTACTTCTGCTTTGTAGAAACATATATGAAAAGTTTTCATAACAGTAAAAATACAAGATTTTTTCATATTTGTATAAGAGAGATGTAAATATATTAGTATATGTAAATAGGGTAATATATTTTTGAATATATTAAAGATATCTAAATTTATTCTCCTATTTATGTTCCCCCAAATTATGGGCTTTATTATATCCTTGATATAATAACACTTAATTTGATGGACAGAATGAAATGGTTGAAAGGGAAAAGAAATGACAAACATGCTTTGTTCTCAGAGAGAGTCTTAAAATGCTATGTCATACACAAAATATGTATAGTACTACCTTGAGATGTGAGCATACTGACAAATGAGTTTTTTGATATATGAGCTGAAGCTCAGTCAATTTTTTGCCTTGACATATAAGTTAAATTTTAAGATACAAGTGAGTTTCAGTTAAGCATCTGCTAGTCAGAGCAGTGAGCACCAATTATATATATATATATATATATATATATATATATATATACCATGAAGAGAAATTATAATGTATATCTATACAGCAAGGTGTAAAAAAAGCAAAGTGATAAGAGAACAAAAATGTAGGTTGTTACATATAATATGGAGATTCTTCTGTATTTCTGGAGAAGCCATGTTTAAAACTCCAGATTCAAACAGTCATGATACATCTATTATATCATAGGCAAGGACATATTCTGTGAAAAGGAAGTGCCAAGTTTTGGGCTTTCTCCAAATCAAGGCCTGCAATCCAGAGTTGCTTTTTATATCTTTGGGACATATTTTCAAAGAGAAACAGCAACATGTGTTTACTAGCTGTTGGGGAAGGCAGATTTATTCTCAGCTTAAGCCTCTCAGCCCAAGTCAAACAAACAACTGGTTCATTTGATTACTATAAACTGAATGAAGGACTGATCACTTTCAGCTGTCACGTGACCCACATGACTATCTTAACTATTGTGGGATCTCCCTTTTTTCTATGATAATAGACTTGACTTGAGTATACATATACTCCTGCCATAGCAAGATACAAGGGACATCGAGTGAGACATCGTGTGAGACATCGCAAGAGACCCGTAGGTTACCGTAAGGTACCGAACGATACCAAAGTTTCACAGAGAATACTGCATCAGTAGTCATAGTAGCTCTGAGCTACACTCAGCCAGAATAGTATTACAAACCACCCATCAGTTTCGACGTGGACATATTAATTCCAGCATGACTTCACTTCAATTTATATATATCTTTACGTTTAATATAACATATTTTTCTATCTAAAATATCTGTTTTATTGTTCATTATTTTCTGCGGTTCCTCACCTGGAATCCACAACATTAACCAAGGGATATCCCTACAAAAACATAAAAGGCCAACATTAAGAATTTTAGAACATGCAAATTAGTTTGCAGTCAGAACATTTAAAATTTTGGATAAATTAGATTACAGTAACTAGAACTCAGAAGACATTTGCTTCTGTCTTTCATAAGAGTGTATGTTAAGGAGTGTTACTAAACTAATACATATAAAATAGCCTTATGACTTAAGCTATGTTCTTATGCTTATGCATATATGTATTTATATGTATTTATATATAATGTGTATACATGATAAAAAAATATGTAACATGAATATCACAGCTCAAAGAGAAAAAGTTAAATTTTGAGAAGAACATATATGCTGTCACTCCTTGTTAACACTAAAACTCCAATAAACTGTGCATCTGTAATGAAGATGAATATCATGGTAAAACATTTCTTCTGAGAAATCAGTTAAGAAACTTTTCTAAAATACTTGCACTAGTTCATCTTAAAAAAAAATAACAAAATTATGAGTTTTTTTAATGGACATCAAATAAAGCCCAAGAAAAAAGTAACTTTGCCATCATATAAAATTTGCATTTGAATGAATATCAAAAATATCAATTTATCACAGAATCTGTAAACACTTTAAAGCTAAATTAATGTGTGTGCTTCTTACTTTGTTGACAGTGTTCCAGCAAGAATTTTAAATTTTATTTATAACTAAAGTAATTTTAATTATAAAAATGAAAACTTTTAATCATAAAAATTTTAAAATTTTTAATTATAAAAATTGAAAATTTCTGTATATTTTTGATATTGACAGAAATAAATCATAATTTTAAGAATAATGCATTGTCATACTTCATTTAAGTTTGTATTTCTGTTGTTTCTCTCTTTTTAGTTGTTTGTTTTAAAATCTTATTCGAATATTTCAGTAGAATAACCAAACATTAGCCTAGATGTTCTATTTTATACATTTCTTCATGAATTTTTACACTAAATATTTCCTCAAAATTTCACAAAAAAAATGCAAGATTTTTTTTACATATAATATGTAATATGTAATATGTCGCAAGGGAAGTCTATATCTATAGTAGATGACCTCCTATAAACATTAAAAATAAGGCAACGACACAAAAAGGCAAGGATAACTAGAACAAGAAATTAGATTATACCAAATTTATTAATGGCAAAATCAAAGTTACAAGGAACAAATAGCATAAAAATGTTTTAGTATTTCAAATGCTCTGGTTGATCATGCTGGTCATCAGTTTTGCTCTGAAAATGACAGTATAGCAGTGCAGTGGGATAAGATTTATATGAATCAAGCAAGAATGAGGTTGGAGGTAGTCAAAGCAAGCTAGTGCAGGAAGGGCTGAAGATGATGATAGCTAGCTAATGTTTGGTTTTGGCTGCTGTTGTTACAACTGAGGAGCTGATTTCATTTGCTGTTGTTGCTGCTGCTGATGGTTGTGTCAAGGGCTGGTTTCGGCTGCTGCTGCTGCTGAATTGTCATGGGTTGGTTCCAACTGCTGCTGCTGCTGTTGCTGTAGATAATGGCTGTGTCAAGGGCAGATTTCAGCTGCTGCTGCTGGCTCAGTCAAAGGCTGGTTCCAACTGCTGCTGTTGCTGATGATGGCTGTGTCAAGGACTTGTTTTGACTGCAGGTGATGATGTGTCAAGGGCTGATTTCAGATACTGCTGCTGTTGCTAGTTCTGTCAAGGGCTGGTTTCCAGTACTACTACTATTGCTGCTGATGATGATGTTGGTGTCAATGGCTGCTGTTGCTAATGCAGGCTGTGTCAAGGGCTGGTTTTGGATGCTACTTCTGCTGTTGTTGATGGTGACTGTGTCATGGGCTGCTTTCGGCCCATGTTGATGACTGTGTCAAGGACTGCTCTTGAATACTGTTGCTGTTGCTGGCTCTGTCAAGGGCTGGTTTCCTGTGCTGCTGTTGATGATGATGATGATGATGATAATAATGGCTGTGTCACGGACTGATTTCGGATGCTGCTGCTGCTAAATCAGTATTCTGTTCAATCATCCTCTTTGTCTGGGGCCAGGCAGTCCTCTCTCCTCCTTACTATATTTATTGTACATAAAACGTACAAATGTGGCACAAGGTCTAACATGGGGATGAGGAAGGCTGGTCATCATCTGTCCTAATTTAAATTAGCTATTCACTTTTATCGACCCTGGCACACTACAACAATTCTTACACCATAATATCACATTCTTACTTACCATTCTTACGACATCTACCATAATACCTCAGATACTCTATGATGTCCTACCTAACTCCCATATGTACAATTTTTTTGTGGAGGGACAGAAAATAACATTTCAAAATTTCCCCAATGAATATATACAATGACAAGCAATATTTACAAGAAACTAAACAAAATCATGTTAGTGATAAAGCTCCCCACTACTCTGATCACCTAAATAGGGGAATGGGATGGGGATTAAACCAAAAAAAAACATGTGGACAAAAGTAAAAAAGGGGCCAATGTGCACTCATAACCTAGCTAAGTAAACTTAATGAAAAAAATAAAAATCAAAACTCTCCTATTCTAATTTAACAGGGAGGGGCTGCTCATGTTCCCTCCAGCACAGCCAAAATTCTGATGCCTAACCAATATCAAACAATCACTCTAGGTCAGCACCTTTTACTTGACAGATTCATGCAAAACTCGCCCACCTTTTGCCAAATTCTGATGGAGTGAGTCATTTCCTTGCCATCCTAATCTTGACTTTAAGTTGATGTTTAAAGAACAAGATCAGTTGGGAAAAGGTAAACTTCTCATTGCCATAAAATTCCTTCTGTCGCATTATCCAGATCATGGCTCACATAACACCTAGTAAGCAAAAGTGCACATAGTGCCTTAGATAATGGCTCTTTTCTTCTTACAATATTTATTTGCACAAAAAATACAAAATGTGGCACAAGGCCCAATACGGGGATGGGGAAAGCTGATCATCATCTGTCCTATTTTAACTTAGCTATTCTCTTTCATCGACCCTGGCACACTACAATATTTCTTACACCATAAAACCACATTCTTATTTAACATTCTTACTATGTCCACCATAATACCTCAGATACTCCATGAAGTTTTACTTAACTCCCATATATACAATTTTATGAAGAGGGCGAGGTCAAAAACAACAACATTTTAAAATTTCCCTAATGAATTTATACAATGAGAAACAATATTTACAAGAAACTAAACAAAATTAATAATAAAACCTCCCATTACTCTAAAAATGTGAAAGAAAAGTCAATTAACTGGGCGAAAATAATGCATGGCTACATGAATATAATAATACCACTCATCCAGTTAGGAACCACTCACACAAACACTCACACATGTAAACATTATAAAAAGAACAAAAACAGCACACTTTAAAATGAAATAAACAAATGCCATGCATCCACCAGAGAACTAACATTTCTGATCCCTAAAAGAGGAATGGGATGGGGATAAAACTAAAAGAAAAAATTGGGGACGAAAAGAAAAAAGGGCCAATAAGCATTCATAGCTAAGTTAACTTTAATGAGACAAATAAAAATCAATAGATGACTTTCCTAACCTAACAGAGAGAGGTTACTCATGTTCCCTCCAGCACAGCCAAAATTCTGATGCCTAACCGGCATCAAACAACCACTCTAGGTCAGCACCTTTCACTCGACAGTGACGAACAAGACTCACCCACCTTTTGCCAAATTCTTATGGAGCGAGTTGTTTCTTCTCCATCCTAATCTTGATTTTAAGCTGATGCTTAAAGAACAAGATCAGTTGAGAAGAGGTAAACTTCTCCTCCCCATAGAATTCATTCTGTCGTGTCATCCAAATCACAACTCACGACTCCTAGTAAGCAAAAGAGCACATAGTGCTCAGCCTTAGATAACAGCTCTCTCTTTCTTACTTTTGGTTTCGTTTCTGCATGCTGATTTTTTTATGAGGGAATTTTTCAACATTGACAGGTTTAAGGTTGCAAATGGACAATTGTAAAGTAATTTTAAATTATGAAATATATTATAAATGCACATAGCAGAAAGGAAATAGTATTTGTTCCAGTAAAAAAAACTTTGCTGAAATGACTCACAGAATTATTAATCTCAATCATACTGTTTAGGAATAATAACATATCATGAGGCTATGATAAATATTAAAGAGAGCCCTTACGGAACTTCTTTGTGAAGTAAGGCTATCAGCACTTAAGGAACTCTTTTGATCTATGACACATTCCCCGAAAAACCATAAGAAATAAAGGCAAACTATTTAAGTTTCTAAAACTAGCCCACAAAATGAGTTCATTACACCATTCTTTACCATTATTTTTTTTTAATTGTATCACCCTGAGCAAGGTGGTAACACCACTGATGTGCAGGGGGCTATGTAATAGTGAAAAGATAGGAACAGAGAAAGCCGGAAACGACATCCTAAACAGGGAACGAGGGATAAGCCTCTTAACCTGTTCAATAGACGTGGGTGGAGGGTGAACCGAGCGATAGATAGATCTATCTACTCCAATTGAAAAAAAAAACAAAGTAAGAAGATTTGAAAAGAGAAAGCTGGAAACCACATCCTAAACAGTGAACAAAGGGTGAGCCTCTTAACCTGTTCAATAGACATGGGTGGAGTGTGAACTGGGCGATAGATTGATCTATCTACTCCAATTGAAAAAAAAACAAAAAACAAAGTGAGATGATTTGAAAAGAGAAAGCCGGAAACCACATCCTAAACAGGGAACAAGGGATGAGCCTCTTAACCTGTTCAATAGACGTGGCTGGAGTGTGAACCAGGCGATAGATACATCTATCTACTTCAAATGAAAAAAAACAAAGTGAGAAGATTTGAAAAGAGAAAGCTTTAAACCACATCCTAAACAGCGAACAAGGGATGAGCCTCTTAACCTGTTCAATAGACGAGGGTGGAGTGTGAACCGGGCGATAGATAGATCTATCTACTCCAATTGAAAAAAGAAAAACAAAATGAGAAGATTTGAAAAGAGAAAGCCAGAAACCACATCCTAAACAGGGAACAATGGATGAGCTTCTTAACCTGTTCAATAGACGAGGGTGGAGTGTGAACCGGGCGATAGATTGATCTATCTACTCCAATTGAAAAAAAAAAGAAACCAAAGTGAGAAGATTGGAAAAGAGAAAGCCGGAAACTACATCCTAAACAGGGAACAAGGGATGAGCCTCTTAAATTGTTCAATAGACGAGGGTGGAGTGTGAACCGGGTGATAGATAGATCTATCTACTCCAATTGGAAAAAAAAAAACAAATTAAGAAGATTTGAAAAGAGAAAGCTGGAAACCACATCCTAAACAGTGAACAAGTGGTGAGCCTCTTAACCTGTTCAATAGATGTGGGTGGAGTGTGAATCAGGCAATAGATTGATCTACCTACTCCAATTGACCTATCTACTCCAATAATGACAACTGTCACAAGGAGAAACCAAGAAGAACATTACCAGAATGTAAAAAAAATTTTAATAGGCATCAAAGCTATAAACTTTTCCACTAAATGAGACAAAAATAGTGTTTTCTGTATCCTTATTTAGTATCCCTGGCTACTGCATAGATAATAGCATAATTAATTTGATACAGAAAGACTTCAACCACTCAAAGACTAACCTGTGCCAACAACCCTGAATTCCTTAAAGAAAACTGTTGGTATACTTGCATACTATGCTAAATGAATACCAAATATTCTCCAACAGAATTCAACCACGAATTAAAAACAAGATTTTTCAAATGAATGCAACAGCTTTTAAAACTCAGAAAAACAGCTGAAAAATGCCAATTTGGAAAATACAAAAGATTTACACTTTGCTGGCAGTAGCAGTTAATCTAAACCAGAGAGGTAGACCAGTGGTTTCTATGTCATGAACCCTGCAGGGGTGCAAATTACACTATCCTTCCATAGAAAAAGAAACAACAGCAGTAATCAAGATTGTTAGGAGGTAGAATCATCTCATTGAAAGGCAAGATTTTACCTTGATTGCAGACCAATGTTCAATGTCATTCATGATCAATAATAGCAAAAGGGCAAAAATTAAAAACAATTAAATATTATATGGTGAACTGAGTTTTCTGCTTTTAGCTACTTGATAAAATATTGGCCTTGAAAAGACAATGTTGCACCAGACACTCTTAGTAGAGATTTTGTACTTCAGTCTCTTCAGCAACCATTGCAAAGGAATTTTATTTGGTAAAAAGCACTATGAAAAAAGTTCAAACAAATGTTTGAGGTAACATTTAATTTATATGGGTACACAACAAAGATAGACAACATGAGCCAAATTTAATAACAAATGATAAATTTATTGCTAACACACAAAATAATGAACGAATTACACAAATTAAGTGCATTGTGTGCCAAATATGGCCAACATGCATGTGAAAATAATCAATACAAATCAGATATGCCATTTTACAATAAAAATTACAGTGCTACATTATGTCCTCAGAAAAGGTAACAATATAAAAATAAAATGAAGAAAAGAGAAAATAATTCTCGAAATAGTTTTCAAAGAATAGGAACAATTTTTGATGCAAAGTTTATGGCATCATAAAAAAATGGAAAAATTACACCAACCAAAGAATTTTCCTTGTTGCTCACAGTAACTTTGATATTCCTTTTAATTCTCATCTAGTGGTTGTCACTTTTTTCTGTATTGTTTTTCTTTCAGGACTAGAGCAACCTGGGTTCAGTACCAGATATTTGTTGACTCCTTGAATTAACTACTGGGCCCCTTTTATTACCTAAAGGTAGGCTTCAAATTCAAATCTGAATTTGGAGGGAAACCTTTTGATAGGTTCTGGATGAAATATCAAACACAGCTGTTTTTCACAAATCAAAATATATCAAAAATATTTTTGAAATTCAAAATTTATCAAGAGCACAAAGCAGCATCTTCTTACTCTCAGAAAAACAGATGATACATACTCAAGCAGATTAAATTTCTTATATTTTCCTCTCAGACAAAGATGCAAGAAACCAACAATTTTTTGCATGTAAAATTTATGTTGATTCTAATGAATCTTTGAACAATTCAGAATTAATTACTTTTTTTTTTTACAAAACATACAGAATATAATTGTCCAATATTTTTACAGCAAGTATACAATATTAAAATTGCATACAAGGATTTTTTTCCCAATATTGGAAATCATTTAGATTGTACAAAGAACAAATTGCATTTCTTTATTTGGTCATTCACATAAAATTATATAACCACATTACCACCAAAACATGAACGCGAAACATTTTACAATTGTTAAACTTGAAAAACATAATCACCTATAGAATTAAAGAAATTTTTCTTATGCTAGTTGCACAATATTTGAATACTAAATATATATATTTTCCTTTTACTTATTTTATAGCCATTAATTCTGGATTAAAGAAGTCAGTTCATTTTTTGCATTAATTTACAAATATGTAATGTAAAAGATGTGCGTTGTGGTGCACTGGATATCGACTCGGAACGAGAAATCGGGGAGCCAAGTTCAAATTCCACTTGAATTCATTGCATTCACTTACGTGCAAATACCCTTGGGAAAGGTATTAATCCATCTCTTCCTTCCAGTTATGAGTTAAATAAGAGGACAGATTGGGTTCTATAGCCTTGGCTGGCAACCAATCAACTGCAGAAAGCAATGGCAACCTATTGCAGGATAATCTTCTGCCCAGTCAGTCATGTCTCTTTCGAGACATGATCACCCAGTGGCACTTAACTGACTGAATGTAAAGAGCCTAATATAAAATATAAGAATCGTTAGGATCAGATTTTTTATTTTTCATCTTAGATAACTCTCAAGATTTTTCTGACTGAATCAGTGTCTCTTAGTGAGTGACGGGAAACAGGTTATTTTCAGATACTGGATGAAATGGATTAAAGTTATGTGTTAAAGATAATTTCAAAAGATGAAGATGCTTTAAGAATTAGTTTGAGTCAAACAATCCTCTCTTTTAACTAAAATTGAGTGGATTTTTTTGTCCTAACCCAATATAAGCTTAATTACTCTTCCTAATTACAAGGTTCAGCTAGATTCTTTATGATTACAGCATCATTTACCTTCATAATATTTTCACATATATCCTTACATTGGTCTCTTCAACTTAGAGGACATTCATTATACCACAATTTTTTAAAATTAGTGTATTAAATAATCCTTTATTTCTAGAGATATAATTACATCCTTCCTTTGAGGTAGTTCAGACACAATGATACTTTCACCATCCATGTTTAACAGCAAGTCTTCTTTAGAAAGAGAATATAAAAAGCAATTGCTGGTAATTTTTTCCATACCTGAATCAGGAGAACAGTGATAAATTATTGGCTGGGAATTTATTGCCTTTTGTATATCAGAAAGAATTAGTGGGTCAGTCAAAATACTACACTTTCTATGGTTTTATAAAGACATTGTTTGACACTGCAGATCATGCATTCCCATGTACTCTCTATTCAATCTGAATTGTGAGATGCTTAATGCTAAAATTCAAAAGTCTATCTAAAAAAAAGAGTCAAGAAATTTTTTAATCAACTTCCTTCCAGTGATAAAAGCATTATCACTATAATCCCATAAATGTTGAAGAATCTTATAAAGGCTAACACAAACTCTTGAGCACTTAACAAGTTCAATATAAATTGCTCTTACATTCATAGAGGTGAATATTAAAATATACATTTTATTTCCACCCTTTTCATTTCTAATCATTAAATGTCCTGTAATATTGCTACATGAGAAAATGGTTTGATCAAGTTCACTCTATGTTTGAGAAGATTAATTCATTTTGAATATCTAAATGAAAGTGCATTATATTTTCTGCAAAGATAACAGCTGGAAATGTAATTTTTAATAGTTTGTCTGGCCATAGAGTCTCAGTTTATGAAGGGTACTAGAACCTCCTTGATGTTTGCATCATTCATGCATGTCCATTATGATTAGCCTTGTTAAATCATGCTTTGGAGATAACAATATTCAATAAATAATGTTAAACTGATAGATTTTTGTCACTGGAATGAATTAGACCATTTTTCATCTAAAAACCACTTTATATCTGTTGAATTTCTTCAACAAATGATTGATTCTGCATCAATTTGAGCAGGTACATCTTAGGATCTTGCTTAGAACCAGCATCAGAATGTATTAACTTATTAGTGAATTTGAACACTAATGTTAATATTCTTAATAATCGAGATAACTTTGAATCTTTCTTCAGTGATATGATTGGTTCTAAAGGACTCATAGCCAAAGTCATTATATATTTGGTTTTGAATAAGTTCCTTATTCATTCAAGCAATGTAGACCACTTTCAGGCTAAATTACTTGATCCTTATTTAACTAAAAAGAAATAGTTCTTGAGTAATTAAATCTGCATTTTTTAGAAAGGCACATATTTGAATTTTACTGAAAACCAAAAATTTAGAATCTAACTTTAATGTCTTTTAATCTATTCTTGACAAACAGGTTTTTATGGAACAATAACACTACCTGAACTTCAACAGCAATAATTTTATCTTTGATAAAAACATTTGATAAGAGTTTTACAATGTTCTTAAAGCATTTCACAGGAAATGACACTAATAACAACTCAAATGAAGGCAAAGATTTCGCTTTTAGGGGTACAATCTTAGTCTTATCAAACATTAAGGAGTCTATAGAAACCTGTCTCATATAGGAGGCAAAACCACATGCATTTTTGGAGACATCACAAAATAAATACCATTTTGCAGGAATTGAACTGACAATTGCACATCTGGGAAATTTCAAAGAACTTAAATGTACAACTTCCTTAGATAAATTATTCCAGTTATTATTTTTTTTTTTTGGCATTTTTTCAGTATAATTTCATCCCAGGATAAGTTTAATTTTCACAAGTCACTTAAAGTATTTTCCCTTTAATTGTCAGTGGCAAACACATTAGAATTTTGCACCAGTATTTTTCTTTCGGTGTTGACAGAGGAATCTAAAACTTCCATTGAAAGTTCTAAAGCATCTTTGATGATATTATACTTATATCATAAAATTTTTATAAGTCACTGCTATGTTCTTTATCATCTTCTAGACACTCCTTTAATTTCTTACAATTTGGGTTACAAGAACACGCCACAAAACTTTCACCTGCCATTCTTTTCACAGATTCTTTGTATAATTATAACAGTTCTTCAGAAGAATCACTTGTGTCAGATTTTCAAACATTGATTGCTCAGAAAATCTAACTTTTTGTGCATGCACATCTAAATTAAAATGTTAGGCTAACCTTCATGCAGACATCTTAGAAAACCAAAGGAAACAATCAAAAGACATGAAAATCAACAGGAATTTTAGAGCCTTTTTCTGATTCAATGCTTGGCTATAAATATGAGCTGGTTTTGGTGGTAGAAGTAGTAGCAGTAGAATAAGAAGAAGCAGAAAAAGAAAAATCAAGACATTCTGTTCTGTCTTATGATCTTTCTCAGCTACTTAATATTTCTCTTTCATCATTTCCCATCAAACAGACATAAGATATAGACATCAACAGTCAGCAGCACACTGAAACTTTGAAAGCCAGTCAAATTACTTTTTTCTATCATTATCTTTCTCTTCACTTTGCTTATATGACTTTTTATGCATTTACTATTTAGAAAGAAAGAGACAAAGACTCTGTGCTAAAACAATTGCTACTACCTTCCAAACCATCTATTAATTTGATCTCTGCTTATACAAACTTTCATATGAAGACTTTGATTTTATTCCTTTCAACAAAGAACTTTTTGCATACATTACTTTCACAGAAAAATCATCACTGTATTTGTGGAATAATAAATTCCAACTGTTTATATAAACTTGCTATTGTTTCTTATTCATTTGTCTGGTTATTCAATTTTCTGTTGGTTTTCAATTTTTATAAAATATGGGGGTTATATTGATATACAATATATATAATATTGATATACATGGTCAGGACCCCTATACTTGTCTTAATCAAATTATTAACAAAAAAAAATTATCTCTTAACATAACAGTGCTTAAATAATTAGGGTATTTGTTAACATGCTGTTCAATAACAAAATTCAGTATTAAAGACCCAAAGATGAAAATTGTATATCTATAGCAAACTAAATTTTCACATTCTTTCAAGAAAAAGAAAACTTATTTCGCTCATTTTCATTTTTAAACTTGATCATAAGGAAGGTCTTTCTAATATTGGTCAACAAAGTATACTTTTTACTTTGAAATGACATTATCAAATCTAACACAATGTTCATCAAATTGGCACCAGGTTAAATGGCTTTGTTTAACAGCTAGTCTCTAGCTGAGAATTGTCAGATTATTTATCACCTTTCTCAGACAATCAAAATTAAAATTTATATCAAATTTATTATTGATTAAAATCAGTATTGTTTTATAATAATTAGTAATTTTTACATTAATCTTTGTTTGATGCAAAATCTTACTAATGGAACTGAGAAATGTCTTTACACCATATTCTCTAGTGGAAATATCTGTTTTATAATTGAATGTTTTGCAGACTAGGTTTGAAAGGTTGCTGACTTCCAGTGTCAAGCAAGCAATTAAAAGTAAAACACTGGCTTCCTTGGAAACAATAGGGAGTAAAATATTCACTTTTCCAGTCCCAGTCTCAATACATATATTATTATTTAATTGGGCTTTCCCACCTTTGGGACACAATGCTTTCACATGGCATTTAGAAGAACAAATTTTACAAGAATATTGTAAACTATTTTATACTAGCCATGCATTGAAGAGCCTTCTGATTAGGGCTAGTACAGAAATTACATCAATTTAATTATTTACAGTACTCTAATTGAGCACTGAAAGAAGGGTATTTTGTTGCAGAAGCAAAGAATAGATGACCTGGAAGAGAGAACTGTTGCTGTTGTCATTTCTGCTGTAGAGGTTAATTTCTTCTTTATGAAAGAATGTGAATTCAAGGAAAAAAAATACTTCAGATTTTTGGTAAATAAATATATTATTTATTTACATTTATACAAAAACATCAAACTATTACCCATTGCTGTTGTAAAGACAACAGAAAGGGAGAAAGAGAGAGAAAAAGAAAGAGAAAGTGAAAGAATGTTGGTTGCTGTCGGCTGATGTTTTGTGATGGCCTGGTGGCATCGGTTGGTGAGGGAAAAGGAGTGCGTCGCTCAACCCTGAATCTGGGTCTCTGCATAACACTCTTGTTCACTCTCTCTCTCTCTCTCTCTCTCTCTCTCTCTCTCTGATGTGTGAGTGATTCATGCGGGTTTTTATACAAACCTAAAGTTCATATAGGCTTGTTATTTTTTTTCAGTTTCTCTTCTTTCATTGGACATCTTCTAAGCCGATAACCAATTCCCTTTTTCTGTTGGTCACTATACATATATATATATATATATATATATATATATATATATATTAACACAGGCTCACTAAATAAGTAATGATGATAATTCTTTTAATCGGAAAATATGCACCGATCCCATGCGCAGAAACTTACATCTGTTATTTTGCTTTTGGTCGTCAAGCATCAACATCCGGTTTATATAGAAGAGTGTAAGAATCACGGCGATTTTTACCTGTTATATGAATGATTTCTTTTTAAAAAATATCTGGCAATTTAGTAAATATGATAAAATTTGTTGCCAGGTGGACCTTCCACTAATAAATCAAGGTTAAAGACATTCTTTAATTCATATACGTCTGTCTTTACCTTGGTGACATAATATTTACAAGATACTAAACCGGCATCATACGCAAGAATTCATTCATTGACCTGGTTAAATATTTCATCAATTGTCTGTTTAAAAATTATCCATTTAACACATCAATAGCTACATCATAATTCTTATCATTAACTGAAATATACTGAATTATTTGTGCAGTGATTTTAAGTAGGTACCTTCACCAATTTGGTATATGAAAGATTTAAAATTAATTTTTAAAAAGGAAAAAAGGTTTCTTGAAGATTTCGTTTTAGCTTTAATTGGAAGCTAAAGGATTTAAAATTGACTATTTCCAGTAAGCAAAATATTCTGTGGTGTATTTTAAACAGAAATTATGTAGATCAGAATCGATTTTTTCAATAAAATTGATAAAATCAGTCATTTTAATACATTTGTAAACAAAAGTTAATTCTCAGTTTTAAAAATCTTGCAAAAATAAAATATATATTTCTGAAACGTTATGTGAGGAAAATTAGCAAATTTAAAATTAAATCAATCTGATTATAAACAAATATTACTTACTCATAGCATAAAATGTTCTATACAAGCATTTCTTACTCTCGGGGTCCTGTTTTTTTCTGATATGTTAATTTGAAGGAGGGTGAGGTAGGGTATAATAGCGAGGAAATGCGTGTGTATATTTTAACAACATGATAAAGAATTTATTTACAAATTTACGCATTTGTAATTGTTAGTAGCTTGTTTTAAGACAAATAATCACACATTAAAAGTTTGAAGATCCGATGAATAGTTAAGAAGAGAAAATGTTCATATTAAATCACCAGACATGCAGTAAATTTCCAAAATGCTTAAAACAAATTGAGAGAGTTCGTTTTTTACACAAAAATTATTCGGTTGAATTCAATATAAACAAAGGTTTCCAAAGTGCCCAAAACAAATTGAGAGAATTTGTTTTTTGTTTTGTTTTTTTTTTCGTACAAAATTTATATGGTTGAATTCAAAAATAAAAGATGTGTTTTAGGTACTTAGCTTTAACCATTAAATAGAGTCCTTGAAATTATGATTTGTCATTAGAGGGTATCAGCGTGTGATTTGACACTAGCATTATTCAGATACGTCTC
Source organism: Ascarosepion bandense (assembly GCA_037127315.1). Lineage (NCBI taxonomy): Eukaryota > Metazoa > Mollusca > Cephalopoda > Sepiida > Sepiidae > Ascarosepion > Ascarosepion bandense. The sequence goes on along the minus strand of JBBBDQ010001284.1, from coordinate 594,842 downwards.
TCTCTCTCTCTCTCTCTCTCTCTATATATATATATATATATATATATATATATATATATATATATATATATATATATAATATAATATAATTATATGGTTATGTCAATTTTTCATTGCAACATGGAAATTTCTATGTTTCGAGATTAATTCTCATCATCAGGCAATGCTGGTGTGGTTGTGCAGACGATTTACATTCAAATGACAAATACTTTCAGTTTACTGTGAATGTATGTGGGTGTTTTTTTTTTTTGTGTGTGTGTGTGTATGTGTGTGTGTGTGTTCGGCTAATCAGAATGGAGATTCACTCAGGGCTTTGATCTCGAGGAATTTACGTGCTAACCAACTTTTTTCCTCCTCTTTTTTTCTTTTTCCTTGACCCTATTCCCCTCTTGTTTGCTTTCCTTTGAGTAAACCCCGAACTGCTATTTTTTCGCTACATCTATCAATTTGCTGTAAAGTTTACTATCCTGATACAAAGGGGGGGGAGAATTATAAAAAAAAAAAGGACAACTAACTTATTCTATCTTTGGCTTTATTTTTATTTTCATTTCTATTTTTACCTAATTCATTGGTGAGCATGTTATTTAATTTAGGTTTTATCCATTTTCTAATGTGAATAATTTACAATGTCTACATATGACATTAATTTCGTTACGTTTATTTAATAAATTTTTATTTTTGAGGGATCTAATAATAAATAGTGTTTCATATAAGCATAATGAACATGGTTCATTTAAGGACTTACATGTTTTAGCTTCTTTTAGGATTTTCCATTTTATTTTGGGTGTCTTGTTTGTTTCCCTTAGGTACCAATGATATCTTGATAGGGATGTTCTATTTCTGTATTTGCTATTATTAAATGAAGAGGTATGCTGGTAAATTCTCTGCTTTAGAGTGTTTTTAGTGCTCCCTATATAGACTTTTATATTGTTTGGGTTTTCCTTCGTCTATATTTCGCATTGATATATTATCGATTTCGCCAAACACCTATTTTCTAGCGGACAGTTTATGGGGTTTTTACAATTACATAATGTAATTGTAAAAACCCCATAAACATAACCATATAATTATACTATATTATATTAAGCTCTATAATACTCATTATATTGAGCACTGTTCATAAAATAAATGCCAGCGAACCCAAGATATAAAAAAACCTCGAGTCCTCTTCACTTGAAATATATAAAAACCATTCCACATTTATTTATTCGCTAAATTTTCCTTGATCCTTTCTTAGCACGGGGGTAATCTTTTTTCCTATTAGTCAAAAAATAGATTTTCACATGGCTCACGAATTTGCAAACAGTGAAGAAAAGGTTATTTTTATTCCGTATTCATCACAAATCGATTTATTGATAATTGAATGACTGGCACACTTGTTCATAAATAAGTAGGGTGGTGTGAGTTACCCCTCACCAAAAAACTTGTATAAATTCCATTTCACATATTTTTTTGAAACTCGCCACGTCATTGTATAAAAATTAAGACTTAACTATCATAGGACAATTTACCAATCGCAGCTTGAAGGCAATTTACATATAGCTTTGTTTACTAATCAGTTTTTTTAGCAGTATTCTCCAGCCAACTTTTTAAACTTTTGTAAAGCTCGCAATCTGATTGGCTAATTCACTTCAAAAAAATATTTCTGCACGAGACGTAATTTTCCCGCCGGGGCGTTTTGATCCACTTTGAAACGTATATAAACCGCAGATTTTGTTTCTGCAATCAGTGAGTATCCATCTGCCAACAGAATCCGAGTCACTACAAACTTCACGCAGGAACACATAGGAAATCACTTTTGAAGCCAACTTCTACTATCGTCTTCTTATCATGTATCGACCGTTGAAAAGTTATGTTTAATAATCACGGCAATAAGAATACAAGACACCACTCACTCACTCACTCACTCACTCACTCAAACTTGCTAAGCTGAAATCAGCAAGCTTTCGATCATTGAAAATATTCAACAAGTTGAAATCAACAAACTTTTCCTCATACAGAATATTCTTCACCGAACTTTTCATCATTCAGAATATTCACAGAAATATTCAATGTTTATTGTTGAATATTCAAACAAGAAAATAACTTTTCTACACATTATAATCAAATTTCTTTTTAGCAGAAACATTTCAAAATACAGTCTAAGCGAGACAACTCTTAATTTGTGCATTATAAATTTTTACCTTGGACTGTCGTGGATTCCTGTAGCAGTTGAAAACTCACTGATTGAGGAGACGAAATGAAGAGTTCAAATACTGTTCAGGGTGGCACAACTGAGCTAGGCAGGAAAATTGTGTGTCGTGCAGTAACAATTTTGTGGAGAAAATTAACCAATCGAATTGCAGGTTTGTAGGAAAATAAAGGAAGCTGGTTAGAGCCTCTAACAAAAGTGCACAAAATTTGATTAGTGTAAATCAAGCGATAAGTAAAAATTGTTGCTAGACTGCGATTTATAAATTGTCTTATACTAAGCAAGTAGTATTTTATATCAAATGCTTGCGAGTTTATATAAAAGGTATACAAATTAATTAATAAAGGTTTCTTTTGGTAAGGGGTCCGCACACATTTATTAAACAGCACCCAATTTGCTCTATCTGACACTACATGACATAGACAAAATTCGAGAACTAAAACTACAGATACAAAGGCTAACATGCCAGATGTAGGAGCTCAACAGAAAATATTTTCAGTCCACAAGTGGCAGACACAGCTTCAGGCATCGTAATAGATCCTCATCAAAAACTTGAAGCTGAGCTGACCTTGATATTTGATGATATCACCGTGAATTGGGCAAGGCATTATACTAAGCCCTGTAAGCTTCAATCAAATTCGACACCCAATAGTGCTGCGCAGCAAGCAGGAAAAGATCTCTCCAACAGCGCATGAGGACAGCGTCAGCTGTTGGTGATGTGCAAATTAACCGTTTTTTTATGTGAATGATGCTAATTCTGGAGAAATTCCTCGTTGACACAGACGCCCAGGTTAACGTAGTTCTGACCAGACCAAACATGGGGACAAAAAAAAATCCTACAACTTACAGGCAACTAATTGATCAAGGATCGAGACTTATGGCCAGATGTCGTTAATGTTGAATATTGGACTTCGCCTTTTGTTCCCGTGGATTTTCAATGTGGCCCAGGTGAAGATTCCAATCCTCCGGGCCGATTTCTTAGTCCATTATAAACTATCCGTCGATATGTTCACTCGTGCGCTCATCGATCAAACCAAGCAATTTACTCTTACTAGTATGAATTCTAAGTATTCTACTACTGGAATTAGCGTAGCAGTACCAAAGAATAACCCACTACAACATGTGCTAAATAAATTCCCCTCTGTGATCACGCCATTCACATATACAGAGTCCATGAGGCACAATTGTTACAGATATAGATAGCCGCGCACACACCTACACACATATAATGGTCTCTACGTGGTAACAAGGAGATGATCACGTGGGAGACTAGAGTCAGCTTTGGAATAGAAAGTCTAGTTGACCCAGATATCCTTAGTAACAAATGTCTAGACAGGAAATATGCTAGACATGGAAGTCAGTTGCAAGTCGTGAAGCAGCAGGAGTTAGAATTCGCGCCAAAAACAAATCACGTGGAAAGCAAAAGTTCGAAGTCTGTTGAGCCGAGGCCGTCGCTATATTACCAGGCCTATTCTATGATTAAGTTGACTTGCTGACGTCACACTTAGTAGTGTTGTTTTACTACCCGGCGTCCGTTAGCGTTAACTTATTTTCAGAACCAAATTGCAAAGGGGAATATAAAAATACACCGAAAGTTCATTGTTTTTCGTTTCCAAAAAATAAGCATTTATTTGATAAATGGAAACATGCCATTAAAAGGGAGAATTTTACCCCAAGTCCATTTAGCAAAGTGAGTAGTTAAAATTTTATCACCATTTATTTCAACAGTCGCTAAAATCAAAATTTGCTAAAAAATTAGTTTTGCCGTAGCACAAGAAAGAAAGCACTTTGTTTATAATATATCTTTTAAATTAATATAATAAAATAAGATATTATTTTTATTTCTTTGAATAAAATTGAAATAAAAATTATCTTAAAAAATATCTGAATTAAAAAAAATAAAATTTATGGCTATTCGTTCGTAAGTTTTTTTTTTTCGAAATGTTTTAAAACTTAAACTGAAGCCGAAAAAAGTTGTTAAACATTATATTTTCTAAGAATATTTGAATTTATATTTTATTGATATTTTATTTCAGAAAATAATGTTTTCTTTTCAATGAGATGTTTAAAAAAATTCTTAGGAATAGAAAGTAAAATCTTACTTAACTTTTCTATACTTGCAACTTTATGAATCGTTTTTAAACATGAAAAAATATTCCTGAATTAAATTTTTTTATTCTTTTTTCTGTATTAACAAAAACTACAAAATTTATTTTTTAGTCAATTTTAAAAGAATTTGTTTTATTTTTAAGGTTTTTTATTTGAAAACTCCGTGAAATTATTTCTTGCAAAAGTCAAGAAATCACTATTACCGAAAATTAAAACATGAAAATGATGTTTTAAACTTTGTTTAAAACTATTATTTCTGAATAATTTTTTAATTTATTTGAAACATACAGGCCTAAATCACACCACACTTGAATTTTAAAACCTAATTTTTTAAATATTTAATTTTTAGAAAATATTTAGCACAAAATGAACACCCTCAAAAAATATTTTCTAAACATTTTTTTCCTATTTGTGATAATTTGAAGTTAATTATCGATATTAATCCATAGAAAAAATTGGAAATAAAAAAATTAGAATTTTAACTGAAGAATAAATCTTTTATAGTTGGTTTAGGGTTTTTTAATCCTTAAAAAAATTTAATTAATAAGTAAAACATTAACCAAAAAAGAGTTTTGCAAAAAAATGATTTTTTTTATAAACAGTTTAACATCATAAATGAAATAGAAACATTAATTTTTACTTTTTTTTTCATTTTTTACAATTAAAATATTTTAAAAATGTAATTGAATTACCAAATATCCTAGGATTTTTAGGTGTATTTTTTTTAAAGGTAAAAATTTATCTTTTTATTTCATCCAGTAGGATTAACAATGGATTCAATCAAAATATTTCAAAATATTATTTTAAAATTCGAACTCCGTTGTTTTTTAGCAGAATTTCCCTAAAGACAATTTGTTGATATTTAATAAATCTATTGGATTAAAAGTTCTCAAGACGTTTTTAAAAATCTATTTCAGATTTAGCTATCCTATCGTTAATTCGTTCGATTCATAATTATTTATTGCTGTTATGCCGTTAAAAAAAATGAAATGTTATAGTTGTAAAAGTTTAGTATCAGGAAGAGTTGATATGCTTCCTGATATAAACAGTTATTTTCAAGGAATTAATAGAGGTTCTCTCTCTGTTATATCCCAATGATGTAACAACAAATTTAGTACTATACAATTATATTGTTATTAATAAACTTGTAAAGAATCCTTCTTTTCTTCATTCAATGAATCAAAGAAAATTGTCTATGTACATAACATTGGATGTTTTGGCTAATGATGAACTTCTTTTTCATGTTGACTCATGTGGTGAAGGTCACAGCATTGAAAAAAAAATGATTATCTGAACCTCTTTTAATGCATTATTAAATATTTTTTGTAGCAAGGAAAATAATATTACTTGTAAGAAGTTAAGTAAAAAAAGAAAACTTCAAACATTCAACTGAATTTTGAGACATAAAAAAACTTTTATAAGCTTGATTTTTAAAAAAACAGTAACTTAAACTTATTTAGTTTGAATTAATTTGCTTGAATTTAAATTGTTGCATTTTTTAATATTTTTAATTAATTTGCTTATTTATTGTTGCTTCTTGTTTGTTCCTAAATTCTAATGGTTGCTTGATTGCTATATTTGAGTGATTCTGATTTAAAAATTCTTGCAATTAAAACAAGTGATTGTGATTTTTCATAAATTAAAAATATGAAAATTTAAGCAGTGTTTGTTAAATTTTTAGAATTTAGACGAATAAACGAAAAGTTTTGTCTTTAAAACTGTGTTTATTTACAAACACGACCGACAGTCAGTAGTCAACAATAATGTTTATATTTTCTTATTAATTATTGTTCTTCTTAATTTTAATTAAAATTCATAAAACCAGCATAAATAAAAAACATGTGACTTTCTTTTTTTTTCTGTTACACTTTAAAAAGTTTTAAAATCTTTATTAAAAAAACGACTTTGTGATTATCAATATTATCATGAAGTGAGAGACACGGCTGCTACGCTAATTCATGACTCTACTACCGTGACGTCACATTTCATCGCTTCGGCCTTGGTAATATATAGCGACGGCCTCGGTTGAGCGCTGATAGATGATGAATGAAGGGAAAACGCATTTGAGATAATAGCGTAATTTAACTAATTCATCTTAAGCAACTCTGGATAAGACAAAGACCGAACTTATAAATTCTTATTCGTTAAAACAAGAAAGAAAGCGAGGCCGAATCGTTTTATCAAGAAAGAAAGAAATATAGTGGCGGAGATAAGAGAAGATGTGTATGCTGGTTTATATTTGTTGAAAGAACAAGAAAGAAAGCGGAGTCGAGCCGTTTATTGAGAAAGAAAGAAATATAGCGACGAAGATGAAAGAAACTGTAATATTATTTGTATGCTGACGCCTATTTGTTGAAGGAAGAAGAAGAAAGCGAGGCCGAATCGTTTTATCAAGGAAGAAAGAAATATAGCGACGAAGATAAGAAGAAAAGCTGTAATATAATTCGTACGCTGATTCCGGTTTATTCAAAGAAGAAAAAGAAAGCGAAGCCAAGTAGTTTATCAAGAGAAGAAGAGAAGAAAGAGAGATAGCGACGCAGAGCAGTCAACATATAAAGGGAAATATTTTGAAGATAAAGAACAAAGCAGAATTATTTGAGTACAGAAAATACGACGCTGGTGGAAGAAAAGAATAAAGAAATGTACGAACATTTTCAGAATATTTGTATTTTTTTTAATCATTTCACCCCGAGCAAGGCAGAAATGCCACTGATGAGCGGGGAGCTACATAACTGTAAAAAGATTAATTAGAAAAGAGTGAGGAGTACAAACTAGTTAGAAAGGAGCAATAGAAAGCTGAGAATGCAGGTGCGATGACAGATACATAGGTGGAGAGAAAGGGAAGGATATACGGGGGTGGAGATAAAGCTAGAGTCCAGTGGTTAATAGATGAGTATTGACATCGCATTTAAATTTCTGGAGGTTGTAGCCGTCAGGAAAGCAAGAATATGGGAGCGAGTTCCACAGGCGGGAAGTGCGAGAGAAGAAGCTGCAGGAGTAGAATTGTCGTCCGCATTTGGCTAACCTGACTGTGAATGGGTGGGACCCACTTGCCAGTCTGGTTGCACGAGTAAACACCTGTTGAGGAGGCACCAGTGACTTAAGTTCGTCCGAGCAGAAGCCATGAAAATATTTATAGAACAGACAAAGGGAGGCCACATTTCGACGGTGGGGAAGTGGCTGCAGTCGAGCCGCCAGATCAGTACCTATCACATTACAGACACTCCTTTGGAGCCTGTCGAGAACACTGAAGAGAACGGCACGGGCGCCTGACCATAAATGGCAGCAGTACTCCATGCACGGACGGATGGTTGACTTGTATATATGCAGGATGGATTCAGGCGGAAAAAACATCCTGGGCTGAAAATATAATAGTCAACTGAAAGAAACAGAAACAGTCGTAACTACATACATTTCAAGTGTATAAAGAAAGAAGAGGAAGAGAGAAAAGAAAAGAAAAGAAAAGACAGTAAAAAAGAGAGAAGGAACTGATATAAAGATAAGTTATTATGTTCTTAGACCCATGTTAGAACACGTATACACTTCCACAAATATTATGTTACCACATATACCATACCACGTGTTTATAAATAACATGGTCTCCCCCCGCATTTTATCTTGTGTTAATCTCTTTCATTCGTAGTCGCCTGTGTTCATTCATATTTACTGTTGTATATTGTAAATGGTTATTTCGACTGCGTTGGTTGGGTATCCGAATATAATTTTGAGGTTCAGGTCATTGGACATTCTAATTCGTACTTAAATATTTCTTTTTTTATTTTGATTACTTATTAAAATTTTATATCAAAATCATCTCGTCTCGACGTTCATCCTTGAATTGCTGGTCAGCGCCCGTGTTGATATATTGAAGCAGACCTGGGAATGTTGCCGTTCGATTATACCAATCGAACAGTGATCTTATTTTATTTTTATTTATTTATCATTGTCCATTTGACATGATCTGGGGTATACAATCCGTACCTGTCCATAGATGTGAAAATGCAATATACCCGAATTGACGTGTAAACATCTTGATGGTTATTGTCGAGGCAAGTATGTGACACAATGCAGAGCATCGAATCTCGACGACAGAACCTCCTGTTTAGTCCTCACCTCGTCGATTAAGCCCTGAAAAATACAGGCTAGCTAAGGCAAAATTTCAAGATATGCTCAACCTCAACATCATACGCTCTTCTTCAAAATTACTTTAACCAACGAGACACTTTCCGCATTTAACCGAGTTAAAGACGCTCTCGCAAATTTCACCAAGCTCACTTACATACAAGATCACGAAAACACACATTTATCTCTCACCACTGACGTTTCTGTAGAAACTATTGGAATAGTCTCACATCAACATATTGGAAATGTGAGCAAACCACTTTCTTTCTTTTTCTACGAAACTCAGCGACGTACAAAAAATAGTGCTTTTTCTCGCGAACTACTAGCAATCTATACCGCTATACAACATTTCTGACAGCTTCTTGAAAGGTCGCAATTTTAAAGAGTTTACAGATCATAAACCTCTCATTTATGCCCTACCCTCAAAAACGGCCAAACACAATCCCCCTCTGTGATCTTCACCAATTTGACTAGATATCACAGTTCAACACATACAAGGGAAAAGCAACATAGTCGCCGATACTTTGTCACGTGCTATCATAAATACTTCCTGTAAACAAACATTGGATGTTGAAATCCTTTAGCTAACGAACAAGAAAGGGACGATACTCAGTATACCCTACATAACGATTCATATTGAACCACAACCCGTACTCTTTAGTAACAACAAACCCCTTTGTGACACTAGCACTGGTCAACCTAGACCTTTAGTCTCTATTTCCATGCGCAGTCAAATTTCTGACCGATTTCACGCTTTGTCACACCCAGGCTGGAGAGTTACAACTAAACTTATCAGTGAACGTTTCGTTTGGCCCAACATGAACTCCAAACACTGGACGCAGTGTCACATCAAATGCCAACGAACTAAAATTCACCGCCATACCAAATCTCCGCTGCGGCATTTTGCAACGCCAGATGAATGCTTCCAACATCTTCATGCGGACTTAGTAGGACTGCTCCCGGAAGTGTATGGTGATCATTATATCCTCACCATCAGCGAACGTTTTACTCGCTCGCCAGTTTCAATACCATTACAAACAAACACCTCTGAAGCTGTTGCTAGAGCAATTTTCCATTTTCGGATGCCCTTCTGTAATCACGACAGAGCGTGGAACTCAATTCCAATCAACCCTCTTGAAGGAGTTTATCAATCTCTTACGAGCGACACACATATCAACTACAACTTATTACCCTTGCGCCAACAATCTGGTTGAAAGATTTCATCGGCAACTAAAGACAACACTTCCCAATCTGATGATTCGCAAACATGACTGGAGAAGCTCCCACTCATAAGGTTTTCGTTACGAAGCATATTGAAAGAAGATCTACAATGCACTACGGCCGACCTCGTATTCGACACTGCTCTCACTCTGCCAGGCCAATTCCTGAACAGAAAACCAGTTGCGGAACCAATCACTTCCTTTGTTCGCTACTTACAACATCGCATGTTGGAATTCTCATTTCCATCGACTCGTGTTCAATCCAGAGATATATTTGTCCTGAAAACCCTATAGGATTGCGACAAAACACAGTTAGGAAGCCACTAACGCTTAATTACTCTGGTCCTTTCAAAGTGGTTTCTTGACAACCCAAATATGTTGAAGCGGTAGGGAGATGGTTAATATTTATTAATTCGGCCTTGTGTCAAACATAATCGAACTCTCTGCAGCTTACAAGTTTTATCCAGAATTATCAGAAGGTTATAGATTGGAATGTGTGGATTTGTGGAAGAATAAAAGTATACCTTTTGCATATTGGAATAGAAATTTATTAATGTAAAGAACAACATGAATTGGTAGAAGTTAAAAGTTCATGAGAAATATGGAATGTTATGGCTATTACTGCTGGGTTGATTCTTTCGCCTAAACATCCAAAACTTGTTGAATGGCTTTCGCCGCTGAAATAAATAGGCAAAGAGAAAAGGAAAGATACAGAGACGCTAGAGGGACAGTTTGGACACTGATTTTATTTTTGGTTCCAATGATCTCTTGTTGGGGAAATTCCATCCCGAACAGTTTGGCACGTCTTTACCATCCAAAGTTCAACAGAGAAAGAGATCGAGTTTATTTTTGGCACCAGGAGGTCTCTCTTTTGCGTATGCGTCAATTGTCTTTCCTGTCAGAGAACTCCTGGGAGATTTTTGTTTATTTTATTTCGTACTTTTATTTTATTTTGTATTTTTATTTTATTTCGTAGTTTTTATTTTATTTCGTATTTTTATTTTATTTAGTGTTTTTTATTTTACTTCGTATTTTTATTTAATCCCTACAGAAACAAATAATGAGTTAAAGGTATCAAGAGTTCGTAGTAGTAACTTGCTGGAAAGAGTTTATGTGTACGTAGGCAGAAAAGTATGTATGTATGTATGTATGTATGTATGTATGTATGTATGTATGTATGAGCGTTATTTTTTAGCAAGAGGGTCTTTGAATTTATCGCTCAGGGCAAATGGTGATCAGGAAGAAGGTTAGAGCTGAGAGCTGAGAGGTGAGAGCGAAAGATAGATACAATAATAATAACGATCGCTTGACGTGAGTCAAGGGTACGTGTTAATTGTTCGTCATCTTAACTTTCTGACGAGAGCCAATTTCACTCCGTCTTTTATTTCGTTTGAGAATTCACTTCCGGGTGTTATTCTGGCCTTTCCATTGGACGACAAACATTTCGCATCGAGGTGTGAAATTTCGCGAGTTTTGTGTGTGGTAAGCAAAGTTTGTAAATTCAAGAAAATTCGTTTATTTTTAACAATGAGTCAGATTTGAATTTTTGAATTTAGAATTTGTTTCGTTTACTAAAATTTCACTGTATTGGTACGCAACAATCAAACAAACATATTTATTGATCGACTGAAGCCAGCATTCATTGAGTAGACTCTTTCAAAATTCCTCAAAATTCGCATCATACTTCACAGCAACCAGACGTTCCCACAGCCATCATCATAAAAATCACAGCAAACAGTTACGCAACCAGCATCATTACTGTTGTGGGATCTCCCCTTTTTGTATGATATTGAATTCGACTTGAGTTTACATATACTCCTGCCATAGTGAGATAAGGTAGAACCAGAGACATCGTAAGAGATCCGTCTGGTTACCGTAAGATACCGAACTCACAAAGTAGTCATAGTAGCTCTGAGCTCCACTCAGCCAGAATAGCATTACACAGCACCCGTCAATTCCGACGTGGACATACTAATTCCAGTACGGCTTCAATTCAAAGACTTGTATATATATATTCATACTAATCGTATTCCTGGATTACTAACCTGCGTTCCAGTTTGTATCTTTTCGTTTAATAGAACATATTTTTCTATCTCAAATATCTATTTTATTGTTCATTATTTTGTGCGGTTCCTCACCCGGAATCCACAACAACTTGGCGACGAAGATTCGAACTCACGTACGCAACAACAACTTGGCAACGAAGATTCGAACGTGAGTCGACACAACTTTGACGAAGGATTCGAACTCGCATACACAACAACTTAACGACAAAGGATTCGAACTTAACGACAAAGGGTTCGAACTTAACGACGAAGGATTCGAATTCAAGTCGAACACAACAACTTGCCGACGAAAATTCGAGAGTCACGACAAAAACTCGAAAGAACTCATACAGAACAACGAAAAATCCATAGTGTCACACAAGTCGACCTCAAACAATTTGGCGACACGAATGCAGAAAATCTGCTTCTAATAACAACTTTGGAACAAAAAGAGATAGAAAGAAAAAATTGTGAAGAGGTATCTGAAAGTCAATATTTTTTCCTCTTGGAACAAGTCGCAGCGGGAAAAGGTGACACAGTATTTAACCGTCCTGTCCTACTGTTTCTTTCTTCTGTCTTTCTTTTCTTTTCCTTCTTAATTTAATGTTTTCCAGCGTTCTTTGTTGTTTTACTTTCAGCTTCTCTTCGTACAATGTTTTTGTTCTAGGCGTGCTGAGTCTTTTTTTTCTCTGTCCGTTTTTTTTTTTTTTTTTTTCAATTCGACCCTTTTCGTGAAATCCGTGGTAACTTGGATTCTAAATTAAAATTATCCTGGTCACGGCACGACTTGTAACACCAAATAAACGTCGAAAAGTGGTATTAACAATAGTAATTCATTATTAGTTTATTTGTTGATGGTTGCTCATCAGTTAAGACACCACGCTGTATGTGTTGCTGTCGTTTTTCACCCAACAAACAACAAAAGAAAGAATTTTAAAAAGGAACAAACAAATCAGAAAATGGTTTTAAGATATTGGGACTTTTATTCTCTCAGTCAAGCTGGAGAGATGACATGGCATTCCGCAGTATAATTCTCCAACACAACAATACGCATCGCCCTTGACAACCAAGCAGATCTCTCTCTCTCTCTCTCTCTCTCTCTCTCTCTCTCTCTCTCCCCTCTGGGCTATTCTGCTATGTCAAAGCTAGTCTGCTGGACTCACTTAAATGAAGGTATATTTATATTAAAAACACCCGTAAACTGATCCGTGTCAACCCCCGTTCAAGCGTCACAAAATCTTTGAATCTGATACATGTCACTTAAATTTGGTGAGCTTTGGTACTAGAATTATATTTATTTGTTGTCTAAATAAAACTACAGTCTTTTTGACCTCTTATCACTCATATGCATACATACGCGCATACATACACACACCTATGTACAACCATGGGTACACACACACCCTAGCTTAATGTAACAATCAGTGTTTTAACAATTTAACAATTTTTTTTAAAACTTGCAACTGCACAGTGCCACATAAGGCTTGTGGTGAATACGAAATATGAAGTCTCTTCTTCTTTACTGATTAAAAATTTTGCGAACTCCTGTGAAAATCTTTTTGACCAATCGGAAAAAAGAATTGACTCCATACTGAAGGAAAAAGACGAAGCCAAATTCGCGATCCAGTGGGAATCATTTTCTGGTCAATGAAAGGGGATCGATTTACAAAACTGAGAGAAAATAACGAGCCAGATTGAAAAGGTTCGTTGATATGAATAGAAAAAGAGAGTTGAATCAGTCAGATAGGAGCAGAGATCAGATAGAATATCGCCACAATGTAAAAGAGAAATTTCAAGCCGTTGAACCGAATATGTCTCATGGACATACAGTCGTTCTTCCTCTCCTTCATATTTTCTTTTATCTCTTCTTCATCTTCGCTCACACACTGACAACAAAAAGAAGACAATAACAACAAGACGCTTCAATTTTCATCTAAAAATAAAAGTTGATAAGGTCAATTTTCCTTTATTGCTTTCTTCTTACTCGCCGGCCGTAAAAAGAAAGAAAGATACGAAGACCTTACTACTTCAACGAACTCTGGATTCATTTAACTCTTTACTGCTATTTCTCTTAGAACATTTCCACAGTTAATAATTTCACTCCCTACAAATTGATGTTATTCTGTTCTGTAAATAAATTTCTACTTAAACATACCAACGAAACACTTTTATTCTTTCCAACCTTCTGATGATATCTTAACTTGTGGGGAGTTCCGTTATGTTTGACAGAAGGCCAATTTAATAAACATGATCGAGCTCCTTATAGGCTCAGTCATAGTGGTTGTGATAAACAAACTTCCTATGAATGGAGTATCAATGTTATTGGGGAATGATTTAGTGGGTCAGTAATTGATAACATTTTCCCTCAAGAAACCGAAAAAACAAGTCTGTTTAGGAAGAACGGGTTCAGAAAAGAACTTTAGAACAGTTAACATAACTTCGTGTGCAGTAACTCACGCACAAACAAGGGCGAAGTATAGCGAGAAAGATTAATACAAGACAGTAGATTTATGTCAGACATGTTTGAATCATAATATTATTTCGCTTGGGTCGAACAATACTGGAAAAGGGAGGAGCGTTGGTAGTGATGAGTCACCTCAGATACCTCTATGTTGAGAAAAAAAGGTCTGACACTGAACTAATGCAACTTATTGATCAAGCGTGATCAAAGGACCTTATTGATAATGTCTCAAAGACATTAATTGTTAAATATGGAATACTAATGAGGAGGTGGAATCCAACTCAACTTCCCAAACCGGAAGACTGGGCAGTTAGTGAACAAATAGTAATTCTAAGAACTCATAGGCGTTGAATTCTAAGACCAGCTCATGAAATTTTATTAGCGGGGCACTTATGAATTAATAAAACTTATGAAAGAATTTTCAAACTCGTTTACTGGCTCGGAGTTAAGAAAAGTGTAGTGAAATTTTGTAAAACGCGTCATATATATCAAATGGTGGAAAAGCCGAGTGACAAATTCCCAGCTGCATCCTTACACTTTATTTCAATCTTCGAAGAACCGAAATCACAAGGAACTCTTGAGAGGTTTCACTCCACCCTAAAGATTATGATGAGAATTTAACGCTTAGTCACCAGAAAGAATGGGACCAATTTTTGCAACTCGTGAATTCGTGCAAGAATCCTAGGGATTTGAACTTATAACTGAACATTTGGTACGAGGTTCACTACCATTAATAAAGGAAAAGTTGTTACAATATGACCCAAGCAGAAAATACTTGTTATATTATGTAGTGATTTAGAAATGAATTTTGGAAGTGAGTGCTTGAAATAAAGAAACAATACGATTGGAAAACTGTGTAGCGAAAATAATAGGTGACAAAGTTTTAATTTTACTTCCGACGAATAACCACCCACTTAAACTAAGTTTCAAGACCCATACATAATCAAGCGAAAGATAAATTATCTCAGTTGCATAGTGAATACGCCTGATAGTAAAAAGAAAGCACAAAATGTCATGTAAACAAGAAACCATATTTTAGAAGAATAAATGATAGACCCATGTTTGCTGCCTTTTGTAACCTTGCTAGGGTTAACAAAATTACGTCGTCATTCTCTTTTTAACTTTATTAGGTTCAACGAAACTCGAAGTTAGTTTTATAACTTATACTTCAGTAAAGTCACTTTGTAAAGTCATAGATTAAAGTATAATTACGCCTTCGAACAATACTGTGTCAGACACTTATTCTTCTCTAATTCTACAATATTTATTCTTGCAAAAATACAAAAAATGTGGCACAAGGTTAAAAATGGGTATTGAGGAAGGCTAGTCTTCATCTGTCTTAAATCAACTTAGCTAGCCTCATTCGCTGACCCAAACAGACTATACAATATTCCTTGCACCAAAACATCACATTCTTAATTAACATTCTTACTACAAACACCATAATACCTCAAAGACTCCGTGAAACTAACTAATCCCATATGTACAATTGTCTATGGGGAGTGAAGAATAACAAATTTAAAAATGAGAGCCCCGATTAATATTTGTAAAATGAATAATATTATTTACAAGAAACTAAATAAATTGTTAGTAATAAAATAAAAGAAAAACAAAAGAAAAACATAATCCTTAACCGTGATAGAAACATCAGTTAGCTGGTCGAAATTTTTGCGAGGCGTGTATAAATCAAATAGTCATTCGTCCAATCAAACACACAATCACACACTCATCTAACCACAACAATAAATACGAAATAAGCACTCGAAAACGAAAATGCCCCGCATCCACCAGAGCACTAACATTTCTGGTCACCTAACAGGGAGGGTGTAGAGAATTACACTAAGGAAAGTGGGGGAAAATAAAAGTGGGGCCAAAGACCACACATACCCTAACTAAGTTTTACCTTGGTGGAACAAAAAGAAAAACAAACCGAAACTAACCTACTTTCGGTGGGGCTTAACAATGTGTTAACAATACAGGATCCCCAATATCCTAATGCCAAACCGGCATCAAAATGCCACTCCAAGTCGCCTCCTTTCACCCGACAGATGCGCGCAAGACTCACCCTTTTTTGCCAAATCCTGGTGTCAAATCCGCCTTTCCGTCCTGATCTTGATTTAAGCTGATGCTTAAAGAACAAGATCAGTTGGGGAGAGGTAAACTTCACGTCCCCTTCTGTAGCGTCATACATATCCCGACTCGCATAACACCAAGGACGCATACGAATACATAATGCTCAGTCCTAGTCAACGAAGGCGTCACATTACTACAAACAGAAACAGCCTCAAGGAAAAAGAACTTTCCGCACAGCATTCAACCCATTTGCACAACAGTACTACAACCTTGCAGTGGAAGAAGGCGTGAGAGAGAGCTCACCGCAACGGACACAGTTGGACGAAATAAGCAAGGCCGCTGTATAAAGCTCTTTTGCAGGTGAGCGGTGCCTCGGTATTCGTGAGGTATTTCATCCAAGGCGCTAAGGCCATATGGAGTGAGCTTTCCGCTTCGTCAGACCGAGCTCATCAATCAGATCATCTTGAACTGCGCCCCTCACCAGTACCCAATATAATGCCTTACGTACAACATCTGGACGTTGGAGAGGCCACCTATCACCCGTAAGCGGAACCTGATGACTAAACGACATTCACGATAGCACTCACCACGAGATAAACGGTGGACCTCCTCTTTGCACGAGTGCAAACTTCTTAGGGACGGGAAGTTGTCTTCCTTCCAGAATTTGCCATTCCGTCCGTCTAGGAAGGCGATGCGAAGCGTATGCTGACGAATCTAAAAGCTAGTGTCACGGACCTCTTATGATGGCGCTCATACTACGTGCGTGAATGACAATGTCCTTAGTACTTCCCAGGGAATAATATCAACCTCGTGACGACCTTTCCGGGGATTTTGCTCGGATATCGGGTTGGACAGCAATAAAACAAAGTGGCCTTCGGCCTGTTTATCTCGACCACAAACACATGGAAAACATAACAGAACATAGGCGTATTTGAATCACACAAAAATGATAACACGAAGGTATATAAAGTTAAAGTCTATGAAAATTTTATTTAACAAACAAACCTAGAGATATGGGATCAGTCTTAAAAGTCTTAATGTTCGTCTATTCGAAACTATCGGAAAAAAATTAATTTTTTCTTGGAATGGTGTGGACAAGAGAATACTTTGAAATTCATTGGTGTGTGTGTGTGTGTGTGTGTGTGTGTGTGTGTGTGTGTGTGTGTGTGTGTGTGTGTGCTAAGGGCTAAGAAAAGTAATAAAAAGAAAAAATGTCATCACGTCTCTTTCTTTTCTCTTTTATATTCACAGAATGATTCTTTTGAGAGACTATTAAAATCACGAAGGTAACTTTTCTTTCGTTATACTAAATTTCTTATATTCTCAGTTCATAATTTTTTCCTCTCTGTCATTCTTTTTATTAGCGTTTGGGGACGTCGGTCGTCTCTCTTTTCACTGGATCAGCAGCGTCTTTTATCGAAGCATTTTTCTGACACAAGGCCATTTCTTTTAAGCTTTTCATTATTTCAGCATGGGCGTCGGCTAGTTAAAGTCGGCATCACGACAGGAGGATTTTCTCTGACACAAGGACAGAATTACGAGAGCTCTTCGGTATTTCGACACGAGCTTTGACTGAATGAAATATCGTCACTGAGAGCGGAGGCTTCTTTCTGATACAAGGACGTTAATGTGAGATCTCTTCAACAGCTCAGCATGCTTCGGCTGAATGAAATATCGTCGCCGGGTCTAGAGGCTATTTTTTTGACACAAGGACATTAACGTGCTTTTCTCTCTCTCGAAGTTGGTATGTAAAAATTCGGCATTAAAATGGATACGGCACTTCCGATACATTTCTTCTTCCATATCCTATGTGAATAACTTCCGATAAAATATCGGGTTAATTCTTTCGCCGTCCAAGACATACTTTCGAGATTTTTCTTTTTTATGTGACCACGTATCTCTTTGAGTAGCGTCTGTTCATCTCGCTGGCCAGACCGCAACTAAAATTTTCGTTAAGGATTTTGTTATCACACGGGTTTAGATTTTCCCACTTGCTTTTGTCGCCTGCTTCTGTCGGCCAATCAGAATACGAATATGCTGCCAGGCGGGCGACCGTTACTGGCCTTGACCTGAGTTAGCTTTCGCCGATTGACGATTACTACTGTTAATCGGTCCGACTGACTAAGAGATATAGAGAGTTAAGAGAATATGAGAGAGAGAGAGAGAGAGAGAGTGAAAGGGAGGGATCCCGTAACACTAGGCGCATACCCAGACCGCCTTCAGATGAGTGGAGGTAATAGATATCCTGACACACCTTAGAAACCTTGGTTTCACACTAAAAGGCACGAAAAGGAGAACAAGTCATTAATATGGCATACGGCAGTGGAAAAAAAAAGAACTGGGTAGATGTGTCAAATACGCACTTCCGCCTTCTACTTTAAGGAAAGATTGCTACGAGACCACGGACGACTTGCGGCCTTCTCTCTCACCTCCAACCAATTTATTTCCAACAGGAGATCAAGACCGAACCAGATGAAATGCTAGGAAAGAGAAACTCCATTCCACGCGCCCAACCGCAAGCCAACTGACTTATTGCGGTTGATCTGGCTCCTCTCATCGTTTCGTACCCTCTGATTTCTTTGCTGAATTCCTTAATCTTGGCTCTACTCGACACAAGAACCGAAATGTCGTCAGTATAGGCGGAGTAACTGGCCGAGTTGGTAGCACCAGGTAGGGAAATTCCTTGCAGGACCAGATTCGCCTTTAACTTGCGAAGGAAAGGCTCCAACGCAAGAACGTAAAGCAAAGGAAAAAGCGGACAATCTTCTTGACGAATGGAGCGAGACAATATGGAAGACTTCGATCTTACCCTATTCGCCAGCGCACCGGGGGTCGCATACAGAAGTCTGATCCAGGAGCGAAAGTACGACCCGAAACCAGCAAGCGGAAAGGACAGACTCCAGAAATCGATGGTCGAAAGCTTTGGATTAATCTAAATTAATCAGCGCGGCTTCACTGCGCGGCTTCAATCGAAGGTTATCTTGAACAGTCCTGCCCTTCACAGTACAAATCTGCTCGGTGCCAATCAGACTATAAAATGGCCAGCCAAGATCTTGAATAAAATCTTCAAGTCAGTATTCAACATAGTCAAGCCCGAGAATTATCTATGCCATCCCCACTGTTGCTGTTCTTGCGGAGCAGCTTGATCACATCCCTGCTTCATCCAGATGTTGTAGATCAGTGCCAGCAAGGAGACAAAAACGGGTGACAACCTCAAGTACATGTCTCAGTGAAGACCATCTAATTCCGGAGTCTTCTCTTGGTCAACCAGTTTCAGCGCTTCTCAAATTTCAGACTCTATGATGGGGCCCTTGCACCCAACCGCTTCAGCTACCTCGAGACGTAGAAAGCCAGCCAAATAGGCGTTGAACTGAGCAGGTCTCAGAACGGGCTCTCTGGTAAAAAGATAGGGAATGTAATCTCGATATGCTTTACATATGCCACCGTCTGTGGTCACGGTTCGGTCGTCTAGCAATGTCCGATATGTCGATCAGCTGCATTGCGAGCTTCCTCTGCACACAATTTGGCGCCATATTCGTTGCCTCGGAAGACATTCTTTTTAACCTAGCTCTAATTACCAGACCCTGATCCTTCTTGATAAACAAGGAGGTCAGCTCTACTCTAGCTGCCATTTGTGCTGCTAAACTAGCTATATTGAACAGACGGCTAATGTCAGCAGCAAACGACCTCAGTTTTGATTTTAAAGAGGCCCGTCACTCATTCCCAACCACACTCTCCTTTGTTCCTGCTGTTGTGTTATTAAAGCTGGTCCCGGAAATCTTGCTCATCAAACAATGACGCGTTCAATTTCCAGTCACCAGCCAATTTAACCTTAGGCTTAGCTAAGTTTACGTGGACACGGACGAGCTTGTGATCCGTGTAAACTATAGGATGGAAACTTGGACAGTCTAAGAGCCCTATATCGACTCCCTTAACTCAGTCGACGTAGCTAGCGCGAGCCACCAAAGACATTTTTCCCGTATCATTGTTGCTTTATATTTTATTAAATTATATTCCCGGCTTTTGTTATTTGTCCGGTTATTTTCCTTATCTGTGTATCTGACCTTCGAGAGAACCATCCACTACCGGAGTGGAAACATTGGCCACAAGTCTTGGCAATAAGTTTAACATTTTTTTTTTTACTTTTCATTTTTATATTTTATGCTGCAACAATTAGTTCGCAACAAATCATTATTGGGAATCAATACTCCACAACATCTTACACGTTATTAGATCACTTCTATCAGCAGCAGCCAAAGCCACCCCACACGAAAAGTTTTCTAGTTTCAAATTATGCTCTTCTTTTGGTACTTTTCTAGCAACTTGGTTAACAAGCCCTGGACCAATACTCCCTTGTCTCTGTCGGTTCATCAGAAACGAGAATGATTCTCTAGTGGATGCGACTGAGCTGAATCAAATCCAGAAAACACTGACGTATTAAAGGAACTCTTTGAGATCCTCTCTAAAGCATTTGGTTATTGTAGTAAGAGATTAATTGAATGTAAAGCAATGCTTAGTAATAATGCATTTATTAACATTCATGTACAGGCGGTGGTTTTTAACTGTGCCCTAACCCAAAGTGACGTGTCCCGAAGTCGTGTGTGCCTAGGGAAGTCGTTCCCATGATACTGTTACACCCACTTTACCAATAAAAGGGTATGGTGATTATTTGTTAGGCAAATCATTATTAAAATGTTTGTTTTGTATCTGGGTTGCATGTGTATTTCACGGTCACTTCTAGTTATATAATATATTGAATTTTTACTAAGATGTTATTTGTACCCTCCACTATTGTCAGGGCGCAGTGTTTCCACTTTCTGTTCTCTAGACTTTTCAACCATGTTTTTCCAATCCAGAAACTTGTTAAACACTTCTCTCATATGTTTGAACATGATACAAATCTTGATTTATCATTAATAAATGTAACAAAGTATTCAGTATCTCTATCGATTTTGCCTCAATATTTCCACATACGTCAGTCACTGTGTATATTTCCAAGCAATTCGGCTGATCTGCTTACACCAATTTTTGGAAATTAAAAAATTTGAGGCTTTCCACCCATGATTGGTCTTCACAAGTTCATATCCTTTGTGACATCAAAATCAAGGTTAGTTAGTAGCTGATATCTTGGTAGTTTCTGCAGATTCTTTGCTCCAAGATTACCAAAACACTAATGTCGACTTTCTTCTTTACTATCATTACTTGAACATTTTGCTGCTGCATGGGCCGCTTCTCTTTCTTCAACACACTTCCAAATAATAAAAGTTTCTAATTTTGGTAGCTGTAGCAACTGGTTTTTGTTTTACATCCAGAACCTGATAATTTGTTTCGCTGAATACAAACGTCTTACCAGACTTTGTAATTTTAGGTTGACTCAGTAAGTTATATGATAGATTAGAAACATGTCGAGTCTCATACAATGTGCATTTCTGTGACTTTCGATCTGAAACTTTCAAATTTAGTTCAATCGTTCTTATTTCCAATGCTTCGACTGAATATCCATCACTAAGAGTTATTTCTTCTGCCGTATTGAGCTGTATAAAGTTTAGAAACTTTTTCGCACCATAACACATGGGACACGTTGCTCCAGGGCAAACAATTCATTTTTTTCTCATTAGTTAGTAATGCTTTATTTGCAAATAAACAAATATAGTGCTCGTTTTTTGAGTTACTGGAGTGTATTTCCAATTTCATTGCGGTAAAGGATTTTCTTTTGGAAAAAATCACTTTCTAAATCATATCCTTTGTATCTAGACCGATACGTTTAATGTTTCCAGTTTTTCCAAAGTAATGGCAACACTTTGATTCACTTTTGTTGTTTTGACGCCATAGCTTTGGATTCAACACTAGCATTTTCCTTTTCTTTAAACTTTGACTGCTCATACAACAGTCGTTCAGTTACCAATGCCCACTTAAGCACATCCTGGCTAGCTTTAAGCCTTTAAGCGCTATCACCAACATGTTATAAGAATCTGGTAGACTAGATAAAAGGTGTACAATTCTCCTCATCAATGGAATCTTTGATGATTGACAACTCTTCAAATATTTCCGTCATAGCTTTAATGGCTGTTAACAGAATCACCTTCTTCCAGCGAATATAGTTTCTTTCTCAACGCTAACTTGTTCGCCCAAGTTTTTTTTTTCCACATCAAGGCAGGATTGTCAGGGTCCACAATTAAATACAAAAGTAAAGTGATAGTTCGACTGGCAGCACAATCGTCACCAATGCACGACCTTTCCATGACAGGTATTTTGAATGCAAGTTCGTATCTGTTTTGGGTTCAGGAACGATCTCTGTCTCAATAACTATGTTCCGTAAACCCTCTGTTCCATTTTGACTGTTCACTATCAGCCCATACTGTCGCAGTTAGCGTCCAAAAGTAGTTTGACAGTGCTGGCCACCACTACTTTCCATCTATACAAGCGGTGATGTCCTGGAAAGTCCTTGTCAATAGATACTTCTCAGTAATATTGGATATCTTGTTAATTGGCTGAGGATAGGCGGGCTGAAGTTTAGTAGGCAGAATCCGTTGACATATTGCTGAGTAGTATTGATGCACTAGTATCAGTAAGAAATTCAGCGTTGTTTTTCCAATCTGGATTGCAACCTCAAAAGCGACGAATCACTGCTTGCAATGGCAACCCACCCTCAAAGTTTTCTGGACTGGACTCATCAATTGGCATAAGTACTCTGGTTGGTGCCGTTGATTTGGAATTTGGCTGTATTTTACAGGCTGCTTTTTTGGGCCACTGGCACCATGGTTTACATGTTTGGGACTTTTTCCCAAAATACAGGTGTCCATGGGATACTTGGGGTCTTTGATTTTCATAAAATGGAAGTACTCCAGCATGCATTTCAGTTTGGGGTTTGTTGTTCTTCGGGTTGGCCTTTTATAGCGTTCAGATGTGCAGTTTTGAACTATATCTGTTTTTACAAATAGTAAAAGTTCATCAGCTAAGGTACCAACTTCATTTAACATCAAGTTCCTAGCAGCGGTTATGGTTGGTATTATTGTGGAAGGCATAGTTTGTGTGAAACGATGCTAAAGTAAGTCTTCTCCCACTCCTACTTTGTCGACTCTTGCCATTAATTCTCTCAGGTAGTAAGAGGGTCTGTCTGTCATACTCGTGTCATTTATCAATTTTTCAAAAAGTTCCGGTTTTGATTTTTCGTAAAGTTTGATGATAGCTTCTTTCAGGTCATCATATATGTATATGATGGAAATCTCCCGTCGATTTCGACGTATGAGGTCTAGACAACTGTTTAATGACTGCACTTACTCAATCGTAAATGGCATTTGAGTCCTGCAAGAGATTTACAAACAAGTCAACAATGGGGGCAAGAAGGGAGATTGCACAAATGATCGGCTGGGACACTTGCAGATGCTTTGGTTCTCACACGTCTTACGCGCAGTTGGTCAATCTCAGTTTCAGATAACTGCTTGATGCCCCTCTGGCAGGCAGATCTCCATTCAATTCGTTGAGAGGCAATTCGTTCAAAATCACGGTGAGGAATATTTGTACATGTCAAATTCATTTTCAGCTTATCCTTAAAGCGAAGCAGAGGTCTACCCACATTCCCACATTCATATATATATATATATTTTAAATCATATCACCCCAAGCAAGGCGGTAACGCCACTGATGTGCAGGGGGCTACGTAAGAGTGAAAAGATTGGAAAAGAGAAACCGGAAACCACATCCTAATCAGGGAACAAGGGATGAGCCTCTTCACCTGTTCAATAGACGTGGGTGTCTTGTGAACCGGGCGATAGTTTAGTCTATCTACTCCAACTGAAAAAGAAAAAAGAAAAGAGTAAAAAGATTTGAAAAGAGAAAGCCGGAAACCACATCCTAAACAGGGAACAAGGGATGAGCCTCTTAACCTGTTCAATAGACGTGGGTGGAGTGTGAACCGGGCAATAGTTTAGTCTATCTACTCCAATTGAAAAAAAGAAAAGAGTGAAAAGATTTGAAAAGATTTGAAAAGATTTGAAAAGAGAAAGCCGGAAACCACATCCTAAACAGGGAACAAGGGATGAGCCTCTTAACCTGTTCAATAGACGTGGGTGGAGTGTGAACCGGGCGATAGTTTACTCTATCTACTCCAATTGAAAAAGAAAAAAGAAAAGAGTACAAAGATTGGAAAAGAGAAAGCCGGAAACCACATCCTAAGCAGGGAACAGGGAATCTGCGTATGACTGTGTCCACCATAAAAAAAAATGTTCACTAAAAGCCAGATACAGTGCTTTCAGTTGATTTGCCAAGCCATACTAAAATTTGATGTGGGTACATTGCATGAATGTTACAAAATCTTTGCATAATGATTGAATATGTGTAGTTAGTGCAAAATCTTTTAGCAGACTGACTCAGTTGACTGGGGATCACATTTAATATTTAGAAGTAGGGAACATTATGATTTCACCTTAGATCATTCACATTGAAACTCAATGAAAAATTTTTCATCTGAAAAAAACTCTGTTTTATTCAGTTTCATTGGTAAAAATAAATCTAGAATCTGAAATAACTGATTTTTATTATTTGATACTTGATGCGGAGACAGTCTTTTTTTATATCCTCATCCGACAGCAACTATTTCTGTTATGACTTATGTCATTTGTAATAGGAAAATATTACTTGGAGATTAACTAGTAGCATTAATCTTGTAGTAGATATATACTTATCCTTTCACAAAGACAAAAGGTGGCACAAGGCCGTATTAAAGTGAGAACCCTATGTATCAGTTAGTCAAGTATCATACGTAATACACACTTGGGCGATCGTATCTTGAAAGAAACATGACTGACTGGGCAGAAGATTTTCTTGTTGTAGGTTGCCATTACTTTCTGTGGTAGACTGGTTGCCAATCAAAGATATAGAACTCAATCTATCCTGCTATTTAACCCATAGCTGGAGGAAGAAGCAATGGATTAATACCTTTCCTAAATGCAACGAATGTTATTGGAATTCAAACTCGGCTCTGATTTCTCATCCCAAGCAAATATCCACTTAACCACAAACGCACATCCGATGTGTACATGGAATAAAGGACAAAAACTGTCTAGCTTCTTCAGCATTTGCTTTCTGACATGGTCAGGTGGCAGCAATCGATCTTGACTGTACCTCTTTCAAGGGTAATGGAGTGTCACTGCTTCGAAGAATGGATCCCTTTGGGGTTGAGCCTAATAATTATGTCCCTGGCATAAGAGCCAGTCAGGTGTCATAATATTACTACTTGCTAACAACCTAGTTCTAGTACTAATAATGATAATATTACTGATTGTCATCTAATTTACAGAAGTAGTGACAGTAGTTGTAGACAGACAAGTAACACAATGCAGCATTGATACAAACTGTCTTCTATGCATGCCAAGTGGAATTAGAATAACTGGTAATCATGGATCTTTGTGCCTGCAAAAAATGAACAGTTCTTCCTATGACACCATGTTGTAGAGTAGGACAGTCTACTTCCTTCTCTCTCCTATTACCACAACAATGGACTGCTCCAACTTAGAAATATGACAAGCAGCTACAGAGTAGGATTTGAGGAATAGTCAATTTACTCGAGTTTCTTTGTTCTATGTATTAGTTAGTTAAGTGCCATACACTCTTTGGGTGATCATGTCTTGAAAGAGACATGACTGACTGGGCAGAAGATTATACTGCAGTAGGTTGCCATTGCTTTCTGTGGAAGACTGGTTGCCAGCCAAGGCTATGGAACCCAATCTGTCCTATTATTTGACTCATAGCTAGAGGGAGAAGAGATGTATTATATTATTAAGTAGTAACTAGTGGGGGATTAGTTTATTACTTCATAACAATAGAAAATCGACCCCCCCCCCACTTTATGCTCAGTAGAAGCTTTAATTGTTTCCAACTATTATGTTCAGTCAGTTAAGTGCTATAAGTGATACACGCTTTGGGCGATCATGTCTCGAAAGAGACATGACTGACTGGGCAGAAGATTAACCCGCAGTAGGCTATCATTGCTTTCTGCAGTAGACTAGTTGCCAGCCAAGGCTATAGAACCCAATCTGTCCTATTATTTAACCCATAACTAAAGGGAAGAAACAAATTAATACCCTTCCCAAGGGCATGTGTGCATAAGTGAATGCAAAGAATTTAATAAACCTCTTCTAGTCTGCCATTCCTTTGATATTCAGTAACTATGACACCCTTCCTAATTTTTGGCCATTTTGAACAAAGACAACATTACAGCACACTGCAATTATTTTAAATACCTTCAGTGTTCAGAAATGTTTTTTTAAAAGTGATGATCAGAATTGTAATAAAATCTAAACATATCAAAGTGAATTTATACATTTTCTTTGTTTTTGAGAACTGACAAAATAAACACTATCTTTTTAATTAATTATATTGTTTATTGGAATGGTTGACAAAACACTGGCTAATTACCAATTAATTCAAACTTTATAAAATGGTAAATAATGAGGATTTACACTACAATGGGTTCTCATGTTTTAATTTAGTAAATGTTTATAAATTTATTAAAAAAAAAATTGATTTCATATTTCTTTATAAATTGACATATGATAAATACTGCTTTGCATTAATTCTAATTGCATCATTTTTTAGAATGTGGTAAATATAAAATTATTCTTGTAAATAAACAATAGTGTTTAATATTTTTTATGTAAATTCTCCAGAATAAATTAAAAAAAATTCATAAATTCACTTTTATCATAAATTTAGGTTTTATTACAATTCTATATATCATATTTGATAAATGAAAAGTGGTGCCATGGGGGAGAGGGAGAAAACGTCCTTTTGACACTTTTTTTTTTTACAGACACAAAAATGTACATGCTTGCAGAACAATCTTTTTTTGTTTTTGATAATCATTTCACCATAAGCAAGGCAGTACTGCCACTGGTGTGCCCCCCTGCACAATGAGAGAGAGAGAGAGAGAAAAAAAAACAAGAACAAGGTGCAGGGGATGTCAAACAGAGAATGAGAGAAAGATGGAAATCAAGGAGATAGAAGGTGACAAGTGATGTTGCACTTAACACCTGGATACTAATTATGTAATTAATTTATGGAGAAAGTGGTAGAAAAATTATCAATTGCAATTAATCGACTTACAAGGTAATGATTTTTTTTTTAAATCAAAATTTAATTCCAAATCTACTGCTGACTTCCTCAAGAAATGTTTCGCCAAGCAGAAAATAAGAGCTTACTGAATGATGCGAAAATGACAGTATTATTATTTGGAAGAATATATACTTGAGAAAAAACCTTTTTTCAAAAAAAAAATATTAAAAGTCGGTTAGGAACAAAGTTGGTTGATAACCACCTGGGGGATGTTTTTTTGCTCCTTTTATCAACAAACATTTCACCTTATGTGGAGAAGTTATCGAACAATAAGCAGAAACAAGTGTCTTAAATAATTTGTCATTTCTAACTATTTTTGTTTGTTGTAAGAAATTTGGGAAGACCTGAAGGAGACTACCACCACCCCCAAATTTGTTGTTTTTCATTTTATTTTCGTTTTTTTTTTTTTTTTTACTTTTTTCAGTGCAATCCCATTGATTACACCTGAAACCTTCCAATTGACAAAAAAAAATTTGGAAAAACTTCAATATTTCAACAATTTTAGGGGTAGGATCAGTTTTTCATACAACGTCATAGATATATATATATCTAAAATCTAGGCGTCCATTAATATATATATATATATATATATATATATATATATATATATTAATGGACGCCTAGATTTTCATGGCTGGGTCAAAAGCACATGGTAAAATTTTGTTTCCATGTAAGCTATTTTTTAATAATAGTGAACCAGGTAGCCCTTTTTGTAATCCTTTTTTGTCACTCTCCACCGCTATCTTCTGTAGGAGGTCTTGTAGTTTTCTAAACTTCAAGAAAACTGAGTGCATGGTCATCAGCAAAAGGTACAACCCAAAATGCCAAATAAATGTGGGAAATACCAAAATCAAGCAAGTACAAAAATTTAAATACCTAGGAAGTGTCCTAACTGGAGATGGAAAGTGCGACACAGAGATCCGAAGGCAAATTGGTATGGCAAAGGACGCGTTCCAGAAACTGAGCAAAGTACTAACACACAAAAAAATCTCACTGGAAACAAAGAAAAGAGTGCTGGACTGTTACGTGATGTCAGTTCTTCAATACGGCAGTGAATGCTGGACAATATCATCGAAAATGAGGACAAAACTGGAAGCAGCGGAAATGTGGTTTTACAGAAGGATGCTGCGGATATCGTGGACTGAGCATGCAAGCAACGATGAGGTGTTGGAAAGAATGGCAACAAAAAGGAAATTGATGCTGAGCATCAGGAAGAAACAACTGAAGTTCCTGAGACACGCAATGAGGAAGGAGAGCCCAGAGAACCTGATACTGACTGGCCAGATAGAAGGAAAGAGAGACAGAGGAAGGCAGCGGATAACATATTTGCAGGGCCTGATCAGGTGGTTGACAGAACGGGGTTTTTTTTTTTTTTTTTTTTTTTTTTTTTAATCGTATCACCCCAAGCAAGGCGGTAACGCCACTGATGTGCAGAGGGCTACGTAATTGTGAGAAGATTGGAAAAGAGAAAGCCGGAAACCACATCCTAAACAGGAAACAAGCGATGAGCCTCTTAACCTGTTCAATAGACGTGGGTGGAGTGTGAACCGGGCGATGTTGCCGGGAGTAATGGGAACAAACATAATAGGAGCCACAAGGGATAGGGAGACGTGGAGAACCATGATCGCCTACGTCCTGAAGGGACAGGGCACATAGAAGAAGAAGAAGAACCAGGTAGCAGTGCCATTTCCACAAACGCTGATATTTTGGTACCGACCATTGTATACATTTCATCCATTTTGTGACAATATTGAAAAATTTAAAAAGAATGTCCGCTTATGACTTTTTTTTTTTTTAATATTGAAGCAAATATTCAATTTTTATTTTGTTGTTTCTTTTAGATATATTTATAAATATGTTCATTGTGGGTACAAAGATGCGACGGTATAAAGATTGGTCGACCTCAAGTCAACCTGATTTTGAGTGTGTCATAGAATCTCCCTTTCGTTGGAACAGCTACCAAACACATCCGAACTCAATGGTTGGGAAGTGAAAAGCGAATGGTCATCTCCTTTCCAAAATCGGGATCACAAAGTTTTCCGTACACAATAGAAGATTTTCTTATAGTTGTGATAGAGAGAGGGGGGAAGCGTCAAACGCATACACATGTTTAAAAGGTTCAGAATTCCTGGCACCTGAAGAAGGCCGAAATGTCATGTCATTCGTTTCTTTCTTTTTAATTTTTATTAAGAATTTTTTTAAACAGAATTTCTACTTCCAGTAAACGTGACAATATTGATTAAATTAAATTCGGAGTACATTAAAACCAGCATGTATATGTTTACTAGTGGTGAAATCTGATCTAAGCATAAGTTATGTGCCATTTAATTTGGGTCATCAGAAGACAATGGAAATGAACGAAATAATTTTCTTGAAAAAAGTTGGAGTAAATTGGAACATCGAAATGTATTTTGTTTACCGATGGCGAAATTTGATCTAAGCATAAGCTGGGTGCCATTTAATTTAGGTCATCAAAAGACAATGAAAATGAACGAATTAATTTTTAGCAAGTATAAATCGAAATAGCGCTAAGCCAGATATTCGTGATAACCGCGTGATGACCTGGTTTATAATCCTCCGAGTTTTCTATATAAGCGCGTAGTAATGATGAAGAAATGTGGAAGCCTACGGTTCTGTGTGAGATCGGGTCTCCCCGATGAAGGTTGTGTTGACAAGAGAGACCAGAACTGTGCCAGAACGGATCACCCCATTCCCCACTGGAGCAAGGTTGTTCATAATTCGGACCAATCAACCTCCTAACCGAAGTCGTCTTTGTATGAAAAAGGAGCGTAAACTATATTTTATATTTTACTTGAATTTGGTTCTCTTGTTTCAGACGGAGGCTTGTTGAAGATTGTATTTGCTGTTGCTGGCGGTGACGACGAAAAGACAAGGAAGAGGAAAGAGAAGATTATGAAATGATTATGTGAAACTGATATTTTGTGACGAGAAAGCGGATTGGGGGTTCCCGACAAGGGGATTTTAATTTGAAAAGTGTAAGCGTCGCCCCGAATTTGTTGCGGATTGTTGAAATTTAAAAGTCACCCAAGGACTTTGAAAAGTATCGTCGTTGTAACAATCGCATTAAAAAACCGCTGAGTATATGAAACTTAAGGTTCGTCACCAGCCCAACAATATCGGAATTGCATCATCCGTCGTTTGTACCAGCACCTTTGAAAAGCATCGTGATCCCAGCATTTTATTTGAGAACTGACTCCGTCAAAAGTGTTTGGAGAACATTTTTGAAAAGAGTTTGTCGATTTAACAACAAGTGAACCATACATACTCTCTCTGTTTAGACTCTAGTGTGTGAGGTGTTATGCTAATTACTTTCTGTAACCTTTTTCTTTTTCTGTTCTTTTCTTATATATAAAAGACATTAACAGTGCAACCATTGAACAGTTGTTTTTCCGGCTTTCTGCATATTATTTTTTTCTTTTTATTTCTTTTTACTGTATTCTAAAATGTTTAACACAGGCTCCCCAACCGTGTCTACATCTTTAGTCGACCGTGAATGAACAACACTTCTGCTTTCTGGATCAAATAATCACAACGTGGACGGGAAGCAGATTTAACCCAACGGACCGGTCGACTAACCTACGGGTGCTCAGGAACCTACAGCCACCCCCTTGAGTTCGGTTAAGAGAATAAAAAAATAAAATAAAAAACAGTTCTAAAATCATATGAATTAGTATCAGAGCCTTACAGACAAAAGTTTAGAAAATATATAAAAAGCGAACGATAGACATACGTCGAATTCACTAGAGAAAAAATGATTTTTTGATTAATGGTTTAAGGCAGAGAAAATTAACAATGATTTTCAAAAATTACATCAGTTAATTCTTATATATAGACGAATTTAAAAATGCACTACATTTGATTTACAGATACATCTTGATGATAAAGATGTTGAAACAATGAAGCCACAGTACTCTCGGATTCTTATACCTGAACTCATAAAAAGAGTTTTAACTGTCCTGATAATAATGTAGCATCAGACCAGTCAGTGTCTCATCCTATCACTCTAAAACAATCCAGGCATAATCCTCACAGTATGCACTGTGAAGATTTTGAGTCCGATCAAAAAAGAAACGATCGTTTTTTTTAATTCTGTTCATAAAGAATCTAATATTTCATGTGCTTACTGCAAGAAAAAAAGTATCCACATTATCTCCAACTGCCAGATCCTTAAAAGAAAAAGTGCAAAAGGTGGCTCCTTTTATCTCCATGCCTTTGCTGTCAAACATAGTGATAAAAGACCCTTTCGAACTTCCCTTGCTATCAAGGCCTTCTCCTCACTACTTCAAAAGCTGCTCTCATTGTCTCTAACAAAATATATATAGATGATGAAAGCAAGGTGAAAAACCAAGACTTATATCCTGCTTGTGCCGTTACAAGAGCAAAAGCAAAGAAACAAATAGAGTTGGATAAAAACCAAAATATATCACATTCAGACAATCTATTGAAATTGAATGAGACATTTATAGCCCATCAGGCTGACAGGGAACCAGTAGATAATTTTACCAAAAATTTAAATTATATATCTCCTAAAAAAAATTAGCAAAGCAACAGATGAAAAGAATGACAACCTCAACCAAGATCAGCTTGTTATTGAACAAGAAAAAGATCCAGAACTCATTTTACTCACTAAAAGAGCACTTCCAGATGGGGAAGCTAGAAAAGTTAGTGAATGTTTTTGCATTAGGAATGCCATCCTAACAAGAAAATGGCATCTGCTGTATGCAAGCCCTACAGAGGAGTGGAAGATTTTCAACCAGATAGTAGTCCTACAAAAACATCAACAAGATATATTGAGCATAGCTCAGGATACTCCCATGGTAGGACATTTAGGTATCAACAAGATTTATCAAAAAATCTTAAATCATTTTTACTGGCCAAAGTTAAAGCAAGATGTTGTTCAGTTCTGTACCTCTTGCCATACAGGTAAGATAGATGGAAAATGTAATCAAAGAATTCTCTCTGCACCACTAAAACCCATTCCAGCATTTGAAGAACCTATCAGTAGAGTGCTAATAGACTGTGTTGGTTCCTCTTCCAAACACAAAAACAGGAAACCAATACCTGCTCACCATTATATGTAAATCTACTTGCTTTACATTAAGGCTAAAACAATTGTTAAAGATTTTACTAGGTTTTTCTGTTTGGTTGGTATTCCTTCAGTTACTCAATCAGGCCAAGGCTCAAATTTTATGTCTGAACTTTTCCAGCAAGCAATGAATGAGTTAGGAATTGAACAATACAAGTCCAGTGCCTATCACCCAGAACCACAGGAAATCTATGATCAGTAAATTTTGTTATCAGTATCAGAAGGATTGGAATGAGGGTGTTCATTTTGTTTTGTTTGTTGTTAGGTTGGTTGATTGTTTTGTTTTTATGGCATATCAACCTCGGCGGGTCATTTATTGCCAACTAAATTTATTTATTGCTGGTAATACCGTTTTCTTTTAACAATTTATTGTTGTTTTTATATAAGTTTTGTGTCTAGTAATACATTTTTCTTTTTGAGTATCAAGATTCACTGGGATTTGTTTTTAAGGGCAGGGTCCCCAAGTCCTACCCTTGTTATTTAACCCATAACTGGAGGGAAGGGATGGATTAATACCTTTCCCAAGGGTACCAGTGCTTAAGTGAATGCAGGGTATTCAACTGGAATTCGAACTCGACTCACCAATTTCTCTTTCTGAGCCGATATCCACTGCGCCACAACGCACATCCGTCACTAAACGCTTACAGAACCTGGTATTCCCAAGCGGTCACCTATCTAAGTACTGACCAGGCTCAACGTTGCTTAACTTTGGTGATCGAGCGAGAACTGGTGTATTCAACGTGATATGGCCGTAAGCCTTGCTGTTAGGGAATCTGTCGAGGACTCTCTTCATTTCAGTCCATTTGAATTTGTGGTCAAACATACCGTGAGGGGACCCTTGAAGTTTTTAAAAGATAAATGGTTGACTGAGATAAATGAGATGAGTCTGTTAGACTATGTATCCAATTTAAAAAATAAATTACATGGTGCTTTCAAAATTGCTCAAGAAAATTTAATAAAATTTCAAAACAAAATGAAAACTAGACATGATAAGGGTATTGAAAACTGCATTTTCAAACAAGGTGACAGAGTTTTGGTGTTTCTACCAATTCCTAGTTACCCTTTACAAGCAAAATATTTTGGTCCTTACAAAATAGACAGGAAGATTAGTGACTTAAATTATGTAATTCACACCCCAGATCAGTGAAAAAAGAAAAGAATATGCCACATTAATCTGCTAAAATATTACATTGAAAGAAGATAATAGGACTAAAACCAGTTTCAATCTTAAGTAACAATCTATATTCTATGGAGTGGGGTACATGTTTGGTTATACTTGTGAGGAGGTGATTAGACTTTGGGTGGATGTATAATGGATATTTGTTAGGTTTTATGTCCACACATTTTAAAACTGATAAAATTAGAAAACTAATCCACAAAGAATACAAATGTTTAAACCTAAAAGTAACAATCAACATTAATTTAAAATTAGTAAACATACTTGATGTAACACTGGAGTTAGTAAATGATACCTAAAACCCAACAAATATCCATTATACAAATCACCCACCCAAGTATAATCAAACATGTACCCTCTTCCATAGAATTAAAATTAGTAAAAATTATTCTAGTTTAGAAGTATTTTATAAACATAGAAATTTTTTATAGTAATACCCTAAGGAATAGTGGCAATAAGAACCATGCTATCAAATGCATAAAAAAATATGACTATAATGGGAAAAATAGAAATAGAAAAATCATTTGGTATACACCCTTTTAACTAAGTGATTATCACTAAGTTAGGGCCAAAGTTCCTCAATTTAATTGAAAAACATTTCTCTAGTAACAACCTGCTAAGTAAAATTTTTAATAAAAATACTCTTAAATTAGGTTATAGCTGTACAAATCATCTAAAAGAATTATTAAAAATCATAATAATAACAACTTAAATTAGCATGTTAACCAAAGTAACAATAATTATCCAAATAATGAAAATAATAATAATACAAATTTATGTAATTGTCAAAATCCTAACAGTTGCCCACTGGAAAATAGGTGTCTAACAAATTTGATGGAGTACCAATGCACTATATCATCAAATCAAAACCCAACTATTAAAAATGTTTACATTGGATCTACTAAGTACACTTTTAAGCAGTGTTGGTATTTGCATTTAACTTCCTTAAAAAATGACATGTACTGAAACCAAACATCCCTTTCTGTGTATTTTTGGAAGTTAAAAGATACAAATAAAACCCCCAAAGTAAAATGGAAAATTTATGTAAAACAAGAATTTGTAAGTTGTTCTGGGACATTTGCCCTCTTTACCTGAATGGAAAGGTTCCCTAAAAATAAAGTATTATTGAATTGTTGAGATGAATTGACAATTTTATGTAAACATCAAAAATATTTTTCCCTAAAATTTAATTAATTACAACTGTTCATTTATAACTTATACTCTAATATAACTTAAAAATTAAAAATTATTTTACTAAAATAAATGACCCACAAAATACTTATTTGGTTTTCTTAACTACAATATACCTTAGTATACCATAATTATTTAATTTTAATTCTAAACTAAACAATCCAGACTCTTTAACTCATGAGTTAGTACAAAATAAAATTAAAAAAAACCCCTAAAATCTAACTTGCTGTTAAAAATTATTGTTTACTCATTTAAATAATGTATGTATCTTACCTAGAAAAAATTAAAAAGTCTTATGCCTTGACATCAAACTACTCTGTTTCCTTTCACGACCCAAATTCTTCAACTTCATAGTTCAACTTAATTCTCATTTTGATTGAACAATATTGACACACCTACAAGCATATTCTCCAACTAGCACTCCTTAATTTTCTAAATAGCCATGAATTCATATTTTCTAAATAAATCATTTTCACCACTTATTTTAAAATATCACCTGAAGAACAGTATTGTTCTGAAACATGAAAATTTATATATATATATATATATATATATATATATATATATATATTCAGAAATTATAACATGGATATGTTATAATATTATAGTGGCGAGACTTCTTTTGATGGGTGGTAGTTGTATATTGTTGAAGATTAATGGAATTTGGCCTCGTTGTAGATAGCCCACTATAAGTCATAAAAAGATTATAAATCATGAAAAGCAAATTGAGTTGAGAAATAACATTTTATATATACACATATCAATTAAGGTTTTTACAATTAAAGTAATCCTTTAAATATGGGTCCAGTGGACATTAAAATGTTCAAGGCATTAAAATGCTGAAAAGAGAATGTGGGTGCGTTGTAGGTAAGGAATGTCTTTGATGTATCCGCTCCTTAGGTCAGTAACTAGATTTGAGACAGCAACGAAGGAAAAGAGAGGGAAGGGCGATGAGCATAGTAAACCACTTGACTTGGTCAAGGGAGATACTAATTACTCTTGTCTCTCTTGAGTCAGTCCTGTGTGTCTGTCTAGGTCTGTCTGTCTGGCGATGCTTTCTGTATCGGTTTTTTATTTTGACTTTTTGGATCGCAGCAGATCATTTGGGAATTCACATTCATATTTGATTCTGGGCTTCCCATTGGCCGATAAATAAAATTCGCGTAGGCTCGTGAACTGGAATTTAATATTTAATTAATTTTCAGTTTTCAACCGAAACATCTGCACGAAGCCGGATGCGCACCGATGAGTTTTGGTCATTTGCTTTTTGATCGTGAGAGTGCAAACATCCGGTCCCTTGCTTTTGCTCAGTCAGTATCACCACAATATCACTACAAAAGTAGCTATTTTGTTTTGACACTTCTTGTGTCTTGTCAAGTGATGTGGTTTATTTCAAATTGAATGGTTTTAAAAGGTTAGAAACAAGCAAAACCCCTTTAATCAGGGAGGCATTGTTGTATGTACAATGTGGACCAATCAGAGTAAAGTAACTTCTAATTTGGGGAATATGTGAGCAGACTTAAAAATAATTTTTGTTGGGTCATTAGTATCAATATTTGATTAAATTGAGATCAGCATTATTAATTAATTATTAGATCTACTTTATTATTGTTGCAAAATTTTTTTTTAAATTTCTAAGTTTAACAATTTATTAGATTTAGAAAGTTATTCATATATTAAATGAGGAAGAGAAAGAATGCACACATAAATAAACCTACCAACCTCCACGCATGGAAAAATAGATGAGTATATTCACAAACACTCTATTTGGATGTTATGGTGTAACAAATGAAATATTAAATAAATTGATAAAAAGGCAATAAAAAATACTGGAAGTAAGATAATCCCAAATTTTGAACTTGCAAGAACTACATTTAATACTTTTGCCTTCAGCCAAAACTAATATAGAACAAAGATCTTGATTAAATCAATCTCTAGCTGTTCTGCCTCTCATGTATATACCTGTCTCAATTGTGTGCATACCTCAGATAAATTCCATAGAGCAATTAAAACACTGTAACAATGAAGTCCTGTTCATCAGCATGTTTATTAAAAAGCCAAAAGGTACTTATCTGGCTGTCTTAAGGTACACACATGTATAAGATGGACATGTACATGGGAAGCAGAACAGTAAAACGGTGATGCTATCATAGTGGATAGATTTTCTAGGATAAGAAAATGTGAACTGCATGTTTGATCCTGTACTTTATTTTGCCAGTTTCAGTGATAACTAAGAGCTAACAGCTAGCAGCTTCTTTTCTGGCATTTCCTGTCTGTGAAATTCCCTTCTATATACTTGCTTTCCTGACAACTACAATCTCCAAGAAT
Source organism: Ascarosepion bandense (assembly GCA_037127315.1). Taxonomy (NCBI): domain Eukaryota; kingdom Metazoa; phylum Mollusca; class Cephalopoda; order Sepiida; family Sepiidae; genus Ascarosepion; species Ascarosepion bandense. Next base: position 557,706 of record JBBBDQ010001284.1, on the reverse strand, counting down.
TTAAATTCAATGTCAATTGCCATCTCCTATCTCCTTGACACACATCCTTTCCCTGATACCCTTGTATCATGTTCTTTTCCTTTTCCACTCTACTCTCACACCGGTATTCTCATCCTTCTCTTACCCATTTTCTGACACCCCCTGTAATTTGTTCCTCTTTCTCATCACTCTCCTCTTATATAACCCCCCTGTGCACCAGTAGCAGTGTTGCCTTGCTTAGGGTGAAATGATTATAAAAAAGTGGTCAATAGTAGTAGCTAATCTAAAATGTACCTAAACTGAAAAAGAGATAAAGGGGGAAGTAAAACAATATGTCTTTTAATTGCCATAAGGCATTTATCTAGCTGTTTCGGGGTACTGTTGTACAGATGCATACATGAGAGGCAGAACACTAGCCTTCTAAAATATCTGACAACAGTTATAGCTTTATGCCGACTTCAAGAATTCTCCTTGCTTATGGTGATATCATGTTAGAACACTGGTTCTCATACGGTCACCAAACTTAAGCCTGGTCAATACTGAGACGGGTTTCTGCTGTAAGTTTGGATGTGTGGGTGGTGTAATGAATAACATTTTGGAATTGGAAATTAAAAAGCTGAGTTTCATTTTTAATCAGGTTTATATTCACTGACATGCAAATACACTTGGGGAAGGTATGAATCCATCTCTTATTTCCCCAGCTATGGATTAGTTAGTAAAATGTGTATCAGTTAACCATTATTATTTCAAAAAAATTCTAACAAACTACAAATATTTCTTCTTCTTTTTCTATGTGCCCTGTCCCTTCAGGACGTAGGCGATCATGGCTCTCCACGTCTCCCTATCCCTTGTGGCTCTTAGTATGTTTGCGCCTGTTACACCTCGCAACCCTCGTTCCATCATCCACCTGATCAGGCCCTGAAATATATATATATATATATATATATATATATATATAAAATTTGTTATATATATTATATTACTTATATATTATATTATTATATATGCACGTTACTTATTTGAAAGTGCTCAATATCAGTGATAGAGCTGACTCAATATCAGTGATAGAACGGACATATATTCATTTTTAATAAAAGAATTTAATTATATATATATATATATATATATATATATATATATATAATTAAATTCTTATAAATTTCTTTATTAAAAATGAATATAGTTTATGTTGCTACAAGGAAATTTCTATGTTTAGAGATTTTACCTTATCATCAGCCAATGTTAGTACATTATTGTGAAAGTAATTTTTTATATTAACCATTAAGAGAGATTACTGGTTGTTTTTTTAAACATAATTTACATTAAAAATTAATCTGGATCTGGCTATTTCAACAGATATTTATCTTTATACTTTCATGTAATCATCAAATAATTTCTCTTGTCTAATAAGTTAAGGTTATTTAAGTGTTTTAAGATAACTATTTTTTCAACAAGGCATAAATTACATCTATCACCTTTCCCATTATAAGATTTGGTTTTAACTACAATGTCTCATAATAAAGCTAGTTATGATGTACTATCTTATCCCCATCAAGTTGAAAGGAAAATAAACCATGAATACTAAAAATGAACTTCATCTTTCATCCAAGAATAGATACTCTATAAACACAGCATGTATAACAAACTTCACTTTATTCTCCAATAATGGAAACTGATACAGATACCAATGTTGTCTATTAAATGAAGAATTAATAAAATTGTCAAGTTTCTGTTGCTCTGACACTATGAATTATTTCTTCTTTTAGATACCAATAGGTGGTTATTAATCTTGTCTTGCAACAACATAAAAGAACTGACTACGATGTCACTTGTTTGGTTGCCTTCACATCAAAACATTACAGACAAAAAATATGCAAATACATATGTCTTATTGTAAAGATAAATTAATAAATATAGCAAAGGGTGCTTATAAATTTTTGTTAAAATCAAAGAATTAGTAACTTTAAATCTCAAATCTCAAAACATAAAAATTCAGTATCACTTGTAGGGGCCTCGGTGATGCTTGGTTAATTGGCCTTGTGTTAAACACATCCGAAGTGCTCACAATTTAAATTTCAGAAGATTGAAGGTTGAAATGTGAAAGGATAAAATATTTCATGTGTATATTAAAGCAAAGACTGATTTACAAAATGAAAAAGTGTAAGAAGAAAAATATAAGTGAAATTCGTTAACTGAACACAATAATATATTTGTGAAAAGATAATGTTCATTGAGAAAATGCATGCTTTTTTGTAGTTGAAATTGTTCGTAGTAGTAACGTAAGTATTTGAAATGTCCGCAGAAATTTATGTTTGTGTAGCAGCGGATTTTAAAAGCTTTGTTCCTTCCTCTTTTTAGTAAGTCACGCCAGGTTGAGAGAAGGAGAAGGCAAAACAAATAAAGGAGTGGTCTTTAAAGTGTGCAGCCATTTGTTTGTGTGTTGTGCTCTTTAGTGGCAATTGGGCAAAAAGGTAGAATGAATATGGGACGTGACCTACATCTGGGTTGGCTTGAGGTTTCTTTCTAACCTCTTCCCCTGACTGACTGACTGTGACTGGTTAGAGGACATTCTTAAATATTGAATCCAGTCATGTGGGGAGGCTTCTAGAATGAGATTTTTTTGTTGCTGACATATTTTGAATTTCTTGATTTGTTAACCAATCAGGATTCAGAATATGATTTTTCACACTGACTTGTGAATTTTCTTAGTTAGGTTTTTCCTAATGTCCTTTGAATCCAATTTTGCAGATGTGCAATTTATTTTGTGTGTTTTAGTTTGATGGATTATATAGGATTTTGTATCCTATACACTCTAATCTAAATGAGCTTCCTATCTTTGTTTTAGCTTAATCTGGCACAAGTATGGTACACTTAGTGAGAATCAAATTCACATCAGCAATGTCTATAAGACAATCTTGTACCAAATTTCATTATGAGGCACTCATCTGTTGTTTTATTTAATCTTTTTAACCAGTGTGTTATAGATTTTATGCAGTAAAATAATTTTTCTTGACTCAAAAGTCACTCATATATTATAGTTTTTATTTTATTTTGTCTGCAAAAAAGCACTCAATAAGTCTTACATCATGTACATGTGTACGTAAATAAGAACATTTTTTTTAATAATCATTTCATCTCAAGCAAGGCAGTTTTACTGCCACTAGTGTACAGTGGGTTAGATAGGAGGAGAGTGAAGGGAAAGACCAACAAGTTTTAGGGAGTGTCAGAGAATGGATAAGAGAAGGATGAGAATACTGGTGTGAGGAGAGCTGATGAAAGTAGAGTGGACAGAAAAAAGAACATGAAGGAAAGGATCCGAGTCTGAGAGATGGCAATTGACCTTACATTTAAATTCTTGGAGACTGTAGCTGTATATGGAAGGGAGGGAATTCCACAGGTGGGAAGTGCAAGAAAAGAAGCTACTAGAGTAGACTTTGCAGTTACATCTTATTGGTTTCACTGTAAAAGAGTGGGACCTAGTTGCTAGTCTAGTAGCTCGAGTAAATTCCTGCACAGAGGATACCAGTGAGCTAAGCTTGTCGGAACAGAAGCTGTGAAAATATTTATAGAAGAGACAAAGGGAAGCCACATTATGCCAGTGAGAAAGTGACTGCGGCTGAGTTACCAAGTTGGGATTGATCACATTGCAGATTCTCTGTTGGATTTTGTCAAGAACCCCCAGGTGAATAGCAGGGGTACCTGACCAGATGTGACAGCAGTATTCAATACACAGGTGGATGGCAGATTTATATGTGCAGGATGGTTTCAGACAGGGAAAAGTTCCTGGCCCTTCACAGTGAAACGACCTTCTTAGCAGCAGATTTAGCTATAGATTCGATGTAGTGATTCCACTTAAGGTCTGCTGAGAGAGTGAGGCCGAGCAGGCGCAGTGTTTTGCTTTCAGGGAGACTAGCCTGATCCATGCTAATGGGGGGTAGGAGCGATTGTCTGTGGTGGTTAACAAATAGCAGCTTTGTTTTGGAAGCATTAAAATACACAAGCCATTTCTTAAGCTCAACAGTGAGGTTCACTTTGTCAGCTTCAGCGGATTTCAGATTGAGGCGAGAATAAATGGTTGTATCATCCATGTAAATGTCTACTTGTGATCTAATTACATTGGGGAGATCATTGATGAAAATCAGAAAATGCATAGGACCTAGAATAGAGCCTTTAGGGACACCCATGTTTGTATGGTAGTATCAGGAGGCATACAACCTTCATTATGCAATTTGAAAGAAACAACTGGATTAGATCAAACAATTGTCCAGTTATACCATAGCCTTGTAGTTTGTGTAGAAAGCCAGTGTGCCAAACTCTGTCAAATGCTTTGGAGATATCAAGGGCAACAGCTAAAACTTTGCTGTTCTTATCAAGAGCCTGGTATAGATACTCAGTGATGGTTGTTAGTATATCAGCAGTAGACCTGATGAAGCAGAAACCATACTGTTTGTCAGAGAAGGGACAGTGGACTGTGAGATGTTGAACCACATCAGCATTGATAATGGCCTCAAACACTTTGCCAAAAATTGGGGTAAGAGGCTGATAGGGCATGCACGCACGCACATACAGACACACACACTTCCTAAAAATAACAGTATACATTTTAAATAATTTAAATGCCTTCTTTGAATCATGGTTTTATTTTATTAAAGATAATAGTGTAGGTAATACAGCCTTTATTCACTACTTTTTGATCTTAAACATATATAATTATAATTTTATATTATAAAGGATATGTCCTGAAAAGGTTAAATGTTTTGTTCCTTTGAGTGAATATAACATTGAGTGAATATATAACTGAGTGAGTGAGTAATTTGTAATTTTGAGGCTCTTAACTTTGTAAAATACAACTGTTAATAGTCGTGTGGACATTACCGGCACTTGGTTGAAGTAATACTTCTCACTAAGGAATCAGATAAAAGTCTCCTCCTTATATACAGTACAATAGGATCAAAAACACTTGTTCAAATTTCTGGCAGGATACATAACTAAATATGTTCTGTGGCGTGTTCTCATGTGCGTCATATTTTCTGACCAAACAGTGATAACTAGCACAAAATTCAAATTTTAGATTTTTTGATCCAGCATTTGTATTTAGATTGCAAGTTATTGTTCTGAAGCAAATATAATATTATTGTAATGTTTTTATCTAGACTCACATGTACGATAGGTAAATTGTCATAAATGCTTTTTTTTATTTAATATTACAAAATGGATTCCATAATTGCTAATGCTTATCTGAATTAAAAGGAAAATTAATTTCTGTATTTATATAAAGATTTTAGGCATTGTTAAAGCATTGGCATGTTCACTCATCACACATCAAACTATCAGTAGTGACAAAAAATGTAAAGAATTAATCTAAAAATCTCTTAAAATTCCAAAATTTATTGAGATTTGTTTTAAAGTTTTTTAGTAATTATAAAAATTAATTAACTGGATTTTCTAAAAATATTTCCTGTTTTGCTTAAAACATAATGAAAATAAAATTTATTTATGCACAGTAACTTGTGGAGTAAGAGATCATAAAAAATGTCTAATTACACCCCTAACTTAAAAAAGACTTGCCAAAAAATAAAAATTTAACACCAGCAGTGCAATAATCAAGATATTGATATTATGTTTAGAAATAAATTAACTTTAACCTTATATAGCCAATAACTTAAGAATATTTTTTATTCTGTACAACCTTATGAAATTTAGTAAGATGAATAATTTTATTTTTTATTAGGATCATTTTTTACTTAAATATTACTTTTAACTCTTTGAATTTAATACGTTGCTTTCATTTTTATTTTTTTATTTTATGCATTCATTTTTTTTATTTATTTTATGCATTCATTATTTTATTATTATTTTCGGAGCTAGTTGATGTCATAAAATCTTCTTCTTCTATGTGCCCTGTCCTTTCAGGACAGAGGCGATCATGGCTTTCCGCATCTCCCTATCCCTGGTGGCTCTTAGTACATTTTCTCCTGTTACACCACGCAACCCCCATTCTATCATCCACCTGCTCAAGCACTTCAAATATGTTATCCACTGCCTTCCTCTGTCTCTTTTTCCTTCTATCTGGCCTGTCAGTATCAGGTTCTCCAAGCCCTCCTTCCTCATTGCATGTCCCAGGAACTTCAGTTGTTTCTTCCTAATGTTCACTATTAATTTTCTTTTCGTTGCCATTCTTTTCAACACCTCATCATTCATTGTACACATGCTCAGTCCATAATATCCACAGCATCCTTCTGTAGAAACACATTTCTGCTGCTTCAAGTTTTTCCTTCATCTTCAATGATATTGTCCAACATTCACTGCTGCCATATTGAAGAACTGACATCACATAGCAATCTAGCACTCACTTCTTTGTTTCTGGTGAAATTTTCCTATGTCTTAGTACTTTACTCAGCCTCTGAAATGCGTCCTTCATCATGCCAATTCGCCTTCGGATCTCTGTGTCACACTTTCCATCATCTGTTAGAACACTTCCTAGGTATTTAAATTTTTGTACTTGCTTGATTCTAGTATCCCCCACCTGTATTTGGCATTTTGGGTTGCTCTTTTTGCTGATGACCATGCATTCAGTTTTCTTGCAGTTTATTTGTAATTCTTTTTTGTCACTTTCTTCGGCTACCTTTTGTAGGAGGTCTTGTAGTTTTCTTTCCGTGTCTGCAATCAGCACTGTATCATCTGCATACCTTATGTTGTTCAAATTGTGGCCTTCAATAACAACTCTTGGCATAGTATCTAGGGTCCTCAAAATATTCTCACTGTACAAGTTGAACAGATCCAGTGAAAAGATACATCCTTGTCTTACACCCCTTTCTATCTTTAAATCTGCTGAAATCATTACCTGTCTGTATGCAGGCAGTTTACTGTCATAAAATAAAAATATCTAATTGCAATGCATTTTTGTTTTTCTTCAAATTATTCTGAATGTAAGAGTTGCTGACTTATCATATATCATATTGGGTACATCGATGTGGTGTAATGGTTAACAAGCTTGTCCCGCTAGTATGTAACTGGGTAGCTATGTTTAGAAAAACTTGGGAACGCCCAACATGGTGTACTGGTTAGAATGCTTATTTCTCTAAAACCTATTTACAAATGAGTAGTGAGTTCAATCCTCACTGAGTACCTTATACATCTGGGCAGTGCTTAGAAAATCAATTATCATATTACTCTTCCGATAGGGAAAAACAGTCAAGGGCGGTAATTCAGATTTATTTCCTTTTTTTTAATATTCATGCCAAAAATAATCTAAAATTTGCTAAACTAAAATGAAAATAAAAGTTAAAATTCTTTAAAAAAATATTCACACACTCGAAATTGGCATGGAAATTTACATTTTCAGTTCCTCAAACATGATTTTTTTTATAATTTAATGAAAAATTTAAACAGGATGAATTTCAAAGTCGCACGGAAAATTACAAATAATTTTATTTTTTTGTTAACGAAAAAACATCAGTGATCGAAAAAAAGTTCAGTTCAAAATTCCGAGGAAGGACGGAGCGTACAATGACCGAAACGTCGTCAAAGAAGGACAACAGTCCGAACAATGAATTTTTTTTAACAATAAAAGTGTGGATTTTTTCTATCCAGGCTAAAAGAAAATAACATAAAGTTACTACTATAAAAATTTTATAATAAAATTTTTAAATTAAGTACCAAATGTCAAAAAAAATTTTTATTTTTTTAAAATTATTTTTGATAAGATTCAAGACGAATTTTCTATATTTCACACTTAGTAAAGAAACATCTCCAGGGTTTTTCTGTATGCAAAAAAAAAAAATGATCTCATCAGACAGTCTCATCATCTCACCCTAAAAATATACACACAAGATGTCGAAAGGTGGGTGGGTTGGTTAAACTAAACTTTAAACAGAACCGTACAAATATTTCTACAAATTTTTAAATAAACCAACCTCATTATACAAGTCAATCATTAGATTGAATAAAGTACTAAAAACGTTCGCTTGAATCGGATAATTCAGTGACTTTTTTTGCCAAATATTTTAAAAACAGGGAGTATTTATTTTGCTTTAATTTCGGAAAAACATAATTTAATTTATTTTTTGGTGGGTTACAAAATAAAATACTATTAAATAGCACAAAATAAATGTGACAAAATATATCATTTTCTTGTAAAATTTTATCCTTAACAAATGAACAAATCATTTATTTTCGCTCACTGAGAAGTAAATTAAATAGATTGTGCAGCGCTTCGGTATGTTTGAACTTCCGGTTTCCATTTGCATTTCCACTTCCACGTGTGATTAAATTGGTGACGATTTTTAACTTTTCATTAGACAAAATGGGTAAAGTAAAAAATGAAAAGTCCAAAATAAAAGGAATGGCTTTAACTGACCAGATACTCGAGGACAAAACTGTTCGACCTCTTGGAAGAAAGAAAGAAAAATCTAATTGGCATGATTCTGACAATGAAGTAAGTTTTAAATGCAATATTTTCTATAGTCGCGTACAAAAAAAAAAATGAATTGAAATAGAAGTAATCTCAGTTTTGTTTATTTTTTATAAATATGTTTTTGTTTTATTAAAAGTTTTACAATTTCAGTTTGATTTAAATAGTTTACATTTTGATATATTGCAATTAGATTAGTAGAATAAAAGTAAACACCTTAAAAAATAGTAAAAATACAAATATTTTTTTTTTAACTGGTAGGCCTACAACTTTTTAAAGACAAAAAATAATTTATGGAATTAGAGAGAGTTGCATAACGAAGTCTGAATGCGATAAACATGATAAATAAAATATTTACGTCATTTGCTTTTTTTAGTGTTTCGAATCACTTGGAGGCATAATATCAAATATTCATGTCCTTACATTGGAATTGGATGTAATTGTAAACAACACTACCTATTTTCTTTAGAATGGGTTGGGATAAAAGTGAAAGGTTTATTTTTTGGTCTATCCATGCGTTTTCTGTATCGACTATGTATATTTTTTTAAAATTAGGATAAGGTCTACTGGAGTAAAATGGGTATGCAAATACCCATATAAATTATTAGCCATGATAAATGTGCCATTGTTCATTTTCTAAAATGAATGGTGGGATTGTGTACCTGTGTCACACTGTGTATTTAGTATTATTGTACCCAGACTCCTTGCCTGTATAAATTTGCTGACAAAGCCAAATATTGCCTTTTTTATTTCTTTTTTTCACTTTTGGGTTGCTGATGAGAAGGACATCATAAGGTCAGTATATCATTTGTGTCTTTTTATTAGCCAATACTTTGTGCTTTGTCTGAATTTTAGGCTGTAAATGATTAAAAAGGTGTTTGTAAAAATTATATTAAGTCACAATCTTTGATTTTCTGTAAGTATATTAACTTCTATGATAGAAGAATATCAACCTTTTGTAGTCTGGGCAAAATGGGCAACCCGACATTTGTGCACATTTGAAAAGAATCATTGCTTCTAGTTCTGATGTGCTTAAAATCACAGAAAGTTTCATAATAATACATTTTTCTACATCCAGGAAACTTGACATAAGGCAGGGCAAAAAGGTTAACTTTAGAGAGGTTGCAGAAGCCTTCTATGAGTTAGTGAAAGGTCAATTGGAAGAGATCAACATGATCAATGATAACTTTCCTGAGAGGCTCCACAGTTGTGATGACCCAGTTGCCAATAAGTAATTTTCACCAAGGATGAAAATTAAATGCTTATTTTTATGCTCCAAGCTCAGAGAAATCATCATACAGTGTGCTGTTTTATATTTCAGTAAATAGTGACCCTTGTCCTCTATTTGTTTAGCCAAGCATCTCTATGAATCATGAACAAAAGGGGGTCATATTAATGCATTGTATGCTATAAGTGCAAGTGGATAGATGGAAGATACATTATTTGAATAATGTTGTTTTTTTTGTTTTGTTTTTTAAGCACTACATTTCACGGTAGAAAACAGTGATGAAGATGAGAATGTTGATGTACCATATGCAGCCTGCAAAAAGCTTTGGTCAGCGGATACTAAGAAATACCAGTTAAACTGGCTTTATGTATCCTTACCAGAAGACTTCATGTAGATGATAACATCTGTAAATTATGCTTGCAATGAACATATAGCCTAACTGACATTTATTTCCTTAAGTTTATATTGTGCTGAAAACATATAACCCTTCTGGAAATTCAATTCCATGTGCCTCCACATTTCATATGTAAATATGTATTTTGCTAACAATATTTGTCTTCAAAGAGACTGATATTTGATTAAAGTGTTTAGTAAGAGCATATCATCTCCAGTTATTTATTAGAGCACATGTAATGTAAAGGATAATAATAGATAGTTACCCATTTTACCCCAGGATCCTTTCCAATTTCCTACAAAAATAAATCCAGACAAAGCTTGTTTCATGGGTTATATGTTCATATAGGTACCAAGTAACTACAGTGCCTTAAAGAGGAGACTTATGGTGCAAACATAATGGCTTTATTTTTAATTTTTTAATAAGTCCTAAAGAAAATATCCAGTAACAAGGGATCTGATTAGGAGATTTCAAGGAGCATAGAACCACCTCTTAATTGCTCTCACTTTCAGGTCCTCCCAACACTGGGTGGTAGCACCTGTTAGGGTTCCAGCTATGGGCAAATAGTTAACCCCCAAACTGGAGTCAATATACTATGAAAGCATAAAAATAGATTTTATGTTAAAAATATGAACATTACATTTAAAAAAAAAAAAAATTACCAGCAGTACATTTATATATGATGGCTGCAAACTCATATTCAAGTATTGTCATCGCTTGATCAATTTGAAAATGTTTCACCCTTACATGACTCTTTAAGCCAGGGTCTGGCACTGTTTACCACAAACGTTACAGTTGAAATGACCCATGACGTGTGTTGCCACTGCTTCCTGGTAATTGTTATAAACTTTCATGTGTCTCTTTAGCCCTCCCATTGAAGCACACACTTTTCCACAACGTTTACATGTTTTCAGGCCATACTCGAGCTAATAATGGTGCAGCCTATATAACATCCCTGGTGATTTTTTAAACTGGCCTTGCTTAGGCATTTGTTACCACATTGAAGACATAAGATCATGTTCAATGCCGGCATACATTGGAATTTCAACATTTTTGCCTTTTCTGAGATCTATTTTCAACTACTGATGCTTCTTCAAATGCACTTGCACCTGCTTTCAAGGAACGCTTCCAGCTGCCATGATCCAAAGCAGTATTCTCTAAGTTCTCAAGTGCAATTTATTCATTTGTCAGTGATTGCTTCAAGCTTGAGATAACTCCCTCTAGAAAAGCTGTTTTGGAAATTGCTGATCTTCCATTCTATTTTTTTAAGTTTCTGCTTGTTTCTCTGATGTACTTTCAGGGACAATTTTAGCAATTTATTTAGTATATATCTGCGTCTGAGTTATTATGGTTTTGGGTTTTTCTTTTTAGATATGACCATGTCTATGATAATTTTTGAGGTGGTTGCGACTATTTTAGATGTTGCTTAGAAAGTGTTCTGGATAGTGGATTTTATTGGGTTGGTAGTGTTATTTCTCTTTTGTTTTTTTAATTTATTATTGTGGATAATGTTTTTTGTTGCAGTTGTGTATTTCATATGCTTTTCTTTTTGTGTTGTGAATAAAGTAATATGTATGGGTATTGTAAGTTTTTTTGTTTTCTATTTATGTTTCTTTGGATAAATATTGGAGGTTGCAAATTCTTAATGCTTTTAAATAGAAACCTATAATGATGCCAAATTTGATTTTAGAAGAGTGGTTTGAGGAGAAATTGATCACAATTTTTGTTGGTAGCTTTTCTATAAACATCAAAATTGAATTATTTTTGTGTAACATGATATCTAGGAAAGGAAGAGTATAGTTGGTTTCAGTTTTAAAGGTAAAGTCTATTGTAAGTTCAAGACTGTTAAGTTGGTTGACAAGATCTGTTAGTATTTTGTGGATATATTAGCAGGGAGTCGACTATATATCTAAAATAGGAAGAGTTTGGTGGTAAAATGTTTTTGAATAAACATAAACAAGCGAGAACACCACTGAGAGGTGATTTTGTTAAAAGTGTTTTTAGTGGATTTAGGCTCTTCTCTATAGGGACATTCGTGTACAAAGATTTTATGTCTAAACTTGCCATATACTTGTTTTTGATGTCTATGTTTTTTCATTTGTTTTATAGGTCACCTGAGTTTTTTTTATGGGATGGACTGATTGTTTTGAGAATTCATGTTAAGATTTTGCTTAGTTAGCCATCTAGTCTGTTTGGGGCACTACTTATTCCTGATATGATAGGTCTCATTGGTATGTCTGGTTTATGTGTTTTTGGTAGTCCGTGTGATTGTCATGAGCAAGATATGTGACATCATACTCGAAAATGTCCACACATTGTATGCGTGTGATGTTGCAGAGCAATTTAAAAAAAAGAAAATTAATGGAGTGCCCTTAGGCATATGTAAAACTCTCCTGCTCAACCAATTGGCTGTTTCATCATGGTCTATAAAATGAGTATGCCTGAAGGCTTTGGCAGTAGTGGCTGAGGGAGCCAACAACAACTGTTCTGTTTCAGCAGGTCCTTTTTAGCATGATAGCTACAAGGTGAGGAAATACTCAGATTTGTCTTGTTACTTGGGCTGGACACAAGCAAACAGCTAGGTGGGATGTCTATGACTAGCTACGGTGAGGTAAAATTTCCCCAATGTCACAAGCCAATCTGCACTGCCATCACTGTCAGCGAGCCCAATTTTCAAGCAGTTTGATGCTAACAGACGGATATGGATCACATCGTGGAAGTGGTCGGGTGCCCAGCTGCCAGTTATGTTAAAAAAACAAGCTGTCAAAATATCCTACTCCAAAACACCTTTGGGGCTGAGTACAACTGAGAACTTCAAACTTGGATACAAAACGGCTGGCTTCTGCCATACACTAAAGACAAGTTTGGGCCTCCAAAGGGTCTGATTCCTCTAATGGCCATCCTACAGGAAAACAAGCAAAAGGTTCGACCCGTCATGGACTACCGTGAACTTCACGAGTATGTAGATGTGTATGCTGCCAGCGCATATGTATGTGCACACAAATTAAGAGATTGGTGGCAGCAAGATTCAGACATTGCTGTGTTGGACTTGCACAAGCCTACTTGCAAGTTCATGTTGAGAAGTCCTTTTGGCCATTCTAGACAGTAGAAATCAAGGGGGAAAGATACTGCCTCACTTACTTAGGGTTTGGGCTTAACTTGACACCCCTGATAATGCAGTCCATTGTTAACACTGTGTTCATGCAAGACGAGAAAATCAACGAAGCTTCATCTTCAATAGTCAATAGAAGATATGTTCTGCATTCTGCGTAAAAGAGCACCTTGAGAGGTTTGGGCTTTCATGCAAGGCCCTAGAGCAGTTACTGAGCAGTAATTGCGTGTTAGGATTGCACATCTGGGATAAGCACAACAAGCTTCAGTGGTGTCATGGAAGTAAGCTGCCAATGTTGCCCAATGTACTAACATGTCAAAATATTTTCTGTGTGTGTCGGAAATTGACGGAACATTTTCCAGTGTGCAGCTGGCTACGTGTTGCTACCACGTTCATGAAGCGTAGGGTAAATGCTTTGACAACTGGATGGAACGATAAAGTACAAGACCCCCTCCTGAACCAGACATTGGTGATGCAAACAGATCTAGTACATGGAGATTGGTGCGTTGATGGACAGGACATCACTGTATGGGTGGACATGAGCTCATTAGCCACTGGTGTCGTCACTGAGAGCAGTGGAGCTGTGGCTGAAGACCAATGTGTGAGGATATGCATATCAATTTGGCAGAACTTGATGCTGTTCTGGGGGGGGCAGCAACCTCGCACTTCAGTGGAAAGCAAAGGTGATTCATTTGAAGACAGACTTGGCGTGCATGTATCACTGGGTCTCAGACATGTTGTCTGGAAAGTTGGAGGTACGGACCAAGGCTGCCACTAAGATGCTGGTCAGGTGCTGACTCTGCATGCTTAGGCATCTAGCCTCAAAATATGAGCTGAAGATTGACGTGGCATTGGTTAAGTCTCATGATAACCAGGCCAATCAGCTCACTAGAGTGCCGCAGTGATGGCTGGATGATATTCAGAAAGAGACAGAACCTGTAGAACGGGCATGCTTGTGGCTGCAGAAGGCAAGGAGTCTGCTTGCATCTGAGCCGTCCATCAGTCTAGTGAACACCCCGATGTGATTTGTACTTTGCAAAATTGGTCATCCCCTCCAGAGTTTCCAGAGCAACTGTTCAGGTGGTAGTCAGAGATTGTAGGGAATGTCAATCCAGAGATACTGCCCTTGTGCATTGGAAACCAGGCAGGCTTTCTGTACACAACAATTGGAACTGAGTGAGAATGAATGTGACCCATTTTAGGGGCTAGCACTATATAATGCTAATAGACTGTGGTTCTAGTCAGTTTGCCATTTGGAGGCTATTGCAACACCAAGACTTCACCACCAGTATCATCTGACAGTTAAAGATAATCTTTTTTGAAAGAGGACCATCGGTTGAACTGCTTGCCCACAATGCTGCAGTGTTTTGTGGGGAAAGATTCACAAGACTTACAAAGGAATGGGGCTTCCTGATAAGATACCACTGTGCCCATGTATTATTGGGGAAGAGGATAGTAGAAAGATCTCATTATATGATAAAGCACATCGCTGTGAGAACATAATGCTCTCTTATGAAGGCAGTATATTGGCATAATCGGACACCAAAGGACAGCACCACTGCTTAAACAGCTCCGACCAATTTAATTTATATCTGCTGCACTCACATGAAGGGCATTGATACTACACTACCGCCTGACGTCGCAGGTTCTGGAACATGGAGATATTGTTTAGGTAAAGAGACCACATGGACAGTGTACATCAAGGTTCAAGAAGGTCTATGGTCCTCATTCAGTTCTTGTAGACAGAGTACCATGCCATGTAAAAGATGTTTGCCTGGTACGTGGGGGTGGAGACTACCAGCAGCCATGATACCACCTCATATGAAGAAACCTCAATGATGTATGAGGGCCAGATGCAGGAAGACACACCTTCAACGGAAAGTGTCACTAGCATCCGCGAATGAGGTCAACTCACTGATAAGACAGAGGAAAGTACAACTGAGGAAATAGCCAAGCCCGCTCCAATGAGATGAAGTAGCAGGATAAGATGACCTGCACTGTGCTGCCATTTGTGTGATCCTCAGATCAGAAAGGAGTCTGATTGTTGTGAGCAAGATACACGACATCATGCCCGAAAATGCCCATGTATTGCATGTGTATGGTGTTGCAGAACAATTAAAAGAAAATAAAATTAACAAATTGTGCTTATGCATATGTAAAACTCTACCGCTCAACTAATCGGCTGCTTCATCATGGTCTGTAAAATGAGTATGCCTGAAGGCTTTGGCAGTAGTGGCCGAGGGAGCTGATGACGGCTGACTTGTTTCAGCAGGTCCTTTTTGGTGTGATGGCTACAGTCCATATAATGTGGGTGTTTTTGGATGGTGTACAATAAGTTTTAGCCAGGTGCCTTGTTTTTTTAGTAATTTTTTTTGATGTTGCTTATAAATTTTTGTCTCTCTTTTGTGGCTTTGTTTTCGTTAATCTTTTTGTAGTTGTTGTCATTGTCAATGAGGTCTCTAATTTTCTATTGGTATATGTGTTCATCCATGATTACAATTGCCCCCACCCTTATTGGAAGAAGATATGTGTATATTTTTGTTGCTCTTTAATTCCTTTAAATCTTTTAAATATCTGTGAGGAAATGAGGTGGTTGTTGTTTTTTTTTGTTTTTTTTATTTTATTTTAATGGAGTTTTTTTATTTATTTATTTATTTTTTTTTTAATGGAGCTTTGATTAGACCTTGGATATATCCTTTGGTAAAATCAGAGATATAATAGCTTTTGATTGTGAAATCTCATCTATTTCTGTAGTCCAGTGGCAAAGTTTTGACCAAAGGTGGGGCTTCTAGTTGTATATACAATAGATTTAGTTTGGCAAAGTTGGTAAGTCTTTTCTGCCAACCTTGGATCATTTGTTGTCATTTAATTATTTAGTTGATTGTATAGTTTATGGATGTGTTTCTTGTTGTTGTAAATGGCTGAAACTTTTTTTATAAAATTCTTTAAAAAAAACCTGAAACCATAATAACACAGAAGCAGGTATATACAAAATAAATTGCCCAAATTGTCTCTCAAAGTACATGGAGAAACAAACAGAAACTTACAATAAACATATATATGAATACAGAAGAGACTTTACAAGTAATAATGCATTTGTCATTCACAGAAATAAAATCAACCACAATTTTGACCCAAAAAATGCTATTCTCATAAAAAGAGAAAACAATTTATTTACAAGGAACATTTTGAGAGCACCATCATCCAATATTACCAAAATATCAGTCTGCTCCCCAAATTTTTTTTAATCTCACCTTTCCTTATAGAAATAATACTTTCTCAGGCCAACATCTACAACAAAAATCTAAAAAAAATGGTTAATTTTCAACATTTTAACTTTAGTATTTACAGTATTCAGACTCTTGTCCTCATCTTTGTTGCCATTTGTACACATGGCCCAGTGGATATAGACGTTGGTTAGTTCCGTGAGTTCAGTACCAGGCTAGAGCAGTGGCGAACAAGTAACTTGCAGGGTTAGAGGGAGATAACTCATGACTTCCAATCAGGGCTTTACACAAGGAAAGAAGTACATATACTCCAGTGATCATAATAAAGGGTTTGGTTATAAATTCCTAGCATCTGAAAAAGGGCAGAGCATACAACACCTGAAACATCATACAAATGGCAACAAAGATGAGGACAATAGTCCGAATAATGTAAATTTTAATTTCTTATAACATTACACTGTACATGAAAAAATTCTCTTCAAATATGAACTATGGCGTTTGTTTAAATTGTGGATAATTTCTATTAATCTTAAGAATAATTTGTGAGTGTTTAGTTTTTGTTGATAAATAGTTTATTTAAAATACATTTCATCTCTTTGCCTTCCTAAAGTCCATCACAGGAGGAAATGCGTAGGTAAGAAAAATATATATATCAGATAAGAATACTGTAGTAATGTTTTAAAATGTTTATAAAAAGAAAAAATTTTTCATGCTTTAATGCATGCATGACTATGACATTACAACATAAAAAAAATTCCATTGTGGATAATTTTCACCTTCTCGTCAGCCTGAGAAGACAGTTCCCCTAGAGGAAGGAAAACCCTCATTTCAAACCTCTTCTGTGATGCCTTGTGGCCATGTCCAGTTATGGGAAAGGCTTCAGGAGTAAACCTTGAGGTAAAATCCAAAGTTGGAGTCCCTAAGGCAGTTCGCTGTTGTATTCAACTAGTTCTGGCAGCTCCTTCAACAGCACTGGTCCTAAATTGTAACGACCCTATTGTTCCTTTGGTCTAATTAGTGATGTGGAGAAGGAGTATGTGCTACATGGCCTGTCCTCCATATCACATAGCCCAGGCTTGCCTCCGACCATACTGCACCAAAACACTACACCTGGAGAGGATACTCCAGCTTCATCCTAGGCATTGACACAACACTGGGAACGACAGTTTACAGTTATAAGCTACCACTGGGTTGGTATAGGGCATTGGTACCAAAGGTTCTCGTCAATGGGAGAGATTATTTAATCTCGCTGGACAGCTACCGCTCGCCTCAAGCTGAGTACCCCCATACAGTAAGGTCTTATCCCGCCATAGTCTGCCTTCTTCATTGGTTGCATGGCGATTAGGAGACATCCAATAAGTGGACTGTAACATTTGCACCAGGCAGCAAGAGATCTCAAAGGAAACCAGTTATAAAATTGGGTGATGGGAACATCCAGACTATGCTGACCAGCCTATCTGTGACTCCAGAAAAACTGCAGTTATCAATGATGAGCTCAAGAGACTTCATGGGGACATTGCTATACTGCAGGAAACATGTCTGGCAGACTCTGGATCATTAAAAGAGAGGGACTACCTGTTTTTCTGGCAGGGAAACAGCCCAAACAAACCTCACCAACACAGTGTGGGCTTCAGTTAGGAACAGCTTCCTGAATATGATTGAACCAGGTAGTAACAGATCTGAGTGACTTCTCATTCTTTGCCTCAACACTGCAGCAGGTCTTGTTACTCTTGTCAGCATGTATACCCTGACACTCTATGCCACACCGGATTCCACAAATGAGTTCTATGACAAGCTTTCAGCCATTAGCAGCAGCATCCCAAACAAGGAAAAGCTTGTTCTCTTGGGTGACTTCAATGTCAGAGTGGGTACCAATCGTGACTTGTGGCTCTTGTGCTTTGGACAGTTTGGTGTTGGCAAGATGAACAAAAATGACGAGAGTCTACTTGAGCTATGCATATACCACAACCTGTGCATAACCAACTCCTTCAAGACCAAGCTCTAACACAAGATCTCTTGGCAACACCCACGCTCTGGACACTGGCACCAGTTGGATTTAATCCTTGTCAGATGAATGACCATTAAGAACGTTCTTCACACTCACTCTTATTACAGCGCAGACTGTGACACAGACCACTCCCTAGTGTGCTGCAAGATCAAGCTCCAGCCGAAGAGGTTACATCATGGCAAGAAGCAAAGGAATCCTCGTATTGATGTCAACAAGATTAGACAACTAAACCTTGTGGAGTACTGGACAGAGCTCGATGAAAAAATTCTGACAGCAATAATTACAGGGAATATCAGAGGAATGTATGATGGCATCAAGACAGCAATGGGACCTGTGCAGAACAAGACAGCACTCCTCAAATTCACCACTGGAGTAGTCATCACAGACAAAAGACAACAAGATGGAGAGATGCGTGGGACATTATTCCAATCTCTACTCTCAACAGAATGTTGTGACAACTGCAGCCATTGAGTGCCTACCTGTCATGAAAGAGCTTGATACTGAGCCAATGAGAGAGGAATTCAATGAGGCTATCAACCACAGGGAAAGCCCCAGACAGTGATGGAATTCCCCCTGATCTAATCAAGCACTGCAAGACTATCCTATTGCTTCCTCTGTACAGTCATCTGCCAGTGCTGGAAAGAAAGGACGTAAGAGATGCTCTGTTCATAAACTCTCTACAAGAACAAAGGCAAGCAAGGTGACTGCGACAGTTACAGAGGCATCTCTCTACTTTGCGTCGTGGGTAAAGTCTTTGCTTGAGTCATCTGGTTTGGTCTGCAGAAACTTACCAAACATGTAAACTAGTAAGAGGCGGTTAGCATTTCAGGTTTCTCTTTGTTTTCCAGACTCATTTTTTATGAAAAATACAGATTGAAAACCTTCTGTGTAACAGCTTTTCCTTACTAGTAGACTGACCCTTGCCACCACCTTTCTAATACTTACACATGGTCTATCTCTTGTTTGTAGCTGAGAATCAGTCCGTTTTAGTGACACATCTATTGAGTTATTTTGTTTGAGTTAGATGATTTTATGCAAGTAAGTATTAGGGCTTGACGTGACTAGCCAATTGATCGGATTGGGCCGATCCAACCGCCCGTCTAGCCCAGGTAAGGGCCAAAGTGATGTGTTGCAGGAACATGGCATCTCTGCATCCGGGCCATGACCTGCTCAACCACCAGGATCCCGTCCCCAGACATCACAGGTCGCCACCCATGGCTAACAGGTGGCCCCATTGAGTGACTTTTACCCTCTGCAGAGGTGCAGTTGACACATTCTGAAACCCCGCTAAAAGGGCTGGAGTTGGTTTAAACATGTGTTGTGAGGCGCACAAGAGTTTTGGCTTCCTTCTCAATTCTCTTGTTAAGCTCTATATCCAGGAAGAGGTAGTCAGTGATGATAGAGCCAAGGTAGATAAATTGATAGACCGCATCCAGCTCATAGACATTGATGATGGTGGTGACCGGTGATGCTGTGGTACAATCAATGAGAGTGACGTACAAGGGCATCTGCTGTTTTCTGCACTTCTCCTAGAGCTGATGGAGGGAAAGGATCACGTCTACTGTTTATCATTCTGATCGAAAGCCGCACTGCAACTAATATCTCCTGCTGTTGGGCTCCGAGGAGGGTGGGGAGCAAGGAGGGTGAAATTTAAAAAATAAAACTCATGGCAACAAATAAAAATAAAAGACCCCATACCGAATACAGCTCGGAGAGCCTAGCCTCCGAACCTGAGTCAGACAATGAATTTGATCAAAAGCAGTTTCCAAGATTCATTGTCTTGGAGTCCATGGAGAACACTCCAATCACCAATTTGTCCCCCTTCATTGTCGAAAAAACAATGAGATCCTTAACAAAAACATCTACAATTAAAAAATTAAGGAATAACACCTTGTTAGTAGAGGTTACAAATAAGACTTCAGCAAATAAGTTATTGAAACAAAACCTGTTTTCCAATTTAAAAATAAAAGCCTACCCACACAACTCCTTGAACTCCTCAAAGGGTGTGGTGAGATGTTCAGATCTCTCTCTATGCATGCTAGAGAAAATAAAGAACAATCTAAGGAAACAAGGGGTCATAGATGCGCAAAGAATAATGATAAAAAAAAACAAACAATCAAATGACTCCAACAAACACTTACATTCTCAATTTTAACACCCCAAAAGCTTCTACTGAAATAAAAATTGGATATTTGATAGAAAAAGTAGAGGTATACATACCAAACCCTCTGAGATGTCACAATTGTCAAAAGTTCGGACACCACAAGGAGAAATGTTTCAGATCACCAAGATGTAAAGTTTGTGGAGAAATTGGGGATCACATTAACTGTGAACTCCCTTTAAAATGTGCAAACTGTACATTAAACCATGCAGCAGACTCAAAAGAATGTGAAGTCTGGAAAAAAGAAAAAAAAGTATCGCAATTAAACATACCAATAATATACCATACCCAGAGGCAAGAAGGATAGTAGAGCGCTCACTGAGTGCATCAACATATGTAAATATAGCCAGAACATCAAACAACACAATGCAAGGACAAGAAACAACACAAGACAATCTATCAGAAGTGGTGAAAGAACGAAGATTTCTATTGGAGATACTAAAGAAAAATTTGATCAGTTCAACACCTAGATCTGATATAGAACCAGATCTAAAGGAAAAACCCCAATTCCAGATCAAGGAAACTGAAGGTGCTACAATCGAAAGAAAGTTGCAATCCAAACAACAACAAACACCAATCCTCCCCATTACCACTACCAAAGTTAATAACTCTTTGCTTCCAAAAACAAATCTTTCTTCAAAGAATCAACATCACAAACCGAAAACTGAGATTGTTCTAACAGAAAAGGAAAACAAATATGAACTGATGGAAATAGACAGGAAAGACAATCAAGACAGAGAAGCTCAAAAAGTCCAGACAAAACCAAACCAAGAATAACCAGTTCATCTCAAACACGGGAACGGTCTGCTCCCAGACAAAGAACAACAAATGAACCAAAGGAAAAAACCAAAGGAACATCCCCTAAAAAACAAGCAGAACCAAAAGAAATTCAAGGAACAAAACATAAGAATCAAAATGCAAATAAGAGAGAAAGCATAGAAGAGATGGACACCTCTACTACAAAATATTATATAGACAAGTAAACTCTCTTAAAAATTTCAGTATATAAGCATGGATCAAAAATCTTACAATGGAACTGTCAGGGTTTAAAACCAAACATAAATGAGCTACTTCTTCTTATAACGAATTATCATCCCACTATTATCTGTCTACAAGAAACCTTTTTAAAAGCTGAAGATAAAATAAAAAATTATACACGATATAATTATATACATAACCTCAATCAGAAGGCATCGGGGGGGGGGGGGGGTGTATCGATTCTAATTAGAAATGATATCCCCCAAAGTAAAATACAATTAAAGTCCGATATACAAGCTGTTGCTGCAAAAGCCACTATATATAGAACCATTAACATTTGCTCCATTTACATCCCTCCTCAAGATCCCATAAATGAATCTGAACTAAACAATCTAATTGAACAACTTCCAAGACCTTTTTTATTACTAGGTGACTTTAATTACCACAATGTTATATGGGGATCTATATACTCAGATAAAAAAGGCAAAAATCTAGAGAAAATCATTAATCTCAATGACTTATGCCTACTAAATAACAAGTCCAACACCTATTTACATCCAGCATCAGGCACTTACTCAGTGCTGGACCTATCCCTTTGTGATCCATCTACACTTATGGACTATGATTGGAAAGTTCTAGATGACTCCTGGGGTAGTGACCATTTCCCAGTTGTTCTGACATGCTCAAAAGAAATTGAAAACCACCCGGCTCGATGGAAGATAAATAAAGCAAATTGGAAGGAATACAAAAAAAATGCTACCAAAAGCTTTCAGTTAAAGAAGACAACAGTAAATCCATCAAATACTTCACAGAAACCTTAATAGCCATTGCGAAGGTATGCATACCAAAAGGCAATGGACCAAACAAACAACAAAGACCATGGTTCAATGACAAATGCAAAAAAAGCTATCAGATTAAGAAAAGCAGCACTACGGAAATTAAATGCTCAACCCACAACTCATAATCTAGATTTTTTCAAGCAAAAAAGAGCAGTAACACAGAGTGATCAAGGAAGCCAAAAGGGAATCCTGGAAAGACAATGTAAACAAAATAAATTGTAACACAAAACCAAAAAAAGTTTGGAGCATAAGGAAAATTGCTGGAAAGAATGTATCTCCTCCTCTAAATCACCTCACTCTAAATAAGGAAAAAATAACAAAGGCAAAAGATATATCAAACCTACTAGCAGAAAGATTTAAAAACAATTCCTCAAACAAAAACTACAGACAACCTTTCCAAAAAATTAAGCAGGACACAGAAAAAATGAAAAATAAACTAAATTTTAATTCTAATAACAAAGAAGATTACAATCAGCCTCTTACAATGAATGAACTTAGAAATGCTATAAAGGAATCACACAATACTGCTACCGGCCCTGATGAAATTCATTATGAATTCTTAAAACAACTCCACCACCATTGTGTGAAATATTTGTTAGATATCTTTAACAAAATATGGCTCAAGGGAAAACTGCCAAAGAGCTGGAAACAGGCCATAGTGATTCCCATAGCAAAACCAGAAAAAGACAAATCAGACCCAAAAAACTTTTGACCCATATTTTTTTTTGCTTATGCAAAACATTCAAAAGAATAATAAATAAAAGACTAAACTGGTACCTGGAAACCAATAACTTAATTTCCAATTTACAGAGTGGCTTTCGAAGTAAAAGAGGGACAATCGATAGCATAATCCGATTAGAAACATTTATCAGAGAGGCTTTCATCAAAAAAGAACATGCAATAGCCATTTTCTTTGACTTTGGA
Source organism: Ascarosepion bandense (assembly GCA_037127315.1). Lineage (NCBI taxonomy): Eukaryota > Metazoa > Mollusca > Cephalopoda > Sepiida > Sepiidae > Ascarosepion > Ascarosepion bandense. The sequence continues at coordinate 534,443 of JBBBDQ010001284.1, read as the reverse complement.
GGCAAGGAATTATGAAAGACTTATTCAATCTGGGTCTAAAAGGTAGACTACCCTTGTTGATAAAAGATTTTTTATCCAACAGAAGCTTTAAAGTAAGAATTGGATCTACTCTCTCTGATTCAAAAATACAAGGAGGAGTTCCACAAGGATGCATCTTGTCGGTTACCCTTTTTAATATAAAAATCAACAACATCATAAACTGCCTGAACAATGAAGTTAATGGCTTCTTATATGTGGATGATCTCCTGGTTTGCCATAGATCCAAAAATATGCATACCTCAGAACGTCAACTGCAGATATGCATAAATAAATTAAACCAATGGACTATCGAAAATGGTTTCAAATTCTCATCAACCAAAACCAAGGGGTGCATTTTTGTAACCGAAGAAAAATGCACAATGACCCAACACTCAAATTAGAAGGAACAGAAATTGAAATAACAGACCAACACAAATTTCTGGGAACAGTTTTTGATAAAAAACTCACATCCATCTCCCATTTGAAATACTTAAAACAAAAATGTTTCAAAACACTACAACTTATGCGGGTTATAGCTAATACAAAATGGGGTGCAGATTGCATATCACTCCTAAAAATATACAGATCTCTAATAAGATCCAAACTGGATTACGGTTGTTTTATATATGGTATGGCTAGGAAATCCTACCTAAAAATTCTTGATCCCATCCACCATGCAGATCTAAGACTTGCCCTTGGTGCATTTAGAACATCTCCCATAGAAAGCCATGTAGAAGCGCATGAGGCTCCATTAAAATTGAGACGTGAAAAATTAGCGCTGCAATATTATCTAAAACTTAAAGCTAACCCAGCAAATCCTGCCTATCAATGCACATTTAACCCAACTATAAACACCTGTTTGACAAAAAAGATAACGTTATCAAACCTTTTGACCTTCACATGGAAAAAATAAAACCAATTAATGACAGTTCGATAGATGAAAATAGTATACATGAATTCAATGTCCTCGAACATCCACCTTGGCTTCTGAAACAATCCAAAGTCATTTTAGAACTGGCTGATCACATAAAAGCTGGCACACATCCCTTTTATTATATAGAAAAACTAAATTATATATTGAATCAATATCCAAACTGGACCCACATATATACTGATGGCTTCAAAGTCAATAACAAAGTAGGATGTGCTGTTATCTGTAAAAGTACCGTTCTACAAAAAAGATTACCTGACAATTCATCAATATTTAGTGCAGAAGTTATTGCCATTGACTTAGCCCTGGATCTCATCCCTAAACTTACCTCAAACAAAGTTATTATATTCTCGGATTATTTAGCAGTGCTTGAAGCAATAAAGAACCAAAAATTAAACAATCCTTTGATCATCAAACTTTTATATAGACTACATGTGATTTCACAAAACAAAACTATCATTTTCTGTTGGATTCCCAGTCACTTTGGATTTCATGGAAATGATAAAGCTGATGTGGCTGCAAAAAACTCCCTAAAATGTGACACAAGTCACATAAAGGTCCCATACACTGACTATAAACCCCTAATCAAGAACTATAGTTTAAAGAAATAGCAAGAAACCTGGAACAACTGTCAAAACAACAAATTATTTAAAATCAAACCCATCCTAAAGAAACAACTATCAGAACCCAGTAAATCACGCAAAGAAGTGATTATATCCCGTATTCGAATAGGTCATACACACATAACCCACTCTTATCTCCTAAAAAATGAAGAACCTCCTGAATGCATTGCATGTCAAGAACCCTATACAGTAAAACATGTTCTACTCGACTGCACTGACTTTACATATATCCAGCAATCCCTCTATAATGTTAACAACCTGAAAGATCTTTTCGAACAAATAAACTCTAATACTATTTTAACCTTCCTCAAAAAGATCAAACTATACAACAAAATATAATATAAGTAAAGATTCGAAGATCAAAAATCACCAGGGGAAAAATTTTAAAAGTAATACAAATTGAAAGCAATGGAAAAGTTTAAAAAGCAAGTCATCCTTCAAAATTCTGTAAAAATAATATAACCTTACCCAAAATCATTTGTTATGACCTTAAATGATCCCATAAGGATTGATAGGTCATTAAATCTCAAAACAAACAAACCAACATTAAACCAACTCCAAGCTGACAGTGAAGACTAAGATGACGGTATACAACGCCTGTATCATCAGCACACTGCAATACGGCAGCGAGGCATAGACCACATATGCCAGGTAAGAAAGATGTCTGTGCACCTTCCACTTGAGAAGTATCTGCCGCATATTAAGAATATCATGGCAAGACAAGGTGCCCAACACTGCGGTCCTGTCTCGCATAGGTCAGCCCACCATGTTCACACTCCTTAAACAGCACAGACTCCGCTGATCACAACTGACAAGGAAGATTTTAACTTTTGATTTAATTTTTCTAGTATTCTTACATAATTCCTTTTTACTGGCGATAAGGGATGACAAAAGATGTCCTGCATGGAGAGCTGGCCTCTGCAAGAAGACCCACTGGATGGCAACAGCTGCAGTATCATGACATTGTAAAACATGACATGAAGGCTGTGGGTATCAACATGGAGTCATGGGATAGCATAGCAGTCAACCAGTCCAAGTGGAGAGGAACCCTGGCCCAACAAACTTGACCCCAGTAAAGTGAGCAGAGGCAACAGAATCCTGGTCATTGTTGTGAAACAATGTGCCCCTGAACTCTCCTCTGTTCTCTCTAAACTCTATAATTATTGCCTCTCTGCTTCCTGTTTTCCTGCCTGCTGGAATCCACTTCTGTGATTCCTGTATTTAAGAGCTCAGGGGAACCCTTGGACCGATCCAATTATCACCCTATCAGCCTCCTACCAATTTTCGGAAAAGTGTTTGAGGCTATCATCAATGCTGAAATAGTTCAAAATCTCATCGCCCATAAACTATTTTCAGACAGACAGTATAGCTTCTGCTTTGCCAGGTCTATTGCCGATATGCTAATGACCATCACTGAGTACATATACCAGGCCCTTGATAAGTTCAGTGAAACTCAAGCTGTTGCCCATGGATATCTCCAAAGCATTTGATAGGGTCTGGCATGCTGGCCTTCTGCGCATACTACAGGGTTATGGTATCACTGGATGCTCACTTGGTTTGATCCAATCTTTCCTATCAAACTGCATAATGAAGGTCATCTTGAACGGCCATGCCTCCACTGCTAGGAAGGCTGGGTCACTGTATCGGGCCCGGAAGTTTTTCCCACCTGAATCCATTTTGCACATATACAAATCAACCATCTGACTGTGCATTGAATACTGTTGTCATATCTGCTTGGGTGCCCCTGTTATTCATCTCAAGGTTCTTGACAGGCTCCAAAGGAGAATCTAATGTGATCAATCCTGACCTGGCAGCTCAACTCCAGCCACTTTCTCATCGACGGGATGTGGCTTCCTTCTGTCTATTCTACAAATATTTTCATGGCTTCTGCTTTAGCAAGCTTAGCTTACTGATTGCTTTTCCACAAGAATTTACTCAAGCAACCGGACTGGCAACAAGGTTCCCTTTTACAGTTAAATCAACCGAATGCAGCCTCTACTTCTACTCCATCAGCTTCTTTTCTCGCACTGTGGAACTTACTTCCGTATAATTGCTTCCCTGACAGCTACAATCTCCAAGAATTTAAATGCAATGTCAATTCCCATCTCTTATCCACTTGACTCTAGTCCTTCTCTCGTCCTTTCCTCATCACTCTGTGTATCTTGTTCTTTTCCTTTCTCACTCTACCCTCACAACTGTCTTCACACCAGTATTCCTATCCTTCTCTTGTCCTTTCTCTGACACCCCCTGTAACCGGTTCATCTTTCTCTTCACTCTCCTCCTGCTTAAACTTTCGGTAGCCCCTATGTAAACTTATGTAGCCCCTTGTGTACCAGTGGTGGTACCACCTTGCTTGGGGTGAAACAATTAAAAAGATACAAAAAACAAAAACATACTCTCCTTACACTGATTCCAACGCTTTTCTAACAATTCGATGCCTTTTTTGTAGAAAGATTTGTCTTTGGCCTCAAAATATGCCTCAGTTTTCAATATCACTTCTTCATTGGAGCCAAATATCTTTCCCTGGAGCATTCTTTTAAGGTCTGTAAACCGCCAGATATGAAGAATAGGATGAATGCAGAAGCAATTCAAAGTGCAGTTCATGTAGTTTTGCCATCATTGCAATCTACTTGTGACACAGTGCATTGTCTTGGTGAAAGATGACTTTATTTTATCTTCCTTTGTGGCCATTTATATATAGGTGTGTGGCTGAGTCGTTAGAAGATTCACATTCTGAACATGAAGCTCGGGTTTCAATCTCACTATATGATTGATTTGTCAGGAAAATGACTTCTTGATGTTATCAGTCTGGAGGAGGCAATCCCAGTGTGCAGCACCATTGGAACGTGCCAGAAAATCCTGCTACAGATTGTGAGTGAAATTGGGTAAATGCCTTCCTTTGAGGGGCCTTTGATGGTTGTGCTAGCTCGAAGTCAAAAGTCATCATGACCAATGATTTGAGTGTCCTGGCCTTGTTCAGATTATTGTTAATGCTTTGATAATGTGCTTTCTCCCAGAAACTCTAAGGTCCACACAGTATAAGCTACGGGTTCTGTGGGTGTTGAATAAACATGTACCTGAACAAGCATCTGTATTTGGGATTAGCTAGCCACCCCTGTAGGCGGGTATCCTTGAATATGAGTTTCCAACCATTATTTTATATATATATATATATATATATATATATATATATATACACACACACACACATTTATATTTATGTTTCATTAAAAACAACTGACAAGGAAGATTTTATTAATTTTTTTAAAAAAATTTTCTAGTATTCTTACATGTTTCCTTTTTGCTGGAGGTAAGAATGTAAAAATGTTCCATAGTTTTCGACTTTCCAAGTGCTTTCAACCTCTTCACGGGCCATTTTCTAGAATGTTATTTTTCTGGTGTTGTTGCTATGTCCTCATGTTTGACTGTAATGTAATTTTTTTGTTTTAGTGTTTTTTTTTTTTTAAGGAGAGTTCTTTAAAACTATTTAAAGTATTTTTAACCAAAGGGTTCTTGTAAGTTATGAGTTAATGTTTTTTATTGCACTATTATTACTAGATAAGTGGTATGTAAGGTGTCTACTCAGATAAGTGGTAGTATGGCCAATATAGGTAATTGATTTATGACAAACTATTGTACAGGGCATTGAAATTCATACACTGTATTAGTCATCTAGTTTAGATTTGATGGGTATTAATGTGCATTTGGTTGCAATAAAATATGTTGATGCTTTTGTGTGTGATATTTTAATAGTAGTGCTATGTATTTTTTGTATGAATAATTTTATTTGTTTTTCAATTATGTAGTTGGGAAAATTATTGTTGACTAATGTTTGTTTTTTATGTTTTAGTTCACTCAAAAATATTCTTTGGGAGGAGGAATTTTGATGTGTTCTATTTAAGAAGTTTGTTATTACAGCTATTTTATACAAGTTCTTACTGGTAGTTTATTTTTTATACAGATATGTGTTAAATTCATTGGTTTTTAGCTGTGTGTGTTTATATATTTGGTAGTTTCTTCTGTTTGGGGAAATGTTTTTTGATTATATTGAATTAAATTTTTTTTTTTATTGTATTGTTGAACCAGATTATTTTCCTTTTTTTTATTTTGTTTTCACTTGTGTATTCAAACTTGTTTGGATATCTACTTTTTCTTAATGTTGATTTGTATGTTTCTTTGTTTTCATTGAATATTTTGATGTTGCTGGAATTAGTTGATATTCTTTTGTTTATGGATATAGGTATGTGTTTGAATATGTTAGGTGGTGGTTGGAGTTTTTGTTGATATATGCGGGGTTGTTTGCTTTTTTCTGGTTTGTATGTATTTTTAAATTAAATGTTTTGTTGAAGAAATGTACTATTTTAAAATTTGATTTTATGTCTATTATGAATCTTAGTGTTTTGAAATAATTTCTGATTTATTTTCTTATTTTTCCACAGTTCTACCATATTAGCCCATTGTCTCTGTATGAAACTCTTTTTTGTTGATAATGTTTGTTAATTTGTTGATGATATGTATGCTTATAAGTTTGCAATCTTCCCCATTGTAGCTGTCTATTGTTACATCAAAGTTGTAACTGTTACTGACAGTTTTAGTGTTGTACTTTTTCAGCAATATTTTGTTATTGTGGTATAATATAGATCTTCTACAGTGTTCGACAATGTCTAAATCTTCCTCTTTTATATATATATATATATATATATATATATTTGCACACACACACTTGTTTATACATATGTATGTGTGTGTGTGTGTGTGTGTGTATACATGGGTCGATTTTACATTTATTTTCCATTTCTGTATAGAATTTAGTTTTTTTCCCTGTTTTCAGTATAGATTCCTGTTTTTGTTCATTATAATACCTTGTGAGAATGTGTTATAATATATAAAGATAAAGTGCTTCGTACCTTGAACTTTTGCTATTAATCTAACTTGATAAGTTTCTGGGACAACCCTTGTAAAGAATGCTACAATCCTAAATAAAAATTAAGTTTGCTGACTTTTTTAAATTATTAAATAAAATCTTTGAAAAATGAATTCATAAAATTTTGCTTTTTGAAACAACAAACTGCCCTGCACCTTTGTTAGCATTTGTGATAGGAAAAAGCTAGGATAAAGCAAAAATGTGATATTTTTGTTTTCCCTGCCAATATCACCACCTTTTTTCTATTTTTATTATTATTAAATCAAATCAACTTTGTAAAACTTGATTCCTAAACTTTCTACAAATCCCAACAATTATCATCCAGTTAGTAGACACTTTTCTCTTCTTTCCTTCTTTCTTTTTTTCTTTCTCTTTTTTTTTTTTCTTTTTAGTTTGATCAATCTCTTGCAATCCCCAAAAATTCTGCTAGCTTAACCCTATAAAAACCAATATCTCCCAACCCCTTCCAAGAGCAAACCTCTGGGCTTAGACTTTATCCTCATTCTTTGTTTATATAGGGCATAGAATACATGTACAGGTTGAAAATGGCTATTTCCCCTCTAAGTTTTATCTGAATTTACAGATAAATATATATATATATATATGATATGTCCCGGAATAGGATATATATCAATATGAGGTTGTTAAGTGGTTAAGGCAAATGTAATCTGTTAGAACAAACTAGTCTGTAGTCATAATCATCATATTCGTCGTATGCAGTGTTCTGCGATGCAGGTGTAGTCAATAGTAGACCAATAGATCTCTAGTGGAAAGACTGGTAGATCTCTCTCACTCACTCTGGATATCCTTGCCTTTGTCTGTATATATGGCTGATACCAGCCAATCCCATTACAGTGAGGGGGAACCAAGGTGTGTCCATATTCATTACATCAATATATATTAATTATTTAATTTTTGGTTGGAATAAAATTAGACAAGTATGCAGTTGTATTAAAAAGTGTTCAGTGCATTTATATTGTAGAACTTTTTAATATTCTTTATTTGTAAACGAGTTATTACGCGACCTAGGCTTCTACCATGTGTCTTCAGGCGATATCACCTGAAGACACATGGTAGAAACCTAGGTTGCGTAATAACTCATTTACAAATGAAGAAATATATATATATATATATATATATATATATATGAAAACTTCAAACTTTTACTGTATCATAAAAAATATAAATATTCAAATTTTATTTACAGTTTGTTGATGAGAAGCTTTCAAGAAATATTCTGGAACAAGCTCGGCTTCAACAAGAGGAACTTGAAGAAGAACATGGTTTTTCAAATGCAAAATCTCAGTAAGTTTTTTTGTGTGTCTATTATAAGAAATACACTGAAATGCAATGAGATACTGAATATGCCTATATTTTATATATATCATATATTACATTTTTAACCTGAAAGTAAATAATTTTATTTAAGAATAAAATAATTGACTTGGTATTTGTAAAAAGTAGAATAAATAATCTTTACAGATGCATATTTTTTAAAGTTTGTTCAATGTCCTATATATTATAATGAGAATCCAGCTAAAACATGTATTTTCCCTAGATTCTTAACTTAAAGCTGTTATCAATCCAAACATTTGGTATCGTTTTAATCTCGTATATCTTAATTTAAGATATGTTAATTTTATATTCATAGTTAAAAATTTGAAAGTGTAAGTACAGAAAATAGAATTGGCATCATGAGCTCAGAATTGATTTGAGAGGTTTTAGTTTCATTTTGCTGTTGAGACTGCAACGATAATTAACTAAGAAGTGTAATGAACTATTAACATGTGTGAAAACTTTCAGAACTACCTTCCTAGGCAGTAGCAGCAAAAAGCTGTTACCCACACAAGTCAACTTTGGTAGGTGTTAATCAAAAGTTCATAAAATTGCAGTAATTTAAACTTACCTGATACCTTCAAATTGGAATTGCAACTACATTTTGTGGTTATTCATGGGACAAATTACTTCACTCTGAAATTTACCCGTAATATAGATTTACAAGTTTGTTATTGGAAAGTATACTAATCTTTATTATTATCATCCTTTGAGAGTAGCTTCCCAATTTTTGAGAACTGTACTACAGTGGCTTTTTTTTCTTGGGTAAAACCAGCATGATGCTTTTGTGTCTTATTGAAAATACCAGGTGAAACAACAATCTTCTCCTTGGTTCACACCAGTGATTTCTGTGGGCATCATAACCTAGAAATCACTTTTTTCTGCTTAACCAATGTGATAGTTCCAATCACAGCAGACACCTCTTTGTGCCTGATTGTAATAATTGTAGACATGTCCTCAAAGATCTTAAGTTTTTGTTTGCTGACAGAATGAAACTTCTAACAAGTTTGGTTCATATCTGCTGGTGTGTTTTGCTCATAAATTCTCTTCTAATCCTACTCTTGAATTATCTGGAGTATCTTTGCCTTTCTACTTAGAACTAAATTTCTACTGTGTGATATGTAACTCTATGTTTCTGCTGTTGTCTCTAAACAAGATTCCCCACAAAGCATCCATGCAATTGTCCTTAATAAATGTGTTCCTGAATTGGATCCTGTCCTTTCTAGACTCTTTCTAGACTCTGCTGCTTCTTGCATTCTTGCTTGTTAGAAATCCTCTTCTTTGGTGAACTGTTTGATCCTTCTATCATCCTATTAGATTTTTTACTTTAATTTGGCAGAATCCTAGATACTCTAACCAACTCTGAATTGGTTAAGCATCTCACCTCACAGGATCTTTTAGGCAAGCGTATGACTTCTGCTTCTCTAGGTCAACTGCTGATGTATTAATAATTACTGTTTGAAAGTCTGTCTAACTTTAAATAAGAACAGTGAAGTTTGGCCGTTGCTTTGGATATCTCAAACGCATTTGACTGGGTTAGTTATGCTGGTCTTCTTCACAAGTTAAAATGTTATGGTATTTCTGGATAAATTTTTGATCAGATTCAATCTTTCTTATCAATTTCAAAATTAACCTTGTCTTGAATGGCCTGTTCTCTAAATCTTTTTGCATTAATGTTCTATCCTTGAACCAAAATTGTTCTCATCAATAACCATCCTGATATCATTAGTTCTTATCTTGGTATTCATGCTAATGGCACAACTATTTACTCATGTCTTAATAGTCAGTCTGATTGGTTCAGTATCAAAGTAGCAACTGAACACAAAAATTATCTACAATCTGTTGTTAATTGGGACAAGAAATGGCTTGTAACACCTCAAAACATAACTGCTCTCTTTTAATTGTCTTAGAGAACTTTGTCTTTCATCAGCATGACTGATGTTAACCTCCAGGAAAGTGACTTGTACTGCTGCCTTGGGCTAATGTTTTCCACTGACATGAAGTAGATTATTTTGAATCAATTATTAGCTTATACATGTATAAATTTACTATTAATCCAAGCATTAAATATTTTTGCTACATCTGATCTAGTGCTTCTGCTATGTATTTGGAAATTCTTGATAAAATCCAAATAAGAATCTGCATTTTTATTGGTCTTGACCTATCATCTCAGCTTCAGTCACTTTCCCATCACCTTAAAATAGCTTGCTTTTCTAAAAATATTTTAATGGTAATTGTTTTGATGAGCTTTCCTCTTTGCTACCTCAGTTTCACAAATATAAGTGCAGTAGTAGAATGGCTGCTAGTCTCCTTTTACAATTGAAATGGCTAGATATAGTCATATATTCTGTGCTAAAAATGTATTTTCTTGCACTTCTCACTTGTGGAACTCTCTCTCAGTTGACTTTGATCTTGAAAAATTTAAATACAATGTCAATTATTACTTTTGTTTCCATAATTTCTGTTATTGTTTCTCTTTAATGTTTTCCTATATTCTTTCTCACTTAGTAATCTCTTGTTTTAGTGCTTTTATTGTTGTCATTGGTGTGAAACAATTAAAAAATTATATGGCATTTTTGTATATATTATACAATACTTGTGTTCTTTAAAATTTATTAAAAAACTTTTATTTATTAGTGTCACCTTAAAATGTGTTTAAGGACGTATGCTTTACTAATTTTTAAAAAAATGCATTATAGATATATGCTAATTTCAGTGTTAAATACTCTTTATTTGTTGTTTTCAACTTAACTAACTTGTCATTTATTAATTGCATTTCTTGTTTCCATTTTTTATCTAAAATGTAGAATTAATGATTAGATTTTGATTATTATATATAACTGTAAATTAATTTTTATGTTAGATTAGATACATGTTTTATTAGTATAAAATCATTTTATTAGAAATGACCTCTACAAATTCAGTTGTGCTTAATTTGCTATTAATATTTTCCTGTTTTGGTTTAACTTAAAAATATAAGTTTGTGTTAATAAAATTCCTTAATTTTTTTAATAAAATTAATTTAACTTGGCAGCTAAAATTTAAGCCTGTGTTTAACTTTTCTTTTAAGGCTTTTTTTTTTCTTTTAGGAGTATTAATGACAAATGTATGCTTTTTGTAATTTCAATATTTATTTTTTGACACATTTTATTTGCATTGTAGAGGCAAAATTGCTTGTTCATTTTATCATAGAATTTTCTTTGCAGGCTGAATTAAAATGTACATTTATAAATCACCATTCATATTGAATGACTTTTCCTTAATGTTGGCATTTTATAATTGTTGCTATTAAATATTTTATTTTTGAGGAAGATGACTAATCTTTCACTCAATGTAGAGCAGAATTCAGATGAAGAATCAGATAAATCTGATTCTGAATGTTACATGGAACAATGCATAGTAAGTCTTTCTTTTTTAATCAAATTTGAATTGAATCAGACAGTTTTCATAGTTTTCATGACACTCATATTTTCTTATAAGGATACCACTTAAAATAAAAAATTACTTTTCATAAGTCTTTAAACACATCTAAGTCTTGAACATTTTTCTTTAACACAAACTTTCAAAATTAGTGGGTTTTCTAAAAGTACTATAACTTCCTTTCATAGAACTAAGTTGATTTGAATATATACTGCCTCTAGTTAGATCCTTTGAAGGTGGAAATTATAAAAAGCATTCAGAATTAGTATAAGAGAACCTGCTTAATTTTAAATCGAGGTAACATTAGATTGTAAACCACTCCTTTTATTTCACTCATCTGATGTATTTATTTAGTATTGGACTTTTGGGTTGCCATCTTTACTGCAAAGCTACAAAAATGCACCTAAGACAGTCTTTTATTAAGAAAGATAAAACATTTGGGAAGATGGCAAGAGATAGTAAAAGAGAAACTTTCATGAAAAAAGTTATAATTTTAGTTTTACTAATAAATCAAATGAATATTTTTCAGTTACCTAATAAACAATACATGAGACAACTGATTTTACAAAGTTACATCTTCTGAAGCAACTTTGTGGCCAAGAATGTTATAACATTATCTAATATGGAAATAGGCTCATTTCATTTCACTTTTTTTTTTTAAGGTAGTGAGCAAAAATAAATTCTTATTGATTTTGTTGTTTCTGTATGTGTCAGGTTTTGCTTTTGTGAATAAACATGGTGTAAGGTGATTTTGTGCAAGATATAGAGGTTATTTATAAAGAATATAAGTGTCATTTGGATATGAAATTTTATGCTTTTTATTTAAAGCTTTAACCTGTGTTATATGCCTTTTCAATATGTTTATTTTGGTTGACAAAATTTCAACCATTTGTATTCTGGCTTTCAGGTGTCTACCCTATTTGGTAAACTTAAAATTTTGTGCCAAACGTTTTATTCAATCCATTGGATGAAATTGTTCTCTTTATACTTTGCATACTTAAGAAATATCAGTTAATTCTTTCAGGTCTATTCACCTTTTTTGTCAATTGTTTTCTTCTTACACTGAGCTAAAGTATCTGATTTCCTGCACATTCCTCAAAGATGGAACAACTGCCAGAAAAGTAGATTTGCTTTAATCATTAGAATATGGCTTTTGGATAATTCAGTTGTGTAATTTTGGAGTCTCTAATAGAAGTATCGAATTTCTGAGGTTTTTTTTTTCTTAATTAATAATTTCTTAATTAATTTCTTACAGATAATGCTCATCTCTATGCTAGGTCTGATGTGGTTGTCAGAATCTAACGTGTGTTAATTCTTTTCTCTCATCATCCCATGTTATCTTTACTTCTTGATCAGCCATAACTGTTCAAGGTCTCTTTGCAGACCACAGCCTTGTCCTTAGGATGCAGCTAGTCTCACTCTTGTATTCATTACCATAACTGTTCGGTACATCATGGTGTATACTGTATGGTAAACAGATTATGGTAGATTTATTATTATTGTCTTTGGTTATTGTTCATAAAAGCTGATATCATGCTGCAGGATAATTTGTTTCCTTGAAGAGTGTTTCTATGCTGATTTTATCCAGTTGCTTTGTGTCAGTGTCACTAATTTTGAGTTTGGTTTTGTGTTATAGACAATAAGCAGTCTTTTTCTTAATGCTGTATGGATAGTGGGAATTGAAGTTCAGGTATTGTCTGGTGAATATTGACTTATGAATAGAAAATATATGATAATGATAAACTCTCATTTAAAAAATTTCAATGTAAAAAATATATTTCTATAACTGATTTTTCCCTCTCTCAAATACAAGCACTAAAAGTTGTAAAACCTTTCCTATTAGCAGGAAATGTTATGTACTTTATGCAAAAGAAAAAGGATATTAAACTATTTTCTTTCTACTCAATCAAAAAATTTAAACCAAAATAATATTTATTTTAAAGAAATTATTTTGGGACAGTGAATGGCTGGAGATGTTAACAAGCTTATATGTATTTTGTATGTTTACAGCTAGTGTATATCAATTTAAATTATATTTTTTAAAATGTAAGCAAAATATTTATTTGATCTACTTGAGGATTTGCCAAGCTGTTTTAATTCATCTGAAAGAAGAAAAAAAGTTTTTACAAATTTTAATTAAAGCCCGCCTTTTTGTTTTTAGAATTTAAATCAAGATGATGAAAAGGCTTTGGAAAAATTTATGTCCAAGAACCGCCTTGCACACCATTGTCTAGCTGATGTTATTATGGAAAAATTAACAGAAAAGCGAACAGAAATAAATTCGATGATATCAGGTAATTTAGTTTGAATTCAACTCAAATAATTTCATGTCTATTATGGCTTTGGATATTTTGGGAGCAGTAACTGGAAGATAATGGTTTTAAATTATCCAGACTCTGTAGTTTTTAGAGTAAATAAAAGCAAAATATTACAAGTTTTTAGAGAGAGCAAATCAGTTTTTTTAATCTATTTATGTAAAACCTGATAGAAATTTGGTCAGAATTTTGAGAAATACCAAAGTAGCTGAGTGTTTAAAAAATATATCAAAATATTGAGAAGAACAGGAAAGGTTCTGAAAATAGATTTTCGGAAAAGGTAAGGATTGACAAATGGCTAAAAAAAAAGGTAATGCATCAAAAGACAGATATTGAATGTGATTTCTCTGGAAGATTGATTATTTGTTGCCTTTGTCTGAATTCTTAATATTGATAGAAAGTTTTCTTGGCAAAAATCAGTTGTTGCCTAACCTAACCGGAGTGCATTTTTTGAATCTGTTTTGCAGAAAGTTTGAAGTTATGAATTTGCCATAATCTTAAACTGACTAGACTAAAACAGTGTAACTATGGGAGTACAAGCATGGCACCAACCACTGAGATATCTGAATATAAATATTACTTTATTCCCTGTTTGAAAAATAAGCTATATTATATACACTCCCTTCAAATTACCTGCCAGTTTACAATACTATAGCTCCACAAAATAGAATATCATAACAACACAAGAGTAGTTTATCTCTTTGTTGCCCTTCCGGAATGTGTCAATGAAGATTTGGTCTGAAAACATCCAAGGGAGAAAGAAGTATTAAAAACAAATACTACAATCTCTCTCTTCATATACATTTTGTCATTGCTCTGATGAAATAGTTGTCAAAAATAATTTACACACTGTATGGAAAAACATTTAGTGGTTATTGAAAATTGAGAAGGAAGTGAGTGTTACACTGGCAACCTTTGTGCACTGATCAGGATTTTAAAAAAAATTCTATAACAATATATAAATTAATTTTAAATTACATCTGAAAATCTTTAATACACTTAAAAATATTCATGTTCTCATTTATACAACATGGAGAGTTAGGTGATGAAAAATTCTTGGCACAGCCTACTTCCTTAAGTCAGTATTTTAATGACCAAACATTAGAATACTGATTGTAAAAATTTTTAAGACCACTCTGTGTTATTCTCTAACTAGGGAATTATTTTAATTACAAGTGGGCTCGTGACATAAAAAATGATGGCAACATATATATTGATGTACCTACTATTGAGTATCTTCTATTAAGGCATAACATCCCTCCCCAAATGTGGCAGGATATATATATATATATATATATAATTATTATTGTAAAACGTACCAAGAAAACAGTATCACTAATAATGACTAAAATCATTAAGTCCTACAGCTAACAAAACGGTAAATTTAGTCATCAATCCCAAAAGGTAATACCAAATGGGAAGAGGGGAATCAAAAAAAGAAACAAACAAAGCAAAAGCTGTGTTCGAAAGAAAAAAAACCCCAAGACAAAAACCTTAACAGTAAAGAGCTCAATACGAAAGTACAAAAGTAGAATAAAGATACGAACTAAATCTAAAAGTGAGCCAAAGCCGACCGCGGTTTCACTCGCCAGATCATCAGGACAAGGCTAACAAATAGACAGAAACAGCAAATTAAATAGACTGATTGGGAGATACCAAACCAAAAACAAGTGTAAAACAAACTTTATTGATGACAACAGCAAAAAAAAAAAAAAATATAAAGTAAGTAATCTAATAGTTAAAATTAGTGATTTTTGAAATGAATGCACTTATTTAGAATTTCCGTTTTAGAATTGAGTAAATTATGGGAAGGCTCAAATAAAGCTATTGCTAATTTTTCTTCAGCACAAAGCTGGCAAAACTTACTCCCTACTTTATATTTAGGGCATTCTTTTATTATTTCCCATTTGAGAATGAGGTCTTTATTAATCGTGTTTTTTAGATGCCAAACATATGTAGCTAAGGCAGTGTTGTGGCTATATTTTATGTGCTTAAAAGAACTGTTATGGTTGTAAAATCTTCTTTTAAAAATGTCATGAGTTGCTCCAATGTAGAACTTAGGATTGATATCATTTACATCTTTATAAACTCTAACACCGTACATGACACTAGATTGTTGGCAGTAACCATTAATGGGGCATTCATTCTCTCGTCTACAATTACATTTAAGTTTGGAATTAATAGCTTCATGTCTTTTTAACTTACTCTTATTGATACCACTAATTATTTTTCCTACGTTAGGTAAACAAGAATAACTTAACTTGATAGTATTTCTATTAAAAATTTTATGTAGGCAACTATCACTACCGAAATGTTTGTCAATTAATTTAAAAAATATAGTTCCTATTTAGTGGTTAGAATTTTTGTTAACGTAAATTTGGTTATGATTGGTTTTAGTGTACGGTGCAATGTATCCAGTGTTTAAATCTATTGTAATATTCAAGTAATTAACTATTTTCAAGTTACACTCTATGTCAATGTTAAATCCATTAGTTTTAAAGAAATTATGCAATTTCTTGCATAATTTATCACAAATTTAGGGGGTACTATTGTCGACTATAATCAGACCATCATCACGGTATAATCCGTGATTGTGGAAATCTATGATGTTATAAAGTTTATATAGGTGGAGGCAACCAACCAACTCCACCACCTCCGCACCATCATGTGCCCCCATGGGATTATCAAATCCCTCGGCATCAATTTTTTTAATCCATAAGTTATCATCATGATATAAGCGTTTTACGGCAATGTTTAATTATGTCTATTTCATTATCTGAGATTTCATTGAATTCTTTGGCTAAATTAATAGCTTCAAGTAAAGTATTAGATGTAATTGAAGGGTAATAGTTTTTAATGTCATACTTAATGAAAGCTGATCTCTTAAATTTTGGGGACTTATTAAACCAATTTATGCAATCTAAAGTAGACTGCCACTGATTAATATTTAAGAATAAACGTAAAGTTACACATAGTCTTTGTAAAATTATTTTACTAATTTTACCTAATTCTGTTTTTGTGGGGTTTAATAGTCTAAAATCGGGAATCAGTGGAAACGAATTTTTATGGTCTTTGACTGTTATGAAGCTATCTTTAAGGGCCAATTTTTCTACTCTATTGAAAAGTTTAAACTTACCAACAAGTAAGCTAGCCTCATTATTTAATTTGGTTTCCATTTGCTGTTTCTGTCTATTTGTTAGCCTTGTCATGACGATCCAGCGAGTGAAAACGCGGTCGGCTTTGGCTCACTTTTAGATTTAGTTCGTATATATATATATATATATATATATATATATAGGGGCATTGGTTGTTAAAATACTTACATATTCTTTTTTTTTTTCCATGTCCTTTGAAAAAGGAATAACTACACATTATTAAATTTCTTAAAAATAAGGATCTATTAAATAAATGTAATGAAATTAATATCATGTAAATATTGCAAAATGTTCACATTAGAATAGGATTAATAATTCATCATAAAAGAATATCTACTAACTTACATATATCCTGTACTTTGTTTTGTATTATGACATAATATTAATTTAATAGATATTAAAATTTATGCAAGTTAAGAATATATGAAGAATTTATATATATATATATATATATATATATATATATATATATATATATCACACACATAAAATGGTCTTTATTATAGTAGAGAGGGTTGTTTTTTTTTTTTGTTTTTTTTTTATTAAAATCTCTATTTATTAATTTGTATAACCATAATCTTAATGTCCATTTGTTAACATCTGTTTCCAAATGTGTAATTTATATTATTTGTAGATTCATCTCATGGCCCAGCTTGAATTTGTACAAAATATAAAATATGAAAATTATCTTGTTTTGATGGAAATGTGGATGTAAAAATTCATAAAATTTTTACAAAATAATCAGCATTATTATTTTATAATATCAATTTAAAGTTTTATAATCTTCAAAAAAATGGTTAAAATGTTAAGTTTGTAATAAGACTTACAGCTTCATGTTGAAAAACTTTATTAATGTGTTTTCCATGTAATTCATTTTTTTCCCCAATTTCAGAAAATGATGGTGTACATATAAATGATCTTGATGAGCGTGTGGTTGAAATGTATAAAAATGTTAGAAACATTCTGGCAGTCTACAGAAGTGGAAAACTTCCAAAGCCTTTTAAAATCATCCCTTCATTGAGGAATTGGGAACAGGTATGATACTATTTTTTAAAAATATTTTTACATTATTTAAATATGGTGGTATACTAGAAGGTTCTTGACCAAGAAGTGAATAACCACATGTCATGAAACATGTATAGTATTCCACATATTCACCCTGCAGTTCAACACACTTGACACATTGTTTCTCAATTATTTTTAACCCTTTCAAAAAATATTTTTATATTTGATAATAGAAAATACTGCTCTGGTGCTGCCCTTAGCATAGAATACTGCTGTCACATTTAGGTGGGTGCCCCCACTATTTATCTTGAGCTTTTTGACAAAATTCAATGGAGAATCTGCAATGTAATTGATCCTGACCTGGTAGCTCAACTCCAGTCACTTTCTTACCAACGTAATGTGGCTTCCCTCTGTCTCTTCTACAAATACTTTCAAGGCTTCTGCTCCTCTACATGAATTTACCCAAGTACTAGACTAGTGGCTAGGTCCCACCCTTTTTTTTTTCTTTTTGTAATTAAATTTTCTATAATTATTAAAAAAAATTTATGATAATTTTAATAATTTTCTAATAATATTTTTTATTACATAGATATTATCAGATACTTTATTTTGTGAATTCTAAATACAAAAATAATACAAAAACTTAGTTTCTTTTTATTACTGCCAATATATGTAAGAAATGTTCATTAAGTAAAATAACATAAAACTGATATTTTTAAGAGAAAATATCAGCTTTGGACGATTTAAAAAAAATTTTTTTTTAACATACTATCAGTTTTATTAAAATTGTTATTTTCTAAAAAGAAATACCAGCTTTAGTGTATTAATTTTCTTGATTAGTATTAAAAAATGTGTATAGTAAATAAATACGGTATCTATGAAGTACTGTTTATTCATAAAAATACAGTAAACATTAATTAAAGAAACCTGAAGCTTAAAAAAATAACAATGAAACTGATATTTTATTTTTATTAAAGCCGATATACTTTCTTAAAGAAATCTTCATTAAAGCAATCCTTTTAATCCTAAATGAAAAACAAAACATAATGACACAATGAAAACTGATATTTTCTTTATCCCAAGAAACTACTGCTTGTATTAAATCATCCTGTTTTTTTTCTTTTAGAAGTGATTTGGTTTATTTAAGCAGACATTTTTTTAAAGATAATTATTAGTTTTATTGTATTTTCTGATGTAGGATTATAGAATGTTATTATTCATAAATAGTAAATGTATTGATGAGGTAATGTTTATTCATAAAAATGCAGTGTGTGTGTGTGTGTGTGTGTGTGTGTGTGTGTGTATATATATATATATATATATATATAACACTTGATTAGAATCAAAGCTAGTAAAATTTACAATATAAAATTAAGATACTAAAAATTAGCTTATTAGTTTTATTCAAAAATGATTTTCTCTATAAATCTTCCTGATTTATAATTAGGATAAAGAGATCTAAAATCTGCCTGTGTTTTATTTTTTAAATCATTTAGTTGATACTTACTTGAACTTGACACATTTGCATTGCATGTATTGCTTACTCACCAGTGACTGTTGCAAGTGCCAAAAAAAGTTTTAACAGATTCTAACTAAAAAAATTATCTATCAACAAGTAATGAAAGGTTATCCAGGTTAGCAATAATTTCCATTGAAAATGAATGTGCTCTACTGTGATGAAGCTGTGAATGCATTTGCTCATGCTAATTCTAAAAAAAAAGATGTTGAATATGTTAAAATTATTCAATTTTTTAACAAGAAAAATTTCAAGTTGATGTTAAAAATTGCCACAAAACATTGATAATTTAAGATGGTATGATCTATTATTATCTAACTTGTATTTATTTTCAATTTTTATAGTTGAATTGTTCACCTGTCGTTTTACATGAATACTACCTTATGAAAATTGAGATGTAGTGTGGAGGCACTTGCATTGGCTCTTGTTATACCACACATACAGGATGTATGCATCAAAATTCCTTTGTCTAATTTAGAATTTGAAAAATTAAAAGATCACTATTTTTAGTAACATTTTAATTATTGTTAGTTTTATTCTTGTAATTTTTTTCTGTAAATATTGGAATATTTGGAAAATAAGTATTCGTTAATGAGGTATTGACTGATTCTTTTATGCTCTGTATTTTTTAGGTTCTTCACATCACTCGACCAGAGAATTGGACAGCTGCTGCAATGTACCAAGGTACAAGAATTTTTGCTTCAAACCTTAATGCTAAAATGGCTCAAAGGTTGGTTCACATTTAATTTTTTTTTTTTTTTTTTTTTTCATTAACCATTAAAAACATTGTTTCTTTGCATGACCTGTATTTTTCTTAAAATGTACTTTTTTTTTAACAACCCCAATTGTTTACATGCATATTTTAATATATATTTTGTGTAAATAAGTAACAAAATAAGAGTTAAGAATTGAAAAATCACTAAGCTATATATTTTATGAGGCTTGAAACCTATTAATGTCCTTATCAATTTTAGCTTCCTGGATTTAGGTGGAACGGAAGCAAATGCAAACAAGTGAAAAATCTTATGAAAACTTATGAATTTCCATAAATCAAGAAAATAGTACAAAGGAGGTGCTGAAAAGTTTTTTAATTCTATCAAAAAGTTATTGGAGAAAAAAGTTTCACTTTTGGTTATATTTTAGAAAATAGATTGGATAAAAAGTTTTCAGTATCTTCAAATGTTCATTATAGTATATTCTTGTAAGTAAAAATTATAATATTTGTGACAGCAGTAGTTAAAGTTTCTTTCTAAAATTCAGATTAAAACCTATTATGATACTGTTTTTAAAGCCTTAGATGGAAAAAAAAAAATACAATGATGCCTTTTAAATCCTTAGATGTAAAAAAAATAAAATAAATGTAACCCTTTTTATTAATTTTGCTTTATAGGTTCTTCAATTTAGTTCTGCTACCCCGTGTACGTGATGACATTGCACAGTATAAACAATTAAATTACCACTTATATATGGTAAGCTTGTTTGTTTGTTTTGTGTGTGAAATGTTAAAAATTTTAATTTAAAAATTTAGTTATTTTATTTCTCAGAATGCCAAGTACTATTCATCAACAAAAACACCACATGGATCATCAACAAAGAATAACACGAAGTGAACACAGTATTTTATTAATGGCTATGAATCATTCCAGGTCAAATATGTTACAAAAGGTGCTGAAATGTTCTTGACCTAACCAAGAATCCATTTAAAAAATGTTTGATCCTTTGGTCTGTTTTGTGGGAGAGAACTGAATCAGTGAATTTAAAGTGCCTACTCATAATTTAAATTAATGTATTTGAATATTTGAAGCTAATTGATAAAAATTGTAAAATTTGATTGAAAAGAATTTTTTCTATGTTTAGGAATTTGGCTTTTTTAAGTAAAAAGTCTTGTCAGAATTCATGTTATAGTAAAGGCTATAAAAACAATCTAATCAAAATTGCAGATGATTTATTTCTCATTTTAGTCACTCAAAAAAACCACATTTTGGAAAGTAATTTTTTTTTCTCCTATAGTCAAATGTTTGAATTTGATTATGATTTTACAAATCTTAAGTCATAAATGCATTTCATGTTATCTGTGGTGGTGGGTTATGCTTCAAACATTCATGGCAAATTGATCCTAAACAGAATTGCGGTGTTGCTTTTGTTTCAGGCATTACGCAAAGCTTTGTTTAAACCTGCAGCTTTCTTCAAAGGAATACTTATTCCTTTGTGTGAGGTAAGTGATTTTCTGATTTTAAAAACTATGTATTTTATATTGAAATAAATGGCATGAGAGTTTAAGAGAATTATTCCTCACACATGAATTTAATTTGATACTTGAAAAAAATAACCAAGATGAGAAGAGTAGGTTGACTAAATCAAATAATTCCTTATGTCAAAACTTAGAATTCATCAGATAACAAATCAGTGATTTAAATTCACCAAAGAATTATGTGTTTAACTAATATAGTCTCTAAAAACTAAATTGAATTTCTCAAATTTTCATAAAATTAAGTAAGGAGGGGAAACACATGTAAAATATATGTTAGCTAATGTTTTATTGAATTTTAGGCACTTATCTTTAAATTTACTATAATTACTGCTTATATTTTCTGATAATCTTGTGTATGGACATCTGTATTTACAAAAATGAACACATTTATGCACACACAAAAAAAAATATTTTTAAAATACTGGTGGTTGCTGCATTGTAGTAAACTTTTCCATTTATAATTAGTAAATAAATTATCTTTCACTCATAAAAATTAAAAAGCCATTGTTCAATGCTAACTTAGTAAACAGGCCAGAGAAAATGATACACCAAAAGAAAGATTTTGTATTAAAATTTAAACATATTTTAACCCTTAGAATCTATGGTAAAGTGAATTTAATGTATTCTTTCTTTTAGAATATTGAGTCTCAGTCAGTGTTTTATTGTCTGACTGATTTTGATGTCATTCAGGTTCCAGCTCCAATCCAAAAATTGGAGTAGGCTTCTCTCTGTTCGCCATTTAAAAAAAAATAATGCCACTCCATTAAATAGGATTTTTTCACTTTACTTAACAATGCATACACATATTTAATACAATTCACAATACATATTTAATTAATATGCTAAAGATTTAGCTAATACTATATGCTACAAATTTTCTTATTTTCTAATATTAGTGGAAATTTTCAAGTTCCCATCAGTCAGTTAAGTGCCATACATGATACATGCTTTGGGCAATCATGTCTCAAAAGAGACATGACTGACAGGGCAGAAGATTTATCCCACAGTAGGTTGCCATTTACATCTAAGGCTTTAAAAACAGTATCATAATAGGTTTTAATCTGAAGACTGATTGCCAGCCAAGGCTATAGAACCCAATCTGTCCTATTATTTAATCCATAACTGGAGGAAAGAGACTGATTAATACTTTTCCCAAGGGTATTTGTGCATAAGTGAATGCATGGAATTCGAACTTGTCACCGATTTGTTGTTCCAAGTCGATATCCACTGCACTATAACGCACATCCCATATTTTTGTTAAATTTAAATTTTCATTTTCTGTGTGTCAATAGTAAATATAATTGAAAACTAAAAAAAAAATGAAGCTGATTCCTTTATAGCTCCATCTATGATGAAAAAAAGCCTTGTCTCAGCAATATGCAGGCTGTCAAAATTCATCTTTTAAATACTTCTTTAGAAGTTATCAGTGGAAAAATACCTGAAAGAGTTTAAACTCATTGTTATAACATGTAATAAATTTTAAAAACATGAATCCTATTTCTTGGAAAAATCTTTTATTCTAAAAAAAAAAATTTGGGGAGAGGCTTTCTTTTGGGGAGTACCAAATTATTGTTGGGTTCTGCATCAATTTGTGAAGGTTGAAAACATTGTTAATGTAATTTTTTTATTTTTATTATTGTGGATTGAATTTTGTTAATCTTTTTTGGTAAAATGTATTTTCTTGAGTATCTTTCACTTTTCAAAGGTGGGTCAATTTCACAAATTATATTATGATATAACTTTAGTTATCCAAAGTAAATTCAAATTATTTCTATTCATTAATTTTACTTTGACATCTTGGTTTTCCTCAGAGTACTCAAATATTAAGCCAACATACCACACATTATCATAGAAATGTGCAATATATTTGCCTGGTCGATATTATCGACTGTATTTTTTTGTCAGGTAAACACCACATTCATCTTGATCGCATTGATGAGAGATGGATCATAACAATTCAATTGCTGTCCAAAATGCATTTGAAGATTTTGTTGCCTCCCAAATTTCTAACTTCTATGTGAGTGAAATAACTACACTTATATCTTGTTGGCAAAAATGTGTAGAATCTAATAGCTCCTCTTTTGATTAATAAAAATAATAGTTACAAACCTGCATTATTTTCTGAACAATCTTTTATATAGGTCTGAAGATAACATTGAAACTGACAGGAATGAGCACTATGGTGACTGTTCACACTGTCTATAATCTATAAAAACTTTCTCCATAAATATTAAACAATATAGCAATTAATAAATATAGGTTTTTTAAAAAAAAAGTAAAATAATACCAGTATGGAAAAATGTACCTTTTTTCTAATTGGATTTCATTATTTGTTTTTGCTTGTGAAATTGACTAGACTAATACTTTATCTATTGACATCAATTTTATAATTTACTATGATTGTTTACCTTACAAAAGTGTAATTTGTTACTCATTAACATCTTACTTTTCTTCCTTCAGTCAAATTGTACTTTAAGAGAAGCAACCATAATAGGCAGTGTCCTTGCTAAATTCTCAGTGCCAATGCTTCATGCTGCAGCTGCTATGCTCAAACTAGCTGAGATGGATTATAATGGCGGTACATCAATATTTTTGAGGATTCTTTTGGATAAAAAATATGCTCTGCCATATAGAGTTATTGATAGTATTGTTCACCACTTCATTGGGTAAGCTTTTAAGAAAATTTATAATTTTAGCATGTTTAATCATCAAATACTGGTCAACACCAAATTTGTCTAACTTTTTTTAGCTGATTTATGACAATTTTGATGTTATTTTCAGACGTTTTTGTTTACATGTACAGGTATTTTTGCTTTTTTATTTTTTGAAATTTCCGACATATTCTGCTGCACCTGCAGTGAATACACCATTGTTTCTAACAGGAATCCAGTCACAATGAAATATGCTAACCATGCTTATTTTGGTGTTAAACTTGATGATCAGGATAAAGCTTGGACACCACAAACAGCGTATCTGCGTCAATGAACCAAAGGTAGGAAGAGTTGTCTTAAGTTCCTACGGTTTGGAGGGAGCCAACAAATCATGGCACTGGCTGCTACTTCTGCATTATTGATGTGATTGAAATCAACAGAAAGAACCAGAGTAGCCTCAAGTAACCTGATCTTGAATCAGCATGTTGTCCTCTAACTCACTGTGATGAAATTCCAGTAGCTGTCTTTGGAGAACTTCCTGACATTACTCCAGTGCTACAGAAAATGAAGTGGTTCTTGACAATGATGCTCTACATCCCAAAAGGAGCTAAATGGTCTTGTTTGTTGTCTCAACTTGTCAAAGTTCTCTGTGAACTGTTGGCATCCAGATGAAGGAAAAAAACTCTCTCTCTCTCTCTCTCTCTCTCTCTCTGACACCTTTTACTGTAACAGACATCAAGAGTACTTCCATTTTTTTTCTTTGAAGAAAACAACTTGGTGTACTGTACAAGTGTAATATAGCAATCTAGCCCCCACCCGAAGAAGGTTGATGCAATCGATGATATTTCCCGTCGATGAAGGGGTCAGCGAACGACAAGACAGGTGTTTGAGAAATACATCCTGTCGGCGTCTGGAGCGGATGTCACAGGGTTATGAGTCGGGCTCGTTTGACCTTATTTCCGACAGCGGCGGAAATGACTACGGAAGTAAACAAAACAGGTGTCTCTTGGAATTACGTGAGCGTTGCGTAGGCGAGACAAAACTGGAAGGAAAAGTCCCGGTTCTAGAAGACTATAAAAAGAAATCGACACACAGATTCGCCAGCAGAGAACGGCCAGTGGAAGCAGAGAGACACCACAGGCAAGACTTACACTCCCGTCGACTCATTCTATGTGCGCTCTCACTCTTCCATTCTCTGTTCCACACAGGCTCGTCGTCAGGAATAGAAATATAATCTTATATTTTTATATAAGCATGTTCTCGTTGTTTGTCGTCGTACAGTGATATATAGCACAAATATTGAACAGCTTTTGCATAAACTTGGAGTACGAGCCCAAAAATTGGAGACTGTTCATTAACAGCAGCAAGTGATCACTGAAACTTGTTCTGTTGCACAACAGCAACCAATTAGCCTCTGTACCCCTTGCTCACTTGACTACATTGAGGGAGAAATATGAAGTAGTGAAATATGTGCTGGAAAAAATTTGATTAGCATGAGTGGTTTGTGTTGACTTGAAGATAGTAAATTTTTTTGTTGGGACAGCAGTCCAGCTTCACCAAGAACCCATGCTTTCTGTGCATGTGGAATAGTAGGGACACTACTCAGCATTGCATGAAGAACTGGAAGAATTGTGTCTTGCAAACAAAGAATGTCATCAACAACTCTCTGGTTGACAAAGACAGTATATTCTTCCCACCACTGCCCATCAAGCTCGGCTTGATTAAACAGCTCACCAAAGATCTGGACAAGGATGGTGGCTGCTTCATTTGTACCAAGCTTTTTCAGGATTGACCTTAGAGAAGTTCAAATGTGTCAGCTCATCAGAGATCTTGAATTTAAAAACTCAATGAACAAAGTGGAAATGAAAGCGTGAAAGGTTCTATTCGTGAAGAACTTTCATGTCAACATCTATGCAAAACTCATCACCAATATGCGGACCACTTTTAGAAATCCTAGATGCAACATAAGCATCAAAATGCATTACTTATTCTCACATATGGCTCGGTTTCCTGAGAATCTGGGATCAATGAGTGATGAGCAGAGGGAAGAGATTCTATTACAACATGAAAGATGTAGATCTGGTATCTATCGAGGATGCTGGTTTATTACTGTTTGACTCTGCCAACCAGCAGGATGTCTCTTCAATCTAGGGATTCAAATAAAAGTCTTGCATAATGATGATTTAATGTTCAATTTACATGTACATATCTTTATCAATGTCTATTATTCAATTTACAGAAATCGAAGTTTGTAACATTTAATTAATACATTGTGTTAGAAAATTATTTTTATTCTTTTAAAAACCTATTTCTAATGAGAAATATTAAAAAAAAAAAAAAAAAAAAAAAAACATAAGTCAGTTGGCTCAGGATTGAGAAATTGAACTTTTTTAGGTTTTGTGAACCTAACTTTGAAAAATTCCATCTATTTCTTCATATAAATTAAAAAGCAATGCAAGAAATGGTTAGTGTATAGAAAATTCCGGTAACCATGTAGTTATTTGTTCACCACTGTTGTAGCTCAAGTCACTGAAACTAACTAATTGCCTATATCCTTGAAGCCACAACAGTGGTGAACAAATAATGAAATAAATTAATGGAATAAATTTTTTTTAATGAAATATGTAAATAATTTATGGGCAGGGAGGAATTTTAACTTAAATTACTTTACTATTTTATTATAATTGTATAATTATTTCTGGAACTACATTTTAGTTTGTGAATGAATTTATTTTGTGTAATAAAGAATATGAAGTTTGATTATACTAATTTTTGTATCTTAAATTTTTTTTTTTTTTTTTCAGTTTTGCCTCAGAGAGCCGACCATTGCCTGTTCTATGGCATCAAAGCTTCCTTACATTTGTTCAAAGATATAAAGAAAATATTTCAAGTGAACAAAAGGAAGCCTTACTGGAAGTTTTAAAGACCCACTCACATCCAGAGATTAATCCAGATATTCGGTGGGAATTACTTAATTCTAAATGCCGAGATGAAAAGAAAGAACAGCCCTTTTAAGTGATAGTGTAAGAAAAAAGTTATAAATAAACTTGACAAAAAAAAAAAATATTAAGCTTTAACTATTGAATTGTTTTTTTTCTTTTACTGAACACACCATTTACTTAAAATGAATCATAAAATTATTATTTTAGACATATATTAAGTGTAATTTTAATTCTTTAAAAATGGAAAAGTCATTTAACTTCAATTTTAAGTCATTTGACTGGTAACTTGAATGTATTCACTTGTGCCAAGCTGATACTAAGGTAGTATTAATTTTGTTTCAACACCACTTACTGTTGTTATTTCCAATAAGGCCATTACTAATATGCTTTTCAACGAGATGTCATTTAAATGACTAAAATTTTAATGGCATGGTAATCAAATATTTCAAACTTGTTTTAAATTCTAAACATTTTAGTTATTGCTTTAATTTTTAAATATGACAAGCTGCAATATAAAATTGTGTATTAGCTGAGTAACTTTTTTTTTAATTATTCTCTCAGGCTTCATGTTTGTTTGAATCTCTTGAAACTTCTAAAGTAAAATCTTTTTTTTTTTTCATTACTAATCTGAGAACACTATCCAAGATATATGTATCAAGAGTCAAATAGACCACAGGATGCTCTCAAAGTACACATTAACTATGCAATTAATAAATATTTACTCAGAAATTAAGAGTTTGTTTAATAGGACAAAATATCCTTTAATCCAAATGTGGATTAAAGGATATTTTGTCCTATTAAACAATGTGATAATGTGATTTTTTTTTTTTTTTTTTTTTTAATTGTTGATTACCAATAGTGCCTCCACTGTGGTTACCTTGATGAGCAGACTCACCACATCCAGGCTCACTAACTAGTTGCATTGAATGGAAGCATCTTTGATTAGTCCTATGAAACGAGTGGAGTTTCGGATATATGACTGTGACAATCCTATCTGTAGGTCAATTATATCCAAAAGGAAGTGGCTTAGATGGTGGCATACAGAGCCTTGGCTGCTAACAATTGGCCTGAGCAGAATTGTCTTTGTGAATCTTGAGTAGACCATACATGTGATGTAGCTTGCTGTTGCAGTGAGACAACTGCCTGTTTTAGGCTGGAAGTGATTCTTCTTGATTAGGATCTGCAACAGCTGTCATTCTGTTTACAACGTAGAACCTTCCTTTACTTTGCTATAGCTATTACTTCTAATGAGGTCTTCCAATTTCTGTGTATTCTGTTTTGTCCATCACTACTGTTGTATTGCTTTTGTGGTAGTTATGTTGTCATTATTCTGTAGGATTTTGGTTACCAGCTCCTCCTCTTTTGTGATGTTTGATTTTGACAGCTTGGCTTTCTTCAATATCTGTCTCAATTTCCATCTTAGCTCATCCAGCTGAGGGTGTTCAAGGTTATTTCCTTGATTCAGGCAATGATGTCCAAGTATAGTATCCACTTAATGGTCATTGCAAAGTTGAGGCTCTTGTTCAGTACTGACTCTTCAGGAGCATTCAGCTGATCTTGGCTAATGTTAACAACTGCCTTTACAAGTGGACTTCATGCCAGAAATCCAAAAGGAGAAAAGGGCTGCAAGAACATTGCAAGGCCATAATATGAGAGCAGGTAGAAAAATCAGTCATAGCCAACTGCATATGGAGGGAGAAAGGGGGATCATCATCCCCTATAGGGTGATGTTGAAATAATTGATAGAGAACATTAAAAACTTTGTAAATGTAAGAAATTGGCGCATATGCTAGGTCACACAAATCTCTTAAGCATAGAAATGAATACAATATATGGAGGAGTAAAGAAAATCAATAGCTTCAAAGATTGCAATATGAGCTCTGGTTAAAAAACAAAAAAAAAAAAAGAAGGTAACTGAGACACAAAAATTCATCCACTGCATAGCCCAGTGGATATGAGTTGGTTAGTTCCAGTGACTTGTCCCAACAAGTTAAGAGTTCAATAGCTGGCTAAAGTATGTACCTCCATGAATTTGTTAAAAGAACGGCATTGTAAGAAGAATAAAAGCCCCAAAATGTTCATGTTATTATAAAGAGGAGAGACCAAAGTATTTTTTTAATTCTAACACGTTTGAAATTTTGGTATAAATCTTGTTTTCCTTCCATCCATGAGTGAAGCAATTTTTACAAGGGTTTATTACAAATGTATTATGCAAGTCACTTTTTTTTTGCTGATGAAAGACATTAGTTTGGAAATTCTAGCAAAAATCAAATAATGGTGGGATTTTGATGAAAATTTCAGGACTTATTCATACATGACAAATTATTTTTTAAATAATTATTTTTTAGGAAATCTTGGTAAATTTTTTTTCTTCTTTACATATTCCTCACCACCTAATTTCCTGAAATGTCTAGAGATTTGTGAGAGTTTGCCAATTAATAGTAATTAAATTCATGAGTCATTAAGGAATGCTAATTAACTGTCCCCTCCCCTAAAAATCTGCCCCTAACTGTGAAAACGAAAATGCAATAAAACCGTGCCATTTTTTATTTACATAAACTTTTAATTGGTTCTATAAACAATACATATTAAGGATATCAGTCTGAAAAGAAATAACTTTTTCAATGAATAATGAATTTTTTCATTTTTATTACAATAATTTATAAAGTTTCAAAAATCTTTTAAAATTTCTTCCTTCCTCGTTCATGCTAGGTTGTTTACTAATGGAAAAGCTTAATACAAATAATTGAGTCATTCGATTTTAATTGTGTATATATGATGACCCGTATTTTCTTTTTACATTTTGGGCAGGGTACAATTATTTCATCTCACTTTTGTATTTTCATATGCCTTACGTTTTCTACATTCAACGGGCTTTGCAAAATTTAAAGCAAGTTTTATATTTTAATTCCTAGTTTCCTAATTTTGTTTTTAAAAAAAAAATTCACAATTGGCGTAGGTACCTAATGAAAAATAGATATTGAAAATAAAAATTAATAAATCCTATAACATTTCATAAATTATTGAGTTACGCCTGTCATGTTCCATAATTTTATTTTGTTATTAAATTGTAAAATTATTTTAAAATCTTTTGGCCATTGTATGCTCTGACCTTCTTCAGGTGCTAGAAATTTCAAACCAAACCCTTTATTATGATCACAGGGTATATCATTCTCATTCTATGTGCGATGACACTTCTGGTAGCCATGTAGGTATCTCTCCTTTTAACTTAACTCTGTTATTTGTTTACAACTCTTTGGTTCAAGTCACTGGAACTGACCAACATCTATATCCAATGGGCCATGTGTCCTGAAGGCACTAGAAACATAGGTTACTGAGTACAAGAGAACATGAAAAAATGATTGCGAGAGAACAATAAAAGAACAGGAATTAAGGCATAAGATAATGACAGACACTGCATTTAAATTTTTAAATTTTTGAAAGTCAAAGTTGAAGAGAAAGAAAATGTTAGCATTGATATTATGGCTACATATAGTCATTTCAATTGTAAAATGATGGGACTGTGCCATGAGTCTAGTTCTGTGGTTAAAAGCATAAAGGAAAATTAATCAGGACAATTACCATAAAAACATAGAAAAGGCACAGGGAAGCCATGTGACTAAAGATCAATAACATTGCAGATTCAGATTTTGTCAGGAATCTCTAAATACATAACAGAAGTACCAGACCAGCAATTGATTCAATACAAACGTTTGTTAGCAGAAAGGCTAAGAACGTACAAGAAGTCATTTTCCTGGAGGTTAGCATCAGCCATTATCATAAAAGGCAAAAATGAGTTATTCAGACAAAAGAGAGCAGTTTTAGTTTGAAGGCATTAAAATTAACAAGTCATTTCTTTCCCCAGTTAACAACAGATTGTAGGTCACTTTTGAGGTCAGCTGCTAATTTGAACTTACTGAATCAATTAGAATTACTATCAAGAAAAGAGTAAAGTTTTATTATCAGAATAGATACCGAGTTGAAAACTGATGACATCAGGAAGATCATTAATGAAAATTACAAACAATATAGGTCTAAGGATATTGCTTGGAGACACACACACACACACACACACACACACACACACACACATTAATGCAGAAAGATCTAGAGGAGTGGCTGTTCAAGAAATTTATTTCAGTATTTGATAAGATAGAATCAGTTCAAAAATTCATCCAGAAATACTATAACCTTTTAATTTGTGAAGAGCATCATGACAAAATCTCAAATGCCTTCAAGATCTCCAAAGCTTCTCCATTTTTATCTAAAGAATCGTTAATATATCAGCAGTTGACCTAGAGAAGTGAAAGCCATATCTAAAATAAAAGCCTGCAAGATGAAATGCTTAATGTTACAGGCCTTGTCAGCAAAAACAGCTTAATTCAGCATCGATTAGAGCCTCTTGTACATTGCAAAAAAAAGAAAAGAAAAAAAGGCTAATAGAAGAAGCAGATAATTCACTCGAGTTCTTAAAGACTGAAACTACAAAAGAGGATTTTGAACAAGCAAGAAGCAGTAAGGCATTTCTTGTACAGTTTAGAGAACAGGAGCACAAAAACTGCAGGGAAACCATCAAGTTT
Organism: Ascarosepion bandense; assembly: GCA_037127315.1. Taxonomy (NCBI): domain Eukaryota; kingdom Metazoa; phylum Mollusca; class Cephalopoda; order Sepiida; family Sepiidae; genus Ascarosepion; species Ascarosepion bandense. Next base: position 502,777 of record JBBBDQ010001284.1, on the reverse strand, counting down.
ACATGCTTTGTAGATTTCCAGTTCAGAGATGATGGAAATCATGGACAGAGTTATATATGTAGAACTCAGGTACCACAGATGAGTCAAGAGTAGAATTTAAAGAGAATTTATGAGCACAACATAACATATTAACATCTTAAATTAGGTGAAAAGAGGAATGATAGAAAACTTAATCTTATTTAACACACTATTACAGAGCTATCACTAGTCACAAGAACCAAACTTGTTACAGGCTTTGTCAGCAAAAACAGCGATTTCCGTGGGTTATAGTAGCTGAACAGGTAGATGTGAAACAACAGGTAAATAGTGGTTTCACTTGATATTTCTGAGTGTGTACAAAAGCATCAATGCTGACTTTAAATCAAGAAGAAACTTCTAAGGTATAGTTCTCAATAGGAAGGTTAATAATATCAATTTAAAAGGTATCTTGAAGACAGTCACAAAATGGATCCCAATCAGTACATTAGTAACAGAAGTCTTGTGAATAGATCCTAGTATATATATATACACACACACATTACACTTTTTAATGTTTGCTAAAGGAAAAAAATTAAGTTATTTGAAGACAATGATATTGTTTAAATCTAATTTTTATAATTCATTTGATTTTCATTACAAAATTGGAATCAATCTTTGTAGATAAAATATTTCATTACAGTGATGTTTTTTGGACATTGTTCAAATACATTCATTAATAAAATGAGATTTTCATTTTTTTTTTTTTTTTTTTTTTAATGAATACAACAGTTTTGATCCAAAACAGCAGTTTAAATCTTAGGAATGAGTACACTGGAAAAATTAGACTAGTTAATAAAAAAGTTGGCTTACTTTTTTATTAACTAGTCTAATTTTTCCAGTGTACAACAAAAGTATACTAATAAAAACAAAGTTAAAACTTAATGATCAATAAATTCAAACATTAATGTTAATTGATACATAAAAAACATGAATATATTCATAAAATAAATTAGCAAAAAAAAAAAAAAAAATGCATGTAGAGGTATAACAGGATGCGTTTATATACATTATCATCATACATTTAAAAAAAAAAAAAAAATGGTTGCAAAATACAAATGCACGTTTCTAAAACAAATTTCTGCGCTGTTTTAGAAAAATAATTTGTTTCTTGAAGGTGGGTATAAATAATCTAACAAAAACATAATAGATAATTGATTTTAATAAAATAAAACATTGCTTAAAGATAATCAACAGTAAGAGAATTATAGTACCTAGAGAATTATAAGTTTGAGATTATATCTCAAGTTCTCTAGAAAGTTGGTTGATTTCTGAATGCCTGTTAATACTTGAGAATAACATGAAGCATTGCTGGCAATAGCAGAGGGAGAACAATGTGGTTTTTAATATTTAGGGGGAAAAAACTGTGTCATGTAAGACTAATATTTAGCTCTTGTAACATACTTTTAAAATATCACAATTGTTTAAACAAGTTTTCTCCCAATGGTGATATACTATTTAACAAGCCACCTCACTATCTAAAACCATTTCTCTAACATGCCCTGGGTCTTTTTTTTTTTCATGGTCTTTTTGTTCATTTGGTTTATTTGAGTCTCCTGAAGAGGTTTTAGCCTCCATCCCATCATTTGACTCGTTTTGTTTGTTATCTTCGTTACTCATACCTTTTAACTCAAGCAAATCTAAAGTCTGTGTAATAGTGTTCACTGCGTGTTTACGAGCCTGGCGGATACCATCATCAGAACCAGCTTGAATGTTATCCAGCTTGAGGAGCATTCTTGTTAACATCTCTTCTAAATAGCGATAGTGTTTATCACCTTTATTTCCTTGAAACTCATTCACTTTCAGGCCAAGTTCTTTTGCTTCATACACAATTTTCTCAACCATTTCAAGGGGAGACAACTCTGCATGTTTATCCTGTTCCATTTGTTCTTTGGGAGAATTTTCTCTTTGAGGCGTTTGCCTTAGTTGCTCCGGCTGTGTATACAGATGAGCTGATTGCTGATAAACTCCTGAACTAGGCTGATGGGTAGGGGTTGATGTTCCAGGCTTTCTTGCAGTCTGTGGACTACTATTTGCTCCAACATTTGTGTCTCCTTGACGTACTATTGGGATTACTCGCTCACCTCCACTTGATGCATTTGAATAAGGTGTTTGGCTGCTCCGGCCAGGATGGTAAGTAGCAGGTCCAGGAGAATAGCCAGTATAAGTTTGTTGTTGTTGCTGAGGCGGTGGAGGAGCCGTTTGTGTAGGTGGCGAACTTTGAAATTGTGGATAGTTAAATGCTGGTGTGTGCTGGTAATGAGATGTGTAATGTGGCTGTGGTTGTCCTGGTACATGTTGGATGGGAATCTCTCTTGTTGCCGAAGGATGCTGAGTTGCTTGCTGTTGAGTGTGTTGTGCTGGTTGTTGCTCTTGAGGAGCCTGTAGAGTGACAGGATTGACAGGTACCTGGCGAGAAGGATGGGCTTGATTACCATAAGACATTTCATGACTCACAGGAATTTCAACCATCTTCCCACTTTGATTGGTGTAATCTTGAGGATAATATATTGGCTGTATAGTAGAAAAAAAATATAATATAAACAAATTTTTAAAAATACAATAAAAGATGCTTTGGGACCTAAAGTTATGCATATTTTTCTTAGAATACATTAATTCATAAACTATGATATACTGACTTTAATATAAGATTCATTATTTATATTTCATGAAATTGAGAATAGACACAATTTTATTGACGCATTCCACTAACAATGAAAGAAACTAAATTCAAGTGTAAGAAAATTTTAAAGCTATGAGCATAATTTTTCAGTTTAAAAGGGATTATGAATATAGGCCTGATACAAAACTAAATGTCATGAAAATGTAAGCTTGTAGCCATAGCATATTGCAATAGTTACAACCCTATTCAAAACTTAGTCAGCTGATTACAGAGTAGCAAATAACATTCCAAATGCTAAAGCACAATATTCATTAAAAAAATTAATAAACATAAAATTTTAATTTAAAAATGAATTAACAAAAACAATTTTCCTATTTTTATATTGCCTAAATTGTACATTTTATTTAATTTTCTTTAACTTTTGTAAATAAACAGCTTACATTAATTTTTGTTAAAATAAGTCACCAAAACTAGCACCTAAAGCAAAAATTAATTAGTGTACACTTTTAATAACTAGTTTGACGGTTACAAGATTTTTTGTATTGAAGATGAAAGAAAAACTAAAAGTGAACAAACTAAATTAAAATAGAATATGTGTAATGTGCACTACTAGTTATAAAAAAAAAAAAGAACTGCAGAAATTATTTTCAAATTGTAATTTAAACAAACCACTGGCATGAGTTAACTGAATAAGCTAATGAGAACAAGATCCGTACATATTGATTGGAGATAAAATCTCATTGATCATATCAAAATATATTAAGTAACATTCAAGCAAAATCCTTTAAATAGAGATCTACTGTATTTATTCAAAACTTTAACAGTAACATCATTAATATTTGCCATAAAAGGATTTGCAATTAGCAATACAGAATGTATTCAACCCACCTATGAAAACTTGTAGTCAGCAGCTAGTAAAGCATAGGCAAATTTATTTGCATTAGAGGGAGTAGTAAACAAACAGTTATACAGCTCTAGAATATTCTCAAGGATTTACTGCTTTCCAGTAATGCAAACATTACTTTCTTACAGAAATTAGCCAATAGATGCTAAAAGCTGGTAATGATTAAACATACTCAAAGCAAGCATTAACAATAAATACAATATTATGAATAGACAAATTAAATTAACTTTAGACTGCAATAGGCACTGATATATAAAGACAGTTATAATAAAAGAATTATTGCATTATTAAAAGAAACTGATTAATAAATTAGGCCATAAACTATGAGGCAAAACAAATTTAATATTTGAAAAAAAATAAAAAATGTTAAAATCGTGTTGTAAGGAATATATATATTAATGACTTTATGCTAAATGTAAATTAGAATAGTAAGAAAATTACTTTCTGATTTGAAGTTACTGTAGCTTCAAAGTAGAAAGCAAAATGAAAAAATAAAATAAAAGTGATGTTCTCTCGAATTTTCTTTATGAAAACAAAAAGGGCTTTCAATAGTTTGTGTTGGTCAGGTTATATTACCTGAAGCGCAAGAATGAAATATCATATATACAATATTGAGTGGAACAATTGTAATGAGGTAAATCCAATTAGTTGAGCATTCAAAAACTCATTCCTAAATCTAATTTATAATCAGTATTGATAAAAAGAATGAACAAAGTAAATGCAAGTGAAAAATATACCTTTCCAGGTTAAGAAGAATTGGTTATATTCAGTTTTTTTAATGTCATGCTATTCAACCCATAGTTAGAGGAAGAAGAGGTAAATACCTTTCCGAAGGTTATTTGTACATAAGTGAATGCACTGAACTCAACTGGAATTCAAACGTAGCTCTATGATTTCAGATTCCAAGCTGATATACGTTACATCACAATGCACATTCAGAATATTTCAAAGTCAGACATGTATAAAGATCAACTCTGTAGATCTGTGATATTCTATTTTAATTGTACTTATTTTATCTTTATGAATCTGGTGTTCTTGGATGATAGAGAATCTTTAGAAAAGTAAAAACAAAATAATTTCATACCAATGGTTCAAAAACTAAAGCAATTAAGTTGACTGAACATTTAGAATATGGTGTGTGCATTATACTTTATTTTAACCCATATGTGCTTTATCTTTGTATATCCACAAAAAAGGCACCATTTTCAAATAAAATATCAACATCTATAATAAAGTTTTTCTTTAATTTGTTTGAAACATTAAATTAAAAATGTACACAAACATGTACATTTCCTAAGAAAATCACTCTACAGAAATGACACTTAATGAAATAAACATTATCTTTATGAAATTAACATGTTCAAATTTTATTTATCTAAAATTTAAAGTCAAAAATATGATTAAATGTACTATTAAACATTTAAAAGCAAAAAGTTAGACCTTGATCAGATATCAGAATTTCCCTAAAGATATTAAAAAATAACAATTTATTGCTTTATTTTTAATATTTTCACAATAATAGACAATTACAAGTAGAACCTTATACAGTAGTGACCAAAAAGAATGATTGTGCCATTAAACAAAATTCTGAAAGCAGCATGGAAAAAACAAAACTAATTTTACCATTCAACATGAGAATAAGTAAACATTTACTGTTTTATGTCATAATGAGTGTACACCTGGTGTCAAAATATTTGAAAGGATTATTAGCCGTTTTCTCAGAAGTTATCCTCCTAAGCATGACAGGAGGGAATATATACATACCTATGGACAGTAATGGGCATATCCCAATCCTTATATAATATGTGAGGCTCTATTGAGAGTGTTGGTGCAGTTCTTACTGACTAGCAGTTCTTTACTAGCTGTGGTTATTTATTTCACGCAGCTTGCAAGTCTTGTATTTGATGATATTGTAAATATTGCTATTTATTTCTAACCTCCATTTGGATTATTACTAACTGTAACCTTTTAGGTTACAATTATATATATTTCTTCACTACTTGATAATTATTGCAAAAAAATAAAATAAGGCACTGTTAAAGAGCAAACACACAGCAAGAGCTTTCATAAATAGTATTAAAGTTTAATAACTGGTAGTAAAGAGAATGAACTGAGCCAATGCTGCCTCGCTATTGTTTCTCTCTCTTTCTCCATGAGCGTGACAGTGCGGAAATAAATACACACAAACACACACACAGGTCTTTATTATAATAGAGAGGATTAGTTAAATTAAGCCAAGTACAAATTATGAAAAATAATTACCTATATATAATCAATCTCCAGATGAGGATTTAGATTATATATCAAATTGAAAACATTGTTAAAGTTTAATATAGCTGATGCTGTTTAAAGTATGACGACATTTGATTAACTGTCAAGTGAAAATTATCAATATTCACAGCCGCAATATTAAGCATATCAGTTTAATACCATGTGAGATAGGTTACTTCAAATAACCTTTAGTGACATTTTAGTCTTATACTTTGTTATATCAGCATTGTCATTGCTATTAAGCAGAAAATCTACTTATGGTTTACAATGATTCATAAATATTTTTGCTATTAAATTAGATAAACCACATATATACAAAAACTTTTGCTATCATTGGTGAAAAGGAGTTAAAAATTCCATTGCAATTGTTTTCCGAAATTGTTTCAAAGATTTCAATGTACAGCACTTTCTTCTTTATAGTTCTAATTTTATTAATCAAGAAAATTACATACACAAAAACACACATGCTTTCTGTAAAAATCTGGAAAGATGTGTAAAATTCATAGACAATTTAAATGTTTCTAATGAAAAAGTCCTGCAGTTTCTTCTAGGTGCAAAATACTAGATGTTCTACCTCTACAAACAATTACAAACCAATGTTGTTAATTGTAGAACTAATTAAATTATTTTGTGAATTTCTTGTCTGAAAATCTTTATTATTGCACATCTGTTATATGATGGGAATGCAAAAGTTTTTTTCAGACCAACTGAAATTCTGATGCTTGGTCAGTCAGTCAGATTTTACAAAGTGGATCAAGACTTAGACACATCCTCATGTTTAAATCTGAATCCTAATATTGCAGAAGTTGAAGTGCTAGGAATTTATATTTTGGCTTCAAAGCAAAAGCTAGATGAAAGAACTTTCTGGTTACCAACCTTTTTATTAAAATCTACAGGAGTTTTGTACACACAAAATCTACAATAAAAGCAACCGAATAGTTCTTGAACTATCTTAGACCACTACAATATTTTTCTTTTAACTTTTTAATATATAGAAATATAGAAAATAGCTTATGCCTCTCAGGAAGACTGAAACTGCCTATCAGGAGAGATACTTCATAAAAAAAAAAGAAAAATTAATGAGATTAATTCAATCAATGCAAAAACAACTGCTCTAGCTTTAATACAAGTATTTAATAATGATTTCTCAAAAGAGAGTCAGTTAAGTGCCATACGTGATACACACGTGGGCAATCATGTCTCGAAAGAGACATTACTGACTGGGCAGAAGATTATTCCGCAGTAGGTTACCATTGCTTTCTGTGGCTGCCAGCCAAGGCTATAGAACCCACTGTCCTATTATTTAACCCATAACTGGAGGGAAGAGATGAACTGATACCTTTCCCCAAGGGTATTTGTGCCTAAATGAATGACATGAATTCAACTGGAATTCGAACTTGGCTCCTCAATTTGTCATTCCGGATTGATATCTACTGCACCACAACGCACATCCAAAAGATTGTACTTTAAACAAATTTGAAGATATTTTTGGGATGCATTGAGTTAACATACATTAACTTTCTGTTGAAGATTGCAAAAAAGATCTTAAAGTGAGTTTAAAAGATTAGGAATTTGTATTAACTGTATTCTAAACTAATTTATTTAACAATCATTGTTTATTCTTTTAATGAAAAGCAGTGTTAACAGAAAAAGATTTGAGTTTATTTCTCATAAAAAAGCTTTTGTAGGTGCACTGTCTTAAATCTCATGAGAAAATTTTAAATGATTTGCAATATATAATTTGATAATTAATCTCAAGCAGATTTAAACAAATTCAATGATTAAAAAAAATGCTTAAATTTAAAGTATTTTTCAAACAATTAAAAATAATTTAATATGTTAATACATAGTCCTAAGTTATTAAATGATTTTAAAAGAATTAACATTATGACAGTGTAGGCAACTAATTATTTTTACTCAAGAAAGCAGCATTACTTGTGTTATAAATATAAGAAATAAAAAGACAATATTTGCGCTTTTAAATTTTTTCATATGGTAGTCAAAACAAGTGGCAATATTTTTAACTTTTCTGTAAAGAAATTTTAAGGGTTATAATAGGAATTTGAGGATTTAAGTAATTTTGGAAGTGTTGATATCATTCTAGAGATTTATAAAAGTATATCTATTAAACCAAACCTGCCTTCATTGCAATAGTTTTCAAATTTAAAAAAATTACTCAATTCAGGAAAAATTACCAACTGGATTTTTCAAATCATATCAAGCCATGTTATTTTTGCTTTTTTTTTTTTTACACACCCAACAATGTAAAAAAAAAAATCCATTTATCTCTAACCCTGGCATTTTATATTTTACAACAATGTCTGGTATGCTATGTACTCTGAGCACTGAGTTTAATTTACAGTTGAATTTGTTGCATCCATTTATGCACAAATATCTTCAGGAAAGTTATTAATTCACTTCTTCTTCCTCCAGCTATGAGTTGAATAGAAGGACAGATTAGATTCTATAGCCTTTGTTGGTAACCAGTTTACTGCAGAAAGAAATGGCAACTGGCTGCGTGAAAATCTTCTGCCTAGTCAATCATAAATCGAAAGAGACAGGATTGCCCAATCATGTAATCATATATGGCACATGAGTGGCTAATTGAGGTTATGTTCTGATCATAAAATTATAATTTGGACTTTTTTTTTCTTCTTAAAATGTGACATTTTAATGTTTCCATAATAGCAACTGGTTAATTTTATTAATACTTAAAAGTAATTACTTTGACCTTAAATAAGTTGGTAGGATAAATGTACCCACTACATTGATATCCTTACTTACAAACATACAATGATTTTTCTTCTATGTGACATGTCTCTTCAGAACATAGGCAGTCATGGTTCTCTACCACTTTCTATCCCACATGGCTCTTAGCAGTATCTCCACCGCCATCCATTCACACAAGCTCATCTCTCCCTATCTCTTTTCCCTTTAATATGATTCATGAGGGTTAAGTTTTCCAAACCTTCTTTCCCCATAAATATCCAAGGAATTTCAGCTGTCTTAACCTGATTCTGAGGATAAGTATTCTTTCTGTTACCATTTTCCTTAAGACTTGAATTTTTTTTACTTTCTTTTCTGTAAATAAATTTTAAGGGTTATAATGGGAATTTGAAGAATTTGATCTCAAAGCAGATTTTTAAAAAATTCAATGATTTTAAAAATGCTTACATTTAAGGTATTTTTCAAACAATTAAAAATAATTTAATATGTTATTAAATGATTTTAAAATAATTAACATTATAATGTAGGCAACTAATTGTGATGCTTAATCGCTTTGTCCATGGAATTCTTAGTAACCTTCTGTTGAACCTCATTCTATTGCCTCTAGTTTTTTTCTTCATCAGTGGGGAAATTGTTCAACATTCATTCACTGTCATATAAGAAGATGAAAATCACATAGCAATCTAGCACTCATCTCTTTGTTTCTAATGAAATTTTTTTCTGTTTCTCAACATATTGCTTAGCTTTCAGAATGCTTTTTTTGCCAGTTCAACGCATATTTGCAGTTTCCATCCTCAAAATGCTTCCTAGATATTTTGAACTTTGGTAACAGCTTGATGTTTGTATTTCTAATCCATAACTCACATCTTGCTGTATTTATAAGTATAAATCTTACATATGGAACAACAGAGTTAAATCAGTAGTAAATTAATTAATCTTATTACTCTATATGTAGAAAGCTTATTCTACAATTATGTAAAGTAACTGTCAATTTGAGTTAAAATAATTTCAAATATTATTTTTAGAAAATAAGTATAATGCACATAAAAGTATATAGAAAATAGTTATTTTATTAATAATATCTGATTAAATGACACTAGTAAATCACTTCAAATCTAAAAAGTGTGATCTTGTGAATAAAGATTAGAAATGATTAGAATATTCAATCAGTTAAGTGCCATAGGTGATATACGCATTGGGTGATCATGTCTCAAAAGAAACATGATTGACTGGCCAGAAGATTATCCTGCAGTAGACTGGTTGCCAGCCAAGGCTATAGAACCCAATCTGTCCTATTAATTAACCCATATCTGGAGGGAAGAGGCGGATTAAATATCTTTCCCAGAGTATTTGTGCATAAGTGAATGCAAGGAATTCAACTGGAATTCTGAGTCGATATCCACTGCACCACATCGCACATTAGAATATTATCTTGTTCAAAATTTGTTTAAGTGATAGTGTAAACAATTTTTGTGTGATTCCATTTTATAAGGCAAAAGAATTAAATGAAATTCTAAAAGTGAAAAATATGCAGGAAATTAAAACTTTTTGTAAAGAGAAAAAAAAATTATTTGTATATTTACACAGTTACACCCATTCCCTCCAAAAATGTTATCTTAATTGGATTTTTTTTCCAAAATTATTTCATATAAAATTTTTTATCAATATTTTTTTTTTTTAAATATTTTCCTTCCAGAGTGTATCATTTAGAAAATATTTTGTCTGGTGAAATTTTTTGTTATGTATGCACAAATTAAGGGCAAATCAGTTTTTACATTAACCATTATTAAAATTCACTATTCTAGAAAGAAAAAAAGAATGGAATTAACTAACAGTTTAAACTTCATTGTTATAACATTTTAGTTTTACTTTTTTAATGTATTTTTTTTTCTTTATTGAGAAAGCTTTTTTTATGGTAGAAGAATACTAAAAATTAACAATTACACGCTATTGCAATTAATTCAAGTTTCCTCTTTTAAAAATTAAATTGAAACAAAAAATTCTAATTAACTAAAAAACTTGTACAGAATCGTCGTCCCCGTATAAAAAATACTTTTTTTAATCATTAAAAATGTCTGATGAAAAACAAATCCATTAATTCTTTACAGTACACTTTACGCTAAGTAATACTTGTTTCAAATTAGAACTTTAAATTTGCTAATTTTCCCAAAATAACGTGTCACAGAGGTTTTGCAAGATTTTTAAAATCGAGAATTAACTTTTGTTTACAAAAATGTCAAAATGGACGCAAAAAAAAGAGAGATGAATTTTGAAAACTTGGGAAAAGTTGAGATTCCAGTCAATATAATTTCAAGTTGAAGTTCACCAGAGTATTTTGCTTACTGGAAATAGTAAATTTTTTAGTTATTTAGCTTTCAATTAAAGCTAAAATAAAAAAAATTAAAAAAAAATTTTTTTTAAAAAAGCTTCAAGAAAACTTTCCTATTTTCTAAAATTAAATGGTATTTTAAAATTTAAATGTATAACTCGTTATGTGCTTTCACTCTTTCTTTTGCATTAGCATTCAATAAACATTTATTTGAGATAGTGGTTTTGAGGGGAGGGATTTTTTTCATATTTAATTTAAATTGAAGTTTTAAAAACTGAATTTCAAATTTTAAAACTCCGAGTGTTATTTTAAAAAAAAACAAAACAAAAAAAAAGAAACGCAAATACACGCAATAAGGTTAATTAAACTTACACTTATCTTCATATTTGAAAATTAAAGTTCTTAAAAAAAAAAAAAAAAATTATATTTTCATTTATATTTGAAAGTTAACTTTCGTCGGAAAAAATTAAGTAAAATTACAATTATCACTTATTTTCATATAAAGTTAAAACTTTCTTCTCAAATTAAGTACACGCAACTTTCTTAAATTAATTACCAAAAAACACGCAAATACACGCAACTTTCTGCTGAAATTGAGTGCCAAAAAAATAAATCGCGTAGTAATTTCTTTAAATACTTTTCAGTAAAGGAAGTAAATAGGCCGAAATTATCTTCCTACGCCTAAAATCATTCAGCAGTGAATGTCTATCACTGAGCCGTTAGTGGGTGACAAAAAGAGCAAGAAGCAGTCCGATTTTTTTTTCTGGTCGTTAACATAAAAAAAGGGTAGGTTTCTTCAATAATTGTTGATTTGAGTTCAGCATATACATTTGCACGGAAATAAGGCTATTTTAGAAAAATTTCAAGGGATAAAAGACTTCGGGGCCTAAAACGAAAACTTACCGTAGAATCTTAAGTTATTTTATAACAACATTCTGGAAAAAAAAAAAGTCGTAACATTTTAATAAACTATCACAGTTATTTCATAGTAGCAAAATAAACTGCTACACCCAGAAAAATGCAGGTGGTGGCTTAGGTTACTAAACTAATTCTATCAAACACTCTAAAGTTCTAAACAGAATATCTTTCGAAAGATTTCTATAGTCATCGCACATCTAACGTTTAAAATAAAAATCTAAAACTAAACACGAACGTTGCTGTAGTGTTACAAATACTCATTTACATTTTTTCTACAGGCTGCATATTTGGAAAAGAAAACCGACTTGAAAAAACGAAAAGTATAATCAAAAGAAAATTTAAAACAAATATCAGACTACTTGATTAAGAAGGCAAGAATAAAACTAAAACTAAAAGAGTTTCTTATGATGTTTATTGCTGCGTTAGATTCTTCTTCCTTGAAAGCAGAATCTGAATAGCCAAATATAGTAGCAGTTGAGTAAACCAAACCTATCGTTTTCATAGTCTCATCTTTTTCAAAAGACATCATTTCCTACCTTTCAAAACAGAGTTTACAAAAAAGAAATACATTTTTACTATAACTAATTCTGGACTTTTTTGTATTAGTTACCACTAATAGACAGAATTATTACACGACCACAATGCCGTACACACGTTTCATGGAAGGAAGGGAGAGAAAAAAAAATCAACATAAAATTCAATCATTAAATACGGGAAAAAGACCAATCAAATTAACAAGAATTTCATCTTAATAAGCATTTTCTACGTACTAACTGAAAAATTATTATTACCCAATCGTTTATTTTTTAACAGCAACTATATTATTTTTGTATAATAAAGAGAAAAAAAACTTTCGGCCATAATCGAATAAAAACTAAAAAAAGTAACAAGCACTAAACAGACGTGAAATAATTCTCATTTCTTAGTTTATTTCCTCAAAAATGAAAACGACTAATTCAGAAGCTTAACGTGTACTTTTTGTGAATTTGAATTCTTCTATTGCGTTCTCTTCATCGTCACTGTGTAGTAAAGTTTATTTTCGTAGGCGGTTTTTAAAATATTTCATTTACATTAGAAAATACTTTTTTATTTGCATGAAACAGCAAATAAAAATAAATAAAAGTGGAAGGCCCATTTTTTCACCCAAGGTACGAAAAAAAGATCATTATCACGTTTTTACTTTTTACAGTATTAAAAGAAAAAAAAAAGCACTAAAAAAGTGAAGTACATTGAAATCTAGAAAATCATAGAGGAAAAGGACTTAAACGAGAGTGTAGGTGGCATGGTCTGATGAAATGATATGGAAAGAATTTAACTATTTAAAGTACACCAAGCGAATGATGGGCCGGTATAGGTTATCATGTGTCAATGGGAGGAAGAGAACGTAAAAAGACATTGTAGCAGAGCTGTAACAAGACGATTACGTCGCTGACAGACTTTAAGACATTGATTGATTTAACTCAAGAAAAAGATATAGAAAAACGAGAAGAAGTAGTTTAATCACAAATTCTGTATTTAAAAAAATATATAAATTACGCTGAAAATTTGTTTGGTGTCTTTTACCTAGAAATAGTTATTATGGCGATTTCATATAATTGTAGGGAGATAAAAAAAAAAAAAACTCACCGTAGTCGGCGTAGAGATTCTAGGATCTTGCCAAGTGGTTTGTTTGGTATTATGATCCACAAAATATGGCCATCTGGTATTCTGATCTATTCTTCTTTCCCAACCTGGAGGTAGTTCTCCCAATGTTCCCCCATTGTTATTATTTGGCATGGGTCCTGGATGTCCTCCCATCCCGTGGGCTGGACTTTGTTGGGATGTGTCATACGGTGACCGAAACATCTGCTGAGAGGGTACTTTTGAGGGCCTCCGAGAGATGTAATCTGTTCAGTCCAAGTTCCTGACTGCTACTGCTGCTGCTATTATTATTAACAACAGTATTGTTGTTGTTGTTGTTGTTAAAAAGCAAATTTTGTTCTTTCACAAGGGATCTAGAATAATCTCGTAAGTCGGAGCCATCTGGCGAGGGAGACAGACACTTCTATTGTACCTCAGCACTTAAAGGCAGGTAACTACTTACGGCCAGTTTAGGAGACACGTGGGTGCGGGCGTCTAGTCTAGAAAGTTCCAGCTTTTCTGGTTATAGTTCGCTACTTACCTCAGCAAGCTGTGAGCTTAAAAAATGCAGACTGATGATTTAAGCTATATCTGACATGTACAGATTGCTGTGATGACTTTACACAAATTTCCTTTGTTAGATAATTAAAAGTAAACTCAATTTTTAACACACTTCAACAAAGAAATATTAAAAAGGTAAATAGAAAACAGCCTGTATAAATGCATATTTCTAAAATATATGCACTTGCTGTCTACTGTCTATTCTTTATATACAAATTTTGAATATATGACTACATTGTTAAAATATTTGTGCATGGTATCTTTTAAAAATTAATATGTAAATTTATAATAAAATATTTCTCCAATTGTACAAAATTTAAATTACAAGATTAATGTAATTTTCTAATAAACAGGGTAAGAAATTTTAATTGGATTATGATAACTATAAAAAATACATGCTACATGCTTGTCTCAACAATCCATTTTTATTTTCAATATAGTAAATATTGCAATAATATTCCATTGTTACTGTCTTTTTTTTATAATTTAAAAATAATGCCACTAGGACACAAGGAGTGAAAGAGAGCATGGAGAAATGAGGAAAGGACAATAAAGAAACAGTGTTCAGGAAGTTGGCAGCTGATGCTGCATTTAGATTTTTGAAGATTTTTAGGTGGCAGTAAAGCAAGAAATCAGAAGTGAGTTTCAAAAGCAAGAAAAGAAATTAATAGAATAGAACAAAACTGACAGTTGCATCCATCTAATTCAAAAGTAAAATAATGAGACCTAGTTGCCAATCTAGTAGCACACTTAAATTTATAGTCAAGGCACTAAAAAGAAAAGCTCATCAGAACAATTGCCAAGGAATTATTTGTAAAATAAACAGGAGCTACATCACATCAATAAGAAAGTGACTGAAGTCAAGATGGCAGGTCAGGATTGATTGCATTACAGACCCGACTTGAAATTTTGTCAAAAATTTAGAGATGTATAGTAATAGCATCAGATCAGATATGGCAGCAATATTCAATGTGTGAATGAATGATAGATTTATAAATATGTGCACATAAAATTGTTACCTAAGTTCTGTAATACATAGTGCTAAGAAAGCAAATGAAATATCTTAAAGTGCTTTCTGGTATTACCAACATAATAATTATTTTGACTAAAACACAATTCTTTGTTGTTACAGTCTATATTTAACATTACATGAATATTTTAAAAAATAAAAGTAGAATGAATTGAAGCCAAATTGTTTAAAATCTAAAAAGCATTGACAAAAAACAAATGCTAAGCCCAAATTATTAACTTGCAATAATTTCACATGATCAAAGAAGGAAAGAAAGAGGATGGAAATGTTGATTCCACTATTATTGATGAATTAATTTCACAATATAATTATCAGCTATAAAGTTTAGAATTAATTTTTCATGTAATCTGTTATTTCATAAATCATGTTTGCTGTCTTGTAAGTGAAATGGGAGTCACTTAATTATCCAGATCATCTGATAAATTAATGTATAGTACAAAAAAAAATTACAAATTGAGAAAACAAAAGAAAGTCATTGTTAGAAATAACTTTTATGACTGATAGTAGTTTAATTACAATTCTTTCACTTAATGTGTAGTTTGCTAATTGTTGGTTACTTTTTGTGTAAAATGGTTAACATAAAAATTGTTTAAAAATAGTTTGTTTTTAAGTAGTTTTCAGAAAATTATATATAAACCTTGCTTAATATGTCTATTATGTGCTGTGTCCCTTCAGAACATGGGTGATCAAGACTTCTTCTCTAGTAGTCTTGAGCAACATCTGACTCATTACCATTCCTCTTTGTCCCCATTACCATCGATTCACAAACTCATGTAGACTCATTGGTATTTCCTTCTACTCTGTATTTTCAATATCTGGCAAATATTAAATTTTTCAAGCTCTTTTTCCTCATGTATCTCAGAAATTTCAACTGTTTCTTTCTTGTTTTAAGTATGTGTCCTTGTAGCTCCCATTTTCTTTAAAACTGTATAAACATATCTATATCACTTCCATTGCTCACATGGTATTCTTGGCATCCACCTGTATATCAACATCTATATTATTTCCAGTATCTTTCTCAACTATGAGGAAATTATCCAGCATTCATTGCCATAAAGAAGGATGGATATGACAGAGAAGTTCAGTGCTCTTGTTTTTAACAAAATTTTGTATGCTTTACTTTACTTAGGCTTTTATCACTGTTCAGCACCTTTGGATTTCTGTGTCACATTTTCTATTGTTACTAGACTATTTTGACAGTTAAATTTCTGCTTGAATAAGATGTCTATTTGAAGCTCACATCTTTGCTGCTTCTCTTACTAATGACCATAATTGTCTTATAATTAATAGTTAGCCCTTTCTTCATGCTTTCCTTTGTAACCTTGTTCTTGCAATTTCCTTGAATCTATCATCAATACAATATCATCTGCAGATCTTTTATTGTTAAGATGCTGTTTGTCAATAAATGCTGATAGGTCTTCTGGTTTTCTGAGGACACTTCCACTGTATAGATTAAATAAATTCAGTGAGAAAACATATCATTGTCTATCTTCTCTTTTGATTTGCTTACCTGCATGTACATGGTTTGTTCCCATATGTATAGATCTATGAAATCAATATATTTGCAAAGCTGCTATAAAATGTTTTGTTTTGTAATACTACCAGATTATTTTTCATTTCAACTGTAAAAAAATAATCTGAGGAACTTTTAAAGTAACATTTCATAAAAATACATAGCATGTCCTATAAATTACTGTGTTATAATTTCTTATATAACTGTTTTTCCTAACCACCAGAGGAAATTCTGAAAAAATGTTTGCTGTTTGAAGATATATATACCTTGGTTCAAAGTTTTCCATATGAGAAACAAAACAAAGGGAAAGTTGAGTTCCTGACTCATTTGTGTGTTTCTGCATTTTCAAAGTCAATAATGAGAAACTAAGAACTAAAAGCATTCCAGTGTATATTGGCTTGAATCAAAAAGCCTACCATGACTATTACTATTAAAAGGGAATACAGTCAGAGATTCCTTTATCATTTCAAGAAATGTAGATAAAAATACCAAGGAAGAGATTTTCTTTGACTTCTGTTATTAAAAATCTGTGAAAAACACATTTGCGTTTATCTATATTTATAACAAAAGTTTTCTATAGAGAAGAATTCTCTTTCAGTTTTATCCAGTCTGCCATGTCAAATTTCAAATACTATAAGTCTGAAAGGTAGTTTCTAATTGCTTTTAGATAAACACAATAAACTTTTGAAGGCCCACTAAATGACCAACATTCCAGCTGAGTGAATTATATTTGGGGCCTAAGTGCCAGGAGTTGATTGAGAAGTGATAAACAAAGTCTGAAGAAAAATTAAGTGTCAACAAGCCTGCTGAAAGCAAGAAAACTGCAGCAGCAGATCATGTTCTAAGAGAAAGAAAAAGAGCCAGCAAAATAAACATGGAAGAACTTCAACAAGCTGTAACTAATCAACTGAAAAATGACCTAACTGAAAAACAAAGGACTTTTTTGTTATTTCACTCCAAGGAAGGTGATAAAGCCACTAAGATGCAAGAAGTACTGAGAATGAAAGAATCTGAGAAAAATCATTTTTGAGGAGAGAGGACAATAAAGGAATAGAATTCGAAAAGACAGAAGATGGAGAAAAGTAAAGGTGTACAAAATGCTTGAAGAAGTTAGGTGAGATAAGACGTCAGAAATACAAGTGTTAAAATGGCAGCAAAATTTAATGAAGAAGAATTTGCGGCCCTAAAGAAGTATAAGGGAGAAATGATATGACTAAGAATAAATGGAGAAATCATAGTGAATTCAGAAAAGTTAAAACCCAGACTGTAAACACTGGGAAACAGCTACCTATTATATTAAGACTGTCTATACACTAATACATACAAAGGCAACAGTGGAGCAAGCACTCCAGAAAATGACATAGTGGAGAGGTTATAATCCCCATAGATTGTAGTTGGATAGAAGGGTGCAGATTTTGAAAGTGTTGAAGAAAATTACTAAGCTTTTTCTAACCTCATACAACTGAAATACTGTTCCTATGGAAAGCTAATTGCTTTTCTACACTTGATCTAATGGCAGAATATTGGCAAGTGACAGCAGATCAGGCAGATAGAGCAAAGACATCATTTGCATGTCACTTAAAGCTGTTCCAGTTCCAAGTGATGCCAGTTGACTATGTCATATATCAATGCTGTTTTAGTTCCAAGTGATAGATGGGCTATAGCATTATATATCAAAATGAAGATGAAAATCCCAAGAAGTAGACTGTATGTGTCTATAGAATTGTAATTCCAAGTATTGGAACAATGTCATGAATATATGGGACACATTGCTATTGACAAAACATAAAACTTGATCAGTCACTGGTATTACTTGCCAGGGTCGTATAAGAGTATAACAGCTTGTGTAAATAATTGTATAACCTGCCAGATAAGGAATAGGGAAGGTGCAAATGTACCCTTAGTAGAGACTGACATCTCTTCCTATGCCTTTCAGTCAGGATGTATCAGGGTTGTATACCAAGATGCCCAGGAGGAAACTATATATAATGAGTTTTGTAGATTGAAGCTTTTGCAGTGAAGGTTAAAATATCACAAATAACAAATTTGTTAATAAATGAGGTGTTCCCTAAATTTAGGGCACCCTTAGAACTGATCATGGATAATGGCCCTGAAAATATAAACAGAAAAATGAAGCAAAATTTGAGGAGTTTAAATATAAAGCATATCACGACTCGTTAGGAATACCTACACACGACTTCCCACCCAGAACTAAGGCTCAACTAAATAATGTCCACATTACACCTTTGCTGGTTTCCAAGATAATTGCAAAACTTGACCCACACAAAGCAAGTGGCGGGAACAGAATCCCAATCATAGTACTGAAGAAATGTGCTCCAGAACTCTCCTCTGTCCTCTCTAAACTCTATAACCTCTGCCTATCTGCTTCCTGTTTTCCTGCCTGTTGGAAGTCCTCCTGTGTAGTTCCTATATTTAAGAATTCTGGCGAACCCTCAGACCCCGCCAATTACCTGCCCTTCGGCAAAGTTTTCGAAGCCATTATCAACGCCGAGGTGATTCAGCATCTCACGGCCCACAGGCTTCTCACTGACAAACAGTATGGGTTTTGCTTCACCAGGTCTACTGCTGATATGCTAATGACCATTACTGAGTACATATACCGGGCTCTTGACAAGAATGGCAAAGCTTGAACCATTGCCTTGAATATCTCCAAAGCGTTCGACATGGCCTCTTATGCAAACTGTGGAGCTACGGTATAACTGGACATCTGTTTGACCTCATCCAGTCATTCCTCTCTATCTGCACATTGAAGATAGTATTAAATAGGCATGCCTCCCAAAACTACCATACAAACGCGGGCGTCCCTCAAGGTTCTATCCTAGGTCCCACACTCTTTCTGATGTACATTAATGATCTCCCCGATGCCATTAGATCCCAAGTAGGCATGTACGCCAATGACACCACAATCTACTCTCGCCTCGATCAAAAACCCGGTGTGGGCGACAAAGCGAACCTCGCTGCCAAGCTTGAAAAGGACCTCCAATCCGTAGTGGCCTGAGGTAGGAAATGGCTAGTAAATTTCAATGCTTCTAAAACGAAGCTGTTATCAACTAACCACCATAGACAATCGCATCTACCTCCCATTAGCATGGAACAGGCTTGCCTCCCAGAAAGTAAAACACTACGTCTCCTTGGCCTTATACTTTTGGCAGACCTCAAATGGAATGACTATATCGAATCCATTGCCAAATCTGCCGCTATGAAAGTCGGCTCTCTGTGCAGGGCCTGGAAGTTTTTCCCGCCTGAATCTATCCTTCACATATACAAATCTACCATCCGCCCATGTATTGAATACTGCTGCCACATCTGGTCGGGTGCCCCTGCTACTCTCCTTGGGCTTCTTGACAAAATACAAAGGAGAATCTGTAACGTGGTTGATACTGACTTGGCAGACCGGCTGCAACCACTCTCTCACCGGCGTGATGTGGCTTCCCTGTGCCTCTTCTACAAGTACTTTAATGGCTTCTGCTCCGAAGAACTTAGATCATTGGTGCCGCCTAAGCACGAATTTACATGAGATACTAGATTAGCAACTAGGTCCCACCCTTTTACAGTTAAACAGATAAGATGTAACTGTAATTTCTATTCCAACAGCTTCCCGCCTGTGGAATTCCCTTCCACATGTCTGCTTTCCCAACAGCTACAATCTCCAGGTGTTTAAATGTAGGGTCAATAGACACCTCCTATCACACTAACTTCCAATTATTCTCCAAACACTCATCTACCCAACCCTCATTCTCAGTATTCTTACCTGCCTATCACCCACCCTCTGATATTTCCTATATTTAACCATCCTTTTTCCACTCTATGTAGCCCCCTGCACAATAGTGGCAGTGAAATGCCTTGCTCAGGGTGAAACGCTTATAAAAAACTTCTTACTACCCACAGAGGGATGCAAAAGTGGAATCATTCCATCAATTTTTAGCTGATATTCTAGCTAAACTGAGGCTATATAGGAAATATATGGACAAAGATTTACATAAGATACTGGCTGAATAACAGCACAAGATTTGTAAAGACCAGAAACTGAGAGCACACAAAAAGAGAAATAAAAAGGAAGTGAGAGGTAAGAAAGGGAGTATGAAATCCAGTCTAAAACACATGTAACATAGTAAATTAAACTAGAAATAAAAGCCAAGGTAATAAAACAATTAAGCCACAACCATTTGTGATATGGAACTAGGTAACTGAAAAAAAAAAAAACAAAAAAAAAAACACATGTCAACAGCTTAAAAGATAGCTGAAATTGAAGAATGGGAAGTGTTCACTGTGGAGCAGAGAAGAGAGAGATAGGTGGCAACAAGTGATGTTACTTTATCACAGATTAAAAATGAGGAAGATGATATAGTGGAATAAAAATTTTCCAGCTTACTGGTGAATTATGGTAATGAGACAAGTGAAATAGATATCCCTAGTGAAGAGACAACAGATTGAGATGATAAAGAGGATATCCCTTGAGTGGAATTGTGGAAAATAAACAAGAGAAAGAATGGAAATCTCAAGTGAGGAGACTAAAAAATGAGATCCAGAAGACAAGATATTGTTAGTAACAATGTTAAAAGATCTATAAGAAACAAAGTTGCTATGTAAGAGAGAAAAGCAAGAAGTGATACCCATTGTGAGAAAAGCCCTAAATGTACTTTCTGGAATGTCAGAAATCAGAACCACTTTTACCTGAAAGTGATTTGGAGGAAATTGAATTTGTTGAGGGATAATCAAAAAAATTGAAAAAGAAAGTGTGTTGCTTTTAAACATAACTAAAGTGGATCTAGCTAAAAAAAAAAAAAAGGTAAAAGATAATTTGGTTTATTAGCACAGTCTAAAAATTCAGATGGAAGCTAGGAAACGCAGCAGCAAAGGTGGAGGCTAAAATTGGGAAAATTTGGCTGTGAATGACCAAGTGAAACTGGCTTTGCCTCTTCAAGCTCAATTGGACATATTACTGGGACATATGTCCTGTAGCATAGTGATACTTGATCATTTGAAAAACACATGGCTCAGAATATAAGCACTGACGAAGATTACCAGTCATCTCAGTAGGAGGGTTATGGCATTACTATAGTGCGCTAGAAGGTGCAACCATAATGAACAAGGATAAATTAATGGTATTAGTGTCTTTATCATTGCCTGGATAGGGAAAGCACTTTTCAGCTATTTCAAGTGATAAATTTGTTTATCCCTTACTCAGTAAATAATAAAGTGAATAATGTAATTGCTAAATTGAAAACATAGCTTTTATACAGGCTCTAATGAAATTTATGCTATTAATTCTAGAAGAAGTCACAGAGTTCAAAGAATAAACTGCAAGCATGTTCACCAAAAAAGTATGATTTACATAACTAGCAGCCATAAACTATGTGTAATGAGATGTGAATACAGTCAGATTGGAATGCCAGGTAGAAGGGTACTGACACAAGTTTGTCTAATGAAGTATTTTTAATATCTCTAGAAAGAAAGACATGATTATCTAAGATATGTGGAGGAGAGCAAACAGTATCAATAAGTGTAGAACCACCCTTGACAAGCGTTAACTTGCCTATGAGATGTTTGACCTTAGCAGGAAAAAAATATGAAGTAAAAGCTTCCTAATTGTCACTTGCTGACATAGCTAGTAAATAGATGGGTGCAGTCGTGAATATTAATCTAAAACAATAGATAGATAACTTAAAACTGGTATGAAAGGAAAGACACAGAGAAAGTGGGCTGAGACTTAACATGGGAGCATGGTGACCTCTGTCTGGAAACAATTATGGTGATAGCTGTGTTAGGATTGCTAATAATAATCTATAGTTTAAGGGAAACCAAATTAAATTACACCACATGAATACATTTTGTGGAAATTGAATTACTGCATGCAGATTTGAGATACTAGATTAGCAACTAGGTCCCACCCTTTTACAGTTAAACAAATAAGATGTAACCGTAAATTCTACTTCCAACAGCTTCTTTTCTCGCACTTCCCGCCTGTGGAACTCCCTTCCACAAGTCTGCTTTCCCGACAGTTACAATCTCCAGGTGTTTAAATGTAGGGTCAATAGACACCTCCTATCACACTAACTCCCAATTATTCTCACAACACTCTCATCTACCCAACCCTCATTCTCGGTATCCTCACCCGCCTATCACCCACCCTCTGTTATTTCCTATATTTAATCAGCCTTTCTCCACTCTACGTAGCCCTCTGCACAGTAGTGGCATTGACATGCCTTGCTCGGGGTGAAACGCTTATAAAAAAAAAAAAGTTGTCAGTTGCACAAATCTTTGTTGTTTGAAGAACTTGTCTCAAAGTCTTCAATTTGAAAAAAACCAAGGAAGTAATTCATTTTTTTTTTACAGCTTATCAATGCTTCGTTGGTTATTCAAAGCCAAAACATATTTTTGATTGTAGGAGGTTGTTTACAGTACCTAGTGTTCCTCAAGCAGTTCCCCCTCTAAGTAATGACTGGGTTTGATACTGCTTAATTTCAGTGAGAACCAGCATGATTTTAACATAGCCCCATTATAAAAAAAAACTTGAATTCCTGTAACCAGACAAATGTAAAACTAAGAACTTCCACCAAAAGTGTATATCATCATCATAAATCAAGAAGCCTACCATGACTTACTACTGTTATTAAAAGTGAACACACAATCACAGATTCACTTCAAGAAATGTTGATAGAAATATTGAGTAAAGTATTTCTTTTGCTTTCTGTTATTAAAATAACCTGTGAAAAACACATTGGCATTTATCTATATTATGACAAAGGTTTTCTCTTTCAGCTTCCTCCAGTTCATCAAACTGAATTCAAAATACCATGGGCTCATGGCAGTTTCTAATTGCTTTCAGATAAACACTATGAACTTTTGAATGTCCATTAAATGATATGATTTTATAACCTCCAGTTTGTGAAATTTTTCAACATTCATCCAACAAGCCAGATGGGTCATATTTAAGATACTAAAACTTTACCCACCTAAAAGATGAAGATATAGTATTAAATATTTTTGTAATTAAAAGTGACAGAATGAAATAAAAAGCTGGTAAAATAATTAGTTAAATTTTTTATTAACAAATTTTTCAATTACATTTTTCATGGAAATTCTTCTGGAAATTGGTTACATTTTTTTTCTCTGTTTTGGGATGACACCCATCGTGATACTATCATTTCCTAGAGAATTAAAATTAGATAAAATAAATATATAAGAATAGAAATATAAAAAAAGTTAGTAATTATTAGAATTAATGTTAGTTATTTATTATTGTTTTATAATAAAGAAATTTCAGATTTAATACTGAAGAAATTTAATAGCAGAGTATTCTTTTCACTAAGGATGTAAACTTTACACTATTTACATTATTTGTAATAGCATCTTTGTTGCTATATGTACAAATGGCAACAAAGATGAGGACAATAGTCTGAATAATGTAAATAGCGTAAATACTATCTCATCTCAGAAATATAGACAAATACTTATGTAAACTTTGTATTCAAGTATTTGCTTACACAATGGTTTTAATTCAATGTATATATTTTAAAGAATATTTTTTGGTTATCAATCCAGACAAATTTAAAAGCAACAAAAATGAATAACAATGAAGAGTTTCAGTTTAAAATGTTAAGTTTGTAGAAATTATTTATCAGTACAAAAAGAAACATCTTTACTTCTATGATATTTAAAAATATCTGTCCTAAATTTTTCTTTCATTAAGAAAAGAAAAAAGATATAACTTACTTGAACAGAAAAAGAAGAGATACATTTTGGAGAGAGAAGATCTTCAGTTGGGGCTGTTGGTTTTATCACATAACAAAATAGTAATTGCTGCAAAAAAAAAAAAGAAAAAAAAACAGTGAAAAATAAACCATAAAACAGTAAAACCAGATTCAAAGTGAACTTTACATTTCAAGGATTCATTTATTGCATGAAAGTATTGGTTAAAATAAAATTGGTACTTTGACCTCTTGTTACCTCTACCTTTGAAAGCAAATGGTAAATGTACTTGTTTGTTGAGAGACAAACAACATTGTTTGATTAGTAAATTTTGTAGAGGATTTACACATATGCTACTTATTCAATTTAAGCATGAATTAAAAAAATTACAAAGGTATGATTTGATAAATTTTCAGATTTGGTTTTGCAAGTATTACTACTGATTATTTTGTATAGATGTTGGTATATTTTTTATGTTACTACTATGAGAAGTAAAATCAAGCAGATGTGTTATGAATTTTTGAGCATATCTCACAAAATAAAAAAAAGTATTATAATGACTAATGAAATAATTATTACAGAATGGAATAGAAGTCAAAAACAACCTTCTTTATTATTTGAAGACAAGATGTCAAAGTAATTTAAAAAAAAAACAGAATTGAAATAGCAAATTCCAGTTAATAAAAAAATGATGAGAGTCCATCAATATTTTTGTCTAATGAAAACACTATAGAAATGATTTACCAGAATTATCTGGAGCCTGACAACCTCTTTAAATCCATAAAAAAGTCATACCAGAGCTCATCAGTAATGACAATGAACCTAATTATCAGAAGAAATAAACAACATTCATTATGTAGATGAAACCAGTTTAATTGCAGAGTCAAAAGGAAAATCTAAAATATTAGATAGAGTAGTTAGGGAAAACCATCATTAATGGTGGAATATATGGTTGTGAGCAAAAGTGCAAGGTGTGAATCAGAAATTGGCAATATCAAAATCAAGCAGGTACAGAAATGTATTTATCTAAACAGTGTAGTAACAATGGAAAGTGTAAAACAGAAATGTGAAGGCACATAGTAATAGCAAAAGTTGCTTTTCAGAACCTAAGCTTGGTATTAAAAGACTGAAAACTGACATAAGAAAAAAAGAATGCTAGACTGCTATATAATGTCTAATCTCCTAAATAACAGTGAAAGCTGAACAATTTTCTCACAAATGAAAACTTGAAACAACTGAAATATGGTTTATATGTTATTATTAACAAACGTTAAGGATATCATAGAGTACATGATAAATATGCATGTTTTACGGCAATTCTGAACTTCAATGGCTCTTGTTAATTACAAAGAGACAGTTGAGATTTTGTGGGAAAGTGGCAGCAGATATTTGACAAGTCTAAATCAATAGAGAGAGGACTGAGTACCACAAAAACAAACAGTAGATATAAAGGAGGAATTATTGCTGAAAGCAAGCAATGGGAAGTCATGGTCACTCATCATATGAAAGGACAGAGCAGAGAGAGGGAGAAACTTTTTCAGATTACCTGACAAGAGGAATAACGTTTATATGCAACTGGAATTAACAAATAACAGAAGAAAAGCAGTAATTATTTTTCACAAGAACAAATATTAGGTTGTTACATATATTCCATTTTTTTTTCCTGATGTTCTGTGATTAATCTCAAAGAATAATATTTTGTAGCATTTTTTGTTTTTTGTTATTCTGATCATCCTGTTGAAACTGTTGTCTAATGTTATTGTAATTTTATTTCAGATGAGACATTTCTTTGAGATGGAATGCTAAGCAGACAAAAATGAGCATCTTTCTCTTGCTTTTAATCAAGGTGAAAAAGCTGCTTGTACATTTGTGCTGTATATGGAGATAACCAACAGAATGGCACAGAAATTGTTTTCCCATTTTAGGGAGAGGAAGTTTGAACTTACAGACTCCCACCATTCTGACTGACCTGTTCAGTTTGATGAGAACCAACTGCACATGCTGATTAAAAAACTGCACCAGACCAACAGGGAATTGGCTCAGAATCATCATCTTCATTGATTACACCCCAGTAAGGTAAAAAAACCCAAAAAACAAAAAAAAAAAAACAGTGCATGGGTGCTATATGCATTGACTGAAAAAAACAAAAAAAAAAACAAACCCCAGTGCTCCTCTATTGCTGCCAGTTTACTTGCTCAACACCAGGGTATTCATAGATACAAAGAAAGAGCTTGGTTGGGAAGTTCTGCCAAACTCAACATTTTATTCTGATTTAGTTCCTTCAGATTACCACCATTTTGCAGTTGCTTTCTAACAATTTGAGGAGTGTTTTGCTCAACAACAACATTGAGCTTAAAATGTGGCTTGATGAATTTTTCAAGTCAAAATCTAATGATTTCTATCATTGAGGCATTGAACAGTTACTGGATTGTCAGCAGAAAGTTGTAAACAATGAAGAGGAATGAATTGTTGAATGATTCATCAGAACTTGTAATAAATAATAAGTATTAGAATAAATTATAAAAAACAAACAAATTTATGTAACAACCTAAAAGATTTTACTAGTGAGATTAAACTTTGTTTATTATTGCACTGCTCTTTCAATTCAAGGCAAGACTAATTTTTTATGGCTAAGAACATTGGTCAAGTTCTAGGCACAATTTAAAACTCAAAAAGTCAAGGTAAAACAGGACAAAAAAAATAATCAACACACTCCTATTGAAAATCCCTACCATTATAAAGCAATGTTATGGAGCCTAAAAAGTCAACTATCTAGTAAAGGAGAGTAAAGTACTGATATAGATGCTCAAGCTGATGATTACTGAACAATCATCCATGCCAGTCTTTGTCATTGATAAGATGCCATGATTAAAAGACAATGTTTGCTACTAAACTGCAATTAGTTTTAAGGAAAATTGATTTTCTCATGTGCAACATACTGCTGCTTACAAAAGAAAACTATGTAGTCTTCACAAGTATTTGGTTAGAACAACACAAGATTAGAATGCAAAGTTAGATGTTGCTGCTTATTTCCTGCAGTTTGGAAATATCAACAACACAATACAGAATTATAGATGATAGAAAAGGGTGAAACGAAGGTCTGAACTGCAGCATTTCAGTCACCACATATACCCAAGACAGTCATAAACTTAATTTTTTATCTGAAATTTTAATTGTATAAAGTTTCATTTATATGAATAAAGTGCATTGAAGAATATTATGCTAAAATATGTCATATAAAATAATTGCTCTTTTTTTTTTCATCATTAAGCAACTTTGATATATCTATGTACAATGACTTATTCTGTTTCAATGTATTCACAAATTAAAGGAATAACAAGAAAGAAGTACCTATCTATGCTTTAGCACTATGCAGGTGACATTGTTTAAATGATTCATCAGAACTTAGCAATGCAGGTGAGTGTATTTAAATATTGTGCTGTCATGTCCTGCTATGACTACAGCTAATTGAACTTGATTGAAACTTAACAATAGCAGTTTTCTTTTGGAGGGGGGTTCACCATAGATGGTGTGAATATGAATAATGTGTTTAATATCAAATGATTACATTATATCCCTTTCAAAATATGAAAAATAAATTATATTTTATGTCAAGGTATAATATTTGTACATTATTTTTGGTAAGTTTAGAATGATAATAAATAAGAACTACTGATTAATATTACAGTTTACTTGTGATTATAAAACAAAATATTCATAATATTATGTACATTCTCACACAACCAATAATGTTAAGTGAGCAGGAAATATCAGCTTGCTGGTTTAATATTTTATGCTTGCAAATTTAACATTTTTTGCATACAAGACTTTCAATTTTGACTGCAAAAGGAGATATTAAGAAATATCAATAAAATGTTTTATATCAACTTTTAACTTATTAACTCTAGATATGTTTTTTTGGTGAAAATAACAAAAAAGTAATAGGAATTATTGTTATATATATTACACTAGCAAATCTATAGCCTATGATATATTCAATTGTTGCCTCAAGTTTTTTAAGATTCCAGAATCAACAAACCACATTAATTTTAAAACATGATTATTCATACATTGATTTACTCAGAAAATGAAACTGGCTAAATAAATAAAATGATCAATAACTTACTTTAGCAACATGTTCATTCATTCTGTCAAGGCCAGACAAAGTAACCCAGTCACTTTTAGTCATTAAATGGTAAGGGCCTTCATCAAAAAAGGTGCTTTCTACCATTTTAACATTTACAGAGTATGTTGCATGATAGAAAGAATTGCCTTCTTTGTAAAGAACTGAAATTATTTAATAAAAAAAATAAGTTGAATTTTTTAAAAACTTTCCTTTGTTATAGTTTTGTCTACTGAAATGTGATTAGTTAACAGTAAAAGTCAATTAAAAAATGTTCAAATTTAGTTGTTTTTTAATTATTTCAATATTTCCTGTTTACTATTTTAACCATTAATCAACTGTCAACATAGTTATAAAATAATACTGGAAATTTAATCAGTTTTATGAGCAATCTTTCATTTAAAAGAATACTTGTCTGTAACGGACTTAAAAAAAATAAAAATAAATTTCAAGTCCAGATAATTTTGTAACAATCAAGGTAGTAGTAATAGTATTCCTGTTGGTAGAAGAAAATCACATTTTGTTTACAGTAAGAGAAATTTAAAAAAAAAAAATTATTTTGTACTCTTTATTTTTTATAGTTTTGCTTAATTGTAGATATTTACTACATTTATAATTAACAAAATACTTCAATAATAAATGTTGTAAACTTACTTAAGTCAGTTCCAAACTTTAACCCAGGTTTAGGTACCCATCCACAACTTCTATAATAATGATAAGCAATGTATAAAGGTACAAAATTTTTTCTTCTCTGACAAAAAGTTTTCCACATTTCTGCAAGATTCATTGCTTTCTGAAAATTCAAAATACATGATTAATTATATAATGTACAACTTATAAATAAATATAAAACAGATTTTTTTGTATTTTTAACAAAGCTAAAATAATCAATTAAAATATCCCAATAACACCTCTATGATTGTGATTTTCAAACTTTCTGTGACCTTGCAAATCTACCTCTCCTTGGTAAAAGTACATGACATCCTAATCAAAAGTTAATGATGTATTTTGTTGATACAAGAAAACAAATTCTATACTTTCATCCTAAAAAACTTTCTTCTAAACAAATCTCGTGGTCCAAAGATTCATCTCTTTTTTGCTGAGATTGTTTATTATTGGCTATAGCATTTTATTGTGGGGCATTTTTTTGTAAACCTGAGGACTTGCAAAGAAAACAATTTATTTTTATTTTGTGTCTTGCTTTCTTAGTGTTAACATCCAGCTGACATGTAAAGTGAATCAGAAGGAAATCTGATTACAGCAGAGAGTATAACAGACTTTTACACAAGTTTGCAATATCCAGCTCCAAACTTTGTAAAAATGTTGAAGGAAGAAGAAAAAAACAAAAATGAAAAGTAGTCATTCTTAATTTTTTTTACAGTTATAATGGGTTATGAATAGGCTCAATATTGATATCTAACCTTGTTCTATGTTCAAGTAGTATGTAGATCAAAGATCCAAATATTTTGAGGGGAAAATATTGGAAATTACAGATAGAAACTTTGAAAAATTGAACTGGGATCTCCCAACTATCACAAAGTCAATTCAGACAGGGTAGTATCAGAGTAACAATATTGGATTATATTTAGACAATAATCCAGAATTTGAAGTCTAGGTATTAGCAAGTAGCCCTAGACGAGGTTGTTTAGACTATCTTTGAACATCTTATGGGGCTGTATCAGTTTAGGGTTATACCTTTTCAGCTGGTCAACATACTGGCATTTTCTGACAGACAATACAATAGTTTTATCAAGTAGCACGAGTGAAAATCTTCAGCATTTGCAAACAATATTTATTTAATTAAGAAAGCAGAGGTTGAAGTTTCAACTAAATTATAATTTATGAAAAAGGAGACAAGATATTAGGAATTTTTACTTTATCAATGAAAAAAAAAAAAAAGTAAGACCAGATAGATAAGATCAAGGTAATCAGGCCAGAAATACTACTACAGGATAGTCAATGAAACCAGTCATGTTACATTTATATGGCATCAGCTAGCAAGAAAAACTGAGAAGGTATATGCAAATTATTTGAAGATAACTAAACTTAGGGCATAGAAAACCCTGGAAGTTGAAACCAGAAAGGTAATACTAGTTCAACCACCTGTGAGATTAGAACCTGGTTCTGCAAACTGATTTAAAGATGGTTCTGATATATGACTGTAAGGTTTCTAGTATCATTTGCTTTTTCAGTTAAGACCTCTTAAAGGTATGAAAGTATATGTGGGTTGAGGGGATATGTATTGATATTATTAATGTATTTTTCTTCTATTTTTTGTTTTTTTGGAATGTGGGCTTTGCCCTTTTCATCAATTTTGTGTATTTAAAAACCTTGCAACACTCGTAACTACTCTCTGTGATACATAAGAGCATTACTCTTGTTGAAAAGTGTTATTCTAGGATAATTAAATCCTTATTTATATAACTATTCATTATATATATAAAGCTTCATGATTTTAAAATATATGATTTAAAGTGGACACATTTCAAGCAATAAAAAAACAAAAAACAGTAAGAAGACTTTGTTCTAAATGAGTGAATTGGAGATTTTTTTTCTTCTACATACCTTCTATCTATAACTAAAAGTGAATACAGTAATAAAAGAATGAAATAACTGCTGAATTTTATACTTACACCTAAACTGTCTTCTACTAGCAAGCAACCAAGACCATAGGACAAAAAAAATGCCTAAAAGAAAAAAAATCTTATAAAAAATACATTAAAAAATTATCATATAATTCTGCTTGTCTATCACTTAGCATAACAATTATGCCCTGCCAATATCTCATAATTTTCATCATGTGAAAGACAAAAGACAGAGATATTACTTGGTTTCAGTTAAAAAATGAAAAGAAGAAAAGGTATGTACGTTTAACTACTGACTCAGTGAAATGGAAAAAGTTTCAAATCTTCATTTGTAGCTCCTTACTTCTTTAAATAACAATCAGTATTCATATCTATGATTGTTATTGAAATAAATTTGTTAAAGTCAAATATTTAATGATGTAATAGTTTCTATGGATATTTTATTGTCATATAGCTCACTATGAGCTTATTCAATCATTAACTTAAAAATTAGAATTCATCAGAAAATTCTAATAGTAAAATTGAAGAGATTTTCATGGTTACTTCTAATAAACTGTAAATGCATATGTTAGTAACAACTGAATGTAGAAAACTTAAATAAAAAAATTATGCAGTAAATGAATTCATAAAGAATATACACAACTTGAAGTGGATGGAAAAATTTACAATATTTTAAAAATCAGTTCATGTTACATTATAAGAATTTTAAAATTATACTATTTCAAACAACCCAGTTTTGGAACTTAAATACAGAATTAATGATTTTAGTTAAAATTAATTTAATTTATTCTTTAATCAGTATTCTTGCTTTTAATGCAAGTGATTTTAACAAAATACTTAATTCAGAACCTCAAGAATCTTTTATCATGAAGAGGAAAACTTTTAAAATATAAATTTGGTAAAATGAACATATTGGATTCAAACAATACCAAACACATGAGGATATATTATGTTAATAAGTTTGAGATAAAATAAAACCTCTTTATTGAAAATTATTAATAAGATATGATATAACTAGTGAACAGATATCAATTTCAAAAACTTATAATTTACAGAAAAATAAAAATTACAAAGCATTTAAAACATATCAAATTAATCTGCAAAATTTAAGCTTTTATCAACTTTTAAATTAGAAATTTTATACTCTTCAAGTAACATACATTGAAAGTAATTTGAGCATTTCTCTGTTAGATATGTATGCATATTCATGTGTCTAGTATTATGTCTGGGAGCTAAGTATCAATAAAAGAAAAATGCATCAAGTAGTCAGTTGGTATAATAACAATCCAAGTCAAAATAGTAAGAGTTATTAAGAAGTCTTCCAATGTCGAGTCTATTTCCTGTTGTATGAAAACTTTCTTCATAAAAACTAGAGTGGAAAAAATGTTTTTGTAAACAATCAACAATTTCTGCAATATAAAAATTTTAGATTTACACTTTATTTTTCAATCTTTCTTTTTCTTTCTAGAGTTGAATATTTTTGCAGGGTCAAATTTTTGCACAGTCAGCTTTCTACAAGCAAAATAAACCCATTTTTAATCTTAATATTTTCTTATATATGAAGGTTTTAATTTGGAATAAAAATTATCTGAAAGTTTTGATAGGCAATTTGTATACAAAATGAAAGGAAAAAATGATTTTTGGTAGGACATTTTAAGGATGTATTTGAGACACTAATTTTTTTTGTTTCTAACCTTTCATTGTCAAACTTTTGACTTCAAACGTCTTGACTCATTGCTGAGAAAAACTTACAAAGGGAAAAACAGAAAATGTGGATCTTCAGGTAAAAGAAAAAAAAAAGAAAAATATATTTCCTTTATATATATATATATATATATATAATTTTAGCCTCACTATTATGTTCATTCACTAACAAGAAAATTTTACTTTACAAAGATCTGACATTTTTGTAATTTCTTCTTTACTAACTGACATTAAATATTTGGAAGAAGGAACTTTTCATTGAAAAATTAGAATTACAAGAAAACTAAAATATTTTTTTAATTAATTATAAATGGTATGAGAACCTCTGATTTCAATTTCATTGTTTACATTTGCATAAGAGTTATAATTATAATGAAATATTAAAAACTCATCTGATAAAATTGTGATTGCATTGCTTGTATAATTGTATTAAAGAGTGAGGAAAACAAAGTTTCTAGATACATTCATATGCTTTCCTGAAATAAGATTATTTACACTTCAAACTTCTCTCATCAATTTTTTCCTGAAAGTTCTGTTGATCTTCTCAGTGATATTAAATACAAGTTACATGTTCAATATTATATGTTTATATCCAATACAGATTTGTAATTGTTCACTTATATTACAGTTGTAAAAAAAATGTCAAGATCAGTTTTCTGTCATGAGCTTCATTTCAGCTTTCATTTTTTCTTTTTGTATTGCCATTGTTTATAGAAATATTTTCACTTTTGACTTGTAATTTTAACTTCTGTTTAAATTATAACTATTTCAATTAAAGTTTTACTGTTTATGCAACTAAACTAAAAAATGTTAGCCAAAAAATGATTTTTTTTTGTTTATTTCCAAGTTTTGAAAAATTAGTAATTAAAAAAAGGTAGAATTTAAAAATCAAAGAAAATGTTTATAAACTGTACAGAACATCAGAAATATGGGGGTTCATAGCAGAAAATGAAGTTTTTTTAGATAGAATTTATTAAAAGATCTATTGAAGAAAATATAATATTTTTATATTCTTATAGAAATATGATAAAAAGGTTAAAATTTATCAACTTTTAAATAAAGAAATTTTTCTGATTTTATTAATATACTCTGTCAATGCTTATAAGAACAAGCTATACATCAATGAAAATCTCATCTGATTAAAAATTCTTTAAAAGTATTGTCAGAAAATTCATGTTACATATTCTAAGCCTATAGATTATAACATTTGTCACATAAACTATTTTGATTTTAATAAATTTTTCATTATTCTTCTATTTGAGTGATAAAATTAAGATTAGTATTTGTCTATATTTCTGAGATGAGGTACTATTTACACTATTCTGACTATTGTCCTCATCTTTGTTGCTTTTGTACAACATTTCGGCTGTTGTACACTCCGGTCTTCTTCAGGTGCTAGGAATTTCAAACAGAACCCTTTATTACAATCTTAGGGTATATCATTATCATTTCTTGTGCAAAGCCTCTTTAGGTAGTCATGAGTTATCTCCCTCTAACCCGACTCTCTAAATTATTTAACCTGGTACTAAACTCACAACTCTGAGTCAAGTCACAGAAACTAACCAACGTCTATATCCATTGGGCCATGTGTCATTAAGGACAACAACTGAGTTTCTGTGACTTATAAGCCTAATGTTCAGTAACCGTTTTTTACCAGAGTTTGTATTGCAATTTTTGATGTTAATGGTTTTCTCTTGTATTTTTTGACACTAAAAATTTTCTCTGGAATTCCATATTACTGGTCCCCATAATGTATTCATCTCTATGCTTGGTCAGTTTAGGAGATTTTAGTAGCCGAGACCAAGCATAGAGATGAATAAATACAATATGGGAACCAGTAATGTGGAATGCCAGAGAAAATCATTAGTGTCAAAAAATTGCAATATGAATTCAATCAAAATGCAGTTGTGTGCAACAACTGCATTTTGATTGAATTCATTCACATTAATATTACTAAATGTCAGGAATAACCTTTAACAAATGTAAAATTCATATTAAAGAAATATGGAAATTATTTTTCTTTATTTAACCACCTTTGATGTAACTAGGTGACTTGGAATATAAATAAATGGGGAAAAAGTTATTCTTACCTCTTCAAATGTCAACAGCAAATGTTCATTTATAGGGTAAGGATCTTTTTTCAATGCAGGCAACCATTGAACTTGATTTGGAAAAGAATGACTTTCTGCCTCTTTGCCATTTACAACAAATAAATCTGGTTTTGAGTCATCAAATGTGGACAAATGTTTCTTGGTAAACTTCTTGTCCTGAAGTTGAATTTTAGTGTAAGAAGATTTGTATTTAAAAAAAATATATACACATTTTATGCTTTATGCATAATTATTAAATTACAAATGAATAAATGAAATTTCCCTTTAATTAGCTAGATATTTTTAATAACTCTTCAGGTATGTCATTGGCTATCAAGTTGTTTTACAGTAACAATACTGATCATTGAAAATGAGTAGAATAATTATCATGAAAATTGATTATTAAATCATTTGATTCTCATCTCAACTTAAGCAGCATAATCATTTTACCTATGATCCTTGAAATGATTTATAGCTGGCAAATTATGTAAACATGTAAAGAAATTTTGATTACTTGCACAAATGGAATGTTTTACTTGAAATAAAGATTTTATCATCAACAACAACAAAATAATAACAAATAATAAAAAAACGAAAAAACAATTAAATTCCATGAGTTACTTGGGTTTCATTTTTTGTTGCTTTTTTTTAAAAACACATTTTAGTAAATGTGTTCTTTGATTTCCTTTAGTTTTTTTAAAAAATTTATTTAAAGTGAGTTCACTCCCAAGCAAGGCAAAAAAGCCACTAAGACACAAGGGATTACTAGGTGTGGAAGAATCAGAAAATAGAAACATTACTAAGGACTGGGAACAAAGGAAAATCAATCAGCAGAACAGCAGATAGCGATTAACATTGCATTTAAATTTTTGAAGATTAAAGTTGAGTGGAAAGCATGGAGCAAGAAGCAAGTTCCACAAGCAAAAAAAGAAACTATTAACATAGAACTTATGGTTAAATCTAGCCAATTCAAATATAAATTGATGAGGCTGTCTCATCAGTCTAGTCCATTTAAATTTGTAAAGTCTAGGTACCACAGCAAAGAAGTCATCCAAACAATTACTATGAAAGTAATTATAGAAAAAGTACAGGGAAGCAACTTTATGATGGTAGAAAAGTGACTGAAGCCAAGACACCAGATCAAGACCAATAATATTATTGATTCTTCTTTGAATTTTATCAAGGGTCTTTAGATATATAGCAGGAGTCATGTTTAGAACACTACTGTCATATATGGTATATGTTGCAGCAATATTCTAAGCATGGACAAATGGTAGACTTTTAGATATAAAAAGTAGATTCTGGAGAGAAAATTTGTCTAACAGTAAATTAACTTTCACAGCAGCTGATCTAGCAATAGATTTAATATAGTTTTTCCAGATCATGCCAGCCAAGATCTTGGCGGACATGATATGCCTTTACAGGTTAACATTCTTGCAAGAACATTAACCTGTAAAAGCACAATGAGTCACTCCATTGAAGTTTAGCATCAGAAGGCAGAAAGAGGTTTCTCAGAAGATTAATAGAAAGAAGTTTAGTTCTGGCAGATATCACAATAATATAGAAATGTTTCTGGATGAAGTTGACAGTAATGCTAATGAATATATATATATATATATATATATATTTAGTATATCGAGGCAGCAAGTAATTTTCTAGACATATTCTATTAAATATAAGAGACAATGAATGTCTATTATGTTTAATCATGAGCCGTTCTAAACGTCGTATTTTTGCTTTAATTTCAGTTGAAAATAAAGACAAAAATTCTCCAACATTTGGATAATTATTTATTGGTTTTCTTCTAAGCTTTCGGCTCACATGAGCCATCTTCAGAGAGGTAGTTTAAAATGAAATATTATAAAATCCACCATCACCGGCTCATGATTAAACATAATAGACATTCATTGTCTCTTATATTTAATAGAATATATATATATATATATATATATATATATATATATATATAGTATATTATTTTACTACTAAAAAAAAGCTAAATTAGCAAATATAATGAATACCTTATAGCAGTCACAATGGTGGCACAAGTGAATAATGTGAAATTATTTTAAAGAATCTAGTGAAGTTAGTAAGTACAGCTCTATATTTGCTAAAATTAAGTTTAGTAATAACATTTTCATAATACTTTACCAAAATTTGTAAATATTATTGAAATACAATTTAATTCTTTTCTTGAATTCAAATTCTTCATTAAAATTTCAGCATAAACAGAAATAGAAAGATTGTGTTCAGACAATTTTCTAAATGACAAAAGTTATTTTACCTAGAAAATAAGCAAGTCAAATTTTAATTGACTTAAACAAGCTATGGCACTGAAGAAAAATACAAGATTGTCTTAGCTATGAAGTAAATTCTAGAAATTTATTGAGCTTAGGTTGGTAAGCACAGAGCCATAACTGGAAAAGTGTGGAGATGGAGTAACCAATGAAGATTAATCTCACTCCACTAACAATGACCAGCAAGATTAGTTTATTAGCTATCTCTGTACACAAGGAACCATAGCAAAATTATATTACTTTAAAACAACTCAGATTATGATGAATCTTATTTGTTTGACAAACTACTTTTAGAGATGACATTGTTGAAAAAAAATAAATGATTCTCTCTTGAAAATGTAAAGATTTTAAAACAGAATATATTTCAGTGAATAATTTATCCAAGTTTATATATCAAATAATTTAATCATAGCTTTTCCATTAAAATCATAAATAGTACTTAAATTCTTCTGAAAATCAAATTATATTCATTGACTTACTTGAGAGTAATCATTAGCAAATTAGTTTTAGTAGACTACTGGAGTGTTCAATCCTCATATATATGGCCTTGTAGCATATTAAATACTAATAAAGTTTGTTTTTGAAGACACTGTAAAGACATGTTAGTAATGTATACTAAAACTGTATTTTTTTTCTGATCTTTTTTTATTATTACAATTTAAGCAATATTATTTAATTTCCTTTCTTCACTTAACCTTATAATGCATAAGATTTTGACAATAGCTCAGAAATAATTTTATATCTCCAAATGTATTTATTTTAAGAGTATGAATACTGAAAAGATTAAATAACTAACACTGTAAATCTATTTTTTCTTCACTTTTTATTCCATTTCACATTCATCTCCTTTGATTACCAGCAGACCAACAAAGAATAAAACTGCACGCCCCAATAACTAATATTTTAGGGATTAAATATTTAAATGTAAACTAAATAAATATATTTAAATGTAGTTAACTTTTGAAAATTAAACCTTTTTAAAAATATTATAGATTATTGCTCAATAACATTGATTATGCAGAAGATAAAATTTCTTTGTGACGAACCTCAGGTTCCGAAGTCTGTTTAAAGATGTCACTGGTAGATGAGAAGTTGTTCATGTTGTATTTATTATCTCTTTCTGCTTTTTGTTGTGAATCACTCTTATCTACTTTTTCCATATCTACTTCTTCACTGTCACATTCAGTTACTCTTGTCAAGTTATTATGCTGAGCTTCTCTCCACTTTAGATGACATATATACCTGGATACCATTAATGAAATGATTAGATTCAAATTTTAATTGAAAAAAATAACATTAATATAAAATATATTTCTACAAGTCTCACACAAATAGATTTGCAATCATTAGCAATACAATTTCATTGAAAGTAAAATACTGCTTGACATCCATCCAAAGTTAAAGAGTTATATAGAAAATAAAGTGAAAACATTTTCAATTCTAATTATAGATAACTAAATAAAAAAACGTATATATATAATAAAGTTATCTAAAATGGCTACAATTAGACTATATGAAAAATAGTACATAAAAGCTGGTATTAAAAATGAAAATTCAGTTATAATTTTTTTTACTGATGACATTCATTCTTAATAATAATAAAGAATATATAGTTGAATATTCTTCAATATTTTCAATTGTGTATCAAAAGTACACATTAAAGAAAAAAAGAAAATTATAAAGAGCATTATCAGCTTATTGAAACTTAAAAAAAAACAACAAAAAAAAAAAAAACGGATACTTATTTACAAAAAAAAAAATTGTGCATTTACCAAAGGGTAATTTAGAAAAATAAAAATAAAATTGAATAAAGATATTATGATACATAGACCAAAAATAAAATTTAAAAAAAAAGTGCAATATATGTATATATATATATATTTCTAAAGTATTAATGGATTATTATTTTTAATCCAATATTTTATTATTTCATCTTATTTTTAGTGGATACATGTATTTGAGAAAAATGTCCTGTTTTTTTAAACTGTTTATTTTGTCCACCAGTCTGTGTATTCAAGAAAACTTAAAGAAAAGGTGCTCTTTGAAAGGGATGTAAATTTGAATTTTCTTTAATGCCTAGACAAAATAAACACTGTTTAAAAACAGGGTATTGTACTCAAATATGGGTATCCACTAAGAATAACATTTCAATATATATATATATATATATATATATATATATATATATATATATAATCTAAACTTATTTACAAATGAAACTTTGTCTGTGTGTGTGTATCCGTTACCTATAGACTCCGAAACGGCTGAACTGATTTTCTTGAAAATTTACACAGTTGTATTATAAGCGTCTGCGAGTGTTCTTAGCTAGGTTTTGTGTTGAGGTACCCCTGATAAATATTGAAAATCGATAATCAAAAAAATTGGGTTATAGAAGGAGTGGTTCGGTTTTAATCAAATTTGATACACTCATAGACAAAGCCATAAGAAACGATATTCAAAAGTTTCAAGGTTGCATTTCTTACAATAGTGCAGAAAATCGATAATATATATATATATATATATATATATATATAAAAGGCAAGATGTGTGTGTGTGTGTGTTTATCTGTCTGTATGTCCTTTATACAAATCCACAATTTTTATCCGATTCTCACCAAACTTCACCCAAATATTCTTTAGGCAGAGTCTGAGCTCCAAGACCATGGATTAGTTCTAAAGTTTTCATTACACCCGAGTAACGCTGGGCTATACTGCTAGTATATATATAAAAACACATTACATTTTCATCTTTTAAAAGTCATTGTTAACAAAATTTAAACAAACGAAAGTGTGCTATTCAATCTTACCTCTATCTTTCAATGAGGAAATGAAATATGGTTGGGCTTTTAGATAAGATTTTAAAAATTGGCCAATATTTAATGAAAATATTTATTGCTCATATATTAAAATATATAAATAAAAATACTTTATTTAGTTGCTAAATTTCTTTTTCTCATTGATATAATTTAAAAATGTTAATTACTTGTTGGATTTCATAACTTTC
Organism: Ascarosepion bandense; assembly: GCA_037127315.1. Lineage (NCBI taxonomy): Eukaryota > Metazoa > Mollusca > Cephalopoda > Sepiida > Sepiidae > Ascarosepion > Ascarosepion bandense. The sequence goes on along the minus strand of JBBBDQ010001284.1, from coordinate 462,751 downwards.
AGAGGTAATATTTTATCATCCTTTGGTACATCAATAAATTTCTGTGATCTTTCATATTCAGGCAAACTTCTTGATAATGTTCCTTTCCCAAAGCAGCCCTGAAATGAATAAACTTATTAAAAAATAAATAAATAAAATATGCTGAAAAAAACAAAACAAAAGAAACAAACATTACCAAATAGAATGGATTTACAACCAAGATCAACTATGGCAACAAATTTCTGTCCATAATGATACTTCAGCACTATAAAGATGATTTACAGTAGTTGTAAATTTCTAGGATGAGAAATTATCATTATTTACATGTATGCTTTTCTCATCAAAGTGTGTTTCAGATGTTGTACCTTCCAACCTTCATCAGGTGCTTGTCAATCTAGATAAAATACCATCAATTTCGAACTGAACCTTTTTTGTTCACCAGGATAGATTGTTCTAGTTTCAAAAGCTATGTCTCTTCAGTATCAGTTATCGCTCTTCTTTTAACTCAGAATTCTTTCGGTCAAGTCACTGGATTTAACTAACACATTTATCCACTGGACCATGTGTGAGGACATCAGTGTATGAATTTTTGGGACTTATAAACCTAATGTCTGAATAACAATTTTTTTGAAGAGCTAATATTAGAATTTTAATGTTTGGTATTGTTTTTATCAAATACTCTATATTATTGGTTCTCATATTGTATTCATTTTTATGATTAGCTGACTTAAGAGATTTTTGTGGCTTAGCATATGTGCTTATTCCTTAAATTTTCATATGTTCCAGTGGTGATATAGTCAATGGATAAACTTTAAAAAATTTAGATTTATAGGTATAGTAGTTGTTAACATTAAACAATCTGGTAAATAATTTGTTTTATTTAGTTACTAAAATATTCTATTTTAAAATCTTTACAAGAGAGAATCATTTATTTTTTTTAACTAATGTCATCTCTAAAAATAGCTTGTCTTTAAAATCGCTTTTATATATGTATATATCACTATGAAGACTGGTAACTAAATGCAATATTTGTTTGTATGTATAAAAACATCTCAAATCTATTATGAGTGAATACAGTGAGGTAATATTTTAAATGATATTTTGCCAATTGTTGGGCTGTCTTCATATGTGAAGCATTCTAGTTGTATTAAATGGTAACATTAAAATAAAAATTATAAACAGAATAAAGTCTATCTGAAATGCCTAAGAAAATGCAGCAGCTACATTGTATTGATCAAAGATGTGTACACTAATCTCAATCTATAGAATACTATAATATATATAATCTCAAACAATGAATTCCAGTTTTTTAGCATTTTGACTTAGTTAATGTTAAACTTTACTAATTATAAGATTATAGTATTTTTTTAATACACTCCAAGCAAAGCAATAATGCCACTAAGATGCAAGAGAGTGAAAAAACTTTAGAAACCTAGTCCTAAACAGAAAACCTCTACTCCTGTTCAAAAGACCAAAGAGGAGTGTGAGCCTATGTTCTCCTATTAATTGATTTAATTATGACAATGCACTAAACTTTATTACTTAGAAAAAAAAAAAAGGGATATAATACAAATTATTGAGGGCAACATTAAAGACAAAGCAGTTTTATACTTTCAATCTTATAAAATTTCTATTCCCTATATTCATAAGCTAATTATTTTACAGATTCACCTGGACTGACACAAAACCACATTTATAGAATAAAGAAAAAGTCCAACTCAAACAATGTTGTAGAACCTGGATGCTGACCACTACATGACCATAAACAGAGATAGTATTATTTTTCATATAAGATGAAAAGGTTGAGTGTTACTTTCATATTCAAAATGAAAATTTTCTTTTTTTATAGTAGTACCATTGTAGTAAGACAATGTATTGAATTTTCTGGAAAGTTCATGCCAATTTTTAGCTATTCATATTCCAACACATTAGAACATATCAAATTTATCAACAGATAAAATAAGATGCTTACATTTCTGATTAGAGCACACTTCAAACTATCTCTTGAGAAAGAAAAATTAAAATTACTTAATACATGTTAACTTAGCATCCCTATGAAAATGGAAGATAAGGTGCATTTTAGACAATTGATGCTTTTATATTGCCATAAAGGCAAAAATGCCTTGCAAGTAAACAAAAAAAAGATATGTGCTGTGTATGGTGAATGTACTTTAGCTGACAGAACTGTACAGAAGTGGTTCACTAAGTTTAAAGTTAGTGATTGTAGCCTTATTGATGATGAACTCTCAGGCAAACCCTTCTCCTTGATAGAGATGATGATCAAATCAAGACATTGATTGAGAATAACTCATATTACAAAATGTGGGAATTTGCCAAAACACTTAATTTATCAAAATGTACCATCCATGAACCCTTAGTGAAGCTTGGATACTCTTATTGCTACAATGTTTGATTACCTCATGATATGAGTGAAAAGAATCTTTTGAATTGCATTTTTATGTGATTTTCTGTATAAAAGCAATGAAAATGCACACATTTTCAGCAAATAGTGACAAGTAAAAGGATTGTTTACAACAATGTTCAGCAAAAAAGATTCTGATGTTAGTGACATGAGGCAACTTTACCCACTCCGAAAACAGGTCTTCATCCTAAGAAAGTTAGGCTGTACCTGACAAAAGAAATTCTGCATTATAAGCATCTGCCAGTCAATTAATTCTGAAAAGTACTGCTCACAGCTGGACAAAAAAGGCAGCAATTCAAGAAAAATGCCCAGAATTGGTGAACAGAAAAGGTGTTGTTTTCCATCAAGATAATACCAGACCTCACATTCCTTTGTTGACCCAGAAAAAATTGTTGCAGCTTGACTGGGATGTGTTAAACCACCCACCATATTCACCAGACATCATTTCTTCAGATTTTCATTTATTCAGGTTCTTGCAAAATAATTTCAATGGTAATAACTTTAATTCTTTGGGGGACATAAAAATCACCAAAATTCTGGGAAGATGGAATCCTTAAGTTGAAGGAAAAATGGAGAAAGGTTGTGCAGCAAAATAGTTCACATTTAGTTGAATAAATATTTATTGACATAATTTTGTTTTGTGTTTTAATTTCCCTTAAAAACTGTTATGAACTTTCCAGACAACATATTATTTGCATATATTTAAAAACTTACCATTTTATACAGGTAGCAAGCATCACCAGAATGTTTTACAACAACATGGTTTCCTTCAAGTTTACCAATGAAATAAGGACAAAAACTTGGCTTTTGTTTATCAGCTGCTAATATTGGAATAGGAAATAGAGAACTGAATCGTTCATGCATAGGTCCTCGCCTTTTCTTTTTTGAGGAACAGGGAAGTGCATTTCCATCATGTATGATTTAGGGAAAATCTGGTAACAAAAATTAAAAAGAAATTATAACAAATCTACTTCTGTTCAAATATAAGTATGATTATATCAAACATTTACATAAACCATAGTCATTTTTTACTATATTAATCCATGAAAAGTATAGAGAAGCAGGAATTCAACAAGTGTTACCAACAACAAAAGTAAGAGATTAAACAAGATTTACAGCTTAACTGGAGAAGAAAGTTTCTTTTCATGAGAGACTTATGTTGTAATGGAAAGAAGGCATAATTTTAAGTAGATAAAAAGCCATGAAAATGAGTTCTAATTTTTAAAAAAATTATCACTTTATGGTAGTAATGTGGTACATAGTTTTCTTTTATGAAATGTTTAATAAAAATATTACTGTTGAAGTAACTATGCTAAATTCAACATTTCAAACAGGTAGAACATTAAATTATTCAGCTTTTAATAATTAGGCTATTTTTTACAATTGCAATTCTTATCAGAGATCTTATCAAATCTATATACCCGCCACTACCACATACACTGAAATTTTTGTGCATACCTGCATGGTGTCAACACCCAATATCAAGATTATGTTTGTTTTTGTCAATTCATTCTACACCCCCCCCCCCACACACCTTTTTCTTTTCAAGTACATGTATAGTTTGTTCTTGAGGGACTGGTTTTCCAGCATGGCTTGCCTGCTGAACCAGTGTTACAGGGGCAGTTGGGTGGATTGAAGTAAAAATACCCTTTGCATACTGCTTCCAAAAAAATAAAAAAGATTTAACCAGTTTCTAAAGTTTAACTGTCCATTCCCAGAATATGCTGTTCCCAATGAAGTGGAGTTAACCTATGTCATCTCAGAAAAATTAACCATAAATATGATCAACAATACAAAATTGCAAAGGTGTTTCTAAAGAATGGTGGAAGATTATGCCAACAAAGTAATCTAGAAATATACCTGCTTGGAGATCAATGGCCCTGACCATTATTTACTGAACAATCATTAAAAAGCAACAAAACTTTTCAATGCCACCAGAATGGTGATTAAAAAAAAGTCTTTAATAGTAAGGAAGCAATACCTTGGAGGAGTATTTTAACACGAGTTTTGTGGTACAGTGGATATCGGCTCGGAACGAGAAACCGGGGAGCCGAGTTCGAATTCCAGTTGAATCCATTGTATTCACTTACGCGCAAATACCCTTGGGAAAGGTATTAATCCGTCTCTTCCTTCCAGTTATGGGTTAGCAGGACAGATTGGGTTCTATAGCCTTGGTCGGCAACCAGTCTACCGCAGAAAGCAATGGCAACCTACTGCGGGATAATCTCCTGCCCAAGCGTGTATCACGTATGGCACTTTAACTGACTGACAAGCCATCAGGACTGGATGATCTGCTCCATGAATTGTACATGAAGCTATTGTTGTTTCTGTTGTGGTTTACCATGGTTAAAGTAAACCAGCTACATAACGAAAATTGGCAATAAAAAAGGGCTGTTTCCAAATTTATACAATTATAATTGTTAAATATTTAAGATCTCGTAAAAATTTGACAAATTTCTTTCTGCGCAATAGGCCTCTGCATTGTGTTGGTGGAGGGAGAGACACTAGGAATCCTAAGTGCTATCAAAATTACCGTAAAATATAAAAATTTCCAATAAAACAGATTCTTTTTTAAATTGTATATTTAATTTGAACATTGATTCATCTTTTTATTTAAAGATTCACCTGCAAAAATGTTTAATTTATTTGAGAAAAAAATAGAATTAAAAAATCTTCGTTTAAATTAAATCAATAACGAAAATATTAAAAAAAAAATCTGATTTATTTGTTGAAAAAGTGTCAATTTAGGACACTTAATTCAAATCAAATTGCATAAAAAATTAAAACAAAATTACTTAAAAAAAAAAAAAAGAGTAAAATTTATAAGAGTTCACAGTTGTGTTGTGGAAACTTCAACAACCTGCGATGGTGGAAATTGAAAATAATCGAATTCGATGCTTGATGAAATAATTATATGAGAGACTATGATCACTTAAGATTAAGTGATCATAGTCTCTCATATCATCATTATTGTTTCTTAAGTTTAAGAAACAATATGAAAAAAGTTAATTTCATCGTTATTTAAAAAAAAAAAGCCTTTCCAGTGTAAAATATATATTCCTTCACTCGCTTTGTCTACTGACAAAATAGCAAATTTCATTAAAAAGAAAAAAAGACAACTTAAATTTGGTGAGCAAAATAATTAGTATACAGCACGTGGAAGGGGCTAAAAACAACAACAAAAATTCTATACATGTATTGTCTACTCAACTGCATGCATACGAACCTCCGCTTACACCTATGAAAAGAAAATGGAAATATGAATAATTTATTAAGCGTAAGCTTAAATCTGGCACAAGACCGCAAGTATGGAAAATCCACTGAGGATCAAACTTACTTCTTAGTTGCAATTAATCTGAGACAAACTTTATCATTAACGTTGAATTTTCATGCTATGAAAATAATTACAAACACTACGTTGCGATTTCCCGTTCATTCGAGCAAAAACAAAAAGGCCACATTTTAAGTTAACGGTGTAGAGTCAAAAAATATCCACCGTAAATGTACAACAATTCTAAGCGTTTTTGTATATATAACTTTTTAAGTTCGAACTGTTTGATGTATTTGTGAGTTGTCACCGTTTAAAACTTTTACAGTCTGAAAACAAATAAATAAATGGAGAGCAAAGTAAGCTTGTAGAGAAATCAAGCAATATGGTGACAACACACAGCGTTACTTATGAATTTCACTCACCAGTCACTGGATGCTCTTTGCTTTGAGAGTCTTTCTTTCTTTACGCAACTCAACTGCTTTGTACCAAGCCTTGAAGCTAAAGTGAATAAAGGTAGACAAGAAAAAATTAAGTTTCTTGGGTTTTTCAAGAGAGCGATGAACAATTAAATTACAGTGTACACTCTTCTCTAGCTAGTTAGTACCTCGTTTTTTGTGCTGGGTTTCACAGTATTATTGTCAGATTATGTTAAACAATTTAAAACATTTTCCAATAAGACTAAAGAGAATAAGTGCTAAAACATAAAAAAAAACCTAATGTTAAGAAAATATTGCGAAAATCACTTTTATAAAAAATGAATTAAAATTTAAATTAATAGATGAATTAGTAAAAAATGATAATTTGCTTACAGGAACATCTTGCAGTCCAATTAATTTTATTTTTAAAGTATTGAAAATCTATCATAAGTAAAAAAAATGTATTAGTTAGCTTGAGAATGAATATTACGATGAATTTAAAAAATTTTGGATTATGACCACATAATGTAGTTGTTAATTTCCATGATAAACAAAGGAAAGTAGAATTAATTGCTTCTTGAAATATGAATAATTTTTAAATTTGAAAAAGCTTAATCTCAACAAATGAAATGGCTAGAGAGAGAGTCTGTGCGAACCTACTTACGCACGAACATAAACACAACATTACATGTACAATGCCAAACGATTATTAGCTAATATAAATCACTAATACATTTTCTACAGGCAATTTACAAATCACAGTAATGTGACACTTTTTGAATCGCTTTATTTTTAAGTAGTCAAATTTGTGCACTTCTGGCTCACAGAAGCTTCCTTAAGGCTCACCGAAGCTCGCTCGCTTGCACGTGAAAAATATTTTTTTTCCTCGCAACGAATTGGAGCCTAAGTCACTTATTTTTTAAACCAAGATTTTTCTCACCGCAATTAGTGAGACCTCAACTGCTAAACGGATCTACGACTGTTAGAACTCCAGTTCTAAACGTGCGCCAACCTTCACACTCACACACATCCTGATAATATTTTTACACCTTCACTAAAAATTTCTTTTGAACTTTAAACCAAATAATTATTTCTCACTGAAATTGTTATGGTTTATAAAATGGCGAGTGTTCTAAAAATAGAAAAAGATAGACACACTGACGCCAAGAATTAAAAATTGGGCGGCAAAATAAGGAACCGTTTCTTTTGGTAGAAGTAGGAGTTAAGGACAGTAGTTTTGTGTAGGAGGTTTGAAAAAGGGAGACGCTAGTCAGTTGACCACTAGAGTCCAGAAGGGATAGGCTTGTTTACTACTAGCGTCACACAGTGAAGAGAATTTAGCTAGTCTGCTCCTGTATCCACACAAAATTTAAAGGTTGTAACTTGATGTAAAAACCTAAAGTTTTATACCAAAAATAAACATCATTAATTCAAGTTTGTGTTATCTTCTAATTATACCAAAACGAAGCAACACAACAAACTCTTAAATTGCAGTCAAAGAGAGACTAATTCAACCATTTTTACTTAAATGCATGTTTTCTTTCACATTGTTGTTTGATATTGTACATCTCAATATACATGTGCAACAATATCTTTTGGTTATTCTTCTTGCATGAGTCCTGTTTTCTTATCAAAGTTAAATTAATATGGTGGTTCGCTGCAAGTCTATTTAAAAAGCGGTAATTTTAGACTAAATACTTCGGACTAAAGACTGTTAATCACTGAAAATAATAGTAAAAATTACTTTAAAAAAAAAATGAAAACAGTTTTTTAGAAAGCATTTTAGATTTAATTATACTTTCTAAGAAGAGATGTATTATAGCGGGTATCTCTTCTCTTATTTCATTTGTAGTGAGGGGTAGTAGGATTCTGTAGCATGTTAACGGAATTTGGCCTTGTGGGAAGATAGCCCACTATAATTCATAAATTCAAGAAAGGCAATTTTTGAGTGTAAAATAACATTTATACATATATACATTTCAATCAATGTTTTACAAAATAAGTAATGCTTAAAATAAAAGTTCAACGGCGGTAAAAGAGTTCATGGAAGGTATGATGATCTGAAAGAAAAGAAATGTTCATTTACAAGTTGCCGTTTCTAAGGTCAGTGAGTTGGTTGGTGTGGAATGTCTTAGAAGAGGTCAGTTAGTACTTTGAGAACAGGTGAGGAAGAAGAAGGCGAGCATAGTAGCAGCTTGACATAGGTCAAGAAAGAAACTAATTAGTATCTTCTCTTCTGTCTGTGCCTGTCTGTTTGGGTGCCTTTTGTCACGGCTTTTATAACAGCATTTTTGGATCAACTGGCTCAACTTTCGAATTTCTTCCTTGTATTTGGTTTTGGGCTTCTCGTTCACTGATAAATAAAATTGGTAATTTGATCTTTGATTAATTTTTATTTTTCAACCGGAACATCTGCGCGAACTCGGATGCGCACAACAATTTTTATTCATTTGACTTTTAGTTGTGAGAGAGCACACATCCGGTTCATCGCTTTTGTTCAGTCGGTATCACCACAGTATCATGTCTCCAATGTTTAAAGGGTGTTAAATTAATATTTTTTAATGTGGTGATAGTTAAATATAGATTAAAACAAAAATCATCTTCCAAACTTTGATTCTAATGTAATTTTCACTTTAATGGAAATTTGACTACTTGTTTCTTAATCTTCTTAGACTATAAAATATTTTCTTAAGTTTATTTTCCCCAGTCAAATAAATACTTATTTGCAACAGGTGTCAAAGTCTTCTGAAGACAAATTATACAGATCCAAATTATAGTAGACATTAGAACAGCATTATACTACTGGCAAAGTAATAATTATAAAGTAGTTAGATAAACATAAATTAAAAATCCAACAATCTTTGAGAACAACTCTGTAGAACAATAATTTAGAAGCACATTCCAATTAATCTGCCCCTCCACTTAACTTACAAAATTAAATCTATCATCAACACTGGAGCTTACATTTCAATTATATTACAAAGATACATAAGAAATGTTCTTGAAGCTGCCTCTTGTCATACTCATATCAGCATCTATTCAATGTAACCTCTGTATCAGAAAGAAGCAGTTGGAAATAAAGGTGCCTTGCCTAAATAGGGCATTCCAATGACATTTCTATTACTTGGATTTGATGGCAAGTATTGATGATGTGGGGAATACATTAAAAAAAAAGATAGATACCTTTTGCTCAACATAAACAGATATATGTTTGTCAAACTGAAGAATGCAGTATCAATATTTCAGTATTATATGAATAAATGATTTAAGGGATTGAGTTTCATTTTTACATGTGTATATGATATTTTAGTTTTCAGTGATGATAAAATCTATGGAAGTCAACAAGTTGAGTGTTTATGTGTATTTTAGGTGTAGGTGTGTCTTCTATATGTAAACAAACAAGATAAAAGCATACAAAAACTCAAATTTTTGCTACAGACATTCCTTTTATGGTGACTGTAGTGAAACATAATTCTTAATGTCTCTAGGATATGTCTGTTTTCTTTTTTGGTTCAGAAGTAAGGATAACAATGGTTAAAATAGTCAAGCTCAAGTCAGTTTTGTGCTGAGTTGGAACAACCAGTTAACTTACTTCATGAGTCAGTTAAGTGCCATGTGTGATACACACTTGGGCAATCATGTCTTGAATGAGACATGACTGACTGGGCAGAAGATTATTCCGCAGTAGGTTGCCATTACTTTCTGTGGTAGACTGGTTGCCAGCCAAGGCTATAAAACCCAATCTGTCCTGTTATTTAACCCATAACTGGAGGAAAGAGACGGATTAATACTTTTTCCAAGGGTATTTGCATGTAAGTGAATACAAAGAATTCAACTGGAATTCAAACTCACCTTCCCGATTTGTTATTCTGAGCCGATGTCTACTGCACCACAAATGCACATGAAGTAAGGCTGCCAAAACACGTCTAAAGGCTGTCATTGGAAATGGGAAAAGAGAGCAATTCTGTTCTTTTCAGAAGTAGAGTAAAAAAATGTGACAAATAACCCTTTCCTGTTCCTTTATAACTTGCATCATGGGAAAATAAATTTATTTTTTTTTATTTTTTATTATTATTTTATTTATTGTGTTAAGTCTCATTTTGTGGCGCAGTGGATATCGGCTCCGAACGAGAACTCGGGGAACCGAGTTCAAATTCCAGTTGAAAACCTTGCATACACTTACGCGCAAATACCCTTGGGAAAGGTATTAATCCATCTCTTCCCTCTAGTTATGGGTTAAATAATAGGACAGATTGGGTTCTATAGCCTTGGTCGGCAACCAGTCTACCGCAGAAAGCAATGGCAACCTACTGCGGGATAATCTTCTGCCCAGTCAGTCATGTCTCTTTTGAGACATGATCGCCCAAGTGTGTATCGCGCATGGCACTTAACTGACTGATGTATCCAAAGTTGTGACATATCTTTGTGTGTAACAATATTCATGATGTAGCTCTCCTTGTCAAGTGTGACATACTGGATTACTGCCCAGTCAACTATTTACTATTTATATAGTGCCAGGCTCATTTGCATGGCATACTACACCCTCCCAAATCTGGAGCAGTCATACACCCTTGTTCTTAATGTTGCTCCTTTTAATTACTTTTATCTTATACTGTCCTTCTGTTTGCTCTTCTTTTTATCTCTTCAAAGGTGACCTCGGTCTTTCTTCATTCTCCTCATACTCATCTGTTTCTTCCTCTTCACTTAATTCCATATCCTGCTCAATCTCACTTTTGCAATTCTCTGTCTCTCCCTGCTCCTGCACTTCCATTCTCTGCTCTACCTCATCATTGCACTTTCTTTCCTCTTCACGTTCTTGATCTTTCATCTCCATATCCTCCAACATACTCCTACTTTTAAACTGCTCAGCAGCACCAAAACATACTGCTCTTTCTTTTCAATTATGGCTGTGTTGTTTCCTCTCTGTAACAGAAAATTTGCCTTTTCCGAACTTGCCACTTTTTTTTCTTATACCACATTTTCTCCCTCATAGCAAATAACATTGTTATGGGAGCTCTGATCTGCCTTTCCATTAGAGCCGACAGACTCTTAACTTAAAGAGTTAATTTGGAATAATGTGCCTTTGATATGAATCCCAAAAGAACGTTATTGTTTTTTTTAATCATGGGAGAATCAAAAATTCTGATTCCTCGTTCACTCTACTTCAGTAAACTCCGATAAGAACCCGAAAGGACTGTTATTTTAGAAGTTGAATAGAAAATTGACAGCCCTGATTATAAAGAATATGTGAAAAGACTTTACTGAAAATTTGAAGAGCTCTGTTTACTTTAACGAAACTTAGAAAAGACATTTTTATTTAAGGATTGAAAGCTCTGATATTTTTAAATGAACTCTCTCTCTCCGTTGTAAACTGGCATTCGGATGGCTGTATTATCAATCTGATGGCTGTTTATTATCTGCTCCTGTGAATAATAATTGTTTTTTTTATATAAAGACATTCTTCGTAACTCTCCAGGCATGTTCGACCTTATTCATTTATTTTATTAATTTTTTTTGGTGCCATGTTTATTTTTAACCACAAGTGTACACCAGTGTCCGGACTGGCTCTGAAGAGAAAGACGCTTACTGAAATTGCACAACACAACCTCTGAGATCAATTCACAATGTGGGCAGTGGCACCTTGTTGCAATAGACGTCTTGAAAACCAGCTTTTGTGATGGCATCATTGGATGAGATCATCACGACCAGCAACAGCAACCGAACCAACCGGCAGCCAAGTGGCAGTGTCACAACTGGTGCCGTCATGACTGTCGACAAGAGCAAGCGTCACAATCAATGAGCCAGCACTGGGTGAGGGTGTTACAATTGAAATAAGAAGTATGTCCATCTTTGTGATAGACAAGAAAACTGAAAAGATTTGTCACTTCACAAAAGACAGCAATTTAAACATTAGCATGGTAGACATTTTAATTGTTTAAATGTCCAACCAGTTCACGGTAGGTTAAGTTCAATTTTAATTTTTAGTTATTCAATCAATTTCTAATCAAATTTGAGAGTGTATACTTATTGTCTACTTTTGCTTTAGTTGAATTCCCAAGCCTGTTCCCTGTTAAGTGATAGGGATTTCTGTTGTTTCATAGGTGCAAGATATTTTTAAATTCTTTCATTTTGTTCATAGTCTTATTGAGTCTGAATGAGTTCATATTTGTATGGTAGGTACCTGCACTCATTTTTAATAACTAACTTTTAAATTGAATTTTTAAAAATAAAAATAAAAATTCTTTTAACTTTTATTTTAGTTTTAAATGAAACCTAAATGATTAAATTTACTATTTCTAGTAAGCAAAATATGTTGGTGTATTTCAAAGAGAAATTATATTGATTGGAATCTAAAATTTTTCAATTTCTTTTTATCTTTCAATTTTTTTGCCATTTTTAAGCAATCAACACATTTGCAAACAAAAGTTAATTCTTGGTTTTGAAAATCTTGCAAAAATAAAATATACACCTGTGACACATAATTTCCGAAAAATTAGAAAATTTAATGTTAAAATAATCTGATTTACACAAGTATTACTTATTTATAACATGAAATTTAGAATAAGACTATTTCTTAAACACAGAGTTCAACTTTCTAGCCTTTTTCTACCATATATGTTGTCAGATTGACAGATCTGTGATAAGTGTATAGCGATCACAAGTGACATGGTTGTACAGATTTTTTCAGCTACAGGGAAGAAACTCTGAAATACATGACATTTTAGTTTACACATAGAAATTATCATACAGAAAACTTAAATTATTTTAAAAATTAGAAGGCATGATTGTAGAGGATTTTGGGTCCTCTAACGATTTATATTATGATTCGTCCAACAAGATATAAATACAACAACTCCAATTTATAATCAACAAATTAAAATATATTGAACAAACAACAATACATATAATGGCAGTACATACACAGCAAGGTAAATTAAAGTAAAAAGGAAAGAGTTATTCCCCCTTGTCTGTTCGTAGAACAAAGTTAGATGTATGAAGTTTTTTTAGCTGAAAGAAAGGTTTGTAACAGTTGTTAAGATTATCATCAAGAGTTCAAAGATAAAAAATCCTTCTGTGTTAGGCAAGAAAGTCAGACAGAAGACAAAGTTCTGTGTCTGTGTGTGCGTTAGGTAGAGGTGAGTAGAGAGAGACTTACATGTGATGTAGTAGTCTTAGGCAGCCTGTGGGTCTTTACTAGCTAAGGTTGAGAAAGTCGTGTATTTATGTGTAGAAGTGACTCGACGAGCAAGCGCGGGAGAAACTTTGTTTATACAAGAAAAATCTGTGATTGGCTTAAAAATTAACCAATCAACAAAACACACGTGAAAGTTGCTTCTGAGGTGAAAGGTTAAAGCGACTGCGATTGTTAAATTGTCCTATACGATAACAGTAGTTATTTATAAGCCAATCACTGACGAGTAAATTACATGGGTCGAATGTGGATAAGAAAAGCACATAGCAACCGCTATAACGATGATTTGTATAATCAAACTTTTTAATTTTTGATTAGTAGATATAATCTTTGTTTAATAAGTTTATAAACTTAACCCCAACAAATTTTTAAATCTTTTAGTTTTATTTTATAAAATTAATTGTTACAAGAGTTTTAATTGTGCATATAATTATCATTAACTCTTTTTACTCCACCAATATTGTGCATATGGGACTAGAGAATCTGATTTTTTGAGGCATTATGATATGAATGAGAAATGAAATGTAAAGTAAATTTTCATTTGGTGAAAGAAAATATTAAAAACAAAAAAATATATAAAAACAGTATGAAAATGGGCAAAAACAAAAACGTATAGTGTAAAATAAATAAATAAATTAGCATGTCTTGCATCTGATGAGCGAGAAATTTATAGTTTAAAAATACTTAATAAGAATGAAAAAAAAACTAAAAAAAAACATGGTAAACGTTGACTGGTTTTCTTTTTTTTTCGAGGTTTCATTCCATAAAATAAAATTAAAAAAAAGCAGAAATTCTATACCATTTCACTTAGGTTCTTTGGATTGAATGTGTCGCAAAAATTTGAAATAGAACGAATAAAAAAACAATATTTCAAAATTTTCAATCATATTTTTTTAGTAAATTATTTTAAATTAAATAAAAATATAATTACAAACACAAAAACAAAATCAGTTAAAAAAGTGAAAAACTCACAAAAGCATCGTAATGACTCGCCATGCAAAAATTTGACGTAAAAATATTAAGAACTTGTGACGTTTTAGCGCTTTTTCTATTCATACTTATTTACGTAGTTGTTTGTATTTACAAACAAATACAAGGTACGTGAAATATTTTTCAACCTCAATTCCAATGGTTAAGCACAACTTACAAAAATAAGCATTCGAATAAACGAATATCGGAATGTGTATTCCGGAATTACGTAGACCACGTGATTCCCTAGTTCAACTACAGTTTGTCACAATGACAAGTTGTTTATTAATCGATAAAATGGTAGTGGCACGTCTTTTAACAGCTTGGCGCCAAATTCGGACTGCATAAAAATATATTTGCGCAATTGTGAAATTTAAAGTTTTCTACAGATTCATGTGAAAAGCTTTTATTGAAGAATGTAAGTAGGCAATACCCTCTTACTGCACACACAACCACTACTACTTGAATAAAGGACCGCCATAGGGTTTACAGTCGAGTGTAGAGATCAGTAAACTTGTGAAAACCACGTGAAATTGTTTTGGCAGTATATTTTTATTAAATTGAAATTAAGCTCGCCATCACACTGAATAAGTAAGCAAATGTTTGCTTTAGCGGGTAAGGGGAATATTCTCTTTTCAGTTAGTATTAAAATTTGCAATCAAAAAAAGTTTTAACTTTTTTTTTTAACCCCATTATTGCACTAAGAAAACTTATTGTTAAATTAAATAAACAATATAATTCTTTGATTGCTTGTTAAAACAAAAATTAATCTGCCCACCTTAAGAAAAAACGTGTAAAATTTTGACTTTGTTATGGGAATTATTGAAAAGAAAAATTGAACAATAACAATGAATTTATTTTATAAATGATAGCTTTTCTTTTGTTCAAGATCTAACTGCTGATATACTTCGTTTTAACTCATTTAATTTATTTTTCTACTCTTAATTAGTGGTATAAGAAAAATTACCTTTCTTTTAGTTATAATTCCGAATTATTCTTTTTCTTAAGAATTTTTATACCAGTTTGTTTGAGTTAACCAGTAAATAACTGATAAATAATTTTTATTTTTTTACATAACTGAATTTGTTTAATAATGTTGGTGTTGAATGTGTGAGTTAAAAAAAAAATAAGCAAAAAAGCGTTTGTAATTTTTAAAACAAAAAAAAAATTCCTAAAAAGTTATTTCAGGAACTAAAAAAAAAAGACATTTTCTTTCATAAATTATTCAACATGAAGAATGATAGAAAAAGGGAGCAAATTAAGCAATGGCTAGAATAAAATAAACAAAATATATACATAGTTCCATCCCTCTCAAGTTGTAGCCATGAATAAAATTTTCTTATTGGCAGTACTGTTCGTCTCAGGTGTGTCTCTTCAATTGATATCTACAACAGTTCGTACTCCAGAATGCAACGTCTATGTTAATAGTTGTGAACCGCTAAAATACAATATCTGCTTAGGGGCAAAAGTCAGTTTCACTCACACATCACTCATATTTGCGAATGATTCTACCACGCAACTGGAAGTTCAAGAAAAATTAAAATTATGGAAAGGTCTTCGGAATTTTCATAAATGTTGGTCTATGGTGCAGCAGTTTTTGTGTTCTGTATATATGCCGAAATGTGATAATGCAACTAACCGTGTACAATATCCAAGCCAAGAATGGTGTCGCAGAGCACAGAACCGATGCAAAATTGTAAAAACATATAACAATTCCGGTTGGCCAGATTTTCTACATTGTAATCAAAATCACTTCAAGGAAAATTGTAAGGTAAAAAAAATATTTCTTTCATTTTTTTAAAGTTCATTGATACTTTAAAAATGATTCCTGAATCAGTGAATATTATTTTTAAATCATCAATTAATGAAATTGTCATTTAGATTAAAAAAAAAAAAATTAATGTTTTGTTTTTTCAGATGAATATGAATCCGACAGCTAAAAACGTTAAATAACGTTGGGCAGAAAAGTGTGTTAAAAAAAGGAAGTAAATTTTAATAAAATAAGAAAATGAAAAAGGCATATATTTTTACTTATTTAATTTTTTTGTCAAACATTATTGAGGCTGAATTTTTAAAGATAGCTCATTTTCTGCCTGAATTCAGTAATTTAAACCATTTCACTCCAAGCAAAGCAATAATGACACCAAGATGCAAGGGGTTACTTAGTGTGAGAGAAAATGAGAAAACATTAAAACAGAAAAAAAAAGGAATTTATGTCAGAAAAAAGTGTTTGCCAGAGAAACTGAAATGAGTCATTCCCCTGGAGGTTAGCATCAGCCATGTTGAATGTTGACGGAAGGCAAGAAAGTTTCTCTCTATTAAAAGAGTGCAGTTTTATTTTGAAGGTGTAAAAATTAACAAGCCATTCCTTGCTTCAGTTAACAAGTTGTAGGTCATTTTTTAGATCACCTGCCAATTTGACCATATCAAACCAAGACAGGTGTAAATAGTTGTGTAATCAGCATACTCGTCTTTTCATGGTTTAAATTGAAATAAATTGAAGTAATGAAAATTATATCTGGTTTTGACTTTCTAAATTTTCTCTAATGTCTGAAAATATACAACATGGCAAAAGTTTATCATGTAACAGTAAATATTTAGAAAATTAGTCAAAATATAAGAGGAGAAAAACCAGACTTGAATTAAGTAAATTTATGCAGAAAATCTTTTTTGTAAATGAGAAACTTTAAACTCCATATTGAAACAGGAATAAGTTGATTACATTAAGCAAGTCATTTAAGCTTTATGACAGCTAAGAGAGAAAATCTGATATTCTTTTTTTTTTTTAGTAACCTTAGTAAAGATTGTTGCTTACAGTGATGGCCTATTGGATAAGGGTCATAAGGAATATATATATATATATATATATATAAAAGCAGCAGATAATTTTCTAAACATATACTGTTAAATATATGAGACAATGAATGTCTATTTAGAATGGCTCATGATTAAACATAAGACATTCATTGTCTCTTATATTTAACAGTATATATATATATATATATATATAATTCCAAGTGAAGAGAACTCAAGGTTTTTTTATTTTATTATAAACAGTGCTCAATATAATGAGTATTAAATTGATACATAACTATATAATTATATTATATATATATATATATTGGTATAGGTGTCCAGTCCCTAACCAGTGAGGATAATCCAATAAGATTACCTTAATATAAAATATTAAGTGGTAAATCTATATAGAGAGCTCGATGGATGTTATTGTAAGGTCTGATGGAATGAGCTAATTAAACTCATTGAAATAAGCTATAGTTTATAACCTATTGAAATGATGTGTTGAGTTTTCCTTTATAAATTTTATTTTATATATATATATATGTAATATTTTTATAAGTTTATAATAAAACATAGTTTAATGAGTCATTATGTTTTGGTACCACCTTGTTAGCACTTTGTCAGGCAGTGAAATATTTTTCTGTTGGGAATCATTATATATAGAAGCTTAAAAGACAACACAATGTTTACTAAATCCAGACAATTAAGGTGGGGGGATTTTCAGAGGATTTGTCTCAGTGAACCAATAGAAAGGTCATGTTGGATAGGAGAAATTTGATTGTAAGTGTAAAATGGGGTAAGGGAGACTCAACCGTTTCCTATGCCAATGATGAAATAAATTGAATGATACATATGTAGCATTTAACAAGTCTGAAAAGTTATCGTGTGTCATTGTGAAACAGTTACAAAGTTTTTTTTTTTAATACACTGCACATATGTAGTTGATTTACTGGGTGGTCTATCCATTAGGCTGTAACAAATTAGCAGATGGAAGAATCAATCAATATATGCTAGGGCATATATTATAGTTATATGATATTAGGAAAAATTAACTATACTTTAGGGTATATTTTAGAGGATGATGACAAATGGAAATTAATAGAAGTTTTATATATATATATAAGCTTTATTATTACAATGTTATAAAAGCATTATATCACTACACAAAAATTTTCATGTTTTAGAACAATATTGTTCTTCTTCAGGTCATATTCTAAAAACAAATGGTGAAAATGATTTATTTTAGCAAATACAAGATGAATTCATGGTTATTCATAAAATTAAGGAGGGGTGGTTGAAAAAGTTAAACAATATAATCATGGGTGTGTCAGTATTATTCAATCAAAAGTAAGAATTAGTTTGAATCTAATTTCTATAAAATTACAACTAAGGATTGTGCCACTTTAGTTAAAAACAATTTAACTTAAAATTATAAAAACGCAAATAATAACTCACTTAATTTAGTTGATAACATTAATACTACAAGCAAAACTATTACTGAAAAACTCAAAATTAATGACAAAGTTAGTAAACTTTGTACTTAAAGAACCTTACATAACTTTAAAAGACCATAAACCTAATTTTGAGACCAATCTACTCACAGAATCAACAACCCCACCTGGCCAGAAATTGGTAAAAATTAGCAAAATTATTCTAGAAAAGGATTAATAATCAAATCAAATAGAACCTAGGATAACTACAGTGGACCAATACAACTGGTGTCATCAATTGATTTTGCAATTGATAAAACCAACTGTTCTTTAATCCAATCCGACATCGTTGATTATAATCAATCAATTTCCAAAGATCTTTTCACTTTGGCATTTAGCATTGGAATTTGCCACACATTATTCAGACTTAACTAAGGATAAATATGATATAATAACCACTTATTCACAACTAAGAACAATGAATAAAGAATAATTCTGGTCACCAAATTACAATGGGTCCTTTAGACTCTGCAGAATTTTCCGACCTTATTGGTTTATTTACTTTTACATAACTTCATTGCACACTATGACATTAACACATAGGGTTATATAGAGAAGATGGCATTATGGTAGTAAAAAATTCCACACATTTAAAACTGATAAAATTAGAAAATTAATCTATAGAGAATTAAAAAGTTTAAACCTAAAAGTAATAATCAGCATTAATTTAAAATTAGTAAACTTCCTTGATGTAACACTAGACTTAGTAAATAATACTTATCAACCATACATAAAACCTAACGAATATCCATTATTCATCCACCTGAAGTCTAATCACCACCCATGTATGATCAATCATTTATCCTCCTCTATAGAATATAGAATTAGTAAAAACTCATCTAGTGAAGATGTATTTTATAAACATAGTGATTTTTATAATAATACCTGAGAGAATAGTGGCTATAAAAACTATGATCTGAAATACATAAAAAAAATATGACTATAACAGGAAAAATAGAAAAAACATTTAGTATACACCTCC
This sequence comes from Ascarosepion bandense, assembly GCA_037127315.1. Taxonomy (NCBI): domain Eukaryota; kingdom Metazoa; phylum Mollusca; class Cephalopoda; order Sepiida; family Sepiidae; genus Ascarosepion; species Ascarosepion bandense. The sequence continues at coordinate 443,231 of JBBBDQ010001284.1, read as the reverse complement.
ATTCAGCCAAATGGTTAGCACTAAGGGCTGAAGTTCCTCAATTTAATTAAGAAACATTTCCCTAATAATAATTCTCTAAGTAAATTTTTTTAATAAAAATACCCTTAAATATAGTTGTACAAATAATCTGGAAAAAATTATTAAAAATCATAGCAATAAAATTTTAAATCAGCATGTAAATCAAAGTAACAATAATTATTCAAATAATGAAAATAATAATACCAATTTATGTAATTGTCGAAATCCTTATAATTGCCCACTGGAAAATAGGTGTCTAACAAATTCTATTGTTGACCAATGTACTATATAATCAAATGAAAATCTAACTATTAAAAAAGTTAACATTGGGTCTCTTTTAAGCAGAGGTGGTATTTGCATTTAACTTCCTTCAAAAATAATGTGTACCAAAACCAAACATCCCTTTCTGCATATTTTTTCTGCATACAGTTAAAAGATATAAATAAACCCCCAAAGTAAAATGGAAAATTTTGGAAAAAAACTAGAATCTGTAAATCATTCTATGACATCTGCTTCTGTGCGTGAATGAAAAGCTACAGATTATAAAATTCCCCAAAGTACTACTAAACCATAGGGATAAATTGACAGTAATATGTAAACACTGCAAATATTTCTCTTTAAAATGTAATTAATTATAATATCCATTTATAACTTATGCTTTAATATTACTTAAAAATTACTTTATTAAAATTAATGACCTACACAATACGTATTTGTTTTTCATAACTCCAATTTACTTTAGTATACCTTCTTCTATGTGCCCTGTCACTTCAGGACATAGGTGATGATGGTTCTCCACGTCTCCCTATCCCTTGTGGCTCTTAGTATTTTGCTCCTGTTACACCTCGCAACCCCTGTTCTGTCATCCACTGCCTTCCTCTGTCTCTTTTTCCTTCTATCTGGCCTGTGAGTGTCAGGTTTTCCAAGCTCTCCTTCCTCATTGCATGTCCCAGGAGGAATTACTTAATTCTAATCTTAATCTAAACAATCCAGCCCCTTTTACAGATATAGTATAAAATTAAATTTTTAAAAAACCTAAAATCTAACCTGTTGTTAAAAACTTATTGTCTACACATTTGAATATTGCTTGTTCCTAGTATGTGTCTTAACCAATCCAAATAAAAAAAAGTGTCATAATCTGATATAAGGCATCAATGTTTTCCATGTGACTTAAATGTTCAACTCTATAGTTCAAACTAATTCTCACTTTTGGTTGAGTAATACTGAGACGGATGTGTGTTGTGGTGCATTGGATATTGGCTCGGAATGAGAAATCGGGGGGGCTGAGTTCTAATTCCAGCTGAATTCATTGCATTCACTTATGTGCAAATACTCTTGGGAAAGGTATTAATCTGTCTCTTCCTTCCAGTTATGGGTTAAATAACAGGACAGATTGGGTTCTATAGCCTTGGTCGGCAACCAGTCTACCGCAGAAAGCAATGGCAACCTACTGCGGGATAATCTTCTGCCCAGTCAGTCATGTCTCTTTTGAGACATGATCGCCCAAGTGTGTATCACGTATGGCACTTAACTGACTGACTGAATACTGAGACACCTACAATCATATTGTTTAACTTCCTACAACCACCCCTCTTTAATTTTCTTAATAACCATGAATTCATTGTATATTTTTTAAAATAAATCATTTTCACCATTTGTTTTTAAAATGTTACCTGAAGAAGAACAATATTATTCTGAAATATGAAAATTTTTGTGTAGTGATATAATACTTTTATAAACTATTGAAATAACAAAATGACAATATTAAGTTAGAAATATTTCTGTAAACTGTTACATTGATAATTCTTCTCTCTACGACTCAAATTCTAGACAAGAGACTGTACTTTGAAATTGGTCCCTTTGAGTGATGTTAAAGAAGAGAGTAATAATGAAAATGTTATTCACATCAAGACACAAAATTGTAAATTCTTTAACAAAGAAAGGAACCCCTTCATTGAAAATTCATAGATACTTGTCTGAACACAAAAGATCTTTGCTATAAATTGATATAATCAAAATAAAACTGCCTCACATTATTGAGTTTCAAATGATTTAAAGAAACCAAAAAGGTGTTTTAAGATTAGCTATGACCCTTAACCAAAAAAAAAAAACAAACAATATTTCATTGTTTGCCTTTGTCACCAAGAAACTATTGTAGCCCCAGACTTCTTACATCATGTAACCATGACTCAGCAAAATGAAAATGAGGCTCTCAAGGGTGTATAAAAGCAGTAGTCTAAAGACAGACAAGGAGAAGCTGCCTGGCATGGGTGAGCAAAGGACCCACTGCCAACTACTGGGGCCTGCAGCCATGCTCCTGACGCCTTCAACCACTACCACTTCTACCACCTGATGCCTCTGATCTGGTACCACACCTGCTGATGCTCCTTACCACTTCTATGGCAACTGTCCTTTTCAGGGCAACCAACAGGTCTTTTCCTCTAGTCACTACAATCCCTTTTTAGAGCAGGAATGTCTATCTTTATGAGATATACACCAGTCCAATGCAGTGACTTCCAGCAACCAGTCTAGATCAACACAACAGCGACTGGATCAACTGCTAACATAGGCAAATGGATTGAACCACAGTTCCACAGTCTATGCCGCCTTACTATAGCAAACGTGCAATGGACCAAACTTATCCACCTTATGCAGCAACCATTAGCAACACAAGCTCCATTTCCTGACTTATGTATTGTTAATCGCATGCACTAATGGCTCAATCCTACGTGTGGTGGACATCACTCAATCAACATCAGTCCTGTGGCAACTCAAGAGATTGTTTTGAGCAACACAAATAAAAGTTGTTGGACAAAGGCAACTTCTTCACCTTACATCTTGTTTTTGCCTTCTTTTCTGGTGTCACTTCACCTTTATTTTAAAAGTCTGCGAAATCAATTACCATAATCAACTCTGTGACAAAACTTATGAAAGAAGAATCTTTCTTTATCACTAAATTATGCATGCCAATTGGGTCTGTAACCTATGGCTTGATTTTTTACACTTTTTGTGGGTAGCTGATCTTGTATCAGGGCAGCATTCAAAAGCAGTTCAACACTTCAGATATTTATCTTGCCCTCTCTTCCACCACTGGGAGAAAAAAAATCAAGAACTGCATATTACATTCTATTAACTTTTGGTAAACATTATGAATATAGCAACCAAAATAAATATATTAGTTCAAATAGGCTTATAATATTGAATTATATTAATAAGTAAAGGTTAGGTATTTTATAACTATTTTTCTTCATCAGCTACATTGGTTATTTGCTGTAAACAGGAATAAATTATAATGCACAAAATCATTCCTGATAAATTAAGGAACATACTAATTGAACAATAAAGATGATAATAAGCTTGAAAACTCAAGTTATAATTCTATACAATAGATTTCTGATGAGTAAAGTAGTTACTACAAGGGAAAGTAAAAAATTATTCACATTCATAACATAGTGCTGATAAAAACACTAGACAAATAAGTCATTTTTCACAAAAGTGTATTTTATGCTTATCTTTGTTTTTTACTTATTTTAAAGAACAAAAATTGCTTGTCAATAATTTGTTTTATCTATCAATGAAATATACTGTTACTTAAGAACCTGACTCTTTACTCATTTAAGGAATTTATTCCAATCTTTAAAAAATTTTACAAAAGCAAAAAATGTTTCTGTAACTATCTTAATATTTTTTCCAACAAGACATAATATCATTATTTCTATATGTCTGATGCCTATATTGAAAATCAGGTTATAATTAATCATCTGGATATAAATGTATGGTCAGTTGAAAAACATTCTAAAAATATGAACTATGTGTTAAAAAATATGCAAAAATAAAACATATTCATTCAAAAATTCTTGTTGGTTGAATATAATAATTATGTCTGGTTGCTATACGATGTTACTGATACCATATAATTCAGTACTACCTGCCTCATGTTCAGGTCATCAGCAACTAAACTAGTTCTCTTACCAGGCTTATTTGGTGAGGCAGATAGTTAGACACCTAACAGAATTAAGAACAAAACTGGTCAAAAGGCATATAAGCTTTCTTGTAAGGTAAACAGTCATCTAGCACTTTGGGATAGACTGGGCTCTATAGTTATGTATGCAGCTAGTGCAGTAGTTTTATGGCATTAGTGGACAAGAGCTTCCCAGACTGAATCAACAGGGTTCTCTTTGAAGATATCAGATGTAGTTTGATCTGGATAGGGAAGGGGCCTCAACTAGATCTATTTGCTCAAGATATTATACATGAATGAATATCTTTAGCTTCAACCCAGATGTAGGGAGTGAACTTGTTCAGTTGTGTACCAACCCTATAATGACACCCAGTCATAAGACTGATAATGGTATTACAGTATCCTTGTCAGTTTTAGAAATGGTTGTATGATGCATTTTGTTTTTCTGCTTGGTTGCCTCCACTGATATAGTTACATCTGAAGATTAGGATGTAAGCATTGTGTTTTTTTTGTTGTTTGAATTCAAATGTTGTCTCTCATTTAGTAAGGCAAATGAATAAATGACTTCCAGAATCCCGTTTGGGATATGTAAGAAAAAATCTATTTTGTTTCATATGTGACCTTTGTTAAATCATGAGTGTTAATAAATGTATTTGATCAAAAAGTAGTAACCTGCAACATTGATTTGTATAGTAATTGTCTTATTCCTCTTTATTTGTAATTTACAGGATCATGCCTACCTTAAAGTTACATTTAATACAACAGGAAAATGTGAATGGCCATTGGTAAATACAAACAATTCTGCTAGTTGGTATGGAGATATGGAGGGATGTGGACTGCAATGCAAAAACCCACTTTTTACCAATTCTGAACATAATCAAGTGCACATCTTTATTGGTATAATGGGTACACTTTGTTTGCTCTCTTCATTTTTTACTATAGTAAGTTTTATCTTATTCTTGTTTGCTTTCATTCATTTTTAATTTTATGATAAAAATCAATTAAAAAAAACTACCTGATTTTTCTTGTTAGCAAGAGATTTCAGGATTTTAAAATATTTTCTTAAAAATTTAGTTTGTAGTTGGATATATGCACAATGTAAATTTATCTAATTTGACTCAATTTATAATTAATAAAAATCTTCATTTACAAATGTATATTTCATCTTCATTTAATACTTGACATTTTTGGTGTGCATTTTCATATAGCTTTCATTTATAATTATTTCACTGTTAATATGCTGAACATGCTTAGATTTTTTTTCAATTTATTAATTAAAACATTTTATATTTATTTCCTTATATATGTCATTGTATGCATTTTTATATTTCCTTTTGGCAATTTTTCCAAATTCCAACTTATATTTTTGTGAAGTTTTCATATTTAGTTCTTTAAAAAAGAGTGCATGTATTATAGATACTTACATAATTATGCTTAGAAATAATTTCTTTAGGCACATGCATTTTTTTATTTATGTATATTAAACTCATTTCAAATTTTTCTTTTATGTACTGTGTCCTTTGAAGATATGGGCAGTCTAGTTTTCCACAAAGTTTTTATCAATATTTGTCTTTTTACAATCCCTCCTACTTCCTGTTCTATTAATTTTTGTTGTACTGGTGATATGCATAAATGTATACCTTAATGAAAAATGATAGTGATCAACTAATTTTTAAGAATGATGACAGATGTATTTAGCTACACTAAAATTTAGGGGCTATTTTTCATTTCTTTAAAAACACCTTAAAATGAGATATTTTTGTATTTTAAAAAAGTACAAAAATATCTCATTGTAAGGTGTTTGTTAAAGAAATGCAGCATAAACCTAAACTTTTTGCATGTTGTGTATGTGTATGAAGATGATTGCTGAAGGAATTTCACATGAATAAGTAAAATAAAACTGTTGCTAGTAAAAAACAAAATGAAAAATAATAATTTGACCCGTTTCATTTTTCTTAATAAACTGTTCATTTTTATTGTTTCACTTCATGCAGTTTACCTTTTTGGTTGATTGGAAAAATGCCAGTCGATATCCAGCTTTAATTTTATTTTTCATCAATGTTTGCTTCTTCATGGGCTGTATTGGTTGGCTAGCCCAATTTGCTGGCACTGCAAGGGAAGACATTGTTTGTAAAGCAGATAAGACTGTACGCATTGGGGAGCCTCAGCCTGGGTAAGTTTGCCTTGTAATTACAATTCTTTACTGCTTCTAATCTTAAAGTGAACTTAAAATGAAATAAAGAGTCCAGGTTTCATGGAGAACTAAATGCTAAGTGAAAATCTTGATGTATAAATGTATAGGTAATAAAAATGAGGTTATCTGAGTTAGAAAACAGCATTTTTTAAATTATTTTAATGTTTCACAATATGTATTGATATTATTTAGTATTTTAGATTTGATTTGTATGCAAATGAGCCATGATAGCAGTTAACTACAGTATCCAATTAATGAGTTAAATAACTAATGTTATGCCACATAAATTAAAAGCACTTGCCCTTTGAAGAGAAGACAATATTTGGTGGTTTATAAGAATTGCTTTTTTATTTTAACCCTTCAAAAGTTTTTAAAATATTCTAAGAGTTTTCCAGTCAAAGTTGGAATATCTGGTAGGCTAATATTTATATCCAAACTATAGATGACCAGTAATTGTAGCTTGCCTAACTTCATAATCTGTTCTATGATATAAAACTGTTATATCCCAGGAAGGAATAACAGGGAAAAGAATAGTGTAAGAATAATACTTAACACTGTAGATAGATTAGAAGAGATTTATTATACAACAGTACAATAAACCAATAGAGGTACAAGAACAATCAATGTATAGTAACAGGAATAAAAATCAAGTAGAAAATGTCTCTGCCTATAACGTAATGTTCCGTCTAGTGACGTATGCTGATGTATACCCCTAGTCACAGTCTTTTATAGACTAGACCATATCCAATTACGGGGTAGGACAGGCTGTTCCTCTACAACTAAATTATTTGTGGAATTTTGCTCAATATTTTTTTAATTTCAAATGTATCATATAAAACCTCCATTGGTATCTCATATTCCTTATCGACGGTTTCCACAAATCAGGGTCTTAACTGATTTAGGTGTCTTTTGCAGACAAACTTCTGTCCTTGCACTATATAGATCACTTTACTGATTTTCCGATTTACTATTCTGTCTTCCCACAAACACTTTCCTAACTGATACTTTTTAAAGAAAACTTTATTGTCTTCTTTGAAATATTTTGTATCTGAGTTTGGTTTCTCAAGGTCTTTTTCCTTTCCTTTGGTAATAGCCTATCAAAGATTGATCAAATCTTTCTTGTATACATTACCTCCACAGGTGATAAATTACCATTGATATTGTGATTGGGTGTAATCCTATACATCATCAAAAATGTTTGAATATTTTTATCATCAGTGTCGATTCCATCCGCTTTTCTCATTGCTCTTTTGAATGTATTGACGAACCTTTCCGCCTGCCCATTTGACCTTGGTTGTATGCAGGTGTCGTTACGTGTTCCATAGCTAACGCCTCGCAATAACTCTTAAACTCAGATCCTGTGAACATGGTACCATTATCACTTATGATTGTTTTAGGCACCCCCAGCTGGCTAAATACTTCATTTAAAGCCTTTACGTGTTTGCAGCTGTTGGCTGCTTGAATTTATATACTTCAGGCCAGTTGGAAAAACTATCCACCATGATTAGATAATATTCTCCTTTTATTGGTCCTGCATAGTCCACATGTATTTTTGACCACGGCACATCCGTTTTAGGCCATGGCTGCGTTTTTATGGGTGGTGATTTAGCTGCTAGCTGACAGCCTTTACACTGTTCCACCAATTCTTCGATATCTTGGTCCATTCTAGGCCAGTACACATAACTCCTCATTAAGGACTTCATTTGTGATATGCCTGGATGATCCAGATGAAATTCTTTTAAAATCCTTTTTCTTAACACCCTTGGTATTAACATTCTCTGAGCATAATCAGTGCCTCGTTGCAAATTGAAAATGGTGAAATTTTTCCTCCTTTATTTTCATTATTTCCTTTTCATTTTAGAAATATAGTCATCTTTTTTTGCCATTTTTTCAATTTCTTCCGGCATTACTGGTAATACGCTAACGGTGTTTACTAGTTTTTTTTTGTTTTTTTTTAATCACATCACTCCAAGCAAGGCGGTAAGGCCACTGGTGAGCAGGGGGCTACGTAAGAGTGAATAGATTGGAAAAGAGAATGCCGGATATAATTAACTCTTTCTTCGGATCAAAATGCACTAACGCCAAATCTGACAACAAGCACTTTTTGATTTATTTCAAAAGCTTCGTCACATTCCTTTGTCCAACACCACTTTTTATTTTTTTCCAATAATTTATTTAAGGGTGCTCTTAGGTCGTGCATATTAGGAATGTAGATGTTATAATAATTCGCAAACCCCAGAAATGACTGTAGCTTAGTTACATTATCTGGAATAGGCATATTTTTAATTGCTTCACTTCTGTTTGGATTAGGTTTTCTACCTTTGCGATCTATAATTTGACCTAAATACTCAATCTTGTCCAAGCAAAACTTGCATTTTTCAGGTCCTACTTTGAACCCATAATTCCTAATTCGCTTAAACACTTCGTGGACATGCATTTTATGCTCTTCTTTACTTTTGCTTTTAATGAAAATGTCATCTAGGTACGCCATTGCATAGTCAAGACCCAATAACATAGTATCCATGATTTGTTGGAATGCACTAGTTGCTACCTTTAAACTAAACGGTAGATGTTTCAATCTGTATAATCCTCTATGTGTGTTTATTGTCAAATTCTTTGAACATTCTTCCTCGACCTTGTAGATATGCTTCTGATAGATTTATCTTTGAAAAGATCTTTCCTCCATTTAACTTTGAAAATATCTCCTCTGGTGTGGGGAGTGGATACTTGTGATCTTTTAAGCATTCATTTACTCCGGTCAAAAAATTTGCACACACCCTTATTTTGTTATTCTTCTTCTTTACATAGACCGTAGGCGACGCTTAGTCCGAATAATCCACTTTTTCAATAACTCCATTTTTTTCAAATTTTTGTCTATCGCCTCCAATGATGCAAAGTAATTCCTTTTTCAGGATTGTATACAAATTCTGTAACAGAGTTTGAAATACCCTCTGCAGAGAAGACTCTAGAGCCTTCCTTCGGTTTGACCTGCTTTAATACCATTTTTTTTCGAAACCTCTTGTTGAAGTATCATTTGTTGTTAAAAATTCGTTTGTATTTTTTGTTGGAAATTCGTTTGTATTTTTTGTTGGCTTTCCTGTTGTTGCATTAACCGTTGGACTGCTCCTCCCAGCGTCTTTGCGAATTCAGCTAATTGTTCCATATTTTTTATATATACAGTTGACCAATAAGTTATACTCTTCGGCAAGAACAATAAACATAGTTTTTTTTTTTATGAGGGGGTAAAAAAACTACCTCTTACCTTATTTTTCTTTTTGCATCAACCTTTCCAAATTTGTCGTCAAACCGATATTTGGCAAGCTTCATGTAAATGTCAAATCTTTTTTACCAATCTGATATTTTGGTGAGCCCCACGTAACTGCCAAATCTTTGATGCCAATCTGTTATATCCCGGGAAGAAATAACAGGGAAAAGAATAGTGTAAGAATAATACTTAACACTGTAGATAGATTAGAAGAGATTTATTATACAACAGTGCAATAAATCAATAGAGGTACAAGAACAATCAATGTATAGTAACAGGAATAAAAATCAAGTAGAAAATGTTTTCGCCTATGATGTATGCTTCCGTCTAGTGACACATGCTGACATATACCCCTAGTCACAGTCTTTTATAGACTAGACCATATCCATTACGGGGTAGGACAGGCTGTTCCTCTACAACAAAAACACAATGTAACTTTATATATTTATGAGTCACCAACCTGATTTCCCCATAGTAATAAAATATTCTGATATCATAATAGCAGGATGCATTGCTTGATGCATATATATGAATAAAAATAAGTGATCAGGTTGTTTTAGATGTTTTTATTTTAATGTTTTAAAAAGCAGAATTTTTTCTATTCTTTTCTTTCTTTTATAATGGTTGTTATAAAGTAGTTTCTGGTTAATAATATTCTAAGGAAACACTGGAATAAAAGAATTAAAGAAAAGATTTAATCATATGAGGGATATGGATACAATAATAGCAAATACCGTAGTTCAGTGCAGCAATGTGTGCAGCTCAATGCTACACCTTGTAACCTGTTTTGTGACCCCTGTTCCTATGTGCAGATGTACTAATCATAATGTTCAACAATTAGTGAAGAGAAGGTCTGTTGTCTTTCTACACAACACCTACCTTTTTAAGATATGCATCCTTTTTTAAATGCATATTTTTTTCCTTTGGGGTTCACTTCTAAGACTTCTCTTGGATTTCTTTTATTAACATATTGTGTTCAAATATTTATCATTGGAGTTGGTAAGTTAAATGTATTGTATAGCACTTCCATATGTAAATAACTTTGTTGGGTTTTTATTTCCTTGGCATATCTAGTTTATAATTGTTTTGAATGTCTTTTATGTTACCAATTTTGACCTTTTACCATAAATCATCCTGCTAATGTGATTTACTATTTCACCACTTTCCTGCTCTGTAAATCCTGAATAAAATCTTGTCTCCAGCTTTAAAAGATTTTATAGTTAATTTTGTACTATGCCAACTTTTTTTCTTCCATGTAATTTGTCAAACACTAATTTAATTTCCTGGCAAAACAGTAGTTCCACTGGTGACATCCTCAATGTAGGTTAGGGGTCAGTCTATAATTATTTAAAAACTGTTGGAACATTACCTCTGTCTACTACCCATTTGATTTTTTTAATGCCTTCATGAACATTATTTACATTATTTGAACTATTGTCCTCATTGCTGCCATGTTTATGATGTTTTGGCCATTGTATGCTATGGCCTTTTTCAGGTGCTAGGAATTTTGAACTGAATCCTTTATTACAATCACTAATTATTCTCATTCCATGTGTGTTGCTACTTCTAGTAGCCATGAGTTATCTCCCTTTAATTTAACTCTTCTAAGTTATTTGTTCACCACTGCTATATCAGGCTACAAAGAAAAAAGAGATTTATTATATTCAGTAACAGCTGGTTTAATTTTTCTTTCTTTCCATTAGATCCCAAGTAGGCATGTACGCCGATGACACAACAATCTACTCTCACCTCGATCAAAAACCAGGTGTGGGCGACAAAGCGAACCTCGCTGCCGAGCTTGAAAAGGACCTCCAATCTGTAGTGGCCTGGGGTAGGAAATGGCTAGTAAATTTCAATGCTTCTAAAACGAAGCTGTTATCAACTAACCACCATAGACAATCGCATCTACTTCCTGTTAGCATGGGACAGGCTTGCCTCCCAGAGAGTATAACACTACACCTCCTTGGCCTTACACTTTCGGCGGACCTCAAATGGAATGTCTATATCGAATCCATTGCCAAATCTACTGCTATGAAAGTCGGTTCTCTGTGCAGGGCCCGGAAGTTTTTCCCACCTGAATCTATTCTGCACATATACAAATCTACCATCTGCCCGTGTATTGAATATTGTTGCCATATCTGGTCGAGTGCCCCTGCTGTTCTCCTTGGGCTTCTTGACAAAATACAAAGGAGGATCTGTAACGTGGTTGATACTGACTTGGCAGACTGGCTGCAACCGCTCACATCGGCGTGATGTGGCTTCCCTGTGCCTCTTCTACAAGTACTTTCATGGCTTCTGCTCCGATGAACTTAGATCACTGGTGCCGCCTAAGCACGAATTTACACGAGATACTAGATTAGCAAATAGGTCCCACCCTTTTACAGTTAAACAGATAAGATATAACCGTAAATTCTACTCCAACAGCTTCTTTTCTCGCACTTCCCGCCTGTGGAACTCCCTTCCACAAGTCTGCTTTCCCGACAGCTACAATCTCCAGGTATTTAAATGTAGGGTTAATAGACACCTCCTATCACACTAACTCCCAATTATTCTCAGAACACTCTCATCTACCCAACCCTCATTCTCAGTATTCTTACCCGCCTATCACCCACCCTCTGACATTTCCTATATTTAACCATTCTTGGTATCCCTACCCGCCTATCACTCACCCTCTGACATTTCCTATATTTAACCATCCTTTCTCCACTCTATGTAGCCCCCTGCGCAGTAGTGGCAGTGACATGCCTTGCTCAGGGTGAAACGCTTATAAAAAAAAAACAAAAAAAAATCATTTTTATGTCATTCAGTCATTCATCATTTTCAAAATGTTGTCACCTATCTTGGATTGTATTTTCATTTCATTCAAAGTCATGCGTAGTTGACTTATTGTGTTACAAAAGATACTTTTTATCTCGCTTTCAGAAATTAAAGAAACAATCACTGTCACCTCAAAAGGCTCCTTAAATTTTTGGATTTATAGTGGGTTATCCGTTCTAATGAAACGTAGTTGTGTGTTGAAACAGATTAACTGAATTTGGCCTCGTTAGTAGGTAGCCCACTATAAGTTATAAACGGGGTTATAAAACAATAAAATCAAATTGAGTTTAGAAAGAACATTTTATATATACACATATATCAATTACGTTTTTTTTTTACAAATAAAATAATGTCTTTAGGATGGGTCCAAAGGACGTTAAAATGTTCGTAGCAGTAAATGCCGAAAGAGAGTTTGTGGGTAAGTATGTGTGAGTGTTGTCAGTTAGGAATGTCTTTGATGTTTCTGCTCCTTTGCTCAGGTAAGTAACTCAGGGGACAGTGAAGAAGGTGAGAGGGAAAGGCGAGGTGAGCATAGTGGATTGACGAGGTCAAGGGATGTGCTAATTATGCTCACACTTTCTCAACTCTGGTGATCCTTTCTGTGTCAGCTTTTTATTTCGTCTTTGTGGGTCCCAGCAGGTCATTTGGGAATTCACACCTGTATCTAATTCTGGGCTTCCCATTGGATGATAAATAAAATTCGTGTAGGCTCGCAAACTGGAATTTGATATTTATTAATTTTTGGTTTTCTGCTGGAACATATGCGTGGAGCTGGGTGCACAAAGAACAGTTTTAGTCATTTGCTTTCTGGTCCTGAGAGTGCAAACATCCAGTCCCTCTCTTTGCTCGATTGGTATCACCACATAACTTTCGCCCCAGAAAACGGAGTTGTTGTTGGTATCTGTTGTCGCTTTTTCAAATTGTAGTTTTCATTTTGTTTTGCTGTTTTCTTTTTGTTTTTTTTTGTTTTAGTTTTAGTTTTTTTGTTAGTAATAAAAATATGTGTTTTCTTTCTTCCATTTAACCGTTCTACCTGACTTCTCATTTTTGGTTTGTCATTAGTTTCCATGGTACAAGATAGGGAGTTATCCAAATCCCGTCTTGATTCGATGGAATCTTTTGATTTTATATTTTCAGAAATATATGCAGGTTTTAGTCTGTCTATTGAAACATTACTATGGATGTTGTCTGATTTTTTTATAGTAAAATATTTTTCATGACAACTTAATACCTGGTATGGACCTGTGTACAGAGCTTCCAATGGTTTTCTTACTCTGTCAGTTCTTAGCCAGATAAGATGTAAGTCTTTTGGAATGTAGGAATTAGGTATTGAATCTGGAATTTTATATTTATTAATTTTTGGTTTTCTGCCGGAACATATGCATGGAGCCGGGTGTGCAAAGACCAGTTTTGGTCATTTGCTTTCTGGTCCTGAGAGTGCAAACATCCGGCCTCTCACTTTGCTCGGTCAGTATCACCACAGATTAACCTGGACAAACTGTCCTAATTTCTTTGATGGTAAATACTCACTCTAAAAATTATTCCCTAACAATGCAATCTGTTAGCAGTACATGTCAGAATATCTATTTTAGAACCAAAATTGGACAATAATGAGCAGTGATCTGTTAATAGAATGAATTTTCTACTATGTATAATTTTCTACTATGTATAATTAGCATTCTAGATGCATGGGCAACTGATTTTATTTTATCATCCTTGAATTTATGACAAGAAATTCCATAATCACTAGCATCTGATGCAACTAATATTTCTAAATCAGGATTGAAATGCGTTTATGATAATTCAGATGTTGACATGTTTTTTATATCTTCAAAGATTTTTGATATTCATTGGACCAATTTCACTCCACACTTTTTTTCAATAATTTATTTAAAGGCACTCTCAATTTATGTATGTTTGAGATTGTAATAGCTTGTGAACTCTAGAAATGGTTGTAAAGTAGCAATGTTTTTTGTAGCAGGCATATTTTTAATAGCACTCATCCTTGATGGGGCCTGATCTATGTTCATTTTCATCAATTATTTGTCCCAAGTATTTTATATTGCTCCTGAAAAATTGGCGTTTCTCCTCATTGAGTTTGAATAATACAATAGTGAATACTGTAGTTCAGTGTGGAAATGCATATGACTCAATGCTATGCCTTGTAATCCTTGTTCCTAAGAGCAATTATCCTATTCATAGGGAATGGAGTCTAAGTTCAACAACTAGTGTAGAGAAGGTCAGTCATTGGTCATCTTTCTATACAACTGTCTCTTCCTCATGTTAAGCATGTGTCATTTTTGTAGTCACTGTCACTAGAATTTCGTCATTGCTCACATATTTGGCTCATGGTATTCCCATCATCCTTCTCTAGAGCAACGTTTCTGTTGCTTCAAGTCTCTTCTTCATCTGTGAGGAGACTGTCTAACATTCACTGCTATACAGGAGGACTGATACTACATAACATTTTAGTATTCTTTTGTTTGTTTTGAATTATATTTTTCTGTGTCTTAATACTTTGCTCAGTTTTTGGAAGGCATCTTTCGTTATTCCAATGCACCTCTGGATTTCTGTGTTATACTTTCTATCCTCTGTTAATATGCTTCCCAGATTGTGACTCCTGTTTGATTTCAGTATTTCAAATCTGTAATTTGTCTAACTACTTCCCTCATATCTGTCTTTGATACCAGTACTTACTTCCAACCTGGTTGGTTTGGTGCACCAGATATAATTCTCCGGATTGGGTAATTCATCAGTATCAGCTGACTATATCATGCTTAGGAACAAGTGCCAAGAAGTATGGTAGACTTTTCTCTCACGTCACTTGAACAGAGATTAAACCTTTTCCTATTCCACCTGTCTGTTGACAGCAGTTGGATTCAAATTAAGGTCATTGTGTACCTGGAGAAAATCAATAAAATTGATCTGCTGCAGTGTGTGGTAACCCTTTGCTTCTGGTTAATTGTTATGATTGAGTGCTGGTGGTTGACATGATGGGAAGAAAAGTTCATTGATAAATGAACAAAACATGTTCTGTAAATTTATCAAAATTTAATGTGAAGAGAAAAAATAAGTCTTCAGAATTTAACTTCTATGAAATGACATCTGAAAGTTCTCTCTGTACCTGTGCCTGTGTGTTCAACAAAATGTGGGCGTGTTCAAAACTGATCCATTTCCTTCCCTCACGGAAAATGACTGCCAAGTGAAATGTGCACTGGCGAAATATAGGGAAATCTTTTCCGATAATAATGATTAATAACTTCACTTTACCTAACCAGGCCCCAGAAAAATATAATTGACAATTTCATTATCTCTGTATTCCTGTAAACTAACCAGCTGGATTTCTTACTAGTGAAGGACTCCCCACCAGAAATTCAAGATAACAATGATAAAAATTGTAGATGATTGTTGCAGAAAAAGAACATCTGGTTTCTCTTTAGTCTTCAACTTCAAATTAATTTCACCTTTTTTTCAAACCTTGTACTAATTCTTTTTAAACAAGCCTATAAATACCATTCTGTTGATTTATTTTTGTACAACATGCTAACATTATCTATAATTAGTTAAAAACATTTAGATGCTCTCTAGACAGGTTTATTTAACAAAGTTAGTTTTGTCATTTCAGGTGACTCTGTTCACCAGATGATAGTGTAATTAAGTTTTGCTGTTGTGTTATGCCTGGCAAGTAAAGAATTTTTGCTGTTGTGTTATGCCTGGCAAGTAAAGAATTTTTGCTGTTGTGTTATGCCTGGCAAGTAAAGAATTTTGCTGTTGTGTTATGCCTGGCAAGTAAAGAATTTTTGCTGTTGTGTTATGCCTGGCAAGTAAAGAATTTTTGCTGTTGTGTTATGCCTGGCAAGTAAAGAATTTTTGCTGTTGTGTTATGCCTGGCAAGTAAAGAATTTTTGCTGTTGTGTTATGCCTGGCAAGTAAAGAATTTTTGCTGTTGTGTTATGCCTGGCAAGTAAAGAATTTTTGCTGTTGTGTTATGCCTGGCAAGTAAAGAATTTTTGCTGTTGTGTTATGCCTGGCAAGTAAAGAATTTTTGCTGTTGTGTTACGTCTGACAAGTAAAGAATTGAAGATTGAATTCAAGTGCTTATGGCCATATCATGTTAAAACATTAGTTTAATGTTGAGTCTGATTAGTACTTAGATAAATGACTGCTTCTCTAAAGTTCTGTAAGCATAGATCTGCAGGTGATATAATGGGTAACAGCTTGGAATTGGAGAAACAAGTTGCAATGTGCAAATATCCTAGGGAAAGTTATGATTCTATCTCTTCTCCTCCCAGCTATGAGTAAGATGTGTATCAGTAAATCATTATTATCTCAAAAAAATTATCACAATATTTTCTGGCTTTAAATAATGTGCAAAAAGTTGATAAGCTGAAAAACAAATCATTCAATCAGGAATGAAGTGATTGCAGTTGATGTGCTAACATATATAGTGAAAAAGAGAATAATTTGAATAATGCTGTGTTACATAAAGTTAAACAAGCAAAAAGTAATAAGCTCTGTCATTGAATTTTGTTAGAAGTATTTTCTTTGCAATAGTACAATAAGCAATTCTGTGTTTTTATACAGGAGCTAATATTTTATTGGAAAGTAATTTATGAAAAAAGGGGAAGAAAAATGGAATGTATGATTTAAATAATTTCTCCATTCTACTTTATGTTCTCTGTAAACTGACATTGTATACTATTGAAATTATTAATGGTCTTTTCTGACCATTCTGATATAATTATTTTTCCAAACTTTTTGTATTTTCATTAACACACTCGTTGCTATACTGATTTTGATAGCATCACAATTTAGAAAAATAAAAAAATTATGAATCTAAAAATATGTTATTATGCCTATTTAGCTCTATTATAAATAATTTATAGGAATTATTTAATACATGGAACATTTGCTTCTTCAGATTGGGAACTGCTAGTATATTTTAACAGGCCATAATTTGGATTGAAAAATATCTGATTAAAATTCTTGTAAATAAGAAAAAATGCTCTTATTTTTACAAATGAGTTGTATCTGTTGTAGATCTGGTGAGAGTGCTTCCTGTACAATTGTGTTTTTGCTGGTCTATTACTTTATGATGGCTGGAGTAGTATGGTTTGTCATGTTGGCTTATGCATGGCACATCACATTTAAGGCACTTGGCACACCACGTGATATTCTCACTGGCAAAACAGCATATTTCCATATCATTGCCTGGTGTGTTCCACTTGTTCTTTCAATCAGCTGTCTAGCATCCTCAGAGGTAAGTTATATTTATAATAAAATTTAAAGTAAGCTTTGGAATAAAGATTTTTATTAGGGTACAGAACTGTTATTATAAATCTATTTCCATTTAATTAATTTTATGGAATAAATGTAATTTTATTGATATTAACTTCTAAAATTCAAAATTCTAAGAGAAAAATTGTGCTGCTAAATTGTCTATGGTTTTTACATTTTCTACTATCACTTGTTGATTATTTTGAATGCTTTTGAAACACTTTAATTATTTTATCAGTCATTCACAAAATCTCCAGTAAGTCTTATGAAAAACATTAATATTTTGGCTTTCACCATTTCTCCTGTTTTGTTTATTTCACCTCTGCTTCTGTCTTGTCTATTTCATATTTTCTTCTGCTTTGTCCAGTTTGTATTTTCTCCCCCAACTAATTTTTCCATTCCTTTTGTCCTTTCATTTTATTTTTCTTCTTTGCTCATTTCATAGTCTTTTCGTATTTTCATTTTCCTTTTTCCCCTATTTTGTTTTTCTTTATTTTGGCTGTTGTGATTTTTTTTTTTCACAGTTTTTTAGTTTCTACATTTTTTGCCTTTCTCCCCTTACCCATAATTTATTTTTGTATTTTCTTCATTTGTGAGGCACAATATTTCATATTTTCTCCCTTTTGCTAAATGTTTGCCTTTACCTTTCTTTTACTTAAGCAAAAACATGCTGTATAATTAAAAGATCCAAAAGAGAATCTTGGCAAAACTACATCTTCAGACTAAACAGCAAAACCCTAATAAAAAAACATGAGAAATATTAAGGAAAATTAATGGAAAAACATCACAAACTGCAACAGTTCACTTAGCCTAAACAAATGTTGATAAATTCACTGGAAGAAAAGAAATAGCTAACCTAATTGCAATAGAATTTTAAAGAAACTCCTCAATTTTTTACTATACTCCTAAATTTAAAAAATATAAAAACATTACGGAAGAAGAAAAACCTATATTCTTTTTGCTATGAACAGAACTAAGACTTCATAAACAAAATTAAAAACTCTGCAACTGATCCAGATGAAATTCATTACTAATTTTTAAAACACTTGTCTCTTTTAATACTTCTCTGTATCTTCAATGATATGTTGTGATTTTATTCAGTCATCGTTTCAATTCCTAAGCCTGGTAAAGACCAACAAACTACGAACCCATTGCACTAACAAGTTGCATTTGCAAGAAGAGAATGGTAAATGTTTGACTAATGTGGTACCTGGGGAGAAACAATCTCTTATCTAGCTACCAAAGTGGATTCCAGAAAAACCAAGAAACCAATGATAAACTTGTATGTCAACTTGTTCAGGTTGGCTTTCTTTGAGGTCATCATGTAGTATCAATATTCTTTGACCTTGGAAAAACCTGATACCATATGGAAGTATGGTATTCTAAAAGATATGCACAAGATGGGAATGAAAAAAAGAATGGCTATATTCATCCAGAACTTCCTATCAAACCAAACATTCAAAGTATGAAATGGAAGCACAACATCAGACATACACAAGCAAGAACAGGAGTACCCCAAGGCAGCATTTTATCAGTTTCATTATTTATTCTCAAAATAAATTAAAACCATTAATACAGGAATTGAAAAATCCCTATATGAAGATGATCTCTCAATATCATACTCATCACCAAACATGCCTTCCTTTAAAAGATATGTACAAATATGTTTAAACAAGATAGAAAAAAATGGACAAATGAAAATGGATTTGTTTTTCCAAAACAAAAATTGTCTATATGCATTTCTGCAAAAAATAAGCCTACCACCTTAATCCAGAATTAAAATTAAATGTACACTTAATTCTCATAGTCCAACAAATAAAATATCTAGAAATCGTACTAGATAGTACACTTCAAGGCACACATTTATTACCTTAAACAAAAATGCCAACATGCTTTGAAGCTTCTAAAAATAATATCAAAACTGAATTGGGGTGTAATGCTCAGAATATATAAGTCACACATCAAATCAAAATTAAACAATGAATGCATCATTTTCAGTGCCACATGTAAATCCTATTTTAAAAAATTACAAACCATACAAAATCAAGGACTGCGACTAAGTTTCGGAGCCTTCCAAACCTTTCAAGGCAAAGTCTCTAAATAGAAGCTAATGAACCATATATCTCTGAGAGAAGGGGAAAAATTATTCCTCTAATATGCTCTAAAATTACAATCCAACTCAAATAACTTAGCATAC
Organism: Ascarosepion bandense; assembly: GCA_037127315.1. Lineage (NCBI taxonomy): Eukaryota > Metazoa > Mollusca > Cephalopoda > Sepiida > Sepiidae > Ascarosepion > Ascarosepion bandense. The sequence goes on along the minus strand of JBBBDQ010001284.1, from coordinate 423,502 downwards.
CAAAAAACATTAGAACCTCAATATATCCAATTCTATAGAAATAAACCAACAGCCATCTCTTCACTTTGACTTCAAATTAACAAAGCGCAAAAACAAATAAACAAAGATACTGATAATGTAACACCAGTCACAATAAATAAGATAGCTCTATGGACAATTTCCAAACTTCACATAGACCTAACACTGACACAAAAAAGAAGCAACAAAAATATGCATGAAGAATTAAGAGACAGATATTGTGACTATAAACCATTCTACACAGATGGCTCAAAAATCCTAGATAGAAGAGATACATCAGCCACAGACAGACAAATTCATAAACAAATCGAGCTACCAAATAATGCATCCATCTAGACAGCTGAACTACAAGCCATTAAAATGGTAGAAAATTCAAAAGATAAGTTTATAATATTTTCAGACTTCCTATCTAGTTTAACATCAGTTAAAGTATGGAACTCAAATCATTTCTATATTCAAGAAATCCTTGAAACTAGTCATCAGTTAATAAAGCACAAAACAATAATATTGGCTTGGACTCCTAGTCATATAGGCCTCAAGGGAAATCATGAAACTGACACACTGGCAAAAGAGAAAACAAAAATGAAAATAACCAACATCAAACTCCAATATACAGATTCCAAAAACAAAATTACACAAAAACAAAAAAAAAAATGGCAAGCAATTTGGGGCAGGTTTCCAAACAATAAACTATATAAGCATCAGCCGACAATAAGGAGAATATAGAGCCATTAGCTAAATGTAGACAACACGTAGTGTTTAACAGAATAAGAATTTGACAAACTCGCCTGACACACGCACATGCTCAAGGCAGAAATTGCACATTGCTATACCCACTGAGATCAATTTATCACTGTTAAACATATCTTGATAGAATGTGAGAAGCAGAAAAATATGCAGCAACTATTACCAAACACAAAATCTTAACATGCTCTTCAAAAGTGTACCTACTGCCAAAATAATAGGATCTCTGAAGAAAATAAAATACTTCCAGCTTCTATAGAAAATAGAGCTTTGACTTTGAACCAATCAACTTAGGTTTTGAAATACTCCCAAACCATACAACTTGTGATATTTTGCAAACAATTTTACAACCACTTGAAATATTTTTGAAACATTCCTGAATAAAAAATCCCATTTCAGTATTAAATGACCCACAGAGGTTAATATTCTGTGATATTCCAGTAAAACAAATAAACAATCAATATCCTTTTCGCATATTTTACAGATTTGGCCTTTTCTTCTGTCTTGTACACTATTTTCCCAAAGAAATTCAGCCAACGTTGTTTTTCCCATTTTGCTATTTCTCCAATTTTGCTCATTTTCTTTTTCTTTTTATTTTTTTGCACATTTTTCTATATTTTTCTATTTTTCAAAATGTTTCCTTTTCTTCTCAATAAACAGTGAGGAAAAATGGAAACATGTTAATATTTTTCATTGCTTCTTTTGTATATTTTGCCTTTTTCTCCTTTGTTCATTTTGACATTTCTCCAGTTTTGCAAATTTTGTCTTTATCCCTATTTTGCAAATTTTTACCTATTTTTTCTTGTTTTCAATATTTCAAAAATTTTCCTCTTTTACATGTTTTTTTCAATTTTTCCTATTTTGTAAATTTTGCTATCTCTTGTTTTCTCCATTTTTGTTTTCTATTTTCCAATTTTTCTGAATTTGCTTATATTGCCTTTTCTGCTGTACTACAAATTTTTCTTCTCCTTTCCACTTTTTTAAAGATTTTCCCAGTTTTCCAAAATTTTCCATTTCTCTTCATTAGCACATTTTTTTCAATTTCTCCTGTGTGGCAAATTTTGACATCTGTTCTCCTTTCCACATTTTGTCACCTCTACAGGTTTCCTCATTTTTGCACATTTTTACTTTTTTCCTGTTTTGCACATTATACCATCTTTTCCTCATTTTTTTTGTCTGATTCTGTATATATTGCCTTTTATCTTGTTTAGCATATTTGGCCTTTTCTCTATTTTGCCATCTCTCCTGTTTTACCCACTTTTTGCATGTTTTTTTCTTTCTTGTCTGTTTTACTTTTTTACCTTTTGTATTTTTATTTTATTTTCTTCTTTCCTGTAGTATTCTTTTTTCTTTTTAATTGTTCTCGTTTTCATTTTCTTTTTTCATTATCTGTTTTTCTATTTTTCAAATATAATCTCAGAGAATGATAGTAAGTAGATGATAGATAACTAAAAAAATCTTATAATAACATTTTTTATAATAGCAGATTTCATTTCAAATGATCATGTATTTTCAATTAGCAATACATTTTAAATTATCTTAGATGTTCTGGATATATTTATATTAATCTATAATTATAATTATATAATATAATTATTATATATTTTAATCTTCAAGATGATATTTGCCCACATTGATTCTTTTATATTTGCAATTCCTATCCATTTGAATTCTCAGTTGTCATGTTGAGGATACTTTTTTGTGAAAAGTGATTTTACTTGCTGAATAGGACTTTTGGGTTTTAGATTTTTTTTCATGCTCATAAATTGAATTGCCATGCTGATTACAATAGCATATTCTGAGAATGATACAGTATTGTAGAATAGACTTGCTGCTGCATTAACAATTCTTGAATTATTCACAATTAGATCTGTTTTTGTGTGTGGTAAAAAAACATAACTTTTTTTTTTCAAAATTGTCCACATGAAGAAGGCTTAATATGTATTAGCAGATACATTGTATATTGAATATTGATAGTCCAAAAAAGGAGTTGTTTGGAAAAGAGCTTGAAATATTTTCATGATTAATTTCATTTATTTTTAGATAGATGGTGATTACATGAGTGGAATATGTTTTGTTGGTTATGTGAACCATGGTGTTCGAGCAGTTTTTGTTATAGTTCCTGTAATTTTGGTATTAATATTTGGCCTATACTTTATGCTTAGAGGTAAGTACTCATAAATTATGAATTACTTAAAAGAAAATGAAAATAAAATGTCAAAAACAATACACTGAATTAAACTTTTTAAGTTTTTTTTTGGTAATGAATTCCTATAATAGCAATAATTAAACAAAGTAGAAGTGAAAAAACTGAAGGCAATAGGTGTTAGTTTTGAACAGAGTATGATAATATAAATAGGTTCATAAATATGTTCTGTTCAACTCATATTGCTTTCAGTTAAGCTCAATATATCCAGGTATATGGTTTATATTAAACCTGATAAAGTTTAATTTATAAAATTTTGGTTATAAATTCTCACACTAAGTTGGAATAAAAATTTGGGCTGAAAAGTTCATAGGCTGACTAGGGAGAAAGACTGCTTGAGCTGTGAAATCTTGCATGCATTAATTTCAACCCTTCTTATTAATAACTGAATTGATCATTTCCAGGTAACAAAACAAACTTCACTAGTAACTAGTAGCAACTTCTCTTGAAAAGGCACTAAACTTGGCATCATTGTGTTATCGATTGCTTGCAGAAAAAAATGTTCAGTTTTAGCTCCAGTTTTATCAACTGTTCAAAAATGAGCAGCTGAATTTAAGAGGGGAAAGGAGAGTCTTGAAGATGTTCCAAGATCTGGATGTCCTGCAACTGCCATCATCAATGAAAACATTGTGTTCACGACATGGTGATAGATGACAGGTGATTGACTATAAATCAAATAGTCAACACTATTAGCATATCTTGTGAGAGAGTTGAAAACATTTGCACATTGAACTTCAACATGCCAAAGACATTTTTTATCAACAAGATGAAAGCTTCTTCACAATGGTATCCAAGTACTGTAACACTGATGGAAGTGTGTAACTGCATGGTGAATTATATTGAAAAATAAAGCTCATCTGGTCATATATCTTTGTTAACCTATAATCTTTCCAGCCAACTCACTTATTCAAAACTAAATAAAACTGATTCAAATGCATAGCACAAGAAAATACTAGCTTCTATAGATTAACCTAAATGATTAATGTACAGATTGAATAAATAAAATCTTATCCTGTAATTGAATTTATTGGACCTTTTGACATTTTAAAAAATTTAATGGCTTGATTTTGCTATTCCAGCTCTATTCACTTTAATTAATGTTAAAAAAGAAACACCAGATTTTATCAGCAACAAGGCAACTGCAAAAATCCATGAAAATATTGTCAGAATTGGTAAGTTAATGATTTAAAGATGTTTTCTGTGTGTACTAGAAAAATATTTTGTTTTATTATTCAGTATGATTGAATTTTACATTTACAAACATTCTAGTAGTAATGAAAAATCACTTTTAATTTTAATTTTTTTTGTTTTATATTTTGTAATGGTGTTCAATATAATTGGTATTATAATGAGTGTTTGCTTGAGAAAGAATGGAATAACAAGGGTTAAGTTTTCAGCAGTGTGTATTCAGTAAATATACATAATATATATTTACTTGTTAGAAACTCAGCAAAATGCTGGTGAGCATTGATCTAGTGAAAGGTTTCTGATATATAATGTAACAGGGTCATGGTGTGGCCAGCAAGAGAGACTTGTAGTGGGTTGAATGGAAAGATTCTGTTGGATTCAGGTAGAATGTATCAACAGAATGGGGTTATGGTGGTGATGGTGAGATATTTTTGGAGCTGTTATAAATCAGGGGTTGGTGTCAGGGGTCTGGTGGTATAGAAACTGAGCTGTTGGCTACATTACCTGTACTGAAGAGTTGGGTGAGATTGGTGAAGCTTGGGGGAGGTCACAGTTTTGATGAGAGAAGTGGTCATGGTAGTGATGGTAACAAGTGCCTGTGTGTGCCAACAAATGGCCTTTCAGCCAGCAGGTCATTATGAGGGGCTTTCTTTTAAGTGGATCTGATAGTACCCAAGGTCATCTCTTTTTCTGATGGAAATGTTCGTGATTGGTTATTGTATTATTTTCATTGCAAGGATTTATTTTGTGGATTGGATGTGAAACTCAAAAACCATCTGGAGAAAATAACTTTTTTATTTGTTTTCTGCCTTCTTGACACTGACATTTAGTTGACATGCAAAGTGAATCATAAAGAAATCTAATTGCAGCAACATATAACATCAGCTAAATTTGAAAAATAGATTTTTAACACTGAGAAATTTAATAGTCAAATCTCTTGAAACTCCTAACAGAAACCAGTATGATTACTTTTATAATAAAGCACTTTATCTTCACACCTTCCTAGAATATCTAAGTGATATGTAATTAAGTCAACTATTTAGTATAACTGCATTTTATATATTCTTTAAAATTCAACTCATTTTTTTGTACTTATGGCATTTTTGTTACTTTTGTTTTCAACTCTCATAACTGTCTTATTTATTGTGTGTTTCTAAAATAATATAGTTTCAGCATATATTTTCTGCAATTTTAGTTTTAGTGCCAGTAAGCAAATAATTTCTGATCAGATAAATTTAATCTGGTTGGTTGATTGCTGTTGTCTTTCTTGCCATCATTGAATCTTAGGCAAGAATAAATGTTTGACCAAAATACTATAGAAGATAATTTTGGAAGTTCGCTTGATACTAATTTTAATACTAATGTATATGTGCATATATGTAAAATTGTTAAAGAGTAACAAAATTGAATAAAGGTAATATTGATTTTTATTTTTTCTCTTGTTTCTAAATAGGGTTATTTGCTGGTTTATCTGTTTTATTTGTGCTGATCACTTTTTGTGTTCATATATACACATTTGTAACAGAGGATACTTGGCGGGACAGTTTGAAAAATTACATCCTGTAAGTTTTGTTTCATTTTCACATCTTGATAAATTTCATACTTAGAATATGAAATGCTTTTAATTTTAGTTTTAATATGAATAACCACATATATATAATATCTATAAGCAGCTAAATAATCTTAGATTAATTTTACATTTCATCTAATGTTTACGTTTAAAATATGAACTTTTCCAGAGAAAAAACTGATTTTAATTTGTTGGAGAGTTGCTTCACCTAAATAATTTTTTTTTTTTTTTTGCAATTCACAAAAATGACATTATTTTGATTCTTCCCTCCAAATATTCTTATCTAAATCTGACATCAATTACATTGGGTTACAAAAAATTTGTTTTTTATACATTGTCTGTTTTATGTGCGTTGTGGCGCAGTGGATATCGGCTTGGAACGAGAAATCTGGGAACCGAGTTCGAAATCCAGTTGAATTCCTTGCATTCACTTACGTGCAAATACCCTTGGGAAAGGTATTAATCCGTCTCTTCCCTCCAATTATGGGTTAAATAATAGGACAGATTGGGTTCTATAGCCTTGGTCGGCAACCCGTCTACCGCAGAAAGCAATGGCAACCTACTGCGGGTAATCTTCTGCCCAGTCAGTCATGTCTTGAAAGAGACATGATCACCCAAGCGTGTATCACGTATGGCACTTAATTGACTGACTGCTTTTTTTAACTGAGTTAGGACAGTTTTGTACAATTTGGTACTTTGTACTGCTGAATGTGAAAATGACATCTGTTTCTCTTGGTAATGTCAGGTTTTTTTTCTGTCTAAATTGATTATATTTTTTTTTTATATAATCATTTCACCCCAAGCAAGGTAGAAATGCCACTGGTGCACAGGGGATTACAGTGAGAGAATAAAAAAGGTACATGGGGATGTTGAAGAAAAGAGATAGATGAGAATCAAGGAAATAGAAGATGGCAATTGACATTGCATTTAAACTTTTGAAGATTGTAGCTATCAGGAAAGCATGCAAATGGAAGTGAGTTTCACAAATGGAAAATGCCAGAAAAGAAACTATTAGAGTAGAAGAGGCAGTTGCATTTAACTATTTCAGCAGTAAAAGGGTGGGACCTTAATGCAAATCTAGTACCATGAGCAAATTCATGTGATCAAGGTACTTTGCTCATCAGGGCAGTTGCCATTAAAATACTTGTAGAAAACACAGAGGGAAGCCACATCATGTTGGTGAGAAAGTGACTGAAGGCGGGCTGGCAAGTCAGGATCAATATATTGCAGATTCTTCTTTGGATTTTGTTGAAAGCTTCAAAATGAATAGCAGGAACTCCTGACCAGATATGGCAACAGTATTCAATGCACAAACAAATGATTTAGATTTATAAATGTGCAAAATGGATTCTGAAGAGAAAAACTTCCTGGCTCAACACAGGGAACCAACCTTCTTAGCAGTAGATATCTCTATTAATTTAATGCAGTCATTACATTTGAGGTATTTAAGAGAGTAAGGCCAAGGAGGTGCAGTGTGTTGCTCTATAGGAGACTAGCGTTTTCCATTTTGATAGTAGGCAGGAATATTTCTCTATGGTGATTAAAAAAGAGCAGCTTCATTTTAGAGGCATTAAAATTTACAAGCCATTTTCTACTTCATTCAACTACAGATTGGAGGTCTTTTAAAGTGCAGCAACCAGGTTTACTTTGTCAGCCTTGGCAGATTTCTTATTGAGATGGTCATAAATGGTGGTGTCATCTGCATAGATGTCTAATTGGGAACTGATTACAACAGGAAGATCATTGATGAAGATCAGAAAAAGGATAGGACCTAAGATAGAGCCTTGAGGGACACTCACATTTGTATAAAAAGGATCTGGAAGCTTGTTCATTCAAAACAATCTTCATTTCACGATTTGTTAGGAACGATTGGATTAAATCGTCCAGAAATAGCATAGCTCTGGAGCTTGCACAAAAAGCCAACATGCTAAACCCTGTCAAATGTTTTCGAGATATCAAGAGCTGCAGCTTAAGCTTTGCTGTTCTTATCAAGAGCCTGGTATATATATATATTAAGTGATGGTCATCACATCAGCATTAGATCTGGTGAAATGGAAGCCATATTGTTTGTCAGAGAGAAGGTTGTGAGATGCCTATTTCAGTATTGATAATAGCCTTGAATACCTTGTCAAAATAAGTAAGAGGCTAATACGGTGATAATTAGAGGGGTCACAGGGCTCCCCAGGGTTCTTAAAATCAGGAACTGGAGAGGAAGACATTCAACAAGCAGAAAGAAGTGAGGCAATAATAGATTTTGGAGAGGACGAGAGCCAGCTCAGGGGCACATTTCTTTAGGACGATAACTGGAATTCCATCACCTCTGCTTGCCTCATGGCAGCCAAGCTTAGAAATTATATTAGAGACCAGAGATAGATGTTTTCTTCATTTATATATATGTATATATTACTCAGTTGAGCCTCAGTTTTATGTTAGAAATTGGATGTGGGTATGTTATTTTTTATTTTGACATCATTGGTTAATTTTTGTTAATATGTCTCACAAGAAATAGGTTTTTAAGAGAAAAAATTCTCTAACAATGTATTAATTAAATGTCACAAACTTTGATTTCTGTAAATTGAATAATAGACATTGATAAAGTTAAGTACATGTAAATTTAACATTACATCATCATTGTGCAAAATTTGGGCCATGAACTTTTGTTTATTTGAACCCCTAGAATACCAATTGGCAGAGATGTCTCTCTTCAGAATCCAACAGTAATCAGCCATCACGACTGTATCCCAGTCTGATACTCAGTCTCCATCTCTTTCATGTAGTGATGGAATCTCTCCCGATGCTTGTCGCTCATTGATCCAAGAGTCCTAAAAAATTCGATCCATATGTGAGAATAAGTAATGCATTTTGATACTTATGTTGTATCCGAGGTTTCTGAAAATAGCATATTCGTGATAAATTCTGCATAGTTCCTGGCCTTGTTGTTGCCAAGAAAGTTCTTCATGACTAGAACAAAAGCCTTCCATGCTTCCAGTTCCACTTCATTCATTGAGCTCAGGATCACTGATGAGCTGATGGATTTGAGGGCCATCAAAGATGCCAGCTTTCAACTTCTCTAAGGTCAATCCTGAAAAAGCTTGGTACAAATGAAGCAGCCACCATCCTTGTCCAGATCTTTGGTGAGCTGTTTAATCAAGCCGAGCTTGATGGGCAGTGGTGGGAAGAATATACTGTCTTTGTCAACCAGAGAGTTGTTGATGACATTGTTTGTTTGCAAGACACAATTCTTCTAGTTCTTCATGCAATGCTGAGTAGTGTCGCTACTATTCCACATGCTTGCCCTGTTGGCGGGGCATCAGAATACACCAACTGCCCCCCTGCAGAGAGTAAAAGTCTCTCAATGGGGCCACCTGTTGGCCGTGGGTGGCAACCCGTGTTATCTGGGGATAGGATCCTGGTGATTGAGCAGGCCATGGTCCGGGTGCAAAGAGGTCATGGTCCTGCAACACATCACTTCGGCTCTTACCTGGGCTAGACGGGCGGTCGGAGAGGCCCGATTTGATCAATTGGCTGGTCAGGTCAAGCCCTAACATCTACTCCCAAATATACCCTCCAAAAACATTTTCTACCAAGACTAATGTATCCTACCATACATATCCCCCCACCCCCCAAAAACTACCAGACCATGGAAAGTTATATATAAGAAAACTACTACCAGCTTTCTATGAATAGATGTTAGTAGGTGCTGGCTAAACGTCAATCGACGGTGCAAGATACATAGGCCCGGACATGGCTGCAAGCCATCCAACTGTGCATCTACATTATGGGGCAGTGCACAGGGGGAGGAAACAGGTGCTCCGGGTCTCTTGTGCCGTCGAGTATATTGGAGGGGAAGTCCCTGATCTGTCAGGGCGGATGGGTTTCCCCCCTGCCAGATCCCGTTCGCGGGCTCCAGCCTGGTTTGGTGGGTGGGGATAACCCTCCAATGAATAATATATTATATAGTATGTCTAATAAATATTTCAAAGCCCCCCATATAGAATCTCCGTCAGACTCAGAAAGTGAGTTTATTATTACAAAACAATTTCCTCAGTTTATTGTTTTGGAGTCGTTAGAAGAAAAACAATTAACAAAGATATCCTCATTTATTATTGAAAAAGTACTTTCTGGTGCTATAGTACCAAAGATGGTAAAGAAGCTTAAAAATGGTACGCTACTTGTCCAAGTAGAAAAAAAAATCATATTCTGATGCACTTCTAAAAATGAAAACCTTTTCTGAAATAAAGATAAAAGTTTATCCACACAACACGCTGAACAAATCTAGAGGTGTAGTCAGAAGCATTGAGCTTTCACTCTGCACTATCGAAGAAATTAAGACTCAGCTAAAAACACAAGGTGTAATAGATGTACGACGTATTCAAATTAGAAAAGGAACAGATGTCATTGAAACAAACACATATATATTCACTTTCAACCTCCCTAAAGTCCCGAAGGAATTAAAAATAGGATTTACAATTGAAAAGGTCAACCGGTAGATTCCAAACCCTCTACGGTGCTTCAATTGTCAACTTTTTGGATACCATAAGGACAGGTGCACGTGACTTCCAACATGCAGAAGATGTGGAGAAAGAGACTCTGACCACCATGGGCAAGAATGTAACAAAAAAGCAAAATGTGTTAATTGTCTTGAAGATCACCCATCAGACTCCAATCAATGTATAATCTGGAAAAAAAGAAAAAGAGATCTAAACTATCAAGTTTACACGTAATATATCCTTCTCTGAAGCTAGAAAGATAGTTGAAGCAACTGGCTTATTCCCCACTAAATCATATGCATCAGTTACTAAACCAAACAACTTTGAAAAACAAGAATGCCATTCTTGCAAACTCCTACTCAGTAAATTATCAAAACTCACATCAGAAACACTCCCTGCTTTCTTGAAAGAAATTAATCCACTCACTGAACCTGACAAAAACACTGAACCTTCAAGCATGGAAAAACCATCAACATCAAATACCTCTATGGCGGAACAAAAACCTCTTCTCCAGAGGGAAACTATCCAAAAAAAATCAACTTTGCAGAAGGAATCTAAGCTCCCCCCTCCCAAAACAAGAAAGTCACTACTACTCACGAGCAGACTGTACAGAGATCTTCTTCTAAACAAAGAACTATAGTGGAGAAAAACACCAAAAAAAGAAAAAACGATGCACATCTGTAGATTCAGAAGACATGGAAACGGAGAGTATCCCTCCTGTAGAAAACAACCACCTCAATTCTCATAAAGATAAACGGAAATCAAATACATAAAATTTAACCATGGCAGCAAAATAATTCAATGGAATTGCAGAGGTATAAAAGCCTATTTGAACAAACTTCTCCTACTAATATCCAGTCTGTGTCCCAAAATAATATGTTTACAAGAAACTTTTTAAAAACCCTCTGAAAGCATTAAACTCCGCAACTTCTCTGAATACAATCACATAGTAAATAACCCAATTAGAGCTTCCGGAGGAACATCCATTCTTATCAATAATAAAATAGCACAAAGCCAGATAAATTTACAAACTAATTTACAGGCAATTCCCGTTACAACCGCCTTACATAGGACTGTCACAGTTTGCTCCATTTATCTACCGCCAAATGACCCTATAGACAAAACAGAAATAGAAAATCTTATTAATCAACTCCTTCGTCCCTACTACTAGGTGACTTTAACAGTCACAACACTAGTTAGGGATGCTCAGACACAAACAGAAGAGGATTCATAATAGAAAATGTTATCAACAATAACAACCTATGTATATATAATAATAAGAAACCAACTTTTATTCACTCTGCTACAAACACATTCTCAGCAATTGATCTTTCTATAAGTGATCCAAGTATCTTTATGGATTACGACTAGACTGTTCATGAGGATACATGTGGAAGCGACCACTTCCCAATAACATTAGAACATACTGGCCCTGAAATAATCTCAAAAATACCTCACTGGAACCTTAAAAAAGCCAACTGGAATAAATTCAAACAATTATGCAAATATAAACTCCTACCTGGAAAACATGAGAAAGACCCGATCACTCATTTTACAGATACTATTATTTCTATAGCTGAGGAATGTATCTCTAAAACAACTTCATCAACTACTTGGTTTAATGATGATTGTAAAAAGGCTATCAGGCTACGGCATGCTGCATTAAGAAAATTCAACCACTGACCCACTGCTCAGAATTAAAACCATTTTAAAATATGCAGAGCTAAAGTGTGCCAAATAATAAAAGAAGCCAAACGGGAGTCATGGAAGAGCTTTGTTTCCAAAATTAATAATATCAAAAGTAAAACCATATGGAATATGGTGTGGAAAATTTCAGGGAAAAATATCGGTTCTCCCTCAAGCACCTCTGTATAAACAGCAACAAAATAACCTAAAAAAAGGACATGGTCAACCTGCTTGCAGACACTCTTGCAAATAACTTGTCATCCAAAAATCACAGTAAAAAATTCCAGACTATGAAACAGGAATCAGAAAAAATCAAGCTGAACTTTAAAAGTAATAATGAAGAAGAGTATAATAAACCTTTTTCTATTAATGAACTAAATGATTCATTAAAGAAGGCTAGTAACACAGCTGAGGGACCAGACGAGATATCGTATGAGTTCTTAAAACAACTACCTGATCAATCATTGAAGTATTTACTATTTATTTTTAATGACATCTGGATCAGTGGTAATATTCCTGCCATATGGAAACAAGACATAGTCATTCCTGTAGTAAAACCAGGAAAAGATGCATCTGACCCCTCCAATTACCGCCCCATAGCACTAACAAGCTGTGTATGTAAGACTCTTGAAAGAATGGTAAATAACAGATTAGCTTGGTTTTTTGAAATCAATAAAATAATAACCAATCTTCAATGTGGTTTCTGAAAATAGCAGAGTACTATGGATCATTTAATAAGACTGGAAACTTATTAGGAATGCCTTTATCCAAAAAAACATATTACTGCTATTTTCTTTGACTTGGAAAAGGCATACGATACCACATGGAGATATAGTATCATGAAAAATTTCAAAGAAGCTGGACTGATGAGAAGACTACCTATTTTCATCAATAATTTTTTAAACAATAGATTATTTAATGTCCGTATAGGAGCATGCCTCTCGGACCCCAAGGAACAGGAAATGGGAGTCCCACAGGGGAGTATTTTATCTGTAACATTATTTAACTTAAAAATCAACAATATTGTTGGATGTATAAACCCAGGTGTGGATTGCTCACTGTATGTCAATGATTTTTTAATCTGCTACAGCTCAAGGTATATCCACATAATTGAGCGGCAGCTTCAACAATGTATTGACAAAATAAAAAAAAATGGTCAACCAAGAATGGATGTAAGTTCTCCACTAACAAAACAAAATGCATGCACTTTTGCCAGCTTAGAAAATTACATCCAGATCCTCTGTTAAAACTGGACGGGATTCAGATTCCCATTGTAGATCAACATAAATTTTTAGGACTAATACTGGATAAAAAGCTCACCTTTATTCTACACATCAAGCACTTAAAAAACAAATGTAACAAAGCTATCCAGCTGATGCGAGTTATTGCCCACACAGATTGGGGAGCTGATAGACAAACCATACTGAAGTTATATAGATCATTAGTGTGATCGAAATTGGACTATGTCTGCTACATATATGGTGCCGCCAGAAAGTCATACACAAAGTCATTAGGCACTGTTCATCATCAGGGGCTTAGACTGGCTTTGGGAGCCTTTCGAACTTCTCCCATTGATAGTCTATATGCAGAAGCCAATGAACCGCCATTATCAATTCGCCGCAACAAACTAGTTTTACAATATTTGACCAAAATCCTCTCTTGCCCATCCAATCCAGCCTACAACTGTATTGTAAACCCATTATATCATCTTCTCTATGATAGGAAAAAGAAAACAATTAAAACATTTGGCCTAAGGATGAAAGAAATCATCAGAGAATCCAATATAAACCTGGAACAAATTCACGAATCACTCATTTTAGAAAGCCCTTCATGGGAAATCATCCAACCAACAGTATTGCTAAATCTCACCAAATTCCCTAAATCAAAGACCAACCCTACTGATTTCTTCAAAGAACTGAACAAGATTGTCAATAGTTTCCCTTCCTATACACAGATGGATCGAAAGAAGGTGAGAAATGTGGATGCTGTGCCCTACTAGATAATGTCACAAAAAAAAGACGTCTACCCGATGGAGCATCAATTTTTAGTGATGAAGCCACAGCTGTTGAGCTGGCACTTGATCTAATCACTGACAATGTAAGTGACAGCTTCGTTATATTCTCTGATTCACTCTCTGTACTATTGTCCATACACAACAAGAATCTTAATAACCCGATTATCATTAAACTTTTAAATCGATTAAACGTGATGAACAGAACCAAGAATATTGTCTTTTGTTGGATCCCTAGCCACATTGGCATTCGTGGTAATACGAAAGCGGACATAGCTGCAAAGGAGTCTCTGAGAGAGCATATCTTCAATATGAAGGTCCTATTCACAGATCAAAGGCCTGCAATAAAAAGATATATTCAACTCAAATGGCAAAAATGTTGGTTGACCTGTCAGAACAACAAACTCTTCCAAATGAAACCAAATTTGGGAGTGTGGAGAGGTGCATTAAGGAAATCCAGAAAGGAAGAGGTAATACTGTCTCGAATTAGGATAGGACACACCTTTTTTACCCACTCCTGGCTGTTAAGAAGAGTAGATTTGCCCAAATGCTCTAAATGCCAGATGAATAATACCATAAGACATATACTAATCGATTGTGCAGACCTGGCAAAAATTCGTCAACAGTTTTATAAAGTACAGAACTTAAAATTTTTATTTATTGACAAAATACTAGCCTTCCTTTGGAAAATTGACCTATTTAATAAAATTTAACTTTATTATATAGCTTCAACATAGACATATAAACTATAACATTTCCTCCTAGCTATGGGTAAAATAGCATGCTGTGTTCTGAATAAGCCTGTTTCCAGGGAATAACTGTCATTTATAATAAAAATACCTTTCCGGCCTTAAATGAACCTTTAGATGTTGATAGGCCGTTAAACAGGAACAAACAAACAAACAAACATATTCCATATGCACAGAAATCATGGGTTCTTGGTGAAGCTGGACTGCTGTCCCAACAAAAAATTTACTATCTTCACGTCAACACAAACCACTCATGCTAATCATAACAAATTTTTTCGAGCACATATTTCACTGCTTCATACTTCTCCTTCAATGTAGTCAAGTGAGCAAGGGGTACAGAGGCAAATTGGTTGCTATTGTGCAACAGAACAAGTTTCAGTGATCGCTTGCTGCTGTCAATGAACAGTCTCCAATCTTTGGGTTCGTACTCCAAGTTTATGCAGAAGCTGATCATTAGTTGTACAGTACACCAAGTCGTTTTTCTTCAAAGAAAAAAAATGGAAGTACTCTTGATGCCTGTTACAGTAAAAGGTGCCAGAGAGAAAGTTTTATTCTTTCATCTGGATGCCAACAGTTCACAGAGAACTGTGACAAGCTGAGACAACAAACAAGACCATTTAGCTCCTTTTGGGAAAATGGATATAGTAATCTTCATCAGTAATGTCAGGAAGTTCTCCAAAGACAGCTACTGGAATTTCATCACAGTGAGTTAGAGGACGACGTGCTGATTCAAGATCAGGATACTTGAGGCTGCTCTGGTTCTTTCTGTTGATTCCAGTCACATCAATAATGCAGAAGTAGCAGTCAGTGCCATGATTTGTTGGCTCCGTAGGAACTTAAGACAACTCTTCCTACCTTTGGTTCATTGACGCAGATACGCTGTTTGTGGTGTCCAAGCTTTATCCTGATCATCAAGTTTAACACCAAAATAAGCATGGTTAGCATATTTCATTGTGACTGGATTCCTGTTAGAAACAATGGTGTATTCATTGCAGGTGCAGCAGAATATGTCGGAAATTTAAAAAAATAAAAAAGCAAAAATACCTGTACATGTAAACAAAAACGTCTGAAAATAACATGTGGCTTAGTTCAGAATGTTAACCTGATTGATCAAAACCAGTGTTACTTTTTGGATTCATCACATCAAAATTGTCATAAATCAGCTAAAAAAAAACTTAAATAAATTTGGTGTTGACTAGTTTTATAATAACCTGTAAAGGCTTCAGCATTCATTTAACAAGTTACTTTGGTAATAATTTATAGTATATTCATTTTACCAATTATAGTAATAAATTTATTTTAGTTACTTTTGTTACTATTTTGTTCTTGCTTTACACATCTCCATGTTCCCTTCATTTTAAAGAATATTGTGGTAATTTTTAAAAGATTTAAAGTAGTAAACGTTAAACGTTTCAGACTGTGTTGTGCTGGAATGATCTAAAAAGAGACATTATTTAATACTCTATTTGACATTCTTTATTAAATATGCTACTTTCCTACCTGTGAGAATTATTTGTAGTTTGCAATGAAGTAGACTTTTAGTATTAGCAGCCTGCTTGACCAAACTTTATTGGAAATTCATCAAATGGTGAATAAAATCTATGACGATGACAAACATGTTGGAAATATTTAATTAAAATTCTCTCTCTTTTTTTATACAAATTCTATTAAATAGGAGAAAGAATTTGCATTAACCCATTCCTTTTTTAAGTTTCAATTTTTCTCATGGAAAAGATTCTTTAAAAGTATTTCCAGACTCTCTTTTAAACCATATTTTGTAGAAGAAATATTTTTCTAATTGTGCTACAAATTCTTTGATTATTTAACTAATTGGGCTGCTTTAAAATAATGTTATGTTCTTGATTGTATTCTGTCAGTTTTATTTCTTAACAGCTTCCTGCTGTTACTTTAAGGTATGCAATAATATTTAGTCTTTTGTAATTTATTTCTCTGCTGTTTCATTTTCTCTTTGTTTCATTTTTCTCTTATTTTGCATGATTACTTTTAAGAATAAACACTTTATCTCAGTGCTTATTTGGTTTGCAGCAATTTATAATTGCAAGTTAAATTCCATTCTTTCAATAAATTTTTCAACAAAATTATTTCTTTTTAATGGATAGTTGCTCAGTTGTTGACATTTCACCTCTTGCACTCCATGAAAAAGTCAAAGAAACAAAAAACAAACAAAAGGTTAAAAAACACAATGCAGATAGAAAAAGAACGAAATAAGGAACACTGAAAAAAGAAATAAGGAAAAGTGCAACAAAGAAAAATGAAAAAGGCAAGAGAAAAAAATAAAAATGAAACAAAGGAAACAAGAAAAATGAAAGTTTTTCATTTATAAAAGTACATTTTAAACCAAGGTATTGAAAATTAGTGGCAGAAAATATAAAATCATTGAAAAACGAATAAGTTAGTAAGAAATTAGAAATATAAAATGGTAAGAAAACAGAATTGAAAAAAATAGGAGTATATTCAAAATGTCCTAAAAGCCAGAAATGTAAGATGAATAAAAAAGCATGAAATACAAAAAGATAAAATATGAAATAGGCAAAAAACTAGAAACATGAAACAGTTAAAGAGACAGAAAAGACAAAAAATATGAAATAATCAAGAAAATATGAAATAACCAAGTAAGGATAAAATGTAAATTGGCAAAAAAATAGAAATGCATAAAATATGAAATGAGTAAAGAAGCAGAAATAAGGAAATTAGTTACAAACACAAAATATGAAATGAAAAAAGGATAAAATAAAAATGTGCAAGAAAGTGAGATAAAAAATCTCAGAGATATGAAATATGTTAAAATATGAAATGGCTTAACAAAATTAACAAGAGAATATGAAATAACCAAAAAATGATAAAAGGCAAAATGGGCTTTTTGACCATTTTTTTTTTTTTTTTTTTGTGTGTGTGTGTGTGTGTGTGTGTGTGTGTGTATTTCAGGAGAAATGCAAAACTGGTAATGAAAAAAAAAAAAATACAAATCTGAAATAACCAAAAAAATCCAGAAATACAAAATCTTTAAAAAATCCAGAAATATGAAATGGGTTAAAAAGAAGAAAATACACATTGAAATAAACAAACAAAACATGAATTCAGCAAAATAGTTACAAAATATTAAGTTAGCAAAAATGTATAAAAAATGCAAGAAATATGAAATTGGTGAAATGGCAGAAAATATTAAATGTAGAAAAAAAGGATAAAATACAAAATCAGTGAAAAAAAAAAAACAAAATATAAAATAACCAAAAACAGATGAAATACAAAATCGGTGGAAAATGAAGAAAATTGGATAAATATGAAAAAATATTCAGAATACAAAATGGGTAAAAAAGATAAAGATATGAAAGCAGAAAATTAAAATTTTAGTTAAAATGAAAAGATGGAAAAAGGAAAAATTATAAAAAAACAAAAAATCCAGAAATACAAAATTAGAAATAAAACAGTAAATAGAAATATTTTGAAAATTATGAAATCACCAAAAAATGATAAAAATTAAAATAGGCAGAAAATATCAGAAATATGAAATGGGTATGAAAGCAGAAAATATGAAATGACCAAAGGAGAAAATGAAATGGGTTAAAAAGCATAACCTACAAAATGAGTTAAGAAAAATAAAAAACAAAAACAAATAGGAAATGTGTAAAATAAATAAAGACAAGTATAAAATTGGTAAAAAAAAAAAATATACATGGTTAAAAAATCAGAAAATACAAATTGTCCAACAACAGTAATATAGAAAATGTGTAAAAAGCCAACAATATGAATGGGTAAAATAGCCATAAAATACTAATTGACTAAGAAAACAGTAAATACAAAATGGCTAAAAAAGCCAGAAATATGAAATCTGTAAAAAAAAAAAAAAAAAAGCAGAAAAGCAAAATGCTTAATAGAAAATACCCACAAAACTCCACAATATAGAAAATCAGAAATACAAAACAAATTAAATAGAAGAAATGACCAAAAATACTATTTAAGAAAATGAACAAAAACATCAGAAATGGGATTTTTTTTAAAGAAAATACAAAATTTATTCACAAGCAGAAAAATATGAAATGGTTAAAAAAGCAAAAAATATAAAATGGGCAAAAAACTAGAAACAGAAAATTGTTAAACAAGTAGAAAAGGTGAAATGGAGTAAAAAAAAAAAAAGGCAGAAAATAAGAAATGCCTGAGGAGGAACAAAAGCCCATATTGGGTAATTATGATGATTTATCCATATGACACATGAACTCTTTCAAATTATATAGAAACAGCAATTCTGCTTTGCAGAGTGTGAGAGTGGAATTTATTCCAGTAGATAACTCTGACAACCAGACTAACCATCATGCTAATAATTTATCATTGGTATATACTGCTGTTTTGTTGAATATATTTGTTAACTCTATTCCTTCTTTGTGTCTTGATTTCTGGCCCCAACAAGGCTACAATAACTTGGCAACAAAGATTCTTGAGGACCCCAAAAGGACCGTGTGGAAATTGTCAATATTGGTTCAACATTGTATGCACAAAATTCTATTTTTTGTCACACTTTGTTCTACTCAAAAGTTCTTGGTAATCCAGAAAAGGAAACCAAAAAAAAAAAAGAAAGTGTAGCTAACTTACACTGAACTTGAATGCAAGCCACTAAACTATGAGAATTCATGTTTTTAGAGAGAAAAAAGCACTTGTGATTCCTTGAGTAAGTAAGAAATTAAAGTTATTCACTTTCAATTAATTGTTATTTCGTTAGTGAGTGAGTAAAAAATACACTAACATCGTGAAAACCAAATACGAAGAACAAACTAGGAAAGAACACTCAAAATGGGACTCTCTAAAGGAAGCAATACTGACATCAGCAAACAACATTGCCCCAAAGGAAAATAGGTACAGAAAGAAAACTGAGTGGATGACGGAAGAGATTCTGGAAATGATGCAAAGGAGGCAGAAAATTATATCAAGACATGGAATGGAGTACAGGGAACTACACAAGGAAACAAGAGGAAAATGTAGACAGGCTAAAGAGAAATGGCTCAATGACAAATGTACAGAAGTAGAGAGATTGAGCAGGAATAATAAAGCAGACATGCATAAGAAAATAAAAGAAATGACAGGACAAAAAACCTGCACTTCAACAGGATGTCTAAAATCTAAGGATGGAAGAATCATTTTGGAGAAAGAGGAAATACTCCAACGATGGGAAGAATATATAAAAGATCTTTTCCACGACAAGTGAGAACAACCAATAATACGCGAAGATGAGAACGGATCGGAAATATTAAAGTCTGAAGTGGAATCTGCAGTAGCCAAACTGAATAGAAACCAAGCAGCAGGACCAGACGGCATAGTCATAGAGCTGCTGATAGCCCTGGAAGAATTTGGTATAGAAAAAATTACTGAAATAATAAATGAAATTTATAATAGTGGGGTTATACCAGATGATCTCAGCAAGTTTATCTTCATAGCACTACCTAAGAAGCCAGGAGCAAACGATTGCGAACTCCACAGAACCATCAGTTTAATGAGCCATATCAGAGATAGGACAAGAACAGTGTGGTTTCGTTAAAGACACGGGAACAAGGAATGCCATATTTATGATTAGGATGCTCTCCAAAAGGGCAATACAAATGAAGAAGGACTTATACCTGTGCTTCATTGATTATGCGAAGGCATTTGACAAAATACGCCACAAAGAACTGATGGAGATGCTCAGCAGCCTGGACATATTTGGGAAAGACTTGAGAGTAATAAAGAATCTTTACTGGCAGCAAACCGCTTGCATACGGACAGGTAATGAATTGAGTAGATATGCAAAGATAGAAAGGGGCATAAGACAAGGATGTGTCTTTTCACCGGATCTGTTCAACTTGTACAGTGAGAATATTTTGAGGACCCTAGAAGTTATGCCTGGATTCGTAATCGGAGGCCACAATTTAAACAACCTAAGGTACGCAGATGATACATTGCTGATAGCAGACACAGAAAGGAAACTACAAGACCTCCTACAGAAGGTAGCAGAAGAAAGTAACAAGAAAGGACTAGAAATAAACTGCATGAAAACCGAATGCATGGTCATCAGTAAAAAGGGCAGCCCAAAATGCCAAATACAGGTCAGGGATACCAGAATCAAGGAGGTACAAAAATTTAAATATCGGGGAAGTGTCATAACAGAAGACGGAAAGTGCGACACAGAGATCCAAAGGCGTATTGGCATGGCGAAGGAAGCATTCCAGAAGTTGAGTAAGGTATTAAGAAACAGGACAATTTCGCTAGAAACTAGGAAGAGAGTACTGGATTGCTACGTGCTGTCCATCCTTCAATATGGCAGTGAATGCTGGACAATACCATCAAAGATGAAGGAAAAACTTGAAGCAACTGAAATGTGGTTCTACAGAAGGATGCTGCAAATATCATGGATCGAGCATGTGAGCAATGATGAGGTCTTGGAAATGATGGAAACAAAAAGGAAATTAATACTGAGCATCAGGAAGAGACAGCTGAAGTTCCTGGGACATGCAATGAAGAAGGAGGGCTTGGAGAATCTGATACTAACAGGCCAGATAGAGGGAAAAAGAGACAGGGGAAGCAACGGATAACATATTTGAAGGACCTAATCAGGTGGATGACGGAACTAGTGTTGCATGGTGTAACAGGAGAAGGCGTGCTCAGAGCCACCAGGGATAGGGAAACGTGGAAGGCCATGATCGCCTACGTTCTGAAGGGACAAGGCACATAGAAGAAGAAGAAAAAACTAAAATGTTTTTTTTTGTTTTTCAAAGAAAAGAAAAGTTTTCATTTGGATGTAATTTGTATTCAGATAATCTTGAAAAAAAAAGTAAGACATGGATAAACATGGACGAATTTAAATTCACCATGCTTGAAATTCTTAAGTTCCAACTTGAACTTCAGAACCAACAGGAACTTAAATGGCAATGGATATACAAAAAGAACGACTTGAAATTCAAACGCAAATTCAAAAAGAATGATTTGAAATGCTAAAGCAAGCTGAAAAAGAACGGCTTGAATTTCAAAAGCAAACTGAAGTCAAACATCAGAAACTTGAAGAAATTCTACAACAAACTCAACAACAGCAAAGAAACTTGCTTAAACTGGCAAACTGGGGACAAATTAGTGAAAACAAAAATGTGTTCTCACAAAACACAACCTGGGACACAATAGACACTTTTACATATTCTCCGGATGGTGATATAATTTTAACCTCCTATTTTAGAAGATTTGAAGATTTATATACCACAGATTGCATAAATTGATTTGACTCTAAGAAAGTTTGCTTCCTTCTTTGAAAACTAGGCACTACAGAGCACACCAAATTTGTGAACTATAGTTTACCCCTTAAAACAAGTGAACTGATATTTACTAAGGTGGTTAAACTTACAGAACTTTTTAGTTCTAAAGCTTCACTCAAGAGATGGAAATGCATGAATTTAACCAAAAAGGATAGTGAAGATTTCACTATCTTTGCATTGGTGGTAAACAAGCATTGCAATGATTTCAAACTGTCAGAATTGAGTGCAAATAATTTAAAGTATCTGATATTTGTTCAGGGACTTGTTTCAGCTAAAGACGCTGAAATGAGACATCGAGTTCTAAATAAATTGGAAAATGAGCCAAACCTTATTCTCCAACAATAGTGGAGGACTGTCAGAGATTCGTAAACCTACATCAAGATTTGAAAAATACTGAGGGATCTGGCATAGTTCGCATAAAAAAGTATGCTGAAAGACAAAACAAATTGATTCTCCCTCTAAATCAAACCAATTAAAAAAGAAACAAGACAAATTGCTTCCTAACCTATGGTTCAGTTGTGGATTATTACATTGGTATAAAGACTGCCCTTACTGGAATAAAAACATGCTTAAATTGTAGCCATATCAGACACAAGAGCTCATTGTCGATCAATAAAAAAGGTTAATAGCTACATAAAAAAAACGAAAGCAGATTAACAAGATGGGGTTAAACATTAGGAAGTATGTGCAAGTCAGTCAGTTAAGTGCCATACGTGATACACGCTTGGGCGATCATGTCTCGAAAGAGACATGACTGACTGGGTAGAACATTATCCCGCAGTAGGTTGCCATTGCTTTCTATGGTAGACTGGTTGCCAACCAAGGCTATAGAACCCAGTCTGTCCTGCTATTTAACCCATAACTGGAAGGAAGAGACAGATTAATACCTTTCCCAAGGGTATTTGCGCGTAAGTGAATACAATGGATTCAACTGGAATTTGAACTCGGCTCTACCGATTTCTTGTTCCGAGCCGATATCCACTGTGCCACAACGCACATCCGTGCAAGTACAAATCCTAAATAAGGATATTAAACTGTAGTTGGATTCTGGTTCAGATTTCAATCATAAATCTACACACTTGGAAAAAATTGGGAAAACCAACCTTGCTAAGAACTAATAAAATGGCCTGGTCTGTGACAGGGAAGAAAATCAAGTTTACAAGAGAACTAATTACGAATGTAGCATTTTAAAGAAGGACATTAAAACTAAAGGCATTTGTATTAAAGAATACAGGAAATTTATTTGACTCCGACTGAATGGAGAAATTTAAGTTGTGGGATATACCAATTAATTCTTTAGTAGAAAAAGTAGAAAATATGAAATGATCAAGAAAGCCTAAAATACTAAATGGCAAAATAAAAAAAAATGAGAATATTTGAAATGACCAAAAAGCAGAAAACATGTAAAGACTAAAATGCCAAAAATATAAAATGACCAAACATTCCAGAAATACAAGCTGGGTAAAAAAACAGATAATATAAAATGTCCAAAAAAGAATAAATTAAAAAATAGGCAAAAAAAAAAGCCAGAAATATGAAATGATGATAAAAGGAATAAATACAGAATGTGCAAAAACTGCAGAAATATGAAATGGATAATAAGTTGTTAAAAAAAAAATGCGTAAAAAGGATAAAATATAAAATGAGTAAACAAAGCAGAAATTGCTTAAAAAAAAAAAAAAAAATGAAATAATCTAAAAATGGATAAAATTCAAAATTGGACTGACTAGAAAAGCCAGCAATATGAAATAGGTAAAAAAAAACAAAAAAAGAAAAAGAAATAAACAAAAAAAATAAGACAGAAATACCCAATGAGCAAAATAGTAGTTAATACAAAATTTACAGAAAATATGAAATGACCAAAAGTAGATAATTAGAAAATGAGCATAATGGGTAAAAAACAGAAAATACAACCCATTTTGTATTTCCTGCCAAACATATGAAATGAGCAAAAAAGAAAAAAGTGAGGGTAAAAAAAAAAAAGCAAAAAATCTGAAATTACCATAAATGTTAAAATACAAAATGAACAGAGAAGCAAAAATTAAGCTATGGGTAAAAAAAAATACAAAGTACCAGAAATCTGAATTCATTAAAAAAAAGAAGAAAATAAGAAATAATATAATAACAGAAAGACAAATAAAAAAAAAAAAAACAGAAAATATGAAATGACCCCCCCCCCCCCCAACAAAAAAAATAGATGTGGACCATGTGGCCATCAATCAGCTCACACAACAACAACAACAGACACTATAGTGAAAGAAAGCATGTCTAACAGATTCGTCCAAATCGCTACAGTGTATGCACTTGAGTGCATACACTGTCCAGAGCTTCTTGCTGACCCAGATGGGCTCTTACAATATCAGCCAGGTAAGTGATGTCTCGTCATTGTTGAGGCATTTCAACCAGATGCTCAAGGACAAATGGAGTGATACTCTTGTTTTTTAAGGCTCATCAATGAGATCATCTCAAATAACCCTCCTGACTAGTACTTGATATAATGAACTATCGCCCAGTTCACACTCCACCCACGTCTATTGAACAGGTGTAGAGGCTCATCCCTTGCTCCCTGTTTAGGATGTGGTTTCTGGCTTTCTCTTTCTCTTTTCCAATCTTTTCACTCTTACGTAGCCCCCTGCACACCAGTGGCCTTACTGCCTTGCCCGGGGTGATATGATTAAAAAAAAAAAAAAAAATGTCTTGAGACAATGCCTAGGTATCAGAGAAGTGATCCTTCACCTGTAAGAGATAGTCCAGTGCGTTACACTAATTCCAATAAATGGAGCATTTGGATCAGGACATTTGCAGGCTTCATCCATTTGTCCACTTTTCTAGGATGCAAAAAATAGGCAGGTATCATCATTCCAGAATTCACCATTGCCATCCTTTTGCAAACACATTTGTTCCAAGAAATTCAAGCGGAATGTATGTTGAAGAATCTCAATGCTCTGCATTCCTAGACCTTGCAGCATACCAAAGGGGACTTGACTTACAGGAAGTCAAAAAAGTCTTAAACTAAATCCATTAGTTTGGTAGACAGGCGAGAAAGAACAGAGTTGATTTTCTAAGCGCCACTTAAATGTGGCATAAGGCCAAAAGTATGAGGTACCCAGTGATGATCGAACTCACTACTCAATTGTAATGAGTTTTAGTGAGACCAGCTTGCTAACAATTACACCACATCGAGGTGCCTGTGAAAGAATAAAGTCAGTAAAGATGTCGATGTGCAAAACACATGCTTCCATCATCCCCTCAAGAAATGATTCCTCCAAGATAACAGACAAACTGCAGCCTTGACCTTCCTCCAAGCCTCCAACTAGTTCATCTTATGCCAAACCAGATACCAAATATCTTCACTGGCCCATCCATCCAACCTAAGGGCACAGGAAATAACTAACTTTCACCCATCCAACTACATGCCAACAGATATATCGCAGTTGATTTTGGCCCTTGTTATTATCTTCTACCTATCTATGACAGTACCTGTGTTTGTGAAAAACACAGACACATTGTCAGCATAGGCAGAATACTTGGACAAGTTGGTAGCATCAGGCAATAAGATTTTGTGAATGATTAAATTTGCTTTCAGCACAAGAATACAAAAGTGGACAACTCTATGAAAAGATTGGGACAAACTGAAAAGTTTTGACTTTATTCCTTTTACCTCCATCAACATACCCAGGAGTGAAAGTATTTACCAAAATTGGGTGACACAAGAACAGCTTCAAGAAAGTTATGAACCATCCTCTTAAATACCCTGGATTGATTCAAATTGGTCAGCACAGCTTCACTGGACTTTATTAATGATCAAGTGTACCAAACGAATGTTGTTTTCAATAGTCTTGTCCCTCACATCACAAGTTTGCATTTAGCATAGTTAAAGTGTGAAAATTATTTTAGTTTTTATTCTTGCACAGCAACTTCTAGTGAAGTGTCGGGTTATATTCACATTTTTTAAACAATGGTTAAACATCAGTGCTAGCAGAGGAACAAATCCAGGTGACTACCTCAAATACACTTTGTAGGGAAGACTGCCTATCTTTAGAGTCTTTCAACATTCCCCAGATTTACACCTTAGTGATGATCCCTTCACACTCAGCCACTTCAGCTGTTTCAAGATGAGGGTAGTGGGCTAAATAGGTGTTGAACTGAATGAGACTCAGTCTGGGCTTTTTAATGAAAAGCTCCTAAAAATAAGACTTAAAAACCTCACAGATGCCTTTGTTTGTGTTACCTCTTGTCCATTTGGTATTGTGATGCATCAGATTGTCATATCTTATGCACTACATAACTCCTTTTTCCTCAGTTCAGTGGCCATATTTGTCAGGTAGTCTTAGTTTTGCTCAATCTTACTGAATACCATAATGGCTTTTAAGATACAAAGACCAAGTTACAAAATAATAATGTCCCCACTCGCTATAAATTTGATAAATCAGGCTAAAAGTAAAAATTGAAATTTTTCAGTAAATAATTCCCCCCACAATATAATTCCAATTCACCCAGCAACAATATTATTTGTCACACATGTAGTAAACATGGACATAAAAAGTAAAGAGATTAAAAATGAAAAGAAAGCATTTTTTTTGTAAAAAAAAATAAAATAAACATTTTTCAGAATATGAAAATAAATTTCTCTTTTCAGTTGGATTTGACACCATTACCAATATAAATGATTTACTTGTTGACTGTGGAGCCACAACTCACTTTGTTAGTGATGAATCCAAATTTACTAATTTTGACAATGATTTTAATTCAGAAAACCTCTTCATAGTACTGGCAATATGGTCTTAAAAAGAGGTTGTGCTCAAGTTACTTTAACAGACACACAAAGAAATGTGCAAAATTGTATTTTAAAAGATCCTTTTTGTCCTTACATTTAAGCAGAATATTTTATCTGCACAAGCTGCTACCAAAAATGAAGTTCTTTCAAATTTATCTGTTATTATTATAAACTTATATAACCTAATGTTATAAAATTCAATATAAAAAGAGAAATAGTATCGTCCAAAACTGCTGTACACAGCTTAAAAAAAAATGACATGAAATTCTTGAACATTGTTATATAAGACATTTTAAAACTACAAGATATAGAAGGTATGAAAATTAACCAAAAAAAAAAAATATATATATATATTATGAAATATGTACAAAATACAGTATAAAAATAAGTTACCCAACAAACAGGCTAATAAAATATTAGATCTCATTCACTATGATCTAGCTGTTCCAATTGAAACTATATCCCTGGGTGACTTCAAATATACACTTTTTGTTGATTTTTCAGGTTTATTTTCTTTAGAAAATAGGTGATACTTTTTTTGCTACTAAAATGACACAAAATTTATTTTTTTATATTTTGAAACCCTTCTGATCAACAACCATATTAAACAATAAAATCAGCCTCATCTTTGCCATATCAAATTGGTATTGTGAAAAGATCTTGGCAATTACTCTTGAAATGGAAAGATGTTTACCAATTGAATCCAAATTATCAAAATAATTATGGAAATATGCTGTTATGACAGCCACCTACATAATAAATAGATATCAAAGGTCAGGAAAAACTGGTTTGAAATGTTTATTAGTCATAAACCTAGTCTCAGTAACATGCATATTTTGGACACAGTTTGTTATGCCTATTCACAAGGATAAAAAGAAACTACGTGTGAAAAGGTAATCCTACATATCTAGTATATATTCTAGATATTAAAAAAAATATCAAAAAAGTAAATTCAACAAAGTCAAGTTACACAACCAGACAATCCAACCAACAATTCAGAAAATAATACTAGTGATGAAATATCTACCAGAAAATACCATAGCAGGTTGTGAATATTTAAGATTGTTGTTAAAAATTTGGACAATTTTGTAAATCCGACTATATACTTTTGCTGTTGTGTAAAATATATACACAATACTTACATCAAAGCTATTACTTGAAATGACTCTATAAAATGATATAAGGCCATGGAAAGTGAAAAAAATGCTCCAAAAAGGAATAATACATATGAATTAAACTACACTCCCAAAAGATGAAACTTGATGTTTCAACACTTTTAAAAATAATAAAAATAGTGATGAAAAATACAAAGTTGTCAAAGCTTATTCACAGACCACCAGAATAAATTATAATTAAACTTTTCTCCCACAGTACATTTATCATCTGTAAAAACTAATGTAATTAGCTTTTCAACACAATTTATCTGTTCACCATATTGACTGCAATTTGTATGTAGAAGACTATCTCACAATAGTATAAAACAATGAAAAACTTGCATAGTGATTAAAATTCACTATCAGTGAAATTGATATATTGAATTTCACCCATATTAAACTCCTACTGCTTAGACAAAACATATTTAACATAGAATTGTAATTGTATGAGTTTATGACATCCTTCATTGCTACAAGTTGTAATTCTGCATTAATCAATGTAAATACAATGTTTAAATGAACAGTTCAAAATGACTGATTTTAGTTGTCTTTCTTTCTAAGTATACAATTTACAATTAAAAACAACACAACTGAGATGTGCTAATCACAATATATAGAAAATATTATAACCAAATTTGGAATGCAAAATTGCAAACCCCTGATCAACTCCTTGTGAAATTGATTTCAAGAGACTGGATGAAAGCAGTGCTGAAACAGTAGATGAAAATACTCCCATGAAATATTCAGTAACTTGATATATATTATGATTTTAACTTGTACAGATATATTATAGTGTGACAAAATGATTGCATTATTCAGTAAAACCAACCATTGATCACTTGATAAGGGCCAAACAAGTTTTACTCTGTTTAAAATGTACCCAAAAACATTGTTTAGTGTTTAATAAATCTAATAGCCCCGTAAGTTTAAGAGGCTTTTGTGCCATTAATTGAGGGAATTCAAAGGTTCGGCACAGTATCACATGGTATGGTTTTCAATTATCACCAAATAGTTTTATGATTTCTTTGAACTGTCAACATGCAAAGAAGAATATAAGAGCCAAAATACAAGAAGCAAAGTTCCTTATTCAATTGTTGAATACCATGACTAGTTCAAATTTTGATTGGCATCTATTGTGACTACTAAGGAAAAAAAGAAACTAAAAATCCAGTTCAACATCAATGATATAAAAATATTATTTTGTAAGGACAAAATGGCAAAAGAAAGTTGGACTATATTTCATCAGAACAAAATATCACTGATTTATTTACAAAGCCTATCACCAGAATAAAATTAAAGAGATTTTTCAGTGCTCTGAAGGGAGCACAATCCTGAATTTTTTTCTTGCCACTATTTGGCCTCATTTTTTTCTTTTTTCTCTACACTTTTGTGACTTAAAAAAAAGGAAACAAAATTGTTTGAAAAAATATAAAAACAAGATTTTTAAAATAAAGAAAAATGCAAAAATATATAAATATTGATATGTACCACTAAGAGGTAGGGGATTGGGAATGAGTGTACTCATTCGATTGAGGAGGGGTGTTAATTACAATTTAGGGAAAGACTTCCCTCCCCAAATTTAAAGACAAGTCCTACAGATGAATGCTGAGATTTCTTCATAACCAATAGAAATGGACAATTCTCAGTTTTTCCCACACATTTTTCTTGCAAAGAAGGCTATAACCACTTGACTGTATCTCTTTCAAATATAATCACTCTTTCTATTGTGTGAATTTTTTTATTGTTATTGCTTTATATTATTTTGTCTCAATTTATTTTGCCTTGTTTTACCACTTATTGTTATTGAGAATTTTAGATTTAATAATGGCTACTTCTACAAAAAGTACAAAATATAAAAATGAAAAAAAGCAAGAAATATGAAATGGGTGTAAAAGCAAAAATATGATATGGATAAAAAATGGTAAAGAAACCAGAAATATAAAATAAGTAAAAAATCTAGAAATTCAAAATGGTTAAAATGTCTGAAATGGGTATTTAAGAAGAAAATATAAAATAACAAAAAAAAGAATAAATGCGAAATGGGCAAGATATGAAATGGATAAAATATGAGATGGTAAAAGAAGTTTAAAATACAAAATGTGCAAAAAAGAGCCAGAAATGTGAAATGTGTTAAAAATGGCAAAGTATTAAATGATCAAAATAGGATAAAATACCAAATGGTATAAAAAGCCAAAAATGAGTAAAGAAATCAGAAATGGATAAAAAGAAAAAAAAAACAAATGTGAAATTGTTTAAAAAAAATTCAAAAACACAATTTGGGTAAAAAAAATGTCTCAATTTGGAGAAAATATAGCTTTTTTACTTATTTCTTAAGAAAATATAGCTTAAAAATTTCTAAATAAAATGTTTCGAGCTTAGCTATTTTACTTATTTCTAATTGAAAATGTTTCAATCTGTTGAAAATATATTTCATTTATATATTTCCAAATAAAAATGTCTCAATCGGGAGAAGATATAGCTTCTTTCCATATTTCTAAATAATAGTTTCATTCTGTAAAAAATATTTCTAAATAAAAATGTTTATTTTGAGAAAATGTAACATTTAGATAAAAATCCTAAATGTTCCAAAGAGAGAAAATCTAAAATTTGCAAAACTGGACAACAGAAAAAAAAAGAAAAAGGGAAAATAGAAAATTGCCAAAAGAAAGAGGAAATGTGAAACAATGAAAAAAAGAGTTAAAAATGTAGAAAATATGAAATATTTAAAATATAATAAATACAAAATCAGCAGTGAAGGAAAAAAGATGAACACAGAAGGGAAAATGATGACAACAAATGAGAAAGATAAAAAAGGTGAAAATATGAAATAGCTGAAAAAGATGAAAATGTAAAATATATTGAAATGAGAAAAACAAAATATGCAAAAAAGGAGAAAACAAAAAAGTTCAGAAATAGTGTAACCATAAAATGGTCAAAGGGGAGATAGATGAAGCTGCAAATATGATTTAACCGAACAAAAGAGGTAATATACAATAAGCAAAAAGAAAACAAAAAACATAAAATAGCATGGAAAAATAGAAAAAAAAACTATGAAATACACTAAAAAAGAGAAAATGTGAAATAGCCCCAAAAGTCAAAAATACAAATATACAAAATTCAGAAAAAAAAAAGATAAAATGTAAAATGGCTAAAAAACAAAAATACAACGTAGGCAACAAACTAGAAAATATCAAATAGCCCAGAAGAGAAAATGTAAAATAATTAAAAAAAGTAGATAATGCCTACAAAGTTTTTAAAAAAAAATAAAAATTAAAAAAAAATTAAAAAAAAGAGAATATGGGCAAAAAAAAAAAAAATGAAAAGGTCAAAATGTGTAATGAAGAAGAAAATCTAAAAATGTGAGTGGGGGTGCATACAACATTGGTAAAATAGTAAAAAGAAAAAAAATTATAAAGTAAAAATTAAACATAGCCCAAAAAGGGGGAAAAAAACAAATGGGCAAAGAAGGAGAAAGTGTGAAAAAGTTGAAAAAGCAAATGTTATAGCCAAAAATAACAAAAAACCAAAATGTGCATAAAAGGGGAATGTAAAAATAGGGCATAAAAGTGACAAATATTAAATGGGCCAAAATGATGAAAATACAAATGACTGAAAAAGGAGAAAAATGTTAGAACCAGAAAAGTTGAAAATGCAAAACTGGTAAAAAATGAGAAAAAGATAAAAGGGGGGAAAAAAGTAAATGACTGCAAGAAAGGAAAAAATGCAAAAAGTGAGAAAATACAATATAGTTAAAATACAAACTGTGAAAATAAAAAAAAAAATTCTAGTAAACTGCAAAAGAATAACAACAAAATGCAAAGACAAAGATAGTGAAAATATGAAATAATTAAAAAAATAAGATAGAATAGCTTGAAGCATAAATACAAGATTGGCCAAAAATGAGAAAATATGAAATGCTAAAAAAGGAGAAAATGTAAATAGCAAAAGAGTAAATGTGAAATTGCCAAAAATCCAAAAATACTTAGACTAAAAGGCAGAAATTTATGAAATACCAAAACAAAATTTGCAAAAAATGAAGAAATATGTATTGGCAAAAAAAAAAAAGGAGAATTATTGAAAATTTTGACATTCATCGTTTCTTTGTTTTATCATATCTCTCACCACTGAACTTATTCTAAATTAAAATTTTACTTAAAATTAAACATAAATTGTTTGATATATATAACTTTTTCTATTGGATAATAATAAAATAAGGGATGAACATAATTCCAAAAAGCATACTGTAAAATTTTGTTTTTGATTTGGTAAACAATGTGTATTTTAATATTTCAATGATTTTTACAATTATTTTAAGAAAAGTATTGCATGCTTATAAAGTATATAAATAAAATACAATAGCTTAAGAAAATTCTGTTCATTTTAATACATGATTGATTTACTTAATAATAGCTAAAGATCTGGTTAATTTTTTGTTGATTGTAAAATCTTGCTGAATCTATACACAAGTAATAATTTTTAGTATTTATATCTTTTAGATACCTTTAAAAACCTTTCTAAAATGCAGCTGATGTTTAATTTAGAACAATTGCTATTTTGAATTATTTCTTTCCTGCTCCAAAAATTATTACTGACTTCACTCATGAAATCCTTTTAGTCATTCGATATTTTTTTTTATTATTTCTTTTTTGTACAAAGTTACCCCAAAATGGTGAGAAAAACCACTTACCATAAAATATCTGATTCAGATATTTAGATACTATGCAAACAAATGGCTACAGTTTAAAGATGAAGTGCAGGATAAAGGAACTTACCTGTACAGTTAATGTTAGCCAAAAGTACCATGAGAATGTAGGTCTACCTTATAGTCACTGAAAATGAATTTTAATCCCAGTAAAGATTTATCTTTGTATAGTGCAACCTGTCAACAAAAATGCATGATTTTTAAAAAAAATTACCTGTGAATAGTGTGGCTCCCTAGTTTTTTATGTAAAATAAAAACTGAACATAAAAATTTACATTATACTCAAGTATATATGTTACTTTAGTATAATTACCTATGGCATGAATTACATCAATTTACTGCAGGTTTTAATCAGCTCATAATAAATAGTTGAGGCAATGTTTTAAATGCAATATTTTATTCATGTCTATTGAATTTTTTTCTTTTTTGATCAACTTGTATAAATACATACATTTCAGATGTTAATTCTTTTAAAGTTAAAAAAATACAAGCTTTTTAATTAATTTCCACTGTAACTATAAATTGTATAGGTCAGTTTATTTTTCTGATAGATTGCTTAATGTTTTTATCAAATTAATTTAGCAACTACTGCTTAAAGTGATGATAAATTGTTGAATGAAAAATTTTTCAGATGTAAAGTTGAAGTGTCAGTGACAAATCAGACTGCTTCATTGTGTGAAAGAAATTTATCAAATCGACCAAGCATCATTGCAACCCACATACATATTTTTGCATTTTTTGGTGCAGGAATATTAATGAGTTCTTGGTCATGGAATAAAGCTTCGTTGTATGCATGGGAAAGGTTTCTCCGCAAGTAAGTATAATAAATTAAAAGCTTATTGTTAATGAAATATCCAAATTCTATTTTCCAAGAAAAATTGTTGGTAATGGTTTAAAGAAACCATTGAGATTATTACAGAACAAAGAAAGTTTGTTGTAATTATAATACTTTTCCTACTAAGTCATTTTATAATTTTTGTTGTAGGATAATACAAGGTCTGATCAAAAAGTATTGGGACTGGTGCTATAAAATGAAAACTACAAGACATATCAATTTGGCATTTAATCTCCTTTGAAGTAGTCTCCTGAAGCCAAATACCTTATCCATCATAGTTTCTATTAATGGAAGCATTCCTGGAATTCCTTTATTGGGATAGTGAGCAGCTGCCTCATTGCATTCTCTTAGATTTTTTTAACATCTTGACATCATGTGCCTTTCAAGTGGGATTTGATTATTGGAAAAAGTTGCAAGAGATGAGATCTGGCGAATATGGAGGTTGTTGAACCTGGGGAATGTTGTCTTTGGTTAAAAAATGCTACACAAGCTGTGCTGAATGGGCAGGTGTGTTATCATGCTGGAGTTGCCACTTACCAAATATGTACAACACATCACAGTTGTACTTCTGTTTTCATTGTCTGATCAGATGGAGCATACACATGAATAATGCCCTTGTAATTGAAGAAAACTGTCAACAGTGTCTTCACATTGCTTCAAGCATTGGCGCTTTATTCAATCCCAGAGAGGTTAGGGGTGGGCTCTGCCATTGTGAAGACTGAGCCTTGATTTTGCAGTTATAGTCAGACCAATGATTTATCACCTGTTATGACTGTTTCCAAAACCTTTTTGTCTTCCTCAACCCAATCAAAGGGAATCCTGTGCAGCTAAAACCCAATTTTCTTTTTAGTCAATTGAAAGCAGTTTTTGCACAAATATAGCAATCTCATACCCAAATCTTTAGTAAAAATAGACAGAACTGTAGCTAATGTTCACACCCTTCAACTGATGCACATTGATTCAATGGTTGAATTACAATGTTTTCATCAACTGTGCCGATTTTGAATTTCCCAGATGTGCATCACTCTTGACATTTTGTCAGCCATTTTGAAAACATTTGAAATAATTATACAGTTGTATCCAGCTCATACACTCATCCGCATATACTTTTTGCAAATTTGCATAGGTCTCTGTATCATCAAGCTTTTGGCAAAACTTGATGCAGACTCTCTGCTCAATTTTCTTTGCTATAGTCACTGATGAAACACCTGTGTTGTGTGATGTGATGACCTCTCTGCACACTCTTTCCTCCCAAGCACGGCTATAAACAACAGAAATAAGCAAGTATATAATAACTTAGTGTACATACGCAGCAGAGTTGAAGGTAAATCTATGCCAAGTGAGTTTACTCTGCATACTTTAGCTCAGTTACTGTTATGGTACCTCCTGCAAGGAATAGACTATTCCTCTTTGCTATATATAAATTACCTGCGTGACTTTTAGAGAGTAGTTAAAGATTAGCAGCTAGTACAGCACTCAAGTACAGCAGTACTCCCCTGGTTAAGATAGTTCTTTCTTGTGTACCTAGTTAATGTGAGTAATTGTTGTTCCCGGCCTGTTCCTGGCTTTGTCTTTTCTTACGATCCAGGTCGAGATTCCCATCGTCCCCAGTTTTTAAATCCCGTATTTCATCTCATCTGGGTCAGAATTTTATTTTTCCGATCCATTTTTTTTCCTCCCCACTCCCTGTAAAAAGAGCTCCTCTTGATTTTGACATAAAGGTAGAATCCAGTGGCCTCTTTATTTTGTAGGATGGACGGGTCCTACTAACATTAATTGATTTATTTTGTATTTTAAGTAAAAAATTTTGTTTTGGATTTTTTTTTGTTTCATGTACTCTCACCCACCTTTTACATTTCATGTATAAATTTTTATATATTTTTCTATATATATCATGTAAAGAAATCTTTATTCTCATGGGGATTCTTTTGTAGGTTCCCTGAGCGGATGTGGCAATTTTGGTACATGGAGGATTGAGTGATGATAGATGGGCCCTTATGGTGAATGGGAAATTGTAAAGAATGTTTGGGTCATAATTCTGATAGCTAGGTATAGGATAGTTATTGTTGACCAACCTCAGTTTTTGCCCCCCCCCCCCCACTGGCCTTGTGTCATAATTGTATTTTTCAATACAATAAATATTAACAAGAGCAGTTAACAACAGCTACTAATCAGGCAGCGTAATAATACCTTTGAACTTACTTATATCTATATTACTATTTATTAACACTTCCTTTGGATATCTTGTTTTCTTGTTATACTAATACACTGTTTTGAACCTACCTTCTTGTTCCGTGTCTTACTTCTAGCACAAACTGGTCACTACAACTTTGCGGCAAAGTTTCGCCACAACTCCACAACAGTTACCATAGCAATGGTCCCAATAACTTTTGATCAGGTCTCATTTTTTCATATTTTTTAAAGATTTAAAAAGATACTTAGTTCATCTGTATTCTAGTAGATCATTTCTTCAGGATATTGAGAATATTAACATGATTTTTTGTTCAATCCAAAATCATAAATTAATTTAGATATAAATCTGTTCAGGTATATCATTTTTCCATTAAAAATAGCATAGTAAATATTCAACAGTCTTGCATTAAATACAAATTGTAAATTTTTCATGAACAATAGCAATAATGCAATATTTAGAGCAGTAGAATATGTTAGAGAGGAATCCTTTTAGTGATACTATATCATTTTTTATTTTAACAGAAGTAGAATTTTAGAGTAACCAGTCTTACAGAGCCTGTTGATATATATATGTATATATATATATATTGTTTTTGTTTTTCTTTAATCTGAAGTGGAAGAGTAGGAAGGTAAATTCCAAGAACCTGATCCTAATCAATATTAAAAATTTTTAACATTAAAAAGTGATGCAGGCAAAGAGCTCAATGTATTAAGAATACGGAGCCAATATAAATTATAGAAAATTTTCAAAATTCAAAGGTGTCAAATATACATTTCGACATAGGATCTCTAATAGAGACTTTACATCACGTCAGCGACATTGTTTTTCAAAATGGTTTACAACACATGATGCATTTGTTTACACCACGTGACATGTCTGTTGACAGAGCTTGTTACGTGTTGAAAACAAAAAATTCACTGACGCTCTTGCGAAATACGTTTCTAATTCAAATTTAAAAATCACTTGTTTCTGATGAAGGACCAAGGGCGATCTGAAATATAAAATACAATAATAAAAATAAACAAATACTGTCCAAAAATACATTTTTAAATTCAAAATTTTTTAATATTCTTTCCTATATATATATATATAAGAAAGTAGCTAGCCTAGAGAGCCACCGAACCTACCAAGGTTTCACCAAATTGGATCTTCAGGGCAAGTTGGCTAACTAGGCTAAAATAAAGCAATAAGATATAAGAAATTATAATATATGCATAGTACTACATTAGCTATGTATGTATGGTCTATCAAAAAAGAGCTAAATATTGACCCCATTTTAAAATGGGAAATACTTAAACGATGTACTAAATATAGAGCAGGACAAAAACTTTGTAAATTGTGTGGGGAGGAGAAGTTAGCCATAGCACTGTTTGAACCTTCACATAGCTTATTAAATTCCAAATCCAAAATTTTAAACAAATGTAAACATAGAAAAAATTGGCTATTAAATTAGATCGTATGTTTAGCATTATTATTATTATCTTTAAGAGTTGTAATC
Source organism: Ascarosepion bandense (assembly GCA_037127315.1). NCBI lineage: Eukaryota > Metazoa > Mollusca > Cephalopoda > Sepiida > Sepiidae > Ascarosepion > Ascarosepion bandense. The sequence continues at coordinate 386,391 of JBBBDQ010001284.1, read as the reverse complement.
CCCCCCACTTTTTTGTGAATAAAGTTTTACCCCCCTCTTCTTGAGTGTTTGGTGTCTTCTGTTTTGATCATGTGATTGCAGAGTTTCTTATATCTTATCACCTTATTTTAGCCTAGTTAGCCAACTTGCCCTGAAGATCCAATTTGGTGAAACCTTGGTAGGTTCATTGGCTCTCTAGGTTAGCTACTTTCTTATTCATTTACTCTACTAGTGTATTGAGCGCTTTATATGTTAGGTTACTTGTCTCTAGGTTTTTTCTTTTGACTAGTACTTTGACTAATGTTCAAGTGCTTAGTTCGTTTCTTTTTTTGTTTCCATTTTTTTCCCCTCCGCGTTGTTTATACTCGGTGGGTTTTTTGAGACGTGTTCAAAGACAAATTTACAATATTATATATAGTTTCTTTGAACATAACAACAAATTCACTATTTTTAATGAATATTATTAAAATATTTTTAGTTTTGTTTGTAAGTTTTTATTTCCTTTTATTTGAATAATTTCTCTGAATTTTGTCAGTCAGTTTTATTTTATTTTTGATAGAGTCTTCCAAAAACCGTCAAACCGTCCTGTAAAATTAAAGAGACATAAAATGATTGCCAGAGCATTTGCCAGACGTAAAGAAATCAACAGTGGAAGATTTTCAGTTAGTTTTTATAGCACACATGATGATCCACTAGGTGAGAAATTGTTTCAGTACTTTTATGCTTTGATCAATGAAGCTTTTCAAAAATGAGGCATGGTATTTTCTTTAACATCAAGTGTTTGAAATAAGATATTCTTATGAGGTAAATCATGTAACCAAATCTTTGAGCATTATAAATGAATGAGTTATTATTCATATCTTGTAATAAAATAATCAGGATTGGTTCTGAGCAAGTTTTATGTAAAAAAAAAAAAAAAATTAGAATTATTATAACTGTATAACATTATCTTTTTTCTCCTACCACCCCACACAGGGGTAAATGGGTAAATTGTTGCCATTTTATATTTTTAATTTTGCACATACTTGTTTGTTTTTATTTTGTCAACAGCGCAATTTATTAAGTCAGTTGGGCACCATCTGTGGGAAAAAGACCACCATGATACAATTTACCTTGCCAGAAATTTGGAAACATATTAGCATTCACACTGGAAGCTTTTATAAAAACAGACTCAACATGGATACCGACATCAAGTACCCATCAAGTGCCTTGAAGAGGTAGTGCTGCTCTGGGTCAAGAGAGTGACTGCTGGAAGACCCTATATGCAACAGGACTTTGCACCATGTTACACAAGCCATTCAAAGCTGTCAGGCAATTTCTGCAACCACATCATCCCTTATATCTGATCACCTAACTCCCCAGACTGAAACCCACTTGATTATTATGTGTGGGTCACAGTTGAGCGAGAGACCAACAAAACTCCTTGTAACAGATGAACTGAAGGCAAGGATTTATGGCAGCTTTCACTAACTTAAACAAGGAGACCATCCAGAAAAGTTACAGAAGATTACGAAGTCATCCAAAGGCCATAGTTGAAGCCAATGACAGTTTTATTAAAAAAAAATTTACTCTTTAGTATTTCAAGATATTTTTGTGTAATTTTGGTAAATGTATGTTAAAATGAAATGTCAGTGTTGTTTTCATTTTTGTGCAATTTTAGACAACAATCCATTCATTACACTCTATATAGTCCAAGGTTAGTTATAGATCTTTAACTTGATTGCATGTAGTCAACAAGTGAAATAATATTATCATTACAGAAATCATTGTTGTAGTGGACTAGTGTGTGTGTGTGTGTGTGTGTGTATATATATATATATATATATATATATATATATAGTCATCTGCAGACAGATCTGTTTCACTGTATCACAGCTCATCAGTACAGATAGACTTCAATTGCTTTTAACCCAGGATTGAAACCCGAACAAATTGGCGTCAGTCAGCCATTCTACCTCTGAGCTATGGGTGCTCGGTAGAAGAAGGCAGACTTTTTAGCGTGTATATTATCATTATACATGCTCAATAACTGAGAGTGTTCTAATTCATTGCTGAATGAACGATGTGTAGTTGCTAGAGTAGCTAGTGTTTTTCAAAATCTACCATTTTTTCAGAGTGCTCAATCAGGGTGTGAGAACGTAAATAGTCATCCACAGACAGATCTGTTTCGCTGTATCACAGCTCATCATATATATATATATATATATATATATATATATATATATGTAAGAGTTAAGAAGTTAATTTTTTTACCATTGCATTTATTATATTTGAGTTAGATTTTACCAGTTGCAAAACAATAACTGCTGTTATTAAGTTTTATTGAAATTACAGCAGCAATACAGAAATTATTATGCAGATGTGCTCAGTTCTCCAATTATTTAACATTCTTGTGTAGATACAGTGCCAGATTTAACCTAAGAAGAAACCTCAGTGGCACAATTTTCAATGGGAAGATGTAAGATTTTACTTGAAAAATCACAAAATAAATTTTACTCAGTATGCTGGTAACAGAATGAAGCCTTGTGAATAGTAGATTCATGCCTAATAGACAAGTCAAAAGAAATATCCACAAGCACTACAGTGTGTTCAAGAGAACAGAGTTGTAATGCATGACGAGTCGTAAAAGGAGGTGAGGAACAAATCTAGTAAGAAAGCTTGTTGGGAAATGAATAGGGAAATCTACAATTTGACTGAGAGATTAAACAACTGAAAAATTGAAAGTCTGGATACTAGCAACATCAGTGATATTAGAATGAGTAAGCCACTTGACATTAAAGTTGCCAAACACAAAGATATTCACAGATGAATGTATAGAAAGAAATAGCTGATCTTCAAATACAGTGTTGAAAATTTTAAGTACTAACTTAAATGACTTTAATGTCTGTTGGCTGTTTTATTTAGATTGTTCCTAAATCATGCATACTTTTTATTTTCAGGAATGAAATTTGATTTGAACAGCATAAGCTCGGCTGATGTATCATCTGAATTTGCAGCTAATATGCCCAAACTAGTACGCAGACGAGGAGGCATGTTCCAGCCAATGGCTGGGACTCTTAGAAGATACTCAGATTCAGGTAAAATATTCAATAACTTGAATTTTACAAATATTTTCATTTTTCTTTTTAAAAAATATTTGTTTAAATTTTTAATAATTAGAATTTTATAAAACTTAATATTATAACCCTTAACACTCTTTTGAACCTAGTCAACAGTGATCAAATATATTACCTCTATATTAGTCCTAATCAACTGTAACCAATAATGTTGCCCTATGACATGCGTTGGTCTTCAAGTTCCTTCAGGCCACCATCTAGCTAACTTCTCACTTGTTAACTTTTTTACTTTTTTCACAACTGGTTGACCACACAGCCTATGGTCACTTCAAGATAGTAATTAAATTTTCCTTATCACTTGCATTCAAGGAAATCCAAATTCATGTTTGAATATAAAATTTTTCTCAGGGTGAATTATAAAGAACAAATGCTTCAGCCTGGCTTCTCTGTTCATAGGAGAAATCATAAATGTTATTCTGGTGACCACTGGGTTTTCTTTATCAACAATATATGCTTCTTTCTACTTGACATCTTCTAGTATACATTTAACCAACTTGCCACATAATGAAAATATGTTGTCGTGTGACAACACGAGGCATGTCTGGGATTTTGTTCCCTCTTCTTCAATACAGTGTATTATTCTCCCCCCAGACCTGTAAGCCAAACACTCATGCACCATCCTGTAGCTTCTCTGGTTCTTTGCTCATGAGGCTGAAGCTGTCGAGATGCTTCTTCACATGCGCCATGGGCATGACACTCTCATCCACATGCACATCATCAATATAGGCAGATGTTGCCTGCTGTATGCGCTCGTCTTTCGTCAGAATAGCATCAACAATTGTCTGCATGATGAACAGTGCCACATTGAGTCCAAACCCCATGCGGGTCAGGCAATACCTTCGTCCCCTAATTAGTACAGTTTGGTAGGGCCACAACGATTGGTGCACATGTACCTGAAGGTATGACTTTCAAAGGTCTAATGCTGACACATTTGATCCTGCTTGTCGCCACTCTCTCAACTTTTCGGCTCATACAGGTCCACATGTCCATTCAACTCTCAGTAATTGAGCACAGGTCTTAATTTATCTTTATTGTGCTGGATGACTGCTATCAGTGGGGTCAGACCCTCCGAGGGTCCCAATTTCTCTTCTGGGTAAGGAACCAACCATCCATTATTTATCCAGGTTTGTAGTTCTTTGTTATATTCTGCTTGAGCTCTTGCAGGAATGTTGTACTGCGGCACCCGGTTGCGTAATTTTTTTGGTGGCTGATCACCGGACCACTTCCATGATACCATCCAGGATTTGGTATGGCGATCAAACTCTGCACGAAAATCAGGTTGTTCCAAGGTAAGAGCCGCCTCAGAGGAATGTGCTTTGCCCTTTTCATTGATGCGCAAGCTGCCCAATTTCTTGATAACATCCATTCCTAGAAGGAGGTCGAATCCCAATGGCTTGCTGTTCACCACTAGCACATCCGTCGTAAAGGGAAACCTGTTGGTCACTGCTAAGGTAATGTTTCCAATAACATGGCTTAAAAGGCACTTCTTGCCTGCTGTCAGGATTGTAGTGCTTTTCCATTTTTTGGGTTGACATAGCAATCTACTCACAATGGAAGAGGAGTCCACCAATGCTATTTGGTTTACCTTCATTACAGGGAGCACTTTGTCTAGTTTGTGTGGGAAGAGAGTAGTGCTGACACCTTGTTGCTGGCACCGATAGCAGCATATATTTGGGAGCGCTCTTCTTGCTTTGTTCTCAGGCTGCCGTCAGTCTCTGGCAAAGTGATTGGGACCTCCACCCTTGTCACACTGCATGCACTGCAACTGCATCCTTCTGTTCGGGGGTTAAAGGTGGGTCTACAGTCACACGAGGAAGGACTCTGCGTCACCTGGCTGCAGCAGCAACAGGCTCATCCACTTCCACTTCTTCTGTCATGGGAGAATCTGCTCCAGTGTCATGTGATCCATCCTTGAGGACACCCATAATTGTCATTTAACCGGACTGGGGGAATCCTGATACAAATGCACAACTAAGCCATCGGTCAGAGGTGGTTTCTTCAACCAGATGTGCTAGGTCCTGTAGGTCACCCAAATACTCATCCAGTTTCCCCAGGGCGCAAGCGATGAGAGATAAATTTGTCAAATGCAACAAAAGGATCCGGCACAAAAGGGCTTGTTTCACCTGTTCTAAGTCCTCCCTTTGGTCACTGGCTAACTGTTGGTATATCAAAAGAGCTCCACCTCTCAGCCTTAGTGGTAGAACACATTCAATGTTGTCAACACCACACATTTCGCACACCATCTACACCTGTTACAACCGTTTGGAAACTGTGTGATAGGTTGAGATTCCATGAAATTCGGGAATCAACCAAATGTCAAACACTTTGCCTGCCATTTACGTGTATTTTCTCGTTTTGCCGAAATAGCTTGTTCTCTAATGTTACAGCATGCAAATGTACTCTTGCCATGTCAGAACGCAAAAAATACGTACTGCTTGCCCACCTCAATTTCGGTCCTTCTTATATATATCGAGTCTCACCACCTCACACGGGGCTACCACACTCTCCTTCATAAAACTAGTTACACTTGTGTCCTGTTCTTTCTTTTTTCTTTAACATGCCGGTAGCAGAGAGAGCATACCTTCTGTCTTTTCGAGGTAAGTCTATTTGTTGCATTACTACTACATATTGAAATTATCCTAACATTGTTAGGATAAACTGCATCCAATGTTTTTATCATGTTTCAAAAATTTCACAAATTTATAAAGAGATTTTTTTTCTTTTATTGATTTACTTGTAAATGAAAAAAATTTTTAAAACTCTCATCTTTATTTAATTTCAGATATTGCTTCTGTAACATCACGAATATTTTCTATGGAAAATAGTGACCAAGAAACTCACCAACAGGAAGATTTGAAGAAAAAGAAAAAGAAAAAACGGGCAAAACTTAATAACAGAGTAAAACCACAGCTTACACCTTTTGTTTTAGCAATGCAAAGAGGGGCACAGGAATTTTTAAAAAGCAAGCACCATTATAGACATAGACGGCGTGGGAGTGATACATCAGTGTTAAGCAATGCTTCAGCTCGAAGTGTTCATTTCTCTTTAGACAGGAACAGCAGTATAGATGCTTTGTCTGTAACCTCTGTCAGACCAAGTTCGAGTAACTCTGTGGTAAAGGCTAAATCAGAACCGAAAACCAAACGAATTACAAATTTTGCTATATTTACAGCAAATTCTTTCCTTCCTGGAAGTGTTGGGGACAGTGAAAGTCCAGATGTTGTGAATCTTGCTATGGAAGAACTTTCCAAAAACTCAGCCCCATGTTCTCAATGTGGTGGACAGGGATCATATCCTTCCGAAATTGCAATTTTTAATATTGAGGATGATACATCTTCAACTTCATCATCATCTTGTTAATTGAATTATATTCTCTCATCCATAGAGTTCATTCATTTTTTTTATAGTGATACAAAGAGTTATATAGTTGCCATTCTTCATTAGATAAGATTATCATGCCTTCATACTATATGAAGGCATGATAATGCTCCAGGACAATTATTTTAATTAAACATTAATATTATATTTGGAAAGTTTTTCAAAATCAGTATGCATCAGTTAAATTGAGCTGTTCTGATATTGACATTTTTTAAAACTATTATTTTTTTCTTTTAGTTATAGAATGTCTATAAAATAAATGCATTTCAATTTCTAAGCATTAGAATTAGTAAATTTTAAGTGGTTCAAGGATTCTAATATATACAAACACTGAAAACATCTTAATGAGTATGCTTTACATTATTTCAATTGTTATCAGTAACATTTAATATCAGTTGATTTGTTTTTTGTGTTAAATATGCAAATTTAATTTGGTAGATTTAGATTTCTTGACTGTTATAAATGCTTGACATAAATTTTAACGAAGTGCTATAATCAAAGCTGCAGATTATTTTTTTAACAATCATCATGGAACCGTCTGTAAAGACAACTTTAGTCTTCTTGAAAAAAATTTTAAACTGTCCCAGAATCAAAAAGTTTTCTTTTTTTAACTTGATTATTTAGTTATCAGTTAGTATCATAATAAAGACAACACTAAGATGTTTAGGAAATAAATAAATAAAAAAAATTAAAGTTTTAGAAATTAATTTTTTCTTTGTGACAGAACTATGTCCCAAAAATACCTACTACATAATGCTATGACATTGACTAGTTGATTTTGTAAGTGTCACTTCGATGTAGCACAAGGTCAAAAGTATGGCGTACCAAGTGAGGATCAAACTTGCTACTCGGATGTAATATGTTCTATCTTGCTAACATCATGTCAAGGTGCCCATGATGATAATATCATTGCCACTAATGTCTTACTATTATGTGAGAATTATTTCTGCTGCACCATTTACATTAACAAATTATTTAAATTTTACAAAAATTTTTATAAAAATCACAACTTATTTTCAAATTAGCAGAAAAAAATTACATGTAACTGTTGTTTGTTCATTCAAGTTTTTTAAAACAAAAATTGATGGAAAAGTATAATTTTCTTCTCTTTATTTAAAATTTTTCTTGTTTTCAATTTAGTTCTTATAATTAAATCTTAGTGTTTTTCACATTAAGGTTTGGTCACATTTAGGCTTCAAGTTAAGCCCTTTAGGCTTCATTTTTCATTTGGGTTTTATTTAAATTATTTGGAATCTTTTCTTGGTTGGGTTAAAAACTTTTCAAGATCCCTCGTAATTTATTGATAATTTCATGAGTTATGTTGTTGCAGCTTTCAAACTCTGCATTAATATTATCTAAAAATGAAGTAGCTTACAAAGAAATCGGTTTCACTCAAAACTAGTTAAAAGAACTATGAAAAATCTTTAGTTAACATGTAATGGTGTGAGTAATGTTAAAACATGTGTCAAAGATTTAAACAATAGTTGTTGATAGACATGACAAGTTACAAGTGCTGGATGATAAAAGTTGTATGTCAAAACTAGCAATTTTTTTAGTTGTACACACTCAACTGTTGTATTTTAGAAAATAGTTCTCAATTTTGTATTGTGAAAAGAACATTTAAACGTAAATTATTTTTTGCAAAATGTGAAAAACAAGCTTGTCAATTTCAGTATAATGCTACTGAAAAATGAGAAATTTTAAATAAAAATGAACTACTTAACACTTGAGTCAAGTTGTAAAACAATAAGAAAGGACATTGACCTAATAGATGTTCATGAGCTAAATTAGTAAAAAAAGGTCTGAAAATTAGAATGGTAACTATTTCATGTTTTGTTTTTACATTATAAAACCCTTACTATTTAATAACGTTTCTATGTTGAATAAATGAATAAAGCAAAAATTTAAGGAAGAATTCAAAAACTGAAAAATTATTTTAATAGTTTGTTAAAATATTGCTAAAAATTTTGTTGTAAATATAATTCTTTCTATATATGTCTAAATATGACTTTATAAATAAAACTGAAAAAATTCTAAACAAAGCATATTTTATATTCTATTTTTTAAATTTCCCTGCAAATTTGAATTTTTTTATCCATTCATTTTTCCTTCTATGTCTGTTTTCCTTTGGGACAATTTTGTTTGCTGATGTCACCAATGCTTTAGTGTGTCCCATTTAGAGTTTCTGTTTCCGATTTGTCCCTTGTATATCTTTTTCACATTGTGTATTTTTCCTGCAGGTTGAGGTCATACACAACTCTGTTATATTGCAGTCTGGGTGCTGCACTAGAGAATTTTAATAGATGTGAAGTAATTCTCTTCAGATGGCTGATTAACTTAATTCTCTTTAGTTAGGATTGAAAATATACTTTCTTGAAATGTTCTCATAATAAAATCTTTTAATAAATTTAATTAATCACTGGTAAACTAAATGTATGAAGTTTTAATAAAATGCAATATTTTGTTGAAATTTTATAGATTTAAAAATTTAGATATGTCATGCATTAAAATTTACAGTTACATTCTTTCAAAAATTGTAAATAACTTATTCAAATTCAATTAGTTGTTACATAAGATTATTTGCTGCTTTTTTATTATATAATTTTTTATGAAAATCAAATTTAAAATTGAATGTAGTCTTGTTTTCTCTGGTTATCAATGTATCTTTTTCTATCAAATGTGTGAGACAGTTTTAAACTGTTTCTATGTGGCATTCTTTAAAATAATAGAACTTTATGAATAGTAGTTATATATGTTTAATATAATTGTTAAAACAAGAACAAATTAAGTACAAAATATTTTTATAAATGTATTGTGTAAAATTCTTTGGCCACAAAACTATTGCAAATTTCTAGTAATTGCAAGTTTATAAAAGTGGATGTTTGCGTTTTCTGTAGAGTAAACATTGACAATTACCAGCTGGAAGTTATTAGATATGTAATTTAAATTTATTGAAGAGTTTTAATTTTAACAGCATCCAGTACAATAATGGATTTTATGAAACTGGTGAAAACATGAAGGTTATTTCAATGAAAATGGTTTATTATCTCCCCTTACACTAGTTCAATGTATTTTTTGTTTTTAGGATTAAAATACTCTTTTTGTTACAATTGATATTTGTTAACACTCGCTATTTATTTTTAATTCTATTTATTGACCATAAATCTTGGTTAAAACATTTTACTTTGATTGGATTGAATATATGTATAAAAAATATTCTCAGAAATTTATCTCTATTCTTCAATTTGCTTCAGTTAGAAGAAATTTTCAATTTGGTTCAAAATAAAGATTAAAGCAGAGTAAATAATGTTTGTTCTTCTGACAACCAATTTAACTAAAAAAATTATTTTGGAGCTAGAAAAATTTTCTTAAATGCATAAAAGACAAAGTAATTTTAGATTTATAGATTTATTGGTATTAAATGTATTTCTTCATGAAAAAATGTAGTTAGATCTCTCATGTTATATACATTATATTGGTATTAATCTATAGTAATTAAAAATGTCTACAAGATAATGAAATTTATATAAGTTATTGTAGAATGCTGAAATTGATTAAATTGACACAATCCTTTACTGAAATATTAAAGCAATAAGCAAATGCCAAAAACTGGAATCAAGTTCTGAACTTGTGGTTTTAATAAAGAATTCTGTCATTATCTTTTGAATGTTTCTAAGATTGTTTCTGTTTGGCAGATTTGTTCAGGGAAAATCTGATGTGTTCTGGATATGAGCTTTCAAGGCATATATAACATTACATTATTGCTAACTTTTCACCATTAATGAGTATTTTAAATAAAAAAGATATTCATGTAGCACAGGTATCAATATGTTGGAATTATATTGATTGCTATTATTTCCCAAGAGAAAAAGTCAAAAGAAAAAATCCTAATTCCTCAGTACGTTTTAAATTATTTCAATATGGCATCTAGATATATTTGAATATGTAGCTCAAATGAAATAAAAAAAATTGAAATTGAAATGATTGAATCATTCAAATTTGTAACATTTATTTTGTCCTTGCTTTATTTTTGTTACCATCTAATTTTTGTGTTATATTTTTTAATTATTTTAATGAACTTTGTGTTTTATTTTCATTTGTCTTTTATTAATGAACTTTTGTTTTAACTAAGATTAAAAAAACGATTTTGAATGTGAGATTTCAATAAAAAGCTAATTAATTTTTGTACCTGAGAGCTACATATAAATCTCAACATTGAAATTTTGAAGAAGCTTGAACCACACTTAGTTTTATATTTTAAGAACTGTGTCTTCCACTGTAATTCCTTTTTTACTTATATATTTGACATATTAGATGATGTGATTTTTAAAAAAATTGCTTTCTGAGTACTTTACATTAGCTTATTAATGATTTAATGACATCATTAAATTCCCCACTTATATATTTTGAAAAAGTACCTTTTTATTTTTAATACTAATTTTCATTTGTATCAAAGTCATCTATATTATATATTTTTAATCTCATATGAATATGAATAAGAATACACAAAATATGAAGTGTTAATCCTACTTGGAAAAAGTTTAATTGAGTTATTCTTACTGAAAAAAATAATATGGTAATATGGTGGATTATCAGTTATAGAGGAATTGGTTATCTTATATTTGGATCTATATTGACCTTGTGTAATGATTAAAAGAAAATACAGTGTTCATAAATACAAAATGAATTTTTATATAACACAATATAATAACACAGATGAATAAGGTAAAAGTTGAAGTTTAAAGAGGTCAAGTGTAAAAGTTCTGGTGCATAGAAGAGAGACAATGTGTGTGTATGTACATATATATATATAAAAAACATAGAATATTTGGTAATTAAGTCGGTAAATTCTGATAGAGATGAACTCAAAAGAACTCAATGCTAAATTTATTTATTTAACAGAGTATTATAATCTAGAAAATTTTTTAGATATTCTACAATTTCATGAGTAATGCATATTTCACAGCCAAAAAACCTGATGTTCATCAGACCCAAATGATACAACAGTTTTTTGTATTACTCATGAAATTGTAGAATATCTAAAAAAATTTTCTAGCGTATATATATATTATTTAATTAATTTTTGGTCATAATATAATTAGATCAGTACACAGTTGTATTAAAAAGTGTTTCAATACAATTATATTGTTGAACATTTGAATATTCTTCATTAGTGAACGAGTTATTACACAATCTAGGTTTCTACCATGTGGTACCTTCAAGTGATTTGCAATAACTGATTTTACCATTTTTTTTTTAGAACGCTCATGTAACGGGCATTTTTTTGAATACTCATGTAACAGAATTTTTGAACATGCAATTTTTTAAATTAGAAGAAATTATAACTTTTCATCCATGGTTGTATGAACCTAATAGGTATTTTATCGTATGGTTACACTTAGTCATAATTTCTGTTCTTTCATTCAGTAATTAATTTTTGTTTGGAAATAACATTTATATATGATGTTCATCTCTCACAGACGAGGAAGACCATGATTTCTAGATAGAAGTCATGACTTGCGCTTTAATTGGATTTAAGTGAGGGAGAGTTGCACATGATCGTCAGCCTCTCTCTTCCCATTCCATCTGGGTCCGGTGGCACGACATAGGCAAGACTTGCAGGAGACAGTCAAGGATGCAGTGGATGGCCAACAGTGATATTATTGATTTAGCTGTGCCTTGAATGTGCTCCATAGTCCTTAGGTAGACATTTTTTTTTTAATTATCCTGCAACAGGTTGCCACTACCTACTCTAGTAGACTGTTTGCCAGCCAAGGTTATAGAACCCAATCTGTCCTTTTATTTAACCCATAACTGGAGGGAAAGGACGGATCAATACCTTTCCCAAAGGTATTTGCATGTAAGTGAGTGCAGGGCATTCAATCGGAATTTGAACACGGCTCCCCAATTTCTCGTTCATAGAAATCAACTGCATCACAACACACATCCATCATATCGGTCATACCTGGCTCGTACTTAGATGGGTGACCGCTTGGAAATGTCAGGTGTTGTAAGCGTAATCGTTCTTGATTATATATATATATATATATATATATATATATATATATATATATATGAATGAATAAATATACACTACTGGCCATAATTATTAGGACACCCCAGTTTTTTAAAAGAAATGTTGTATTTCATATTATTTTTAGTATTTATTGTCAAGTGGATAATTTGTTATTACTTTGCAAAATTTTACAAGGCAAGGATGAACTCGTCTGGATCACCCTAAATTTTCTTCATTCTTTCATTGATGAAACTGCAATATAGGTAATTATTAAATATTTATAAATTCATTTTCATGTTATTGTGCAGTATTAGCAAAAAAAAAAACTCTATTTTAATTTACAATTATTCACTTGGCATTAATAAAAATAGTATGAAATACATCATGTTTTTAAAACACTGAGGTGGCCTAATAATTATGGCCAGTAGTGTACATATGGGTATAAACTCAAGTATATATGCATATATAAAAATATTATTTAAGTGTTATTAAAACAGTGTAGTATAAGAGAGCTATTAATTATATACATTAATAAATAAACATTATTCTGTCAGTGGCTTGACTTGGCATTTCATACATTATGCAATCATTAGGTGCATATTGCAATTGTACCACCAATGTAGGATAATATGTATATTTATTAATATATGTATGTACATACACATGCACATAATATAAATGTAGTAGTTGTCTCCTTAGCAATATAGGTGAATGAAACTAGATATTTTTCAATGTAGCAAGCTGATAGCTTCCATTTCTATTTTTTTTTTTTAGTTTTTTGACTTTGAGTTCACACATATACAATTCAGTGAGGAGAGAAAACCACATTGCTAAAAGGTAGAATGTACTTCCTATAGAAATTACCCATTACAAATAATCTACTTGATGGAAGAAAGTCATTTAACCTCAGCCTGTTTCTTGAGGCTGGGTAATTTCTATTATTGCTAGAAATACTGAATCCTAAAAATTCAGTTTTGTGAGCATTGGACAGGCATTTTAAAGATAAATTTTAAAGTAGCATTCATTGAATTTTTGTAGAACTTGGTTGAGGTGATGGGACACACATTGAGGATCAAGTTTACTATTCAGTCATAGCTGATCTAACAAGGCAAGATTTCTAAACATTACACTATTTCAAAGTGCCTGATATTGTTCAAAAGATGAGAATGTCATCATTATATATGAAGTTATAGAAAATGTTGTCCATCATCTACTGAAATGTACTTGATGTGTTCTAGAGACCAAAAAGCATGTAATTTTTCTTGAACAAATTAAAAATAAAACTGTTGTAATGGCTTTTTTTTTTCATCCTCAGGATAGACTGGCACTGGATGATAAATTAATTTTTGCAAAAATTTTCTATGCAGCTTATCTTATAAAGAATTTATATTCAGCATTTAGTACCAATCTACTTTTGTTATTGATTTTAGTTGCCTCTCTAATATCAGTTCCCTTGTGAAGACTAGATAATTTCCTCAAAGATTAAGAGACTTGAAACAACAGAAATGTGATTCTATAGAAAGATGCTGAGTATACTATGAACTGAACATGTGAGCAACAAAGAAGTGGGATCAAAAAGGACACTTGCTCTTAATATCAGGAAGAAACAGTTAAAATTTCTAGGGCACATAATGAGGAAAGCGGGCTTGGAAAATTTGATACTCACAGGAATGCAAGAAGAACAGAAGAAAACAATGTATAATCTTCCTAGTGAACTTGAGTAAATGGATGGCTGAAAAAAGTTTAAAAAAGGACAAAAAGGTAAAAATTAAGAGCTACAAAGGATATGGAATTGTGAATAACATGATCACCAACGTTCTGAAGGGCCACTGCTCACAGAAGTAGTAGTACCATCCTACTTTCCTAATTTTGAAAGGGATAATGTTCCTCTTATATGAGTAACAACGAAAAGGAAATATACTTGACACCAGGAAGAGACAGCTGAGGTTTCTGAGACACGTAATGAGGAAGGAGGGCTTGAAGAATCTGATACTCACAAGACGGAAAGAGGGACAGGGGACATACTTAAAGGATTTAAGAAAGTTCATGGCAGAGCAGGGTTTGGGAGAAATAACGAGAAAAATGTTAAGAGCTATAAGGGATAGGGAGATGTGGAGAGCCATGATTACCTAGGCCCTGAAGGAACAGGGCATATATAAGGAGAAAATCCTCCCTCACCCATTAGTGAGAGGGGAGGTGATCTCTCAAGAATGGAATACTCGTTTCAGACAAACGTTCACTATGAGGAGTCAGGTTCAACTTTTGGCCAAGAATGTTTGTATGAATTCATCCGTCCTAAATGTAAGCTCTCCGATTTTTTATCCAAGTAACTTACTTTCCAGGACTAGGCGTTATGGGAACCTGTTTTTTTTTCTTTCTCTATAACAAACAAATTCTTATATGATAAGGGTAGTTCTTAATTTCCAGCCAGTTCATTTCACCTTTGACGATCGGCAGCTACTATTATTCTTACCTTTTCCATCTTTAACACATCACTCAATAAATCACGGGCCTAACTAATAAAACAACTTTTAGGAAAATTTCGACTTTATTCATCAACATAGTCTTCTTTTAGGGTGATACACTGATTGCAACGCCTCTCTAAAAATTCGATGCTTTTTTGTAGAACGATTTTTCTTTGGCTTCAAAATATGCCTCAGTTTCCGATATCACTTCTTCACTGGAGCCAAATCTCTTCCCTTAAAATATTCTTTTGAGGTCTGCAAACAGCTAGTAGTCGCTGAGGGCCAGATCTGGAGAATAGGGTGGATGCGGAAACAATTCGAAGTGCAATTCATGTAGTTTTACCATCATTGCGATCGACTTGTAACACGGTGAAAGATCACGTTTTCTTCTTCATTTGTGGCTGTTTTTTGGCAATTTCTTCCTTCAAATGCACCAATAATGCTATATAATATTTGCTATTGATGATTCTTCCTTTTTCAAGGTAATCCATGAACAAAATATCTTGTGCATTCAAAAATACAGAGGCCAAACCTTGCGTGCCGATGTTTGAATCTTTGGTCGCTTTTGACGACTTTCACACTGCTATCCACTCAGCTGACTGCCGTTTTGATTCCTGAGTGAAGTGGTAGATCCATGTTTCTTTCATTGTCACATATTTACGCAAAAACGCCTTCTTGTTGCGTTGAAACAGTTGTAAACATCGTCGACACAGTGTTGTTTTTGATCGACTATGAGCAAATGCAGCACACCACTTTGAACACAGCTTTCACATTGACAATGTTCATTCAAAATGGTAAATATACTGCTTTCTGATATATTCAACTCTTCTGCTCTCTCACCAACTTCAGTTTACGATCGACCCAAACGAATTTATGGATTTTTGGTGTTTTCCTGGACAGCTACCGATTTTGGCGACCTGAGCGTTCAGCATCATTTGTGTCTGTACAACCGCGTTTAACGTCACTATACAAGCTCTTAACCGTTGTTTCCGACGGAGCAGAGTTCGAATAACACTTATCAAGCCATTGCCTTGCTCAAGCAGTACTTTCCCATCAGAAAGAAATGCCACGTGCCATTAGTACTTCATAAAAATCATTTATTAGTGGCCATATCTATAATGTCAGGTCCGGGTCTTATTGAGTGATGTGTTATAATATGCCATAACCAAAAGCAATAAAGCTGATCAAATTAAACAAGATCATCAAAAAATACCTAAACCTGTCAACATCTCTTTCTCTAGCATTTGTGGTATTCGTACTAATTTCTACAGTGTAGAATCGTTCCTTGGAACACTCTCCAGACACTCTAGCTCTTTGTGAAACTAATCTTAATTCATCAATCTTCCCCACTGAATTCTCTGATCTTGGCCAGTTTTCTCTTTTTCGGAAGAACTGTTTTGTTCATTCATGACATTGGTGCCAGTGTTTGCGAACGTCTTCCACTGGCAAAAGAATTCTCTCTTGAGTCTCCGGAACGCTTTTCCTACTTTTACCACTAAACTCAGTTATATCTTCTCCCTTTATCGTTCCCCTTCATTTCATAATATTTGCGTGTCAGATAGAATTCATGGTGGTAATGATAAGGCCCTCTCTCTACAAATATCTTTGTATTCGGCGACTAATATGTCAGGTGACTTAATCGCTCTAATGTCACTGACCACGCTGATATCCAAACCTTGAAATTCTCTATTACTCAATCTCTCATCCAGATAATAAACTTCCCCACGATTTTCCTCAGTAATTATTACTTTCCAGCTTGTTGGATATCCTCTTATGTATCCGCTTAAGACCTTAAGTGATTCGTCTGATCTTTCTAACTATATGTGTGTTGTGATGTAATGGAAATGCTCGAAATAAAAAATGTGTGTTGTGGTGTAATGGAAATGCTCGAAATAAAAAATGAAAGAGCCGAGTTCGAATTCCAGTGGAGTTAGTTGCATTCACTTAAACGCAAATACTATTGTGAAAAATATGAATTCATCACTTCTCGTACAAGCTATGAGTTGAATAGCAGGACAGACTGGGTTCTGTAGTCTTGTTTGGCAACTAGTTTACTGCAGAAACAAATGACAACCTACTGCATAAAAACTTTAGTCGGTCAGTCATGAATCGCCCAAGCGTGTATCAAGCATGACAATTAACTGACAAATCTAAATTGGTCAAGCATCTCAGGTATCGCAGGTTTCTTTTTAAGATAAGCATTATGGCTTTTGCTTCTTTAGGTCAACTGCTGATGTATTATTAACTATTATTGCAAACAGAGTCTATCAAACTTTAGTCTTATTTTTATAGATTTTGTTATACACGTACCTATGAACATTAATGGGTATATCCCAGTTCTCATAAATACGTTGGACACTACTGCGAGGGGAGTTATATTGCTATCTAGTAGGTTATATAGCTGTCTAGCGATTAACATCGCTCAGACGCAATTCCAACATTGAGTAACTGTTGTGGGCGCGTACCTACTGACACTTATGGACTCTTTCAGTCATTATTTAAACCATAAGGTTTATACTCTCAGGGCAGTAGTTCCAGGAGCAGTCCGCCAGGTAGGCGTGGCTTACTGCCATTCTTGTAGTTATATTTTCCTTGTTAAATACAATATGTTAAACCTATTATCCGTTGTGCGCGTTATTCTTTCGTGGCCCCACTATCGGATTCACATCAATTTGGTGACGAAGATGTTCGTACTCACCAAGGGATACCCAACCTCAATAAACCTTCGTTCGTGGCTCTTTTCAAGGTTACAACATTACCACATCAAATTGGCGACGAAGATGGTCGTATTTACCAAGGGATACCTGTCATATGCCTTCTTCGACGATAATTACTAATGTAATTACTCGCCGATTCAGGGATATCTACATTCTCCACATCTATGGACAGATACGAGTTATCTCTCCTAGATCATGACAAATGGACAACAATAAACAAAATAAACAAGATCACTGTTCGATCGATATGATCGAAATGTAATCTTCCCAGGTCCACTTCTTTATCAATACATGCACTGACCAACAATTCAAGGATGAACAACAAGGCGGAATGATTTTTGGTATAAAATTTTAATATGTGAACAAAAAGAAAAATACAAGTCTGAGTAAGAATGTCCCATGACATGAATCTCAAAACTTATGTTGGGATACCAAATTGGTCGAAATAACAAATTATGACGAATACGAATCAATACGAATGCAGAAGATTTACACACAATAAAAATGGGAAAGGATTTATATAATAATATATATAATATTTAAACATGTAGCACAGTGTTTGCGATAACATAATATTCGTGGATGTATATATATATATTTCTAACACGGGTCCAAGAGTATAATAACTTATCTTTATGTTCAGTTCTCTCTTTTTGTTTTACTGTCTTTTCTTTTTTCTCTCTCTTCTTTCTTTTTTCTTTTCTTTCTTTCTTTACAAAAACTTGGATTTAAACATTGTCCGGCTGCAATAAATGTATCTGCAATCTTCTTTACTTCTTTCTTCAAACGAATGTTGTATTTTCAGCACACAAATATCTCTACAAATGTCTTCTCCTCACTTGGTTTCTTCATCTGAACAATATTTTCTCTGGGTCAATAACTTTCTTCCTTGAACAATTCAGTCTATTCTTCTTATTATTTTAACGAATAAAAATATATGCACTTATAATTCTTATCCGGAGTTGTTGAGATGAATTAGTCGATTTACGTCATTATAACAATGCGTCTTCTCTTTCTATTCATAAGCTGCCTGCTGCATATCGTGACTTGTCCAAAGTCTCGCTTTCAACTGATTCAAATTCTCTGACTTCCTCGTGACTTGTATTTGGCCCGAATTTTAGCTCCTGCTGCTTCATGACCTCATGCCTGGCCCTTGTCTAGCTTTTGTCTAGACACCTATTACTAAGGGTATTTGGGTCAGTCAATTTTTGCCCTGCTATCAGAAAATGACTCTAGGCTCCCATGTGACTATCCTCTGTTGCCAAGCGGAGACTAATCTTAGTATATGTGTGTAGGTATGTGTGTGTATCACATCAACTAGCGAATGAATATTCGAGTTAACATTGCCACATTAGCCCGTAACTGAGGATTCAAGCTTATAAAAAGGGATACCCCTCCAAAATCAACTGGTGACTAAAATTTTGAATTACTAAATGGATATCTACTTTCAATTCTGGAAACTTCAACAAACGAAAATACGGCGTTAAACCTAATAAAAATTTTTTTCATATGACAACTCTTATAATCAAGTCACGAACAACAAAAACCGCACCATCAAAGCATTCGGACAAAGGGATAAATTTGAAAAAAAGCACAGCCTCAAATCTATTCAAGGATGCAAAATCAAAGCTAAGCAGAGAAATTAGAATCTGGAAGTAGATTTTTTGTTCAAATAAT
This sequence comes from Ascarosepion bandense, assembly GCA_037127315.1. Lineage (NCBI taxonomy): Eukaryota > Metazoa > Mollusca > Cephalopoda > Sepiida > Sepiidae > Ascarosepion > Ascarosepion bandense. The sequence goes on along the minus strand of JBBBDQ010001284.1, from coordinate 367,043 downwards.
AATTCATTTTGTTTTTCTCCCCCTCACTAGCGAAAAAAAAAAGGAGAAAAAAATCGTGCACGCTTAGCACAAGTGTAATTAGATAAAATTGCATTTAATTCCGTAGAAACTCAAGGAATTTTTCTCAGAAAAAATTGTCGTTCTTCTGGAATACTTTTTAATCTACGTGTTTAAAAATGGTTATTACTACATAAAAAAAACCTTCTTTCGTGGTCATTCGTACCACAGCAATTACCGACAAATACGCAAAGTACAAAGTTACAGTAACTATCGTCACACAGCATTACTATCAAGGAAGCGAGCTATTAGATGGGATACATCAGACAAATCTTTTTCGTGGCCATAATATCGTCCCACATAAATTAACAGAGTGATAAGGAATACAAATTTACATTCAAATTTTCAGTAGGGATACTCCACATAACTAACAACGTTATCGGCTGGTGATGAACAAAAGAACACAAATTAAGGAGTTACCCGAAAACAACACGTGTTATAATTAAAAAAATAGAGCCATGACATTAAAAAACTACCAAGTCAGACTACGAGTCAATGAATTATCAAATGAGGCAGATAAAAAAATTTAAAGAAATGCATTTCATTTTCCAACCTCTGTTTTGTTTATTTCTCATTCAGTAACCTTTTTAGGTTACAACATATTTCTCTTTCTAATTCTAACATTTTGTTTTTTTAAAAACCTGCCGATGAATGGTTTTTCTTCAGTGTATTACTTACCTTAATGCGTTTATCTGGCTGTCTTCGAGAATACGTAAGCTTTTGACACGGACGTTTACTCTCAGAGACAGAACAGTAAAACGGTTTTATTATCGAGCGGATTATGATAATAGGAGATCATTTGTCTCATCCATTGATTGTGAGCAACAAGATGATAACTTTCTGGCGGACTGGAACAGTTCAACCCATCTTCGGGCACTAAAACTACTACATCAAATACCAGGAGGGCTTACTGCAACACAGTGGTGTCCTGTTTCTGTCACCATGATCAAAATATCATCCTCATTCAGAACTAGAACATTGGATTCGTGCTACTCGAAGAATTCACATTAGTCAACAGCCTCCATCGCCACTATGACATGAGCTAAAGCTGCCAAGGTATGCCTTTCTTTCACCCAAATGGAAGCAAGGATGAAACTTGAGATGGGCAAGTTGGAAGTATCAATAAACAAGCTATCAATAGAAGAGGAAACCGTCGCTTCTATCGCCGAAGCAGAGGCCCTGAAAGCGGCCATTGAACTTAAGAGCAAGTAACAAAGTTGCAGTCATTCAACGATTGACTCCACTTCATCTGTGACCCTATACAACACAGTATGGAATATGTAATGGATCAACATCGCCAGAAAAAAGAACCAGAGTTAGAATGCAAACAATTCTGTTCTGAAACTACCCAACAACACGCAGAACGCTACCGAGTTCTTAAAGCAGATAACGTTCGGTCTCGTAATGCTACTACCTGCACTAGCTACTACTCACAGATCTCCAAAGCAACAAACCCCAAACATCCAGACATTTTTCTCATTTCAACAGTGAGACAGCATGAAAGCGGTGCAAAGGTCGCATGCGATGATAACCTTCCACATACAACGGTATTCATCGGATACTTTACTCGTCAGAAAATGGTTACAACTGGTCTACTCCACAGTTCAACAACTGACCTGAGAGCTATGAAGCTGTGAGGCGCTTCTTTCAGAGATGTACAAAAGGCCCTGACCTCAGACACAGTGAAGAAATAGGTATTCTTATAGAGTGGCTTAGCATGGAATTCCGTGAAGCACTCCAAGAGAGTCATGGCTGTTCATTCGAATCACGTAGAAAGAGGACTGGGGATGATGTGGTGTAACTCTATTTCTATATATGGAAAAAAAATGTAATTCTTAGTTTAATACGACGGAGCGAAATAAATTATTATTAGTTGTGTTATTGATTTTGCAGTTTATTGTAAATCGCAATATGGGTGCTGATTGGAAATATTTTAATACTCGGATGCTTGTAAAATCCTGAAAATTGAAAAACTAGCTGGAAATTGGAGAAAAAGGAAAAAAATATATATATATATAGAGGCGAATTTTTGGCCGGTAAAAGTGGAAAACAACGATAGTCAAAACACATTGTCAGAAACTTTTTATGGGGTTAGAAGGTCAGGACTTGACTATGAGAATAGAAATAAATTATAAATCTCACCAGAGTTAAAATTTTCAAGCTAAAGGCTGGATTTGATGACGTAATCAGTTGAATTGAGAAGAAGAGGACGAAGCGAAAATTACGTCAAATGAGGTGTTACTTCATTCGTTGAACCAAAACTCCCCATCTCGAGATGTGTAGGCGGAATGATCTCATTGATCAAAGATCTGATTTGCATAAAGATACCCCGGGTCTCTCAGTATCCGCTCAGATAATTGGGGACAAGTATAAAAATCGAGACCCCAGTGAGAAAACTCAGTTTTTCAGCGCTGTCAAGCGACAGAGACCAAACGACCCCACTACTGCCATCGCCACATACCCACCATTCGCTCCACTTCGGCTATTTCCGTAAAGCTTTGAAAAGAGCCCTGAAAGAACTTTTTGTTTTAAAAGTAACTGGGAAAATTGGAAGCTCTGATTATTTAAACGAATCTTTCGCTCCGTTGTAAACATTGAATTCAACGATTTTACATTCTGCTTTTATTGTTATATATATATATATATATATATATATATATATATATATATATATATATATATTAAGACATTTTTCCGTAACTCATCCAGGCGTCTTTGAACTTATTCATTTATTTTGTTTTTATTTTTTTTGGTGCCGTGTTTATTTTATCAACACAAGTATACCAGTCCAGTCTGGTTTGAGGTGGTAGAGAAACAGCTACTGGGGTTTCAACGTGACTTTCCTGAGATCAAAGGACACAGCGTGTGTAGAGTTCACCGTTGTAATAGACGTTTTGAGGACCAGCTGCTGTGACGAGGCCATCATCACGATTAGCGACCCGAGAGGGTCGTCATAATTGGTGCCGTTTCGACAGCATCAACCCTGACTCAGGTTCCGGTCATCTTCGTAATTGACCTCTGGACCAAGCCAGCCAAACAGCCGGCCGACAGTGTTACAGTGGGACAGACCCGAAGAGTGCTATGACTTCCTTGAGATGATTAAATGTTATCTTTCTAAATAAGGAGAATACTTCTCGAACAAGAATGCCCTTCAAATAAGAAGTCATACTTACAGTCTACTAAAGAAGATGAATATATTTTCTGAGTACAGCCCAAAGGATCAAACTTCAAGTACAAAGATTCCTCTTCACTCACGAAGGGCAGCAGCAACAACCAACAACATTTTCCTTTACTTCTTTTCTCAATCTTCACAGACTTTGTTAGACAACAAACTAGGATTAGCAATGATCCCAGCTCCTTCAAAAAGAGACACCTTGTACATCTTCCTCATACATGGCAAAATACTGTAAGGATGAAGTCCGGTGCACAAAGTGTGATTATGAGAAGCATAACACTGACCCTCATCCAACATCAGCCCTTCGGACAAAGGAAGCAGATCCCATTTCCAAGCACTGCGAGAAGGTAAACGCCGTACCAGTCGCAGATGCAAAATCCAGATGACATAAAGCCAGCAATCTGGAGTTGAACCTAATTTCAAATATAGAAGAAAGAAACAATACTAGACATCGCTAGACACAAGGTAAGCTGACATCTAAAATTCCAGTGTCTGCCCTTACAGCCGAAAGAAGCAAATGGCTCTTAGGAATGGTCACAAGTCGTCCTGGTGGAGATGGAAAAAGAAAGTGTCAAGAAAGTTAGTTAAAACTTCGGAAAAGACTGCATCAAATCCCTTTCAAGTCCTGTTTCAAGAGCTGTGCTTCGCAATGAGTCCCCGATCAATTATGGCGTATAAACATGCCAGGCGAGCGAGTGTTCTGTCACCACAGTACTGTATTGTTTTACTTCAGCTTTGTTTATCCCTTTTTTTTATTTTAGTTCCATTCTAGATTGTACACTCTTTTGACCACTTCCAATTATCTTTTCGCTGGAACCCCACACAATAAAAACATTGCACCAAGCTCGTTGCTGATAGCTTCATCGTTCTAATCTCACCCTCAATGTTACCATCACTGGTTTGTAATTTTTTACCTTTTCTCCCGAGATTTGTTTATTATCACGTCATTGTTTAAACATTTATTTTATGTAGTCATATTTCATACGTTTATTTTTCGTTCATATCTATCCGTGTATAATCCTTTAAAACACGTCTCCGCTGTCTATGTACAACCTTTGCAAAATGTCACCGTTTAACTCCTCTTTCCGCTAACTCACTGCAACATTGGAATGTATTCTTGTAACAAACGAAGTATTCGCTACCTTTCTTTACCTTTTAAATGGTCTTAGTTTTATGTTCAAGCCTCCGGCTACTTTCGTCATATTTCTTGTTACCCATGTTTGTTTTTATTTTCAAACTAACTGGTCTTATTTATATTCTTTTCCTAGTTTTACTCTTTTGGTTATTAATAAGCCTACCGGTGAACGGGACTTCGTCTTCTTCAGAATCATCATTGCCTTAAGATTTTTATCTGGCTGTCTTCGAGATTACGCATGTTTATGACACGGACACGTACCCCCGGGAGAAGAACAATATAAATGGTGGTTGGTTTTGTAAACGCTTATGGGAAAGAATGAGAAAGAGAATATAATTATATATGTATGTATGCAAATATAACAGCCGCCTCCTTAACAATATGGATGAAAGAAAGAAAATATATGTTTTTTTTTAAATGTAGGAGAACGTTGTAGCTGTCTAAGGTCGCCAGCTATTCGTGCAAATGTCGTATTTAATATCTTACAATATTACTCTTATTTATGTTACAATGACCTCAGCATCGAAGAATAGACTAAATTAATTTATCGACTTTCATTTTGGTTGGTTTCTTCATCTGGTTATATACACATCTAGAGACCCACCCCGAAAAGGGCGCCCTGCTTCTCATTGACTCGCAGACTTATATATTGGTTGTGAAAGCTTCTTGGTTGGTCAAAATATCTATTATTAGAATTAGGAAAATTATGATTTCCTTGTTATTATGTTTTAATTTCTTTTCTTACATTCTGGTAGTGAAAGCTTAATTGTCGGTTGAACTATGGTTTAGCTTACCTAGAGATTTTTATGACCCGTATATTTTTAGAAATAGTAAAATTTAATTTTCTTGTTATTTATTTTTATCTCTCTATCCCCACAATAACAAATACTACAAAATATCATAAGCATATTACTGCATTATCATTAGAAACACATTATATGAAGTCTGTGAAATTTAAATGCTTCACAAATATAACAGAATTTAAAACTATTGTTGCGTAATTATTATCTTTTAAAATATTCTTCAACCGGTAAATAATAGTAAAGCATTGGAGGACTAAAAAGAGTGAGAAATCGACAGTATATATAGTGAGTAAAGAAATGACGAGGCAAAGTGGAGTAGTCTATGAACGTTGCTTTTTGCCGACATGTGTTGACTTTGATTTTTCAGGTCGACCTGATCTCCACTTATATATATATATATATATATATATATATATATATAGAGAGAGAGAGAGAGAGAGAGAGAGAGAGAGAGAGGGAGAGAGAGAGACTCTTTCGTCCAACATCTCATCAGGAGAAAAATCGTTGGAAAATGAATTAAATAAAAAGAACAGTAAATTCCAAAATAAAGAGCAAAAAAAAGGGAGGGACACAATAAAATAAATATACATATAAATATATATACTTATAACGAGGAGAGGGCAATTCACGTGTAAATAATTAGAGAGGGACAATTAAAATAAAATATCTCCTTTATTCAGAGACTACAAAATCCTTCTGCCGACAGAGAGAAGGTTTCCGTAATGATATAGAGACTGATTCCAAAATCTTTAAATGATTATTGGAACCAGCTCTATGTTTAATTTTGAACCACTCTTTCTTATAGGACTTGGCACATGCTATATTCTCTACTAAATGTTGAGTGATAGCTGATTCCATATTTGTAGAGGGAAGGCAACAATGTTACCCATTTTGTCAAGTCTTATTTTAGAAGGCACATGCTGATTAATCCTCGTTTCTAAATGAAAGGTGGTACGCACCACATAACCAGTTGCATACTGTCAATTGAATTAATATATCAAATTACTTGAACTTATATAGTCGATTTGTTTTTGGCTCTGGGCTTCTCCATATCCATATACATCTTGAGTGTTCTTGAAACCAATTGTTGGCTACTACGTGATCATTTGCTGTGCACAATTGAACCCATTTTACTCTGCATACATTACGAGTTCTTTGTCCAATTTTGTTAACTATTTCGCCATCATCTCAGCCTATTTTGGTATTCCAGCCTTCCATGATGATTGTAATTTCTTGCGATTTGCATATCTTTTCAATTTCTTCTTTTGTACTTTGTGTTATCAGTGCATATACAACGCTTACAGATATGTTAAAAAGGCTTTCCTTTCAGTTTAATTAGAAGAATTATTTCAGATAGTTGATTGTATCTCAGAACACGTTTCTTCATGTCTTGCTCTAATATAAGTCCTACTTGCTTTAGTATTGTTGCCAAAAGAGAGTAAACCCTAATTTCATTTCAAAGGCCAAGTTAAACATATAAGCTGCCATATGCAGAATTGATCCGGAAATAACAGGAGGGCCTGGGAAAAAATCAGTTTGCATCTCAAGCGTCCACATAGACATATTTCAACGTTTGATCTCTTTCTCCACACGCACATATTCTTTGTCTCTCGCGAGCCGAGTTTAGACATTACACTTCCTTTTATTTTCCTATGGTTTGCCTGCATATATAACCCTGAGTTTTGCATTGACGAAATCTTTTTTGTTTGCCCACATCGTTTTGCATATACCTAAAATATTAACTTTTAACTTACAATGGTTCAAACTAGACGGCATTTCTCTCTTTCCCACTCACTTTTCTCTTACTGTCTCTTTCTGTATATCTATATGCTGTGTCTCTTTAGGATGTAGATGATCATGGCTTTTCACAGATTTATGACTTTCCACACACATTTGGTTTATCTCTATTTCTCACCATCATGCATTCCATATTCTTACAATTAATGATAAGTTTTTTTCTTGTTTTCCTCGAATATTTAATAGCTTTTTTTTAGTTTACTTTCTTAATCTGCAATCAACACAATGTCATTTGCGTCGCACATGTTGCTATGGTTACATCTGTCGATAATAAATTGTGGTGAATATTCTAATTCTCCTGTTATATAAGTTAAATAAAACATTTTTGGTGCACTTCTCTTTCTATTCTGGTATACTCGTCTAGTTTGTTGTCTACTTGCATTCAAACCATTTTTTGCCAATATTATTATATATTATTCATATATATATCTATTATTATATTATATATATATATATTTATAGATATATTATTACATTATATATATATATATATATATATATATTATATTATATATATATATATATATATATATATATATATATATATATATATATTATATATTATTCATATATAAATAATGAAAAGGAAGTTGGCGTTATACTGGACACAAGGAAATGCGTTTTGGGATACTGCCAGATATCTGAAAGATTTCTAGTAGTTAGGTCTCTCAATATGCCGGTAATAGTGGCATATGCACCGACAACACAAAGTACAGAAAAAGAAATCGAATCCTTCTACTCCATGCTCGGTTATGCGAAGCCATAGTGCAAATCACAAAAATCAGAATTATCATGGGAGATATGAATGCCAGAGTTGGCCAAGGGAGAGAAGTTAAAACGGTGGGCAATTTCGAACTAGGACACCACAATGGGTCCAATTGGCACAACGAATGACGAGATAATAACCAACATCTGGTTCCAAGAGCACTCGAGAAAACTATGGATATGAAGTCCAGGAGGAGAAATTAAGAACCAAATTGATTATATTACCATCATCAAGAGATCTAGAAACGCATTCCTTCACTGCAAAGCCTAACCAAGTACTGACTAAGGATATAACTAAGGAAATTAAAGAAACCTAATACAGCCCGTAGACTGCAGTACAATAGACTATTGAATGTTCCGAACCTGCAGAAAATGTATTCGGAGAGCGTGAAAACAAAATACGAGGGACAAATTGGAAACGAAATTGCAAAAGGAGGCGCACTAAGAGTAGCTCTAGTCACATCAGCGAACGACATCATCCCAAAGCAAAAAGCACGTCGGAATAAAAACGAGTGGATCAGTGTAGAGATTCTCTGCATGATGCAAAAGAGACAGAAAACGATACCAATATATGGAACGGAATACAACAAACTACACAATAAAATAAGGAGTAAATAAAGAAAAATGGCTCAGCAACAATGTGCTGAAGTAGAGAGACTGAACACGACAAATAATGGCGATATGCATAAAAAATAAAGGAACTAACAGAACAAAAGACCTGCTCTGCAACAGGATGTATAAAAACAACGGACGGTACAGTTATACTTCATAGATGGGATGAGTATATTGGTGATCGCTTCTACGTCAAGACAGACCAACCAACAATACACAAAAATACGCATGGACCAGAAATATTAAAAACCGAAGTTGAATTGGCAATGGTCAAATTAATCAAAAATAAAGCATCAGGACCGGGATTGTAATAGAGATGTCGATGTCCTTCAAAGGTTTTGGCGTAGACAGGCTCACAGTAATAATAAACAAAATCTAAAACAGCAGTAGTATACCGGAGGATCTAAGCAGATCAATTTTTATAGCACCAAGAAGCCAGGTGCAAAGGAATGTGAACTCCACCGAACAATCAGCTTACTGAGTCACATAACAAAACATCATCCACATTCTGATGAACAGAGCGCGCAGCAGAATCAGCCCAGAGATAGGGCAAGAACAGTATGGCTTTGTTAAAGATACCTGAACGGGAAATTCGATATTCATGCTCAGAATGCTATCTGAAAGAGCAACGCAGAAGGGCATATATCTGTGCTTTATAGACTACGCAAAGAAAGAATGCCACAAAGACTTTATAGAGATTCTCGACAACCTCCACATTTTCGGTAAAGACGTTAGGAATCTATATTGGCAGCAAACTGCTTGTGTACGGATAGAAAGTGAATTCAGCAGGTAGACAAAAATAGAAAAGAGCATAAGACAAGGATGTGTTTTCTCACAGAATCTTTTCAGCGAAACAATTCTGAGAGAAATAAAACCGTTCCCAGGATTCGTCATTTGTGGCCTCAATCTCAACAATGTAAGATACGTTGATGACACGGTACTGATAGCAGACACGGAAAAGAAAATTCAGGATCTCCTTCAGAAGATAGTAAAAGAAAGCGAGAAGAATAGACTGATCATAAACTTAAAGAAAACTGAATGTATGGTCATCAACAAAAAGAAAACTCTAAAATGCCAACTACAGGTCAAAGAAACTAAGTTAAAACAAGTAAAGAAATTTAAGTAGCTGGGAAGTGTTCTGATAGAGGATGGAAAGTGCGACATTGAGAGCCAAAGACGCATTGGCATAGCCAAAAATGCATTTCAAAAGCTAACTAGAGTACTGAGAGACAGGAAAAGCTCATTGGAAACAAAGAGTGCTGGATTGCTATGTGATATCTGTCCTTCTGTATGGAAGTGAATGTTCGACGATTTCATCAAGGATGAAGGAGAGGTTTGAGGCAGCAGAAATGTAGTTTTACAGAAGGATGCTGAGGATACCATGGAACTGAGCACATGAGCAACAATGAGGTGTCGGAGAGGATGCAAACGAAAAGAAAACACATATTTAATGCCAGGAAAAGATAGATAAGGTTCCTGGGACACGTAATGAGGAGGGAGGGCCTGGAGAATTTAATACTCACAGGACGGATAGAAGGAAAGCGAAACAGGAGAAGGCAGTGAGAGACATATTTGAAAGGTCTAAGCAAATGGATGGCGAAGCGGGGTTTGGGAGTGATACCAAGAGGAAAAATATTAAGAGCGACAAGAGACAGAACCAAGTGGAAGTCCATGATCGTCTACATTCTCAAGATGTATATCGCGGATTATTTTATGTGCTTTCCTTGTAAGCCAAACTTTTCTAGCGTTTCAAGAAATTCTTCTTTTCAGGCTTTATCAAATAAGTTTGTGTAATTTATGAAACGAAGGTATAAATCATTCTTTATTTGTAAACATCGTTCTGACTACATTCCGACCATTTCTTTTTCCACCGTCTTGTACGAAACCACATTTTTCTTTCACTGTCCTATCCTAATTGTTTATTAAAAGTTTTGTCATGTTGTTCAGCAAATTGATTGATTGATTCTTATTTATTTTCGCATGATTTCTTTTTTAACACTTCCCCTTTCACACGTGCCTATCCTGGTCAACGTGTACCAGATCAAACTCTTTCATTCTGGCCCCTCAATCTCCGGCGTCTTCTTCGGGTTGAGGTGTCTATTCGGTCCTAACTGAACTTAAGGGTTTGGCCGTAGCATCCGAGGATATTCGACTGATCCACTGGTTTATTCCCGCTTCCAGTTCACGTTGTGATTATTTTATCCAGAAAGCAGAAGTGCTGTTCATCCACGGTCGGCTGAAGATGTAAGCACGGCTGGGGAGCCTCTGTTAAACTATTTAAAATGCAGTCAAAAGAAAAAAAAAGAAAAAAACTAATAACCGCAGAAAGACGGACAAACAACTGTTCAATAGTTGCACTGTTAATGTCTTTTATATATAAGAAAATAATAGTAAAAAAAGAAAAGGGTTACAGAAAGTAAAAGTGTTTAGCATAGCAACTTACACACTGGATTCTACACACACACACACACACACACACACACACACACACACACACACACATATATATATATATATAGAGAGAGAGAGAGAGAGTGTATGTATGTTAAATCGTCTCAGAAGATATATAACTCTTTTCGAAAATGTTCTCCAGACTCTTTTGACGGATACAATTCTTCTCAAACAAAACGCTCGGACCACGGTGCCTTTAAAAGGTGCTGGACAGATAATGCAATTCCGATGTTGTCGGGCTGGTGACGAACCTTAAGTTTCATATATTCAGCGGTTTTTCAATGCGACCGCTACGATGACGATACTTCTCAAAGTCCTTGGGTGACTATTAAATTTTAAAAAATCCGCAACAAATTCGGGGCAACGATTAATCTTTTCAAATCATAAATCTCTTTGTCGGGAACCATTCAATCCGACTTCTTCACAAAACATCATTTTCATATAATCATTTCATAATCTTCCTTGTTCTTTTGTCGTCACAGTCAGCAACAACAAATACAATCTTCAACAAAACCTCCGTCTGAAACAATAGAACAAGACCCAAATGTAAGTGAAATATAAAATATATTTTACTTTCCCTTTTCAAACAAAGACATCTTCGGTCAGGAGGTTGTTTGGTCAGAGTTGTCAGCAATACCACTCCATCGGACAGACCCGATCTTACTCAACCATACGCTTCCACGGTTGTGGTCAGACTCACTTTTTCAGCATGACTACGTGTTTATATAGAAAACCCGTCTGGTTATGCATGCGATTATCACGGGCTTCTGGCTGCTTCAGCCAAAATCATGTGAACTCTAAAGGTCCTTCTTGTCTACTCAGTTCTATTTCAATTTTTAGTTGATAAAAATTATTTCATTCATTTCCATTGTCTTCTGATGACCCAGATTCAATGGGCACAACTTATGCCTCGGATCAGATTTCGCCACAGATAAACAGAACGTGCTGGTTTAATTTCACTGTTCAATTTACTCCAAGTTTAATAAAAAAAATAATATTGCCACGTTTACGACGTTTCGGTCTTCTTCAGATGCTAGGAATTTTGAACTCTTTAAACGTGTGTATGTGTTTGACTCTCTCTCTCTCTCTGTCACACTTTGGCAGCGCTATGAAAAATGATTTACTTAGACCCGGTATTTCACTACTATTGTGTATTTAAGTTAACACGTCAGTAACCTTATCGATTGCAAACTCACCTAAGACTGTCTCTGTAACAATCTCATCTGGTTCTAATGTTTCGTTCCTTTTTATCTTGGCCATTGCTATTTTTACTGCAAATTTTAGTATCGTGGGGCTCTCCCATTACATTTTTGTAGCGTTTCTCTTTTGTCCATGAAGAGTTCTCCTTATTCACTGTTGCAATACCTATCTTTTTCCTCTGATGATCATTCTTTCTTTGAGTTTTCTATATCCTAGCGAATAGTATGTTTCCTGTCTTGCCATTTCCTTGACCTTTTTTGTCTATGCTCGCTAATTCTGAGCAACTTCCGTTTTTTATCGCTGTTCATTTTCTATTTAGCCTTATTACACTTATCCATGATGACTTTATTTAGCCTTATATACTTTGAGTCATTTTTTAAATTTGTCTATTTAGACCGAGCCATTCATTCCTTATCCATTTCCTTTTCTCTCTTTTTTCTCTCCTCAACATGTCTTCTTTTACATATGTCATTTTTAATATATTCCACGTCTGTATGCAAGAGGTTAGCCAACTTGATAATGACTCTATTGCCAGTTTGGGAATCAAATTATATTGAACTGGTCAAAAGAAGAAAACTTGTAAGTGGAATTGCAATACGCAAATTAGATATTGTAATAGACAACATCGTATACCAGTAATAAAGACTGATGACTGTCGACATAACTGCTTGTGGCTGTAAAATCCAAGTGATGTCAGATTATGCTCCAAAAAGTTCTGTTTTTCCGAAAAAGTTAAGTTATACACAGGATTAACTAAACTTTATGTATTAGAAAAACAAAATTTTGCCTTAATGGAAATCTTAATGATACCGCGAGTATTTTAGAATGCTACTCCTTTTATGTTAAGAAGATACCACCATTTGAAAGAATAAGCTCCAGACAGCAATAGGAACTCTTGTTATAATCTTTGTTATTCAAAAATATATTCCATCCTAAATACATGATTCGACCATCTCGTGAAACACCGGATCACATGGAATAGCTATAATAATGTCAGCAAAAGATTATTCTCGGATTCGTGACTCAGGCAGTTTGTGACAGATATTAGGGTATACAACTCTTACTTTAAATTGATCACATATTCTTTGTAACAAAGCTGATTGGACCAATCAACAAAATAAATAGTTTCTTTTCCCACAAATCAAGAAAGACACCTTGGTATAACATCGAAGCGCTTAAAAATAAAAGTATGAAAGAAGAATTCTGTCATAAACTCGTTTAAATTTATATCCCTAAATATTGACCAAACTAACATAAAGGAATGAAATAATGTCATATCTTTGTTCGTCGAAGCACGTGAGACCATTCCAAGAATACGCTGACAAAAAACAAAAAACAAACAAAAAAAAAAACAAAAAACAAAAAAACAAAAGACAAAAAAGCTTTCTGTTGTGGGATCTCCCCTTTTTATTGGAGTAATGGACTCGCGTGATGTGTACATATAATCCTGCCTATACAGAGGACTGCAGATGTAGAGTTGCCTAAGTTGGTCAGTAAGTTGGTGCAGAGTTAGTTGGAGTTGTTTGGATATAGACTCATTACTCGGACATACTATTTCACGGCAAGACTGTATATATTGATTTCTACTAATAGTATTGCTGAATTGACTAACCCGTGTTCCAGTTTGTATATTTTGTTCAATATAACTTATATTTTCTATCTCCATATCTGTTTTTGTTATTTATTATTTTGTGTGGTTTCTCACTCGGAATCCATAATAAATTGGCGACGAAGAATCAAAGAGGTTCACGTAGAGAGAAAAATACGTTTTTCACGTCAGTCGCCAATAACAAATTGGCGACGAGGATCTCGAAACTCACATACACGGGGTCACCAACAACAAACTGGCGACAAGGATTTCGAACACGAACTCACCTATACCCCAAGTTGCGCAACAAATTAACTACGAGGACTCGAACACATGTACACAAGTCGAACAACAAATTTGCGATGAACTCACGTTCACGTATATCCCGAACCACCTCAACAAAGTTCGCTACGAGTATTTCGAACACAAGTCGACCACAAACAATTTGGCGACACTATCACAGAGAGATAGAAGAAAAAACTGTAAATGAAATTTAAAGAAAAATGTTCACAAAATTTTTCTACGTGATTAATTGCCAGAAAGCAATGGTTAAAAAACCAAACCTCTCACGGAATCAAAACAGCAAACCATGGATGACTTTCAGAAAGGAATACTAGAAATCATTAAAACAAATGAAGAAATACTCATGGAAATGCAAAAGGCAAATGAAGAAAGACAATTACAACTACAAAAACTATTACTAAAATTAAAAAGTACAGCACTAGAAAGGAACACGGAAAAAGAGGAGACGTTTTCGCATGATGCTGTGTGGAACGCGATAGAAACTTTTAAATACTCGATTGATGAAGACAAAAATTTTGGAGAACATTACAGGCGATATGAAGATATTTTTAATATCGACTGCCAGCACTGGAGTGAAAAGAAAAAATTAAAGCTTTTGCTCAGAAAATTAGGTACGGACAAACATACTAAGTTTGTAGATTATATTCTTCCAAAAAAGACGAAAGATCTAACGTTCGACGAGGCAGTGACAGGCCTCACTGAGCTATTTAGCCCCATAATCTCAATGTTCCATAAAAGGTGGAAATGTCTTAATCTCGTGAAAGACGAAAACAAGGACTATTCAATATTCGCAGCCGTCGTCAACAAACATTGTGACGACTTTAAATTGGCAGCGCTAACTCCAGACAACTTTAAATGCCTCATATTTGTCCAAGGACTAGTTGCTGCCAAAGACAGCGAAATGAGAAAAGGAATGCTGACCAAACTTCAAAATGAACCAGGGTTAACACTACAAAAACTGTCAGAGGATTGCTAAAAATGCCTCAGTATAAAGAAAGACAGTAAAGATATCTAAGAATCAGGAGTCGCGTATATTCGTAAGGTAAAAAGCAATTTACGTTTTTCACCCTCCCCAAAAGCAAGACAACATTTTAACGACAAAGAAAAAAGATACAAAACAACTAATGACGGAGACCAAATAAAAAACAAGCTTCCCCTTTTTGCATGTTACAGATGTGGTGGGTGGCATTGGTTTAAAGATTGTCGTTTCAAATGCAAAAATTGCCGTGCGTGTGGAAAGATGGGGCACAACGCAGCGGTATGCAGAAACAAAACCAACCTACTAGAGTAAGATCTACTAGAGTGAAATATGAAAACAATGAAAACACGAGGAAATATGTAGAACTTGAAATATTGAAGAAGAAGATCAAATTACAATTGGATTCAGGGTAAGACTTAACAATAATCAAGCTACAGACATGGCGGAAGCTGAACTGTCCGACCATGTTGCACACACAAAAAATTGCTAAATCTGTAACACGGAAAAGGATTAATTTCGAAAGTGAAATTATCATGAATGTGAAATTTCAGGGAGAAACCAAAAAATTAAAAATCTACGTGATGAAAAACACAGGTAACCTAGTAGGAATGAACTGGATGCAGAAATTCAATATGTGGGATATACCCATTAGTTCTTTTTGCAAAAAAAATAAACTGTGAGCTTTCAGAAGCCACAAAGCTAAAGGAAAAATTATACAAACAATTTCCAGAGGTTTTCTCAAGTGGGTTAGGACGATGCAACAAATTCGAAGCAAAAATTGAGCTAAAACAGAATGTTCAACCAGTATTTAAAACAAGGAGAAACGCACCTTTCGCCACAATTGATAAAATAGTTAAAGAGCTTGATAGACTTGAACAAACTGGGATCATTTAAAAAACAGATTTCAGTGAATGGGCGGCACCGGTAGTATATGTGAAGAAAAAATCTGGAGAAACGGGCGTGTGTGCAGATTTTTCTACAGATTTAAACAACGCAATAAAAGACCATCATTACCCGTTGCCAAGCCCGGAAGAAATATTCACCAAACTTAATGTTGGGAAAACTTTTTCGAAAATTGACCTAAGTGAAGCGTAGTTGCCGTTTCCAGTCACAGAAAAAAGTTCAAACATACTATGTATAAACACGCACAAAATACAACAGGTTACCATTCGGAATAAAGGTAGCGCCTGCGATTTTTCAGCAGACATTGGACACCATGCTGACGGGACAAAACTTCGCCACGGCTTCTCTAGTTGACATTCTAGTTAAAAGTGATAATATGGACGACCATGCGACAAATATCAAGAACATTTTCAAAAGAATACAGGACTTTGGGTTCAGAGTAAAAGAGAAAAAATGTGATTTTTTCTTGGAGGAAATAAAATATTTAGGCCACATTATTAATGAGAATGACAGAAAACCAGACACAGAGAGAGCTTCAGCAATTAAAAACATGGCTGAGCCTAAAACGTCTCGGAATTACAAAGTTTCCACGGTCTTGCAAATTATTATGGATCGATAGCATGCATAAATTGAGGGCACTCCTAAACGAATTACTGAAGAAAGATGTCCAGTGGAACTGGTCGGAGGATTGCAAAAAGTCTTTTAAGGAAATTATAATGAAATTATAATGAAATTGACGTCGGACCTAACATTGACACACTTCGACCCCCAGGCTGGAAATTATTATTGCAAGCGATGCCAGCTCACAAGGTGTGAGAGCGTGTATTCTACATAAAATGCAGTACGGCACAAGAAAACCTGTAACCCAAGCATCGAGATCACTGCTACCGCCCGAAAGAAATTACTCACAAATAGAAAAAGAAGCATTGGGAATAATTTTTGCTTTAACTCGCTTTCATAGATATGTATATGGAAGAGAATTTACGCTACATATGGATCATAAACCTTTCCTTACCATATTTGGATCAAAGAAAGGATCACCAGTATACACCGCAAATAGACTCCTGAGGTGGGGTACAATATTACTAAACTATAACTTCAAATTAGAATTCATACCATCGAAAAAATAGGACACGCACATGGACTATCGAGACTGATACCTATGAAAAGTGAACCCTTAGAAGTTTCGGTAATAGCGGCTCTGAGAGGACGAAATCTGTTAAGTAATATGGTGAAAGAATTACCGGTAACACTTAGAAATAAGAAGAAAAGCAGAAACAGACGAATTCATAAATACCACAAAGATAAGAATAAGAGATAAAAACACCAACTTGGCAGACGTTTTCTTAATTTGCGACAATGTCCTACTATACAATGAAAGGTGGTAATACCAAAATCATTACAAAGAAGAATTTTGAAGGATTTCCATGTAGTACACCCGGGAAAAATCGGATGAAGGCACTTGTGAGAAGTTATGTGTACTGGCCGAACATGGATGATAATATTGCGCAGATGGTAGAAAATGTAAGGGCTGCACGACGGCAGCAAGGTCACCACCTATAATACAGAAACGATGGCCAAAGGCGAACAAACCTTGGTCGAGAGCATGCGGACTACGCACGACCCATCGACGGCCACTACTACTCAATAACGGTGGACAGTTTTTGTAAATGGCCTGAAGTTTTCAGGTATAAAAATCCAACAACAGAAAATACCATAAACTGTTTACACGAGCTATTCGCTAGGTTTTGCGTTTTAGATTGCTTAGTAATGGACAATGGTACGCAATTTACTTCAAGTGATTTACAAGAATTTTGCGAGACGTACCAAATAAAACACATAAAAACAGCACCTTACCACCCACGGTCGAATAGCTTAGCCGAAAGATTCATGGATACTCTAAAAAGAGCTCTAAAAACAGCTGGAGATACACCATCAGAAAGAGCGTTACAACAATTTCTACAAATATACTGAATTACACCTAACAGAAACACAACATCGCGACTTTCACCTGTTGAGGTGATGTTTGCGTGCAAGATTCGATCGGTCTTCGATAAATTGCTCCCATGTAAAAAAAAAAACAACAAAAAAAAAACCCCGGAACACACCTGTAATTACGAAAAGATTGTTCAAATCCGGTGAACGAGTGTACTTCAGAATGTTTAAAAATAATATGGCGTATTGGGAGCCGATATCAATTGTAAACAGAATAGGAAACGTGATGTACACTATAAAAGGAGAAAAATACGCATAGACGGCACGTAAATCAAAAACAAAAAAAGAAGGAGTGAAGAGCCAAGCTCTTCATCATTAGAAAATGAGGACATTATGGAAGAAATTTTCGAAGCCTTCGACATTCAGAGACCTCAAATTAATACAGAAATCAGAAGAACTAGCAGAAAACGAAAGTTTACGGAGCCATTAATCATAGATCTCAAGTGAAAAAATACGAACTCCTCCTTAAAAAGTATCTAGGGAAGCGGGTGTCGTGGGATATACTCTTTTTATTAGAATAATGGACTCGCCTCATGTGTACATATAATCCTGCCTCTACAGAGAACGCCAGTTGTAGACTTACCTCTACTACTATGACAATGTCAGCTCTCTGCCTTCGGGTAGAGGGCGCTCTCTGCTTCGGAGCAGAGAGCATTAACCTGGTCGTTGTTCCACCGAAGGGTAGAATCACGACTCGGTAATAATAGACAGACATTTTTTGGCCCGGCTATATGGCCGGGAAGACTCACTATAAAATGACCTTGTGTCACATCTAACCTTGCGTGAGAAGGTTGGTAAATACCGTTGTGGACTTACCTCTGCTACTGTTGACACTGTCAGCTCTCTGCCTTCGTGCGGAGAGCACTAACACAGTCGTAGTTCCGCCGAAGGGTAGAATCACGACTGGGGAAAATAGATATTTTTGGCCTGGCTATATAACCAGGAAGAAATACCGTTGCGGACTTACCACTGCTACTATTGAAACTGTCAGATCTCTGCCTACGTGTGGAGAGCACTCTCCGCTTTTGGGCAGAGAGCCGTAACCCAGTCGTCGTTCCGCCGAATGGTAGAATCACAACTGGGGAAAGATAAACGGATATCTTTGGCCGGGCTATATGACCCGGAAGACCCACATTAAAAAGACCTTGTGTCACATTTCGCAGTAAGTGGGAAGGTAGGTAAATACCATTACAGACTTACCTCTGCTAATTTTGACACTGTTAGCCCTCTGCCTTCGGGTGGAGATCGCTCTCTGCAATCGGGAAGAGAGCACTAACCCAGTTGTGGTTCCGCCGAAGGGTAGAATCACGACTGGAGAAAGATAGACAGATATTTTTGGCCTGGCTATATGAGAGGAAAGACCCACATTAAAAAGACCTTGTGTCACATTTCGCCTAAAGTGGGAAGGTGACTAAATACCGTTGCGGACTTACCTCTGCTATTATTGACACTTTCAACTTTCAGCCTTTTGGTGGAGAGCGCTCTCTGCCTTTGGACAGAAAGCACTAGCCCGGTCGTGGTTCCGCCGAAGGGTAGAATCACGACGGGGGAAAGATAGACAGATATATTTGGCCGGGCTATATGGCTTGGAGACCCACATTAAAAAAACCTTGTGTCACATTTCGCCTTGAGTGGGATGGTGACTAAATACCGTTACAGACTTACCTCTGCTACTATTGATACAATCCAGCTCCCTGCCTTCGGGTTGAGAGCGCTCTCCGCTTTCGAGCAGAGAGCACTAACCCAGTCCTGGTTCCGCCAAAGGGTAGAATCACGACTGGGGAAAGCTAAAAAGATATTTTTGGTCTAGCTATATGGCAGGGAAGAGCCACATTAAAAAGACCTTATGTCACATTTGACATACCGTTGCGGACTTACCTCTGCTATTATTGACACTTTCAGCTCTCAGCCTTTCGGTGGATAGCGCTCTCTGCCTTTGGCTGGAGAGCGCTCTCTGCCTTTGGACAGAAAGCACTAACCCAGTCGTGGTTCCGCCGAAGGGTAAAATCACGACTGGGGAAAGATAGACAGATATATTTGGCCGGGCTATATGGCTTGGAGACCCACATTAAAAAAACCTTGTGTCACATTTCGCCTTGAGTGGGATGGTGACTAAATACTGTTACGGACTTACCTCTGCTACTATTGATACAATCAGCTCCCTGCCTTCGGGTTAAGAGCGCTCTCAGCTTTCGGGCAGAGAGCACTAACCTTGTCGTGGCTCCGCCGAAGGTTGGAATCACGACTGGGAAAGATAGATATTTTTGGCCGGGCTATATGGCTTGAAAGATCCATATTAAAAAGGCCTTGTGTCACATTTCGCCTTAAGTGGGGAGGTGACTAAATACCGTTGCGGACTTACTTCTGCTACTACTGACACTGTCAGCTCTCTGACTTTGGGTTGAGAGCGCTCTCCGCTTTCGAGCAGAGAGCACTAACCCAGTCCTGGTTCCGCCAAAGGGTAGAATCACGACTGGGGAAAGCTAAAAAGATATTTTTGGTCTAGCTATATGGCAGGGAAGAGCCACATTAAAAAGACCTTATGTCACATTTCGCTTTAAGTGGGAAGTTGCTTAAATACCGTTGCGGACTTACCTCTGCTATTACTGACACTTTCAGTGGATAGCGCTCTCTGCCTTTGAAAGGGTTGAATCACGACTGGCGAAAGACAGACATATATTTTTGGCCGGGCTATATGGCTTGGAAGATCCACATTAAAAAGGCCTTGTATTACATTTGGCCTTAAGTGGGAAGGTGGGTAAATAACGTTGCAGACTTGCCTCTGCTATTATTGACATTGTCAACACTCTGTCTTCGGGTTGAGAGGGCTCTCTGCTTTCGAGCAGAGAGCACTAACCCATTCGTGGTCCGCCGAAGGGTAGACTCACGAGTAGGGAAAGAAAGATATTTTTGGCCAGGCTATACTACAGGAAGACCCACAATAAAATATCGTGTCACATTTGACCTTAAGTGGGAAGGTGACTAAATACCGTTTCGGACTCACCTCTGCTAGTATTGACATTGTCAGCTCTCTGCCTTCAGGTGGAGAGCGCTCTCTGCTTTCGAGAAGAGAGCACTAACCCAGTCGTGGCTGGGGACTGGGGAAAGATAGATATTTTTGGCCTGGCTATATGGCCGGGAAAACCAACATTAAAAGACCTTGTGTTACATCACGCCTTACGTGCGAAGGTGGGTAAATACCGTTGCAGACTTACCGCTGCTACTTTTGACACTGTCAGCTCTCTGCCTTCGAGTGGAGAGCACTCTCTGCTTTCGGGCAGAGAGCCGTAACCCAGTCGTAGTTCCGCCGAAAGGTAGAATCACGACTGGGGAAAGATAGATATTTTTTGCCTGGCTATATGGCCGAGAAAATCCACATTAAAGAGACCTTTTGTCTCATTTCGCCTTAAGTGGGATGGTGACTAAATACCTCTGCTACTGTTGACACTGTCAGCTCTCTGTCTTCCGGTTGAGAGCGCTCTTTGCTTTTGGGCATTTCGCCTTAAGTGGGGAGTCTGACTAAATATTGTTACCTAGTTGGTCAGTAAGTTGGTGCACAATTGGAGTTGTTTGGATATTGACTCATTACCCGGACATCCTATTTCACGGCAAGATTGTATATATTGATTTCTACTAATAGTATTCCTGAATTGACTGACCCCTGTTCTAGTTTGTATATTTTGTTCAATATAACTGACATTTTCTATCTCCATATCTGTTTTATTTATTATTTTGTGTGGTTTCTCACCCGGAATCCACAACACTTTCGTAGGATGAAAATCCTGAGTTGAAAAGATTACTATAAGAAAGAAAAAAATAGAAGAGTAAAAAAAAAAAAATGAAACTACTCTACTGACCTGAGCCTTATACAGAAAATTTAGGCTCACCTCTGCTCCACCATTCAAGATGTTATTAGAGTTTGGACCGCGTCTCTCGTTAGTCAGTATATACGAAAAGTAATTTTCCATAAACTGGAAATGAATCTTTCAATATTTGGCAGGTTTTAACCGCTGAGCTGAAAAAAGATGTACATTTGTAACAAATTTTACACAAGCCGTTTGGTCTACATAAAAATATACTTTTCTCAAAGAACGTGCATAAAAAATCAACCTAGACAATTTTACATTTCAACATTTGTAATAAAATTATTTTTATAAATGCTCTGTGAAACCAATATCTCCGGTAAATTGGAAATCAAATTAATGACAACAAACAGAATAGACAACAACAAAAAAAGTCAGCTATAGGTTATATAATAGAATAGACTGAACTCTCTGGTTTTGGGTGGCAACTAGTCCAAGAGAAGAAAAACTCTGAATTCCCAACCGTAGAGAAGCCAACGGTGATCTACTCCGTATTCTTTCTCGAGGACGCATGGCAACATAAAATAAAATCTGTGGAGAGTCATGATCACTCGTCTACATTCTGAAAAGTCATGGTATTAACAAAACTAAATTGGAAACAATAATGCATTCAGTTTCAATTAACAATTTTTTCTTGGGGATTTTATGCAGAATATTTCTTAACATACCGTTTATATTTCTTTCGGAATGATTAATACTTTGGACCACCGTTTGTAGCCTGAGGGTGAAGCTTATCAGCACGAAAAACGGAATCAATGACATTGTGGCTGTTTTGTAAGTTTACTTCATACTGCCATGAGGAAAGGAATAAGTTCATTTTCCTACGTTCTTTTGCCAAATACTCGTCACTGAAATACCATGATAGTTGAAGAAAAGGCTGATCAAGTAACGACACACCTAAACCTTTTTGCTCTCACTAACAATGAGATAGTAGTGTTACTGAACGTGGGTACTTTTCAAACCATACTTTATCTATAAAGATTAGCACACAGTTTGTACAAAAAGATTTTCTTATATCATCGATGATTATTTATAAAATTATTACTTTTTGCTCCTTTAAACATTGAACTTAAAACCATAAATTCTTAATTTTAAAGTAAATAAGTTTACCTTTTACCTGCACTGTCGCTGCTTCTTTTGCTCGTTTTGTTTGGTCGATCTTTCGTTTCCTGTCCCACCACTTTAGTAGTATCATTGGCGTCGTAACTTGGAGGTGTTTTTTTCTTTTCTTTTCTTTTTTTTTTTTATATATCTCAATGGCTATCTTAACAGCATGTCTAGTGGTTGTTGTGATTGTACGGAAATTTCAAGTGTGAAATCCCCGCAGCCGTGGATTCTTCTTTCCTGAAAACCAATTTCAAAGCACAAAACCAACAAAATCTGTTGATAACTAACAGTGTGTTTACTGATAACAAATTGAATAATTTAAAAGTACATCAGGAGTAAAAAAAAAAAAAAAATAATAATCTTTCTTGTCAACTGGTTAACGGTCTTCCATCAGGAAAATTATTCTAGCAGTAATTCGTGATAAATTGAGAGGTCTTTTGTGTCCTTTCGTTTGTTGACAGAAATCGAAGGAACTATAAAAGGAGGGGTATTAAACCTCGAATTAACCTATTTTATCATCAGGTTGCTTCGGTACTCTCAGTATCATTATCCTGCACACTGACTATTGGCTGGTTTATATAAATAATTGTGGGCATTTCTGGTATTGATCGCGTATTTTTAAAGTGATTTTCATGGTCTTCATTTGTCTTTCGTGGAAAGTCAAAGCTTCTAATAACTAGTAAAATGTTTGTGGGGTTTGATAGTATTCTGAATAAACATAGCAACATTTCTTCTGTGGAATTTTGGAAATTTTAAAAGACCATACATCTTCTTATACTTTCCTCGAGGTAACTGGGTAGGTTGAAGAAATTTAATCTTACTAAATCTAAATGAATTATACTTAGTTTACTTTAGATTAAAATAGGTATCTCTATAGTGAGTTATCCGTTATAGTGAAGTGTATTTGTGTGCTGAAATATATTAATTGAATTTGGCCTTGTTAGTAGATAGCCCACTATAAGGTGGGTATAAAACAAGAAATCAAATTGTGTATAGAAACACACACACACACACACACACACACACACACACACACACACACACATATATATATATATATATATATATATATATATATATATATATATATCAATTAAGTTTTTTTCACAAATAAAAGTAATGTCTTTTAGTTAGTATTTACAATAAAAAACTTTTAAACTCCGGAAGTATGACAACTGGGAAACTTTTCTCTTTCACTAACATACGCGGCATCCGCACCAACTTCCTCAGCGTAGATTCATTCCTCCATAATAACTCACCTGATATATTAGCCCTATGTGAAACTAATCTTAACCCTTCTATCCCCTCATCTGAGTTCTACGTTCCTGGCTACCTTCCCCTCTTCAGGAAGGACTCCAATGTTCATATGCATGGGCTTGGTGTCTATGTCAGCGAACACCTTCCCTTAGCTAGGGTGTCATCTTTTGAATCCCCAGATCATTCTTTCATGTGCTTCCGCCTCTCACTTTTCAGCTCGATTAGCTATCTCTTCTTTCTCTACCGCTCTCCTTCCTCCCCTGACTGTTCGTTACTTGACATCATTTCTGACAATATCGACAAAGCCATTTCTTCCCATCCCTCTGCCCATGTATTCGTGTTTGGTGACTTTAACGCCCACCACACCAAGTGGCTGAAGAACGCTGTCACTGACCCTGCTGGTCACACCATGAACTGTTCAATCACCCAATCTCTTACACAAGTAGTGGACTTCCCTATGCGTTTCTCCGACAAACCTAACGGAAGGGACTCACTTCTAGACCTCTGCTTCACTTCCATCCCAGACTCTTGCACTACCAGACAACTATGCCCACTCGGAAACTCTGACCACACTGCAGTGTCCATCAATATTTCACTCCACTCCCGCCCGACCCATGAAACCCAGACAAGTAGAATATCCTACTGCTATCAAAGAGTAGACTGGGATTCGTTCCGAGACTTCCTCTGTGACATCCCTTGGAACAACGTCTTTAGTCTTCCCATCGAAGAATGTGCATCCGAGGTCTCCTCCTGGGTTAAGGCTGGCATCGATGCCTTCATCCCTGCTAGGAAATTCCAGCTTAAATCTCATTCGTCTCCATGGTTCTCACCCGCTTGCTCGGCTGCCATTGCCCACCGGAATCATTTCATCCGACTCTATCGTAACTACGCGTCGGACCAAAACAGGCGCCTTTTCACTTCAGCTCGTAATAAGTGTAAAAGGATACTTAACGAAGCTAAGATGTTGTTTGCTGCCAGAATGAAGCAACGCATAGCATGCTCTAAATTCGGCGCTAAAGACTACTGGCGACTCTGTAAAAGAGTACTTAACAAGAGCAAGTCCATAATACCCCCGCTAATCAACAAATTTGAGGTCCTCACCTCCCCAGCAGATAAGGCCGAATGCTTTCCCCGCAGATTCTCGAACAATTCGAGTCTGGACTCATCTGGAGTTTTTACACCCGACTTCTCACCTAGAACCGAGGCACAACTGAATGATGTCCACATTACACCTTCGCTTGTCTCTAAGATAATCTTAAAACTTGACCTTCACAAAGCGAGCGGTGGGGACGGAATCCCTACCATAGTCTTAAAGAAATGTACCCCTGAACTCTCCCCTGTCCTTTCTAAGCTCTACAACCTCTGCCTATCTGCTTCCTGCTTTTCTGCCTGTTGGAAATCTTCCTTTGTAGTTCCTATATTTAAAAACACTGGAGAACCCTCTGACCCTGCAAATTACCGCCCTATCAGCCTTCTTCCGATCTTTGGCAAAGTGTTCGAAGCCATTATCAACGCCGAGGTGGTTCAGCATCTCACAGCACACAGGCTCCTCTCAGACAAGCAATATGGTTTCCGCTTCACCAGGTCTACTGCTGATATGCTAACGACCATCACCGAGTACATATACCAGGCACTCGAACCGTTGCATTGGATATATCTAAGGCGTTTGACAGAGTTTGGCATGCTGGCCTTCTATGTAAACTGCGGCGCTATGGTATAACTGGACATTTGTTTCAACTAATCCAGTCATTCCTCTCTAACCGCACAATGAAGGTGGTATTAAACGGACATGCCTCTCAGAACTACCATACAAATGCAGGTGTCCCCCAAGGCACCATCTTAGGTCCTACACTCTTCTTGATATACATTAATGATCTCCCTGATTCCATAAGAGCCCAAATAGGTTTGTACGCCGATGACACCACAGTTTACTCTCGCCTCCTACAAAAATCTGGTGTAGGCGTCAAAGCTAACCTCGCAGTCGAGATTGAAAAAGACCTCCAATCCATATTGGTCTGGGGTAAGAAATGGCTAGTAAATTTTAATGCTTCTAAAACGAAGCTACTCTCAATTAACCATCATCGACAATCTCACCTACCCCCCCATTAGCATGGACCAGGCTTGCCTCCCAGAGAGTAAATCACTACGCCTCCTTGGTCTCACACTTTCAGCGGACCTCAAATGGAATGACTATATCGAATTCATTGCTAAATCCGCTACTATGAAAGTCGGTTCTCTGTGTAGGGCCCGGAAGTTTTTTTCCGTCTAAATCTATCCTGCACATTTATAAATCTACCATCCGCCCGTGAATTAAATACTGTTGCCATATCTGGTCGGGTGCCCCTGCTGTTCTCCTCGGGCTTCTCGATAAGGTTCAGAGGAGGGTCTGTAATGTGATAGATACCGACTTGGCAGACCGCCTGCAGTCTCTCTCCCAACCGGCGCGACGTGGCTTCCCTGTGTCTCTTCTATAAATACTTTCACGGCTTCTGCTCCGATGAACTTAGATCACTGGTGCCCCCTAAATACGAATTTGAACGAGATACTAGATTAGCAACTAGATCCCACCCTTTTACAGTGAAACCGATAAAATGCAGCCGTAACTTCTACTCCAACAGTTTCTTTCCTCGCACTTCCCGACTGTGGAATTCTCTTCCACACGATTGCTTCCCCGACGGCTACAATCTCCAAGAGTTTAAATGTAAAGTCAATAGACACCTCCTAACACACTAACCTGCTCCCATTCTATCAAACACTCTTCCCATCTGCCGAACCCTCATCCTCGCTATCCTTACTCATCTGTCACCTTCCTCCTGACATTCCCTATGTCTAACCACTCCTTCTCTTTACATTCCCCTATGTAGTCCCATGCGCAATAGTGGCAGTGGAATGCCTTGCTTGGGGTGAGATGATTAAAAAAAATGTTTTGCTGCAGGAAAGACATAACAAGGTGATAACCCTGGTTAAACGTTTAAGAATGCCTGATGATGATTTCATACTGGAAATAATTCATATTAAACAGTAAAAATACTTAGATAAACTAATTAAGCGTTGAAGAGAATATGGGAAGTAAAAACAGATTAAAAATAATAATTAGAAGTCATAAAATGACTTTGGAGAAGGTTCTAGCTAGATTTTAATCTAGATACCTCTAGTCAGATCAAATTCATACAGCATAGTATGAATAAAAAAGGTCCCAAACTTAATAAAACAAACTTTTTCCTTCAAAATGTTTCCATTATTATTAAGAAGAAAGATCAAAGTAATTTTTAATTACTTTTTAAAATTTTTTAATCCCTTCTAATATTTTCGAAATTTTGTCAGAATGTTTTGTTTTGATTGAGTTAGCAGCTTAGAAACGTTTACTACTGTTTTACAATGGAACCCTAGTGATTGCATTACCCACTTTTTTCGGTTACAAACACATTAGTTTGGAAATTCTCGCAAAAATCAAATAATTGTCGGATTTTAATGAAACTTTCAGTACTCATTCAGAAATTAATAAGATCATTTTTGAAATTATGATTTTTTAAAAATCTTGACAAAAATATTTTTTTTTACCTCTGTTTTTTACCTCCACGTAAATCCATGAAATCTTAATAAATTTTACACTGATGGTTTTATTAGTTCAAAGAGTAAAATAAAAAATGCAATAAAACTCTGAAATAATTTAATTTGATAAGCTTTTAATTGCTGGAATAAATAATAACTATCGAGGACATTATATTCTGAAGAAAAAAAATTTCGATTAATAATAAAATTTTAAAAGAATTGTTTTCATTTTTTTTTCATTTTTGTTATTATTAAATAATTTGATAATATATAAAATTTTAAAAACAAATAATAACTATCAAAGACTTTTTATTGCTTCAGAAAAGTACATTTATTCTTATTGAGTAGTTAACATTCCTACAAATACAGAATTGATTGAAATATTAAAGGTGTAGTGAACAAAACAAGATCTAGATTTAAAATTCAAATGCTAAATACTGACTCATTGATTTTGTTAGAAATAAACGAATTTTCTCGAATTTACAAACTTTACTTAACACACACAAAACTCGCGAAATTTCACACCTATTTGTGTTTTTCGGCCAATAGAAAACTAGGAAACATCTAAAAGCAAAATAGAAAGGCCAGGATCACATCCGGGGTGAATTCCTAAATGACCTACAAACGAAGTAAAAGACGGAGCAAGCTCGACTGTCGCCAGAGAGAAATGAGACGAGCGTAATTAACACGTCCCTTGACAAACGTCAAGCGATCGCTATTGTTGTCTCTATCTTTCTCTATCATTTCTCACCTCTCATCTCTCACCTCTTTCCTTTTCATCATTCACCCTGCGCGGTAACTTCAAAGACAATCCTACCCAACAATAAACTCTCATACATACGTACATTCCTGCTTACGTACACAAAAACTAATTCTTGCAAGGACTACTACGAGCTCTTGTTACCCTTAACTTCTTAATACTGTTTCTCATTAAACCTTAACTTCTAACAATTCATGTTATTCTTTTCTATTAATAAATTTCTATTTAAACATACAAAAGGTATATTTTTATTCTTCCACACATTCCAATCTCCAACCTTCTGATGATAGCGAATAATCCTAAGTTATAGAGAGTTTGGATACGTTTCACACAAGGCCAATTCAATAAGCATTAACCATCTCTCTACTTCTACAAAGGAATTCTCAAAGTTTTAAACATTCACTGATCAGCTAAAAACAAACGTCTTCTTTCAAACCTTTAAAAACGGAGAACTTCGCAAGCGAAATAATATCGTCAGCTGGTGTTACTTGGTTTGTCCAATTTTCGGCACCAACTCTACTAGCATGTGATCTTTTTAGCTGAATTAATAATACTCAAATTGATCTCATTTCAATGAATTTTATTATGTTCAAAACGTTCTATTACAATGAGTTTGACACTTTTCTTATTTAGTGCATTTTATTACAGGCTTATTTTGTCTTAAACTCAATGTATCATAATAGAAACATTTATTGAAAAATGTTATATATATATATATATATATATATATATATATATATATATATATATATATATATATATATATAAACTTTATTAATATGTACAAACACAATTTTATTTTTTACTGCTCGTCGTGACAACATTGTGGTGATACCGACCGAGCAAAAGCGAGACCGGATGTTGGCTCTATGCCAACCAGAAAGCGAATGAATAAAACACGTCGTGCGCATCCGAGTTTGCGCTGATGTTCCGGTTGAAAAATAAAAATTAATTAAATATCAAATGTCAGATTGTAGCAGTAGGTTAACAATGATAGTTCTTTCTTAGTTGTTCTCTCACATTATACTTATACTCGGAAGCAACCCCTGCTACAACAATTGACCTAACCGAGAGATCACCCAAATTAAACATAAAATAGTTCAATATTCATTCTTTAATCGTTAATGAAATACATATACATTGAAAATACATTTAAAGTACATTTTGGTGTATGTCTGTTTTAGTACAACTGTACACTACATGCATTGTTGTGTTTCAGTTCCTTTTATGAATGTTAAACTTGCAGAAATTTAGCAATTATACATTTTCCCAAGTCTCTGCACATTTACATACCTGTATTTGATAGCATTTATAATTTAGGTTGGTTAATTTTTTCTGAACTGATTAAAATTTCTCTTTATATTCATAATTTTATATTTCTCATCTTAAAAGAATAATTGTTGTGACGCAATTTTATTTTCAGTGAACATTTGCACATAGAAGAATAGGATATAAATAAATAAGACACCTGTTCATATTTGTTTACCAAATTTATATGTTCTGTATTTTGAAGATAAAATCAGTTGATTGCAGTAAAATTTTATTTATTTATTTAAACATAATAATAATAATAATAATAATAATAATAATAATAATAAACCAGTGAAATTGTCATTTTGAAACTGGATAAAACGTACAGTCTTTTAAGTTCCTTTTTGTTCAAACTGTTCATAGAAGTCTCTATTCCTTTATTTCATCTACATTCAATGATAGAATATAAATTTATCAGTTTGTGTTGCATGCTTAAAGAAAAACAAGCCTTCACTGTCTAGACTAGTTTGTGTGAACGTGGCCAATCCTATTTTTTCACAACAGGAAAAGAATCCAAGGATTTTCTGGAGAACGTGTTCATTTAATAGTCTCACTACTACTACTACTACTACTACTACTACTACTACTACTACTACTAATAATAATAATAATAATAATAATAAATACTATAAAATGTTGATAAGAATAAAAAATAATAAGAAAAAAGCCGACTGACTGCATTTTTATGCACCATTTTAGAAAGAACAAAAGATGATACAGTATGACGACAACATGAAACGTGATCTTTAGCAGTGTGAGCAGAAAGACGTCCGAGTGGTTTGCCTCTAGCAGATTCTTTAGATACTTGATCCAGATCTTTTACTTTTTGTTCTTCGTCGGAAACTACATGGAAGGAGTTGTTACGATAGGTGTAGAATATTCTTTTCAATCTCATCATTATTATCCACTCATTTACACAGAATCATGACGAAACAGAAAAACAAATCCACCTATTTCTGTTACTCTCTTAGATGACATTTGTTTTGTAATTATATTTTTGCGATATCAAAAGAGTGTTACGGCCTCATCACACCAAACAAGCTTAAAGATAAAATAACAGCAGCGGTGCTTTATTTTGGGGGTTTGGATGACGAGTGAAAAGCAAAGACAGATAAAAATATACATAAAAACCAGAAATATATTCAACGGAGAGGTACGGGACTATTTTAATAACACACATACATAAACAAAAACATAACGATAGACAGAGTGCTTGAGGAAAATTAGAGTGTGGCAGGTGGGGTCACCACTGTAGCTGTAGGGACGGTCAGCTATGTTTGGTACAAGGCCAATTCACAAACATAGCCGACAATCCTCACAACTTAAGGTTATTCAGAATCATCAAAAGGTTACCAGAAGGCGGATTTGTGGAAGAATAAAAGTATACATTTTGTATGTTGAAATAGAAATTTATTATTAGAAAAGAATAACACGAATTGGTAGTGTTAAATGTTCATTAAGAAACAATAAATAGTAAGTAGTTAGGGTATCAAGTGTTCGTAGTAGTAATTTGTATGTATGTATGTATGTATGTATGTATGTATGTATGTATGAACGTTATCGTTGGGTAGGAGTGTCTTTGAAGTAATCGCCCAGTCTTAAAGGGTTCCCGTTCGGTTATCAAGTACAAGAAGGGGTGAGAGGTGAGAGGTGAGAGGTGAGAGAGAAAGATAGAGACAATAATAACGATCGCTTGAAGTTTGTCAAGGGATGTGTTAATTACGCTCGTCATCGAGCGTAATTAGCACGACTGGTGACAGTCGAACGTGGCCCGTCTTTTATTTCGTTTGTGGGGCTCGAAAAGGTAATTTGGGAATTCACTCTTAGATGTGATTCTGGCCTTTCCATTCGACGACGAACAAACTTCGCGTCGGCTCGCGAAAAGGTCTGCAAACAAATTTGTTTCTGAGAATTGAAGATTATTTGAATTTTGTTTTTAGATGTTTCCTAGTTTTCTATTGACCGAAAAACATTTCGCATCAAGGTGTGAAATTTAACGAGTTTTGTTTTGGATTCGCTTTTGCGTGTGTGCTAAGCAAAGTTTGTAAATTCGAGTCTTTTTTAGTTTCTAACAAAATCAATGAGTCTGTGCTTAGCATTTGAATTTTAAATCTAGATCTTGTTTTGTTCACTATATACAGGTCCTCGGTCAAATAACGGAGTGTAATTCTGTGCATTTTCTTTTTGTTTCAGTAGTGTTTGTTTTTCCATTTAATGGTTTTACCGGATTTAGTTTAGTTATTTGTAGTTAGTAGTATTAAAAAGCGTGAAACAGGTTTCACATGAAGTTATATAATTGTATTCAAAATGGATAAGAAATGTATATTTTGAGGTACTTAGCTTTGGAGTTGAGAGTTTGTTGAATTTTTCCACTTGTTGTTAGAAGTTGATATTGTATCAGTGTATACTCTCACATTCAAACATGTAGGGTTTCTGCTTTCTTTCTTTTTCTTATGTCCTTTATTTCTTGTCCTGTAGAAGGTAAGGCACCATTTTATGTAGTGATGCTTGAGTTTTTTTTATGCTGTGTTCAAAATCTTTTTTTTTTGTGAAGGTTGATTTGCGTGGTTCTTTGCATTGGATGGTTAACATTATGTAGTTATCAGAATTTCTGTGCGTTGTCTTTTGCAGGGTTATCATTTATATAGAGATGATAATTCGTTTGTGTGGTTTTGCGATGTTTCCAGTGAAGTAGTAGTGAAAGTTGAAACGATACTATGAGATGAATAGAAAGAAGCCAGCAATATTGCAAGCAATTCTTGTCAAAAAAACATGATATAGAAAGTTCTCTCATTTGTGTATACAAATGTTGAATTCGACTGTCTTATACTCCAAAACACGCCATTTTACCCTGGATCTAGAATCCGAATGATTTTTTTTTCAATGACTTCAAACCACTGACTCTAGCCGTCCTTCTAGTTACAGATGTGAGAACTCCTTCACCTACAATCAGGAACACTGATTTTGGCCGCTTGTATCTTCGGTTTATTTTTGCTTTTCAACTATATTCATTGTTTTCAAATGGCCTTAAAACTTGGTTAAGATGTGTGTAGTGACAGAAAATAAAAAATTCACTATTTGGCAAACCATTTTGATTTTCCATAAAGAAATAAAAACAAAAAGATAAGAAAAAAAAAGAAATAAACAAAAAAGGCCAACAGGTCATCCCTCCTAGATGTAGATGAAAAAAGAAAAAGAAAAGGGACTGTCAAATGAGCCACGATTGTGAATCTATCATAAATTAAGATACAATTCTGGAATGAATTCTTTTGTCTCTGAAAAAATGTAAAAATAGACAGAGACGACCAGCCAAAAGAACCAGAGAATCGATGAAATAATTTCATCCGTTCTCTCATGCCCTAAATTTTTGGACATCTAAAGAAAAACACAGAGAGAGAGAGAGAGAGAGAGAGAG
This sequence comes from Ascarosepion bandense, assembly GCA_037127315.1. Taxonomy (NCBI): domain Eukaryota; kingdom Metazoa; phylum Mollusca; class Cephalopoda; order Sepiida; family Sepiidae; genus Ascarosepion; species Ascarosepion bandense. Next base: position 334,015 of record JBBBDQ010001284.1, on the reverse strand, counting down.
AGAGAGAGAGAGAGAGAGAGGGGGAGAGAGAGAGAGAGAGAGTCGAAAGGACTACTGCTTATCAACAAGATCACTTTGCATGCATGGAACCAAATATACACCGAATTTTGACCTTTCTTTAAAAAAAAAAGGCCAAAATTTGGTGTATATTTGGTTCCACCTGTAAACCCAAAACCTCAAATAAGCACCACACTTCCGTCACAAACCGATGTCTGTTACAAGCGATAACTTTTCAAACATATCTCAATTTCTGAGGATTTTTATTTTAGGCTAGCATCATAGCCCGGAGAGAGAGAGAGAGAGAGATAGATAGAGGGAGAGAGAGAGAGAGAGAGAGAGAGTCGAAAGGACTACTGCTTATCAACAAGATCACTTTGCATGCATGGAACCAAATATACACCGAATTTTGACCTTTCTTTAAAAAAAAAAAGGCCAAAATTTGGTGTATATTTGGTTCCACCTGTAAACCCAAAACCTCAAATAAGCACCACACTTCCGTCACAAACCGATGTCTGTTACAAGCGATAACTTTTCAAACATATCTCAATTTCTGAGGATTTTTATTTTAGGCTAGCATCATAGCCCGGCGTTGTCCGTGCAACTCAGAACATGTTTTTATTAGATGATTAATGCAGCGTGTTGCTATTTCCGAGCGCTTGTAATCGCCGCTTCACTTTAAAACTCAGTTATATAAAAAGATTATTATATAAAAAAATTGTTGTTTAAAAAGTGTTAAAAAATTCCATTAAAAAATCTATTTTCTTTTGTTTTGCGTAAACGTGAGTTGATGTTTTGTGTGACATTGTAAACAACAATGCGTTTGTTTTTGTTTCAAAATTACGGGGTAAAATATTTACATTTTTTGTTGACTAAATGAATTTCAGAAATTTTCGAAGAATATTTACAAATGTAGACATTTAATTTAAGAGGAAAAAGTTATATTAATGCCACATGAATTACAGACAGTTGATTTCCTGCATTTTTATGCAGTTTTATTTAGCGAAAAAAAAGCTTTATTTTTTTTAAATTTTATTTTCTGAAGTACGAAATATTAAATCTGAAAAAAAAAAGACTTAAATAATTAAATTAACCATTGGCACTTTTTTTTTTTTACATATTTTGTTTTTGTTTGAAAAAATACTTTTTTAAAAAAATATTTCTTTTGTTTCAAAATTACGGGGAAAAATATTCACATTATTTTGTTGACCAAATGAATTTTTAAAACTTCGGAATAAAAATTAAATATAAAGCGTTTTTTAGTAGAGTTTGACACATGTGATTTGATTTCTGTGATATAATCTGGCAACCATCTTAGATCTTAGATGTTTTACGGAGCAAATGTAAACAATTGGCTCCATTGGCCAAAAAGTGCGAAAGAGAAAATTGCTGAACTTAAACTCAAAAAGTATGTGTCGACCTGGCTTCCCTGTAGATATATGTCCCTAGAAAGTCTGAATGGCGTAGTTTAAAAAATGTAGGCGTGCATAGATTACAGTCACACACAGACTCACAGATTGCCTTTTATATATAGAGATTATTTTTTACAAAAGAACTTCTTATTTTATTTCTTTCGAATTTGGTTGCCAGAAAATTAGTTCAATAAGAAGAGGAACACTGCCTTTTTACCTCCTTGAGTTAAGGTAATGTTTCAAAGTAATTTAATTTTTTAATAAAACATAATTTGAAATGTAATGTTCTGGACGAATGTCTTCATAAATGTAATGATATACTTAAATATAATCACAAATATTTGAGTGTTCTATTTTGGAAGAAGATCTTCGATAAAAATCTGCAATAGTGATTACTTCCATATAAACATATAAATGCAAGTTTTAATACTGAAATGAGCGAAAATCCCAAATCCTTTGAATGGTTAAAAATATCGGAGGAATTTAAATAACACCATAAAGCGTAATTTGCTATCACCTTTTATGTACATTTTAAGTGCAGATTTTATTCACTTAAAAGTGATTGCTATATGAAGATTTTTGGTACATTGCCGAGTATCTATTAAATAGATATATACAATTCGGGAGTTTAATAGCTGATTCCATCATTTGAATACAGGATAATTTTTTGTCTTCATTTCTTTAATAACATTTCCACCAAAATAAGAAACATATTCATTGGATTTTTTCAGAAATTCTGTTTTGCTAAGTAGAATTCAATTTTGCCTCTTTCTTTTCTGTAGTTTTATCACATTAAATACTTGACACGAGACCCGTGAATATTTATAAAATAATGACTATTAAAATCGACGCTCTAATTGAGTATCCTATGTGAATTTTGAGCTAAGATTTCATATTGTATGGATCTACTTTTCTAGAATTATCCTGTAATATTCAACTAATTATACCTTCAACATTCTCTTTGGGATATTTTAGTTTATTTAAAATTTTGTTATAGAATTTTTATTTTTTTTAACTAAAATTTCAATACAATAAAATTTCGATACAAGACTCAGGAACCTTCTTATATTTGAAACACGAGAGAAATGAGGGTGATTCAACACCGTGGAAAAAGTATGGCATGTTCTAGCTGTCTGAATGTCTGGACTAGATAAACTAAAGAATGAACATTTGCTATGGATATAGCGATAGAGTAAACGATAGACTTGCAACATTACGGAGAATAAGTCATCCTTCACAAGACCACGCAAACGATTACGATCCTTACCCAAGTTGTAAAGTGAGGATCCAGCAGTTCCAGACCAGATATGACAGTTATAATTAATAAATAAATAAAAGCATAGCAAACACGTCCAAGTATTGCAATATAAGATTTTGAACTGACTTTCGATTGTATAAATAATTCAGAGAAACTGCCATAAAATAAATGTCCTTAAAATAATGTCAAATGAAAATAATTCAATACTCACGATTGTATAAATATTATTCGTAGACGACATTTTTGCTTTTTTAATTATCTACATAAATCTATTGTTCTCTGTTTATGCAATATGTATGTTGGGAGGCGTTCGGTTATTCAAAATTGCTGAAAATGTATCATATTTGTACTTAACCCAGATTATATATTTCCTCAAGATAGTGTCTGCTGTAATTACATGTAACATTGTCTTTTTGTTATTCAATCTGATCACTGATTTGTGTCTAGTCGATTTAATTTTGATTACAACATATTTTTCTTACTTCATACTGACTGCAATCTATTCAGTTACGCTCTTTTGCATCGACTGACATCTGCTGACATTTAGAAACAGTTACCGATTTGTCAATAAAACGAATTCACATAAAAATGTGAAACAAATAAAAAATACCAAACATAAGTTACACAAATTATTGAACTTTATTTCTTCCACTCAGTACAAATGTAAGTTGTTAAATCACATTAAATCAGTGAATATTGTACGATGAGAAATGAAAGTCGAGTAAACATCGCTTTTTATCTGATCAAGTTTCAAACACCTTATTATTCCTGTTCTCTTGTTCCATTCAAAGTAGCAACGTATTTCTTTTTCATCTCACCCATTTACCATTACTTTTTCTTTAGTTTAATCTCAAACCATGCATTTGTTGATTGCAAATTTTTGCTCTTTAATAAGTTCTATAATTTTGTTATCTTTGAGTATCACTAGAAAGTTTTTGTTGATTGCTTTTATTAAAAATAGAAAATGTATAAATCGCTACATCGAAATTATTGAATTCAGTTTTTCTAACTTGTAGCTTTTTTTAAAACTGTTTTTATCTATATTTTTTATTTGAGAGGCAAACTAAGACGCTTCCTTCGTAGCTTGCTTTTTCATTCAGATTAAAATTACAAAATCTAGAAAAGCAAGCAAAGTGGATAAATAAACAATACAAAGCGTTAGATTATTTCTTTCTTATTTCTTTCTGTCACTCAAGTTCATATACTCTGTTTTTCGAAATTTTGTGTATATTAAAGAAATAATTTAAATATTTACGGAAACAACAATTAGGCATCATGTTTAAGCCATACACACTTATTTACTGTAATCAGTAAAAAAGAGCATATATCGTTAATATTTATCATTCATTTTTCGAGCTGATAGTTTTCTTTGATTTTCTCGTGGTTTTCAAGTAATTTTTGTCATTTCTTTTCACATTTAAAAAACCCAAAACATTTCACAAATTAAATACTTAGAGTGAAGTGCTGAATTTATTTTTATAGCGGATTGAGAAAAAGTCACCACTGATTCCAAAAATGTTTTATATCATCATGACTTGTTGATGTTAGCTTTCTTTACGGGTTGAAATCATATTTATTATTGACCAGCACAATTTTACTACGAATTTTTTAAGAAAAATCTCATAATCTATTTGAATATTTTAATCTGAATTCGACTTAATACCTAATAAAATATGAAAATATATTATCATCCAAATGTTAGTTTTCTATCGTAGCAAATTCGAGCGTTCATTAATTTTTTCATACTTTAAATACTTGCATGTATTAAGACAACAGAAAACTTATCTATTATTAAATAATGCTTTTTTTCGCGTTGGGAAAGCAGAAAAATCTTTTAGAAATAATTTACCAATACAAAAACGACACGATAAGAACGTCATTATTTCATAAATATTCAATTGTGAATAGTAAAATGCAAACAATTTTAATGAAAGATCTGCAAAAGATTTATAACATTAATGTCAATCTTAAAAATCTTTGAAATTTTTTCTAAAAGTTGTCAGTTAATTTTCAGCGAAATGCTGATCTGATCTTTTACATGTTTTTATACTCGGCTAGTTGTCACCAGAGGCTACATATTATGTAACAACAGGTTAACTGAATTTTAGTCTTTGCTATTATATGTTGGTTATTTAATGGCATAAAAGAACTTTCAAATCTAATTTTTTTTCTAATTTTTACACTCGATGTAGCGTAATGGTTAGCAAGCGTGTCTTGCTAGAATCATTACAATTGAGTAGTGAGTTAAATCCTCACTGGGTGCCCCATATTTCGGCCTTGTGCCATATCTAAGCGGTGCTTAGAAAATCACCATTTTTATTAATTTGTCAGGTACCCTTTCTAGTTTCAAATAATTAAAGTCAAAAGTAATTCTATACAAACTTCAATTAGAAAAACGATTAAAATTCGAGGAATTATTGTGACAGTTTCCTTGCTGCTAAATTCAAGCAGAAATAAATACCTGAAAATAATGAATTATATTCTGAATCTATTATCATATTTTTGGTTCAATACAATAGAAAGTAACTTTAATGAATACAACAGTCACATATCTGTTTTAATTTGTGTAATAAATGTTCTTAAATTTCAGTGCAGTTCACAACATTTACTATTTTCTTAATCAAGATATAAAGAAACATCTTAATGTCAGATAACTGAAACCAGTCGCATATAATCCAATGAAATGCCTATGACCAATGCCCTTTCTAATTAAGACACGTGCTGCCTATAATGACTGGATATAAATTACTACAGAATTGCTGCAGAATTTTAAATCAACGCATGGGATTTCTCAATACCATCAATCTTGTCATTCTCGCTTTCACACAAATTTTCGCCAATCACAAAAAGATAGAATAAACTGCTGTATATTAAGTAAAAGGTAAATTAAAGTAGTTAAAAATGAAACTAGAATTTAACATTTTATTTCTCTTGAATAAATGAAATTTGAACAGCGATTAATTTAACATTCAAGGCCTCCATCATGGGTGATTATAAATGTTTCTTAAGGAGATTTCCTGTTAAAATATATAACAAATATGGAAACTAACAATAACAATCAAAATATCCAGCTTTTGTAAAACATTCAGTTTGAAATAAAACAACACCATGAGTCCAAACAATCATACTGCTCACCATCTGAAATTTTCAAAAAATTGATAGCAATTTCAATGCTATTTTTAGTGGCTGAAAATACACAAATTACAAAGAAAAAATCAAATAATATTCTACAATTGAATGTGGCATACTTTTCTTGAAAATATAATTCCAATGTTGGTAGGGGGTGAAGTAGGATGAAAATAATTGAAACAAAATAAGTCGACGGCTTACTGCTGGAAAGCACTTCTGCTTATCATTCCGCCAAAGACATTGTCCGAGTTGATTGTCTCTAATGTTCTATCGTTTCCTTCGAATTTTCAAAACTTCATTACAAAGTATCTTTTCTTTCAAATTCAAACTATCAGAAAGATGGAGATCGCAAAAGCACCAGTTTCCCCATCACAGATTAGTTGACGTAGTTTGAATTTTGTATCTGAATGGTATGATTTCAGCAAAAACAAATATTTTCCGCATTTACAGTCAAAATATAACTAGAATCAAAGAAATTATGGAAAAGGGACAAAAATATCAATTACAGACTTAATGATAAAAATCAAAGGATTTTTTTTTAGTTTTATTTCTTTTGTAAAAACAAGAAAATATCAGATCATGAAGAAATAGCAAGTATGAGAATAGAATTAGGCAATATGATTTAAATTGTTGAGTGGCAGGTATTTATTATACATTTAGAGAATAAACTATTCGAAAGTTTATAATAATAATAATAATAATAATAATAATAATAATAATAATAATAATAATGTATGCAATGAATCTAATGGCAGAGAAAGTATTACGAAAAGTGAAAAAAATTGTAAGCCAACAGTCAAGGCACCATGTGGAAGGCGCATTTACCATCGGTGGATCGCCAATAATTATGAAGGACGTCACCTGTCTGCCCGCCTCACGCTAAGTAGTTAACATTGTTCTTGGAACAGGTTTATATCAGGCAATTACTCTATTGTTTCGAAATATGTTTTATCATGCTTTGTTTACTACCATTAAAACGAAGTAAGTTTTTTTTTTCAAATTATGTTTAAGTATAATCTTTGGGTCAGAGACATGCTGAATTCTCACTTTATCTAAAAATGAAACTAAAATGGCGTAAATAAGATATTAGTTGTATTTTACAAGCAAACAGATGATCATAAGAGATATATGGATTAAGCTGCCGATAATCTTCAGCAGACAAAATAGTTTGATGATGAATTTATGTCATTATAGCTTGTAGATATTAATATATTATATATTTGCCTCCGTAATGTCTCGGATATTATAAATTATTCCTTCCCAGTCACAGTTTGAAAAGTTCCTTAATAATGTTTCGTTTCAGTGGTAGTAAAAATATTTGGCATAGTGTAAACAAAGTTCAGTTACATTTAATGAACAATTATTCCTCAAGAAAATAGCAAAAATAAGTATCAACGTGTTTTAGTTAAAATATTCAGTATTCTTTCCACTTACATGCAATAATTTTACAAAGTGAGGTTTAAAAGGATCAGACAGGATATATTCAATAAAAAAGGCCAATAGCGGCATGTTTGCAAAATGGTTTTAAAGCCAGGTACAAATAAATCTTATATTTCATCTAATTTACATCTTTTGATCATATCTAATCTATTAACCATACTTAATTATTGTGAAATTGAAGTATCTTACTTTTTAATATTATCAAATTTAATCATATGGTAAAATCAATTAAACTGTTTAATAAAATTTTGACTTGTCTTTAGTCATTAATTATTATTTCCTAATTACTTCCGTCTAGAAAGCAAAGAAAATGACTATTATTTCCTTCAAACTTTACCTTTGTGAGGTTTTCAAACTAACCTATTTTCCATTACATTCCAGACAGATTCAGTGCTGAGTTGCCAAAGGAGAATCTTCTAGGATTCTTTAGAAGTTTCAAGAGCTTTCGAGAAGTTTATAAAATTTTCAAAAATGTTTAGAATGTCCTGACGGGAGATTATATGGGGGAGGGGCAGATTCGTAAAATTAATTTATAGTATAAGTGTAAATTGCGAAAAATATACGCACTTCTAACTTTTTCCGGTTTTTCTTGTGTAATCCTAGAATGAATAAATGCTGCTTTTGAATTAGATGTCGTTTTGTTCCTACTTTGCGTGAAAGAGAATGTTTCAATAGAAAATGAGAAATTTAAGAAATATCATTATCTTGGTCACAAAAGCAAAGTTTGAAGGAACTTTTAGTCATTATTCATACTTTCTAGGCGTAGGGAAGTAACAGTTGCTACCCAAGACAAAAATCGTATTACACAGCATTATAAGTAAATTTCAGGTTTGCTTTATTAGTATATAGTTAAATGCTATCATGTAAATAATGTGCATTTCTCATTCAAAAGTAATATATACTAGGGCTTGTTGAAAAGTTCTCGATCCAACCTAATTCCCCAGAATCTGATCAAATCAACAAACATCAGAATTAAAAAAAAACTTTTTGGTCGTGCCGTGAACTTTCAGTGCCCCCATATATAGTTATATTCAATCAGGGGAAAAAATATTTGGTATAATATAAATTATTGTAGGTAATTTAAACTCTGTTTTTTATTTTTGTTCAAATATAAAATAAATTTAGTATATATTAAATAAGCAAAAATCACAGATCTATAGGCTTCGAGGACACATTTTGCAGTAAGTCTGCAACAAACGCACAGTATTGTAATCTGTGCGGTAACATCCCATTACAAGGGGACACAAAACTATGATAGATATAAAACTGGTAAACAAGACATCTGTCTGAGCCATTACGGTCATGGATCGATTTCCAGTACAACAGGACACTATCAATATATATATATATATATATATATATATATATATATATATATATATATATATATATATTATTTTATATACATGAATATCTTTCGAAAAGTTCTATGTGAAGAACTTTAATGCCACAATTTTTTTTACCGACTCGCCAGACCATTTTCTTCCGCCATAAGTGAGCAGGATAAATTTATTGATTAAAAAAGTACAATCCATTTTTCTCAAAATTCATTCCGAAGCAAAATAAGTATGTGCACACGCACGCACGCATGCATACATACACACACGTACATATACATACACACATTTTATTATGTTTTTTTTTTCAACCTTAGTTTGCTTTGAAATGGTTTAATAAATATATTCACACTTATAAATATTACAGACCAAATGAAAACAATAATAGGGCTGGGTATCTTTGGGTAGGACCGTTTGAGAAATTTCTGTGTATAAAAGAAAAAAAAAAGGAAAATAATTACGGGGGATTTGTGAACCCCAAGGAGCCACATGATTATTATTGCACGTGGTTTTGACGTCATCTGTAGTAGACAGATTACAGTTGTGAGGTGGAACAAAAGGAAGTGACGTAATCCACACATTCAATAAATTTTGTAGAGATCAGTTTATTAACATTTTAAACTTTAAACATTATTGTTTTTTTATCGAAGCACTTGTGGAAGTAACTAAAATAGTGTAAAAGAATAAAGAGCAAATAAAATAATATCTAAATATAAAAACAGCTTTGAAAAAATATAGAAATTTGAAAGTGTTGGAGGTAAATCTGTTGCAAACATTAACATTGTTGTTATAGCAGTAACATTAACAAAAACAATTTAATAATAATAATCTCAACAGCAAAGACAATTCATACAAATGGGATCGGATATGTTTCTTGTCTTGTTTATTTTATTTTTTATGTTGAAGTTATAAACTATAAAGCGTTACCGACTAGCTAATTTCGAAAAACTAGTGATTTTCTTTTTGTTAAAAATATTTTTCTACTTGAAAAAGAAAATCCCTTTTCTCTGAGTTTAATTCAAGTTTTAAAAGAATAGAAATATTTTTTGTTATTCTTTTACTTTGCGGATGGCATTTAAATAGTAAATCTATCTCCCATAAAGGAAGAAATAAGAAATCTGTTGAGTTGACGTATTTAATGTTGAGATGTGATACACATTCTCGTATACTATACACAACATCTTTCTGAATAGTCATCACATGTGTGTGTGTGTGTGTGTGTGTGTGTGTGTGTGTATTAAATAAAAACTTCGGATGCACGTTTTCTGCTCAGATGTTTCATACTGTGAGCGTCAATGAAACTCACAACATGGCTGGAATGTTTCAGAAGGTTGTTGATTTCTCTGAGCTAATTCACATTTTTGAATATATATATATATATATATATATATATATATATATATATATATATGTATGTATGTATGCTATAGTACAAGAGTCGCAAATTTCCTTGTTGTGACTAAAGTAAGTAATGAAATATCGATTCTCCCTTTTCTTTGTTTAAGGAGAATAGACGAGAAGGGAAATAGAAGGAATGTTAATGCGCTCTCCATAGTTTTTGTCAGGGTTATCTCTGCTGATCAAGGATATTGAATTTCGGAGCGGCATTTTGAAAATTTTAATTGGTAATATTCTGTAGGTCTACAAAATTTAACAGTCAGATCGCACCCAACTTCTTCGTCTCCCTGATTCAGCAGTTTATACAATTATTAATCTTTCAAAAGCCATTTTATGTTTAATTTACGACTGAACTCTAGAACGATAAAACTTTAAAGAGCTACTATATTAATAAAGAACCTGATGCATCCTAATTAACCCATATCGCTGTGAAAATGCTATTACAGTAAAAACAATATTTTTTGCAATACATTTCATTGCAGAGTAATCTAGACTTAATGAAACATGGCAGCCACGTGGCTCATGCATCAGAACATTAAAGAACAAGCAAAGCAGAAAAATAAAGACAGAGCGAGGAACTCACAGTGATAGGGAATGTCATAAAACAGTTCATAACAGCATGTTTAGAATATTTTGAACATTCATAATTCATTTTCAAGAATTTCAATAGAATGTAATAAATACAATTGTTACATATAGTAAATTTATGGAAGCGTGTTGTCATTCCCAAATTGTATTCAAAACCGGTTTAAAGAAGTTTACATGATTGATGACAAAAATGTTATTTTCAATGTGAAACTGTCTAATTAATTCCAGTAAATTATTCCAGAAAAAACAAGTAGAAACAGGGAAAGTGGTAAAAATTTGCAACTGCAGAACAAGGAAAACAATAACAATTCTCAATAGCCTCCAAAACATTTCAAATCTGCTATTGCAATTCATTCATGAATTGATATAAATCAACAGGAAGAAGTTTTAAGTAAAATAAATAGCAATAAATATTTGAATCGAAAAATCATGTAAACAATTCTTTCCCCATGAGAGATCAAAATGCATCAGATTTGAAATTAGATTAAGATTAAAAATAATAATAATTGTATTATTGTCATTATTCTATAACGACATTAATGTAAATTATACATAATATACTGTATATTTTTTGATATGTCAGAAAAATTTCTTAGTTGTATCATATAAACGTGTGAAATTTTACGTCACTTCCCTTAGACGAAACTGTTCGTGGCATCATGTAGAACGAAAACCTTTCGGCTTTCATAAGATAAGACAAAGCCTATCAAGACTTTAAACAGCTAAAGGTAGAGCTTTGCTGCACTAGTATATGGCTGTCCATGTTTACAACACTTTAATTGTTTGTTGTTAGTTTTAAAATAAATGAAGTCATTTTTCTTTAGTTTTGTTAATCCCTGTTCTAGTTATTCAGTCACAGGGTAAAATGGACAACACCAGTGTCAACATCTTCATAGATTGCTTATTGATATCGTCATAAAACGCCATCATCACATGTGAAATGGGGAGAAGGAACGTTATTTGTGGAACAGCTGGGTGCACAGTGGTAAGTTATCCAATCACGGGATAATTTCTTTTTTTATTTCTCTCTTTCTCTTAATATTTATTTTGGCATCTTCATTTCAACTTATTTCAATTTGCATGATCCCAGCAGCTGACGAAATTCTGGAAGAAACAAAAATATACAAAACATTTAATTATTTATAAATGTAAAATTAAAAAAAAACATCCAGAGAAGAGAATCGATTTGCAACTCCAGTTAAATTTGATTAAACGATTTTTTTAACAATCATTTGATAAATGATTAGTGGAATCAATTTTTGTTCTTCAACAAAATTATAAAACACAGAGTAATGAAATATGCACAACAAAGAAAAAAATACCCTTAAGAAGATGGAACGTCAGGACGCTGAACAACTGTGATCAACTTGAGAATATCAAGCAAGAAATGAGCATATTGAACATAAAAATTCTGGGCATATGCGAAACTAGATGGCCAAACAATGAAGACTTCAGCAGCAACAAACACAGGATCATATATGCGGGAGGTAAAAAAACAAAAAAACAAAAAAAAAAAAACAAAAAAAAAAAAAACAACAAAAAAAAAACGAAAAGGGAGTCGGCTTAATACTAGACGAAGAAATGAAGAAATGCGTTCTGGAATACTGCCAGTTCTCTGAAAGAATTCTCCTGGTCAAACTGAAAGGGAGGCCCTTCAACATAGCAGTTGCAGTCGTCTATGCACCAACAACGTAAAGCACTGAGGAAGAAATAGAATCATTCTTCTCCACTCTTGACAATGCCAAGGCTCAATGTAAAAGCCAAGAAATTAGAATCATCATGTGAGACTTGAATGTCAAAGTAGGCAAGGAGAGGGAAGGGGAAACAACTGGCAACTTTGGATTAGGAATCTGCAACGACGGGGGTGAAAGATGGGACCAGTGGTATAAGGCGAACGACCAAGTGATAACCAACACCTGGTTTCAAGAACACGTTTAAGGACATGGAGAATCACAGTAGGTGACACGAAAAACCAAATCGATTATGTAACCATAAACAAAAAATTCAGAAACGCAGTGGTTCAATGCAAAACCTATCCAAGTGCCGACTGTGGAAGTGACCATCTTCCAGTTATCTGCAAATAAGGATGAAACTTCGGAGACTAAAGAAGCCTATAGTAGCACCCAGACTGCAATACAACACGCTCCTTAATGACCTCGACCTGCAGAAAAAATACATCGAAATTGTGAAAAACAAAGAACAAATGGGAAATGGAAATTCGAAATGGGACGCACTTAATGAAGCACTAGTGACATCAGTAAACAACATGGTTCCAGAAGAAATCAGATGCAGAAGAAAAAACGAGAGAATGAGTGAAGAGATTCTTGGCATGATGCAAAGGAAACAGAAAACTATGCCAAGGCATGGAACTGAATACAAGAAACTACAAAAGGAAATAAGGACCAAGTGCAAACAGACTGAAGAGGAATGGCTCAACAACAAATGTACCGAAGTAGAGAGATTGAGCAAGATTAATAAAGGAGAAATGCATAAAGAAATAAGGAAACTGACAGGATAAAGAATATGCTCCTCAACAGAATGTATAATATCCAAGGATGTAACGATCATATTGGAAAAAGAGGAAATACTCCAGCGATGGGAAGAATATACAAAAGATCTCTTCCATGCCAAGAGAGAGCAACCGATAGTCAACCAAGATGCTGATGGACCGGAAATACTAAAATCCGAAGTGAAACCCGCAATGGCCAAACTTAATAAGAACAAAGCAGCTAGACCAGACGGCATTGTAATAGAGATGTTGACAGCCTTAGAAGATTTTGGCAGAGAGAAAATTACGGAAATAATAAATGAAATCTACAACAATGGTGTAATACCAGATCACCTAAGCAAATCAATTTTCATAGCTCTGCCTAAGAAGCCAGGTGCAATCGAATGCGAACTTCACCGAACAATCAGTTTGATGAGCCATATAAGGAAACTCATTGTCCGAATCCTGATGAATAGTACCCGAAGCAGAATCAGACTGGAAATAGGACAAAAACAATGCGATTTTGTCAAGGATACTGGAATAAAGAATGCGATATTTATGCTTAGGATGCTACCAGAAAGAGCAATACAAATGAAAAAAAAAATTACCTGTGTTTTGTAGACTATGCCAAAGCGTTCAACATAGTAAGCCACAAGGAATTGATATAAATGCTCATCAACCTCGACATATTTGGCAAAGGTATCACAGTAATCAAGAACCTCTACTGGCAGCAAACCGCCTGCATACGGACAGGAAACGAATTCAGCAAATATACAAAGAAAGGGACGTAAGACAAGAATGTGTCTTTTCACCGGATCTATTCAACTTGTACAGCGAAACTATTCTGAGGACCCTAGAAGTTATGCCAGGATTCGTTATTGGCAGTCACAATCTGAACAACATAAGATACGCAGATGATACAGTGATGATAGCTGACACTGAAAGAAAACTACAAGACCTCCTAAAAAGGTAGATGAAGACAGTCAAAAGAAAGGACTACAAATAAACTACAAGAAAACCGAATGTATGGTCATCAATAAACGGAGGAGCCTAAAATGCCAATTACAGGTTGTGGATTCTTAAAACAGGCAAGTACAAAAATTTAAGTATTTGTGAAGTGTTCTAACGGAAGATGGTAAGTGCGACACTGAGAACCAAAGGCGAATTGGAATGGCCAAGGACGCATTCCAGAAGCTGAGCGGAGTATTAAGAGACAGTAAAATTTCGCTAGTAACAAAGAATAAAGTTCTGGTTTGCTATGAGATGTCTGTCCTTCAATAAGACAGTGAATGCTGGACAAAGATGTAGGAAAAATCTTAAATGTGGTTTTATAGAAGTATGCTGCGAATATCATGGATCGAGCATGTGAGCAATGATGAGATTTTAGAAAGGATGGAAACAAAAAGAAAATTAATAATGAGCATCAGGAAGAGACATCTGAAGTTCTTGGGATCTGTGATGAGGAAGGAAGGCTTGAAGAATCTAATATTCACAGATCAGATAGAGGGAAAGAGAGACAGGGGAAAGCAGCGGATAACATATTTGAAGGACCTGAGCAGGTAGATGGCAGAACGGGATTTGGGTGGGGTAACAGGAGAAAGCGTGCTAAAAGCTACCAGGGATAGGGAGACGTGGAAAGCCATGATCGCCTACGTCCTGAAGGGACATGGTGCATAGAAGAAGAAGAATGAAATTCATTGTTTACTTTTTTTCAACTTGAGTTGCTTTTCATTGTCTCTGCTCAGAAGTAAAGAAATAAATAAGTTCTGGACTCTACGTTTTTAATTCCGTTCATGATGTAAAACGTATTGTAGAACAATGGCTGTCGACAATAGCGATTGTGATACTCTGAAAGTGGTGGGGCACTTAGGAGCCAAGATTTTTCTGAGGAGGAGGGCAGCGAACTCAAACAGGGTCTTCATTTTCATATTACATCATTATTGTATGCACAACTTAGGAATGATGTTTGTATGAATAACTAAAGTAATTAAACAGAATAACTTTACATTCATAGTAGTTAAATTCTAACCTATTCTTGCTTTCTTTTTTACTCTAAAGCTGGTGGAACACAAGAGACGTTAATTTCAAAATAAAATCAAAGGGTTAATACTAACGCCAGTACTAGCAGAATAGTGTGATTTTTCTGCTCTGATTTTTCCCCTACAAAATTTTTTTGAAGCACAAAAAGTAAATGCAAGAAAAGAAATGCGAAAATAAAGTAATGCAACAAAATCAGCTAAAAATTAATTTAAGTTTTCGGCGAAGTTTGGCTATACTACTAAAAGAGATGTAAAAAAAAAACAAAAAAAACCGTAAGTTAATTTATTTTTCTTTGTTTTTTCTTTTTTGTTATCAATTTTTTAAAACTATTATGATTTTGCTTTTAAAAGGAGGAGTAATTATCTCGTTCTGTATCATAGGACGAGTATAGTTTTCATTCTTGGGGTCGTCGTTTCTGAAACGGTCGACGATGTTGCATCATGTCTGGCAGAAAATTTGAGAATTTTACGGATATTTTCTGGGTTGAGTTCATTGTCCCTTCTCTGAGTCCTCTCTCAGCGATATCCTGAGTTACTGTCAACAGGATAATTTCCGCAGTGGTCTGGACGCTATTTCGATTTTCCCAAACTTTCTTTTGACAAGCTAAACGTATGGTTTGTGCGGCAGATGTCTTTTCGGATACATTACGTTTGTGGTAGTGGGGATTAATATGTTTTTGAATTACTCCATCTCTGTCATGTACTTTTTTTCATCGTCGAAATCCAGTTTTAGTAAATGAATCACACGCAATACAGAACATCACATCACATTCTTGTGAATATTCGGCCCATTGGTATTTATCGAACCAAGCACTTACAAATGATCGAGCACGGCTCTTTTCTTCAATGTGCTTGGGATATTCTCGCAAACGTGGTTGAACTGTATTACCACGAGTGGATTAGGATATGTCAGTTGGTGCGGTCCTATTCTTCTTCGGTTTTTGAGATGAATGTCGCAGAAAATTCAGCATGTAACATTTTTGTAGACACTCCTGCTTCTTCGGCGTCACTGTATGATATTGAAGTGCATTTTTTTTTACAATTCAAAAATTTATCCATAATGCAATGTTGGTTTATAGTTGTAGTATCGTGTTTGTGTTTGTGCAATGTTTTGTAAAAGATGTTTGGAAATATAACTTTGTTTAGCCGTAAGGAATTGAATATGAGACAAAAGAACGTGTAGTTTACTTGATCGTTCATTTAAAAAAGAATAATTTCTGTATTCAGTGGAGGCCACTATAAATAGGGAAAGAAATCTAAATTATTTTTCTACCAACCCCTTTTCTTTGATTCTTTTGCCAAATGCGGCATTGTCAGCAAATCTCAGTAGGATGTATAAGTCTTGGGGATCTTAGTTGAGACCATTGATAAACACTTCAGGCCACTGCTGTGCGTGGCTCTCTGTATGTGGTGGTAGACGAGCCAGTCTGCATACTTCTGAGACACAGAAATTCGGCGTCTGGGAATTTATTGCTGATTGTCTTCAGTAAATTGGAGAAAAGTACTGATCAATTCTTTCACTTGGTCATAAATCACTGACTACTTATCAAGTTCAGAACATTATTTCTAATTTACGTCTTCCTTCAGATATGAAAATATGACTATTAAGTCTGTTTCCCTCCCTAACAGCATGTCTGTTTCTAGTTATCCGATTGCTTTATTTTGCTTGTTTTTTTTTGTTTTGTTTTTTCAAAATGATTTCTGTATGTGTCCTTAAAAAGCTAAATGAAAAAAGAAACACAGAGGGAAAAGTGCTGAAGATCAAATCTTATCAAAATAAGAGACTGGTAAGTTTCATAAATTTTTGAAGCTTATAAAAGTGGTGGGGGCAACCGAGGGAAAGATGATTGTCTCAGTTTTTGAGGATCAGAAAGCATTGTGTTTATTGACTATCCACAAAAGCCGCACCATCAATGGAGAGTAGGTTTAAGTTTTTTTAACAGCATATCAATATTTAATGCTAAAAAAGTAGCGTTTTAAGGTATTTCTTTTATGTTTGGTTATAGGGAGAAAGTTGATTTAGTCAGATTTTGATGAAATTTCTTTTTTTATTTTAGAAAACTGAAGATGTCTTCTAGTTTTGTATTCAAAACTATATTGGTGGTAATAATGTTTTCCTTCAAAAACGTATTATGGTAATATTTTTTTCCATTAAAAATGTGTTATGGTAATAATTTTTCTCCTTCAAAAATGTATATTTTTCTATAAAAGTTTATTTTTATGTATATATTTCTATAAAAGTATTTTTTTATCCTTTCATAGTGTTTTGACCCCAGTTTGGGTGTGTTAACTATTTGCCCATAGCTTGGACTTTAACAAGTGCTACCACTCCGGTCAGGGTGGACCTGGGAACAACACCAATTAAGAAGTGGTTTTATGCTCCTCACAACCTCCCAATCAGAGGCCTTGCTGTCGGATGCAGTTTACCGTCATGCCCAGGATACAATGGAGAGCATTATGCTAACTTCTAGAAGCTATCAAAACCAAACGCCTAGGAAAACTGACGAAAATGGTTTTGTTTAATCAAGACTGGGCTCCAACATACAAATCTATGGTTCTAATTGGTTGCTGTACGAAACCGTGACTTTGAAATGGTTGATACCCTCCCTATTATCCTGATTTGAATATTAATAATTCCCCAGCATTAAAATACTTGACTGGAACCAGTATCGCAGTGATGATGAAGTCATATCTACTGTTTATGACTTTTTTGGCCAACAGGATAAACAGTCTTCGTTGAACAGTTAGTTTATCTGGAAACAAACAATGCAGTCATTAATAAAACGAGTTGAAATTAATACTTGCAACATTTCAGAGATCTAGCAGTCGTTCATATTCAACTTATGAACTTTTCAGCCAACCTTCCTACAAATATTAAATGATAAGTAATATTAAATATTACGAGCCTATAGATGTTTTAGCCAATGTTTGGCGAAGTTAGACTTTAAATATATATAATCTGATTTACCTTAGAAAATTTGTTTTGGAAAAAATTATGCTGAAATGGGAAAATGAAATTTTTAAAGAAACTTTCTTGATTTAGCCTAAAATCTTTAAAGAAAGTCCAGAAAGTAAAGATCATTTTAAATCCGAGATCTCATAATGCCAAGATTTTCATGAGTTCCTCGAGGGAATGAGATAATAAGATTAAGAATCTAAAATATCCTATATATTTGTTATTTGACTGTCGCTGTTGACAGATTTTATGAATAAAATTCAGACACAGATTGTATGTGACTGATGAATGATGTAAAATGTCCATATATTCACGAACGTAGATGGAATTTTTCGAACAATCAGAGAACGCTTAGCTATGCAGTCGAGATTAAAGCTTCTTGCAACAATATTGATTTCGTACCACAGTGAAATTCAAGTTTTACTCAACAGCATTCCTCCTGGGAATTGGCTCTATCGATTTGCTTGTTGATAAACGCTTATTTATAAGGACTTACTTATATGCATAGTTTAATTTCGATACGAGGCCGGAAGCTGGTGATACCTAATGAGAAGTAAACTCAGTACTAATTACCTGCGAAACACATTTACCAACCATTACACTACAACAAGGTGTACTTTCAGTAAAATACTAAACCTAGTTTAATTTTGACCTATGAGCACAGACAAGAAGCATCGGGTGTGGATCGAACTCAGCACTTGCGAGAATGACTCGTTAACCATTACATCACGCTGACGCGCCCTCTATCGATTTACTTGTTATTTTTATTAAACTTAGTTTAAATTTGCTAAAAGGCTACAAGTAAGTACCACCTGATCAATATTTAACTCACTACTTAGTAGCAATGCTCAACTGGACTATCTAGTTAACTATTACCTTATGCCGAGGTTCCGTACATCGATTTGTTTGTTGATGTAAAATTGTAACACTGTAAGTGTTCCTTATGCACACACGTTAAAATAGTATCGACGGACCATGGATTCGAACTCCGGAATAAATATTTAGAGAATATCTCTGTGTGTATATTTTTCTTTTTCATAGGAAGAGCTAAGAAAGAGAAAAAGAGAGGAATGGGCACTGGGGGTGGCCAAGAGAGATAATAGAGAGGCGAAACACAAGGCATTCACAAAATGACATCGACCGATATGACGACAATCGAACATAGACCAGATGGAAGGCTTGCCTCACGAAGGAGAGAGAACTCTTTCTCTTTCTTTGTTTATTTCTTTCTCTCCCTTTCTCTCTCAGGAAAGCGATAAGGAGCGACTGAGATTCACTTGTCGGTCGATTCCGAAGAAGACCACCCACGTAAGGATGGAAATTATAATTAACGCTGGCAGGTAAATGTACAAAATTAACAAAATATTGTCACCAAACCTCCAGATCGGGAGACATCAAGCGAAATCGGAAGCAGGTATTTAAGCCAGATACACGAAATTGACATTAGACTTTTATGGAGAAACATTCGGAACACTTACCGACCCGCGCCATATCGAAATGTTTTAACAAAAAGGTAGAACGGATTTTAAAAAAAAGGAGAGAAGAAACACTCACCACGATAGAAAGCGGTTCTGCAGACAGTTAAGACGAGAACGCTCTCTCATGTTAGCTTCTCTGTCCATCGCCCCAAGCAGAAATCCAAAGGAAGGGGAGCATAAAGACAGTACTACCTTTAGCAACAAATAGACATAGTAGCAGCAATAATTTGTGGACACTGAAAGAAGTTAGATTGCAGTTTTTTAATTAATTCTTTTTTCTCTCTGTCTTTTGCTGTACAAAGAGTTACAAATATAATCATTAGTCCACATAGACTGGCCTTTGCTACTGTCTTGTTAGCTCTTTTTGTTCTTGTCTGTTTCCTTTATTTCTGCAATGTGCACCCAACCGTCTCTTGATTTCAGCTGTCGAGCAATGCAGCACGAAGACGACCCCTCGAGTCCTTAATTTGCCTTGAGATCAGAAATCACAACTTAGCAGGGTAAGTGAGGGATTTCGATGGATCATTGACATCTTCGATCACCTTAGAACGGAACGGAAGTAAACAGCTGCTGACTCAGGTGCGACTGACTTACGGCCAGTTAAAGCACGCAACACACATACATGCAAACCTGAGACCGGGAGGGGGGCGAAGTGGGTCATAAAATAAAACATAGTCAAATCGAACTCTCTAAGTTTTAACTGTTTGAAATGATCATTAGCATTATTATTATCCACTGATTTAGTCTCTTTACTTTGGTAGTTATTGTTACAATGTTTCGAACATGGTTTCCATCGCTCTATTTCTGGATTCTGTTGTGATTAGTAAGTTTCCGGAAAGTTCGCAACCAGCAACAACAGAGCAACATCCAATAGGGCGCAAAGTATCTTGCTACCCTTCATTTCTTACTCGTTTTTGCTTTAATATAAAGTATTATTTTAATCAATTGTACAAATTTTAAAAAAGTAGTTTGTTCCACATGTCAAATGCTCATTTCAGTATTGTATTTATTGATTTTGAAGCCCAGATTACTGCGAACAGGTGGCGGTTAGAGGAAATATTCCATACAATGAGTTCCTTCTAATCAGGAATGAGGTCTCAGCAACTGCAGCTATATTTACCAACGGAGTTCTTCTACAGGAGATTTCCACAAGATGTAGAATGTCATCAAAGGGACTCGATAGAGGTGAAAATATAGTGTAAAAATGCACAGTGCTATCTGAATTGAGAATTCAGATGTCTTTTATGGTTTTGATTGTTTCTAATCAAGATTAAGCTATTCGACTATTTCATGTACTAACGAAAGATCCAATAGTTTTTTAAAAATAGGCTCTGAATAGATTCTAGCCATCTCAGCGAACCCATACAGGTGGAGATACGGGAGGTGCAAATCGAGAAAAATTGACCAATTAGGACAGTTTGAGTTCATACTTCCATAAGCATTAGAGCATATCCTTGGTCAATATTAAATACTTCAACCAATCAGCTTCTGATTATGTTATTTTAATCGCCTTGCTTCAATAACAAATACTTAAAACTTCTTTTGATTTTGTTGAAAAATTAATTCATTAATAAAAGCTACCTTACCGGAATTAATGGCACTTAAGATTATGATTCATTAATCTCCTAATATATATAACAATGTTTTATTTAATCCCCGGGAGTGGATTGTTCTAATTCCGTTCAGAGAACGAGAGAATGAAAGAGAGTTAATGAGTTTGATTTTATGCTGTAAATATTCATTGTTGGAAACTGGTAAAAAGGTGTATTTTTAGTTCATAGTTAAAAACTCAGTAAATAAGCAATAATCCTAAAGAGAAAAAAAGCAATTTAAAAGCTATACCTGTAGTTAAGCATGAATGCCAAACTGAAAAGTGTGTTCCTTTGTTTTCTATGTTTTCTCGAAGCAACAAACTTGCTTAACTTATTCACTTAACTCAAAAGCTAGCGGATAAGTCAAAACAGTAACGATGAAATATATTTATATATTAGTAATGAAGTTGATTTCGGCGAAATCGAATGAGAAAAATGTAATTTATCGCCAGGAGTTTGTCATTTTCATGTTGAATAATTTTTTCATTTCTTTCTCGTTTTTGCTTTAATGTAACGTATTATTTTCATCAATTGTACAAATTTTAAAAGTAGTTTGTTCCACATGTCAAATGCTCATTTCAGTATTGTATTTATTGCATTAAAAAGCATTTATGCAGCATAATAATAATACACTGGCGTGTACCATTATTTCAGAAATTGTATGTCAAAAGGGTTAGAAGAAAGACAACAAAAGACATATATTCTAATTTCATACAGACAAATTGGACTCTTTGGAATGAGCGATTCAAAGTTCAGATTACTGAATATCAATGTTAATCATTAGAATTGTAGAAGACACAAGTTTGAAACACCTATGTAATTGAACAGTAATGATTCTCATAACCTATTAGGGACGTAATAGTACCACATATAGTGTAGCCATAACATCAGTGGTGTGTCTTGGGCAAAGTACAGACCTCTTCGGATTTCTTTTAAATTCAGAGTTTTTCTTCTCTTAGGCTAGTTGCCACTTCAAAGCAAGACAGCCAGTCTGCCACACTATTTAACATGGATTCAGGCTTTCCCAGTGCATTAGCGCCAAATGGACCAAAAAGAATCAGGCAGAAATTTAATTTTCCGCACTGATAACTGTTGCAATAACTGAACCGCCAAACTACATTTTATTAAAATTGTGTTATGGTTGTCTTCGTCATCATTTTAAGATTTCAATCAGTTACACACATCGGTCAAATTTAGTTCGGTTTCACACGTTTACTTTAGCTTGGTTTCACAGGTTTGTCTCATTTCAACATTGAACTTGAGACTTCTTCACTTCTTTAAACACATAGTGTTTTGAGGAGTCTCCTGTTTGTAACGTTGACGAACTAGAGACCTCAACATAGAACACGAACATAACACGAAAAATAGCTGCAAATATTGTATTAAACTAATGGAAATATTAATGAAGTGATAAATAACTTTGGGTCAATATAATCTTGGTTGCTTCCGTCCATTGCAAGTATTATTTACATGACTTATCGGTAAATTACTTATCACAGTAACAATTGAGCTAAATTTATACCAACTTAATGAAAAGACTAGGAAGTCTACAGAAAATGAAAGAAATTGTACATCAACAACGTTTAAATGATACCAAAACTAAGGTAAACAGAAACGTATTCGATGAAGGAGAAAAAAAAACTTAAAAATATGAAAAAATAATTTACAATGTGTTAAATTATTACCATTAAAATCTATTTTGCCATCATTGTTGAGATCCGCTTCACGAAACATTTCCTTAACGTCATCCTCTGAAAGATTCTCTCCAAGTCGTTTCATTACGTGACGCAATTCGTTCTTGTCGATATAACCATTTCCATCCAAATCGAAGACACGAAATGCCTCGCGTGTTTTCTCATCCATGCTCGGAAGATTTGGTGGATGCTGGGAAAACCTTTGCATCATCACCAGGAATTCATCATATTCAACGAAGCCATTTTCTGTGGGTAAAAAAGAATGGGAAATTATTAATAATTACTACCAAAATTAAAAAAAAAAATCACCCACCAAAAATTTATAAGACAAAAATATCATAACTCAATTAAGTAAAGGCAAACTTTCTTTTGAGCATGATTGAACTCAGAAGATCTGTAGTGTTCAAAAAAAAAAAAAAAAAATTAAAAAGAAATTCAAGCAAAATTTAAAACGGTTAAAGCAATCATAAAAATTACCCATCATACTATTAAGCTAATAAGAACACATTCCAAAGTTTATCCGGAATCTATCTTGGAAGATAAAAGAAAGACAGAAAAAAAAAACAAAAAAAAACAGTTCATATTGTACGTTGGAATAATGAGGGATTCATACAGCAATAAAAATCACTTTGCACTGAACATTATTACAGCATGTGCCAAGTAAATATATTTGATTATCTTTGCAATTTCTAGCCTTATTTTCTTTTTGCAAGTTATTAAACTTTATCAATCTTTATCAGTTATTCCAAAAACAATTACTCACCGTTTGTGTCTGCATTTTTTATCATTTCATCAACTTCTTCTTGTGTGTACTCTAAACCCAAGCTTCGCAGAACGCATCCAAGCTCGTCTCCTGAGATTTTGCCATCATGGTTTTTATCAAACAATTCAAAGGCTTCTTTGAGATCTGTAAAATATTGAAAAACGAGATAATTAAGGAAAAAGTGCAGTTATTTTCAGTTCAATTAAAGATGATGGAATACTTCTACGGCGATTTTCTTACATATTTTCACTGCACTCCAATCCTCAAATGAAAGAGCCAGCCAAATAAAAAATTTCCACCAAATAAATAACATAACACACAAAGTCATGATATGGTTTATATGCAGGTGAAGTAAAAGCAACATCAAACAAGTTATTGTTAGGCACAATTGTTTTAAGTTCCTAAAAAATTAACTCCTCATAAATTAGAGAAAATATTTGAACACTATATTCAACGGAATTTGGTCAATGAATTGACGTGAGCACACATTAAGAAAAAATAGAATCTGTAAAGGTAGTAAAGAATAAAAAATATGTCAGAAATAGAAAAAGGAAGAAAAGAGACTTGCAAATTATATGTAAATGATTCATTAAATCCCTCAGTTAATAATTTATAATTTCACATTAATTCGTATTAGTTTTCATTTGGAAAATTAATGACAAAACTATAAAAAAAACAATTCAGTCTACGTATTGTTGTTGATTTTGGATGTATGTTATCTTCATGACCACGAGCAATTCTACCAGTGATTTTATCAATAAGTATCAAGTATCGATAACTTGGATACTTTATACTTTTATGTATAGGTCACTAACCAGATGTTTAAAAATGAAATATGACAATTTAGCGTCTTCAGTGTTTGGTGATATATAACTCACAGAAATTAATTTATGTTCCCATTTTCTTTAATTGGCTTTCAGATTCATTAAACCAGTATCTGCCGTAGATAACGTAATGTTCATAACAGCAACAAGTAATAGGCAAAAATGCCAACAAGTTATCGATGTACAAGCAATAAGTATACAAACTGCAGTTAAGTTCATAAAAATATTCCAGTTCTTGTTATGGCATTTCCACTTTGCTCATTAGCCGTTTTATTCTTGAAAGTATGAGAACAAAGAAATAAGTCTTTTGAATATGGTTTATGTAAAAGAAAGATATCATTAAAAAATGAGTCAAGTGACAATTTTCTACGTTCAGCAATAAAAGGCATTTTCTTGACGGAGAAAACAGACATGATCTTCAAAGTCAACCAAATAATTCAGAAATCTGATTACTTAAATGTAATTTTTAGAATTATTTTAATAAGTCTTTTTCTATTTGCGTGACAACTGAATCTATAAAAGATCGAACTGTCACAAATTAATGAATTTCTGTTATAATTAGAATTTTCTGTTAAAGCCAAGCATGTATACACACACGCGCGCAAAACATTTCTCTCTCTCTCTCTCTCTCTCTCTCTCTCTCTCTTAAACATAATTTTTACTCTTTGACGTCAAAATCTAATCACCTATAAGATGACATTTTCGTGTATATTCGATCAGATTATCAAATCGAAGTAATTAATATTGTGTATATAATTATAACAAAGAATATCTATAGTTCTAGCTGATATAAATAACGTGTCTTAACTATTCACTTAGTTTTTGAATTGAATGGTAAACGTTTATAAGCAGCAGTTCGATCTCAGTATTCAAAATAGTGCTTCAGAGAATAAAAACTGAGCCCATGATGGGCCCAACGCCAATGCTTAATTGAGGATATGAATCAGAGCCAGATATTTTGAAAGTAATTCATAGTAGACTCATTGACGTAGCTAACAATAGAATATTGACGAAAAAGTTTATTCGAAGCTAAGATTGGTTTCACGATAACTTTCCTGTGCAATAATAGAAAACTAGAATTTTCTAATGAAGCAAGTATATTTGAATCTCATTGACTTTTATAAGAGTTTACGTTAAACTGTACAATCCATTCAAAGCATAGATCTGAAATCATTGACATATGATTATTGGTTATTGTTCTAATTAATACAATGGATTTAATTTACAAATTTACTGAATAAAACGCAAAAATCAAATACACAGGCAAAAACCTAGAATTCAAATCCTAATGGGGTTCGTTTAAAACTAGCGAAGTCCTTATCGAAATTAATTGATACGCTGAAATTTTGTTGAATATTAAAATTGATTTTCTGGTTGAATATAAAATTGTTCGTTCTGACCTGCATTCCTGCTTTCATCGAAAGCAGGAATGCAGATCAGAACGAACATTTCGAGAAGCTGTTACTGTTTGAATATACAATTACTTTATAGTCAACTTCATCTACTAGATTAAAAGTAAATTGGTTAGTCATGTTTAAATTATGTCGAAATTATATTTAAAACATTACAGATAAAATATATTTCGGTTTGACGGCTTGTCATAGTTGGCTAATTATTAAGTTTTGTATAACAGTAGCTTCTATGATGACAAACAAGAAGTGAGAGAACATAATGTTAATGCAATTTTTATTCATAGAATGCTTAAACCATCTCTTACACATACACACGTGAGTGCGCGCGTACAGACACACTAAACTTGTAATCTGTGAAGTACTAGACTAAATGAAAAAGGCTATGCCGAAAAAAACACACTGAAAATCTGGAGTCTTAAACCTAATGTATGTACTGAAGTTGTGTCTGTAATCAAGTATGAATGTCTTGATTCAAGTGGAGGATCTTTTCTTTTTGTCTGCTTTTTCTTTTTGTCTGCCTTTTCTTTTTTAATCAGAGGCTTACAAATAGTATCTAACTTTATGCTAGATCTACTGAGAAAATTCGAAGAAAACAAAACACACAGACAATAAAGACAGAGAAATGAATTCGAAGAAAACACAGGCAATGATGTTCTGATAGAGTTAAAAAGCTATTTTTATCACCCAACTGACTGTTTCGTGAAAATAGAAATGTTTATGGTTAAAGACTAGAAAAGAAAATATCCAGTCCTAAAAAGCTTGCTCAAAGCTGGAGACAGGAATTTACGAAATAAATTCAAATGTGAATGAAAAAATAAAACTGCACCTTGTTTCAGTGAAAGCAAGTTTTTGATTTCGTACGGAAGTGAACCAATGTAATAAAACAAAGATATTGCACGATTTAAAATACTTGGTAACTTTTACTTACGGAGCCATGTATACACACTTTACTGTATCCTCAGCCAAAAGAACAAACACAAAAGGACTAGAGGTAGATAATTCCAACCCATCACCTTTTTAAAACATTTGTACGGTGCATTTGTCTGTTAGTCTATATAATACATACATACATCATGTTATTATTATTTAATACATATTTGTATGTGTGTGTGTGTGTGTGTGTGTGTGTGCGCGCACGCGCGTGTGCAAACGTACATGCACACGCACCTGTGTATTTACGCGTGCGTGCATTCATCAGCATATACAAAGTTTATGAAAGCAGAAATCTTGGTGGGAAAGATTGATCAGTCGTTTAGCATGTGTTGGTGATATCACAAATGGACCAATATCAGTCCCTCTTCATGTCGATTTACTGGAAAAAATTAGTTGTAATTTTTCACACACACACACACACACACACACACACACACACACTTTTGCTTCAAAAACATTCTTACATATATATATATATATATATATATATATATATATATATATATATATATATATACTTATTTTGGCATACACATGTATTCTCCACACACATATACAATAACAAAATGAGTGGCAAATATTATATAAGCCTTAATCCTATATATTAAAGTGGACATTAGGGCCAGCACCCTGTCTGTCTGTCGAAAGTTTATTTTGTCCTTTTTCAGCCCTTTCATTCTGATACGTGAGGAAGGCTGAAATGTGGTAAAAGCAAAAGCAATAATCAGAATATGTTTAATAGTTCAAATAACTATCAGTTAATTATATAGTTATTCTAACTATATAAAAACTAATATCAGAATGACATGATATCTCTAACACCATTCACAAACAAAAAGATGGAATCACTGAAAAGTGTTAACTTTTACTGTTTGAAAAAATTCAGTATTTATAATACCGCAAGAAGAATAGATTTTATTAGTATTTGTATCAACATTCCAATTGAAAACATGCTATAAACAAAAGTTTAGCCTACCAGGAATATGATCTTTGAGATTTTAACAAAAAGGTTGTTTGTCACCAGTTATCTTCAACATGTTTAAAAGAGATAAATTCACACGATTTATATATATATATATATATATATATATATATATATATATATATATATATATATGGACTAGTTGTAATATAGACCAGAAAAAGGAAATAAATATATATTTATGTGGTTAGTCATCGTGAAGATGTTACTGTGGTCGTATGAGGTTTTTCTGAACTAGAGGTAGCGCAGTGTTTATGTTACACGTGGTATGATTGCTGCTTAAATCCCCTAGAAGAGAAAGAAGAAACATCTTGTCACTACGGGATCCTTTGACTGAAGAATAAAAATGACAGAGAAAAGATTTTTGTCCTTTCCTTTTATAGTGCTGTAAGCAATGCCACCTACTGAGGGTTAGGAGAAGTCTTCTTGCAGAAAAGGTTTAAGTTACCGCTCTTCTTTGTGTGCTAGGCAGATTTTTTTCAATTAGTTTTGTCCAGTATATATATAAGGAACTAATAGCTTAAAGACATATAAAATGTTTAAAAAATTTTCATAATTGAAGTATTTTTGACTTCTTAACGATCTTCTACGCCCAAAATACATCAAGGAGCAATAGCAACGCGAAAGTGAATACATTTGAAAAATTGAAAACATTAACCATTCAAGCAATATATACGGTTCATTTCAACATGTACTAAATTTGCTCAAAGTGTAACACTGAGCAAAAAGGTTAAAATGTTATGTCTTTACAAATAGTAATATTCGCTGAATAGAGAATGCAAAACTTATCAATAACAAGTAAAGGGTAACCTGACTTGACAGCTATTCAAGATTGAAGATTTGCTCAAGGCTTATAACTCAAACAAAATTAGAAGTGTTCGTTACAACGATTAAATAATCACTCAGATATAGTTGCATTCAATATTGTTATTCAGTTTACCTCGTTTCAGGAAATAGTTGAGTGATTTCATAGATTTTGTAAAACAACTGATTCATAGTCACTTGCCAGCTAAACTCTGACAGAATGTGACGCAAAATCATGAAAACAATCATATGACGTTATCAAAAAAAAAAAAAAAAATGGCTAAAACTTCTTTAATAATTCCTGCTAGAGCTTAACTACAAGTAGTAATAACTGGTTGACTATATCGATATAGATAATACCTTATTCTGTTTGTGCTAAGTTTTTTTTTTATCAATTAATTACATAGCGAAATTGAATTCGTAAAATCTATTTGTACAAAAAATCCGAGCATACACACCTACACCTTTTAACGAGCCATTTAAAAAAGCATACACATATTATTCATGCATCAATAAAAAGCTTTCTTCATGTGACAGTTGGTTTACAAACTTTACCGTGTGCGGAGTCCTTTGTAAACAAATTGTGTATATTTTTCGCCAGTCGTGATTTAGAGAAAAACCTACAATCGGAGGCTATTCCAAATGTCTGAAACACATAAATAGCGTGAAATTTTGCTTTTTTGGCGGAGAGATTCCAGTTGTCAACTGGACTTCATGTCCAAGAGACATGCATTTTCTTACTCTCCCATTTTCTCTTTTTCACTTTAATCATTCTTCTTCTTACTTTTTAGTCATTTGCTATCGGCGAAAAAAAAAAAAAAGAAAAGAAAGAAGATAAAGGACACCCCTTCCATCCTTTTTCTCACTAAGGAAATAACTTTTTGCTGACTACTATCATACACACACTCAGTGAAACAGGGAAACGTCTTTCCTTACACAAATTCATTTCACAACATTCAACCTTTAAAAACTGAAATCTAAAAATACATACAATCGCGCAAGAGAGACTTTATACAAAATTTCAACACATATTTTAAATCAACAAAATATGTCAGTTTCTTTTGTTAAATAAACTTTGCATTTATTATTACAAACGAGACATTTTTTACGCTTTTCTTCATACTTGTTCAACCTAATTTCTTTCAGTGTCGGTGGGCTTGGTTAAGTTCGACACAAGGTCACTCACGAGCATGACCAACTTCTAACCGGCTCGATCCACATAAGAATATAATATAAATATTAAGATTTTTCTCACAATATTCTTTCTTTAAAGAAATTAATAGAAACATTAACAAAAATAACAATGTCGGCACAATTTAAATAGACTGAACCAATCGTAAAAAACTAGGAAAGATTTTGTAGGGAAATAAATTTATATAGCTTAGCATTCTATAGACCTTCCTTAGGCCGCGACACTTACCAGAATAGAAGAATATTGATTTGCCATCGATTTAGAAGGGGGATGCTGTTTATAACATCACGGATGTATCAAATCGATCCCTGACTTTTTTTTTTACTTTGAGTTTTTTTGCGTACGAAAACATACTTTTTTGAGAGATAGGTTGCAGAAAGATTTTTGTTAAATAATGGACAAGTGAATATTTCATTTTAATTAAAGAATAAAAACTAACATGAATTAATAAAATCCGTTTATTCTTCATTTACGACTCGTAGTATAGCCCGGCGTTGCTCGGGTGTAATGAAAACTTTAAAACTAATCCATGGTCCTGGAGCTCAAACTCTTTGGACGTTGGCACGAAAGACTAAAAAGCAATAGTTGTTTCCAGTTAAAGCAAAACCGTAGACTGAAAGAAAAATGAATGGATGTAAGTCAAATTTTGATTTCCTGGTATTGATATCAAATTTTCTGCACTATTGTAAGAACTGCAACTTTGAAACTTCTGAATATCGTTTCTTATGTCTTTGTCTATGAGTGTATCAAATTTGATTAAAATCGGACCACTCCTTCTATAACCCGATTTTTTAAATTATCGATTTTCGTTATTTATCGAGGATACCTCGACACAAAACCTAGCTAAGAACACTCACAGACGCTTATAGTACAACTGTGTAAATTTTCAAGAAAATCGGTTCAGCCGTTTCGGAGTCTATAGGTAACGGATACACACACACACACACACAGACACACACACAGAGACAAAGTTCCATTTATAAATAAGTTTAGATAGATAAATAATTCTTTTTCCTAATGTGCCGTTTTCTTTCAGGACATAGGCGATCATGGACTTCCACTTGGCTCTGTTTCTTGTTGCTATCAATATTTTTTCTCTTGGTATGTCTTCTAAACCCCGCTCCGCCAAACATTTGCTCAGACCTAACAAGTGGATCTCGCGCTGCTTTCCCCGGTCTCTCCTTCCATTTATCCGACCTGTGAGTATTGAGTTCTCCAGGCCTCCTTCATCATTACGTGTCCCAGGAACCTCATTTGTCTCTTTCTGATATTTAGTATGAGTTTTCTTCTCGTCTGCATCCTTTCCAACACCTCATCGTTGCACAAGTGTTCCGTCCATGGTATCCTCAGCACACTTCTGTAAAACCACACTTCTGCTACCTCAAGCCTCTCCTTCATCTGATGAGATCATCCAGCATTCACTTCAATACAGAAGGACAGATATCACATAGCAATTCAGTACTCTTTTCTTTGTTTCTAATGAGATTTTCCTGTCTTTCAGTAATCTGGTTAGCTTCTGAAATGCATCGTTGGCCATGCCAATGCATCTTTGGATCTCCATGTCACAATTTCCATCCTCTGTCACTTCCCAGGTATTGAAATTTTTTTACTTGTTTTGTTTTCGTTTTTCTGACTTGTAGTTGGCATATTAGGCTCCTCTTTTTGCTGCTGATTTAGTTTATTGAGGTTTATGTACTTTTCTTTTCACTTTCTTTTGCTACCTTCTGTAGAAGGTCCTGCATTTTCCTTTCCTTGTCCGCTATCAGCACCATGTCATTCGCGTATCTGATATAGTTGAGATTGTGGCCGCCAATGTCGAATTCTGGAAAGACCTTTATTTCTGTCATAATTGCTTCGCTGTACAGCTTGAAAAGATCTAGTGAGAAAACACATCCTTGTCTTAGGCTCCTTTCTATTTTGCTAAGGTCACTTCCTATCCGTACACGAGCGGTTTGCTGCTAGTATAGATTCTTGATTATCATAACGTCTTTTCCGAAAACGTAGAGGTTGTCGAGCATCTCTATCAAGTCTTTGTGTCGTACTTTGTTGGACTCAGTGGAAACAGTGCCAGCAACAACCGAGCAGTACTAAAAATAAGAACTAGACGAGATATCCCTGGATATAGGCAGGAGCGAGAACAGTCTATTCCCATAGATTAAATAAAGGGCTCGCAATTCACTGTAGGTTACTCGGATCGACATGCATTTGATGAAGGCTGGAGGAACACAATGAGCGAAACGGTGTGATAACAAGTACAAAGATGACGACAATAGTCTGCATTTAAATTGCGTAAATAATGATAACTCTTCATCATAGAAATTCAGATGGAACAGAAACTTATTTTTATTTCTAAAAGATAGAAATTTTGGTCATATAACATAACTCTCAATATAACGATGTAGTTTCGTTACAAGATAAGATTTTGAGCTGTTTGCAGTATACGGAGCAGACAATTTTGGAATGCGGCTGTCATTTTATTACCTGAATCCATATCTTCCGGGCATCAGTTTAACTGTTAATTTCTTTTCCCTATATATTGTGAGCATTTTTATTTTCTTAGTTTCAGATGAAAACTTTGAAATTTTTCAACATCAGTGAAATGTTCCAAAATTATAATTTATCATTATAGCTATAATTATGGGAAATAAATAAAAATAAGTCGTCATTTGAAACTGAGTACGGAAGGATATGTGCTAAAATTGATATGCAAAAACTACTTTGTGAAATATATTTTCTCTGTTATAAGTTTTTGTTGGACAGAGTAATGGTGCTGTTAAATAAATAAAACTATTCTGGAATCCTCACTTATTTTCGACCTTAGATAAATTAGAACCCTTACTATTTACGTTATACAATAACACACACACACACACACACACACACACACACGCAAAATGGTTCAACATACATTTTCAAGCGGACACACATTTTGTTTTAATGTATTTTTACCCTTTGATCATAATATCGTCATCTGAGAATTTTTAAGCTAATCATCTTCGAGTAAATTTTATATTTGTTAAATTTATCTGTGATCTTTTATAAGTCATTTTACGACACAAAAAGTTTAATAGTGCTGTCGAGATAAAATAAAATAAGAAAATCAGATCACAAAAACAAATATAGAAAATTTAAGATTTATTCCAATTTTTAAATCCCAATCTTTTAATACATGTTTCGCAATTGCGATAAAATCAAATTAAATCAAGGGAGACAGTTTAATTTTAATATATGTTTGGTAAAACATTCATTCTTCATAGTTACACGCGTCACACATTAATGCGCTTCTTACTCCTTCGTAAAAGATTATGTCCCTTTGATCTGTTAATGAACTGACAACTGCAGAAATCGTTTTCATTTGACTGTGCTATTTTGAATTATCTATGATTTCAAAATGAACGAAAAGGTATATCCTTTTCGTTCATTTCTAAATCATAGATTATTCCAACGTGTAATCTTCTTTTGGTTCTTTCTGTTATCAGTGAAAACCACTTAATTTTAATACTTTGAAAATTTAAAAGCACGCGGAATTCAATTGGTAACATCTTTTCCCCTAATACAATATGTAGTTGCTTATAAAACAACCGTGCGTGAAAAATAAATATGAATATTGCAGACTTTAATTTGAATCTGAACGCGGTCATTTTTACTATGCTGGTACATGACTGTTTTGGGACCACCTAGTGAGTCAAACTCAGTCCAGAAATAACGATATACTGTGGTGTGGTGTGAAGTATTTGATGATACTTTGGTTACATATAATCAATATATGCGTTAAGAAGTGATCGATTATCAAAAACAAGAATTATCTTTTAGGAGAAGATAATTCTATTGGATTGAATTTTTCCAGTTTTATTGTTAAAATGTATTTAAAAAGTTAAATGACTAATTTTCATTCGCTATCAGAACTAAGCTATATTCAATAATTCTATATTTCATTTCTTTTAATTAGATTGTTTGAAATTGTTAAATTGTTTAGATTGTTTATACTTTAAAAAGGATAATTTTTTCTAATTTATTTTTTCTTGTGTAAAAATATTTATGTTCATTTATGTTATACAGTCTAATTTGAGAAGTGAAGAATATCCTTAAGAATATCCCTACTCTCTGTGTTTTTACTTTGATATATTTATATATCGGGATCTTAAATTATTCAATGGCAAATTTCTGTAACGTTACCAAAATGTTATTTAGAAGTATTTTGTATTCCATTGGCTAAAATATACTATACATAAAAGCAAATATACAAGTAATGTGTATAAAAATTAAATAATGTATTGCTCTTCTCTTTCAAAAACATTATATTTACGTTTCTATACAATAAAAGTTCATAAAGAGAAATTGATGCCAAATGTTAATGCTATAAAAATAAGACTATATGGATGTAGCCTTGTTTTTTTTAAGCAGTAAATTCTGGTATCAATAAATAACTTCCACTACTTGAATAATATACTTTTATCAGTATGTACATATCTTTTATGAGTTTAAACGCTCTAATAGATAAAATGATACAAGTAGATATATAATCTATTCCCACTCTCCTGTTTCTAAATACTTATATGTTTGCACATCATCCTACGCAGATTTAAATAAAAGAAGGGAAGAATGATGAACGAGATTTCGGAATGAATGAGAAGAGCTTTTTGCGAAACAGGTGGACACATCATTATGAATACATGCCACTTACTCTGTGCACTAAGTAGCCGTTAATTGTTGGTGTATTTTATGTACTTAACCAATTTCATCTCTGCTTATGCTGCAATCTAGCCTGACTGGCTAGCTGGCAAGATGTT
The DNA here is from genome assembly GCA_037127315.1 of Ascarosepion bandense. Classification (NCBI taxonomy): domain Eukaryota; kingdom Metazoa; phylum Mollusca; class Cephalopoda; order Sepiida; family Sepiidae; genus Ascarosepion; species Ascarosepion bandense. The sequence goes on along the minus strand of JBBBDQ010001284.1, from coordinate 299,509 downwards.
TTTTCATTCGTACTTTGTATGACTCATCATCTGTATGACAGATCAATGAATTCAGTATTTAATGGAATTATTGTACCAAAAGGCTGGCCAATTGTAGAACGCTATTCATATTGAAATAACTGAGCGATTTTTGTTTCAGCAGCTGGTACTTCTACTAGGTGAACGATCGACAATGAAAAAGGTCTTTATTTAGATTTATTTTAACTTTTTCATAATTTCTGGCGTTGTTTCAGTTTATATATTGTTAAGAAAAAATACTACTACGCATAATGTAAGATACTTTAGGAAAGATTAAATATTGTTTCTACCATCGACATTTTGTGCAAGTCATTAGAGTAGATTATTGATGTAATGCAGCCAATGCAAATCGATTTTTTTTCACACTGTACTAAGGTAGCATTATAAGACAAGGCTGCTCAATAAAAATCTTGTTAGATTCAAAATGGTTGTAGTTATACTGTTTGCCTTTTGTGTTGTCACAACTCTCGGAATGGATTTTATCGTTACGTATCTTGCATAATAAAAATTTTAATAGCAATTTTTTTAAATAAAAAAAAATTATTTTAAAATCAAAAAGAAGTTTAGTTGAAGGTGTTTTTGTTCATAGATTTTCATTTTACATATGTAATTTTCGATCACTTTGTTTCTGTAATGTTCCCTTCTGACTTGCAAAGACTCCAAAAACCTTCTCACAGTCGCAAATATAGCATCTTATATGCCAGTGAACGCTGGACAATATTCCCACGGAAAATCAGAGGCAACAGAAAAGTGGTTCTACAGAAGGGTACTGAGAATTTCTTGGGCGGAGCGCGTAAGTAACGAGGAAGTCTTAAAAATGGCAACAAAAAGAACGCTTATGCCCAGAATTAGGAAGAGATCACTGAAATTCCTTGGAGACAATAAGGAAGGATGGCTTACAAAAATTAATCTTCACAGTGAATATTGAACGCAAGAGAGATAGGGAAAATCAGCGAGTCATGGATGGCGGAACGGGACGCGGTTACTTTAGTAAAAGTAGAAAAACTGCTAAGTACCACAAGAAATAGGATATTTTGGAGAGCCAGGTCCTGAAGTGACGTGGCACATATAAGAAGTATGATTGATAATTTAGACATTTATTTTGCTTTTATATAAGAAACAAAAAGCAATTAAGCGTTGTATTAATACAAATAAATTATTTGATTTTAAAATAAAAATCTCAATGTTATTGAAAGCGGCATCAAATCCGAGAAAAAAGAAAATACTTACGTTTTTTTAATTCTAATTTTGAAACGCTTTTTTGTAACATTGGTAGTGATTTGCTTGTTTTATAAACAAAAAGACGAATGAATTACAGAGGCGATATCCGTGAGCACTAACTACTTGAACTTGTGTAATTATTTAATTGGATAATAACCACTAACCAATATTTTCCTAGATTATTGATACGTGTAATGTAAAAGAAAAATGTTTTGTAAAGATTATGACTGAATCTATCATTGTGTTTTGATTTGGTGTTTTTCTATGTTTTCTCTAAAACTGTTTGATCACTGAATAAAAGAATAAAGCAAACATAATATAGTTCAATATTATGACTTAATGAAATATACGCTAAAAATGTTTACTTCCTGAATATTACATAATGAATAGCAGTAACATGCGACATTTCTTGATATCCGTATCTCTTAAGGATTCTACCCATTAATTAAAATTTAACAGTTGTGACTTCTGATTTAATCGGTAGAAAACAGTTTATCCGGCATTGAGGAATGTATAATGTATACATAATGCATAAAGAATCAAAACGATAAAATCTATTGCATAAGCATCAATATATTTTATCAGCGAAATTGTTGAATAATAACATTGGGATGTCCCAAACACGAAAGTAAATAGTAATTTGTCCAAGAATCGATCATTTTGCAACGTTCAAAATTCATTTAAACACATTGAAATTTTCCATTCAACTCTTTGACAGTAGTCTGATATTATTTTAAATGACAAGCACTTTGATCTCTTCTCTCATAAATAAAAATCTGTTTTTTTTTATCCCTTTTTTAAATATTTGCTACTTTATAAGAGAAATGTTGTCTTCATAAATTTCAGCGAGTTCAATATCACTAATATCACATTTCTATTGAAAATTACCCACATTTAATTCAATGTTTGCATAATAATAGATAACCTGTTTTAAATACTGAGTAAATAAACAAACTACAGACCAATAACTTGTATATGTTGAAATCGTTGTAATTTATGATGGAAAACGTGATAAATTGCATGTTTTAATATTTAAATATTTAATTATTTAGTGGTTCAAATATATGCTGCTGAAGCGCCACAGTTGCGCAGAACTAATAAAAATTATGTAAGTTTTCCTATTGTTTGTGTAGCGAAGTTGTATTTAACATGCGTACAGTGACTGAAACAAACACGTAATAAAAATCGTTGAACTATTTTCTTTACAACTGCCTCAATAAATCTATATCGAAAATTTGTAAATGGTTATTACTTCCTAATTATTAGTGATTCATTACTATTTATTAAACATGGGCAACTAAATGTTAAACAAAGTTTGGTAATAATAAGAATTAAACTGATAATTAATTATTATTGAATTTATAATCACTTCTAATTCACCCATGACCTATTCTGGGTATCAGTATATTTATCGAGATATTGGTGGTTATTTTCTTATGTTCATCTTTTCTTTAACATGTGACAGATTGTATTGAGTTACGTGGTAGCAAAAACAGCAGGGAGTAATACAAACTTGATCAAATGTGAGAAACATATTAGTGCACATTAATGAACACAACTTCCCCAGGAAGAATTTGAATTCGGTTCGCCGAATTTTCCGTTACGTCACCTCCGCATCTAAAAAAAAACAATTTTTATTTACAACAATTATACTTCGTATTAATTTAAAGAAACAAGAAATATAAGCGTTTATTAGTTTTACACGAAAATTAAAATACTATTCCCAGATATTCAAATCATTTGTTTATTAAACTCAAACAAGCATTTTTAAAGAATTGAATAACGCTGAATACGTTTAATTGAAGGCAAATGTAAGTTTCCAGAAAATTTGAGGGTAGGAGTATCATAATTCTCAAGTTAAATAGTTTGCATTTGTTTAATATAATGGTTGATAAGAGAGTTTATATTTGTTTTAGTTAATTGTTTCAATCAGGACGTTCGACAGAAACAGGAAATGCTGACAAGAGAATATTGCCTATTTTCTTTTATAACAATAACACTTTAGTTATTTTTTGTGAGTGTTAAATTCTCTAATCTTACTTTCTGATATTATTGATAGTTTTCTGAAAAATTCCAGCTGTCTCTTCATGATTGTTAGTAGCAATTTATATGTATTCCCCAATTTCCTTAAAACTTCCTCGTTTCTCACGTGTCCTATTCATGGTATTCTCAATATTTGTCTGTAAAACTATGTCGTTTCAAGTCCTTTTTCACGTTTGATGAAACTGTTTTACTTTCACTATTATGACGGAGGATAGAAATCACTATTCATAATTTCTAAGGCTATTTTTCAATCTCTTGAATATTTTTCTATGTAAATCCCACTTACCTAACATTTCAATGAGCTTCTAGTGTCGTACCCTTTGAGTAATATATGAAACATAAGTATATATCTTTCTGTGTTGTTCGTTCTGATAAAATTACGATCATAGAAATAGCATTTCTTATTCTAATGCCTTGAACAAGACCTTGTCACATTTCTGGCCTAATCCTAAAATCCTAATTATTTTGCTCATCAAGCTGATTATATCGCATTCATTTGCACCTGATTCCCTTAACAGGAATACAACAATTGAGCTACTGCGATCTTCCGGTATTTCGCTTTATTTATTTACTTTTTATAAATAACACCTAAGATTGTTTTCTGTTTTGTTATTTCTTTTTTATTTTATGCATGCGTACTACGCCTGTGTTCTGCCATTTTTCGATCTCTTCATCTTTCCCCTTGAGTCACTCATCTTTTCTTTGCTTTTATTTATTTCATATGTTTTTCTTTTTCCTATATTCATACCATTACTCGACGTTACCTGCTTTCTCACTTTCATTAGATCAGTAATTTTACCTGTCAGTTATTTATTTTATTTCATTTTATTGTATTTGTTTTTCTTCTCTTGGGATGACTTATTTTGCTTTTGTTACTAGTACTTTCATAAAGGCTTCCCAATTTAAATTCCTGGCCTCTATCAAAGTTTTATATTTGCCTTCAGTTGCGACTGCATGTGTTTGCAAATAGAATTGTTGTAGAATTGGTTGTATTGTAGTTTCTGCGATGCTTTGGGTTATTTTAAGTTTTATAACTTTACCTGTTATTGGGTAATTTTACCATTTGTTTGGGTTCTAATCATTTCTGCAATCAGTGCTAGGGTTAGATACAAAACTACATTTCTAAACAGTTTGTTAATGGTTAGGTAATATATCAGTTTTTGTTTCTTTTATGTCTCCTACCGGGCTGTAGGGTTACCTTTCAGTTGCTCGTTGTTGACACTTTGACAGTTTTTTCTTCTGGCTTGCTCGTGGACAATTTGGCAATAAGAATAAAAGTAAAAGAGATGACTACTTTGATTTGATCTTACGAACGCAGTACTTTCCATGCATAGAATAGAGTATATTTCCTTAGTAATCTTGATATAGTGTATGTCTCTGTTTTACAGCCTGTAACTGATTTTTCTTATTTATTTTAGAACAATTTCTCCTTCCGAGCCAATATCTACAGCACCACAAATTAAATGTTTTGATGAAGACAAACTCTGTGAAATCTGAAGTTCTTTATATGTGAAATTAAAAAGTAAGTTTATTAGCTCTATATTTGTCAAGATATATGACACTGACAAGGCAAAAGATATGTACTTACAAATTGATACTTCAAATGCTATTTTTCGCTAAGCTAACATTTTTACTATTTACACGATTTGATTATTTCTACTAAGGCATCACTCCAATTTTATGTTGGTTATAAAAATCTGGCAATAAATTTAATCAATTCGAATTTAGTTGATATACAGAAATGTACTTTCTATTAGTATTCACTTATAACCAGCAACATCGACTTAAGACTTTTATCTTGTGAAATACACGTTTTTTTTTATTGTTTTCCTCAAGATGTATACATGCAACACTGTCATTTTTTCATCAATAATTTGATTAAGTTTCATAGATGATATTTGAAGAAGGACTAAACAAAATAAAATATAAGAAAATCCTTTTATTTTCAGATTAAGTACCTGAAATTTTTTAATTGTAATCTGTTTTTAGAAGAAAACTTACTCTTTGCAGAAGAGTCATTGAGTCTAACATTGAGATATTTTACGAAATACACGACTTTTATGCAGTTTTGATGGTATAGTTCTAAGTGTCGCTAGGAATTTAGCTCCGCATATCTACAGTTGAATCATGAAATGGGCTGTTTATGACATTTTCATGTATACTGTATTATTTTCTATTTCGTCCCATTGTCAAAAATTAATGTTTTCGTGCGTTTTTGTCGATCTCGTTTCATTTGTGCATAAAATAAACAATCCTGGTTATGTAATGCTAGTGTATTAACGTTTGTTTACAGGGAAGAGAAGTTTTCTCGTGGTCGTATGTTTGATATATATATATTTTTATAGATTATTTACTAGTATTAAGTGTAGGAATAATATATAGATATTCATCTTTTTCAATTTAATTTTTCTTAAATTTTTCTTTTGTTGCACATTGTATGCTGGTTGTCTCAAAGCGCGAACGAGAACGTGGTGACGTCATTTTCATTTTTTAGCAGATCTCAATCGACTAAAAAGTTTAAATGTGACTAAAATATAATATTATTTTACGCAATTCACTTTTAAGATATTTGGTTAACAAAGAAAATATTTACATTCTCAGAACATGAGTGCAGTGAATATGATACAGACACGCAAATTTCTGCTCCTTTTTTTCTGAAAACATAATCTTGAGTAGTAATGGATCAATTTTTTTCTTGTAATCAGTTACCATATAACTACTGACAAACAACTATTCATTTACCTTCAATACCCATTTCTTGCAGTCCATTCAGAATCTTGTTGACGCATGAACTTGCAGCGCCGCCATCTTCAGTCTTTTTAGAAATTTCTCCAACAGGTGTGCTACTATCCATTTTATCAGTAGGTGTGTTTGATTCTTTTAATTGTTTTGGTGGCGATTTTGGACTCTGCCCACTCTGCTTCTTTTTTGAACACTAAACATAAAACAGAAAGCAAAACAATAAATATAATAAGAAACGGAGAATTATACTGATTTATATTAGTTCATATATGATTATTTCTTATTCAAATGTTTAACATTTAATATAGACTAATAACTGAGAGAAAGAAGGTTTCATTCTTATGAGTGGATAAGGCCTCTTTCGACAAACTTACTTGAGACGAAAATGTTTAGAACACATTTATCATTATAGTTAAGTTTAATATTTGTTTTAAAAAGCATGCATATTCTTGTTGATGTTTAAATCTTTTGTACATTGAATATTAAAAAACGAAGCACAAAAATAATTTTTATACGTTAATCTTTTGTTATTTCTCAGTAATATTGTATCAAAATTTTGATGATCAGAAAATGAATATAGACTCATATAATGAAGAGAATGAAATATGAAGCAAGTTGTTCTTTTCTTTTTATTTCAGTTCAATTTGAGGACAAGGATTAATTTTGTATAAGCTAAGTCATGCAAATTTCCCATTTTTCAACTCCGAAGTTGTAAAAGTATAAACACTGAGACGCTATCAACTGTCAAAATTTTAATTAAGTTTGTAAAGCGTTCTGTTTCATATTTTTAATGGTAACAGATAATGCGATATCAAAATAAACTAGGTACCTCCACTCATTTTCGATATCTAAATTATAAATTGAATTTTTAAAAGTAAAATGTTTTCTTTAAACTTTTATTTTAGTTTTAATTGAAAGCTAAATGATTTAAGCAAAATACTCTGGTGTATTTCAAACAGAAATCATATTGATTGAATCTAAAATTTTGAGATTTATTTTTAATTTTTCAATTTTCCATTTTCAGTTTTTGAGCGATCGACACATTTGTAAACAAGAGTTAATTCTCGGTTTTAAAAATGTTGCAAAAATAAAATATACATATGTGACATTATTTTTTTAGAAAATTAGCAAATTTAATGTTAAATTAATCTGATTTACACAAATATATTATATTTATTATAGCATAAAAGTTAGAATAATCCTATTTTTTAAATACAGATTTAACTTTCTGACCTTTCCACTGTATATGTTGACATATTTATAGATGCCAGATAAGATAAAAGTGTATGGCGATCACAAGTGACATAATTGTACAATTTTTTCTTCCGATAAGGAGAAGAGACTCCGACATGATCTTTTAATTTACACACAGAAGAGACTCTGACATGATCTTTTAATTTACACTCAGAAGAGACTCCGACATGATCTTTTAATTTACATACAGAAGTTGTCATACAAAAAAAAAAAAAATAAATAAATAAAAACTTCAAATGTTTATCAAGATTCTTTTTAAATAGCCTGGCTTAGCAGCACTTTAATTTTTATGACGATGCCAAAAAATGGGTCGACTTGTGGTTAGCCTCAAAAGACGTGTCGTTTTTTCGATGTACAATTAAAATGTAGCCAGAAAGATGGGGAAAGTAATGGTTAGCGATAGACAATACTTTCAGTTTCTTATTAATATTTTGCAAATAAAACATTACTTATCATAAAAAATCAGCGAGAACTTATTCAAGGTCCTAATATATTAATATACATTTAGCAAATTAGAATGATGACTCACCAAACCATTTAATATAGTTAACTGATACATTAATATAGTTCCTTTTAAGGATTTAAATGCATTACTTTGTTTTCAGTTATTATAATAATTGTTTCAAATTCATTTTCTGAAGAAAAAAATGGCTAAATTGAAAATGTGCAGAACTTGCTAAAATGAATAATACAAATAGAGTGGGCGTGCGCAAGCGATCAAGGAAATAACTGGACAGAAATATGTGCTCTTCGCCAGGATATATGTGGAAGAAATACATAGGCGAACCCTTCTATGACACTTGATAAAAGCGTGGGAGAGCTTGTAATAATAGAATCTGAAGTATGAAGATCGATGAAAAGGATGAATAGGAACAAAGTAGCAGGACCAGAAAAACTGTTATAGAAATGCTGGCATCCTTAAATGACTTTAGGATTGATTAGGTTACTTAAAATAATCTACAAATATTTAGTGGTGAAATACCGGACATTTAAGTTGGTAATTTTTAACGAAACTATTTGCAAATGAATGCAAATTTCATCGAACAGTCAGTATGTTGAGCTACATGAAAATACAAATAGAGACATGAGAACAAAACCCAAAGTAGAGAATGAGTAATACGAGAGGCTGTAAAAAGAAAAACTATATTTGTAGTCAGGTTTCTGTCAGAACGAGCAATAGAAATGACTTATATCTACGTTCGATGGATTGCACAAACATATTCGATAAAGCATGACACAAAGAATTTCTTGAAATGTTAGAAAAGTTTGACTTCCAAGGAAAGCACATAAAAATAATCCGCAATGTATATATATTAGCAAAAAATGGTTTGAATGCAAATAGACAACAAGCTAGACGTGTACACCAAAATAGAAAGAGAAGTGCGACAAAAATGTGTTTTCTCACCTGACTTATTTAACCTGTAGGCAAGAGAATTAGAAGATTTACCAGGCTTTATTATCGGCAAGCGAAACCATAGCAAATTTTGCAACGCAGATAATATTGTGTTAATTGCAGATTTAGAAGGCAAACTAAAAAGACAAAAAAAAAAAAAAAAAAAAAAAACTATTAGACAAGATATTCGAAGAAAACGAGAAGAAAAGCCTTACCATTAATTGTAAGAATATAATATGCATGGTGTTGAGCAAAAGGGAAAGACAGAAATGTGAGTTTCACGTTGAAGACGTCAAAATTAAACAAGTGCAGAAATTTAAGTATCGGCGTAGTATAATAAAAACAAAACAGAAAATCAAAAGCGCTTGGGAATAAAGAAAGAGACATTTCAGAAACGGAATAAAGCGTTAAGAGACTAAAAATAACATTACAAACTAAGAAATGAGTGCTGTCTACACTCCTGTATGATAATGAAAATCTTGAAAATTTCGTCACGTGAGAAACAGTGAATGTTTTTAAGGAAAATAAAAACAAAAAAATAAACAGCGGGAAATTTCTGTACACAGAATGAGAAAAAAGGCTTGGAGAATTTTACACGCACAGGACACATCGAAGACAAAAGATTCAGAGAGAAGCAGTAACCTTGAAAAGTTTGTGCAAATGGCGTGTGGAACAATTACCACTACGTAGAAAGAAGCAACATAAAAAAGAAAGTGCTGTATAAGAATCAGGAAAGAAGACAGCTGAAATTTAATAATGAGGAAGGAGGTTTAGAAAATTTAACACTCACGAGGCATATTGAGGGCAAGAGCGATAGTAAAAAGCAACGTACCACATATCTGACGAGCTTGTGTGAATGAATGATGGAACAAGGGGGTAAGGGCCTTAGCAAAGAAGAAGAAGAAGAAGAAAAGCCAAACTGAAAATTGCCAAACCTGTTTAGTTAAGATCATTATTTTCTTGCATATGTTCATTGCAGAAATTACTTTTTTGTGCAGAAATATTCTATTCAGTTGAATTCATTATAAATGAATAAATACCTAAGATATCTCATCCATAATAGTTGCAAATATTTGTACACACACACACACACACACACACATGCACACACACACACACATATAAACACACACATACACACAGGCACACACATTATAGAGAACATTCATTAAGTTGATCGGGTTCTTCATTATTCTACTCATCGGAATTACAGTTATTATTTTGTTAGCTGAATGTAAGGAGTGGTGCATCTACTATGAAACTTAAGCTTTAGGGTCCGTAATCTTAGCATTTCAATTTATTTTTTAACGATTAAAATTTTCAACTAAATAGATGGAGTTCTTTTGAATTGGTTGTTACTAAAACTAAAATAAAGCTATTTTAGCGTTAGAATTATAATTGAAATACTTAATACAGAGTTTAACTTCTGTTTTAATTTATATAACTTTAAAATGTCCCTGTTAGTAAATAGTAGTAATTAAAATTTTGTCTCGACATCTTGCGATGGTAGAACTTTTATATTATATTGGCTTGTTGACTTCGCAAGAATCTATTCGTAATCTATATTTTGGCAGATGAATTCTCGAATTCTCGTTGATGCACAGCTTAATAGATCTTATAGCTCAGCTCTTAGGATAGAATCAGTCGGAACCATAAAAAGATATCTGAATTTTCAATTTAAGCTGCACTCGTTTTGTTTGCACATTTTAATACAAAAAATCTGATTTTCATCTCAATACATCCCCTCTAATAAACTTCTACATTTTGTGGCGATCTGCTGAATAACCATTCTATTGGTAAAGATAACAGCGTCGTTGTTGTGAGAAGGGGGTAATTTTGAATGACTTCATCCCACCATTTTGTTCCTGTCATTTGCACCTATAGATACTTGTAAGAGCAGCAAGATCCCTTTAGACATTGTTGAATGTTGTTCTATTTTGCTATTTGCAAAGAGACTCCCCTAACAGTTTAAGCTTCAGTGTCCCTAAAAATTAGTCCCGACACTTGATGTAAGTAATCATGAAGAATATAATTATAGATATTCAAAGTGTGATCAACAAAGAATATGAGTAATCTTTCAGTGATATTTTGTTATTTATTCATGTTACTTTCAGAAGATTTATTAAAGTTATTTGTCTGTTTTAACTGAAAAACACAAAACCAAATGTTTATTTCTGGACACAATCTCTTATGTTTATGCACTTATTATGGTGACTGCTAATATTAGTTTAACTAAATTTGTAATATTAGCTGCATAGAATGCTTATCTAAAAACTTTATACTGCCATTTTTTTAAAAGGATATGGGATACATATTTTTTTTTCTTTCTATTAAAATAGGCAACAGGAAATCACAATAAAACATTCTAGAAAAATTGGATCAAAACGGCAGTAGAATTTAGATTACATTTTTATATTTCTCAACCAATCAGCTAAAAACTTAGAATAAGAACATTCTAGAAAAATAGGATCGGAAGTAAATTAACACAAAAATATTTAGGCCCCAAAACAAAATAGTAAAATAATAAATCTGATTGGTCAATAAATGTTTTCACACCCTAATGTTAGGAAGATTCGTTGATCCCCTATTAATGTATATAATACACACAGTTAGAAAAAAAAAGGTCAGTCACCAAGCTAGCCATTAAGTCCGCATGCCACCGATACTTTGTCCGGCCAAGTCATTTCTTCCACGCCAAAGTTCATGACCTAGCTCCGAGGACCTTGAAAAGAAAAAACCGACGAACTTTCTTTCAGCAACGCGACACGCTGTCGCCACCTGAAATGAACTAAATGTAAGTAGGAAAGACTTATTTACGGACTCTGCTAATGTAAACTTATACACATCTTTGAACAAATTTAACTTCTTGCCAAGTTTTATTTCCCAAAAGGCAATTTTCGCATCATGTATTTTATTTGTTTCCACGTACCATTTTATTTTTCACATAATAAATTGTTTGTTGTTTAATGTCCGTTGTGAATTATTCCTTTCACTTTGCGCGATTGTAAAACAGAGTGTTGTATTTGTGGGGGAAATAATCTAGAGAGCCAGACCCGTAAAATACGGAAGCACATACAACCCAGCAAATACCAAATCCCCCACAAGGACACTTACAATCTTTATTAGAAAGTTCTTTTAATAGTGACAACTGACGTATTCCTTTTAGGTAGAGATGTTTATATTCTTAAGAAAAAATAAATACAAAACATAAATTACTTCTCGAAGATTTTGCCAAATATTGATTAATTTTATAAATTTAACAATTTTTAATCGCCTAAAGCATTTGAGTTATTTTTAGTATATAATCGATACCGAATATTTAAATTGAATTTTTAAAAATAAAAATTTAATTAATTAAGAGCTAAATGATTAAATTTACTATTTCAAGTAATCAAAATATTCTGGTGTATTATAAACAGAAATTATATTGCGTGAAATATAAAACTTTGAGATTGTTTTTTAATTTTTCAATTTTTTGGACATTTTTGAGCGATCGAAGAAATTCTGAAACACATGATGTACACATAAAAATTACTACACAAAAAAATTCTTTTAAAATCTTATTATTAATCGAAAATTAACTTTCTTCAGAATACAATGTCTGAAATTTATATTATTTATTAGAGCAATTAAAAGCTTATCTAATTACATAATGTCACAGTTTTATTGCATTTTTATTTTATTATTGAAAGCAGATTTTTGATAAAAGGGGCTCAATGGTTTTAAAAACTAATATTCCCCAATGAGTCCTGCGTTTAACTAATAAAACCAATTTTGCCTACAGAATTTAATTTCTTGAAATTTCATGAATTTACGTGGAGGCGGAAACAAATGTAAAAATATTTTTATCACTATTTTTTAAGAATAATAATTTTAAAAACAATTTAATTCATTTGTGAATAAGCCCCGAAAGTTTCATTAAAATCCGACAATTGTTTGATTTTGCAAGTATTTCCAAATTAATGTGTTTGTAACAGGAAAAAAGAGAGTTATGTGATATTACGTTTTCCATTGTAAAAAACTCTCGTAACGATTTGGCTCCTCGCTAACGAAAATAAAAACAAGATTTTACTAACATTTCGAACGTGTTAGAAAGAATGAGAAAATTTTGAAAAATAAATAAAAAATACTTTGATCTCTTCTCTTAATAATAATATAATCATTTTGATGGAAAACGTTCGTTTTTATTAAGTTTGGGACCTTTTTTCTTTATACTATGATGTTTTTTTCAGCGATTTAGTAGAGATAACATTTATTTTATTTCACCGTCACCACGGTCTTTGTCCATATGTTTGCATTCATGTTCTTGGCTTGAACTGTCATAAAAAAAACGATATAAAAGGAAAAAATAGCGGCGATCTCGATAATCCCATTAAAAATAAAATGTAATCTTACAGACTCAACAGCTTGTCAACATAAAAAAAATGAGCAAAGAAAACAATGCAGTGTATTAAGAGGACAGATTTTTTCTTGACGTAGCTATTACTTTATAAAAATGGATTGGATTTTATAGCCTTGGGTGCTAACCAGTCTACCGCAGAAAATAACAACCTACTGCGGGAAAATCTTCTGCCTAGTCGATATCACGTATGGCAATTGACTGAATTGGTTTACTCATTTTCATAATCTTGTAAATATTAAATGATTTTTGTAAATAAACAATCTAATAAATAGTGTTTAACATTTTTCTTAAAAACTGCCAATTTAGTAAGAGTCGTGTCAAATAAAAAACAAAAAAGAAAGACCTTTTCACGTTCTTTTTTTGCTGGAACTTATGCTAAGATTTAACAAAAATATTTTGAAAATCTAGAAAGCAGTTAAGACAAAAACATTTTTTATTTACTCATTCATTTATATAAACTCTTCAAAAATATTACTCTTGAGTCTAATTAAATTCAGTTCATTAAAACTCCAATATTTGTCGTAGCATTCCCGGTAAGTTTTGTTCTTTTATTTCTACCATCCTAGTAATCCCTATCTTCTAATCAAGAACCTGGAAATCTTATCGCAATATGAAATATAACTACAATAGCCAGTCTTATAGTTCCGCAAAAATTAGATGGAGACAATCCTATTTTTATGTATTTTATGTATTTCGAGTATCAATAATTTCCCCACAAAATACTTTACCTTTCTTTTATCTCGGTACCTCCACTCATTTTCGATACCTAAATCTAAATTGAATTTTTTAAAATAATAAAGTTTTCTTGAAGCTTTAATTTTAGTTTTAATTGAAACCCAAGAGATTAAATTTTCTAATTCCACTAAGCAAAATACTCTAGTGTATCTCAAATCGAAATTATATTAATTGGAATCTAAAAATTTTCAGATTTAAAAAAATTTCAATTTTTCGTCCATTTTTCATCGGTCGATACATGTTGAAAACAGAAGCCAATTCTCGGTTTTAAAAAATTTTGCAAAAATAAAATATATTTTGCTGACACATTATTTTATTCAAATTATCGAATTTAAACTTATCTTAATCTGATTTGAAACTAGTATTGCTTGTTTACTGCCTGAAATGTACTAGAAAAGCGTTTCTTAATTACAGTAGCCTTGTTATCAGGGGTTATCATCGTGTTATCAGAGGTGGTAATTGACGTGTCAGACGGAAGCCGTCAACAGTATGGAAATATTTGACATAATTTTATGTAATTTAATCGTTCGCTTCTTTTCTTGGGTTTTAACTATAAAAACCAAGTAAAATTAAAATTTAACACACTATTTCCAGCAATAGTAAAATTAAGTACCTCTGCAAATTGTGAATTTTACGATTACTTTTTTTTAAAAACAAAATTAGGAAACTAGGAATTAAAATATAAAACTTGCTTTAAATTTTGAAGGGATGATTTGAAAAGCCAGTTTAATGCTGAAAAGTAAGGCATAGGAAATACGGAAGCGAGTTGAAAGAATTGTACCCCCCCCCCCCGCCACCGAAAATGTTTTTGTAGATTTTTTTTCCTGTAAGGAGCGCAACCATTGAAACACGTGACCTTTTAATGATATATATCACGTACAAGCTATCAGTATGCGCACAATTAAAATGTTTTAATTACGTTAAAAATCGAATGGCTCGATTATTTGTATTAAGCTTTTCAATTTTCGATTAGTAAATATAGATTTCACGTATTAACTTAACAAAATAGCGTGGACAATGAAGAAGGAAATTTTAAAAGATGCTTAAAACTTTATAAATTAATATAATAAAAAATAATAAAAATTAAAACAATTTTCGTAAAAATCATTATTCATTAAAGAAAAATTTTCCGTTTCAGATTATGATATCCTTAATATGTATTGTTTATAAAACCAATTAAAGTTCATCTAAATAAAAAAATTGCATAGTTTTATTACATTTTTGTTTTCACGATTTGGAGCAGATTTTCTGAAAAAGGGCTAGTTTAGACAAAAAAAACAAACAAAAAAAAACAAAAAAAAAACAGCATTCCCCAATTTGATTCCCTGAATTTAATTAATATCAGTTCATCCCTTGTTTCCTGTTTAGGATGTGGTTTACGGCTTTCTCTTTTCCAATCTTTTACTCTTTTCCAATCTTGTACTCTTATTTTTTTTTCAATTGGAGTAGATAGACTAAACTAACGCCCGGTTCACACTCCACCCACGTCTATTGAACGGGTGAAGTGGCTCATCCCTTTTTTCCTGTCTAGGATGTGGTTTCCGGCTTTCTCTTTTCCAATCTTTTTACTCTTACGTAGCCCCCTGCACATCAGTGGCATTACCGCCTTGCTCGGGGCGATATGGGCGAACTCTTACGAATTTCTAGACATTTCAAGGAATTAATTGTTGAGGAGTAACCTATGTAAAAAAAAGTATTTTTACCAATATTTTCTAAAAATAATTATTTCAGAAATGATTTCAGTCATTTATGTATAAGTCCTGAAACTTTTATCAAAATCCGACCATTATTTGATCTGATTCACCTGCAAAAAAGTGACTTGCGTAATATTACGTTTGCCGCAAAAATTAATATTACGTTTACTTTGTAAAAATTGCGTCACTCACAAACAAAAGAAAAACAAGATTTTATATCAAAATTTCGTACTTGTTAAAAAGAATGAAAATTTTTTTAAAGTAATTAAAAATATTCTGATCTATACTCTCAATGATAACATGAACATTTGCCGATAAGACTTTGTTTTTATTTAGTTTGGGGCCTTTTTTCTTCACAGTATGCTGTTTTTTTCAGAGAATTCGTTAAGGTACCTACTTTTACCGATTTCTAAAATATCTTAGAAAACGTTTCCTGATAACAGAGCTTGTGTAACACGTCCGAAAGTCCGTAACACGAGGGGAGAGATAGAAAAATCAGGCGTAGCTGATCACATATGGAGGGAGAAAGGGGATCACCACCCCATATGAAGTTGAAATAATAGATAGAGAACACCACGTAAACTTAAGGAATCAGCACATATGCTAGGCTACAAAAATCTCCTAAGCCGACCAAGCATAGAGATGAACACAATATGGGAACCAGTAATACGGAGTCCCAGAGAAAATCATTAGTGTCAAAATTTCAATATGAGCTCTAGTAAAAAAATTCTAGAGAAAACCATGAACATCAAAAAAATACTAGAGAAAACCATTACCATAAAAAATTGCAATATGAACTCTGGACATTAGGTTTATAAGTCCCAAAAATTCAGTTGTTCTTAAGGACACATGGTCCAGTGGATATAGACGTTGGTAGCTCATGACTACCAGAAGAGGCTCTAGGCAAGGAATGGAAGATGATATACCCCAGTGAAAGTGTTCGGTTCGAAATTCCTAGCACCTGAAGAAGGCCGGAGCGTACAACGGCCGAAATGTCATACAAATGGCAACAAAGACGAGGACAACAGTACGAATAATGTAAATACCTTCCACCGTATTTGAAATATGTTGACAGCTTGACAGATGCGAGGTAAGATGCGAGATAAGATAAGTATATGGCGATCACGAGTGACAAAACTGTGCAATTTTTTTCCTGTAAGGGGAAGAAACCATGAAACACATGACCTTTCAATGTACACATAGAAATTACCGTATAAAAAAAACTCCCAATAAATTGCATGTACACAAAATAAATAAATAAAAAATATTTTAAAAATACGAACACACAACGATTTGTATCAAACTTTTCAATTTCCGAATAGTAAATATAATCTTCACTTAATAAGTTAATAAAATAACGACAACAAATCTTTGAAGTATTTTAAAAATATTTTTGAAACTTTATAAATTATTATAATTAAAAAAATGAAAACCAATTCTTTTAAAATGTCATTATTAATTGAAAAAATTCTTTAGACTATAATGTCCTTAATATATATTATTTATCAATGCAATTAAAAGTTTATCAAATTAAATAATGTCATAGATTTATTGCACTTTTTTACTAGTGGGATCAGATTTTTGGAAATAGAGGCAAAATATTAAAAAAAAAATAATGGATGATTTTCATTCCCCAATGAATCCTGCGTTTAACTAATAAAACCAATTTTTCCAACAAAATTTAATTTCTTAAATTTTCACGAATTTTTTAGAGCGGGGTAACAAATGTAGAGATTACTGAGAATTTTTTAAGAATAATATTTTCAAAACTAATTTTATTCATTTGTGAATAAGTCCTGAAGTTAAAATCCGACAATTATATGATTTTTGCAAGAATTTCTAAATTAAATTAATGTTTGTCATCAGAAAAAAGTGAGTATTTACGTTTCCATTGAAAACTCTCGTAACGATTTACCTACCCTCTAACTAAAATCAAAAGATTTTTACCAAAATTTCAAACGTGTTAGAAAGGATTAAACAAAATTTAATCAATAATTAAAAATATTTTGACCTTTCCTATTAATAATAACATAAACATTTTGATGGGAAAAGTTCGTTTTTATTAAGTTTGGGGCCTTTTTTATTCATACTATGCTTTTTTTTTTCAGCGAGTTAGTGGAGATACCTAATTGAAAGGAAACAAAAAGGAGAAATATGATCTTTAAAGACATAAATTGATATTTACTGGTAAATAAAAAGAAAATCATACGAAGAAGATTCCTTTAAATCCTGTGCATCACACGATTCATAACGTGACAGACACAATATAGTTTTTCATCCGTGTTAACATCGAATTGAATGTTTTGCCATGTTTTGTAATTTTACATATACCGTACATTTCAGTCAGTTATACGTTGGCTTTGACAAGTAACGTAACAGCTACCAAACGTTTC
Source organism: Ascarosepion bandense (assembly GCA_037127315.1). Classification (NCBI taxonomy): domain Eukaryota; kingdom Metazoa; phylum Mollusca; class Cephalopoda; order Sepiida; family Sepiidae; genus Ascarosepion; species Ascarosepion bandense. The sequence continues at coordinate 281,614 of JBBBDQ010001284.1, read as the reverse complement.
AGACCATCCTACCTTGATTTGAATGGTTTGCCGTGACTCGTTACGTGACCGACAACATAACTATCAGCCATGCCTGAATATTTTGTGTGACTGGTAACGCGTCAGGTACCACACGTTTCAGCCCATCAGACTTCGGCCTGAATGTTTTGCCGTGATTCGTAACGAGGCAAGTACCATATGTTTCAGTCTCTCTCACGTTGGCTTTAATGGTTTGTCGAGATTCTTTGACGCCGTAGGAAGATGGTTAATGTTTATTAATTCGGCCTTGTGTCATACATAATCAAACTCCCTACAACTTCCAAGTTTTATCCAGAATTATCAGAAGGTTTTCATCAGAAGGTTGGTTGGCGGCAGAAAGTTGGAATGTGTGAATTTGTGTGGAATAGTGGAAGAATGAATATATATATATATATATATATATATATATATATATATATATATATATATATCAGGTTAAAATAGAAATTTATAACAGAAAAGAATAACAAGAATAGCTAGTAGTTAACGTTCAATGAGAAAGTTAAGGGTATCAAGAGTTGTAGTAGTAATTTGTTGAAAAGAGCTCATGCGCTCGTATGTATGTATAAGTGTTTGCTTGATAGAAATGTCTTTGGATGGAGAAGAAGAAGTAAAAGAAATCAGCACACAAAAAGAAGGAAAACGATGTGCAACGCGACCTTACGTCCGGGTTGTGATTGAAGTTTCTCCCGTTACATTTTAGTTATGTCTCTCTCTCGCTGCTCCCATCTGACTGACTGACGCTGATCGAAGTCATTTATATAGTCCTTTAGATTTTTCGCACTGGATCGCGAAGTCATTTTAATCTTGAAAATCGCTCCTATTAGTCAGAAAATCAATTTAACATCTACTCACGAAATCCGGTTTAGACTTTTTCTTTAAGCACATGGTCAATCCTTTTTCTATTCTGAAAAACCAGGATTTCACACGTCATTGTGAATTTTTGTAAAAGTGAAGAAGATTGCTTTTAATTTTAATTTCCTATCACCACATCTTTAACAAGATTTTTTTGATTGAATAAAAAGGCAAATTGAAATAAAAGCATGAAAAAAGAAGTTTGAAAACTTTTCAATAAATTTAAAATAATCCACATGTTTTTCTGGTTGTAATAAAAATATAACTTTGCATTCTTTGTGCAAACTTAAAAGGTAAAACCCGTTTACCCTTCGCACTTAACCACTTTCCTTTTACTTCCGCATTCACGATGTTCACTATTGTACAGAGCGAACAAGACAACAATGAAATTGTTGTCTTGTTCGCTCTGTACAAGACAAAACTAGAATAATGGCTGTAAACCATCAGCAAAAAAATTAGCAGTCGCTAATCATTAGTATGTATGTTATTATTATACTGGATAACTTCCCTAAACGCCTTTGTTCGGATACTACTCTCACCAATTTTATTTATTTTCTGATTCGTAGTTTATGTAAAATAGAAAATTCATAGAAAATTTCGTTTTTTATGCCATACATAAAACTGAACTTCTTACAACAAATTTTTGATATATAAAAGGGGAGGTAGACTAGCTTTTAAAAACATATACTCATGATACAGAATTATATTCTTTACCTTTCCTAAAAAAATAACGGATTTGCGATTAAAAAACATAAAATATAATCACATTAATGTCTACTGGAATCATGCTTATTTAAAACATGCATAAATTAAAGATTAAATGAATTAAAATAAAAAATATATAAAAAGAATGAGAGGCTTTGCTAGGTTGGTGAAAATTGACTGGCGTTAATATTTCATTTCATGTGTGGCACCTCTTTTAAATTAAATCTTTCTTATTAAATATATATATCAACAATAATTCACGCAAACCCATAGCAAAAACTAACATTAATATTAAATTAACGTACTTAGCACATAATTATAAAATAAAAAGACTACGCTAATCTCCCCTTTTTTAAAAGAAACTATTTTTCCAAGTATTACATTAGAATTGATCGTGGAATTTACACATTACTTTTTGCTGCACATAATTCATGTCACTAAAGAAAATTACTTTCGAAACATTTGTTTCTTTTGTAGTTGAATTGACAATCTCACAAGTGATTTGCTTTCTCTCAGCACAAAGATTGATCTTCAATGTCGCTTGTAAATCTCTCAACGGAAGTAATAAGCTTGTTATTCTTCTTAGATTAAAAAATATTCAAAGAAAGAAATGTAAAAGTCTAAAGTTATATGTTAAAATGTCTCTATTAAGAATTTAATGGCGATTCAATGAAGTAATTAAACAAATTATTATCTTATCATCCGACATTTTGATGGCGAAACAATTTTATTCATTATTCCTTTGTTCTCAAATCGAAACTGTCTTCTTATCAGATAATTATCTTTGAAATAGTTGGTGTCTCTTTTAAATAGCTGTTGTCTAATTCACTAAACTATATTATCTGGTTACTGAAACGACAAACAAAAACTATATATAAACCAAAAAGAAATATTCATGTTTGAAACAACTTATTATTCTTGATCCATTAAAAAAATTGGTTTAAGCAATATAAATGATAGAATTTACACATATAAGTTTTAAATTTAACATTTTCTTAAGGATTCACCTGTTCAGTGGTTTTATTTTATATTGTTTCATTAATTCAACATTATGTGAGAAAAATAAGCGTAAGATTGACATTTCAAAGCCAGAACTATTTGATTAGTAAGAATAATATTATAAAAGAAATTAGGAAATTAAAAAATAGTTAACGACTTTACTGTGTGAGCGACCACATAGCAAATATTTGATTTCATTCTGTGAATAACTTGCGCAATCTCTCCCCACCGCAAAAACACATGCACACACATACATCGATATGTATGTCTGTATGCGCGAACCAGATAACTATATAAAGTTTTCCTTTTTTTATTTTATTTCTATTAGAGTATATCAATTACGCTAAAGCTAATATTAATAATCAAAATACCCAAATTCAAATATAATATGTATCAATAATTAACTTATATCGACAAGTTCAAAACCGAGAGATATATATTTCAGAATATCTTGTGAATACACAAACTAGTTGCAAATATTGAATATTTATCTCTGTAAAAAAACAAAAAAACAAACAAAACAAAAACAAAAACAAAACAAACAAACAAAAAACTTGGTTGTTTAGAAGGGCAACCTAAAGACTGAAAAATTATTCCCATACACGCACTTAGACATGCGTTAAATTTTATTTATTTATTGTTAAATTATATATATATATAATATTTATTATAAATTATGTTTTAGAACATGTACATTATTTTTTAATATATGTCCTCGACAATCATATGTTTGTTTCAACGTTGGGTGCCCAACGTTTCTTCAGGAGATAAAAGCAAAACTGAATTCGTCTGCTCCCTATATTTGGTTCATTGTTGTTGTGGGAGGTTGGTTGGGGTTATTGATAATGAAGGGAATGTGTCTTCTAGAGTTTTGAAGAGCCTGGTTGTATAAGTGCTAAATGGTTGATTAATGGTATTATCTGTTGGAGTGTACGTTTTTATCTGTCGGGTATATCTTTTGGTTAGAATTTCGCAGAATACGTTCATGGTATTCCCAATATATATTTTTTCCTATTTAGGATTTTCTATGGATGAGATCGACCCCCCCCCCCCACACACACACACCAATCTCTGTGAAATTCTAACCAAAAGATATATCCATCATATATCGAGCACTGTTTTAAATTAATGTTTTGGACGGAAAAAAATTTTCTTCGTTCTGTACCCACTCGGATATATATATATATATATATATATATATATATATATATATATATATATATATATATATATATATATAAAGGAAAACTCAGCACGTCATTTCAAAAAGGTTATAAACACGTCATTTCAAGTGGTTATAAACTATAGTTCATTTCTATGAGCTTAATTAGCTCATTTCATCAGACCTTACAATATAACTTCCATTTGGTACAAATCCCGTCTTTATGAGATGTATATGTCAGTTGTTTATGAGATGTATATGTCGGTTGTTATCCTTATGCACACGATCACCAGGATCGGTAAGTAAATACGAGAACGTGTAAAGCGGTAAATATATGTAGACATGAACAAAGTCACATTTGTAACTATATGTGGGAATATACACATATGTATATATGGATATAAGTTAGTATAAATGGATGGGTTAGTTTTATGGGGTCAAACAAACACCAGCGTCAAAAGATTTAGAAATTTCTTTACAGGTCAAACTCTTCACGACGGCCCGGGCAATCCCAGACAGATCTGACGCCAATACCTTTTTCTTTCCCTTTTCTTTCTTCTTATTTTTATTTTTTATTTTCATTTTTATTTTTTTATTTTTATCTTTCTCTTCAGTTAAAGAAAATGCTTATTCCGGCAATTTTTTTTGTACCAAATGGAAGTTATATTGTAAGGTCTGATGAAATGAGCTAATTAGCTCATAGAAATGAACTATAGTTTATAACCACTTGAAATGACGTGTTGAGTTTTCCTTTATAAATATAATTTGCTCTGGATAACACCCATTGAGATCTCTATATAGATATAACACTTAATATTATATATTATATTAAGTTAATCTTGTTGGATTATCCTCACCGTTTACGAACTGGACATATATGCCTATATATATATATATGTATATATAAGCAAACGGATCTCTATATGTGAAATCACAAGTTTATTCGCCTGAAGGGAGTCAACTTTAGACTCGAAACACGTGTAGCGTCACAAATACCATTATTGGACACTTAATATATCATACAAAAAGCAAGTAATAATAATAGTAGTAGCAACAATACGTCCACATTTTAAACAAAATATTCACTGTTTCTCGCACTATATATATATATATATATATATATATATATATATATATATATATATATATATATATATATATTATTTTATATTTTTTTTATGGTGAATGAGCAAATTGTAATGGATGAATGGGTCATGAATCTGATTAGCTAGATCTAGAATAGTTAAAGTTGATCAGTCTTACCCACTTTCCGTTCATCCTTGTTCCACATTTGTTATATTTTACACCAATAAATAAATAGACACCTCGTTAATAATAACGTTTGTAATTATATTTGAGAAGTTGACATTTTTAAAAGATTTTTTTAAAGTGCACATTAATTTTCTAAAAAATAAGTTTTAGAATTTTCTATTATCAATAAGCTACGTAATCCTTTTCCTTTTTGGGATGGACACGTTCAAACTCAAAATCGCCTGAACAACTTTATAAAGTACTCGATTTCAGAAATTTGGAAAAATTCATAAGGTAAATGACACAAACAATTTATGGTGTTTCCCTCTTCACAAACTTATAAGTCATAAAACTGCATGAATGATGTAAAATCAATTACACCTACCAACGCCTAAGAAATAGGGATAATCATGTACTGTGCGTGAAAATATTTGCAAAATTTAAGATAGAAATTTGGTAGCTACAATTTTGGTAGCTTAAAACTTTCTAAAATAACCGGAACGAATCATCTAAATAATAAAAAAATATTGAACTTTTATAAAGATGCCTTTTTTTTTAATGAAATCACTCCAAGCAAGGTGATAATACTACTAAGACGCAACGAACTACTGGGAATGAAAGAGAATGAAAAAACTTTAAAAGGAACAGAAAATACAATCCTAAACAGATAACAAGAGATAAACCTCTACTCATATTAAAATAAAAAATAGGAGGAGTGTGAATAGGTTGATTGAAGAAATAATAAGAATAGAAATGTAAATAAATAGTAAATAAAATTTTCAATGTTTAGGCATATTGAAGAATTGCAATGAACTAAAACAGAATTCGATTTCTCATTCCAAGCTGATTGATATCTATTGCTCCACAACGCACATCTAGCAAAATATCACGGATACACAAAACATCATAGGTAAAAAAAATCTGAAGAATAAATAAGAATCGTTTTTTATTTGTCAGTTAAACATTTTTTAAATGTATTATTTCAAATCAATGATGTTAGGTTTACTACATTCAATCAGATAATAAAATAAGTTTTGCTGAACAGACTGAATTTGAAAATGATTTTTGAATAGAATGAAAAAAGTCGAATAGTTGACACATTGAGTTATAATAAATACAAAATGTCGATATTTCTGAGATAGGTAGTATCTATTTACATTATGCGGACTATTGTTTTCATCTTCGTTGCCATTTTTTACGACGTTTCGGTCGTTGTACGCTCCGGCCTTCTTCAGATGCTAGGAATTTCGAATCGAACCCTTTATTACGATAACTAGGGCATATCATTCTCATTCCTTGTGCAAAGCTATTTTTGGAAGTCATGAGTTATCTCCCTTTGATCCGATCTCTAAGCCTGGTATTGAACTCACAACTGGGTTAAGTCACTGGAACTAACCAATGCCCTAGGCCATGTGTCCTTGAGAACAACAACGATTGAATTTCTGGGACTTATAAACCTAATGTTTCAGTAAACTTTTTTTTTTACCCTAGTTCATATTGGAATTTTTTGATGTTAACGGTTTTCTCTGGTATTTTTACCATAGCTCATATTGCAATTTTTTGACACTAATGATTTCCTCTGACACTCCGTATTACTGGTTCCCATATTGTATGCTTGGTAAGCTTAGGAGGTTTTTGCAGACTAGCATATGCACTGATTCTTTAAGCTTACGTAGTTTCCAGTGGCATTCTCTATTATTTCAACTTCATCCCATAGGGGGCGGTGATCCCCTTTCTCCCTCCATATGTGGTCAGCTACTCCCAATTTTCTATCTTCCCTCGTGTTACTGCCTTGCGATGTTACCTTAAGAGGGCAGCCTGTTTCTCCTTTACATTTCTTTCCACAGCTACATGCAGTCCTTAGTCATGTCATCCTTTTTGGGGATCATACTTGGGAGAGGTACCTGCGAAGTTTAGAACCATGTCTTGATGTTATATCCTTTGTATTTTCTCCGATAACCCCTTCACATAGGGTAGACAGACCGAATTCTGCAGAGTGAAGTCACTTAAAGCCTCTAACCTATTTATCAATTTTTATACATGCACCTATAAATGCAAGAATAATGCATCTGAACTTTTTATCTAACACATGCACACGCATGCACATATATATATTAATAAACATACATATTATTCTACATCTATGGCACGACTCATGCGTTTCCTGCGCTTCATGCTTTATGCAATATTCAGGTGCAATATGCACCTAATGATTGCATAACTTATGAAATTCCAATCGTGCCATAGACGTAGGTTAATATGCATAATTATTAATTGTATAGCTCTGTTCATACATTGAGCACTGTTTTATTAACATCTGAATAATAATAATATACTTATGTATACCCTCCTCATATGTATATGTATTAATTTACGTCAACATATATATGTGTGTGTGTGTGTGTGTGTGTGTGTATAGATATTGGTCAAATGTTGTCAGATTTCGAAAGCACATTAAGACATTCCTATGAGGTTTATTAAGTGAACTTCATTATATTCAGGTGTGTACGTGCGTCTATGCATATTTGTGTAGAGTATAGAGAAATTAATGGAATTAGGTAATTTATATGTAAAAATGAAAATTTCTCCATAATAAATAATTTTTCTCTTTTTTTGAAAAATGTGTTTCACTAATTTTTTTTAATTATGTATGATTTTATAAAAATATCAATAATATAAATAATAACCTCAGAAAATGTTATAATTATCAAATTTTATATATATTTAATTTCATCAAACTTAAATAGTAGTTGCAGTTAAATTTCAGTTTCGTTTTCTTAGTTTAATAAAGCAACTATTGCGTGTAAATTATATCTTTTCACACTTAACTTAATCTATTAATCTATTAAGTTTGAGATTTTCTTTCAATTTTTTATTTTTGCTACATGTGACCTTTGAATGATATCTACCTAGTAATTTAAAAGAACTAATAATATTTTCAGCAATTTAATATTTTATTGAATTTTAGTTGCATTCGCTTACGTTTGAATATAGCTTCTGAAAAAATGAATTTTCTTTAAAATAATGTAAACTTTTTAAAAATTAATTTAAATGTTTAATAGCTTTAAGTTTGATAAATACCGAGGTAACTTTGTTATTCCTGAAATGTTATGGTGTTTTATTTATGAAAATTCATGAAATGTTAATATAGTGACCTGGTCACCATATTAACATTATGGTGTTTAATGAAAATTCATGAAATGTTATGATATTTTTAATATTTTTCATTTCATTCTTTAGTAATACGAATTATTCGCATGATTTTTATGATAAGTTCAAGTTATTAAATTTTTATAGTACTTTTTATTTTATTAATACTTCCACAAATGTTTACTCTTTATTTTTTAAAATTTTATTTCATTGTAAGCCAATACCACAAACATAAGAAAATACTGCGGTTTTCTGTGGTTTCCATGCAAGGGAAATAATCCACAACACTTGTTAACTTCTAAAATCAATATGTAACCTACGGAACATCGTACTTAACAAAAATTATTTTATATATTATTTTAAAAATACCAAGACAAAACGATTTTTATTAAACTTTTCAACTTTCGATAGGCAATATTATCATTAATTCTTAAATAAAAAATCTAAACGGAACAAAAGTTTGAAGATTTTAAAAATATTTTTGAAACTTTACAAATTATTATAGTAAAAAAAAAATTGAAAACAATTCTTTTAAAATTTTATTAGTAATCGAAAATTCTTTTTCTTCAGACTATAATTAATTTTCTTCAGACTATAATTAATTTCAGACCTTAATTTTTATTTTTTATTCAAGCAATTAAAAGCTTATCAAATTAAATAATATCAGAGTTTTATTGCTTTTTTGTTTACTCTTTGAAGCAGATTTTCGGATACAGAGGTAAAATTAAAAAAAAAAGGATGATTTATCTCCCAACGAGTCCTGCGTTTAACTAATAAAATTATAGATGGGAACAAAAAATTTATTAAAATTTCATGGATTTACGTGGAGCGGGTGGGGTAACAGAGGTAAAAAATATATTTTTACCAAGATTTTTAAAAAATAATAAATTAAAAAATAATTTCATTCATTTGTGAATAAGTCCAGAAAGTTTCATCAAAATCCGACAATTATTTGATTTTTGCGAGAATTTCAAGTTAATGTGTTTGTCACCGGGGAAAAAAGTGATCATTACCTTTTTGCATTGTAAACAGTCGTAACGTTTTGGTTGCCCGCTAACTCAAGATTTTCTTCCAAAATTTCGAACATGTTAGAAGGGATTGAAATTTTTTTTAAAAAGAATTAAATTACCTTGATCTTTCCTGTTAATAGTAATATAAACATTTTTATAGAAAAAGTTCATTTTTATTAAGTTTGGGACGTTTTTTATTCATACTATGCTCTTTTTTTAGCGATTTCAGGGAGGTACCTAAAGGTACACCCACTAATTTTCGGTACCTAACATTTAAACTGAATTTTAAAAATAAAGAAAAATCTCTTGAAACTTTTATTTCATTTTAATTGAAAGCTAAATGATTAAATTTACTATTTCCAAAGCAAAATACTGTGGTATATTTCAAACAAAAATTATATTGATTGGAATATAAATTTTAAGATGTTTTTATTTTTTAAATGTTTCAATTATTCGGCCATTTTTGAGGGATCGATTAATTTGTAAACAAAATCTTGCAAAATTAAAATATACTTCTGTGACGCATTATTTTTGGAAAATTAGCAAATTTCATGTTAATTTAATTTGATTTATATAAGTATTACATATTTATAGTATGACGTTTAGAATAAAATTATTCCTTAATCACGGAGTTGAACTTTCTGACCTGTTCGCCGTATTTGAAATGTGTTGAAAGATTGACAGATGCGAGATAAGATAAGTGTATGACGATCACAAATGACATAATTGTACAATTTTTTTCCGGTAAGGGGAAGAAACCCTGAAACACATGACCTTATAATGTACACATAAAAAAAAACTTTAAATACACTCACAAAAAAAAAAGAAGAAAATCATTTTAAACAACCGATGGCTAGATGATTTTTATTAAACTGTTTAATTTTCGATTAGTAAAAATAATCTTCACTTTATAACCTACCAACCTAATGTCTACTAGTCTTGGAAATATTTAAAAAATATTTTTGAAACTTTATGAATTATTATAATTAAAAAAACAAAAATGAAAACAAGTCTTTTAAAATTTCATTATTAATCGAAAAAAATTTTTCTTTAGACTACAATGTCTGATGTTTATATTATTTATTAAAGTAATTAACAGCTTATCTAATGAAACAATGTCATAGTTTTATTGCATTTTTATTAGCCTATTCGGAGCAGGTTTTCGGTAAAAGGGGATCAATGATTTAAAAAATAAATACATAATTTACATTTTTCCACGAGAGTTGCGTTTAAAACCAATTTGGCCTACATAATTTTTTTCTCGTGAAATTTCATTAATTTACGTGGAGGGGGCTAACAGATGTAAAAAAAAAAAGTAATATTTACCAATATTGTTTTAAAAATAATGATTTCAAAATTGATTTAATTCATTTGTGAATAAGTCCTGAAAGTTTCATTCAAATCCAACAAACAAGTTTTGCAAGAATTTTCACATTAATGTATTTGTCACCGGAAAAAACAAAACAAAACAAACAAACAAAAAAAAAAAAAAGAGAAAAAAATGAATTATGGAATATTACGTTTTCCGTAGTAAACTTTCGTAACGATTTGGCTTATCGCTAACGAAAATAAAAACAAGATTTTACCAAAATTTCGAACGTGTTAGAAAGTATTAAATTTTTGTAAAAATAATTAAAAATTATTTTGTTCTTTCCTCTTACTAATAACATAAAGATTTTGATGGAAAAAATCGTTTTTATTTATTAAGTTTTTATTAAGTTTGGGATCTTATTTCTTTATACTATGATGTTTTTTATTTAGTAATTTAGTGGAGCGAAGTCTGTTTGTCGTCCAATGGAAAGACCAGAAATACACCCGAGAGTGAATTCCCAAATGACCTTTTCGAGTCCCACAAACGAAATAAAAGACGGAGCAAATTCGACTGTTGCCAGAGAGAGAAGAAGACGACCGTAATTAACACGTGCCCTTGACAAACGTCGAGCGATCGTTATTATTATTATCTCTTTTTTTCTCCATCACCTCCTTATTCTCACGGTTCACCCGTCTGCCTTTTCTTATACTTGGTAACCTGGAAAGAACCCTTTAAGACTGAGCGAATACTTCAAAGACAATCCTACTCAACTATAACGCTCATACATGCATACACACATACATTACTGCCTACGTACACATAAGCTCATTCTTGCAAAGACTACAATGAACATTTTAACGACCTTGTATCAAACAAAATACATTACTTTTATTTGTAAAAGCCTTTATTGATTTATATGTATGTAAATTGTTGTTTCTATTTACAATTTGATTTTCTTGTTTTATACCCCTCTTATAGTGGGCTATCTAACTAATAAGGCCAATTCAAACTAATCTGTTTCAACACACATACACTTAACTTTAACGGATAACCCACTATAAGTCCAAGTAATATTTTTAACACATGAAGTATGAGTAACATTCCAAGAGAAGTTTCAGTCAACCAGTGTATAAATGATATCCAGAATGATCTGAAGAGCGCTGTAACAAATGTACATTTGTCTCAACAATTCATAAAACACTGAACAGACAAGAATTTCACAGACGAGCTACACGAAAAAAATAATGGTCTGTCGAAGTAAGTACGGGAAAAACTCGTATAGATTTCGCTAAAGTTTTCGATCTGCCGAATTATTACTGGAATATAGTTTATTTTATCATCCAAACAAAAAAAAAAATTTTTTTAAGAGAACGTTATGTTTGGAGTAGGTATCTCTACAAAATCGCTAAAAATACAAAAAACAAAAAACAAAAAAAAAAACAAAAAAAAACCCAGTATAGTATGAATTAAAAAGCCCCAAACTTACTAAAAACAAACTTTTTCCATCAAAATGTTCATGTTAATATTAAGAGAAAAACACAAAGGATTTTAAAACTATTTAAATTTTTTTTTAATCCTTTCATTCTAATACAATCGAAATTTTGGTAAAAATCTTGTTTTGATTTTAGTTAGCGGGTAACGAAATTGCTATGAGAATTTACAATGGAAAGCGTAATATTACATAACTCCCCTTTTTGACAAACACATTAATTTGGAAATTCATGCAAAAATCAAATAATTGTCGGATTTCAATAGAATTTTCAGGACTTATTGACAAATGAATAAAATTATTTTAGCGATTATTATTTAAAAAAAATCTTGGTAAAAATACTTTTTTTACATTTGTCCCTCCACTACCATGTAAATTCATGAAATTTTCAGAAATTAAATTTGTTGGGAAAATTGGTTAAACGCAAGAGTCATTGGGGAATGTAAATCATCAATTATTTTTAAAACATTTTGCTTTTATTTCCGAATATCTGCTCCAAATAGTTAAATAAAAAATGCAATATAACAATGACATTATTTAATTTGATAAGCTTTTAATTGTTTTAATAAATAATATATATTAAGGACATTATAGTCTAAAGAAAAAAATTGATTAATAATGAAATTTTAAAAGAATTGTTTTCATTTTGTTAATTATAATAATTCATAGTTTCAAAAATATTTTCAAAATTTTTCAAAGATTTATTGTCGTTAGTTTAATAACTTATTAAGTGGAGATTGTATTTAGTAACCAAAAATTGAAAAGTTTTATAAAAATCATCGCGCCCCAGTTTTTAAAAAATAATTTTTAATTTTTTGAATTATTTGTATATTTGAACTTTTCTTTTGTATGATAATTTCTATGTGTACATTAAAAGGTAATGTGTTTCTTCCCCTTACAGGAAAAAATATACAATTATGTCACTTGTGATTGTCATAAACTTATCTCATATCTGTCAATCTGTCAACACGTTTCAAATGCAGTGGAAAGGTTAGAAAGTTCAACTCTGTGTTTAAGAAATAGTTTTATTGTAAATTTTATGCTATAAATGAATAATATTAATGTAAATCAGATTAATTTAACATTAAATTTGCTAATTTTTTAAACATAATCAGTCACAGATGTACATTTTATTTTTGCAAGATTTTTAAAACCGAGTGTTAACGTTTGGTTACAAATACGTTGATCGCGGAAAATGACCGAAAAATTGAAAGATAAAAAAAATATTCCAATCGATATAATTTCTATTTGAAACAGACCAGAGTATTTTGCTTGCTGGAAATAGTAAATTTAATCAATTAGCTTTCAATTAAAAATAAACAAAAGTTTCAAGAAAACATTTTTATTTTTATAAGTTCAATTTAAAAGTTAGTTATCAAAGATTATAGCGGTACCTAGGAGAGAAAAAGAACACAACACATAATGTGAAAAACAGACAAAAAAATCAAACCAAAGCGCTGTTATATGAATGTGGACATTATCTTATAGAGTTGCTTCAGTGCAATATATACAAGGAAAGACTCGCTAAAATACAAGCCCGTGAAAAAAACCCCATTAAAAACACAAAACTTTTTCGACTCTAACACATTACTCAATAAATTCCGGGCCTAACTAATAAAACAACAACTTTTAGGCAAAATTCATCTTTATTCATCAACATAGTCTCCTACTAGGGTGATATACTGATTCCAACGCTTCTCTAACAGTTCGATTCCTTTTTTGTAGAATGATTTGTCTTTGGCCTCAAAATACGCCTCAGTTTCCGATGTCACTTGTTCATTGGAGCCAAATCTCTTTCCCTTGAGCATTCTTTTGAGGTCTGCAAACATCCAGTAGTCACTGGGAGCCAGATCTGGATGATAGGGTGGATACGGATGCAATTCTACGTGCAACTCATGTAGTTTTGCCATCGTTGCGATTAAGTTCTGACAAGTTCTTTGCCTTAGAGAAAGATCATTTTTTTCTTTTTCATTTGTGGCCATTTTTTGCCTATTTCTTCCTTCAGACGCATCAATAACGCTATATAATATTCTCTATTGATGATTCTTCTTTTCTCAAGGTAATTGATAAACAAAATACCTTGCGCATTTTAAAATACGGAGGCCAAAACCTTGTCATTTTGGACGGGTTTCACCTACTTTTTTCCACTCAGCTGACTGCCGATTTGAGTTCGGAGTGAAGTGGTGAATCCATGTTTCATCTATTGTCACATATTTATGCAAAAACTTCTTTTTGTTGCATTAAAACATCTGCAAACACCACTCTGAATCGTCGGCGCGTTGTTGTTTTTGATCGGTTGTGAGCAAACGCTACACCCACTTTAAACACAGCTTTCTCATTGACAAATATTCATGCAAAATGGTAAATACACTGGCTTCTGATATGTTCACCTCCTCTGCTATCTCACACAACTTCAATTTAAGATCGACCAAAACGAGTTTGTGGAATTTTTGGGTGTTTTTCGGGACAACTACCGATTTTGGAGACCTGATCGTTCAGCACCATTTGTGTCTGTACAACCGCGTTTAAACTCAGCATACCTCATCTTAACCGTTTTTTTTCCCGACGAAGCAGAGTCCGAATAATACTTACGAAGCCATTGCTTTGCTTGAACAGTATTTTTCCCATCAGAAAGCATTTCAATTTTTTTCCATTTTTTTGAAAATTTGCAACAGTAGCTTCATCTAAATTACTGTAATTTGTAAACTAATAACCAGATTGGGCACAAATTTTGTCACATGCCATTTGAAGGTTAGTACTTCATAAAAATTATATAGACTTTTTATTAGTGACGCCATCTATATGTCAGGCCCTTGACTTATTGAGTGATGTATTACTTTCTAACCTAGAATTGATGGGGAATTTATCATCCATCAAATCAATGACTTCATGCACTTCAGAGAGCCCTTAGGATGGTTTAAGAAGAATCATGTTGAGCTGAATGTTTTCTCAATCGTCTGACCTAAATTTAATCGAATATTTGTGGCATGAATTAAAAAATACTATCCATTAAATCTGAACGATTTCGAATAAAAAACATCTACATCGAAGAATGATTGAAAATACATCTGTCGAGATATGCAGAAACTTTACTGAAGGCTGCAGAAAATGTCATTTAACGGTGATCATCTCTGAAATGGATATTATAATGTATGGAATAAGTAATTTGTAATAAATTATGGAAATAATATAAATTTTCTATTATTTATTGTCAATTCACTTCGCTGAATAGAGGAATCCTGAATGATTATTTGACAGAAAAAGAAGAAAAACATTTTGGGTACTTTGGCGTATATTAAAATCGACTGCTTAATGCGTTTATTCACCCAGTAAAGAAATGAATCAATTTATTGTATTCGATAGATCACCCTAAGTGATAAAATATAATCTATGTAAGACATTAAATGAAATGTGAACGTTTAAACTTTTCAAAAATAGTATGTGAATTGTGTGAAAGCTATTAAAGCAATTAAAAATTTGTAAAATTCTTCTATACTAAATTATCCTATGCTCAGATGAAACATACTAGTTTTTTTAGTTTTATTTTTCTAATTTTAATGCCATTGTTTGTAAAAATCTGCTTATAAAATCGTTTAGAATCTACTTATAAAACCAGTGCAATTTGTTCTATAAGAAGTAACTATGAAAACAACGACTACAGAAATGACATGAAACTATAAAATTTAGTTGTGATACTTTATACAAATGATGCTTTATTATCCTTAAACATTAAAGAATTATATAAATGAAATTTGTAGTAAGAAAAGCAAAGGATTTTGTTGATTGTAAGTTCAATTTTACGTGGAAGATTCTCACTAGTATTTGTAAAAAATATTTCCAAATACCCTTGATTACTCTTTACCATTTTTTTTGTAACTTGACTGCTGCCATGACCTACAAATATATATGGACCTACCCTGTGCGTGCTCTTCTCCTCTCTCTCTCCTACTCTCCCGCACAGAGAGAGAGAGAGAGAGAGAGAGAGAGAGGGGGGGAATTTTTAGTCTAAGAAGAAAAGTATGATTTCTTTTTTTTTTCTAAGTTTGCCAACTGCCTATTTCGGTAGAATTATCTTGTAACATCTAACCAAAGGAAGCAAAGAAGCTCAGAAATAACTTTCAGTAGTTGATTTTAACGAATTGTCTGAACAGATGTGAATGTGCACATGGCTACCGTAATGTAAAAGTAGTAAATATACCAGTGATAATTATAATGCGATACCAGTTGATAGTTTTTTTTTAGAGTTTTTGTTATAGTTTTTCTTTTGCGTTTTTGCATTGTGAGAGTTTAAGAGTTCATACTTTTTATAATAATTATTCAGATAAGATTTCTGAAAAACAACTCCTAAATATTTTACGCCTTTGCCTGGTTTTCTACTGAGTGATATGCATATAACTCCGTTCATGGTCTCCGTTCTCGTTTCCAAACTTGATCCCCACAAAACGTGGTTCTCTGAGGGCTCTACAATAGCTTCCATTATATTTCTTGCTTTCAAGATTGTTGGAAATCCTCTTCTGTAGTTTCTGTTTGTAATAAATTTGGTGAATCATCTGATCTTTCGAGCTATCATCTATCCCTTTTTCGCAAAGTATTAGTGGCTCTAATCAACATCGAATTGGTTAAGCATCTTTTATCACAGGGTTATATTTCAGTTAAACAATATTCTCTAGGCCAACAAACGATGTATTGATTGATATTGATAAAAGAGTCTGTCAAGTGTAAATAAGAATAGCTCAGGCTCTTGTTTTAGAAAACTCAAATGCTTTTGACGGGGTTTGGTATGCCAGTTTTCTTCACAAGTTGAAGAGTTAAAGTGGTTTTAGTCAATTTTCGATTTGATTCAATCTTTCTCATCAAGACAAGAAATGAAAGTTGTACTGTACGACCGTTCCTCAAGATCTTTTACATTAATGCTAGTCTCCCAGAGCGTTATTCTTGGATCTACTTTGATTTTTATTTTCATCAACGGCAATATCGATGTCATCAGTTCCCGACTCACATGACACATTTATGACACATTTACTCAAGTCTTTATAAGTCTGATAGGCTCGATGAAAATCAAATTGGCCGCTGATATCTAAAATTACTTTTAATCTGTTGTTAACTGTAGCAAGAGCTTAGTGTTAACACCTCTCAAACAAAACTGTTCACTATTAATAATTTTAAATTGTTTACCTTCCATCAATGTGGCTGATGTTAACCTGCGCCTTTCTAGTCTGACGTTTTCTACTGACATAAAGTGAAACGATTATATTTAAACAATTGCTATGTTTGCGACTAAGAAAGTCGATTCACTCTGTTCTTCTATACAATTTTTCTCGCCAGAATCTGTTTTGCACATTTTAGTCTGTCATTCGTCCCTGTACAAAAATTTTGCTATCACATTTGGTATGGTGCTTCTGCTTCTATATCAAAAGATTCTTGACAAAATTCAAAGAAGAATCTGCTATATTATATTATATTGAGCTGGCTTCTCGGCTTCAGTCAGTTTCCACCACCGTAACCTAGCTTCCTTGTACCCTTTCTGTAAATATTTTCACGGTAATTGCTCTGATTAACTTTCCTCTTTGTACCATGACTTTACAAATTTAAGCGGAGTACTAGTTTGGCAGCTAGGTCTCATGATCTCACTCCTTATATTGCTTGTTATAACTGTATGTTAAGGAGAAGAAACTGTTAGCATAGAAATTGCGGCTACACCTATTCTTTTCAACTGTAAAATAATGAGACCTTGTTTAATACTACGAATAATTCCATAAAGCCAAGGTGGCACAGAGGAAATTTCATCAGAACAAATACCAATTACGGCGGTAAGAAAGAGACTGAAACCAAGATGCCAAGTCAAGACCGATAATATTGCATATTCTTCTTGTTATTTTATTCAGAATCTCTAAATACATAACAGAAGTACTAGAACAGACATGACAAGAATATGCAAAGCATGGTAGAATGGTAAACTCATAAATATGTAAGATCATGTTGAGAAAAATTGTTTAGCACAGTGAACCAACATTCCTAGCAGAATACCTATCAACTGATTCAATATAATATTTCCACTTCATATAAGTAGAAAACATTAGCAATGAGACACTCTGGGGGTTAGTTTTAGTCATGCTGATGGAAGGTAATAACAAACGTTTTTGAAGCGTTAAAATCAATAAGCTATTGCTTGTCCAGCTTAAGAACAGAATGTAGGTCATTTTTTAAAATCAATTGCCAATGTGAGCTTAACAAACCGATTAGACAGGATTGAGACAGGAGTAAATACAGGGTATGACATCTTATTTTAACAGATATATTTACCACAATTACACAAAAATATCTTGAAATACAAAAGTGTAAATTTATCCCCAAAAATAGAAATTGGCTTCACCCACGAACTCTAGACTACTTTGGAATCTCCTGCATCTCTTCTAGAAGGTTTCCTTGTTCATATTGGTGAATGATTCTATTATACTTTTCTTCAGTTTAGCTTTTGGTGTTACAAAGAGTTTTATTGGTCTCTCGCTCAACTGTGCCTCACACATAATAATCAAGGAGGTTTCAGTTTGGGGAGTTAGGTGGCCAGATGTAAGAAGTGATGTGGTCGAAGAAATTGTTTGCCAGCCATGAATGCCTTCTTCTGCTTGTGTATCTTGCTGCAAAGTCCAGTTGTCAGACATAGGGTCTTCCAGCAGCTAATCTCTTGACCCAGAACATCATTACCTCCTCAAGGTACGATGTTGAGTCTAAGTCTTTCTGGGAAGATAAATAGAGGCATAACATTGCCAATACTAGTGATCACTCTAAACACCTCCGTAATCATCATTAGACTCATCCAACACTTTCCGAATTCTCTGCACTCTCGTCAGATTGACACCCAAACTCCCTGAAATGTTTCTATTGGAGCTTCCGGTGCGAATTCTAAGCACTGCAATATGATGTTTCCAAATTTCTGGCGGAGTGAATCGCATCACTGTGCACTTTTTATCACAAGCGATGCCCAACTGACCCTACTATACTGCGCAGTCGACAAAATCAAAAACAAAGCTCATCTGCGAAATGAAAAATATAAAATGGCGATAGTTTACTCATCGCACAATGTATGTCATCAACACAGACACCGAGTTAAGAACTAATGACACCAGGAAGGCCGTTTCGAAAAATTAGAAAGAATGTGGGTGGTGGAGATAGTGAATATGTGGAAAAACGCTAATAAGGAGAGAGAAGAATAAAAGACCAGGAACTGAGAAGAGAGAGGATAATGTTTACAGTCATGTTGGTGTCCCTGGTGGACACATACTTTAATGCAAAAGATCTTGAAGATAACTTTCAAGATAACTTTCATTTCGCGATTTGATAAGAAAAACTGAATCAGTTAAAAGATTCGTCCAGAAATACCATAACCTTTGAATTTGTGAAGAAGAGCAGCGTGCCAAACTATGTCAAATATTTTCGAGGTCGCCAAAGCAACAGCTTTAGTTTCACTATAGTTATCTAAAACTCAATAGGCTCTTTCATCAACAATTCTTAATAAATCAGCAGTTGAACTAGAGAAGTGAAAGCCAAATTGATTATCTAAAAGAAAACTCTGCGAGGTAAGATGCTTAACTTAATCCAAAGTTGATAAGAGCCGCTAGCACTCTTTCAAAAAGAGTTATATAAATAATAGACCAATAGTTAGAAGGATTAAACGGTTAGCCCGAGTTCTTAAAGACTGGAACTATAGAAGAGTACTTCCAACAAACAGGAAAGCAAGAAGCAGCAAGACATTTATTCTAGAATTCAGAAAGGACATAAGTTAGTTCGGAAGCACATATCTTAAGTACAATTGCAGCGATGCAATCAAGTCCACGTGCTTTCTGGAGATCCAGTTTAGAGATGATAGCAGAAACCATGGACGGGATTACACGCATATCACAATAAAACAGTCATACTTTGAAGCTGGCACGAATATCAAATCACCTGTCATTCCTACACTGATGCAAGGAATTACAACTCATCCCTGCAGGCTTGGCACCGAGACTTGCCGTAAATTCAAGAAGAGCCCATCTGATCGCAAAAAAGCGGGACATGCCTTGGTCCGTGAACGTATCCAGTACAACTGATGAATGAAACAAAAATTACAGTCCGATATCTCTCAGAGGCTCGACGCCTTCCTCAGTAGGATCACTGATGGAGAAGACCGAAAAAGGTGAAAAAGTTCTTCTTAGTTCGATGCAGTCAAAGTCCGCCAAGTACAGAAACTAAATAGATTAAAAGATCTGAAGGTGACACATGAGATCCCTCACCCCGCCTGTTAAGGCAGTTGTCAACATCAGTCAACATCAGCTGAGTGCTTCTGAAGAGTCAGTGCTGAACAAGGGTCTCAACTTCGCAAAAAACATCAGGCGTATACCGTACTTAGACATCGCTGGCCATATCGAAGAAATAGCTATGACCATCCCTCAGGCTCAGGCTCAGGCGAATGAGCTAAGATGGAAATTGAGACAGAAATTAGAGAAAGCCAAGATACCCAAACCGAACATCAAAAAAGAGGAAGGGCTGGCAATCAGGACCTTACAGAGGAATGAGAATATCATATTGTCAGCTGACAAAGGCAATGCAACTGTAGTGATGGAAAAACAGAATACACTGAGAAACTGGAAGACCTAATTAGAAGTGGTAGCTATAGCAAAGTAAAGAAAGACCCTACGTTAAAAACAGAACGACAGCTGTCGCAGATCTAAATCAAGAACAACGATCACTTTCAACCTAAGACATAGAGGAAGTTGTCTCAACGTTACAGCAAGTTACATCACATGTATGGTCTTACCTAAGATTCACAAAGACCGTATTCCAGTCAGGCCGACTTTTAGCAGCCAAGGCTCGGTGTGTCGCCTTCCGAGTCGCTTCCTTGTAATTGAGCCACTGATAGGCAAGTCACCATTGTATGTTCCAAACTCTGAACACTTGGAAATTATCAAAGATGCTCCCATACAATATAACCAGATGTCGAGCCTGGATGTAGTGAGTCTGTTTACTTAGGTACCCACGGTGGAAGTATTATCGGTAGGCAGGGACAGACTGGCCTCGGACTCATCCCTAGGTGAGCTTTTAAGTGTATTCCACTAGATAGCCTTATAGAGATGCATACACACAGCACACTTCGGAATGGGATCAGGCATATCTCGACAGGATGAAAGCTTAGTAATGGGCTCGCCATTATCACCATCATATACATGGAATACTTTGAAGAAATGGCATTAGAATCCACATCTCTAGAGCCAAGTCTATGGTTGAGTACTTTGATGACACCTTCATACTCTGGCCACACCAGGAAGAGGTTCAGACGCTACTGGACCATGTAAACTCAATAAGATCATTGATGCATTTCACCATGGAAAAATAGAGCGATAACAAACTAGCATTTCCGGATGTACTAATATCTCGAACAGACATTTGTATACCGCAAGCCAACGTTCACCGGACAATACCTCAACTTCAAGCGTCATAAACGGCGACCCAGAGACATACGAACAAAAAATGATCAATATAAGCAGTACCCTACAATGTAACAATTATCCAGGATACATGACAACAGCTCCAACCAATGTGGAAGGGTAGGTGCATGAGGATAACAACTCTCAGAAAACAGCCTCGGTCTGTCTACACTATGTGAAGAGATTTTCGGAGAAAATACAATAGATCTGTGGTCCATATAACATCAGGACAACCTTCCAAAGTGGTTCTACACTTCTTAGGTACCTCTCCCAAGTAAGACCCTCCAACAGAGGAGAATATGACTAAGGACTGTGTATACGCCAGTCCATGTAGCTGTGAAAAGAAATATAAAGAAGAAACAGACCGTCCCTTAAGGTAAGGCTACAAGAACATCGCAAGGCCGTAACACGAGGGGAGATAGAAAAATCAGGCGTAGCTGACCACATATGGGGAAAGAAAGAGAATCACTACCCTCTATAGGATGAAGTTTAAATAATAGATAGTAAAGGGCACTGGAAACTACGAAGGAATCAGCGCATAGGCTAGGCTACAAAAATCTCCTAAGCCGATCAAGCATAGAAATGAATACAGTATAAGAACCAGTAATACGGAGTGCTAGAGAAAATCATTAGCGTCAAAGATTGCAATATGGGTCTGGTAAAAATAGTTACTGAGAGATTAGGCTTATAAATTCCAGAAATTCACTTGCTGTCCTCCTCAAGGAGACATGGCCCAGTGGATATAGACATTGGTTATTTCCAGTGACTCGACCCAAAGAGTTGTGAGTTCAATACGAGGCTACAGCAGTGGTGAACAAATAACTTAAAAGAAATAAGTTAAATGAAGTGGCAAAAGGGTTTGGTTTGAAATTCCAAGAAGGCCGGAGCGTCCAACGGCCGAAACGTTGTAAACCTGGCAGTAATGTCTGAGGACAATAGTCCGAATAATGTAAATAGTGTAAAGACAATTCTTAGTGAAAATCTTCGTAGAGAAAAACCAGGTAAAGATATTCCAGGTGAGTGAAGTGGAATTTGAAGAGTAGAAGGTGTTAATACGTTAAAATCTGGTGGGATGGAAGACTTATTCTCATTTGACACACTATTACAGAGCCATCAGTAGGTACGAGAGGTTATACGGTGCCTCATTCTATGTGCAAATAAAGACTCTTTGAGGAAACGTTTGCAATTATTACGAGCAAACACCAAGAGGCGTTTGATGTGTTCAGAACTATAATGATGGTACATTCCTGCAAATGAAGTTTCTGGTAGCCCTCGCAAGGTATCTCCTCAAATTCTTACAGTTCTTTTTATTGTTCTATAAATCTTCGTATAGTTCCTCTTATGGTTCCTGTAAATTATGTTTCTGGTAATCTCGCAGTGAGCATCCACAAATCTTTATATTTCTTCGGATTTTCCCTTCAAACTGGTTTTTTGGTGACCTTCGCATCAAATCTAATCAAATCCAAATCTTTACATTTATTTAGATGTCGGTTAGGTTTGTGGCATCATTGCAAGAAATTGCCTCAAATGTTTACATTTTTTTTATAATTCATATAGTGTAAACATTTGATCACCTTCACGGGAAATCTTCTAGAATTTTCACATTTATTTCAGTATTTTCTTCAAGAAAATATTTTTGGTGGCCTTCGCATGGAATCTCTTCAAATCTACATTGATTTTGATAGTCAATGCAAATTTCGATCATTATCATAATGTTTGTCTTAATTGTCTTTCTTTTTTTCTATGCCTATGGTGCAATTTGGGCAGAACTCTCGCTTTTATATTCCACAATCAATTGTAAAAGCACTAAATATATTTTAAAATATTATCATTTATTTTCATTCTTACTCTAGGGACTGCTAGAACGACATATTTTAATTTTTTGATTGCAACAAAGAAATCCGAAAGAAATTTTCATCTGAATCTCATTTCCAAACAATCTTATTGTTCTTATTTTCAAAAGTGTTTTGATTTTACTACTATTTTTGTTTTTATGGTTGAATCTTTATTTCTCGGACAATTTCTAGGGAATATTACCCAGTCGTAACTGTTTTTAGTGTATTTAGATGAAACTAGTATTCAATGTGCCATCATTTTGTTACTTTTTTCATAAAAGCGACATTCACTATTCCTTTGTTCTTATTCATTTTTGACATTGTATAGTTTATTTTTGTTTCTGGCCGTTGGATTTCTATATTTTCATTTTCTAGTTAATGGATACTTTCCCCTTTCATTTTGTTTTCTTAATTATCACCTTTGGCCTCATTTTCTGTTGAGATTTGTGCCAATTCTTTACTTGTCGTGTCATGTTTTCCATAATATATTTTTGTTTTTTCTCTTCTTTCTTCTGTATATTATGTTACTTCATTACTATTCCCCTACTCAAAGAAATTCTCTCTCTAGCTTCTTTTCCTTTAATTACATCTTGTCAGTCCCATTTCTGGTATATAAGCATTCAAGTGTCATTAATTTCCTAAATCAACGATCTAATTTGTTTGCTCAATTCAAGAAGGATACAATGTCCATGTATTTGTTTAAGTTTCTACCGTTTAATTTTGTGTCTGAAATTATCTCAGCCATGTTCTTCTTTTTCTGTTTTGATTGAATCGATTTCTTACATTCACAGATACTTGAACTTGCTTTTAATATTCGATTACTTTAGTTCAATTTCTTCAGCTGGTTTTTGGTTTTGTCGTAAACATAGTTAACATTTTGATTCCAGATATTGTGCCAACGTCCTTGTTAACATTTCTAATAATTATAATCCTGCTTTCTATAATACGTTTTAAATCACCTATACACACAAATAGAAAGGATAAAAGTTTATCTTTCACAACAATTTTTGAAGATTATATTGACCGACAACATGGCTAAGACGAAATGGTAGGGCTAATTAGATTTTTATTTCTTATTCTGCCTTTGGATAGAGATTCACCTTTGTAACTTAAATTTCATCTTTAATTTTTCATGTTCGCTTTAAATTTTACTATTGAATATGTTTAGATATTCTGGAATCCATCTTATGTTATTCTTTTTTTTATCATTAACTCATCTCCTTGCTGTTTTCTTAGCGAATTTTAATCTCTTCAAAATCATTTGATATTACTGTTATATTACTCCCACAAATAATGTCTTGGTTTTTGCTGGTATCATATGTTAGCAAATCTCCTCAAATCTCCAGCATTTGCCTCAGCTGCATTCAGAATTCAATTGTCTGAATTTAATTCTTTCTCGACTCTTCGTTTCCCTGAGTATTTCTGTGACGGTCTTTGAAACTGTTTCTCCACCAATATTGATTATAGACTCGATTTTCATGTTCATCTTCCACAATTTCTGTCTTCTTGAGAAACATCTTGATAGGTTTCCATTTCTTTTTATTCTTCGCTATTTGCGTTATCTTCTTTCTTAACTGACAACAATCATAAATGAATTTCTTACATGAATCAATTTAATTCTTAAGATTCTGTGGTACTTTACTGTTTTATTAATTTTAAGACATTTTGAGATTAAGAGTTTTCATTATTCGGATCAGCATATTTATCATTAGACAACACTAGAAGAATCAGCACTGAAAGAATATCGAGCTCTGAAAACTTCCTTAGTACAACTAGCATAGAGATTAACATCATCTAGGAGTTTCGGGATAAAAGGATACTCTAATATTCTGACATATATATATATATATATATATATATATATATCAGGTTTAACGTCCCAATATTACACAACTGAATTGACAAAGAAATATATGGCATAACGGAGCAAAGAATATCAATTAAAGAATATCAGTTTTCCTGACAATCGTAAATTTCAATCCTTGAGTCGTTTAGTCAAAAAGTTATATACCCAGGTTCATTGGAAGAAAATACAAGCGACACAAAGGTAAAATATACAAAAAAAATTGATATGAGTCATCTCGCCATAGTATGGAAACTGTATGAACTGTATAAAAGGGTTCGTTTCATAAAAAGAATTACATGGTACAAAAGACACCTGAAGAAAACTAGTGAATGCAAGAGTTAAAACATTGTAAAAATGAGCATGAAAATAGTAAAGAATATGTCAAGAACAACTTTTGATTTATTCTGATGTAGGATCAAAAACAAATGAAGCATTATCCCCATCTCTGCGTGCTTATTTTTATACTAGTTTTGTATTCACTTATTAAATGATTTCTTGTTTCATTTTTTTCCGTCACAAAAATTTTTATGTTTTAGCTATCTTAATCTTGATTTACCTTTTTTTTTTTTTAATGCAGGGCTATTACTAGAGATTTCGCTTTTTTCTTTTTATGTGTTCTTTGTGCTATCAAATTCAGATCTTTTCATTTAAACTTGTCTCGTGAATTTTCCCTAAAATTGTTTTCATCTCAACTTTGGCTTTTAATTTTTGTTGATGAACTCTCATTAGATTATTATTTTGGTCGATAATCATTTTCTATGTTCTCTTGTGTCGATTACGTTATTCCTTTTATAGCCTAAGTCAATCTCTTTAGTGCAAGGAACAATAGTCATTAATGGTTTGCTTCACCGATCTAATGTTACCAATTCTTTTCTTGCTCAGTTCAGAAAGTATTGATAGTATTCATGTTTTGCTTTTTCTGCATCTTTATTATCTTTCATTTCTTTTATTGAATCATATTCTAATACAGCAACGTATTTGTAGCAGTCATTCGCACTCAATGTCCTACTTAATTTATTGCTTAGTAGATAAATTTGTTTCGTTGTTACTCGTTTCCTCATGTTCATAACTCGCATTACACATTTTTCTGTTTCAAATTATATGTTGTTACCATTAGAACTAGTGATTTACGTTCCATTAGGTATGCAACAACCAACCAATAATCTTTTATTTCACTGCCTTTTTAGGATATTTTCTTTTTTTCTTTTTCTTCTTTTTTTTTGTAAAATAGTTTGAAAATTTCATTATTTTAAGATGATAATGCTTTCATCGAAAAAAATTAATCATTCCTTTTAAATATGAAGCATTTAAAATAATTTTGTCATTCACTGAATAAAGGCTATCATTGATTTATTTCTTTAGC
Organism: Ascarosepion bandense; assembly: GCA_037127315.1. Lineage (NCBI taxonomy): Eukaryota > Metazoa > Mollusca > Cephalopoda > Sepiida > Sepiidae > Ascarosepion > Ascarosepion bandense. The sequence goes on along the minus strand of JBBBDQ010001284.1, from coordinate 255,158 downwards.
ATTTAACTGATCAATGCAACAAATAAGAACGAATCAAATATTGTTTCTTTTTATTTACATTTTAGCAGTTAAATACTAGGGTTTTTAATGGAATCAGTCCCAAATTAGGTACATTTGTCTGGTATGAGTCTTGAAACTAATACGATTAAAGCCCACAGATTATTCCCAGGTTCAGATTTTTAAAAAAATGATAGAAATGAAACAAAAGTATGTTTTCACTTTTATAGCTTCCTATTTAATTTTCAAGTAAAATCCTTCTAATATTCATGTGGTCATTACATTATTTGTTTTATTATTATTATTATTATTATTATTATTATTATTAGTAGTAGTAGTAGTAGTAGTAGTAGTAGTAGTAGTAGAAGAAGAAGAAGAAGAGGAAGAAGATTTAAACAGGTTTAAAGCGTTTGTTTAGTTTCCTTGTATTCGACAGTTTTAACTGTTGTTTGCGTCGAAGAAAAAAAGAATTTCAGTCGCTGAAGAGATAGGAATGAATCAAACTTCTGAGGCCAGTATAGTGCTGAAGTTCGCATATATTGAATGTTGAGGATTTTATAAGCAACTGTTTGACAGAATCTTTAGGCTATGAAGGCGAAATAGATTTGTTCAAGGTGAGGTTATCTTCTTTGATTAAGTTAAATCACTTGTAAATTTGAATGAATTGACAGCAGCAAATGATACCTCAGAACACCTATTTACAATAACATATAAGCAAGAGCGATAAGATAGATATTCACCAAAGGGACTATGGTATTGGCCGCAAAACCAAACAATAAACGTCATTTGTGAACCATGAAGAACAAATCGACTTAATCCTTCTAAATTTATTCTGAATGTTTAAATTATATTTCTATTTCTAAGTCTAGATTTACATTATTAGCAGCAGTAACATCTGTCATTTTGATCTTACAATATTTAAGTTACAGCTATCATTCTATGATACCCTCAGAGTTTGTATGTAATCGTATGACATATGAAGCAATAATATATCAATGTTTTTGTATCTGCAATCATGATTTCCAATAAGCAAGTTACAATAAATTTTGTGTAAGACTTTTACAAAAATAATTTGTTGATTTCATTTCCACTTTTCGACTAAAAATGATCTGAGATCATATTTGCGACTACTAGCTCTTTTGAAATGAGGGCCTTTGTTAGGCTTAATAACTATTCCTTTGTTCTTAGCAGATATATTTTTCTTCAAGCTAGAATTTTTGTGCTAATTAAAAAATGTAAATAAATATAAAAAATGACCTCAATAAAATCTATTAATACAAAAATTCAATCAACTCTTCGAGCTACATTTAACAGGCATTTATTATATTACATATTATGCCTTGAAACAGATGCAAACGTCAACTGCACAAACACACACACACACACACACAAACATGCATATATATATATATATATATATATATATATATATATATATATATATAAGAAGGTACTAGTAATATGATTCAGTACTGGAAAAAGGTTTGTCAACTTGCTGAAAACATTTTCAACACCCATTGACAGAAATAAGAATCAATATCCTCAGTTACATTACAACAATTAAATTTGTTTACGCATCAATACATTTTGATATCGAGATTTGTTAATATGATAGCAATTATTCTTGAATGATGTAATTTTATTTAGCAACTAAATGTTTTATTAATTCTCTATTTAAATTATATAGTTGTTTATACTTCTAAGATGAGGTAGTATTTACACTATTTACATTATTCGGACTATTGTCCTCATTTTTGTTGTCATTTCTACGGCCGTTGTTTGCTCCGGCCTTCTTTAGGTGCTTGGAATTTCGAAACGAACCCTTTATTACGATCATTGGGCTATATCATTCTCATTCCTTGTGCGAAGCCACTTCTGGTAGTTATGAGTTATCTCCCTGGGATTTATAAACCTAATGTTTTAGTACCATTTTTTAGCAGAGTTCATATTGCAATTTTTTGATGTTAATGATTTTTCTCTAGTATTTTTTTTAACAAAGCTCATATTCTTTTTTATACTAATGATTACTTAAGGAATCAGAGCATATGCTAGGCTACAAAAATCTCCTAAGCCAACCGAGCATAGAAATGAATTCAATATGGGAACCAGTAATACGGAGTGCTAAAGAAAATCATTAGTGTCAAAAAAATTGAAGAAGGTCGGAGCGTACAACGGCCGAATAATCGTAGAAATGACAACAATGAGGACAATAGTCCTCATTGATAGTCCGAATAATGTAAATAGTGTTAAATCATATAATATTGCATGAGAATAGGTTATGATCACAACCAGATAGTGATATATGAAAATACTTTTTCTCTGAATTTCTGTTATCATCCGTTATCGTCGGTTAAATGAATTTATCTTTAATTGTTGTTTTTTATCATAACATTTTCCCTCAAACTTTATTGCCTTATAAAATATTGATACCGAATTGAAACTTGGCTAAGCGTTGGTTTCAAGTTTTTATTTAGAAATAAGGTACAAGACTGATTTATGACGCAATGTAAATTATCAAGCAGCATACAGAAAAATTAACATAGTATAAGTACCAACTAGTTAATAAGAAATATACAAATGTAATTTTATTTAAAATTAATAATGAATTGTGTTAAATCTATTAAAAATCAGAGCATTCTTATATAGAACCAAGCAATTTTAAAAGAAAACCTGTCTATACTTCTTTACATTGTGCACTGTGTTCATGTTTTATTAATGGTTATTAAAACCTATGCACGGTGGATGCATTTACACAGGTACATCATTTTAACTTATCTTTATTCAGAATCTATGTACATTTGTGAAGTTTCTTAATAGCAGTTTGGATTCGCAAGATTCAAAATACAAATACAAGTAAACAATATTCGGACAGAAAACTGTTGTATATGATAAACTTTCACAAGGCAGCTTGCATTAAATTTACTTTTGTTATTTGCTTAATCGTTCCTGATTATTATGGTTCCTGCATCTGCATGTTCAAACCTGATGTCTGGTTGTTATGAGTGAAGATTGAGTGAGTGCAAATATCTTCAAACCTCTAGCACCTGCCTCAGTATTTCTGAAAACCTAAACAACATTCTAAGATAGCCTTTAATTTCTAACTCATCCAACCTAGATTCCAGTATCTTTAGCATTGTCCCAAAAGCACTAGATATTATTAATATTATTAAAACGATTCTAATACTCTTTAGTTCCCGAGTTTCGCTTATTTTTAATTTTCACTATCTTTTGTTTTTCCTCTGTGGTCCTTTGTTACAAGGAGGTCTGCACTTTGGCATGTTCTTTATTCTTGTTATTTTTTTTCAATTCGAGTTGGAGCACGATGGTCAGTCTGAATTTCTGGTGGTATCAACACAAATCAGAAGCTGACTTTATAATTAAAAACTAAGACAAAACATTTGACATCAAGATGGACCAACCAATGCAAGCAAGAAGACCAGACATGATAGACATAGCTATATTAGAGGACGACATAGTTAAAATTAAAGAGAATGAAACTTGGAAAAATGCCATAACCTATCAGAAAAAAAAAATTAAAATTTATAGACGGGTTTATAATAATTGGCTGACTTGAAAATATGCCAAAAATGCAATAATCGTGAGTAGATAAATTGAAAATTCTAGTATAAATTAAAACTTGCATGATCACTGCCTTCTTGATACTGAGTAAGGTTCTGGAGATTCAAGGAAACTCTCACCCACTTAATTACCACCGATAAACACCAGATCAAGCAAACGTAAAAAAATCGTAGTACATGAAATGTGCCCATTGTTATTACAATGGACTCAAAGATCCTTGCGAAAATGCTGGCAGAAATTGAGACCATCTACACAGCAGAACTACTGAAAGCGATTTGAATATTAAAGCGAGAATGATAAAAGCTGAAGAGATTTGTTGTTATTTATATTTACTACTAGTGTGAAAATTCAGTGAGTGCAAAAATAGAAGTATCCTGGATGCATTCAATTAGATGTACATCTGTGAGAGTACCGAGCTTAAATTGTAATTAATAAGAAATTGAAATTCATATACACATTAAATAGTAAGCGCACAAGAAATATATTGTTACTCTAGGCGTTAAAAACACACAGTCCTCAGAAAAGCAACTCTTTGTTCTCTGTACTAACATTTTTTAAAATATGTTTTCTCGTCGCATACTTTAGTCGATGGAAAGGAGTCATTATGTTAAATAAATCGGCGAATGAAAGAGTATTCTTTTGTATAAAGGTTTTAATTCAGAAAAATTACACGAATGACTTATTTACAGTATATGGCAAAAAATTAATAAAAACTAGTATACACAGCAATAATTAACAACCTTTTAAAAACAGTTAAACATTTCCTTCGAATTTGTCATTCAGATTTTAATAAAAAATACGGTATAAAATAAAATCTACAATTTTTATCTATCGATAAAAATTGATTTAATTCATTACTTTTCCATATATTAATGAACTCATATACCATATTAGATGAATTTATATTCATTTAATAATAATACCCAACTAGCATTGAATATTATCATTAGAGAATAATCCCCTACTCGATTGTATGAACAGTAAAATGTACCAATGCTGGGCATACAACATCGCTTTAGAAACACTAGAAGTTCTCTATCCCGAGTCCCAAATCCCATAGAAATAAAATTTGGCTAGAGTTGATACAAATCAAATCATTTCGGCTTCAAATGGTCAGGTTAATTTCCTCGAAAAATAAATTACTGTAAAAAAAATTCACAAGATCCCAACCAAAACGCCTATACACATTGTTCAAACAATTAAAATTAATTTTACTTTTAAAACTGATTTCAGATTTTACCAAGTTATTAAAGCCCCTGTTCTACAACGGTTATTTAGCAGCCAATCGCAGAACGTATGTTCCATTCTTCGACAATCACCCAGATAAGTCACTTCACGACTGTTGAAACTCTTGCAGAAGGACATGTGTTCATTCAATTTTCTAGCAAAAAAAAAATAAATAAATAAATAAAAAAAATAAAAATAAAAATATAAAAAAATAGACAACCAGTTACCAGCCATATAGCAAAAATGAATATTATAACGGATTTCTAAAATATTCTAAACCAAATATTTCATGATGCAAAAGAGACTTCACAACGATCTCAGCTGTTGACTCATATGCTCGGAACCAAATACATATAGCGACCTCAATCTGCCTCAAATGTTTTGTCACTCGTTTCATCATTTTTCTTGCTCAATGTTCGATACGCCTACCTTTAACATTAAAAAATGAATGCAAGAAAGCATGACACACGCGCTTCCACAGAACATATTCAACAAGTTATATTACTAAGTTTTTAATGAGAAAAATATTGGAAGGTTTCAGTTCCTTTCTACCTTTTAAAATCCATTTTCAACTTAAATTTTTTGGATAATCTTAGAAAAAACAATAGGTTATTATTTATACTCAATTAAGATCTTCATTTTTTTCTGATGCAAAATTATATCACAAAGATGTGTACTTTTCTTTTTTACTGTTTTTCAATAAAATTTGTCGCATTACTAAAAATAAATTTTTGAAATTTACTATTTCTTCTTCTCTTTAATTACCGTTTGCAAAAGATGTAAACAAAGATGAAATCCATTGTTGTTTACAAAACTTGAACTTTATAATAAATTAAATAAAACCTCAAAATACCGTAAATATTTAAGCTCTGTAACAACAATTTTGGTGAAGAGAAACCGTATATGTTATTTGACTAATGGTTTTATTTATTATTTATTTTTTGTTAATTGTATTTGTATATTTTACTTCTAAAGCAGTTTAAAAATGAATGCTTTCAGATTTATAAAAACAAACTGTATTCTATATAATTTGAACATAAAAGGACTTTTATATTCAGCTTTAAGGTAGCAATACATTTTTTGTTTCATGTCATTTTCCGTTTAAAAAACCAAAATGTTTTGTTACTAGAATTGAAAAAAAATTATTACTCACATGGCTTATCATACCTTGTATTGATTTGTCATACCTAAGCTTAAAATTACAAAAGAAAATACATATTTTCCATTTACACATTTGTAGTGATTAGAATCCAAACAAAATTCGAATGTAAACTTCACAATAACCTCTCACTTAAGTAGAGGAGGAAGTCATGACAGTACTAAAGATACAGTTTCTATTGTTATTCGACTTCCAAATTAAATGAAAGCTAGTCTAGTTTTGTTGATAGATTATTCAAATTAATAAGTTATGGCCTCCGGTAAACAAGCAGTAGTAATAGAGTAAAGTATTTAGCAAACAGTTGTGGAAGAAACAAAACAAAATGTTTTATAGCAATGATGTACAAAAAAAAAAAAAAGGAGAAATTTTACTACTCATATTGCTATACGATAAAAGTGAATCCTATACAAATATTCTGGTTACTTGATATTCCTAAAGAAATGTTTACGCGGTACAAAAATGCTTCAGCAATTGGGAACTAAATATTTGCCAGGAAGCGACGGCATCCGATAGCAAAGTTAATACAACATGACATCTGGAACATGAATTAAGTTGTATCATAGACAGAATTTTAAATTCGGAGAATAAACTTTCCCCAACTTTAAAAGAAGTCTTCTGTTTGCAAAGGAAGTTAACGTTTGGTTGCACATTAAAGAGGGATTAATTGGTCATCCAAATTTCCAACTGCAATTAAAGACAATTTAGTGTAAAAGTTTTCAAACTTTTACTTGGAATATAGAGAACTAAATGAATATAAAATGCGGCCTAATCAAGAATATCTAAAAAAAAAAATAGATATTTGATTTGATTTTAGAATTTAAGTAGGACGAAGAACTTTTTAGACCCCACCCTCATATAATCTTGAATATGATAAAAGTATTTTCTAAATTATACACTGATTTATTCGGATAGGTACTTTGATTGTGATTGTTGGCTATAACAAAAATATGTCGATATTACTCGGGGTAAATCACTATATGTTAATTACCCATCTCAAAAATTTAAACAAAATTATTTTCTACGTGCAAAAAGCTAACATTGACTATATTTCATCCAAAATACTTGTCTTCATTTAAGTGCTAAAGAATAACAATAAATAACAGTTTACAATAGCATAAAGCAGAATTCATTTGAACTGTACCATGTACATTTACTGTGTCGTCTTGAAATGTTTACTTTTCATAGTTTTACTTTTCGGGTGATTATATATATATATATATATATATATATATATATATATATATATATATATATAAGAAGACTTTAAGAACAAATTGTTATATTTACAACCCGTTGTTAAATCTAAATCATCTAGAACGATGAATAGAAAAAGGAAAATTATCTTTACCACCACCGGTCTGTAGGCTATCTAACATTAATATTGGTAAATATTTTCGGAAATTGGTGAGTAAACATTTCCATACCATTAACGCCCTATGCAGAATCTTTAATAGAAATACTATCAGAATTAGTTATTCTTGCACACATAATATAGATAATATCATTAATTTCCACAATAGACAAATTTAAAGAATTTAGATAGAACTAATATTAAAAATGATGTAAAATACCCTCATGCAATTGCAGGTCCATCAATGTTTGTCCCGTGGAAGGCAAGTATAAGTCTACCCAAGTGGTCTACCAAGTTAACAACTCCCCACAATATAACAAAAATAACTATCAAATTTATATTGAAATCTTAGTGAGAGAATTTAAACAACGTTACTACTTGGGAAAGGTATTAATCCGTCACTTCCTTCCAGTTATGGGTTAAATAACAGGACAGATTGGGTTCTATAGCCTTGGCTGGCAACCAATCTACCGCAGAAAGCAATGGCAACCTACTGCGGGATAATCTTCTGCCCAGTCAGTCATGTCTCTTTCGAGACATGATCGCCCAAGCGTGTATCACGTATGGCACTTAACTGACTGACTGACTGACTGCTCCCATAAAACCTCCTTTTCCAACCACAATTTAAAATTTCAAACTTCTCTTTCCTAAAGATTTGTGAAATGAAAGCGAAGGGGTTTGTAGATTAGTGAATTGAAGATTAATAGGTACTGCTCGCACCTCCAATAACCTTTACGATAGATGCAATTTATGTTTAGTTGAAAGAACTAAAATATCCCAAGCAAAATTTTTCTTTTAAACTTAAGAAACAAGTTTATAAGCAACTGCAGACATAATTCAAATTTATGTTCAAACTTCCTAATCTAAAATTCAAATTCCTTCAAATATTTTTTTTCATTTCTTTTTATTAGCCGTATAGTTAAATTGAATTATATAATTTCCCTTCCTTAAATCTTTGTTACTTCTAGTTCTATCGTTTTGATTTTTAGCTTATATTTAACCAGTTTGTTTTGGTGTTAACATTATTTATGGCCTTTTAGAAGTGACCTTAAGATGTAATTTCGTCGGATCTGTTTCTTCTTAATTTTCATTTTTATTTTAATTTATTTTATTGTATCTCTTTTCATTACTGTCATCCGGGGGCAAGGTCTACCATTTTTCTGGAGCAATGATCTGTCTCTTTTTACTTCTCTACCTACACTTACTTTTTTACACACACACAAACAAATTTATTTTTCCATAATTTATTTTGTGAAAAAATTTATTTTCCCATAATGTTTTGGTCTTGCTGACGAGATGGGTGTTTAAAAATATCTGTCGAAATGGCCATCCTAAATATGATATATATATATATATATAAAGAGAGAGAGAGAGAGAGAGAGAGAGAGGATTATGCATAAAGACACAAGCATTTAATGCGTAACAGATTTATTGAAATATTTATAATAACATGAAATGGAATGGATATGAAAATAAATGTATTGATTGATAAACAAAAATATTATTCTTAAACACAGGTGCATTAAGACAAAAACAGACAGTAAAAGAATTTAATTTTTATTAAGACGCTTGCCTAGATTGGGAGAGGTAATGAAGTAAAAATTGTATCTTCGTTATCGAAATAGCAGGTAAATTCTTTTCTGTTTTATTACCAGAATCCAAGGGTGGCACGTGCAGGATTTCCGTTATAGAAACGAATATTTAATAATCTGTAACCGAATATTGCAATGATGTACTAACACTGTGTAGAGCTAAAACTAAAGCGAATATAGAAAAGATAGGCAGTGTTGAGAATAGATAACTGAATGAAGGTATCAAGGATACAAATTAGATAGAATAAAGACGAAAGAATAGAACTTTTTACCTGAAAATTACGATCAAGATAAATGAATGTAAGTTTTATTTTAAAGAAGTAAATCTAGTTAACAGAAGTTGGTACTGAAAATTTCTCAGCCAGACTGAAATGAATTCTGATGTTTGGTCATTTGGTCGAATTCTAGGAAATTAATCTGATCGAAGATAATTTTTCAGTACTACATCGTATATATTACTTCGTTTACAAATAAAAAGTAATTTTATAAATAAGAAGTAGTTTTATCTTGCTAAACTACTCAACGATAAGTTTATTTTATTAAAGTGGTACTTTGATGACTGGAGATTCATTGGTTCGAAGTTAAAGCAAAAATATTTGAGTCTTTTCTAAATTAATAGATGTTTACTTACAATGCAGTTGGGTTGATTTTATGTTTTTGAAAAACTTGAAATCAGCTTCTTAATTGAAATTTTAAAACAAATTATTCAACCTCAAAACAAGTATAACGTTATATAAATTTGTCATTCATCGATATCATCTCAAATTTCGAAAAAGGAAATAATTATTGTAATCAAGAGCAATCATTTTTCTGGAAATATATTACGTTTCGAACATTAAATTATTTAAAAAAACACGATACTTTTTTAATACAATGTTATATTCATAAATATTGGCACAACAAAATCTTACAGTACTTCTCTCAATTTAGTTTTTTATGTAAGCTCAATAAATATTTATTTATTTAGGTGTGGATTACAATGAAAAATATGCGCGCAGTCACAGATATACACACAATATGGTTACCGGGCTTAAGATTAAATCATATTGAAAGCAACTCGTTCCCGCCAAACTACCGAAGTAGCGATGAGCATGCTTAGTCCTACTTTGATAGGTAAGTATTTAGGAAGAGCAAATACAGCAAGCAACTTGCGTGGTAGATTAAGTAAAATTGAGTAGAGAGACAAGTAGAGAGACAAATAGACAGACAGAAAGACATGTACAAAGAGATGGATATAAAAAACAAAACAAAATGCTTACAAGACAGTAGATATTGAACAAGTGGACAAAAGTAAGTTTAAAGAAAGCATAAGTAAAATAAATTTAAACTAATAATGATAACAAGATTATGCTTTAATAATTATGTATTTCTATTAGTACAAGGAGTCAGAGTTCAGGTAAAATACTAGAACTTCGTGTGTTAAAAAAACAATCATGCTGGCTCTTCCTCCACATTAAGTTAGTGCAGCACGATCTTCCTATCTCCTTTTCTTCCATATACCCTTGTACAGAAATGAGCTAATCTGAATAAATAGCTACCAGAAACATCATCAAAAACAGAAATTTTATTTATCACATTTGGACACAAATATTCTATTGATTTACAAATGTTTATTTTGTATAGATGAAAAACTTAAATTTATTGTAATAATGAAAATGCGGTAACAAAAGAAATAATGAATTCCATAAACAGATATTTTGTTTTTATTAAACTGTTAACAACAATAACAACAATGTGTAAATATTTTAACGTAGTAGTAGTAGTCCTAATAAATCATCAGAGTCAACAGTGAACAGAAGTACGGATTCTATAAGAAATAGTTGCAGCAATTGTAAAAAAAGAAGTACGGTTTTGGTAAGATAACAGTTACATCAGAGCTCATGGTAAAAAGAAGGAAAGTCTATGTGAGATAGGGATTGCATCAGTCTATGGTAAAAAGAATAACGGTTTCTGTGAAGCAGCAGTTAAATCAGTCAATAGTAAACAGCGAAGTATGTTTTCAGTGAGATACTAGTTCCATCAGAGTTAATGGTAGAAGTACGGTTTATGTATCACACACAGTGGTAAAAAAGAAGTACAGTCGCTGTGTGACAATATTAACATCAGTTTCAGTATTAAATACAGTATGGTTTCTGAGATATTACTTGCATCTGTCAATTTTTAAAAGAAGTACGGTTTCTGTGTGATAAGAATCGCATCAGATTCAATGGCAAAAGTATGCTCTCTGTGAAACAGCAGTTGCATCATAGTTAATAGGAAAAACAAAGTACAGTCTGTGAGATATATGCTGTAAAAGAGGCAATTAAAAAAAAAAGCTGGGGTTTCTATGTGATAGCAGTTGCATCAGAATCAGTTGTAAAAAGCAGTACAGGGATATTAGTTGCATCATAGTCAATGGCAAAAAGAAGTACTGTCTTTATGTAATAACATAATACGGTTGCTGTCTGATAACATTTGCACTAGTTTCAACAGTAAAAATAAGTACGGTCTCTGTAAGATATCCGTTGCTTCAGAGTCAATGGTTAAAATGAAGTACAATCTCTGTGAAACAGCGGTTGTATCACAGTCAATGGTAAAAAGTACGGTTCTGTGGGACAACATTCGCATTAGTTTCAATAGTAAAAAGAAGTACATTCTTGATGTCGCACCAGAATAAATGTTTAAAGGAAGGTGTCTGTGAGATAAGAGTTGCATCTGAGTCAATGGTAAAGTCTGTACGGTTTCTGTCAGTAAAGAGGTGCATCAGAGTCAATAGTAGAAAAGAAGAACGGCCACAGCGAGAGATATAGCGATATCTAACTGAGACCGTAACTTTTTAAAAAGTCAGTGGTAAAAAGATTGTTGAATTACTGTCGATAGTAAAAGCAAATACAGTCTCTAAAAGTTATTAGTTACATCAGAGGTAATGGTAAAATGAATTACAATTTCTGTAATATGTAATATTTTGTAATTTTCATTTGAGACATTATTAAAAAACAGTTTGGTCTCGGTGAAGTATCAGCTGTATTAGCGTCGATGATAAAAAGAGGTATGATCTCTGTGTAAAAACATTTGCATTAAGTTTAATAGTAAAAAGAAGCACAAGGTCTTCGAGATAATAGTTGCATCAGAATCAAAGGTAAACAGAAGTACAGTTTTTGTAAGATAACGTCTGCAACGGAGTTAATTATAAGTACGGTCTCTGTGAGACATTTGTATCAGTTCTAGTCGTTAAAAGAAATGCACTCTCTGTGTATATTAGTTGAATCAGAGTTAATTGTAAAAAGAAGTACTGTCTGTGTAAGATAATAGTTGCACCAGACTTGGTGATATAAAAAGTACAGGCTCTGTGAGATATTAGCTGCATCAGATCTAATGGTAAAAAGAAATACAGTCTTTGTGAGATGATAGCTGCTAATGGCAAAAAAAACAAAAAACAAAAAACAAAAAAACAAAAAGCAAAACAAAACAAAAAAAAACTATGAACAGATGCGAATAAATGAGGTGAAAAACAAAATAATATTTCGCTGTTACCATCGTTTATCTTAAAACACAATTGTTATATTTTATTACTTATGACAAACTTCACCATTATGATGAAGGTATGATCGTTGTCTCTTTTCGCTAGGTTTGTTATCACAACGTTTCATATTGTTTTCCAATTATCATAACGTTAAAATGATGTGTCATTTGTCGAACTGCTCTCAAATGAGTAAACGAAATCATTTGTAAACTAAAAATTTAATATTTTCAAAATCATAAATGTAGAAAAATAGTAATTAGAGTAAATATTAAAATGTATATGTTAATAAAAATGGAGTTATATCAATATGAAGAAATCTGGAAAGATTTTGTCTAATGAAAATCAACAACCATGTGTGCCTTCCTAAGCTAAGGACCTCTTTGGTTAACATTGATCTGATGTTATTAGCAGCCACAAAAAATGTCTATGCATTTATTCTTTTCTCAACCGTTGGTCACTAATCTGGTCTTTGTTAACTAAAGGTTACTCATTTGTTAATATTATATTATGTATTGTGATCAATTATTGATGACGTAATCATTTAAAAATTTAATTGAAAAATCCTCTTGTTGTTTGCTAAAAATCGAATCAATACATTTAATAACGACACAAGCATTACAAATCAAATGTTTCATACGAGCCCAAGATTAAAAAGAAAGCAAGGAAATAAAATAAAAATAAAAAAAAAGACAAAACGATTAAAAGAAGAGTTTTCTTCTCTTTAATACTCATATAAAATAATACCTATTTTAAATAATATTCATTCTCAATAATACTGTTTATAAAACAACTTGGACCAGAAATATTACTTCTAAAGTATTATTGTAGATTGTATTTATATTTTTTATTTCTTTTTTCATTTTGCACGTGGAATTTGTTTTTTTTAAACCAGTCGTAAAATTTAAAGAATTTATTTCTACTACTAATTTATCGCTATCAAAAGCTTACAGAATTATTTATTCTCTTGCTCTGTCCATGTTTCTATCTCAATTTATTAGAATATCAATTTCAAGTATAAGTCAAATCGAACAAGTAACATTAATATTTAAAATAGAAATTAGTGAACAGTCCAGGAATGTCGTCATGCATAGCAACATACTGTATAATATAGTAACAGAAGAGCAATATATTGGGGTGTATGAAAGAGGATTTAACTAAGTCAGAAGGCAAATATTCTTACACATAAAGCACATTCATGAATTTGCCTTTTCTCTCTGACAATGTGTAACTTCGAAAGTCACCAATCAAGAAATAACAAAATAAATAAGACGTGAAAATGGCTAACATATCTGGGAAATATTATAAATCAGTCAAAATAAATTTTCACTTACGTTTTTTTGTCTTCTATTCAATAACAACAATAAATATTAAACTTGCAATAACTATCTTATTCTTTTTATACGACAATATAAAAAAATATTTATATTTTTCTCAGCCTTATTTATCTTAAATACATACACATCCAGAAAAAAGAAAGAATTTTAATTTATTGATTTATTAATTCAAAGTAATTTTCTTCAGATTTAACAATGTGATGATAGCACTAGATTGCTGGAGGTCTGTGTGCGGAGGTGTGGGGGGTGCGGTGTGTGTGGGGGGGTGCGGGGGGGGTGGGGGGTGCGGGGGTGTGGGGGAGAGAAAGAACAGAGATATAGGGATAGTGGAAAAGAAGTTAAAACTTCTAAGAACTAGTTAGTATAATTTTAGTTTTATGACAAGAATGAAAAATGTTTTTCAAATAGATGGGATTGACTTCTGCATTTTTATGCTTCGAAGTCATAACAAGTAAAAGAAAAATTCGGCTCCAGTTTTTCTTCTGAATAATAACCCAGTTATGAAGACAAGATAGGAAAAGAATCAACACCACTGCAAGCCTGCCGCCGGCGATGCTGTCTCTTTAAACATAAACACACATGTAGCAGACACAGCAGCACTGTTGTTCAGCATGTATCTTTAAAGGTATGATTACGACATCGCCTTGTGCAAGCAGCAGGCAGATCAGAAAGAGAAGGATAGGCAAATGCGCAGACCTTCAACTAAAATAGATATTTTAAGTAGAGGGGTACATTACAACTTCCACATTTATCCGACGAGTGAGGCTTTGTACACTTCAGAAGAAATGTTTGTTTTCTTCTTATGACTTCAAAACATTCTCTTTTTTCCTCTCGTTCAAGAGACGATCAACATGAATATAAACTACAGCAGTTTTACTACTTCTACTTCTTAAACTAATGTCGGTAGTGGTAAAAAGTAGCAACAAGATATCGAGGTTAAACAGGAAACTTGAATAGATAAAATGATGAAGTGGAATATAAGAATGGAATACCAATAGAAGAAGTATTTATAGACGACTTGAAGACGTTACCTTTACATATATCGAGTAAAATTTGTTCTCCTACAACCAAGAAGCACTGCCCATAGTCACCGGGAGGTTTTCATCCGCAGAAAAATTCGTGTTGTCTGCGATTCGAAACTATAAAGCATCCACTTTTTTCTTTGCAATAGACACCAGAAGGTAGGAGTTAATGAGTCAAGGTAGAATAATCTCTGCCAAGCTACGTTGCCATGCCTAGCTACAGTGAGATGGGGAGGCGATGCAGAATCTGATGAGGAGGATGATAATGGTGCTGATAGTGATGATGAAGAAAGGAGGAGGGAATGAAGAGAAGAGAACAAGTGAAGAGAGAATATCAGAGAATTGGGAGGAGGAGGCGTGACAGAGGGAGTTGGTATAGCATATGATGACGTATTTTGGCACGTGCCTGTTGGTTGGCAGCACACACGCAGAGATAGGGAAATTGTGTTTGAGTGATGGGCGATATTCTGTATGCGCCCATTTATGTGTGAGTGCACGCGCGCTCGTGTATGTGTGTGTGTATTCCGTTTTATTTTAGCCCATGTACGCGACCTCAGTCTTTCTTTTCCAATGCTGTTTCGTGTTTCGACTCTTACCTGAGCTTGCTGATGTATGGTAAGAATTGAACTCAGATTCTTCTACACAAATTTTCCGGAAACCAAAGAATTTTAAGAAAAATGTGTTAAGTGTGTTCTCGCATGCGAGTTTAGTTCATAAAATCCGATTATCAAAACTATCTTTCAAAAATAATAAATTGATAACATATTTTCCTCAGCCATATTTATCTTAAATACATACACATCCACTCAAAGAGAGAGAGAGAGAGAGAGAGAGAGAGAGAGAGAGAGATATTTCATAACACATTTTATTTTTAGATCGATTGAAATTAGATTGATTAAAATTGTTGATGAAATGCTGATTGTGCGTGAAAAATATTTGGGGACACATTAATATGTGCACGTGGGTGTATGCGCATGGGCTCTACCTATAATCATTTATTGTGTGTGTGTGTGTGTGTGTGTGTGTGTGTGTGTGTGTGCACGCGTATGCGCGTGTTTAGTTTATAAGTAAATATTTTGCTATTCGCTCGTTTGTCTTCAAGACCTGTATGCGAACTGCATCTGCAATAACAATTACGAATCTATTCATTCGATCCATTTTCAAACATCATATAACAAAACACTTTCGTCTGTAATGTTCCTATTATTGCTGCTGTACAGCTTACTTTTAATGCTACACAAATGAGTTTAGGGTTTATGCATATGTCGGATTTGATATGTATCTCCGTCTCGTATTCGCTCAGATCATGGTATTTCAATTAAATGATTAATCTATCATTAAAATATTTGAAACTCATTTTCACTAAATAAAATTATTCCATTATAATCTCTACAAAACAATATAATCTTTACATAAACATTCTCAATTTTCAATCAGTCATCATTTTATTTAGTTTCTTAGTTTCGATCTGTAAATATAACTACAGACATTCAACTACAATTTACACAGTCGACATACATAAATAGTATTGTCCATTTCCATATTTCACGTGTAGAGAGCGAAGGAAAAGAAAATAGAATTTTGTAGTTATGCATATGCACCACAAGTATATCCAAAGTCAGTATATATATATATATATATATATATATATATATATATATATATATATATACATGCATATATGTGTGTGTATAATACATATTATAATAACTCGTTTACAAATTATATATATATATATATATATATATATATATATATATATATATATATATAATATCTGTGTTTGATAGTGTTTGGATTCAGCTTGAGTTTTTTGTTTGAGTTTTGTTCAGATTTTACGGTTACTTATTCTCTAACTAAATGAAAACTTCCCCTCCTTTCCGCAGCTAACACATTGAATACTTTGAAAAAATCTAATCAATAGTTAAAACTTGAAAGCTTATTTTTTCTTTGATCAGATTTTAATCTCAAATGAGACTTGTTTTTGAAACGCCAACTCTCACAGCAGTAAATCTTAATATAAAGTAAAAATATTTATAGTATATTCATTTTTTAAAGTTTATTTTAAAAATTATTTATTAGGATTTATTTTAAATATTCAGAAAAATTTTAATTAAGCAGTTGCTATTATTTTAATAACGTTAGATTTTGTTTAAAACTTGTAATTAATGGAAAAAAATGTAAGGAAACTAAGAAAATTTATCCAAATACTGAATTCATTGATAAAATGCTCTTTCTTAATACTGTATTATATAAAACTCTATGGTCTTCATAATGCCTTCATTTTGGGCAGTGTTAAATGTAGAAATACAATTGAGAAAGAATAGGTAGACTATTTTATTTTCAAAATTATAATTATATTCTTCGTTTATTCATATTTATATATGAAATATGTAGAAAATGCAAGAGAGAGAGAAAGAGAGAGAGAGAGAGAGAGAGAGAGTGGAATAAAGAGAACGTGGATATAATTCAGCGTTTGAGAAAGATCGAAAGAGAAGGATAGAATAAACTGAGAAAAATGATGATTAGAGAAAAAGAGTGGAAGATGTAACGGAAAAAAGGAACATGTTAACAACTCAAAAAGCCACTTTAAAATCTGTCTGTATTAATAACTATATAATATGATGGAAAAGAAATTCCACTCAATAGAAAAAAATCATTCAAGTTCCGTTAATTTAATTTCATCCGATTTTATTCACACTCAACACTGTAAAATGTATAAACGATAATATGTTAACGATAGAATGTTTCATTTTTACAAAGTAGCAGTTTCGCTGATGGATTTACTTTGAATGTTCCACCAATATTTCAACAGGTGATACCAGTAGAGCTATTCATAAAATGAAGAAAGGAAAGGAAAGAAGTATTTATCAAAAATGGATCATTCAAACTGAATTTAATAGTTTGTTCTATCTGATGGAATAAATAAAATATAATGACATAATTAAGATTCATATTTATTTATGTACATTTTAGTATTTTTGTTTAAGCTCTTCTACATGCTAATGACACAACCGAAATCTTAAATTATAACTTTAAACTCAGGAAAACTTAACAATAACAATTTTCTTGAGTCTTAAAATAGCTTAACCTTTAATTCGAATTCGCAAACTAAGTCAAGGTAAATATAATAAAATATCAGATGATTTTGAAAATATTCTTGTATGTAAAATTTTCCGTGAAATATATTTATTCTACACGTGAACGTGTGCAATGACTCGATTATGTTACTAATTAAATGTTCAGACAAGTAATATAATTTAGGACTTCTGTTGTGGTATTCTAGAAAGTAATGTCAACCTTCTGCTGGAAAATGTTCTGTCCGGTCAGAAAGTCAAAAGAGACATGATCGCCCAAGCGAGTTAACTGACTGACTGATTCTTACATACAAATTTTCAAAGTAACAATCATCCTGCATTAGATATTCGATATAATCACACTGTCGGTAAATGAAAAAAGAAAAAAAAAGAAAAAAAGAGAGACCTGAAAATGACGAAGTAGATGTTGTTTTCGAATAAACATATTTTCTCAAGACAACGTCATGTAGAAATATTCCTTTTGTGTGTTATGTAGACTTCTCGCCTGAGAAATGAGTGGGATACAAATCATGAGGGCATTTTTTTTAATAAGAGCTGCCAAGTTTCGTGCCTGTCTTAAATATCGTTCGCTCGCGACAAAGATAAGCTAGTCTTCGGCATACATTAAGAAAATCTCAGGTCGACATTTTTGTTCATTTGATATTCTTTTAAGTCTTTACGTAGTACTATAATAAATAACTGCAGTTGAATATATGTTTACATTGTCTACAGATGAAAATACAATAGAGCCACAATCCACGGAGCGACCTCTTTCCTCATTTCAAGTTACGCTCTTTTAAATAACTACGATTAATTCGGTACGTGAAACGATAGTCCAAGAGACACTACTTGAACGATTGCTAAAGAAGGTACTTTAAGTTCAATTTACATTGTTTTTTACAATTTAGAATCTACTTTCCTCTAAAGAGTATTGATATTTTTATATGCAAAGTAAAACAGGCTTATTTAAAAGATTCATGTCAAAAAGCTGTATTGAGAGTTGCCTAAAAGACCTGCCATGTAATATTTATGTCCATGTATTGCGAATAGATGGATCCTTCGTGAAAAGCTTATGACTTTTCTTTTTACTAAATAGCTGAATATTGGTAGAAGTTTCTCAAATAAAATAAAGAAGCATTTTTCTAAACACATACGAAAAGATTAAAGTGATTACTACTTAAAATTATACTGTAACGTAAACTCCACTCTATTTGACAGTGAACTCCAAACAACTTAAATAAAAAATATATTTCAACAGTTTCCAAACATTTACCCAGGTATTATTGGAAAATTGAGTAAATGATGATATTGTTTCTAACTAGCATAGTCTGTTCTCGTTTTAAATTGCCCACTTCTGCCCTTTGTTTTATTTTACCACTTCTTCAAACTCTTTTTAATTACCCACTTCTATCTTCACTTTTAATTTAATTGACCACTTCTTTCTTCAGTTTTAGTTACCGTCTTCTGATCGCCTTTTTAATTGACCACTTCTGCACTTCTTTAATTTCACACTTTTACCTTCATTTTTAGTTACCCGTTTTTGCCTTCACTTCCAATTGTCAAATTTTCTCTTTACTTTTAGTTGCCCACTTCTATGCTCCTTTTTATTTTAACACATTCTAAGCTACTTTTTAATTGACTATTGATTTCTCTACTAAATCTTGATAGTCTTTTATATTTTTCTTATTATTATTCTGACATAACAACCTATCTGACGATAGCATTATGATGTTATCGGGACATGAATGGCCACATTTACTACCGTTTTTATTTTTCAGTTTCCCGTCTTTTTTAATATAAACTCTGTCAGAGAATTCTTGGCCTTTTGTCGACCCCTTATTTCTTTAATTAAATCTATGATCTTTAAGTTGTATTTTAAGATAGAATTACGAAATAAAGAATTATAAGAATTATTAGAAAACTTAATAAACCAATATTTGACTCTTTTATTGATCATTTATCATTTATCATCTTTAATGGGAAGTATGTGATTAATGAGTTTTGAGAAGAACATTGATATTTGGTTTTAAAGTAATGAGTTTTGATTTCAATTCACTATACTATTCTTTATTCAGTTTGTGCCGTTGCTTTGTTTGGACTGGATTTATATGACTAAAAACCAGCCTCAACTAAGCAGGAAGAAAATTTGAGATACTTATTGGCAATATTTACATTACTTCAGAAGTTACTGAAGGTTGAATTCTTGAACAATGATTTAGCTTTGAGGTACTTGGACAATTCAACGATTTGTGCATAATCTGAGCTATGCTTAGTAAATCACTATAACAGTAATTGGTTTACTATTATATAATTTTATACAACTGTAGAGTATTACAAAATTTGTAATCTATTATACTGAAAAATACGTCATATACAGGTAATAATTTTTAAATCGAGAACCTTTTTCCTTAAGGAAGATAGCGAATCTATTGTAACGGCTAACCATTAAAGGTGCACTATCGGTGACCTCCTCAGTTATACTGCTAAGTGGAATATTTTCTTCCAAGCATTCAAAGTCATCAACTTGAGTGCGTTGTATATAAGATAATATGCGAACAAAAGCTTGTCAAATATTTGGTTTAGATTTGACTAAATACCGCCCGATAAGCTCTGAGAATGTTTGAACTACCAAAAGCTGATTCATAAAGTGAATTGAAAATCTTAGATACTAAAATTTTTTTCCATATCTCCAGCTATCTCATCAGTATGCCTTTGAACCACATTTGCACTTTAAAATGAGCATTTAAAACAGTACTTATCTTACACTTTCAGTTACTTCTTTAATCGACGGTATTGTATTCTCTTATTCAATCTTATTTCATTTCGAATTCTTATAATGCAATCTTAGTTCGAATTCCAGTCGAATTCGTTTCAATAACTTACGCACAAATACTCGAGGGAAAGGTATTAAACCATCTCATCTCCCTCCAGCTATGGGTTGAACGACAGAACAGATTGGGTTCTATAGCCTTGGTTGGCAACCAGTCTACGGCAGAAAGTAATGGCAACCTACTGCAGGAAAATCTTCTGCCTATTCAGTTATATTTTGTTCGAGGCATGATCGCCCAAGCGTGTATCACATATGGCAATTAACTGGCTGACTAATACGATCTTATATTGCTTCCATTTTTCTATATTGAGAGAAATTTATGAAGCTCTTAACTCACTTGAACGAGTGTCTCAAAAATTATATATTTGTTCGATTTTTATATTTATTTTTCAATATTCTAAGGGGGGATATGTCAAACCCTTTAAGGATCCCTGGTCTGTCAACCTGAAGAAATAGAAGTTTCTTTTCCTTATTAGTAAATTGTAAGATCATATCTGTCTATACTTCTGAGATGAAGTATTGTAACTCTTTACACTATTTACATCGTTTGGGCAGATGTCCTCAATCTTTATTGCCTTATCCACAACGTTTCGGCCGTTGTACGCTCCTTTTTCAGGTGATATACGTTGGAATTTCGAATTTCGAACCCTTTATTTAGTTCATGGGTTAGACTGTTCTAATTTCTAAGTTGGCATTTTGGGGTCGTCTTTTTACTGATGACCATGCATTCAATTTTTTGTAGTTTATATGTCGTCCTTTCTTCTCACTTTCTCTTGTTACCTTTTGTAGAAGATCCTGTATTTTCCTTTACGTGCCTGCTATTAGCGCTGCATCACCTTATTTTGTTCAGATTGTGACCGCCATTGAATCCTAGCAGAACTTCTAGCTCACTCAGAATTGTTTCGCTGTACATAAGGAATAGATCCGGTGAGATGTCACATCCTTGTCTTATACCCCTTTCTATATATCTGCTCAATTCATTTCCTGTTCGTATACAGGCGGTACAGGCGGTTCGCTGACAGTATAGGTGCTTGATAACTCTGTCTTTCCTGAATATGTCTTTGTGGCGTACTTTGTTGAACACCTTTGCGCATTGTATAAAACACAGGTGCATGTCTTTCTGCATTTGCACTGCTCTTTCTGATAACATTCTGAGCATGAATATCACGTTTCTTGTTCCGCTGTATTTCACGAACCCGCATTGTTCTTGTTTTATCTTTAGACTTATGCTGTGCGCTCTGTTCACCAGAATCCGGATATTACGTTGTTCTTAAGCTGATTGTTCGGTGGAGTTCACATTTCTTTGCGGCCAGTTTCTTAGGCAGTGCTATAAGAATCTATATACTTAGGTCTTCCGGTTTTCGCCTTTGTTGTAGATATCACTTATCATGTCTAAGGCTGTCAGCATCTCTATTACAATACCGTCTGGTCCTGCTACTAAATTTAGTCAGTGCAACTTGCACTTCGGCTTTTAATATTTCTGGTCCGCCAGTATTTCTGTGTATTGACCGCTGCTCTCTTTATCTTCGAACGTTTCTTGTAATCAAATAATTCGTAACTGTTAACAGCATTTTGAAAGCTCTTTTCTGGAACTGCTGTTGTTTATTGATACTGTATTTCGCTTCGTAACTCTGAACGTAAATTTAATAGAATTAATTTTAAAAGTACGAGATTTTCAACTGACGTCTGATTGATCTAGCCTTTGAAAATTATTCTAAAATTCTGTTGTTGAAGAACACCTTAAAAATGCTTGCTCTTCCGGGGACTGAGAGACACGTCTGTATTCTTGTAGTGTGGTTTGGGCTTGGGCTCCAACTGAAGATGAATTGGTCGGGGCATAGGGAAAGGTTCAGACTTGGCTTCGAAGGCAGTTGTCCGTGAATGCGTGTGTCAATTTGGTCTTTTTTATCATACACCGGTTGTCTGTACTCCCTATCTTAAGGGACGATAAGTAGGCAATAGAGCGCTTGCTCTATTAGCCTAGTTGGCTGGTGGTAAGCATCAGGTCAACAGAGATCCCTATGCCCAACGTTCGTGTCAGGGGGGAGCCGAATACCACACTTAGTGAATCACCGACACGCCTCGAGAGTTGCTTTCTTATGCCTTGCGTTAACAGAGGACTCTAATTTTCCTATTACCATCTCTCCTCCTGTGTCTGGTGCCGAGTGCCGAGTGCCGATGTAAGCGCTGGAATCAATCAAGATTCCTTGTAGAGTGTCGCGCGGCTCTGGGGTCCATTCCTCAGTTCAGTGACCTTTCACGGCCTTGGAGACCCTTGTATCAGAAATTAATGGACAGGTTCGCGATGAGTCTGTGGGCAGCTTGGTTTATCTTGCGCAATCTCGATCCTGAACGTGCTATCTCTCAATGACGTAGCCTTCAGAAGGGGCTGGGCGGATTTGCTCGACTGTCATTGGTGTGCCTTTTTTTTTTTAGAAGAAGAAATCGCTTCGCACGCCTTTCACCATTGTCCTCAGGTGCGCCCGTTCTGGGACTACGTCAACTATTTGACGATTCGTATCGATCCCTAACATATTGTCTCCATCGATCCCGCACAAAAGTTTTGCAACACCATAAAAAATCCGTGTTATCGATAATAAAACACAACTATTTATGCTTTAGCATTTTAAAATAATAATTTAAACTATTTCAAAGTAAAAAAAATGACTTATTATGATGTATGTTAAATTTTGATGATAAATTCAATACTTTATGTGCCTTCCTCTATTTTTAAGAACAAGTTTTATTTGCTTTGACTCAATTAGTGATTTTAAACAGTTAGATTTAATAGAAGTTCAACACAGGACAGCTTCAAGTTCAATTCTTGTTGTTGGAACAGCTTCACGCATCTTTGGTTCCAGAATGGACCATAAATTTTCAATGAGATTGAGATAAGGTGATTTACCAAGCCAGTTTTGCAGAACTCTGAAATTATTTTCTTCAAACCACTTCGTCACAGATTTTGCTCTATGGCAAGGTGCACCATCCTGTTGAAACACCGCATCTCGATCAGGGTAGTGTTCTATCAAAAATTTCAGTATATTTTTGATAGTCCATATACCATTCCTTGTTCATTGACATTCCTTTAGGTACAATCACTAATTCTCCGGTGCCGTGAAAGAAGAATCACCCCAAAATATGAATAAGGTCCGGATGCTTGACTGTGGATACCACATAATCAGGGTGGAATCTTTCACCGACTCGTCTTCTGACACGAATTGATCTATTGTTATCGAAGCAGCTAAAAGGCGATTCATCAGAGAAAATCACTTTTTTCCAGTCTTCTACAGTCCAACTTTTATAAATTCGACAGAAATTTAGTCGATCTTTTATATTTTTTCGTGTCAAAAGTGACTTTCTTGCAGGACTTTTTGACATCAATTCTCTCGTCAACAAACGCCACCGTACTGTGTGATCTGAAGCTTCCACACCACCGCTGGACCATTCCTTTAGTAACTGCTGACTACTAGCCTGTTGATCAGACAAACTAAGTCGCACCAATCGTTGGTCATTTTTCTCTGTAGACACTTTTGGACGACCACTTCGAACCCTTACTTCGATTTTTCCAGCTTTCTTCCATTTCTGGGCTATTCTTGTGACTGTTGCTGCATGAACCTGCTCCTGTTTGGCAATCTGATGACAGCTAAGACTGGCTTTGTGTAAAGCAATGATTGCAGATCATTTGGATTCGAAACAATGACTTTTTTCATTTGGATCACAATTAGATCTACAGAATGAATAATGTGGTTTAAAAAAAAAGAATTACTGTCCAATCTCTTCTCTCCGCTTCGCTTTTCATTTCACTCTGTCTGCCGAATATGCGGTTCAAAAAGAAAATAGGGTCCAACCTCTACGGTCTTCTTTTTTCTTCTCCTCAGAAGAAATATTCTTTCTCATTTCATAGAGTCGAGAACTCGCCCATGCAAATTACTTAAAATTTTCATAAGCAAATTAAACACATCTTATTAATTGATTATTCATGGTTTCACTCACTTTCGGCATTCAAAAATATCTGAAATTATACTGTTAAATAGCGTTGCAAAACCTTTGGCCAGAGCTGTACTCAGTGATGTAAAAACTGACTGGTTACATTCAATGCCTCGAAGACCAAGCTAGTTACATTTCATCATTGCCGATCTGACATCGAACTAAGACCAATCAGGATGAACAGATGTTCTCTCGGAGAGACACTGTGCCTTGAAAGAGTGTTGGGCCTCAAACTCGTACATATGATCCATTGGTAAGAATGCAGACAAAATGGTCAGCTCCTTGTACCACTCCAGTAAGTACCTGACTCCTCCTGATATTCTCTACGTTTACAAGAGCCAGATCAGGCTGAAAATGTCATACTGTTGTCTTATTTGGGCGGAAGCTGCCCAGACATCACTCTCCAGCATTGATAGTCCAAAAGCGTCTCTGAGCCCTTGTGTATGACAACTTATTCTCCTCTCTCAACAGATGAGCTCTTGCCGCTCTCTCTACTTCCACGGAAATTGTTCGGACGAACGGCATTCTCTTATCTCGCCAAGTCACCAAGTCAAATCTTCACGGTAAGAACATGCCATGTCACTTACATAAAAGCACCCCACCACTGCACCCGTATTCCATAGGTAAGAAGTTCCACTCAAACAGCTTCTTCCCACGAACCACTCCCCTGTCAAAATGACTCCCAAATGTTAACCTGTTCAGGGCTAGGATTAACTGTTTTGCACTCCTATACACAAAAATGGCCTCTTAATGCAACCATCTACCTCCAGTAACCCCCGAGCCTTGTAAAGGGTGAAACTTATTGTACAAAGTCAACCTTCATACTTTGAATCACGCAGACTTCCCATTCATATTCTACATTTTTAGTAGCGCTAAACTAAAAAACTAAATAAATAAATAAAAAATAATAAAAACAACAATAAAAAACCCCTGATAAAACAAGCAATCATAGAGTATGTTCCCTTGATGGTAGTAATTAGGTCTCATTAATTTTTTCTTATGAAAACGGAATGGTGACTTAAGGCTATTTGGAGATTGCAAAATAGGTGTAAACCACAAAATATGCTCCAATTTGTTCACTATTTCTATTTCAGTTATTCACGCCTTGCCGGAAATTAAACATTTTGACAAAAAGTTGTCAATGATAATCAGAAGATTGTTCAGTCAAAAGTTATGAACACATTTGATAATATAAATGACTAGAAAGGCTGCATACGAAAATAGTTCTTTGTAAGATAATAACCGTTATGGAAAGAGAGCAACTATCTTCATAAAACACTAGTCTCATTGTTACAGGAGGCATTTCACTTGAGATGAGCCAGAATAGTTCGAAGTGGAGACAACTATGTTTGATTTCCCCACATTCTTCCCGTTTAATTTTATCTAATTGAAGGTGAGTTAATAATTTCTAAACGAATGAACTTTTTGAACTAATTTGGTGTTGATATCAGAGCCGTTCCAACCTTATGGGCTTTTCTCTGCAGAAAATTACGCAGGTAACGTATCGTCAGTACTATAGCTGTGTATGTTGAAGGACTCAAAGGAAGTAGAACATTTCTGCGGATTCGATATTTCCATATCAGGTAGCTTCCACCAAGGTGTCCAATTATAGTACCATTTTGGAGACAGTAGATGAGGGAGCTATGCAATATCTCGGACGATGGCCATTATATTAAATATACTATAATAATTGTTTCGATCTCAGACAGCTCCGTCCAGAATGCTGCCTTGGTCTGGAGGTTTGAAGAAAAACAACGAAGTTAATGCTATATTATTTAAACTAGGTTTCTTATTTTTCTGCAGAAATAACAGGATAGCAAATCAATAGAATGCAAATTCCTTACTCCAAACTAAATGCTGTAAGAAATGGTGACTTATTTAACATGGCACTTGTTTCTGCTTATAACTTCTCCACATCAGGCGAAATATTTATTGATGATAGGAGAAAAAGATCATCCTTGTTCTTAAACGACATTTATTAATTTCATTTTCGAAAAAAGTTGTTCTCAAGCATATGTACTTCCAAATAATGATACCATCATTTTAGCATTAATCAATAGGTTTTTATATTTTCAGCTTCAGAACATATTTCTTATAGAAGTCAGCAGTGGATTCAGAATTAAATTTAATTTTTAAAAAATCGTCACATTGTAAGTTGATTAACTTCAACTGATATTTTTCTACTTGTTCCACGAATTAATTAGATAATTAGTTTCTAGGTGTTAAGTTGGCGGGCCAAGCAAAAATTCTTTGCGGGACAAATGTGGCCCGGGAGCCAGGAATTGCCAACCCCTAACTTATAGCATAGTGTGGTTTGGCTTCCAGCAATTCCACCTCACTCAACAGCGAGTTTTGTTTTCTTTTTTTCTTTAACAAAACAAGTCCTGGCTGTGAGAGCCACAACAGAAGAGAAGTCTTGGCAGAGTTTCATCACGGAATTTGAAAAATCTCTCATGCAGTGTCGCATATATGTTAACTTACAAGGGCTCAAGCAGAAGCTTTTTCCAATGTATAATCAGGCATTTGTGGTTTGCGGCCATTAGTTGTATATAATCCAATTATAACGTTCATACAGATTGTTACCCTGAGGATTATACGGTGTAGTTCAACTCAGCCACATTCCTCTCAATTAAGAATTGCTTCAGCTGTCCAGACATAAAGGCTGTTTCCCGGTCAGTGTGGATGTACCCCGAAAATTGGGAATAAAGATTAGACAGTTTCAACGGAAACATCAGTGCAGAGAAAAGAAAACTGGACCTAGAGTGTTCGTCGGTCACCGTGGGAAATATCTATATCTAGTTTTACTTGGTAGCGTCTCATTGAAGTCAAGTCTTACAAATGGCTGTGTGGCTTTCATAAGAGTTCGTTATGTAACTTCAGGAGATCTTCAGTACTCTTTATTGATCCACACACCCCTGAGAGTATGTAATTTTTCTTAACAAGACAATAGATTGCATCAAATAAAAAGCAGGAAAACAATTCTCCATTTTACTATTTTTACGTTTTTTATTCGTAGAGTTTTGATTTTTAATCAAGTAACGTTGCCATTTCCTTAAGGCCTCCAAAATGGTATAACTTTTCTATCGCAGAATGTCATCATTCTGACTGAAAAAGTGTTCTAAAGAACATTGCGAAGCAGCAATAGCCCAGTCGGAGGCGTCTATTTCCATTACTAAATGAATAGTGGGATTTACTGTCGCGATAATAGAACGGGCATTATTCCTTTTTAGACCTTCAAATACTTTGGCGGAAGACGTTAGAGAAGAATTTGGTAATTTATGTTAACGAATATATGAAGAGACATGGTTTGTCGTAAGACAGATATGTTATTAGAATCTATAATTTCCGAGGTGGTTTTAGCTGTTCAGGGGTCCGGCGTCATTATTCATTTGCTTGTAGGTTAATGTTGCTAACAAGTATGAATACCTATCATTGTGTAGTGTAAAGTTGTATTTTTCAACAGCGGCCATCAACCACTTGAGATTGCGACCGTGATCAGTTTTGTCATGGCTGCATACTGTTAATTTTTGTCTCTATAAGTGGCTTGCAGTTTTTCGTCGGTTATCTTATCAATGACGGTTTGGAAGCTGACCACACCGTTTGTGACCTCGACGGAATTAATCGAAATTGGTACAATCGTCTGCATGTGAAAAGCTCGTGTCTATTTCTACCACAGGTGATAGATGCATTTGAGATTCAGGGCGTTTTTTTAAAGTTTTCCAGTTGGTTATCTCATCTCGTCATTGCCGTGTAGCGAATAGGCAGTAAACTACGTAAATCGGTTTATAGTTTGCGAGTAATCTATAACCAGCGCGCCTTTTATCACTGCTCACAAGTTCGCCTGTTTGGGAACACGTATGGTGTCTGGTTGCTCATATGGATCCTAAAAATTATTATTATTATTACTCATGTGACAGTAGATACACAATGAATAGATGATAATACTCTGTTCAACAATCAAAAAATTACAAGCACATAGAGGTTGATTACACATGACAAAATCCATTGCAATTCTTGCTTCAATTACAGAATCGTGTAAATTTAAGATTTTACGGAAATAAAATTTATCTCGTTTGTAATTCAAAGAAACATAACCACCTGAAAATATGGTTTTATAAATTTGCTTAAAATTTGCAAACACATATAATTTGCTTAAAATTTGCTTAAAATTTGCAATTACATATAATAATCTCCGAGTGACAATTCTTCATCTAAGAAATTCTTAGACTATTACACACAACAAATTAGATAAAAATATTTGAGAATGACATAAAACCGTTTATAAACCAAATTTACTTCATGTATGAGTAAAGAGCAAAGGTAGACCATCATACCAATCTAGTTTAAAATTAGATATTAAGGAAGTGACCAAAACCAATCGAGCTGGCCTGGGTAGCAAAGGTAACCATTTTTTTTCCAGGATCCAAAGGAAAAAACAAAAACAAAAAACAAAAAACGAAACATTGTGATTGAAGAAATCAGGAATTTGGAGGAAGAAAATGATTGACTGGATCACTAGCCAGAGGCTGAAGCGTGCTTCACATCCTCTCCAGAACAGAGCTCAACAGACATCAAGTTGGATTTAGTTAAGATCCAAAATAAACAAAGTTAATTAAAAGCATGCTCGCAACACAATGCTACTTCCGGCTTGAAACTCTCCATTCTACGTCATTAACAACGGTCACTATCAGCGCATTGTGTATTGGTTAACGATTAAAAGCAAACGCTTTTAACACAATGTTGAAAATCTGACTTGCAGTTGTAAAAAAATCGCAAAAAACTAAACAAAAACAAAAAACAAAAACAAAAACAAAAACAAAAACAAAAAACAATAAAAGCTTCTAGTGGCGCCAGGGGTGGGAGTACTGCCTTAACCACCGAAACTGTGTTACCCTCCTTAGTTGCCGGCTCTACGAGGGCAGGGTATTGCACGTGTTTTTAGACGTTTTATGTATAAAATTTCAGTTATTGTTTTTAATATAAATAACACCGTTTTCTGAAAAAAGTCATAAAGAGTTAAATGGAACAATAAGTCTCGTAAACTGAATAAGAATATATTTAAAATCTGCACCTTAAGTTAGTTTCGTACTTTTAATACATTTATTTTCCTTTATTGATATTGGTAAAATACTATTTCTTTGTTAAATACATTAACGATATGTAGATTGACGATCCAGAGTGCACATACCGTTCATAGGGGTAAGCATTTATAATATGTATATATTTATAAATATCTTACTCTGCATATTGCCTATTTACTTTCTCGAAAATGATTACATTTGTAACTGTTTAATCTGGTTTTAAAACATAGTTTTATAGGCAGTGAAATAAAACATATATATGATATAAGGAACATACATTATAGAAGAGTTTAATATATAGGCCTTATCTATTTATCAATATATTTTCTATATTTATTTATCAATATTATTTCTATATGCAATGCCATATGGTTTCACTGACCCTTGTTTTCACTCTACTAGAACAAATTAGAAAAATTAGTTCATTGTGTCATGCTAGACAATTTTCCTGTCAGAATCTATCTTTACTATTCGTCCATGCATCGAATATTGCTAGCACGTCTGGTCTGGTCTGGTCTGGTCTGGTGCTTCTGATATGTATCCAGAGATTCTTGACAGAAGAACCTGTGATATTGTCGCTCTTGACCTAGCATCTCGGCTTCAATCACTTTCCTACCACCATAATATATCTTCTCTTTACGTTTTCAATGAATATTTTCATGGTAATTGTTCTGATGAGCTTTTCTCTTTGGAAATTTGATTTTATGAATCTAAGCGTAATACTAGATTGGCAGCTAGGTCTCATCATTTTAATGTTGAAATTACGAATATAACCGTAAGTTCTATTTTAATACTTTTTTTTCCCTCATTTTTCGCATGTGGAACTCTTATTCGGTTTTTTGCTTTCCTGTCAATTACGACCTTCAAAAATTATAATGCAATGTCAGTCACCTGTTTTTGAATCTTGTTCTTTTATTGTCCTTTCTCTACAATAAGGTTTCTCAGTTTATTTCACTCTCAGTAACCCCTTAAGTTATAGCCTTGAATGGAGTGAGATGCTAACAGAAAATGTTTACGAGGTCATACTTATCATTACATTTTCAAATGTATAAATTACATTTCTTTCATAATGCAGTCAACTTCCTTAAATAGTAATAAAGGCCATCATAAAAGCTGAAATGTAAACTGAACGTTTTCAGTAATTTTTCTTTTTCTTGTATTCTTTATATTTTCTTAGATCATATTTAGTAATTTGATAAAGCATTATTGATAATAACTTTGTCCCACGTGTACAACCAGCTGCTCTAACTCTGCTAATGAAAAGGCAGATTTAATTCTTTTCAGCTTTTGTTCCTCTATTCCCACCTTTCTTTTCCATCTGATCGATGATTTCTGAAAATCATCAATCATTAAACAATGTCTAAATACCCATATTTTTCTCAATTTTTAAATATTCGTCTATTTCTTGCAACCACCATCTATCGATTACTTCAACAATTTCTCAGTTGTAAAAAAAACTAACATCCTCTTTTGCTTTATCTATATATTTCAGTTACATTTTAAAATTCCTGTTAGAGAAAGAAAAAATAAGTAATATATTTACTTTGAATAGGTTGGAATGCAATTAGATCATATAAATGTATACCTTGTTCTCCTCAACTCTGTGTTACAGACAATAATTCGATGTAAATGCAAGTTCTTGTTCGCTAATGTTCGGTCCTTATATCCTCTTCTTATTCGTTCTTATTTTGCATATGGTTAATTAAAAAATACTTTTTTAGTCTATTACCTTCAAGAATTTTAAGAATTTATAACATTCGTGTAGATTTTATGCGATTATGTATCTGAAATGTATTTTTCTCTTTCATAGACATACAACTATATATATATATATATATATATATATATATATATATATATATATATATATATGTATGTATGTATATTAAAATTAGGACGATCAGCTAATTAAACTACCATGGTTTTAACCTTTCGATATCCTTTACCTGATTCTCTAACGCTTTAATAATGCACAACAGGGAGTATAAATTACGGAGGAGAGTGAGTCAAGACTAGCGAAATAGCATTGTACATCATTTTATCGGGGTGGACGAACCGAAAATGTACTTTCTAATGTGTATACATCCTGACATTATTTCAAATCTTTCATTAGTAACGTTTCTCGTTCTGGAAATGATGCTATAGCCAACTTTTCTTCTTGGTACAATTGGCACACATCTATTGCTGTAAGGTTTGGCTTTTCTTAATATACCCAAGTTTACATTAGGATTTTTTTTTCTTGTAATTTCTACGCATGGTTGGCTAGTTTGGTACAATCCCTAAGTTTGAATGATGATTTATGATTATACCATCTACATATATTTTACTCTGATCATTTATATCTTTTAATTCTGTTTTATAAATAACTGCTTCTTTTCTACGAACGCCATCATGTAGCCATTTACTTTTATTTCTACAGGTACATTTTCTACTATTAATGATATCTTGCCCCAAGTCATTCTTAAAATCCTTGGAGTTTTGTCTTTTTATGTAATTTTATAAATTACAAGTACAGATGTAGCTTAGTTTAACTGTGTTTCTGTTAATTATCTTGTGTCATTCAGAATTCTTAGAGAAGTGCTCATCGAGCAATTCGGAAAATATTCTCTCTATTTTGAATTTTACCTTTAAATTAAAAGGTGTGTGAAACCAAATTATATTTCGTTTCATCGTGTTATTTTTTATTTGCTTATTTATTGTCCGACTATAGAGTTAATGACAAAATAAGAAAAATGCTTTTTAAACTCTTTAAGAGCCTCAACTTCGAAATAGAGGTTGATATGAATAAGAAGGTTGTCCAATATTTAGATGTTTAATTAAATTTAATCTACAAACTGGTAGTGTCTCCCCATATATAAAACCTAATACAAAATTGAGCTACTTGAATATTTTATCTAATACTCCTGCTAATATAATCAAACACATACCTAAAGGAATAGAAAATCTGTCAATCTGAGGACAGTGCAGAGGATTCGGAAAGATTTAGATCATATATTCAATCAGCAAATGGTTTTTGCAGTAACCCCTTGTGATGACGACGTTCATCTTCCCACAGAGCTATAGAGTCAACACGGAGGCCTACATAAAGTGCCTTGAAGAGGTAGTGCTTCTCTGGGTCAAAAGGGTGGCTGCTGGAAGACCATATGTCTGGTAACAGGATTCGCCCCATGCCACACAAGCAGAAGAACACTGTCATGGCTGTCAGACAATTTCGGCAACCACAACCACATAACCCCTTACATCTGTCTACCTAACTCCCCAGATTGCAGCCCCCTTGATTATTATGTGTGGGGCGCAGTTAAGCATGAGACCAACAAAACTCCTTGTAACACCAAAGATTAACTGAACGCAAGGATTATGGCAGCATTCACTAACTTAAATGAGGAGACCATTCAAAAGAGTTAAAGAAGACTCTGAAGTCCGGAGGCCGTGGTTGAAGCTAATGGCGATTTTATCGAATGTATTTCAAGATATTTTTGTGCAATTTTCGTAAATATATCTGTTAAAATGAGGTCAGTGCTTTTTTATTTTTGCGTAATTTAGATGGCAATTTATCCCTCGAATTCTGTAGAGTTACACATCTATGGAGAAAAATGATATATTATATGATATTCTGTTTACTTAAATCTTATCTCTGAGGTATTTTTAAATAGTTGTACACGACAATATACGAGGCTTTATGAAATTATAAGAAATATTGGCCATTGATAGAGCTAAATTTCAGTTACTAGATCATAATATTGATTTATTATTTAGTTAATGATTAATTAACATTATTTTTAACGTTTTTAATATTTTCATCGTCATCATCATCATTATAGTAATTAGAAAAGCGACAAATACGTTTTTCGTAAAAGCTTTTAGTTGAATTAAATGACTAACCATTTTTTCAGAAAAAAACATACATTTAAAAAGAATTGTTGATGGTGGCATTTTCATTGAGTGAATGACGAATTTCACTTTTGTTCTGTATTCTGAAACGCATCAAAAACTGACAACCAGAATTTTGCAGAACAAAATACAAATCAAAAATAAATTTTCTAATTAACTAAATACTCCATTTCAATTGAGTTTCGAAGTTTTTCCCAGGAAGTTCTTCAAAATATCCTTAAATACAAATGAACACAAGGGAAAAGCAAGTGACTCATCTGAAACAGTAATGAATAGATGTTCTTCAGATTTATTCTCCCACTAAGAAGTAAAACTTTACATTTCCTTTTGCGAACAAAACATTATGTGACGAGCATATCACACTCCCATTCACTTAACAATCGTTTCTGTGCATTAATATTAATTTTGGCATCAAGAAGCCGCTTCATGGGTCTCTCTCTCTCTCTCTCTCTCTATATATATATATATATATATATAGTGTATCGAGGCAGCAGATAGTTTTCTAAACATATACTGTTTATAAGAGACAATGAATGTCTATTATGTTTAATCTTGAGCCGTTCTAAACATCGTAATTTCACATGAAATTAAAGCCAAAATACGATGTTTAGAACGGCTCGTGATTAAACATAATAGACATTCATTGTCTCTTATATTTAACAGTATAAGTTTAAAAAATACATATAAATATATATGTACATAGATATATACATGTACGTATATACATATATATATGTATATGTACATATATATATACATATATAAACATATATATGCATGAATATACATACATATATGTACATACATACATTTATATATGCATATATATACATATAAACATACATATATATAGGCATACATATATATACATATACATATATATATATATACACATATATACGCACACACACATACAGACACACACACACACATATATATATATAATTGGAGTAGATAGACTAAACTATCGCCCGGTTCACACTCCACCCACATCTATTGAACAGGTGAAGAGGCTCATCCCTTGTTTCCTGTTTAGGATGCGGTTTCTGGTTTTCTCTTTTCCAATCTTTTCACTCTTATGTAGCCCCCTGCACATCAGTGGCGTTACCGCCTTGCTCAGGGTGATATGATTAAATATATATATATATATATATATATATACAATACTACAATTTGTGTAAAATACTTACTCTATTATATATGAATACTTTTCAAATGTCAATACAATATTTTTCCTATTATGGAAAATATTTTCATTTTCAAAATTATCTATTTTTATTCGTTCTAAATCTACATTAATTATTTTCTATGCAATAACTTTTTCCCAATGTCTATCGTAGCAATGACGTGTATAAAATATTTTTAGTTTCCAACTCTGGATAAAATTGACCACGAGAAAAACGAAGTAGCATCAAATGAATTCTCATAAACAGTGATATTTTTTCTTCTGTCTTGTTAATACTCATTACAAGTCAAATGTCGTTTAAATTCGATGGGTCTGTTAAGAGAGATCAAAAGACTTCTTACCATGAAGACATTTGAAGCAAAAATGTGTGTGTGTGTGTGTGTGTGTGTGTGTGTGTGTGTGTGTGTGTGTGTGTGTGTGTGTGTGTAAAAATTAAAATGTAAATAAAATATATCTGTAAAGACAATATAAATAAAGACTTTTTTTTACCAATGCGTTTCGTCCCACTGAGAGACTTTCTCCAGATAATAGAGATTTTATTTTCCAATTTGTATTTATAAGTAAACTGGAAGAAAAATATATCGTTGTTTTCAAATTTTAGATTTAAGAACGGTCTAAAGTATTCTTAAAGCCAAGTGAAAAGATTCTGAGAATATATTCGTATGAACATAATAGTTATTCTTAGTAAGTAATCAGTTTGTAGGTTTGTATTTTTTTAAAGAGGGTTTTTGCGAATTTTTGTAAAGAGGGTTTTTGTTGGGAATAAAATCTTTTGCTGGTAATTTGTTTTTCAAAAATCTATTGCTGGTAAATTTTTTTTCAAAAATCTATTGCTGGTAAATTTTTTTTAAAATCTATTGCTGGTATTTTTACTATAAAAATCTATTTTTATCCTTTCACTGTTTTTGACCGCAGTTTAGGTGTTAACTATTGGGTAATGGTGGTTCTGAGAACAACAGCAATTAAGAGATGGTTCCACGCTCCATAAAAAATCCCGACTAGAGGCCTTGCTGCCGGATGCACTTTATCGTTATACCTGGGACCATGTAAGAAAAAGTAAACTATGGAGAACTCTAACTGATGTAACACACACACACACACACACACACACACACACACACACACACACACACACACACACACACATGCTATAACAAAATATTAAAAGGGTATTTCAAAGTGATTATCTTAAAAAGTATATATTGAAATAAAAATGGGCATATGTACATACATACATACGAAGATAAAAAGGTAATATTACATACAGCTTGTGTTATTTGTAAATCTATTTTAACGAATGGTGAAATCTTATAATTAAGACTGAAATAAAATTTGTTAATATATCTTCTAACCATCGAGAAGAATGTTCGGATGGCATCGCGTTTCTTGCCAGTGTGAAGTCAAATTCCACCTGCGGCTGTTTTGCTTACTTTGTACTGTTGGCTTACCCAACTATTGGATAGATTTGGTTCTTTAGACTTGGCAATGAAACCAGTCTAAGAGAGCTACAAATCTGAATTCAAAACAGTAGAGAACGAGGAAAACACTGACATATACAAAAACATTTTGTAAAAAAATATTTACATATACAAAAAATATTTTGTAAAATATTTACATATACAAAAAAAAAGGAAAAAGAAGAAAAAGAGATTGTGGAGAACCATGATCTCAAACGTTCAGAAGGGATTTGATTATACATGTCCGGAAAAACGGTTCATTAATTATTTTCTTAGAATGTAGCCATGACGATATATGTGGAGAATCATGCTTGGCGTGACAATGTAAACCAAAACACTTAACATTCTTCTTCCAAATAACTGTATATCTGAAGTGACTTGTCATTTTGAAAATTTGAATTTCATAATTTGCTTTTAAGGAAAGAACATAGCTAATTTATAATTTGAATAATTTTCAATCGA
The DNA here is from genome assembly GCA_037127315.1 of Ascarosepion bandense. Taxonomy (NCBI): domain Eukaryota; kingdom Metazoa; phylum Mollusca; class Cephalopoda; order Sepiida; family Sepiidae; genus Ascarosepion; species Ascarosepion bandense. Next base: position 218,424 of record JBBBDQ010001284.1, on the reverse strand, counting down.
GCATTTTTAAAATGGCTTCTATCTTTGGCGTCAGTAAATTTATATATATATATATACATATATATATATATATATATATATATATATATATATATATATATATATATATATCCCATGTAGGATAATATGAATATTTATTAATATATATTTTTGCTCTGTTATACAGCATTGAGCACTTTTCTATTAGCACCTGATTATTATTTATATATTGATGTGTATATACGCGTATATATATATATATATATATATATATACTTGTTTGACCCCTTACCTATATATATATAGATATATATATATATATATTGTATCGAGGCAGCAGATGATTTTCTAAATATATACTGTTAAATATTTAAATATAAGAGACAATGAATGTCTATTATGTTTAATCACGAGCCGTTCTAAACATCGTATTTTGGCTTTAATTTCAGGTGAAAATAAAGACAAAAATTCTCCAACATTTAGATAATTTTTTATTAAGTTGGTTCTAAGCTTTCGGCTCACATGAGCCATCTTCAAAGAGGTTACAGGGATGTTAACATAAAAACATCCACCATCAAAGACGATTTTATCTTGTGTTGACATAAAACTTTGCTAAGCAACGATAACAGTTACCAAAATAGCAAAAAACCAATAAAACTCCTTGTAACACCAAAAATAAAATAAAGACAAGGATTAAACAAGGAAACTGTCCAAAAGAGATACAGGAGATTCTGTAGTTATCTGCAGGCTGTGGTTGAAACTAATGGCAATTTTATTGAATAAATTTATTATTTAGTATTTAATATTTATATAATTTTCATAAATGTATCTATTAAAATGAGATATCAGTGTTATTTTCATTTTTGCATAATTTAGACGACATCGCACCCTATGTATATTACAAAAATAGTATCTGTATATTTCAGTACGTTTAAGTTAAGTACTATGTTATCTTCCAGAAAAAGAAAAGTAATGCTTTGACATTTTTTAAAGTTTCATAAAGTAAGTATTTTTTTTAATACTTACTTTATGAATCTTTAAAAAATGTCAATGCATTACTTATGAATTAAAAAATCATGAATTAAAAAATTCTAAGAAGATAATTTAATTTTAGTACTTATATTTGTTTAGAATATTTCAATTTTTCTTTTATAAAGAATTATTTTCGGATTTATTTGGATGCAACAATTATTGAATAAAATTACCGTGCTATATGAAGGGTGCTAGCATATTTTAATTACTTAAAACAACTCTTGTGATTTTATCTGAGATAATTACAAACCCATCCAAAATCGAATAGTTCTCTTAATATCATGATATATTGATTGACTCTTGAATGCATTTGAAGTCCTTTTCTTTATTTCTTCACGAAGTTCGGCACTATGCCTTTTTGATGCGTACCTAAACTTATTCCAGATTTGTTCATAAATTAGTCAGCTGCTATTTTATGAAGAGGCGTCAATATAGAGGTAGAAGCAGCCGGCTAGGTAAATAACGTATTAACCTGCACACATATTTTTGCATCTCTGTTTAGTTGGTATTGAAAATAAAAATACATTTCGTGCTATTTTTTATAAACGATTTTTTAAAATTTTATACCTCCTCACCCACGAAATTTATCCAAGCGATTTCATGAGCTAAGTTCCACACTTGAACAGTATGAAATAATTTTGCAAAAAAAAAAAAACCAAAAAAAAAAAAAACCTCCTACAATTTAATAGAAAGCAGAAGAGTGAAAACAGAAAATACATTCATCAAATACGCAGCTAAATTTTTTAAAAGTAAATGTACTTACACAAGCTGTCTCTTATTACGATCACCTTTCATCACTTATCTCGTCTAGTTTACAAATACTTGACATATTTTCTGGTTGCCGTTAATACTAAATTAAAGATGTCATCATTTGCTCATCTTAGATCTAATGAAAATGTTATGGTTTTATCTTTGTTTCATATTTTCCATTTAGGAATAGCGTAAAGTTTGATCACCACTAGGGTAATTTATTACTATTGATATGTTTAACTAGTCATAAATTATTTCTGTAGTTTAAATTGCTGCATGCAACCCTAAAAGTTTCAAAATACAATCTCTCCAATTTATATTATCTAATTTTCTTTTTAAAAATTCTTTAAAAAGTAGTAAAATTCAGAAAATATGCAAAAATGCCGATATTAGTGGATTCAAGTCAGTCAGTTAAGTACCATATGTTATACACATTTGGGAGATCATGTCTCGAAAGAAGGAAGAGAAGGCTTAATACCTTCACCCAAAAGTATTTGCGCGTAAGTGAATGCATCTCGAATTCGGCTCTCCGATTTCTCTTTCCGAGACGATATCTACTGCACCACAACGCATATTCATTCAAATAAAGCGGTCAATTGGTAAAAAAAAAGATCTGACTCCAATTGTTGTCCCAAATTAGTTGTGAAGAGGTACGGAATCTAGCGATCCAATCAGTAGTGCATGTGTTATTAACTGGTCGCTTACCAGTCAATGCATGTAAGTATATATATATATATATATATATATATATAGAGAGAGAGAGAGAGAGAGAGAGAGATAGATGATTACTCGTGTCGGGTTTTTTCTTTGAGCTTCGTGCTGATTTCGGTCCGAACACTTTTGACTGACTTTCATGCCCTAAGCTCTTTCTTTTTTTTACAAACATTTTTCCCTTCATTCGATAGTTTTCGAGGAAGGTTTTCGAAACGAGTATAATTATAATATCGTTTATATATATATATATATATATATATATGAAACTCCGAGTCGTCACATAGACGTAGGATGATATGTATTTTTATTAATATAATCGGAGTTTCATGCGTTATGCAATCATTAGGTGTATATTTCAAACTGATGGTATAATAGATTTGAATTTAAGTTCACTCGATGTTCATGGGAATTAAATCTTATAAAGTTAAGTTACTGCTTTTTTAATAACAAGATTTAAAATTTAAATATTCTACGGTTACACGTGGATAAAAAATTTAATTTTTAAATTAAAATTAATAAAATGCACGTAGAAGAAATCAAAGGGGCATAAATCATGAGTCTTAAAAATTTAAATATTCAAAAATTCATGTGCATAAAAATGTAGGAAAAATGAGAAAAAATTAAGAGGTAAAATTTAGAATTAAGAACTAAAAATTTAGGGAGCAAAAATAAAAGTTTTTTTTTTTTTTAATCGTATCACCCGAGCAAGGCGGCAACGCCACTGATGTGCAAGGGGCTACGTAATAGTGAAAAGATCGAAAAAGAGAAAGCCGGAAACCACATCCTAAACAGGGAACAAGGGATGAGCCTCTTAACCTGTTCAATAGACGTGGGTGGAGTGTTAACCGGGCGATAGATAGATCTACCTACTCCAATTAATTCATAATTGTTAAAAGTAATATTGCGGGGAAAAGAAAGAAAGAAATTGGCAAATGTAAAGAGGGATCTATATCAATCTGGGTCTAAGAATTTAAGTAAGTATATATAGATAATTGTTATGGGACCTACTCTTCTGTACCATTATGAACTCTTCTCATGATGCTGGGAGACTATGTCTCAAGTTGGATGATTGAATGAGTTTGAACGCTTATACTTTTAAGGAGCCTTCGTTTTTTGCGTTGCGTTTGTTTTTTCCGTGAGTAGTGCGAGGGTCGTGTTCGAGGAAGTCCGTGTCAGTTTTCGTCGGTTTTGTGTCCGAAGGTATTTCTAGGTGAAGAAATACTGAAAGGGAGAACCTCCTACGACAGGAGGGAAGACGGCGGTGGGCCTCGCAAAGACCAGACTCGTCAGTTCCCTCCACTTCGGTCTGGAGTGTAGGGAAGAAAGTGAAGGATGTGTCATACTACGACTCTTTGAAGGATAAATTCGAGGAATTCATCGTGAGAAACGAGCTCATCTTCATCACAGAGAAGTTGCAGGCGATTGAACCGAGGATCAACACTCTACTGACGAAGGATCCAAAAACCCACAAGTTTGAGACAGTCGAAGAAAGAGCCCCCAGAAAAAAAGCTAAGATGGTAGCGAGGCGGACCCATGCTATGTGGGACATCCTGCTTAACACAGCGGAGGAAGCCAAACAACTGGCTGGCGCAACTTTGGCAACCAAGACGCTGCGTCTCCAGACGGAGTACATAGGCACCCGCAAGACCCGAATAACTTGCACGAATTACCGATGGAAATTGCAGAAGACCATATCGGGGCTTTCTTTGCTCTATATGCGAAAGTTTCAAAGGTGACGTCCGTAATGAGCAAGGCGGGATTTGCCACGGGTGATATTGCTCTGCAGGCGACAATCTCCAGAAAGTAGTTTGAAGATATCCCTAACATCTTCACCTGCAGAGGCAGATCTATCTTTGTTGTGATGGAAGGCCGAATGCTGGGTTTGTCGAACTTCGGACCACACTGCAAAGAATTGTCCGACCAAAAATCCAGCCCCTATGACCCAGCCTTCTCAAGTTCCGAAAGAGGCAGAGGTACCGAAAAAAGTTCCGAAGGAGGGAGAGTGGCAGGTGGCTGGGAAGAAGAATCCCAAGAAGAAATCTTCGGCAGCCCAGGAGAAATCTCAGCTATATCAGGAGAAGTCCTTGCCGTTTCCCGGAAAATTACCTCTTCCGAAGTCACCTCTGCCGCACGAAAAGTCTCCGCTGGCGCAAAGAAAATCTCCTCCCACACCAGTGGAAAAACCGTCTTCGAAGCAGGATGTCACACATAGAAAGGAAAAGAAATCTCCGAAGAAAGGTGAGAAAAACCAACAGACCCAGGAGGTGCAGTCAACCCAGGAGAAGCAGGGGGACATGGAGATGGATATGCCAGCATCAAGGCCCTCTTCCTTAAAAAGAGGAGGATGAAATGGAAAGCTCGAAAGTCCTTCGGAGAAGCAAAGCAGAAGCAATGGAAGGAGTGCCTTCAAGAGCGTTTTCTGTGCCAGTGTCCCCAGTGAGGAAAAAAGACACATGCGGCGAAGGCTAAGAGCCTCCCCACTACTCCCCAAAAATCCCTCCTCCTTCTTTTGAAGTGATTCCCCTTACCCCCGATCAAATCTCCTTCCCCTTCTCCTACTACCATCCAGACCAAGAAAAAGAAACACCCCCTCCCCCAAGGAGGCTATAGATGATAAATCCACAGAGGAGCCTAATAATTTTTCCAAGGCCCCGTGGATACTTACCCTATTGTGTAACAATGGAGGGAACCTCCGGGTCTTGGATTACCTGGCAGCAGCTAAAGACTATTATAAAGATGTGACAATTTACAGGAATTAGACTCCTGAATTGCACAAAATGGCGAAATCATGTGTTGGGACCTATTTTGCTCCATCCCTGCATATATAGGGTATAAAAGCTAACCTACTCCACAGACGTCGGAGGAATTGTTCTTGACGGATGAATTATTTCCGATGTTGGCACTGGTTCTCTGGGACAATCCGTCGGGGTCCCTGCCACCAGAGATTTTTATCCTGTATGCGATTAATTCTCCTTTTTTTTCTCTTTAAAAGATGTTTATCAAGTTAGCCAGTCTAAATGCGAATGGCCTGAGGGATCGGGCTAAGGCCGCCCGTCTGCTTCGTGACCTCTTGTCGTTCGGTGTGGATGTCGCCGCGATCCAAGAGACTAACTGTGCTGTCTAACGACTTTGTCTTCCACTCAGCATATGGGGACCGATCAACCAGAGGAGTTTCTTTGCTGGCTAAGCATACCCTGGACGCGAGGGTGGACCTTGTCCATGTCGGTGCCGAGGGCCGGTTGATCGTTGCCGATATTGCAGTGAAAAGCAACTCGTTTTGACTGATTGCGGTTTATGCGCCCAATGATCGGAAGGATCGTGTCTCGTTTTTTCGGCAGTTGGGGTCCTTCCTAGTTGATTCATCACGACTAATCCTAGTGGGGGACTGGAATACCATTCTGGACCTCAAGTGAGATAAAGGAGGGGCGCTAGCGAGAGGAGTGGTGATCGTAGCCTGGTTGATCTGATTGACGAATTCGGTCTGGTCGATAGATACCGGGTCGATCATCCGGGTGGGAAAATGTAGACGTGGACTTAGTTGGCCGTCTACCCGGGTCTCTAGCTACCTGGATAGAATGTTAGTGAGAGAGGCCGACATAGATTTTTTAGATTGTCCCACGTTCCACTGGTTAGGCTACACGGACCACAAACTTGTTTGTGCCCGGGTAGCATTAGAATTTAGGCCTAGAATGGCTGGCTACTGGAAGTTCAATCAGTCCTTACAGGCTAATTAATGTAGTGAAGAGGTTATTAACCAGGGGAGTCATTGGGAATAAGTGGTGGGAGAATCTTAAGAATAGGATTAGGACTTTCACCACTGAATTTAGCCAACGGCTCAAATTAAATAAGGCTAAGAAGGTGAAGACGCTTAAAGCTAATTTTTTTTTTTTTTTGGACGGAGGCTGGTGGGGATCTCCTAGAGATATCTTTAGCTAAGGAGGCCCTGGAGCGTTCGAATATCGAGCGTTTCATGGGTCAGGTAATTAGACATAAGTTAAGCAAGATGTCTGTGAACATGGGCGCAGAACTGCGCAAGGAAGAGATTCGTCGAGGCGGTGATCAGTACATTCGAGAGGTACATGACCCAGAGGGGCATACTCATCGGTCGACCAACGACATGTGCGAGGCGTTTCGGCGGCATTTCGGGAACCGGTTTACCAAGAAGCTTGTTTCTCCGTGATGAGGAGTTTCGCAGCTATTTGGCTAACTTCCCCTGGTTTTTGCCGGTTGATGCAGATACCTGCGAAGTAGAAATTACGGAGGGCGAAGTCTACGCCGCTTTAAAGAAGGTCGGCAGTGGCAAGTCACCAGGTGTGGATGGTTTGTCCTATGAATTGTACTTGAGGCTGTCGCACATCTTTGTCTTGATTTTGACTGTCTTGTTCAACAACTGGTTCCGGCAGGGGTCTATCTCCAACCGGTTCATCAGGGTGTGATCACGCTGTTGAGAAAAGGCAAGGATGTTAGGAGGGAGCGCGATGGTTACAGGCCCATAACTTTGCTAAACACAGAGTTAAAGATTTTGGCCAAGATCCTGACGAATTGTTTTCAGCTAGTTGTCGAGTCTCTGCTGGGACCTGAGCAGACTTGTTCTGTGAAGGGCCGAACAATTCAGAGCAACCTGCATCTGATCCGCACGATCATATAGGGTGTAAAAGACGACGAGGAAGCCGCGATGATCAATTTGGATCAGTCCAAGGCATTTGACAGTCCAGCGGTTGTCCTGCAGCCCGGCGGTTTCGCAGCCGACTTCTGTCACTGGATTAGCCTCCTGAATCAATCCTCCACGGCTGTGGTAAAGGTGAAAGAGAAGCTGTCGGGCGCTTTTGCGCTGTCACGGTCGGTCTGACAAGGTTTTCCACTGTCGCCCTTACTTTATGCTTTGGCGTTGGAGCCTCTCCTTCGCCGGCTAAGGGCCAGGGCGTGCAGTCCAGCCCTACGTGGAATCGCTGTCCCTGGTGGAGCTCAAGCCAGGGTTTCCACGTACGCCGATGACGTAACTACTTTTGTGTCGTCCCGGGATGACATTGAGGTAGCACTGAAGGCGCTTGAACGGTACGAACAGTTCACAGGGGCCAAGATTAACCGCGACAAGTCTTCCGGCTTGCGGTTAGCTGGAAGTCTGCTGGTCCTTCAGTTGAACGGACGGCCCTGTCCACATTTTTGGAATGTGGTTTGGGCCCGACCTCAGCTGGAGAAAAATTGGTCAGAAGTACAGTCAAAGGTCGGCGCGTCGGTCGGAATTTGACGTCGAAGGAATTAGTCCTTAAAAGGTTTGGCTGAGGCGTGTGCCGTATACGTCTTTCCCATTATCCTTTACCGGTTGGCTGTACTTCCTCTTTGTGAGCGGCGTGAGAAGATGATCGAGCGTTTGCTATTCTCCCTTCTGTGGAGAGGACGCAAACATCACGTCGACAAACGTGTTTGTGTTCAACGTCTGTGTCATGGGGGTCTGGGAATGCTGCACAAGCTCACCTCAAGGATGGTCTTTCTCAGGCGTGCGTTGATGGAAGACTCATTGTGAGTGGGGATAGTGAGGGACATGTTCCCTAGCCTCACTATCACTACCCCCATCTCGAGGTGTCGTAAGCCTCGGGGACGATCGAGTTTTCTTCTCGAATGTCTGGCGGCCTTGAGGGTCATTCCTCGGTCCAGTGACCTTTCTTAGCCTAGGAGAATTTTCTATCAGAGTTTAGTGGTGGTTGTCGTAAAGGACCCACTACGTGAAATGCTCGGCATGTCAGAGGATGAGTATCGTTCGTTTTGGTTTTGGGTGCCAGGGGCGGATTATCTCAGCAACTTTGAGTTTTCGCTTACCTGGCGATTGGCTCGGGATAAGTTGTCGCTCAATGACATGGCCTTCAAATGGGGCCTGGCAGATTTGCCAGATTGTGAATGCTACAACCTTGGTTTAAAGAAGACGTCTGCGCACGCCATTGTTCGCAGGTTCGCCCTTTATGGGACCGTGTTGGCGAGTTGACTGCTCTTATCGCGCCGCGTTAGCTTGTGCATACGCCTGTGACAATGTGCCGCCCCCGTTCTCTGAGGTGTAGTGATGGTGTTTTTGTCGCTGCTAGCTATGGTTCGAATGGTGATATGGACGTCGCAAATGGAGGAAGTCTTCCGTCACCCAATCATGGAAAAAAAATTATATATTTTTGTAATATATATAAAGAAATTTTTATTCCATTGGTGTTGTCCATATGCAGTATTTTGGTACATGACGGATTGATTGATGATGGGCAGCTTCTTATGGTGAATGAGAAATTGTAAAGGATATCTGGGTCGTGAGTCGGATTAGCTAGGTATAAGATAGTTACCGTTGACCATCCCGGTTTTTTGTCCCCCGAAAACTTTGACCTTGCGCAGTAATTGTGTAATTTTTCACAATAAATCTCCGACTGAATGAGGAGTTGGAGATCTACTACTAGATTTTTCGACTGCCTTTTAGTTAAGTGTCTGACGATTTTTGCCCTCTTTTTGGAAATTATGCGTTTACTTTTCTAAGACTTGAAGTGTATAGTTAAGCTTACTTTTCATTTTTTTGTCTTTGGCTGTTTTTCGGAAAACTTAAAATAGCCGACACAAGTCGGCCAGTTAAAAAGAACTTTTTTCGAGCCTCCTTAGAAGGGTACACCGGTTAAACATTGAGACACTTACCACCCCTTCTTAATAAAGAGACAGAGAAACATGTTACGACCAAAAAGAAACAAACCTGATAGTGGCTGAAAATGGCCAGAATACCAACATAAGTATGGAAGTCAATACTAACACGAATCAAGACAAGACTGCTAAAGATGCTGACTCTGGGAATCACCCTGTAGCTGGAAGTCTCCACCGAAAGTTAAGATCAATTTGACGGAGTTCTTGGAGAAGGCCTTGTGAAAGAAGGTGGGCTTTTAGAAGACCCCCAGTAACAAAGAACAACTGAAAAAAGAATTGTGTCAGTCCTTGTAGTGGACAAGCGGTTGCGCAAAAATTGTCACTTCACAAATAGACAGTATTAAAAACACTGCAGTCCATGGGGGTAAAGCTCTTAAGAATAATAAATGGTGCAGGTTTCTTCCTGTGGAACGTGCTGCTGGTAGTTTGCCTGGAAATAGTAACAAAAGACTTTATAGCAAAAGACATGATCATCAGAATGGAGTACCTAGACAAGTGTAAGACCCACGTAGCATTTTACAAGGTCCCTTCTCAGGTCATCGAGGAGCATCTAGCTGCGTATTTTTCACAGTTCAGTCAGATCGTGGATGTCTTCTGCAATGACCCGACCGGGGGATTATCTTTTGAGATTATGACAGACCGTGAAGCCTTCCTGACCATCCCCAACTGTCTTGACGTAGGGGGCCTGAGCTTACTGGTAATTATGTCCGGTCGTAAACCGAAATGATGGAGGTGTAGAGAGACTGGTCACCTCTCCTCCTCCTCCTCCTGCCCAGAGAAGAAAGTCTCTAGAAGCTAGGCCCCAGTTGACCAAAATACCCCTCTGGCCGCTTCTTCGTGAAAGTCCGTCTCGCCTGTAGTGGGCATGTCAGTAATCAGGGCCGGAGTGATAATACCCCCGGTTGGGACAAAACATCTTCCTCATTCCCTGAAAAACCTTCGCCTTCTATAGGTATAAGGAAAAAAGGGGAATGGCATGTTGTTGGTAACACCAGTGTAAAGCATCAAGCAGTGGGACCTCAGTCCCCTGAAGTTTCCAGGACTAAAGGCACAGACAGCCCTGCAGTGGTCAGCTCCATCTTTGGAGGAAATTTAAAAACATTCGATTCAGGACATGAAGGGATGAGAAAAATACAAAAACTAAAGGATAAACTCCAAAAGAGACCAACCCGACCCTCATCCTCTGCCTCGTCCTCCCCTGACAAAAAGAAAAGCCTGAAAAAAATCACATTCCACACAACCCACTCCAATAAAACCTACCCCTCTCAGTAGAAACCCCAGCCCTTTTTGAATGCTCGATTGGGACATGCTTCTGGAAGCTGAAAAAGCTGAAAAAGCTATAAAAATGTCCCCACCTATCGCCATTTTGGAAGACGAAAATAAAGAAAAACTTAAATAATCTTGTGTAGGACGGGTCCCAATTTTTGTTCACCCCACCCTTTATAGGGCCCTAAAACTAACTTTTCTTTTGGGTGTTGGTGGCCTCTCCCCTGACGGCACTATTAATAATGAAATGGACCAGGGATCAATGGGAGAGGCTGTTGGCATTCTTTCCCTGACCATATTCTGTCCAGAACACCAACCCTAATCACGCATCATAATGGCTCTCTGATTAGCAAGCCTGAATGCCCAGGGGCTGAGGTCGGAGCCCAGCGCCTCGGTGTGGATGTTTGTTGTTTGCAGGAAACACAGCTGGCGACTATGAGGGCATTCTGTCTAGGGGTTTCGATCTCTATTCAGCATGTTTTGATGGTCGTTCTAGAGGTGTTTCCTGGCTAGTGAGCAAGTCTTTGGATGCGGTGTTTGCGCTTGTCTTCGCGGATCCAGCGGGTAGGATTTGTGTGCTGGATATTACCATAAAGGAGAAATATTTTCGGCTCATTGGGATTTATGCGCCCAATGACCATGCGGATCGTGCTGCTTTGTTTCAGCGGCTCAAGTCGTTCTTAGAGCCATCGAGGCGGGTAATCTTAGTGGGGGATTGGAATGTCGTCCTTGACCCTGAGAAAGATCGTATAGGAAAAAGAACGGGTACTAACAACCCGGATGTGAACCCATTTCGGGACTTTATCGATGGGAATGCTCTTGTCGATAAGTACCGAAATTAACACACTCGGGAGGTAGTGTGGACTTGGACTAATGGGGGCAGCTCGGGTTCGGTGGTGCATGCTAGCTACCTCGACCGAGTCCTAGTTAGGAGAGTCGACGTACGGCTCTTAGGTTGTCCAAGCTTCCATTCGATAGTTTACACGGATCATAGGCTCGTCCGGGGTCGTGTAAACTTAGATAAGCCTAGGGTTAAGTTGGCTGGATAATGGAAATTGAACGCGTCATTATTTGATAGCCAAGATTTCCAGCAACAGCTGTTACTAAGATTAAAGCGGGAATTGACGGAGCGGTGGTTGGGAATAAGTAGTGGGATTCCTTAAAATCCAAACTTAGGTCGTTTGCTGCCGACTATAGTCGTCGGCTCAACATAGCTAATTTAGCGGAACAAACGGCAGTAGAGAAAAAAGTTGATCGGGAAGTTAAACCCCGTAATAGTGGGAACGTAGCCTTAGCTAGGGCCAAGCTAACCTCCTTGCTATCAAGAAGGACCAGGATCTAGTAGTTAGGGCTAGGTTAAAAAGAATTTCTTCTGAGGCAATGAATATAGCCGCTGAATTGCGTACCGGGACCACAGACGCGGGTATATGTGGGGCTTTTCGGGATTACTTCCAGGATCTTTTCACCAGGATGCCCGGTCTGAGCACTGCTCAGTTCGACGCCTATTTACCTGACTTACTCCGCCTCGAGGCGGCAGAAGCAGCTGGGTGCGAGGGGCCCATTACAGTGTCTGAGATCTGAGATGCGCTGAAACAGGTTGGCCGGGACAAGACTCCAGGATTGGATGGTCTTCCCTACGAAATGTACTTGAGGAAGCTGGCACTGATTTATAACAACTGGATGGAGCAGGGGTCTATACCTCAACACTAGGGGTTTAATCAAGTTGTTTCACAAGAGCAAGAGCGGTGGTGATGGATTAGATAATTATCGGCCTTTAACGATGTTAAATACTGACTTTTCTCCTTTGCTTAACGTTCATTTGCTTTACGTTCTTGCGTTGGAGCCCTTCCTTCACAAATTAAAAGCGAATCCGGTCCTGCGCGAAATTTCCCTACCTGGTGCTACCACCTTGGCTTTGCTGACGACGTTTCGGTTTTTGTTTCGAGCAGAGCCGAGATTGATGAAGTTAGCAAAGAGATCAGATGCTATGAGATGGTGACAGGGGCCAAGATCAATCGCGATGTCTGTGGGCTTGCGGTTGGGTGCGTGGAAGAGAGTTTCTCTTCCCGGACCTTTCCTCTGGGCGGACTGGCCGATCAAGATTCTCGGCGTCTGGTTCGGTCTCGATCTCCGGTTGGAAATGAATTGGTTGGAGGTTCGAGTGAAGGCCGAAGGCGCAGTTTGTCTGTGGACTCGGAGGTAGCTTTCTTTGAAGGAAAGGGCGGAAGTATCTGCCACACACATCTACCCAATTCTCCTTTACCGACTCTCGGTACTTCCTCTCATGTGCCATTCAGTTGGGTTTAATACAGCTCCTGTTCTCCTTCTTGTGGGGAGAAGGCAAGGCTCCCAAGGTGCGTCGGAGGATCTGTTGCCTTCATCTTTCTGAGGGCGGTCTAAGCATGTCAAGCGTTGAGATTCGTCAACATACGCTTCGCATTAGGTTCCTAGATCGAATGTGTATGTAGGCGAATGAGAACGGCGCCTTCGTTAAAGACGTCCAAAAACATTTTCCATCCTTGAGAAGTGTGCACTTGTTCCAGGAGGAGGCCGGCCGTAATACTCGCGGCGAGTGCTCCTATCACGAATGTTGTTTGGCTCTTCAATTCCTCTTGCGGGCGATAGATGGCCTCTCAAACGCCCAGGCGTTGTCTCGTAAGGCGTTATATCGAGTGTTAGTTGGTGGAGCCGCTTAAGATGAACTGATAGGCGAGCTTGGGCTGACGAAGCAGGAGGCTCGCTCCATATGGCCTTGGGCGCCTGGGTTGAAATGTCTCACTAACGATGAGGCATCACTCACCCGGCTGATGATATGTAAGGCACTCTGGGTAGTCAAGAAGCTTTATGCAGCGGGCTTAAAATGTTCAACCTGCGTGCGCAGTGGGCTGTCGACGGAAACCGTCGATCATGCCTTCTTCCACTGCAATGTTGTTGCCCTGTTGTGCAAGTTTCTTGAAGATCTCATGGTTCGCATGCTGCGTGGAAAGTTCTTTGTCCTTGAGGCTAGTTCTGTTTGTAGCAATATCGCACCTCCGTTATCAAAGGCCGAGCAATATGTGCTATTTGGCTTACTTGGGGTTATGCGAGTTGTGATTTGGACGACGCGACAGAAGGAATTCTATGGCGGTATATCACTGATACTTAAAGTACAAGATTGGGACGGAAAGAAAACGACTCGCTCTATCAGAATTTGGCAAAAAGTGGGTGAGTCTTGCGCGTCTCTGTCGAGTGAAAGATGCTGATCTATAGTGGTTGTTTGATGCTGGTTAAGCATTAGAATTTTGGGTGTGCTGGAGGGAACATGAATAACCCCTCCCTGTTAGGTTAGAATAGGAGTTTTTTTTTATTTTTACTTTTCTCTTTAAAGTTAACTTATCTAGTTTATGAATGCTCACTGGACCCTTTTTTTTTTTGTTTCCATATTTCTTTTAGTTTAATACCCACCCCTTTCCCCTTTTAGGTGATCAGTAATGTTAGTTCGCTGGTGGCTGCGTGGCGTTTTTCGTTTTTAAGTGTGCTTTTTCGTTCTTGTTGTAGTGTTTATATATGTGAGTGTTTCCTGACCTGGATGAATGATATTATTATATTTTTTGAAACCACGCATTATTTTCGTCCAGTGAACTGATTTTTCTGTCACATATCAGAATAGGGGGGGGGCTTTATTACTAATACGATTATGTTTAGTTTCTTATGTTTTGTCATTGTATATATTAATTGGGGAATTTTTTAAATGTCGTTATTTTCTGCCGTCATCCTCCACACAAAATTGTACATATGGGAGTTAGGTAGGACTTTATAGAGTATCTATAAGGTGGACATAGTAAGAATGGTAAGTAAGAATGTAGTATTATTGTGTGAGGATTATGGTCGACGAAAGTGGATAGCTAAGTTAAATTAAGACAGATGATGACCAGCCTTATCAACCCCCGTATTAGGCCACGTGCGACGTTTGTACATATTCGTACAATAAATATTTGATTTACTGAAGAGTTGAGTTGGTTGATGTCCCTCCGGTCTATACTTGGTAGTCAGCCTGACCTGTAACACACATGTATTTGTTTTTCGTTAATATATATCTGTTTAACTAATACCCGAGTTGTGTTTTTTCCGGACCTATTTTGGGTCCACAAAAATAATACAGCTCTGTTCATAAATTAAGCATTGTTTTATTAACAAATACTATACATATGTACTCCCTCCTCATATGTATATTTACGTCACTATATATATATATATATATATATATATATATATATTTAAACAAATTATTATAGGTACAAAATTTTATAATGGCAATAAATAAATTCAATTTCATACTTACAGGCATTATAAATGATAGATGTTATAAAAAAATAAGAAATACGAAAAATGACCGACCGTTATTAATCATCAGGGTGAACTGGGATTTTTTATTTCAATTTTTTTTTAAATATTTAAAAATGTAAATGAATCATGACACACTGGGCGGGGGCGGGAGAAAAATAATGGGAAGGGTACGGGCAGGTATTAAATAGTAATGATATGGTGTCTAATGACACATTCTTTCCGATTGCAGAGAGATGGGGTCCTAGTCTTAATGTATATTGACTCCAATGCCTGTAAATGGAATGTAGAGTGTGAACCAGACAGAACAATGAAGTCATTTACACAATTTTTAGACGGGAAAGTAGAAAGAGTGACCCTAACATGAGCAAAAGAATAACAAGTAACTGCTCTAAAAATTTGCTTAGTCAGTTTCTCACTACGTGACCCAATATAAGGTAGCCTTAAGTACACCGGACATTTTTCTACAGTATACTGCTTATCCTTTAAGAAATTACTTATTTTATCCTGCATAACACCATTAACAACATCACTAGGATAACCATTTTTAGATAAGGTGCTGTGGATATAATCTAACTCCACGTCCAAATAACTTTCCGAGCAAATATTTAATGCACTGTGTGTAAGGGTCTTAATTAATTTTTTTTTTCGTTTTCTAGGACAAAATGAGTCCCACCGGATGTATAATCCCGAAAAAGTGGCTTTACGAAACAGAGAAGTTTCGAATTTATTCGGAGTCCGATGAACGAAAACATCGAGAAATGATAAAGAACATGCGGACTCCTTTTCAATTGTGAATTTTAAGAACGGATGCAAATGATTCAACGTAGCAAGAAATGAATCGGTTTGTCCCTCATTATCAAGCAGACAAAAAGTATCGTCCACATACCGATAATACGTGGACGGCTTATTTTCACGCGTGAAGAGGGAAGATTCACAAAAACCCACAAATGTATTGGCTAAGGCAGGATCCAGACGAGATCCCATAGAGACACCGTCTATTTGCCTATACATGTAGTCGTCAAAACTGAACTTCACTGATGATGTAGCAAATTTCATTAATTCAATGAAGAAATTCTCAGGCATGCCTTGACGAGTCAAGAAACTACGGTAAAACAAATCACAACAGATATCTATAGTTTCTGAAATTGGAACACATGTAAATAATGAACACACGTCAAAAGAACACATAAATTTGTCTACGGGGTGGAGTATTACGAATGACTTCTGCAAAAGTAAATGAATCCTTAATGATATACGTACTGTAGTAATCAAGTACTGGTTGTAGGATTCCAGTTAGAAAACTGGTAACTTTATGTTGGGACGACCCTACTATCGACAGAATTGGTCGCAGAGGTACGCCCTCTTTATGAATTTTTAGTAAAACGTAAAGGCGGGGAGGAATTGATCCTGTAGGTCTAATTTCAAAAGAAACTTCTGATCTCAAAAAACCTCGTTTAACCCAACTAAGAAGCTGGTACTGGAACTTCGCTTCGAATGCGATAGTGCGGTCATGAGTCTCTACCGGACCCAATAGAAGAAACTTAGTATTGTCACCAGCACCCTTATCCGGGCGAGTAATAACAAGATTGTTAGTATTTTTAAAGATCTTAACAACCTGTCGGTACTGTTCACTCCACTTAGACTCAGAGTAAGAAACAGGGGTACTGGCATAATTATGTCCCAAACTATTCAAGGTAGCTTTACGATTTAAAACTGAATCTGAGGAACAAGGAGTGAGTCGACAGATTTGCGAAGAAAGGACCTCGAATTCTGCAAATATTTTTTTCCTTATCAGGAAGTTTAAAAGGAATACACTAATCGAGGCCATGAGAAAGAATGTATAATTCTAGATGTGTCGGCGCATATGCAGAATAATTAAACACACACCCTGTGAGACTGGTTCTTCACTGTGTCCAAATCGCTTATAAATTAAGTATTGCAACTCGGACTATGTGTTCCTGGTCAACCAACCTAAAACCGAATTCATGGTCATCGGCAAAAAGGCCAAATACAAGCAGGTACAAAAATTTAAATACCTGGGAAGTGTTCTAACATAAGACGGAAAGTGCGACACAGAGATCCGAAGGCGAATTGGCATGGCGAAGGAAGTATTCCAGAAGTTTAATGAAGTATTAAGAAACAAGACAATTTCGCTAAAAACAAAGAAAAGAGTACTGGATTGCTATGTGATGTCAGTTCTTCAATAAGGCAGAGAATGCTGGACAATATCATCGAAGATGAATAAAAAAATTTAAACAAATAAAATGTGGTTCTACAGAAGGATGCTGCAAATATCATGGATCGAGCATGTGATCAATGATGAGGCTTTAAAAAGGCTGGAAACGAAAAGGAAATTAATACTGAGCATCAGGAAGAGACAGGTAAAGTTCATGTGACATGCAACGAGGAAGGTGGGCTTGGAGAACTTGATATTAACAGGCCAGATAGTGGGAAAAAGAGACAGGGAAAAGCAGCGGATAACATATTTGAAGGATCTGATCAGGTGGATGACGGAACGAGGGTTGGGTGGTGTAACAGGAAAAAGCGTGCTAAGAGCCACCAGGGATAGGGAGATGTGAAGAGCTATGATCGCCTACGTCCTGAAAGGACAGGGCACATAGAAGAAGAAGAAGAAGAAGAAGAAGAAGAAGAATCGGGGCACATTAATATAACGTTATAGAAGGGAAGGTGTTGTTAATAAAGGCTCTGGTTCTGTTATCTTAAACAAGTACGATTACTTGAATAAGATGAATATTATTTTAAGTGATTCTGCGAAGTTTAGGGTAATCGGTCCTGCCGATACGTGTTATAATACTGGCAGGGTTGAAGCCAGAACACAGAGATAGTTACTCCCTCTTTATAAGAGTAAACGTACTTCTAAGGACAGCTACGACAGGTTTAGAACTGTGGGATCGCAACGCCCTCGAATGTATAACCTTTCCAAAGTGCATAAAGATGGAGTCCCACTTAGAACTATTTTGTCTATGGTGGGTACCGTGCAACATGAATTGGCTAAATGGTTGGTTGAGTTGCTCCAACCAGTTTGGAATGTATTGTCAAGTAATAATATTTCAAACTCCTTCCTGTTCTCGAACTTCGTTAGAAGTTTAGAGTTTAGATCCGATGATAAACTTATGGTGCCTTATGATATTGTTAGTTTGTTTATGAATGTACCTTTACATGATACTATTGGCATATGGGCTGATATGCTTTATAGAGGTAATTTCGTCCCAGTCAGTATCCCTGAAGAATTGATTTTGGAGGGTATGCGCTTGGCTACAGAGGGAGTGGAGTTTGGCTTTAATGAGATAATGTACGTCCAGAGAGACGGCGTTGCGATGTGGCTTGTATACAAGTTGGAGCTCATTTGTTCCCAAGTCCCGTAAAATTGGTTTGATTTAGACCCTGGTTCATCGAGCTCTGGTTGGGGAACTTGTTAATTTGCAGAGAAATTTTGAAAGTAATGATTATCCCATTAATGTTATTAAATGTGTGTTTGCTAGAAAAATCAAGCGTTTTAAGGAAACAGTGGTTTTTGGACGTATCAGTTGTCCTATTTATTTAAAGTTACCCTGGCTTGGTAGAAAATGTCAGTTATTAACTGACAAAATTTCGGTGTGTATTTCGTCGTGTTATTTTGCTGTTAAGTTGCGCACTGTGTTTCAGACTAGATCTGCCTTCCCATCTTTTAGTAAAGATCGGTTGTCTTATTTTCGTAAAAGTTCAGTTGTTTACAAGTTTAAATGCCGATGCGATGCAGTATACATAGGGTACCAATCTGAGGTTGGAAAAGCGGGTTGCGCAGCACGTCCCTGCCAATGTGCGTTCGGGTAGTCAAAGCCGTTCTATAAGAACCACTCAAGCCGTCCATGACTCGGCCATCGGACAACATCTGCTCGACAGACATGACTTTGCCTCCTGGTACGAAGAAAGATGGTTCTCAGCTCTGCACAGCGCTCGTTCATCCTACCATTTACGTGTTCTTGAGGCTGTATGCCTAAAATTCCACCAGCTCAGTCTGGTGCAATTAATAAAATGTTTACGTCAGTATTTGAGTCTATCTAAGTTGACCTGATATATTACAGTATATTACAATCACTTCGAATATGAAGTATGTTGCTAGAAATCAAATTGTTTTATTTCTGGAGAAAAATATTTTCATCTTAACTTAGATTAACGGTCTGTAATCAGTTAAAAAGTGTAGTCATGAGTTGAAATATATATGTAGTCATAACTTGAAATATCTGAGCAGAATTAGACCGGAAATAGAACAAGAACAACGCGGTTTCGTTAAAGGCACTGGATCATGGGATGCTACATTCATGCTCAGAATGATGTCAGAAAGAGCAATGCAAATGGATATATGCCTATGTTTTATAGATAATGCAAAAAGCGTTTAATAAAGTACGTTACAAAGAGCTGTTGGAAATGCCAGGAAAGCTTGATTTATTTGAGAATGATTTATTTGAGAATGATATTAGAACAATCCAGAACCGGAACAAACAGCCTGCATACGTATAAAAAGACCGTATTTGTGGTTACAACCAAAACAACATAATATCAGCAGAAGACACACTGTTGCTAACAGACACACACACAAAAAAAAAAAAAACTGCAGGAACACCTACAGGAAGTAGTAAAGGAAACGAGAAAAAAGGGACTAAACATTAATTGTAAAAAAAGAGAATGTATAGTTGCCAGGAAAAGGAACAGCTCAACATAACACATTGGAGATAGCAAAATCTAGCAAGCACAAACATTTTAATATCTATGAAATGTTTTAACATTGAATGGAAAATGTAACACCGAAATCTAAAGACGCATTGGGATAGTGAAAGATGCCTTCCAAAAGCTAAGCAAAGTATTAAGAAACAGGAAAATTTGGTAGAAACAAAGAAAAGAGTACTGAATTGTAATGTAACATCAATCATCTAATATGGCAGTGAATGCTACACGACCTTATCACAAATGAAAAAAAGACCTGAGGCAACAGAAATATTGTTCTGTAGAAGAATGCTAAAATATCATGGACTGAACTGACAAAGTTTTAGAGTAAATGGAAATAAAAAGGACACTTATACATAGCATCAGAAAGTGAAAGTTGAAATTTATTGGGCATTTAATGATGAAAAAGAGCTGGGTTAATGACACTAACAAGATATATTTTAAAAAAAGGGACAGAGGAATAACAGGGATTAGAAGAGATAAAACGACAAGCCTTATTAAGTACAAAATACAGGAAATTATGGAAAGCCATGATCGTCCACACTCAAGAGATAAGAGACATAAAAATGAAAATTCCATCGGAATTAAATGACAAGTAATAATGATGAAACCAAATTTAGTAAAAATAGACTTGTCTCTCAGTTATGCTGTAAAATCTTGAATATGTGGAATTAGAAATCTATCTAGAAGTATTATACTATTCAGTTTAAGAAATCATCACATGGTCTCCAAAAGTAAATTGCTTTCTTATTGAAAGAGAAGTGAAATAGTGACCTTCAACTATTAGTTAAAATTCGATTTATACCTAGTTTCAATATGCGATCAAATTCGTTCTGAGCTATTGTCAAATTGTCAGATGAGAAAAGGTTTTTTTCAGTATCGATTAGCTGCTGCCTTTTTAGATCGATGATTAATCTAAAGTGATGAAGAAAATCAACGCCCTTAAGAGCTGTATTTACTATTACGAATGATCGTGGATAGGATCGATGCAAACCAAGGTCTAATCGAATTCACTATTTTTTTTATCTGTGTAAATGTCCGTTTTGTTCACTCTTTGTGGTTATTTATTATAAATCTGGATAATTTACTTTATCATGGAAGATGGCAGAAACGAGCAATATTTTGTACGGCTATCAAGTAAAGATTTTCAACTCGTTATTCGTTTACTTCAAATACATGAAATAACCGACTTGACCTCAAACCACCGCCAGCCCGATTCGTGTGAAATTTCTGGCTTTATGTTTAACCTAAAATGCTTTAAAACTTCATATAGGTTTACATGCATGAGATTTAGAGCAGAAAATATTGTAATATCAGAAATACGAAATTGAAGTTTTAGATCGGCTTCAAAATCGTGGTTTTCTACGATGTGCATCTTTTTCGTGCAGAACGCATTTTGACTTGCTGGATAAAAAACTTGCTGAGTCAGTTTCTCTTTAGTTTTGATTAGGCCAGTTAACAGCGTTTCTTATGGGAGTTAACACTAGATATAAAATGATTTGATGTTAAAATACTGATAATCTTATTACCTATTTCTGCACGTTTTTTGAAGATGTATTGCCTTCTATAGATACTAATATTTCTATGAATATATATGTCCCAGGATAGCTTAAAATCAATGCTCTCATTTGTTCAAGCAAACATTGTATTTTATAATGCATATATCTCTTGATCTATTTGAGTAAGAGAGAGAGAAAGAGAGAGAGAGAGAGAGAAAAAGATAGTACATGTAGGACGTACAGTGTGAAAAAGTAAATTTTGTGAATTGATTTAAATTAATGCTACTTTTTTATTTTTTGCATTCACATTCTTTTTCATTTATACGAAACAATTGTATTAGCATGAACAGGAGCACAAAAAACACCGAGGAAACAACTCTTTATAGCTGTATGTCCTCTATTAGAAAACTGTGAATAAATATTTTGAAATTATCATTTTTACTATTCTCGTTTTCATATGGATTATAATTTATTTGCATAGGTTATGTCTGAGATATATAGATTATTGAAACTTTATAATTCAGTGGCACTTGTCTCAGCAATTGCTGAGTGCAATTTTATACGCCGAATAAAGTCTTGACTAAAATCAAAGATGAAAGCTAACAGTTTGAACAATAGAAGTTTTTATAGTGTGAGAAAATCGAATAAATTTATTACAAATCCAAAAGGCATCGAAATTATATAGGGATACTTTTAGAATGTAATATTATTAGCAAACTATAGTAAAGTTTTAGAAATAATTTCTGGGTATTTTTTTATTTTTTGAAAGACATTAAATATTGATTGCATTGTCGATAATAAGGCATTTCCATTTCTGTGTAGCCCTTTGGTACACTCACTGCTCTTTTACTATAACGTTGACCTCTCCCAATAATAATATATTTTTAAAATACCTTTTCTGAAAAGCTACCCACTCGCCTCAAATTGCGTCTAGTAGTTCTAATATGAATATAACGCTATAAATCGTACACCTGTACACATGATAAACTAGAGGAATTAATCAAGTCTTAATGTACAATTATTAATCGAGCCTTTATTATACAGTCCTAAAAGGTTAATGACTTAAGTAAAGGTTAGGATAAGCATTAATGAAAATCTTAGAGAGTTACTTGATATTTAAACAGTAGAAAAAGATAAAATCATAAGCGAATAGGAAGAAAAGGTCAAAGTATCGGAAATTCTAGGAGTGGCGGAGAAAAAGACTTCAGCAAAATGTCACGTGATTTTTACTGAGTTTAGAAGAGGTGAGTGAAAGGTGCGAAATGAAACACTTCACTGTAAAATCAAATAAGGCTGAATGTAAAGGAAACAGCCA
Organism: Ascarosepion bandense; assembly: GCA_037127315.1. NCBI lineage: Eukaryota > Metazoa > Mollusca > Cephalopoda > Sepiida > Sepiidae > Ascarosepion > Ascarosepion bandense. Next base: position 196,155 of record JBBBDQ010001284.1, on the reverse strand, counting down.
GAAAAAATAATCCAAACATATATAGAATATTTACATTTTTACATTTATTTTCACAAATACACAGTTATCTGCCTAAGGACGTTTCGTATACTTTACAAGTACAACACTTGTCGTTTTCATTGACTGCTTTTACAAGTTTTTGTCTTTAGTATATATATATATATATATATATATATATATATATATATATATATATATATATATATATATTGGTTGACATTGTATCAGGTTAATATTCAGTAAATGAATATTAATTGACTCCTTTTAAAATTTACTCAATCGGTTACCACCATTGTTGCCTCCCGAATATTGCTCTAAACAATGGAAATTAGTTTTGTTCTAATTTAAGCGCGTTTCATTTATTTGTTGCTATTCCAAATAAATATCAGCTCGCGTCAACTACTGCATTTCAGATGTCAAACAATTTTTTGATGAAAATTAAATAGCTTTTTCTAAGGTGAAAGAAAAAAATCGTTTGGTAGAAAATTCGCAATGCAGTAAGTTGTTCAACAAAATAATTTTATTTTTCAGAAAATACATTTACAGATTATATCCTAGAATTACCAAGGAAGAAGTTAGAGCCATTGGCCATTACAACTGATTAGTGAGTACAACCATCATTGGATACCTTATGCTCTGTGTTAAACTAAACCAAGTTTACTAAATGATAGCCAATCAGGAACATAATTTCATAATTTGATCAACTTAGAGCTCTCAGCTCATTTCAATAATTTTTTGTTGAGACATAGTCAAGACGCATGTAAGCAGCGGTTGAATAAATAAATAAAAACCCTGCAATTTGGAGAAATGAAATTATTTTTTTTCAAGTCTCACAATTAGAATCAGAATTTGTAACAGTCTTTTTTTTTGTTGTTGAAGGCCTCGGTTACCATCATTATTATTATTATTATTATTATTATTATTATTATTATTATTATTATTGTTTGCAATATTTTTTTAAAGATTTCATACCCCCCCCCCCGCCCACAACACACAGGTAAATTATTAATCATACGGTGATAAAAGGGAAGCAAGTCATGTAAGATAAACTTTAAGAGTTTATATCTTCTAAAATATTTTAGTTGCAATCAGACACTTTTGCGGAAAACGTAATAATAAAATTACAGTACTAGCTGATTACTGAACAACTAAATTTTAAAGAAAATCTGTTAATTAAAGTTACTATTAGTTTTGCCGGAATTTTATGTCAACAAGCAAGATAAATTTTTATTATAGAAATACAGCGTGTTTCAGAAAATTACTATAATTTCATAATTCAATAACTTGACAAATTCTCCTCCAAATGATTTAAAATTTTAATAAAAATAAACTCCAAATTCTATGCTTAATACTTTTTTCAGGTATACAAATGCCAGTCACAGAAAAAAGAAAAGGCGTTTTGCCTGTTAGAATATGCTCGGACACAGTCGAACTAGATTGTGCCATGTACATTTGTGAAAAAATTCGATAAAAATGTACTAACTGCAATGCTGACTTGGACATGGCACAAAAAGTTCACAGAAGAAGAGAAGAAGGCTTTCTGTGTAGGACAAAAAAAAAAACCCTAAAAAACTGGACGACCACCAGTATCGGAAAAGATGGTCGAGCAGGTTCTGGAAACATTTTTACGAAGTCCAAGGATGTCCGATGAGAAGATCAAGTTGGAAAACCCAGATTCCTTTAATGACACTCTTCAAAATGACGCACAACAAGCTGCAGCCCGTTCCTTAAATACAGATGACAAGCAAAAGTGCAACCAATTTTGGTCGATTTGCATAAGAAACGTGAAAACTTGTTAAATCGTACATGAAATACACATAGCAGTGAATTTCTCAGTCAATTTTGATGAATAAATCTGATAAGACCCAGATATTTAAATGGATGTCATTCTTTGAAACAATCTGTATATGTTTTTTTCTCTCTTTTATGTCATCTCTTGGATTATCTTTTAAAATAAATTGTTAAAACATAATCCAAGAGATGACATAAAAGAGAGAAAAACAGGGATTTCTTTTCAATTTTTATTTGGAAAAATAGATGAAACTGTATATTTCATTTACATACCATTATCAACCTTGAGTATTCATTTTGATGCCTATTTTTCATAATTGTTTAAATTTGATGCTAAAAATCAGCAGTGAAACTGACCTCTATAATGTGTACAAACAATTTAAAATTTTCATAATTCTTTGAATAATTAGCTTAGCCTATAACCTTTTAACACGCCGCCTACACGCGATGGTGTAACCACACCTAGCAGTCCGGTCCTCAGGGTCTTAGGACGAAATGTTATCCACAGGACCAACTCTGCGCTGGTTCATATTGACGGTGGTTCAAGCTGGTCACTGACCGCTTCAATTCACACCCACTCTGCCTACGTTGTGTTCTTGATCTCAGAGCAATAGATAATTGAATGTTGTAATAATCAAAGTGCTGGTCCGAACCGTGTCGGAAGCTATATTAAGAGAAGAAATATCTTCACAAACACAAAATAAATAGACAATGGAATCGTTGGGTTAATCTTCATGTAGTTTATAGTACAACAAAAATTAACCCCTCCCGTATCAATCTCTGTAGTTCTTCAGTCAAGAGATCTGATAGCAGCTGACGTGAAGACTAGGGGCAATAATACAGGAATTCGTCGCGCAAGTTTCTGAGTTTATAAAGTTGTCTGCTTATATGCATTCAGGCACAAAATTGGCGTGGGCCTGCCGGGTTCTCGGGATTCAGTGATTCTCCAATTTTCACATTAATTCCAACATAGTTTCTTTATTCTCTAATTCTGCACTCTTAGTCAACTTTCCAAATTTGGAAAATTATTCACTTTCCTTGGGAGTGTTCACAGTGATCGCTTCATCCCCGAACTCTAACTTGCTTCACTTTATATCTCGTACCATCACTCCGTACAGGTGGTGCCAAATTCTCCCTCTTCTTCCTACCATCTTAGCATTCAACCTCAGCCTACTTCCCAAGACATGTACAACTTCCTTTGTGACAAATCTAATTTTTAACGAACGTAGTTGATATTCTAGTCATTAATTTTAATTTTCTCGATTACTCAAGGAAGAGATCAAATTATTTCTAAATTTCTGGATTTATCTCTGTCAAGCGAAAGTATAAACCAGATCATCTTCTCGTCAACGACAGAACTTGTTTTCATAATTTCGACTCCCAAGAAGTGTCTGATCTTTATTTAAATTTCTCAATTCGTTTTCGTCAGGGAAAAATCTTAACCCTTTTATCCCCTCATCTGAGTTCTGCGTTCCTGGCTACCTTCCCCTCTTCAGGAAGGACTCCAATGTTCATATGCATGGGCTTGGAGTCTATGTCATCGAACACCTTCCCTTAGCTAGGGTGTCATCTTTTGAATCCCCAGATCATTCTTTCATGTGCTTCCGCCTCTCACTTCTCAGCTCGATTAGCTATCTCTTCTTTCTGTACCGCTCTCCTTCCTCCCCTGACTGTTCGTTACTTGACATCATTTCTGACAATATTGACAAAGCCATTTCTACCCATCCCTCTGCCCATGTATTCGTGTTTGGTGACTTTAACGCCCACCACACCAAGTGGCTGAAGAACGCAGTCACTGACCCTGCTGGTGTCCACACCATGAACTTTTCAATCACCCAATCCCTTACGCAAGTAGTGGACTTCCCCACGCGTTTCTCCGACAAACCCTAACGGAAGGGAACTCACTTCTAGACCTCTGCTTCACTTCCATCCCAGACTCTTGCACTACCAGACAACTCTGCCCACTCGGAAACTCTGACCACACTGTAGTGTCCGTCAATATTTCACTCCACTCCCGCCCGACCCATGATACCCAGACAAGTAGAATATCCTACTGCTATCAAAGAGCAGACTGGGATTCGTTCCGAGACTTCCTCTGTGACATCCCTTGGAACAACGTCTTTAGTCTTCCCATCGAAGAATGTGCATCCGAGGTCTCCTCCTGGGTTAAGGCTGGCATCGATGCCTTCATCCCTGCTAGGAAATTCCAGCTTAAATCTCATTCGTCTCCATGGTTCTCACCCGCTTGTTCGGCTGCCATTGCCCACCGGAATCATTTCTTCCGACTCTATCGTAACTATGCGTCGGAACAAAACAGGCGCCTTTTCACTTCAGCTCGTAATAAGTGTAAAAGGATACTTAACGAAGCTAAGATGTTGTTTGCTGCCAGAATGAAGCAACGCATAGCATGCTCTAAATTCGGCTCTAAAGACTACTGGCGACTCTGTAAAAGAGTACTTAACAAGAGCAAGTCCACAATACCCCCGCTAATCAACAAATTTGAGGTCCTCACCTCCCCAGCAGATAAGGCTGAATGTTTTGCCCGCAGATTCTCGAACAATTCGAGTCTGGACTCGTCTGGAGTTTTTACACCCGACTTCTCACCTAGAACCGAGGCACAACTGAATGATGTGCACATTACACCTTCGCTTGTCTCTAAGATAATCTTAAAACTTGACCCTCACAAAGCGAGCGGTGGTGACGGAATCCCAACCATAGTCTTAAAGAAATGTGCCCCTGAACTATCCTCTATCCTTTCTAAGCTCTACAACCTCTGCCTATCTGCTTCCTGCTTTCCTGCCTGTTGGAAATCTTCCTCTATAGTTCCTATATTTAAAAACACTGGAGAACCCTCTGACCCTGCAAATTACCGCCCTATCAGCCTTCTTCCGATCTTTGGCAAAGTGTTCGAAGCCATTATCAACGCCGAGGTGGTTCAGCATCTCACAGCACACAGGCTCCTCTCGGACAAGCAATATGGTTTCCGCTTCACCAGGTCTACTGCTGATATGCTAACGACCATCACCGAGTACATATACCAGGCACTCGACAGGAATGGCGAAGCTCGAACCGTTGCATTGGATATATCTAAGGCGTTCGACAGAGTTTGGCATGCTGGCCTTCTATGTAAACTGCAGAGCTATGGTATAACTGGACATTTGTTTGAACTAATCCAGTCCTTCCTCTCTAACCGCACAATGAAAGTGGTATTAAACGGACATGCCTCTCAGAACTACCATACAAACGCAGGTGTCCCCCAAGGCTCCATCTTAGGTCCTACACTCTTCCTGATATATATTAATGATCTCCCTGATTCCATAAGAACCCAAATAGGTTTGTACGCCGATGACACCACAGTTTACTCTCGCCTCCAACAAAAATCTGGTGTAGGCGTCAAAGCTAAACTCGCAGCCGAGATTGAAAAAGACCTCCAATCCATATTGGACTGGGGTAAGAAATGGCTAGTAAATTTTAATGCTTCTAAAACGAAGCTACTGTCAATTAACCATCATCGACAATCTCATCTACCTCCCATTAGCATGGACCAAGCTTGCCTCCCAGAGAGTAAAACACTACGCCTCCTTGGTCTCACACTTTCAGCGGACCTCAAATGGAATGACTATATCGAATCCATTGCTAAATCCGCTGCTATGAAAGTCGGTTCTCTGTGTAGGGCCCGGAAGTTTTTTCCGTCTAAATCTATCCTGCACATTTACAAATCTACCATCCGCCCGTGCATTGAATACTGCTGCCATATCTGGTCGGGTGCCCCTGCTGTTCTCCTCGGGCTTCTCGATAAGGTTCAGAGGAGGGTCTGTAATGTGATAGATACCGACTTGGCAGACCGCCTGCAGTCTCTCTCCCACCGGCGAGACGTGGCTTCGCTGTGTCTCTTCTATAAATACTTTCACGGCTTCTGCTCCGATGAACTTAGATCACTGGTGCCCCCTAAATACGAATTTGCACGAGATACTAGATTAGCAACTAGATCCCACCCTTTTACAGTGAAACCGATAAAATGCAACCGCAACTTCTACTCCAACAGTTTCTTTCCTCGCACTTCCCGACTGTGGAATTCTCTTCCAAACGATTGCTTCCCCGACGGCTACATTCTCCAGGAGTTTAAATGTAAGGTCAATAGACACCTCCTAACACACTAACCTGCTCCCATTCTATCAAGCACTCTTCCCATCTGCCCGACACTCATCCTCGCTATCCTTACTCATCTATCACCTTTCTCCTGACATTCCCTATGTCTATCCACTCCTTCTCTTTACCTTCCCCTATGTAGCCCCATGCGCAATAGTGGCAGTGGAATGCCTTGCTTGGGGTGAGATGATTAAAAAAAAAAAAAAAAAAAAAAAAATACAAGCCTCGTCCATCTCTTTCCCCGCCAACGACATGTTTTCTCCCAATTCCTCAAAGAAGAGATAAAATTATTCCTCAGTTCCTGAATTTATCTCTGTCCAGTGAAAAAATATAAACCAGATCACCTGCTCGTCAACGACAGAACTTGTTTTTATAATTTGACTCATAAGAAGAGTACAATTTTTATTTAAATTTACCAATTCGTTTTCGTAAGCGGAAATATAAACCAGAACTAGCTCTCTCCTTGTTGGCGATATTTGTTTTTTTTAAATTTTCAAGGAAGAGATAAAGTTATTTCTGAATTCGTTTCACCGCATGCCAGATACTCGATAGATAGAAAAAAGTAAACTCTTGAGTGCATCGTCCCTTTAGTAAAGACGAAACAATCCAGATGGCTCCTTTCACTTCCCCTGATCAGGAAAATGTCTTTCAATTTCTCTCACTACCTTCCAGCTTATTCTTAATATTTACCATTCCATGGTCCAGTCTTACATCGTACCACAAGTCAACTACTTTTTGATTGGTTTCTCAGTCATCTCACTGAATTGTGCTATTCATAAAAATGTTCTTATATGAATACCACGTACGTATTGAAAAGGTACGATTAGTCTTCCAAAAATATATTTACTTAATATTCAAATCGTGCTTCGTACAAATCGTTCGTGAATACTTTAATATGGACTCCTCTACGTGGACATTTAAGGAATTCACTCGATTTTAAGCAAAGTCGTCATTTAAATCAACTGATACTCAAAATTGTATCAATATCACTCATATTTGGCAGTCACGAAATTAGTACCTAAGATATAGTATTGCTACTTTTGTAAAGTAAGTTTTATTTTCATTTCGTAGCTCCCTCGTTTTTTAAAAATTACCTCCACTAATTCGTGATAGCTAAGGTTTAAAAGATTTTAACAAGCTTTCATTTTATGGCTTTATTGCTTAGGATATTGGATTATGATATAATAAGTTAATAGTACAAACAATTATGTAGTTAATAATAAAATGTGAAGTACTATAAAAATTTAATAAATAAGATAACTTTAACATGTCATAAACATCATGATAACAATTATTATTATTGAAGAATAATATGAAAAATACATATCAAAATATAAATTAATAAATATCATAAATTTTCTTAAATTATTTTGTTACCTGTGTTATGTTATATAATTTTAATCTCTGTTATTAAATTTTAAACTTAATTTAAAAGAAAGTTTTATATTATTTTCATTTTTATTTTTCAGAAAGAATCTTCAGACGTAAGGCTATGAAGCTAAAGTAACTAAAATCCAATAATATAATAGATAATTGCTGAAAATATGTTTTTTTCTTAAAATTACTAGGTAATTAAATCCCAGAAACGAAATATTCAGTTACGTTTCATAAATTTATGTCAGTTCTGGTCTTCCATACTTAGTCAGACGTGTTAAGTGAATGATGACAAGCTGTCATCAATCGGTTCAAAAATCAGAAAGATAAGTCCTGTGATTAAGAAATAGTTTTATTCTAAATTTAATGCTATAAACAAGTAATATTTGTTTCAAATCAGATTAATTTAACTTTACATTTGCTAATTTTTCAAAAATGACGTGTCACAGATGAATATTTTAATTTTACAAGATCTTTAAAATCGAGAATTAAGTTTTGTTTATTAATGTGTCGATCGCTCAAAAATGAACGAAAAATTAAAATTTTAGATTCCAATCAATATTTCTGTTTGAAATTCACTAGAGTATTTTGTTTACTGGAAATAGTAAATACAATCATTTAGCTTTCAATTAAGCTAAAATTAAATCTTCAAGAAAAATTTTTTTTTCTTAAAAATTCAATTTGAAATTTAGGTATCGACAATGAGTGGAGGTAGTTACATTAAATTATTTTCATGAAGTACTGTGTGCATGTGTGCAAAACATGATATAATGTTTTGAAATTACCATTGAAATGAAGTGCGGCTAACCTTGTTTTCAATTAAAATTTTCTGCCTAAAACTGGTTCAAAAATAGCTAAAATCGAATAAATGTTACCCTTTCGGTTAACCTGATGGCTAAAAATGTTATACTCATTTAAAGCCCAATTATAAAATAACTATAAAGTACCCAGAACAAATTAATACAAATTCTATCTCTACTTTCCAGATTTGTAAATTTATAAAAGCAGTGTCTGATTAGTCCCTTCTTAAAGCAAAATTTTTTAACTTAAAATTTACTTAATAAAGAAAAATTTACAAAAACAAATTTCATTTTAATTTATTTTAAATGGTTACTATCTTAGTTTCTTCCTGAATTTCATTTTGTTACTTTCTGTTATTTTATTGCAACAATATATTCTAATTATTTTTTTCATCAATTTACAATGTGATATTTGTTAAACTTGACTCTTGCTTTGTGTCCACATGCAGTTCAATAATATGGTTGATTATTTCAGCCAAGCACATACAGTTTTTAGTGTTACTATAATTAAGTTATTTTTAAGATGAAGTTATAACATGACATCTCAAAACTTGACAAAATTCTAGAGGGAATAAATATCTTATGAATTTAAAGTACAAAAATTTCACCAATTAGAGTAATTAATCCAATGAGAAAATTTTAGACTTACAACTGAAAAGAAAGGGGAAAAAACTACTGAAATTTTGTAGCCATTTTATTAAATGAACAGCATAAATTACTACTTGTAGAAATCAAAAGTTAAATAATAAAACAACAGATATTTAACGTATATAACGTAAATATAGGAAACAGTATACACACATATTGTCACTTTTCAACAGATTTAATTATCTGGAAATTGAATCAACTTTAAATATTGATATAGGACAAGGGTCATTTGAGCTTACAAAATAAACACTTGTTTAATGAGTTTTCTGGAAATTTATGTACGGCAGCATTTATTATGCTTAGATTTAATTGCTACTAATGCTTTTAATATTTCCGTTTCATTGTTTTCAAAAATGACTATATTTTTTGCTAACGTCTACAATAGATTTTTCATCAGGTAATTCTCACCAAAAGATCGAATAATTACTGAGTAATAATTATCACAGGCTGTCTCGTATTTGTATCCTTGTGCTAAACTGCGAATAAAACAAATGAGCATCAGTGTTTAAAATAAACTGAAATAGCCAACAAAATAGACAACAAAAATAACAATATTAATTGCACTAAGCAGTTATTTGAGGCACAGAACTACGGCTTCGCCCGGTTTTACGTTTCTCAAGAGTCCTATGAAAATGCATGCCAATCCCGTTATAGAATAGTGTATACCGACATATTTTCGATAGAAAAGGCATTTACACCGAGAAACTTTAATTTTTAATCGTATCTTTAATATAAAATCTCTGAAGCTTTTCTGATCTGCTTGTTGATCCCTTTAAAAAGTAAAGCATAAAATGTCTGCAGATTTCATATTTCTTATAAATATGAAAGAGATTTCACTTCACAAATACTGAATAAGTAGAAAATCTTTTATTAGATTATGAAAGAGACAGAAATCATACAAATAGCTTGTATCTATTTTCGGGGGGATCATTTGTTGAAAGTGATTTTTAATTTTTCGTTGTCTTCCTAATCTATTTACAAATAAACGTGAAATATCAACAGACGCTTCGTGGTATTAGTAACCATCATTAAATTCAAACATATTTAACAGGTTATTTTCGCAATTGACTACCTTTGTTATTTGAATGGAAGAAAGTGAAAAAGATGTTAATTTATGGAGCAGACAGAATGTGAACGCTTACTTTGGAAGACATTTTAATTATTATAAATGAAAGAAACAGTAAGAAATGGCCGGAAATCTTTTGATTGTAATTATAATATGAACACCAAATTAGATTCAACAACACACCAGGCACCTCATATATAAAGACAATAAAAGTTATAGCAACTAATATTTATGTTTTATATAACTCTATTCTTATTCAATTAAACCAATTTAAACAAGCTACACTTGTTAATTTTGATTTTATTAATTATTATAAAATTTAAAAAAGATTCATTCACACTTCATCAAGTTTTTAGGGAGAATTTGGGGAATATTACTTTTTTGAGCCAGCAAATTTTGTACTAATCAACGTAATCTTTGTTGTGGCACTGTTTTTTTTTTTTTTTTTTTTTTTTTTTTTCAAGGAAGTTATTTGAAAAGTTCAATTTAAAAAGAATTTCATTTTTTAAAACTTTATTATCAGAAGGAAATAACTGAATCAACTCTAATTAAATCAACAGAAGTAGAAAGAAATTAATTAAAAAATGTAGTGTAGCTTCTCACTTCACTTGAATAACTGTGGCTGCACGACGTGGTAAGGAGTTTCTGAATCGCTACAGCATATTCCAAGGCTGTCCACAATTGTATTGCGTTTGTTGGGTGTGGCTAAGGAAAATTAGTGAGGTCTGCAGTATGTCCCATACATCTGGAGTTTATATCTGGTGAACGCGAGGGACAATGGTGTACCTGAGTGTTCTTGGAACTAGTTTCGTGTCACCCGCAAACGATGAAAGTAGCATTATCTTGCGGGAACAAACCATTGCCACTGGGAAGCATGAAGTACGTAAAATTGTGCAAATGATCTACAACAACATCTGAGTATATTACAAGAAGCACCCATTCACACCATCACAGAAGGAACACAGCTTTAAACCCAGCTAACAGGTTGGATCCATAGTTTCAAGCGGTCTCTTATGCACGGGTTAATGTTTTCTTTTTAATTTCTATAAGTACCTCGAAATTTCTTTCATTACTTTGCCATGAAGTTCATTATAGTCATCAATTTTGTAATTATGTTATAAGGCCATTTCCAGCTGCAATTTAATGTTATATTCTAGTTAAACTTGTCAGCATGTTTCTACGTCCGAAGTTATTATGTAAATAATTTAGTGAAAGTAACTCATTAACTAATTTGGTATCTAAACAATTTTAGAAAAATGGGACATTTGTTTGGGCTCTTGAATTAGTGAAAATTTCAAATGAAATAATCTTGCCTAACATATCATTTTTGTATTCGTTTTTAGAGACTATTTTGAAAAAAATATTTTTATGTAAAATTTTAATTTGAATCAGAATATCGACAATGATTTTATTTATTGCTTTAAAAAACAAAGTTTACATCAACAAGTGAAGTCCTCTTAGTCAGAGGCTAAAAAGGAGGCAAATTTAATTAAATGTACATTTAATTTACAAAACAATCTTAACAAATGAAACAATATTTAAAATCAAACAACAACAAACACAACAATAATAATGATAATAATAATAATAAAGTATACTAATATCAATACTTGATTGTTCATTATAATGATTAATATTTTATGTTGCATCTACTCTTATATGATCGTAATGTAAAAATAACATTTTATAATATTTAAATCCAAGGACCCCGGGTAAGAAATTTTTATAAAGAAAGAATAAATGTTAACATTTCTCCTCATTGACTATAAGTACTTAGACATTTTTAAATGTTGCTATATTTTCAAACTAAATTGTTTTGCAATTCACTTATTGCATGCTATAAGGCGACTTCCACATCTCATCGAATTATGCAAGTCGAGATAAGTCTACTAAAATATAATACCATTTCAAGAAAATGTGTGGTTTTCATTACTGATTACTTTTTTTTAGTAATTTTTGCTATAATTTTGTGAACGCCTTTTCCTTCTGTTCTAATTTTCTTTACGATGGAAAAGAATGTCGGAAAGTTTATAAAACTTTGACTTGATTTACATTGCAGATGTATTGGTTTTTAAATATTTAGAAATTCTATTTTAATCCCTGACTATTGCACATATTCCAGTCTTCGCCGATCTACTTTATGTCTTGTGACTCTGCTTTTGTAAACAGATCTAAATATATGCAGGTTTCCATTGCTATGATGTTGCCTTTTCATTATAAAATCATTATTTTTAAATATGTGATCTTTCATCTCATCAGTTTTCAGAAATAATAGGAACTGTAGTTGGAACAACAGCCAACTGACATTTCTCTTGATAACTGGGATGAGGTTGTGGTTGAAAAAAACTCCCAGTAAATTAAATATAGAAATGTAAAAAAATGAAAAAAGAAACAATATTTATTTCAGGCCAAAGGTTCTTTTCTCTAAGTGTACAGTTGCATACATTTCGAATATTGCTGCTAGAATGGAACTACGTATTCAATTATTACTACAATTATTAATAAGGAAGTAACAGTTAAATTATCAAGACAAATTAAAATTCAAAAGATAAATAATTGGCATGAGACACTAGAATTTGCCACAACTTAACCAGAAGAATTCAGAACTACGAAATCGATGTCCCAGAAATTTTATTAGGTTGCAAAAAAAAAAAAAAAAAAATAACAATCTGCGTTATCTAGAGTTATTGATTTTACAGAATATTCTGAATTTGGGAAAAATATGCACAGATTCATTAAAAAAAAATTAAACACTGGACTAGGTTATTCAAATTTCCTATTGATAAAGTAATTAAGCAAATTTTATTCAAACTTGGTTGAATAAATTAAAACATCACACTCACTCGAAGTTGAAGAAATTCAGAAAAAAATTAGAATTGATATCGACTAATTATTCTTACAGTTTATCAGCATTTTGACTCAAAAGGGACAATGATACTTGCTAGGAAAGCAATAACTTTTCGAGGTTAATTATCTAAAAGAGTCAATCTGACATTTCATTGTCTGATTGTAATTTTATCCAGTGGAAGGTAGATTCCAGTTGCATCGAATTAGTGGGCTATGAGTGATTGCACTGATTCTTGAATTCGAAACATCCGATTCACTTAGAGCCTAGATGTTTCTAAAGACGATGTGACTTTCGAAACTGAGATCCGTCACCGGACAATCCTGCAATCAGTTCGGCTTTAATACAGTTTATTTAGCTCTAGTTATTCTCTCATTTGATTTTATTTGTCTTGTATTTCAATGGAACAAAGCTTGTTTCGATCATAACTTGGGGTAAAAAAAAAACAAAAAACAAAACAAAAAAAAAACTTTAGTCCTCAAGTTGCATGCGTTTAACTTGAAAACCACATTTCTTTAAATCATCTACACGGTATACCACCACTAAAGTAGAATGGAAGATTTTCGTTTTCTTCTCTCAGGTACATTTACTCCATTTACTCCATTTAACCAACATAAAACAGATTGTCATAAGTTTCTTCAAATTTCTTCCAATTATTTCAAATAAAGCTTCCGATTAACACCATAGAAAAATCCAAAATAAGTGGTCACAATACGTGTCGTAAACCGCGGGAAAGAAGAAAAATACGCAGAACATGTTGTTATTTAGTTTAACACGCTATATATATATAACTGAGAATAGATGCGGTTTGGGATGAAGTTTCTGGGATGCTAATATATAGGGAATATCGTTACAAAGTGAAAATAAATTAATGAAACAGTGTATATTAACCCAACAGACAAATGACAGGTCGGTGTAGATTTCCTTGCTTAGCAAAGCGAAACTGGGAAGCGTTCTCGTGTCGAATGTTACAAATAAATTTGAGCGCCCACACCGCCATAGCACGTAAAACTGACTAAATTTTGGATAAGCTTTCAACACCGATATCAGTAGCAGTAAGTAATGAACAAAAAATATCGGATTACAGAACAAATGGTTCCGAAATACTGAGAATTATATCTTCAAGAAAGACGAGGAAGAAAAGGATCGGTGGGCCTAACGTTATCACTACAAGCACTACTATTATTATTGTTATCACTCCCGGATCTGCTTTCAGCACAACCTTCAAAATTACCAGATACTTAACAAAGAGGAGTCAAATAAGATTAGGAGGAAAATATGCGTTGTGTCGAACCTGACGTACTCAAAATAACAGCTGTCGGCGCGGAAATTGCTTGTTAAGTTCTGCATTTGCTTTCAATTCAGATAGGAAACCTTCTCTAATGCACTAAGAAACTTGAGTATGATAACAAAGTTCTGGGTACATGACAAATTCGAGCGCATGCTCAATGAAGTCAATCTTAACCGATGGCTGATTTTACACAACAATTGTTAAGAAGTGCGGAAAATCAATGTTAAAGAGATAGTCCATATAGATGGACAAATAAATACTGAAATATGTCACGCTCTCCTTAATCAAGCAATCTGCAACTAAATAACAAATATTCTCCGGTATGCAACGTCATGAATTACAGATATCTCTCAAGTTCACTATTTAGAATACTTGAAGCCTGAAATCTAAATTTCAACAAGACAAAGTTGTTCATGATTTTCAGCGCCTTAGTATGAATGATTGCTGGTATAAAAGATTCATGCGATTACCTTTGATAATGAAAATATTCCGTTGAAGATGTTTCCGTGAGCAGGAGAATTTTTCGAAGACATGTGCACTCTTGCATTCACAGACTGTAATTGGTAGATATTAATAATAAAGTTTGATGATTTTCGTTTCATTAGCGTTTGTGTTATCACTGAGGTGTATAACGTTTTTCACGGATCGATAAATGGCAACAGCTTCAAATGAGTGGTTTTAGTATGCGATTTAGTAAGTGCCATTCTTGATTTTGTAGCATTTCAAGATTTCATTAACATGTTCGATCTCGTGAATAAATTTAGAAAAGTGCACCCGAGGGAGTTAATTCAAATACGGATCGTTAGATATAATACTGGTTATGTGGGTCAAATATAGAATTACATTAACAGATTTTATTCAAGTTAACTGAAATTTCGGGTATCCAAGTTTCAACATTATTGTGTAGTACAAGATCTGTTCCGTTCTTAATGCATCTACATAGCACTCTTGGAGGTCAAATGCCACCATGTGAGACAAATACTATTTTCTGAATCAGCGCATCCTAATGATTAAAATAGAACCAACAAAGACCATAACGGAAAATAAATAATAGGGTCATATCTTAGTTAAATCTAAGGTAGAATCAGTTTTCTTATCAGTTAGAATAAATGCTATGTGTTAGTTAAAAAGAATATCTTCAAATGTAACACTGGAATTGCAACTAAAATCCATTGGAACAGACAAGTCAACCCAAAATTGACTGTCTTCGATATAAATTGTTTTTGTACCAGTTGCATACGCTTTTATTTCTGCTGGCAACAATTGGTTCACTCAGAATAGTAAACGTCGACATTTCACTAAAGTTGTATTGAAATTATAAGAACAACCTTAACAGAATTAACGATTTTTTCCAAAGATCCTATCGAATTGTCTAAAGACTATGCGGGATAGTCTCATGGTAATCGATCAGGCCTGTACAGTAAGAAGTTTAGCTATTCTAAACAAGTTGGATATTTTTATGGTGGCAAATAATAATAATAATAAAGCACAGTGGCTAAATTTTCTAACTGGATTCTTAAAATCTACAATAAAACGAAACAAAATGTCTTTAGCAACAAAAATTAATTTTGCAATCTAGTTTTAATAAAAGATCTCAACATTTTCGTATTTATCAAGTCGCTGTTTATTTCACTATTCTGAGTAGTTTATTACTTACGAGTTAATTATAAAATATAAAATATTTTTATGGAAAAAAAATCTAATGATTTTTGCAAAAATTGTGTAGGCCGGAGCTTGTAATGAAAAGAAAAATTGTTATCAATGAAAGTAATAAGCATTCATTTCGACAGTTGTCATTAATTATCATAATGGTAATATCAACCGTTTCCTTCTAAGGAAACATTCGGCTTTCATTAACCGAAGAGTCAGTGTTGCTGTCGATTGAAGTTTATAAAATCTTTCAATTTAACACAATTTTCAAGAAAATAGGTGAAAATTGAAAACACAGGAAATCATTACTCTAGTTCAAACATTTCAATCTAATTTCCTTGTTTGCAGAAGTGAAATAAAATGAGACGAGAAATTTATTTCTAATAGAAAAATATAATTTATTTTCTACCAGAAAATAATATCACTATAATTAGCTTTCATAATTCAGCATGAATTTAAGATAAAGTAATGAAAATCCAACGATTTTATTTTTTGTTTAGATCGGAAAGCTTAAAAAATAGAAAGAAAAAATATCGCGAAAAATGAAAATTGAAAGATGGGTAACATGATAATAAAATCGTCTATAATTTTTTATATAACTTAAGAAGGAATCCGAAAGGAAACTCAAACTTTGTAGCTTTTATTGCATATAACTATTATTTCTAAGTTTCTATCAAATACATTTTAAGTTTCTTTTACTAGAATATCTGTAATTCAAACATATGATGATACAATCGAAACATCATTATACAATTAAATAATTACATTAAAAAAATAAATACTAATAGTATAAATAGTAAAATACATGAAAATATTTTGATAAGCTAAAATTTATAAACACTACGCCTGCTTGGCCTGACACTCTCAGCAGACCTCAAGTGGAATGACTACCTCGAATCCATTGCTCACTGTGCAGTGCCCTGAAATTCTTTCCGTCTGAATCTATCCTGCACTTCTATAAATCTACCATCCGCCCGTGTATTGAGTACTGCTGCCACATCTGGTCGGGTGCCCCTTCTATTCTCCTCGGGGTTCTTGACAAAATACAGCGAAGAATATGTAATGTGATTGATACCGACTTGGCTGACCGCCTACAGTCTCTCTCTCACCGGCGTGACGTGGCTTCCCTGTGCCTCTTCTATAAATACTTTCATGGCTTCTGCTCTGACGAACTTAAATCCCTGGTGCCCCCCTAGATATGAATTTGCACGAGATACTATATTGACAACTAGGTCCCACCCTTTTACAGTGAAACCGATGAAATGTAACCGCAATTTCTACTCCAACAGCTTCTTTCCTCGCACTTCCCTACCGCAGGCTTGCTTCCCCGACGGCTACAACCTCCAAGATTTTAAATGTAGGGTCAATAGACACTTCCTAACACACTAACTCACACCCACTCTCTCCAACTCTCTCCCTATGTACATCCTAAGTCGTCTATCACCCTCCTTCTGACATTTCCT
Organism: Ascarosepion bandense; assembly: GCA_037127315.1. NCBI lineage: Eukaryota > Metazoa > Mollusca > Cephalopoda > Sepiida > Sepiidae > Ascarosepion > Ascarosepion bandense. The sequence goes on along the minus strand of JBBBDQ010001284.1, from coordinate 179,078 downwards.
ATACCCAATCGCTCTATGTAACCCCCTGCGCTATAGTGGCAGTGGAATGCCTTGCTTGGGGTGACACGATTTTAAAAAAATCTCTCCTAATTCTCACAGAATTAGTTTTATTTTATAATTACAAGAAACATATTAGTTTAAAAAGATAATCGTTTTGAAATATGAATGTATAAAGAATATAAAACGCTTAAATGCACAGTCAGTAATGGTTGTGTATGTGGAAGTGTTCAGTCAGTTATGGAAAAACTTGTGTATGATTGTATTAATTTTCTTAGTTGAAAAAGAAAACAGGTTTATTGCAAAGAGAAAAAGTAATAACGTTCATGTTGCTTTTTCTTTCTTCAAATCTCGTACACACACACACACACATACACACACACACACACACACACATGCACTCACACGCATGCATGCACACAAGTATCTTCAAATATAACTCAGAAAGCTGCTAGATATGTTATAACTGACCAATAATGGTAATGAATATCAATAAAGATCTCACTGGCGATCAAGTAACGAACAGTTGAAAAATATACAATTAAACCTGTCTTTTGGTTTTTATATTTCATAATGATTAATTTGTGTGTAAACAATGAAGTATTACGTGCAAATATTTTTTTATTATAGATTCAACTATTAATAGAGTTTACGAAAAATATCAGCAATTATTTACAACATATAATAGCAAAATAATTTACAATAATTATTATAAATGGTACGACTGACATTCATGTAGTCGAAGTTATTCATTTTATGCCCAATCAATAAAACTAGTTAGGAATTCGAATGCTGATTTTTTAGGCAATTTCTCCTTATTTGAAAGGTTAGTGTGACACTATCTTCTTGAGATCCCATTTCTCTTTTCTCTTCTTTTTTGTATTCTACTTCGCTAATTTCATCATGGTCGCCTGTTCATGAGAAACGACTGAAAAGTACCGAAACAATAGTTTATTAACTAAGAAAAAGGTAACTCTTAATTAAACAAATATATCAAAGGCTCCACATGTATACATTTTAAAAAGGAACGTCATCTCATCAAAAATATAATGGTAGGCAAAAGAAAATTTATGAAAATTATTTGAGAGAAAATAACTTTTAAAACATTTAACAGCAAAATAGTCACACACACACACACACACACACACACACACACACACACACACACACACTTATAATATGTGCGTGTGTATAAATTCACAAAACCTCTTATATATATATATATATATATATATATATATATATAAATGTTTTGTGAATTTGTCGATTCGTCCCAGTTCCTAAATACTAAGTAAACATACATATGACAATTTTTTATCAGTTTATCTATGTATCCAGTTATTCAGCGGATACAGCAGAGACTAATTTGATGTCATTTTTGTGTCAACACAGATTTATATTTCCATTTCAAATATCCATAATACAAAATATAATGACTATCGTCTAAATTCGATAAAAAAAACTGAGCAGTTGCCCGAAACTTAACAATTCTCAGACAAATTTTTACTTCCCATTTACAGATGTGGAGGAGTATTTCTCGAACTATCTGCTACCATTTCACAGGTGATAGAATCTTCTAAGTTACAAGTAACATAATGCTTTCCAACGAGTAATATGTGCTACACTTTATGTTCTCTGTCAACTAGCAAGAGTTCTGTTAAGAGAGATAGAAAAATAATAAATGGGAAATGTGCATCGAATCGATTCTCTTCGAATGAACGAATTGATCATCAAATGATTGTATAAAAACAAGAATCTCATAGAAAATAAAGTAGTTTATTTCATATTTCTCTCTCTGAATATTTTCTGTAAATATTTTCTTTAATCCTTTTATTATCAAATATTGACATCAACTTTGACTTGTTTCTTTGTAATAAATACACGTATGCTAAATTTGTACCTATACAGTTATATATATATATATATATATATATATATATATATATAAAACTTTCCCTTTCTTTCTTTCTTTTTTTCTTTCTTTCTTTCTTTCTATATATATATATATATATAAAGAAAGAAAGAAAGAAAGAAAGAAAGAAGGAGAAGGATTTTATTATTTATTAATCCGACATATTTTTATTACTTAAAAGTTATTTTTATTGGATACACATATTTGAGTAGACGCTCCGTTTATCTATTAAACAGTATATTTATTTGTTTTCGTCTTTCCATTTGAATATTCGAGAAATCTTATTGGAGAAAAATATGCGCTCCTTGGCAGTATTCACACTTCCGTTCCGCTAGAAGAAACCATCATTAGATCTAATCTACTTAGACCACTCGATTGCAGAGTGCGTCGATGACCAAATAAAGTTGACAGGTGTCTTTAAGTAATAAAAATCTATCGGATTAATAAATAAAAGTTATTTCCTTTCTTTACAAATTTTGTTTATGTAGGATACGAAACTGAGGAGATATGTTTAATTCAAGAGTCAGTGAATAATCTGTATTCATAGCCACTACTCAACTTTGCTTAGTTATCGTGACAATTTTCCAAGAACAGATATGGCAATTCACTGATTCTCAAGAAAAACGAAGATGTGAAGAGCCATGAACGCCTACTGCATGAAATGATGTAGCATTTAAAAATGATCAAACAAGTAAATATGTGAAAGGATTAAAAGTTCTACGAAATATTTCAGACGTTGCCTTTAGGCTATAACAAAGTTCTTTCATTTTAACATATGAAGTCCAATTTTTTTAAAGCTGATTAACAAAAATCATTGAATGTCAATAATAGAAATAAAAATATGTTATTCAGTTCTGAAACAACTTGTTCTTAAAAATTATTTCAAAATATATGATTTATAGTTTTCCTATTGAAAATTCACCGTAGTCAAAAGAAAGATACTAGCAAATGATCTCTGCAATTTAGTGTAAGTTGCAATAAATAAATCGATCGTGACTTTTAGACACAAGGCTTTGTCTACTACAAGGTATTGTCGTAAAGTTGCATAACATTTTATAATAAATACTCGTTACTGTAATATGATGGGTATCTGTAATATTTCGCTGAAAACGTCCCAAAGGAAACGTTGATCGTTGGGATAAGTGTTTCAAGGGCTAACAACAAAATCGGCCAAAACTCAAATGCATCATAATAGTGAGATTTTTACTTTTTACTAATCTCATGTTAGCAGTGAAATCACTGAGCGAGATATTTTTAAATTTAATCATAAATTTACTTTCTACTCATTTACTAGTCAAAGCATTTTGTCATTATCATCGGCTGGAAAGACGAGAATAAGTCATTTTCATTGATCTTGCCAAAATTTTAGTTCATTTTAGTTTCTTTTGATTACATGTTCAAATTAACTGAAACATTAAATAATCAAGAACAATTTTAAACGTAAAACAATAAATCTAAGTATGCAAAAGAGGAGAAGCCTGTCCGAAAATGTAGGAAATAGCATGTCATTAAATTTCAACGAATTAAATGAAATAATGTCAACAAGACCAATTTCCAGAAAATATATTCATAAACTTTTAGCATTGAATAAAACTTAAATTATTTGTAATAATTGTAGAAAATGGTACTTATTTTACAAATACTACTATAAAATTCTTCCTTTAAGATGACAAAAAGTATGATTTCCAACGCATAGGAAATAAATTTGACAAACCTTAGATCAGAATGATTCAGCCTCGAGCGTGAACCCGTGTGTGCTGCAACAAGATGCTTAGTGCGATATGCCAGATATGAAAGAAGGCGAATGTTTTTACTTTGGCCAAAAGCGATGTCTTGCTTTGGCTCCTTCCCCAGTACTAACTGTGCTCTTTAAAGCATATCCGATGTTTATTTGCTTTATGATCAAAACAGCCGCAATAATATTCTGTAATCACCGAGTCCAGGTTAATTCGCCCCATCTGTCCTATCACATTTCATGTTCTCTCTTTGTTTCCTTTTATTATGGAACATGCACTAACTTTCCTATGACTACCTACTGTTTTTCAGCGGTTTACGAGATGTGTTTGTATGAACTTGGTACCCACTAACTTGTTTTGTAATTAAACGTTATTTTTATCTTTTTCTTAAAATGGTAATCTGTGGGCAGATGTGACGAGCATAAATATCCCAATGCAACAAATTTCAACTTCGCACTGACATCTGATTATTATTCATTGCAAAGAAGAGACAACTACTAAAAAAAACCGATTACTTTTTATATACGATGTACCAGTCAACGTAAGATAAAGACAGCTTTTGCAGCTGCCATTATCATTTGTCATTATCAATTCTAGAAGAAAATACTTGTATTTATGGCTCTCACAAAAGGATTTTGTTAGTCATATGTTTATGGGGAGGTATTTACGACAAGTCAATCAATTTATGTTTGTTTTCGTCTTTTGATCTATATAATAAGTTAAAAACATTGTTTTTTACTTCATTTTTTTCGAGTAGAATAAAAACAGTAAAAAAACAAAAACAAAACAAAAAACTGTAAAGCCAAATGTATTATTGACAGGAGTCTTAGAAATTTGGAAGAAAAGAAAAAAATCCAAAATAGCAAGAACAGGGATGTTCAAGACATAGGGTATTATTTTGTGCATCGTATCCTGCGTTCACATTTCACTGAAGTATTTGAATAAGCTTTTAAATCTGAAGTTTGTTCTGATTTAGAAGTATATTCAAAATAAGTCAACGCAAAAGGATATATATATATATATATATATATATATATATATATATATATATATATACTTGAAAATAGGTTAAATTAAATTTACATAACAATAATTCTTTGAATTTCAATGATTTGCAGCGTTTTTAAAAATATTAATTTTCATTTAGAAATTCTGACACAGTTAAATTCTTGCAAATGTTGATGTCTATTTAATTTATTTAAATGATAAATAACGTCTCTTATATGAATGTATCGTTTTGAAAATATTAAAGTCTTACTCAGATTTCTTTTATGTTTTAATAGTAAAGATATAAAAATTGATAGGGACAAATATTACAGTTCGGGTTGGTTTAAATGTAGAAAACCAGAAAAAAAAATCACGATAATATTGAATTTAATAACTGCTTCTAGTTGTTAATACAGTATATAAAATTATGTGAGTTTGAGCTTTTATCTAAACAGAAGCTTTTTCAGTGCTTTAAAAAACTGAGCTTTCATGCTTAGAGCCTGGCTTTGCCATAAGTGCCAAGCACTTATTAACTTTGATATTTAAGAAGATATAAAGATGAAGCATCATACACCTATAATTTTCCATCCAAATAGATAATGTTATTAAAGTACAGCATCAGCTCAATTTACTTTATAAGATTTCTTGACAGCCAGCACAAATTATTCTCTGTTCAGGTATCAGGCCCAGTACTTTAGTTGAATTCTCATTTACAGTACTGAAGTAACCTGTATCTTAGCTTAATATCAAAATTCATAGCTGCTGCTTTCTGTTTGATTTTTAAATGAAGTTTTCACATAAAAATAACTGAAAATTTATATAAAAGTTTTCCATTTATCTTCATTCATAGAATGTTCAAAAGAATGCAAAACTACTTACACATGTTACCTAGTTTAGAAATCTTAACAATTTGACGAACAATAATTCTTTTTTGCTTAATCTACTTTTTACAGAAAAAGAACGCAGATTATTTTATGCTTGTGAATTGGAAAAGTTTATTTTCTGTCATTTTCAATATGCTTAATTCAAATGTTGATTAGGAATGCAATATTGTTTATATTCCGTTAATAAACACATAAAGTAAATAAATATTTACTGATCATAGCTTAATCGAGGATCGAATTCACAACGCCAGCAATAGTCTAGCAAGATTACCGTTGCCAACCATCGCTCGACAAAAGAAACGTGTTTATGTATGCATCGTTGAAAATGTATATAAAAATAGGTTTTCTTGAATGGTTTGCAGAAAAGCGAATCAAGTTTCGCTTGTAGCAAAATCAGAAAGTAGAAATAAGGAGCAAATATGAGATTGTATGTTAGTCAATAAATGAAGGAACATGTTTTTTTTTTTTACCTCAAGCGAAAAATTGCCATCATTTCTACAAACAGAAACGTACGCAGACTATTCCGAAAGTAATGATCCTACCTCCCATTTTATTATGCTTATCCATGACGTCAGTGGTAGATTTTGTTCTTGTTCTTTAGGACACATGGCCCAGTGGATATAGACGTTGGTAGGTTCCAAAGAGTTGAGAGTTCAATACCAGGCTACAGCAGCAGTGAACAAGTAACTTAGAGAGTCCGGTTAGAGAGAGATAACTGGTGACTACCAAAAAAAAAAGCTTCGCACAAGGAATGAGAATGATATACCCCAGTGATCGTAATAAAGGGTTCGGTTCGAAATTCCTAGCACCTGAAGAAGGCCGGAGCGTCAGCTGAACAAAAATGGTGTCTGAAATGCTATCTAGCAAAATAGTGTCTGACATAAAAGTGCGTATGAGGTAAAGTAATGCAAGGGAATTCTGCTATGCAGAACAATTTCCACCTATTGATATGCATAAATAGTTGCTGAATGTTTGTAGAAACCAAACAGTGGATATGAGCACAGGCGATGACTGATGTGTTTCAGAAGTGGTAAATAGATATATGTTACAAGGTGCATTCACGAGCGAAGCAAGTAAGCTCTTGTTTATTTTAGGCAAAAAGCCATAGCCAATGTGGGACTATGTCGGAAAATAGACTTTTGTAGCTCAATCCTATATCGAATGGTTTTGTTTTGATACCTGTATGTTTTAGTTTCCGTGGTAATAAACTGGAAGTATTATATTAGGAGTGTCTCTTTTAAATATTCCGATAAATGCTTATTGATAAAATGCTAAATCTATACATATGCACGAGGTAAAAACTGGTACATCTAGGACACCTATCATCTATATATATAAAGAAGGATGTCTGTGTGTGTGTTTGTGTGTTTCCATTCTATCGAACCCTACTCCTCCAAAAACCTTGGTCCGATTTCAACCAAAATTAGGTCACTTGTCGATCATGACATGAACCTTTGATGTACCCCCAAAAATATACTCGATCAAAAATCTGCTGAGGCTGATAAAGCAAACCTCGCTGCCGAGCTTGAAAAGGACATCCAATCCGTGATGGACAGGGGTAAGAAATGGCTCGTAAATTTTAATGCTTCCAAAATGAAGCTGCTATCTATTGACCATCACAGACAATAGTTCATTCCACCCATTAGCATGGATCAGGCTAGTCTCCCTGGAAGTAAAATACTGCGCCTCCTCGGATTAATATAGAATCCATAGCTAAATCTGCTGCTAAGAAGGTCGGTTCTTTGTGTAGGGCCAGAAAGTTTTTCCCGTCCGAAACAATCCTGCACATATACAAATTTACCAGCCACCCGTGCACTGAATATTGCTGCCATAGCTGGTTGAGTGCTCCTGCTATCCACCTAGGTGTCCTTGACAAAATCCAACGGAGAATCTGTAATGCGATCGATCTCGACTTGGCAGCTATGATATAGTCGCTTTCTCACCGACGCAGTGTGACTTCCCCGTGTCTCTTCTACAAATACTTTCATGGCTTCTGCTCCGACGAACTTATCTCACTGATACCCCATATATATGAATTTCCTCGAGCCACAAGATCAGCAACTAGGTCCCACCGTTTTACGGTGAAACCGATAAATTGTAAACGCTAATTCTACTCCATCAGCTTCTTTTTTCGCACTTCCCGCCTGTGGAATTCCCTTCCTCTGACTTGCTTTCTCGACAGCTACAATCTTCAAGAATTCAAATGTAAAGTCAATAGTCATCTCCTGTCTCACTAACTTACATCCTCTCTCTCATGCTTTTTTCTGCGTCCACCTCACTCTCATCAGTATTCTTATCCTTCTCGTACTCTCTTCCTCACAGCCCCCTGTAACCGGTCACTCTTTCTCATAGCATTCTTTCTGTGTAACCCCCTGCACAACAGTGGCAGTAAAAATGCCTAGCTTGGGGCCACACGATTATAAAAAGAAAAATCACAGGGCTTCTCTTGACTCATCATTTACACTTAGTCTATGCTGTGTTATATGCATATAACTCCGTTCATGATTTCCGCTAGCATTTCCAAATTTAATCCCCTCAAAACATGTAGACTCGATGATATCCCTACTATTGTCCTGAAGAAATGTGCCTATTTTTTATGCTCAACAATAAATGCCTTACTATTTCTTGCTTTTGAGATTATTGGAAATGTTCTTTTGGTTTATGTTTTTAAGAACCCTTCAAACTATTAAACCTATTAACCTTCTAGCTCTTTTTGGCAAATAGAGGCTTTAATCAACCTCAAATTTGTTTAAGCATCTCACATCACAGGGGTTTTTTTTTTTCAGGCAAACAATGCGGCATTCGCTTCATTGGTTTAACCGCCTATGTGTTGACGGTTATTGTTAAAAGAGTCTGGCAAGCTTTAGATGATAACGGGAAAGCACGAGATTTTGTTTTAGGTTTTTCGAATGCATGTGACAGAATTTGGCATGCTTGTCTTCTTCACAAGTTGAAGAGTTATAATGTTTCTGGTCGTTTTTATTTTATTTGATTCAATCATTCTTAACAAATCACGTAATGAAATTTGTTTTAAACGGCTACTCTTCAAGATATTTTTGCACTATGGTGGATGTCCCCCCAGGGCTCTATTCTTGGACCTTATTTATTCATTATTTTCATCATCTATTTTCCTGAAGTTATTATTTCTAAACTCGATATATATGCTTGTTGCGGAGTTGTTGTGACAAAATTTTCGTCGTCAAGTTGTTGTTTCAGCCAGGAAGAAAGACACGGAAAAATTAAGGAAGGTAGGTTCAAACAGTGTATTAGAAAAACAGAACAATATGTACAATAATAAGTATTAGTAATCTGCAAAATATAGAAGTGTAAGACCGAACGGTATAGTTACGCTGCGTCTCGACTGCCTTATGACTGTGTCACAGCTGCGTCTCCGGAAGTCACTCCGGTTATTGGTTTGCTTCATTGGTTTAACCGCTGATGTGTTGACTCTTCCTTCTGCTATAAAAGCTGACGTAGATGGGTACTATAACAATGCTGATCTTACAACTGTTTACTCCTGACTTAATAGAAAGTCTGATCGGTTCAATAAAATCAAATGGGTAGCTGATTTCGAAAATTACCTTCAGTCGGTTCTCAAATGGAGCAAGAAACAGTTTGTTAATGCTATTACCTCTAAAAAGGAGCTGGTCACTATAAATTATCTTAAAGAAACTTTTTTTTGCCTTCCATCAGCATAGCTGTTGCTAGTCGCGAAGAGAGCATCTCATTGTGTCTTCTTGGTCTCACATTTTCCACTAATATTTTATTGAATCAGTTGATATTCTAATGTTAGGCAAATCAGTTTACTATGTCATGCGAGACAATGTTTTTCCTCAGAATCTATCTTGCACACTATTTCAATGCACGAAGGGTTGCTAGACTCAAGCTTAACAGATTTAAGCGCAGTACTAAATTGTCAACGTGATCTCATTATTTTGCTCTTGAAATTGCTAGTTGTAACCATAAGTTCTATGCTAATAGTTTCTTCTCTGCATTTCTCATTTGTGAAACTCTCTTCCTGCTTTCCTGTCAAATATGATTTCCAAAAATTTAAATGCAATGCCAATCGCCATCTTCTGTCTCCTTGAATCCTGATTTATTATAATCTCTGTCTCTTTCACTCTCAGTAGCTCCTTGCATCTTAGTGTTGTTTCACCTCGTTTGAAGTTAAAGAAATATAGAAAATAGAAAAAAGTCAATAATTAAGTAATCAATCAACAAGATCACTGCCTCTAAAATATTGGAATGGATAGAAAAGATCAGTACCAACAATCCCAAGACTTGGATCCCTCGTGCATTGATCAGTGTGGTGGCATGATAATAGTGAATTCTACCCACACTGAGTATCACAAAAAATGAGGACTTGTGCCAAGCAAAGCTTATTTAATAATAGCAGTCGTACGACTTGAAGAAATTTATTTCTAATCATTTTAAGAAAATTAATGAAATACGTTGTTTAAACATGAATCATTCAATAATTATTGAAAGTTAATCGAGTTTCCTTGTTTATTCATTAACATGTCAGCTTTTTATTTACGTGACAGAACTGTTTTATTTTCTTATAATTATGTATCTTCGTCCTTATATCAAGTTATATACATTCATAATTACTGTCATACAATGGAAAATGTTAATATTTCATTTCTAATATGAAAGTTCACAAATTAACAGACATAAACATCTATAGTGTCAATAAGTGTAGTTGTACAAAAGGCAAAATTTAAAAAGTTACAAAATAGTACTAGCAACGTATTCATTCTCTTTTAGCTAATCAGGTTCGCCATAACAACTGATAGATCTAAAATCCACAAGATGATAAAACAGATAAATAGAATAATTTAAATAAAACATATAAATAGAATAATTTAAATTATCTAATTTGTAGAAACATATTTATTAAAGAAAGAGAAAACATATCAACTTCGATATACGAGTAAATTTGGGTTAATGTAAAACATATTTTAAGATGAATTCTTTTAAATTAATACTTATGGTTATGTCAACTTATGACTATTATTGAATATTAATAATTAACTGAATCTAACGCTCACACTAAGATCTGCCACGCCGCATAAACTGAGGGGAACCACCTTTATTCACTTTGTATTCCATTAATGAGAAGTAAGTTCCATTCGAACAGCTTCTTCCCACGAAGCAGTACTTTGTGGAAACGACTCCAAAAAAGATGCTTTTGGGAGTCGGTTCCAGGCCACTACACACTTAATCTGTTCAAATCTATGGTTAATCATAATCTTTCCCACATATCCTCATGAACTGGGCTCCTTACCTATTGCATAACAACCTCCTTCAGTAACACTCTATCTTAAGTCATTCTTAGAACTTGTATAGGATGGACATTTGGAAAAAAGATTGCCACGAGTACGGTTTCTATACTTCCGAGAAAATGTTCACAAACAATAAGATGGGAAGAGATGCTGATGTAATTTAATGTATCTGAAGGCTGATCCTCGTTAACAGACAAACAGGAAACATTAAATATAACAATTATTCATGAAAAATTATATTATTCTGAGTCTTTTTATTGGCTTAGTTTAGTTTAGTTTACGTCATATCAACCTCAATTTCTAACTCTTGATTATAAGTAATAAAAATTGTAAAGGAAACAACAAGTGATTTTAAATTCAACGATAATCATTAATTAATAGATGCAAGAAATCAAATGAACAAACAAGAAAATATCTAAGAGAAAATAAACATTCAAGCATTTAGTCATTTTTTCTTTGAAAATAATGTACCAATTGCTTTTAAAGCACACAATTTGAAGTACAAATTTCAAAGCAAATTCATAATTGGAAGAATCAATGTTTTCCACAGTCATAAAATTTAAAGTTACTAATGAACGTGACTTATTTTCTTTTTAATAACATTTTACACAAAATGTTTTACTAGTGTGTGTGTGTGTGTGTGTGTGTGTGTGTGTGTGTGTGTGTGTGTGTGTGTGTGTGTGTGTGTGCAATGAACGTACCAATGACTTGCAGAATATTCGTAAAGATTGATCTCCGTAGATCTATAAGCAGAACCTCGACGAAAGCGTTAAATTTTTATTGATATGTTATCGATGAAAAGAGAGATTTGGTGCGCGCATTGTTTAACCTACTGGCTTCCCATGAAAGTTATTCACTGTAAACTAGTTATAAAACAACAGGGTTAATTCATATACTGTTTGTATTTAAATAAATAGGCCATCTAGTCAAATTGGTGTGCGTTGTGGTGCAATGGCTATCGACTCGGAACGAGAAATCAGAGATTCCAGTTGATATTTGTTGCATTCACTTACAAGCAAGTTTTCTACCCTTAGGAATAGTATTAATCCGTCTCTTCCCTTCAGCTATGGGTTTAATGGCAGAACAGACTGTGTCCAAAAGCTTTGGTTGTCAACCAGCCTACCGCAGATAACTAATGGCATCCTACTGCGGGAAAATTTCTTTTCAGTCAGTTATGTTTTTTTTTGAGACATGATACCCCAAGAGTCTATTACGTATAACATTTAACTGTCAACATAAATAATTAATTAACTGAAAAACGCATATGTTGATGATTAATTAAAAACGAACAAAAGAAAACAACACAATAAATTGTCTATCAAATAATATAAATTTGGAATAAAACACCATGAAAAGATATTGAAATACTTTACTTTTTTGTAAAGTAATAGCGAAAGATTGAAAATGAAAAATAAACTTTACTGGAAAAAGGAAAAGAGGTCATGATGAAGTGAAATGAATAAAAGACAAAAATCTACAAACATGAAAAATTAAATTTGATATGACACCAATTGTAGTCTTTCTCGAGAGATAAGCTTATATAACATGATACAGGGTTCTATATAAGTTAAAACGTATAACAATCTCTGACATATGAAGAGCATCTGCCTGGAAGTAGACATTTCAATGTGTGATAAAGAAATCTATGCACAAGAATAAGGTAAAAATAACTTGATTACATATAAAAGACAAATTTATTCAAACGGAGGATATTTAATTTACAACGAAAGACTATTAAGATAATTCTTCACGTAATGCAACTGTACAAATATAAAGGACCTTATATAAAATATTCCTAAAAAGACAACACAATTCATACTTTTAGGATGAGTCTTGGAGCAAATTCCTGAAAGGAGAACGAGAAGAAGCAATACTTATATCGTCACTGACGTCCGGCGGGAAGAAAAACCAGACACGTCCTAATAATATGACAGCCAGCGAAGAAAGAGCGATTTTTCTTTTCCACAACTCATTTATCACAACTAAGAGCAGATAACTGATATTTGTACAATGAAAAAATAATTTATTTTACTGCAAGATACATGCCAATAAATATTTTACTCATCTGTTATGATTCGCACATGTATATCGTATATCATAAAAAAAAACCTGACACACCATGACGTAGTTATGTATGTTCTCATTTACATTTAGAGAATTTTTTTGCTTTTTTTTTCACCTTAATTGCCGCCAAAATCTTTGAACGAGGCATTAGAAGTGTTATGAAAGACGATCTCAACAATATCAGTTTCTTTTTTATTTCTAATCAGCTTTAAACTTGTCTTTTGAACTAAAAAATAAATAAGTGATGTTCATTTGCTCCATTCTCAGAAGTAACATCGTTGATATAGTGGTATTTCTCGTTAAACTGCATTCGTTTTCATTACAATTAACCGCTACAAATAATATGGAAACTAATAATTTGCGATTTATATGAATATCAATTATTTCACTATTCTTTTCTGTTAAGTATTTATTAAAAAAAAGTATGAAATATTAATAACTCTTCATCTAATCTATTATTTCCTTGGAATAAGGACATATGTAAATTTATAAAATTCATCAGCAGACTAGAAATAAATTGTTAACGGTTTATTAAGTTAAAATTATTATTTGGATTTTTATACACATTTGTATATGTATATTTACATTCAGGCTATTTTTTAATCTTTTTTTGTGTTATCAAATGTTTCGGTTGTTCAAGTATGAAGATGTCATGTACATATCTTAGCCATACTGTTGGCTTTATTTGCCAAAACTAAGAGCTGCGTGTATTCCATTCCTTGCAATTGTGCAAAGAATATTAAGGTGGAACAAACCACTCCATAAAATTCAGGCTTGAGGAACATAGACAAGCCACCGTGGCGAGGAGTGAGACAATGATATTGGACATGGCTCTTCATGTATGGAGGGAAAATGATAATCAGCCCTTGTAGAATGAAGTGAAAATAGTAGAGAAAGAAGAAAACTGGAGAGTGAAAGAACCAGTTCTAGACTATGAGAACCTCTTTGGTAAGCCTTAGCACAGATATAAAAGAATATGGGAGTCGCTAATAAAGAATGAAAGACAAATGACAGCAAGTTTTCAACAGCAGAATCAGCAGTAGTAACCAGCAGACAGGTTAGGTTCGAGGCTCTAAGTTCACAAAAGAGAAATGTCCTACGAAACAATAGCTTAGTGCAGGGGTTCTCAACCGGTGATGAATACATCAAAGTAATGGGATTTCAGGGTTTCGGAGAGGATTGATACTGTAAATTGTTTGACTGAAAATATTAGCTTCCTGTATTCCATTTATAGTTATCTTTGATTTTTTTACAGAGTTTGGAGTGGATCATGAGTGTCAAAAAAGAGGGTATGATTCTTCATATACTCAATATGCATTCACATCCAGCATCATTAATGGAAATGAAAGTCCTCAAAGTATTATTTGTAGTAAATGATTTTTTGATGATTCAATGATTCTTTAAAAAGCAACATTTGAAGAATCCTTAACGCAAGAACAAGGACAAAAACCTTTTTGGACGTCATAAGATTGCTCTCAAAAGGATAAATCTGGATTCGACAGGGACATTCCAAGAAACAAACCAAATGTTTACTGAAGCTTTATATGTTGTGGCACTAAAAAAACTTGCAGCGAGTCTACTATCAAACGGTACAGTTTAAAGGAAGTTCAGAGACTGTCATTGACATCAAGTTGTGTAGGAGATCAAGTCTGTAGCATTGGCTTCTTTTCAATTCAACTCAATAAATCTACTGATGTGGCATCGGGTTGCCAGTTGATGGTGTTTCCAATTTATATGCACTCAGGTTCATTTAAAAAGGATTTTTTTCTTTTATTTTCCGCTTCAAAAAACTACCAAGGCCGCTGATATTTTGCAAAAGGTTTAAGATTTTCTTGAATCAGAAGATCTTTTGCCGGATAATATATGTGGGTGTTTTTATCAAGATTTAAAATTTGTGTGAAAGGGCGAGCTTCAAAACTTAAAGACATTAATTGTATGATCTATCGTTAGGCACTGAACTCAAATGCACTTCAAGCTATACCGAGGAAAGTTTGGGATCAAACAATTTACATTGTGAATTTTGTCAAAGGAGGAACTCTCAATTCATGACTTTTCAAGCAGTTATCCATTGACATTGATACAGTCCATCATGGACTTCATTTCCACACAAATTTTCGATGGCTGTCAGTAGGAAATGTAATTGAGTGAATATTTGAGATTACAGATGAACTGAGATTATTTTTTAAGGTCAAGGTAAAATTAAGTTTTTTGCCCAGCTGAATGATGAGGAATGGATCATGAACCTTGCATATTTAGTTCATTTTTTTGAGCAGCTGAATAAACTGAATTTTTAGATGCAAGGAAGGAATACAAACATCATAAAATTCATGGATGCCTTAAAAGCTTTCATGAACAAGCTGGAAAATTAGAAATATATTTTCAGAAAAATATCAATATCAAATAGACTGCAATATTTAAGAAGTTGTTATCTTGCTCTTGTTGTTGATGGTGAAAACCAAGCGCTTCCAGAATTAAAAAATGGAATTTTTCAGCATTTGACAGCAATGGAAAATGAATTCAGCCGATATTTTTTAACTCAATGATGATGAGTTGGATTGAGTGCAAAATTCATTCAAATTGTCAGTTGAAAAAGTTCTTAATGATTGTAAAGGTAAATTTCTGGAGTGAAAATTGATTCAGAAACAAGAAATATATTTAATAAGAAATAATCAATAGAATCTTTGTCCATGATGTGGGGTTCCTATCAAAAAAGTGACAGAAAGAGCAATCCATGCATTGCCTCTATTTGTGTCAACGTATCTTTGTGGGTCAGTCTTTTCAACACTGTTGCAAATTAAAATGAAACCACGAAGTAGACTGGAGGTTGAAAATGACCCACGTTGTGAACTTTCAAGTAACCCTCCGCGTATCCCAGAATTGGCGAAGAAAAAACAATCATAGGTTTCTTATTGATTGCAATATTCATCTGAAGAAAATGAATTACAAGTTTACAATATTCTGTCACTTTTTGTTTATTGAATTATTGAAACTTTAACTTTTGTTCTATTGCAGTATGCTTCAGTTTAGTCTGTTAATTCATTACACACTACCTGACTCAGGGATTGAACTCAACAATTACTATGTCAAATAATAATTATAAATATAATAAAAAGAATTACTTTTATTCAAGTTTTAACTTCCCTCAGCTTTTCAATTGCTATTAAAAGTGCAAGACTCCAATATAAAAAAAATAATCCATGTAAAGATATATGTATTAATATAGAATAAAATAAAGGATATGATATGCATATTTGGAATGCAGCTTTTGAGACAATTTTGGAAAAGGAGAATAACATATGGTGAAAAACATGATTTGATTTATATTGGTTGCACAAGAGAAAAATCAAATAAAAGATTCAATGGCTACATGTATTATTTCAGACGCAACAATATGACATCAACGTAATTGCAGAATATTTTATTACAAACAACTATAATTTCGACGAAGATCTTAAGCTGCAGGTTTTGAAAAATATTCCGAATCTACTGACCTTTCGACCCTTAAAACGTATTAAGATAGTTACGTATACAAAGTACTAATTTCTCGCCCCAGGGGAATGAACAGAATAACAGGAGAGTTCCATAGGATTTATACCAAAGTGTTTGATTGATTTCTCTTAGTAACTAATCAACTAACAGGAAAGTCCAAGATCACCATCATATTACGCACGTTTTAATTGCATGCCATTCACACTGGCTGCGTTTCATTCATTTTGACGCGTTACCAGTACAGCCGTTTTCTCAAGACAAGCGAAGTTTGTACAAAGACGTATAATTTTTTGTAGATTTTAAAAATATTTTTATACTTGAATATAATTTTAAGCATAACTTTGAGAAGACATACTGTCAAAACGCTGTAAAACTGTGCTTTTTTAAAAATCGGGATCTTCCTTAATAATAATAATAATAATAATAATAATATTTAAATATAACGAAGTAATCCTGCTTTCAGTAGCAAATGTTATTATTTTTATAATCAGAATATTACTATACAAGTTTCGTTAAAAACGACTGAAAAGGTACTGCGTTTAAGCTTTGTATTTTATTTTTCATGCGTCGTTATAATATTTTACATCTCTCTAATACATAGCTCAATTAAGTTTCATTTAAGCAAACTCGAAGATCTACCGAAGATCCGCATCATACTCGTAAACAATACAAATATAATAGCCTCATCCACATGTAAAAAAGGTTTTAACAAATGGAAGCGGTATTAATAAAAAAAAAAAAGAAAAAGAAAAAGAAAAAAACCAGCACTCAATAACATCAACTATAAACACAGCCACGATGTGCTGACCATACTTGGAAAATAAAAATATTCCTATAACTCTAGATACATACATAAAAATTGCATACATTCAGTTAAATGTAAGAGTAAAATCATTCTTGATAATGTCTAAAAGAATAACCGAAAGCTCTCGGACATACAAAACATTCGAACAATTTTTACATAATTTATGCCCAGATAATAAAAAAAATATATGAACACATGAAAAATTAAATAAAATTTTAACCGCAGTACTTTGTCAGTCGTTTTTACCGAAACTTGTGTAAAAGACGGATTGCAGTCCAAATACACAATTATTAAACTACACGACCCTACAACCAAAAAGGGAAATAACATTACAACATTAAAAAATGTTTTATGACAAATAATAAAAGCTAAAAATGAAATCAAACATTTAAATATTGAAATCCAAAACATAATGAAATACTAAAATCACCTTGACCGAACACGAATATAATGGAGCACAATACCACATCACCCTAAAATATTAATGATGACAAACTTAAACACAAACAAACAATTACTAATAAGCTTTGAAAATTATACCAAAAATATTCTACTTCCCAATAACAGTGATAAATATATAAAACAATCTAGCCATAAATTAACAGATGACAAGAAGGAATTCCTAAATCTGGAACCAAATTGCGATCTCCAGCTTAAATTTGACCTCCTTACAAAGAAGACTAAAATTGAAATTGTACACCACTCATAATAAAACTCTAGCCAAACCTTTTCTTAAACACATGGAATTTCTTTCAAAATATACTATTTCCGTTTATGTCGTATACTATATAGATTTTAATTATTAGGTTATATCAGTTGTTTTATATTATTTATTTTTTAGAGTTAATTTATAACGTTTTTACTAGTATATGTACTTAATTTAAAGAATATCACGGTGTTCAAGCCCGTTATGAGTCCCGAAAATAAGGACAGCAGCGTTGTAAAGGCCGCAGCCACGTTTATCAACATTTATTAATTATTTAATTTTTACCTACGTAAAATCTTCAATATATATATATATATATATATATATATATATATATATATAATCAATTTACCATTACCACACAAAACTATAATACATTTTAAAACATGAAAACACGATACAAAAGTATCATAACGTTTTAAGATTTAAGGTGCCTTTCGAGTGACACTTCTTCAGCAAAAATCATCGGTAAAATTAAGACTAAGCAGCTAATAAGATTTTTTTTTTTATCTGCGACTGAAGTTAAAACGGAAACTAATGGAGGGATGGTGGGCTTAAAATAAATTATATATATATAGTGTATTGAGGCAGATAAATTTCTAAACATATTGTTAAAAATATAACAGACAATGAATGTCTATTATGTTTAATAATGAGCCGTTCTAAACATCGTATTTTGAGTTTAAATTCAAGTAAAAATAAAGACAAAAGTTGTCCAATGGTGTTTAGAACGGCTCATGATTAAACATAATAGACATTCATTATCTGTTATATTTAACAAGACACACACACACACACACACACACACACACACATATATATATATATATATATATATATATATATATATATATATATATATCCCCAATTAGATAATAGCTTCTCCGAACAAGGCCAGTTTGTGCCTTAGTTCACTCTGTGTGCACAAGGGAGGTATTTTCATATTAATAACAAACTCCAATAGGATGTGGTTTCCCTGTCTAGGATGTGGTTTCCGGCTTTCTCTTTCCCTATCTTTTCACTCTTATGTAGCCCCCTGCGCATCAGTGGCGTTACCGCCTAGCTTGGGGTGTATGATTAATATATATATATGTAAGTGGAGCCTGTTCCATGTCCTGTGCAATGCAGAAAAAAAAAAACTCAGGAGCTTAACGAGTCCTACAAGCAACAGAATTTAATAAATACTTGTTATAAAGTTTTAATTTTTTTTAATTTCCTCCTTTATCGTTAACACTAGAGTGTTAAATTAATGCATGAAGACTGCATTTAATAATTGAAAATTGAAAAGCTTAATACAAATAATTTAGCTAATGGATTTTTGAAATAATTAAAACATTTTAATTGCGTGCGTATGATGACCCGTATTTTTTTTTACGTGTGGCCGTACATGATATATATCCTTAAAAGGTCATGTCTTTCAAAGGTTGCTCTCCATACATGAACAAAAAACAAAAACAAACAAACCAAAAATAAAAAAACAAAAAAAAAAAAAAAAACAAACAAAAAACCTACTTAAACCTTTTTGGCAGGGTACAATTCTTCCGCGTTTCCTATGCCCTACGTTTCAACATTCAACAGGCTTTGCAAAACATTCCTTCAAAATTTAAAGCAAGTTTTATATTTTAATTCCTAATTTCCTAATTTTATTCAAAAAAGTATATATATTCACAATTTGTGAACGTACCTGAACAGAATATGAAAAATAGATATTAAAAATAAAAATTAATAAATGCCATAACATTTCATAAATCACTGTTGTGACGTACCAACGATTTTTATTAACGATATAGGCCTAAGGCTAAAATGTACTCCCAAAGAAAAGTCCCGGTTAGATATAAAAGAAAAATAAATAATTAAATGAAAATAGATATGATCTAATGTCTTTAACTGGCGAGCGAATATGTCCTACGATCAGCCATACTCTTTCCTTCTCTTCACACGTTCTTTTCCTCTTTATCTACACCCCCCACACAAGCTACGAGTCCGCGAACTTGGAGCGACCGCGGCAAAGAATGATCTGGTTTCCAAAACCTTGCTGTTACCAGGAGGTTAGTCATAAGTGAAAACCTTGGCAGTCACGCAAAGGTCACGTGACCCGCGCATCACCGTTTCCGGAGGGAGAGCCCACGTGACTGTTTTGGGGACAGCTGAAATCAAAAGAGATATTTCAGTTCCTGTCCACCCGGTGACAGATAAACGTCACTAAGAAAAGACTCGTCCTGACTTCGGATGACTACCCACAGAATTGAAGGCCGCAAAGTTTGTCGGCTATAAATGAAAACGGCTGCTATGAAGCTAGACTGACCGACCAAACGACTACGAGATATCGTGAACTCCGAACAATCCCAAGGGAGAAGGAACTAGAGAAAATGGTCGGCCTCCATGAAATATTATTTTAAAACAGAACTTTCGCTTCGGCGACCCAATTTCTTTCTGTGAAAACGACGGACAGATAAGTGATACTTTGGCTTGATCTTTTGTGTTATATGTGTATTTGTATTCGCTTGCTCCTACTGTTTTCTTTATAGTCCCCTTCCCCTTTTGCCAAACGAACTTTCTTTTTCCTTTTTTCTTCTATGTTATAAATAAATGTTTTATTTTGGAATCCGTCGTTTTGCGTCTGTTCTTCGTTGACTTCCGTGTGTTGCGTCCCCTTCTGAGTGAAGACCGAGAAAGGATCCCACATTTTCTTTTTTTTTTTTTTTTGAACCTGCAGTTCGACTATATGCTACCAGTTCGTAACACTGTTACCTCTGCCGTTATATAATTTCATTCTGTTATTAAATTGTAATTGTTTTAAAAGAAAGTTTTATGTTATTTTAATTTTTATTTTCCATAAGACATCTTGAAACGTATGGCTATAAAGCTAAATTAACTAAAATTCCAAAAAATATTGGATAATTGCTGGAAATATTCTGTCAAATTTTTAATTTTAATATATAGTTAAAAATTAAAAAATGAATCATACAATTATGTCAAATTCGTCTTCCTTACTTAGCATTTTTTACGGCTTCCGTCTGTCATGTCAATTATCGCCTCTAATAAGACGATGATAACCCCGATAACAAAACTAAATAATTAAGAAACGCTTTTATAGTACATTTGAGGCAAGAAGCAAGTAATTCTTGTTTCAAATCAGATAAAGGTAAATTTAAATTCAGTAATTTGAATAAAATAATGTGTCAGCAAGGTGTATTTTATTTTTGCAAGACATATTCAAACAGAGAATTGGCTTCTGTTTACAAAATGCGTCGATTGATAAAAAAAAATTACCTAAAAATTGGAATTTCTTAAAAATCAAAAACATTTTAGATTCCGATCAATGTAATTTCGATTTAAAATGCACCAGAATATTTTGCTTACAGGAATTAGTAAATTTAATCTCTTGACTTTCAATTAACGCTAAAATTAAAGCTTCAAGATAACTTCTTTTTTTTTAAAATTCAATTTAAATTTAGGTATCGAAAATGAGTAGAAATGAAGGGAAAGCTCTCTTCTAGTTGAAAAAATGCCCTGGACCATCACGGCACTAAAACACCGTTTAATGGAAATAGAAAATTTATCGGTGACTTACGGGACCAATCCACGGTAGTCTAACATGTACAGGTAATTTAGATAACCTATACATCTTAATTTCATTGAACTTAACAATTTTCGTTAAAACATTTGGAGTATCTATTCATCAAAAATAGTTGTTTAATTTTTTTTTAACTCAGCATCGATTTTGCACTCAGAACATAGCATCAGACCCAATGATAATAAGATTAATTTTCCTGGTTCTGGAAGCAAAAGAGTCCCAAGTTAGGTAAAGCCCAGAAAAAAGTGTGTTTACTAGAAACGCTAGTAAGTAGGTACCTCCACTCATTTTCGATAACCAATTTTTAAATTGAATTTCTAAAAATAAAAGAAAGTTTTCTTAAAACTTGTAATTTAGTTTTAACTGAAAGCTAAGTGATTAAATTTACTATTTCCAGTAAGCAAGATACTCTGGTGTATTTCAAACAGAAATTATATTGATTGAAATCTAAAATTTTTAATTTTTTTTTTTTCATCTTTCAATTTTTCGGTCATTTTTGAGCGAGCGACACATTTGTAAACAAAAGTTAATTCTCGGTTTTAAAATGCTGGAACAATAAAATATACATACAAAATATACATATAAAATATACATCTGAGAAACATTATTTTTCAAAAATTAGCAAATTTAATGTTAAATTAATTTGATTTACACAAGTATTACTTATTTATAGCATGAAATTTAGAATAAATCTATTTCTTAATCACACAGCTGTATTTTCTGACCTGCTCGTCGTATTTAAAATGTGTTGACAGCTCGACAGATGCGAGATAAGATGTATGGCAAGCACAAATGACATAATTCACAATTTTTTTCTGGTAAGCGGAAGAAACCGTGAAACATATGACCTTTTAATGTGCATATAGAAATTACCATATATAAAAAAAGAAAATGAAAATTATCTTAAAAATACAATGACTAGATGATTTGTACTGAAGATTTCAATTTTTGATTGGTAAATATAGTCTTCACTTTATAATCTACCAACCTAATGTCTACAAGTATTTGAAATATTTTATAAATATTTTTGAAATTTTATAAATTATTATAATTAAAAAAACAAAAATGAACACAATTCTTTTAAAATTTCATTATTAATCGAAAAAAAAATTCTTCAAACTATAACACAGCACTGAATAAGGCCCGGGCCTGACATATAAATAGCGCCACTAATAAAAAAATCCATATGATTTTAATGAAGTACTAACCTTCAAATGGCACGTGATAAAATTAAATAATGTGATAGTTATAAAAAAAATTGCATTTTTTATTTTATTATTCGGAGCAGATTTTTTATAAAATTGCTTCTTCTTCTTCTTCTTCTTCTTCTTCTTCTTCTTCTTCTTCTTCTTCTTCTTCTTCTTCTTCTTCTTCTTCTTCTTCTTCTTCTTCTTCTTTCAGTCTGTTTTTCTGTAATTTTTGGAAATGTTTTGCCTTTTTTTTTGTCAGTCTGTGTAAATTATTTTGCAATTCAATGTTATTTTTGGCTTAAGATAAATAGTATCACGGTTCAATTATTTCCATTAGTTTTGTCTTGTAGAAGAGTTAAATTTCTGTCTTCGAGACATTCAATTCGTAACGGTTGGCCAGCGAACGCATGCCGCTTAACTCGACTATATTCTGTAAAAAATGGTTTAATTTCTATTTTTGTCTTCAGAAATGTAATTAAACCAACTTTTCAGTGTTAGCTGCTTGTGGTAAGTCAACCGGAATTCAGTCCATTTTTCAGTCTGTTTTTCTGTAATTTTTGGAAATGTTTTGCTTTTTTTTTGTCTGTTAATCTGTGTAAATTATTTTGCAATTCAATGTTATTTTTGACTTAAGATAAATAGTAACACGGTTCAATTATTTCCATTAGTTTTGTCTTGTAGAAGAGTTAAATTTCTGTCTTCGAGACATTCATTTCGTAACGGTTGGCCAGCGAACGCATGCCGCTTAACTCGACTATATTCTATAAAAAATGGTTTAATTTCTATTTTTGTCTTCAGAAATGTAATTAAATCAACGTTTCAGTGTTAGCTGCTTGTGGTAAGTCAACCGGGATTCAGTCCATTTTTCTGTAATTTTTGGAAATTTTTTTTTTTTTGTCAGTTAGTCTGTGTAAATTATTTTGCAATTCAATGTTATTTTTGACTTTTACTAAGTCAAAACTTTGTAAACCTCAGTCACTTCTTTTTTTCTTCTTCCTTTTTTTTAATTGGAGTAGATAGTTCCTACTATCGCCCGATCTCACACTCCACCCCGTTCTTTTGAATGAGTTTAGAGGTGATCGCCTTGTTTCTTGTTTAGGAAGGGGTTCCCGGTTCATCCCCCTTCTCCGGTCTTAGTGTTAGTTCAGCTGGAAGCTCTTTGCAGTTACGGAGTATGGTGGCAACGTCTTTACATTCTGAGGGTACCGGGTTGGCAGTTTCCTGGTTGCTGCTTTCGACTGGTAGTTAGGAGCCCGAACTCTTGCGTAGCGTCTTGAGAGGCTGCTCTGATCAACAGTTGAATAATACCGGGGTTCTTGTAGTGCCATATCGCGCATGGATGGGCGTCCCTGCATGAACGTTCGGTGGGCAACCCCGAGGCCACATTATGTTGTAGGCTGCGCCAGTCTCCATCCTTCACAAGTTGCAAACGATTGACCGACTGATTCTATTCTAAGACCTCTCCTTAACTGAATCACTATGGAAAAAAGCAAACATAATAGCAAAACTAAACCAGCTCATTTGAAAACGCCCAAACCTGTCTGCATCTCTTTCACTAACATACGCGGCATCCGCACCAACTTCCTCAGCGTAGATTCATTCCTCCATAATAACTCACCTGATATATTAGCCCTATGTGAAACTAATCTTAACCCTTCTATATCCTCATCTGAGTTCTACGTTGCTGGCTACCTTCCCCTCTTCAGGAAGGACTCCAATGTTCATAGGCATGGGCTTGGTGCCTATGTCAGCGAACACCTTCCCTTAGCTAGGGTGTCATCTTTTGAATCCCCAGATCATTCTTTCATGTGCTTCCGCCTCTCACTTCTCAGCTCGATTAGCTATCTCTTCTTTCTCTACCGCTCTCCTTCCTCCCCTGACTGTTCGTTACTTGACATCATTTCTGACAATATCGACAAAGCCATTTCTTCCCATCCCTCTGCTCATGCATTCGTGTTTGGTGACTTTAACGCCCACCACACGAAGTGGCTGAAGAACGCTGTCACTGACCCTGCTGGTGTCCACACCATGAACTTTTCAATCACCCAATCCCTTACGCAAGTAGTGGACTTCCCCACGCGTTTCTCCGACAACCCTAACGGAAGGGACTCACTTCTAGACCTCTGCTTCACTTCCATCCCAGACTCTTGCACTACCAGACAACTCTGCCCACTCGGAAACTCTGACCACACTGTAGTGTCCGTCAATATTTCACTCCACTCCCGCCCGACCCATGATACCCAGACAAGTAGAATATCCTACTGCTATCAAAGAGCAGACTGGGATTCGTTCCGAGACTTCCTCTGTGACATCCCTTGGAACAACGTTTTTAGTCTTCCCATCGAAGAATGTGTATCCGAGGTCTCCTCCTGGGTTAAGACTGGCATCGATGCCTTCATCCCTGCTAGGAAATTCCAGCTTAAATCTCATTCGTCTCCATGGTTCTCACCCGCTTGCTCGGCTGCCATTGCCCGCCGGAATCATTTCTTCCGACTCTATCGTAACTACGCGTCGGACCAAAACAGGCACCTTTTCACTTCAGCTCGTAATAAGTGTAAAAGGATACTTAACGAAGCTAAGATGTTGTTTGCTGCCAGAATGAAGCAACGCATAGCATGCTCTAAATTCGTCGCTAAAGACTACTGGCGACTCTGTAAAAAAGTACTTAACAAGAGCAAGTCCACAATACCCCCGCTAATCAACAAATTTGAGGTCCTCACCTCCCCAGCAGATAAGCTGAATGCTTTGCCTGCCGATTCTCTAACAATTCGAGTCTGGACTCATCTGGAGTTTTTACACCCGACTTCTCACATAGAACCGAGGCACAACTGAATGATGTCCACATTACACCTTCGCTTGTCTCAAAGATAATCTTAAAACTTGACCCTCACAAAGTGAGCGGTGGTGACGGAATCCCAACCATAGTCTTAAAGAAATGTACCCCTGAAATCTCCTCTGTCCTTTCTAAGCTCTACAACCTCTGCCTATCTGCTTCCTGCTTTCCTGCCTGTTGGAAATCTTCCTCTGTAGTTCCTATATTTAAAAACACTGGAGAACCCTCTGACCCTGCAAATTACCGCCCTATCAGCCTTCTTCCGATCTTTGGCAAAGTGTTCGAAGCCATTATCAACGCCGAGGTGGTTCAGCATCTCACAGCACACAGGCTCCTCTCGGACAAGCAATATGGTTTCCGCTTCACCAGGTCTACTGCTGATATGCTAACGACCATCACCGAGTACATATACCAGGCACTTGACAGGAATGGCGAAGCCCGAACCGTTGCATTAGATATATCTAAGACGTTCAACAGAGTTTGGCATGCTAGCCTTCTATGTAAACTGCGGAGCTATGGTATAAATGGACATTTGTTTCAACTAATCCAGTCATTACTCTCTAACCGCACAATGAAGGTGGTATTAAACGGACATGCCTCCCAGATCTACCATACAAACGCAGGTGTTCCCCAAGGCTCCATCTTAGGTCCTACACTCTTCCTGATATACATTAATGATCTCCCTGATTCCATAAGAGCCCAAGTAGGTTTGTACGCCGATGACACCACAGTTTACTCTCGCCTCCTACAAAAATCTGGTGTAGGCGTCAAAGCTAACCTCGCAGCCGAGATTGAAAAAGACCTCCAATCCATATTGGACTGGGGTAAGAAATGGCTAGTAAATTTCAATGCTTCTAAAACGAAGCTATTCTCAATTAACCATCATCGACAATCTCACCTACCTCCCATTAGCATGGACCAGGCTTGCCTCCCAGAGAGTAAAACATTACTCCTCCTTGGTCTCACACATTCAGCGGACCTCAAATGGAATGACTATATCGAATCCATTGCTAAATCCGCTGCTATGAAAGTCGGTTCTCTGTGTAGGGCCCGGAAGTTTTTTCCGTCTAAATCTATCCTGCACATATATAAATCTACCATCCGCTCGTGCATTGAATACTGCTGCCATATCTGGTCGGGTGCTCCTGCTATTCTCCTCGGGCTTCTCGATAAGATTCAGAGGAGGGTCTGTAATGTGATAGATACTCTCCCACCGGCGCGACGTGGCTTCCCTGTGTCTCTTCTATAAATATTTTCACGGCTTCTGCTCCTATGAACTTAGATCACTGGTGCCCCCTAAATACGAATTTGCACGAGATACTAGATTAGCAACTAAATCCCACCCTTTTACAGTGAAACCGATAAAATGCAACCGCAACTTCTACTCCAACAGTTTCTTTCCTCGCACTTCCTGACTGTGGAATTCTCTTCCACACGATTGCTTCCCCGACGGATACAATCTCCAGGAGTTTAAATGTAAGGTCAATAGACACCTCCTAACACACTAACCTGCTCCCATTCTATCAAACACTCTTCCCATCTGTCCAACCCTCATCCTCGCTATCCTTACTCATCTGTCACCTTCCTCCTGACATTCTTTATGTCTAACCACTCCTTCTCTTTACCTTCCCCTACGTAGCCTCATGCGTAATAGTGGCAGTGGAATGCCTTACTTGGGATGAGATGATTAAAAAAATTCTATGTGCCCTGTCTTTTCAGGACGTAGGCGATCATGGTTCTCCACGTCTCTCTATCCCTTGTGGCTCCTAGTATGTTTGTTCCCGTTACTCCTGTCAAACCCCGTTCCGTCAACCACCCGATCAGGCCCTGCAAATATGTTATCCGCTGTCTTCCTCTGTCTCTCTTTCCTTCTATCTGGACAGTCAGTATCAGGTTCTCCAGGCTCTCCTTCCTCATTGCGCGTCCCAGGAACTTCAGTTGTCTCTTCCTGATGCTCAGTATTGTTGCCATTCTTTCCAACACCTCATCGTTGCTTGCATGCTCAGTCCATGATATCCGCAGCATCCTTCTATAGAACCACATTTCCGCTGCTTCCAGTTTTGTCCTCATTTTCGATGATATTGTCCAGCATTCGCTGCCGTATTAAAGAACTGACATCACGTAGCAGTCCAGCGCTCTTTTCTTTGTTTCCAGTGAGATTTTCCTGTGTTAGTATTTTGCTCAGCTTCTGGAACGCGTCCTTTGCCATGACAATTCGCCTTCAGATCTCCGTGTCACACTTTCCATCTTCAGTTAGGACACTTTTTGTACTTGCTTGATTCGGTTATCTTCCACATTTATTTGGCATTTTGGGTTGTACCTTTTGCTGATGACCATGCACTCAGTTTTCTTAGTTTATTTGTAGTCCTTTTTTGTCGCTCTCCACCGCTACCTTCTGTATGAGGTCTTGTAGTTTACTTTCCGTGTCCGCGATCAGCACTGTATCGTCTGCGTACCTTATGGTGTTCAAGTTGTGTCCTCCAACAACAAATCCTGGCGTGTCATCTAGGGTCCTCAAGATATTCTCGCTGTACAGGTTGAACAAATCCGGTGGAAAGACACATCCTTGTCTTACGCCTCTTTCTATCTTTGTAAATCTACTGAGATCGTTGCCTGTCCGTATGTAGGCCGTTTGCTGCCAATAGAGATTCTTGATTATTCTTATGTCTTTGCCGAAAATGTCGAGACTGCCGAGAATCTCCATCAGTTCTTTGTGTCGTATCTTGTCGAATGCCTTCGCATAGTCAATGAAACATAGGTACAAATCTTTCTTCATTTGTATTGCTCTTTCGGAGAGCATCCTAATCATGAATATGGCGTTCCTTGTTCCTGTGTCTTTGACGAACCCGCACTGTTCCTGCCCTATCTCTGGCCTGATTTTGCTTCTCGCTCTATTCATCAGGGTTCCGACCATCAGTTTGGTAATGTGGCTCATTAAGCTGATAGTTCTGTGTAGTTCACACTCGTTTGCGCCTGGTTCCTTCGGCAGTGCTATAAATATCGACTTGCATAGGTCGTCTGGTATTATTCCGCTGCTATAAATTTCGTTTATTATGTCGGTAATTTTTTCTATGCCATATTCTTCTAAGGCTGTCAGCAGTTCTATCACTATGCCGTCAAGACCAGCTACTTTGTCCTCATTTTGGCCATTGCAGCTTCCACTTCGGATTTTAGTATTTCCGGTCTATCCATCTCCTTGTGTATTCTCGGTTCTTCTCACTTGTCGTAAAAAAGATCCTTTATATATTCTTCCCATCGCTGGAGTATTTCCTCTTTCTCTAATATGATTGTTCCACCCTTGGATTTTATGCATCCTGTTGAGGAGAGGTTTTTTGTCCTGTTAGTTCTCTTATCTCTTTATGCATCTCTGCTTTGTTGGTCCTGCTCAGTCTCTCTACTTCTTCGCATTTGTTGTTGAGCCATTCCTCTTTGGCTTGTCTGCATTTGTTCCTTATCTCCATGTAGAGTTTCTTGTAATCTGCTCCATGTCTTGACGTTATTTTTTGTCTCCTTTGCATCATGTGGCGGATCTCTTCGGTCATCCACTCGTTTTTTCTTCTGCGTCTAATTTCCTTTAGGGCTATGTTATTCGCTGAGGTCACCATCGCTTCTTTTAGTGACTCCCATTTTGAGTGCCCTTTTCCAATAAGTTCTTCATATTTCTTTCTCACACTGTTATTGTATTCTTTCTGCAGGATGACGTCATTCTCTAGCGTGTCGTATTGTAGCCTTGGTGATGTGCTGGGCTTCTTCAGTCTTCGGAGTTTCACCCTTAGTTTGCAGATGACTGGGACGTGGTCACTTCCGCAGTCGGTACCTGGGTATGTTTTGCATTGGACCACCGCGTTCCTGAATCTCTTGTTTATAGTTATATAGTCTATTTGGTTCTTCGTGTCGCCTCCTGGGCTTCTCCATGTCCATTAACGCTATGGATGTTCTTGGAACCAGGTGTTAGTAATTACCTGGTCATTGGCTGAGCACCATTGGATCCATTTTTCTCCTCGTTCGTTGCGCTCCCCTAGTCCAAAGTTGCCGCTCGTGTCTCCTTCTCTATCTTTATCTACCTTGGCATTCAAGTCACCCATTATAATCCTAATTTCTTGGCTTTTGCATTGGGCCTTGGCATTGTCCAGTGTTTTATAGAAAGTTTCTATCTCGTCCTCCGAATTCTGGGTTGTCGGCGCAAAAACTACTATAATAGCTATATTGAATGGCCTTCCCCGCAGTTTGACCAAGAGGACTCTCTCTGAAAGCTGACAGTATCCAAGAACACATTCCTTCACTTGTTTGTTTAGTATTATGCTGACCCCTTTTTCGTTTTTTTTTCCTCCTGCATATATTATCCTGTGGGTGTCGCTACTGAAATCTCCACTATTAGGCCATCTGGTTTCGCATATGCCTAGGATGTTTATGTGCAGTCTGTCTATCTCCTGCTTGACATTCTCTAGTTGTCCTCCGTTGAGTGTCCTGACGTTCCATGTTCCGATAGTAATTTTTTCTGTGATGCGAACAGTCGCAGGGTAACGGTCCAGAGACACCTGTTGCTCATGATGCTCTTTCCCGGGCGAGGGACAAATTTTGGGGTAAAATGTCCCCTTTACGCCGTTAGTGCTAACAGTCGCCGGATGACGGTCAGGTGGCACCTGTTGCCCATACCGGTCCTTACCGAGCGAGGAGTTGTTTCCTTGGGAAGCAACCCCCTTCACGCTGTTGGCTTTAACACATTTGTCGTAATTAACCATGATTGAACGGAGGTAAATGGTATCCCGTTGCCTTCTCCACGATGCTTTAATGAGTCACCACCTCTAGTTAGCTGGCAGTTAACGCCTTGAGAGTTCTTCCGCCCTTTGTAGGTTTACATTTTTTAACCTACAGGGATGCTAACGTCCCAGTTGAAAAAATAAAAAAATAAAATAAATTTTTTTTTTTTACTAAGTTGAAACTTAGTAAAAGTCGAAACGGCCTTTAATCCAACAATTTAGTAAAATTTAGTCTCAAAATTAAATGAATAAAAACAAATATGGTAGATGAATTAGCAGAAAATTCAATCTTATCTTACCACGGAAATTGCTAAATGGTTTAAAAATAATACATGATTTACATTTCCCAATGAGTCCTGCGTTTATCTAATAAAACCAATTTTGCCTACAGAATTTTATTTTTTTAAATTTCATGAATTTATGTTGAAGGGAGTAACAGATGTAAAAATATTTTTAGTAGGATTTTAAAAAAATAATGATTTCCAAAATAATTTCATTAATTTGTGAATAAGTCTTGAAAGTTTCATTAAAATCCGACAATTGTCTAATTTTTGCAAGAATTTCCCTAATTAATGTGTTCGTTACCGGAAAAAGTGAGTTATGTAATATTACGTTGTTTTTTGCAAACTCTCGTAACGATTTAGCTTCCCACTAATTAAAATAAAAACAAGATTTTTACCAGAATTTCGAACGTTTTAAAAAGAATTAAAATGTTTTAAAAAATAATTAAAAATATTTTATTTTTCCTCTTAATAATAACATAAACATTTTGATGGAAAAAGTTCATTTTTATTAAGTTTTAGACTTTTTTTCTTTATACTAAGCTGTTTTTCAGCGATTTAGTGGAGGTACCTACTAGTAAGAAAGAACGAAACTGTTCTTTCTAACAGTACATCCAGGAAAGGTAACCGATTGTTCTCGTCTACCTCCATAGTATATTTTAACGAAGGATAGAGATTATTCAAATATAAAAATAACTCTTCCACCTTACTGTTAGAAAATGATGTAACCATGTCATCAACATAGTGGTAGTAACAATAACGCTTATTAATCTTTTCGAAAAGCAGTTTCTCATGAAAGCCAAAAAAGTTAAGCATCAGAGGAACGAATAGCTACACATTGCTACTTCATCTATTTGTTGATACATGCAATTATCGAAGCTGAAGGAGACAGACTTAACCGTCATCTCCATCAACTCGATAAAGTCACTCTCAAGAAAAGATGGAGGCTTTGTAGGGCCACAATACAAAAAGTCAGCACAAATAGCAGTTGTTTCATCAAGCGGGACATTCGTGAACAGACTTGATATATCAAACGATACAAAATGCACACTGCTAGAGTTAGGTTTCAATTTACGCATGTACTACGCGAACTGAAACGGCACACAATACTCAGAATAGAATGATAAAACAGGATCAAGAACTTCGACAAGCCACTTAGCCAAGCTATGTTGGGCTGAGCCTAGCATAGACAAAATGGATCTAAGTAGAACATCCTCTTTGTGAATTTTTGGTAACCCATACATCCGAGAACATTGGGAACCTACGGGACGAATATTATTATAAATTTCTTTAGTCAGAATTTTTCCTTTATGAAATTCTAACAAATTTTCTGTAATAGAATTTCAGTTCTTGTGGGATCGTCACAATTGACGTCTCCTAATTTCCGGAACTTACTGTTATCATTTAAAATACATAACATTTTACTGACATAAATGAAATAATTTAATATTCTACTCCAGTACCTTCGTCAAGTCTGGTAATATAAATATCTGCCTTACTTTTTAGCAGCTTAACTGTTTGAAAGTAGTTCCTCTACCAGGTAAACCCGATAGAATCAATAGTAGAATTAATGAAACAAGTTGTAAATTAAAAAAGTTCAAATCTGACTCATTGTTAGAAATAAACGAATTTTCTCGAATTTACAGACTTTGCTGAACACACACAAAACTCGCGAAATTTCACACCCCGATGTGAAATGTTTGTCGTCCGATAGAAAGCCCAGAATCACATTACATTTCCCGAACGAAATAAAAGACTAGCCAAGTTTGACCCTCGTCAGAAAGAAATGAGATGAGCGTAGTTAACACGTACCCTTGACAAATGTCAAGCGATCGTATGATTATTGCGTCTCTCTTTCTCTCTCACCACTTTCTTTATCGTTCACCTCTCACCTCCTTCTTCATCGTTCACCCCTCTACTTGATAACCGCACGGCACCCTTTCAGACTGAGCGAATACTTCAAAAGCACTCCTATCCAACAAATGTACATACATACATACATACATACATACATACATACGCATAAACTCTTTCCAACAAGTTACTACTACGAACTCTACCCTTAACTTCTTAATGTTTCTAATTGAACATTAACTTCTAAAATTCGTGTTATCTTTTTCTATCAATAAATTTCCATTCAAACATACAAAATGTAGACTTTTATTTTTCCACGAATCCACACATTCCAACTTACTGCCAAACTTCTGATGATAGCAAATAATAGTAAGTTGTATGGAGTTCGGTTATGTATGATACAAAGCCGATTCAAAAAACATTAACCATCTCCCTACCGCTCAATCGTACTTGTAGACAAAGCAGCTGTTCCTCAGCGTTAGGCAGATGTTTAAAGAAAGGAGCATTTCAAAATTGCTGAATACCTTAACTTTCTCAATTTTTCTGGGAAAAAAACAGAAATCCAAACCCCGGTACAAAACCAGCTTATCGGAATCATACAAGTCATAGTTCGACAAATTGATAATGTGCCTGTCCCTAGCGATATACGAACCAAATTTCTTTTTTATCGAGAAATTCAAATAAGCTAAATTTCTAGCTTTGGTTCTGTTACCGATACGTCATCATCCAACAGATATTTAGAAAACCGAATCCTATCCAAAAAAGATAAAGTGCGCCCAGGCATTACCCCATGTTACCCGACAATGGGCTCTTGTAGAAGTGAGTACCTCGGAAAAATAAATAATATCGTCCCCCAACTAGATGACAAAAGTACACTGACGATGTGGCATCAGTTTATTTTTTTATTTTAATACATTTTCCACATCAGTCTCGCACCGGTAAATTACTTTCCTCATTTACACTCCTGATCAAAATTTTAAGACCACTTAAAAATCTTTAAAAAGAAATATTTTTTTACGGATAGATTTTAAACTCTTCCCACTTAAGGTTACCAATACTACAATCTAAAAGGTTATGGAAACAAAAAACTATATTCCAAACATTTTATTTAGAAATTCATAATTTTATAAAATGAGGCGATTTACACATGATCAAAATTATAAGACCAGAGACAAAAATTCTACGAAATTGTACAAAAAGTGTATGAAAATATTCAACAACCAAATTTAATAATGAGTTCTACCTCCACTGTTTTTGATGACTTCAAAAATTCTATCAGGCATGCTAGAAACAAGTGTTTCCATTAAGGTGCGGGGGATGTTGCTCCAGCTTCTGAAGATGGCTTCACGAAGTTTATTTTTTGTTGAATATTGTTTGCCATTTCGATAAACATCTCTCGTCATCCATCCTCAAACATTTCAATTGGGTTCAAGTCTGGTGAACATGCAGGATGTCCCAAGAGATGGACCCCATTTTCTTGTAGAAAGGTCAAGGTCCGTCTTGCAGCGTGTATTGCAGCATTATTCTGTTGGAATAACCATCCATCCACACACAAACGATGGCCCTCCATCATCAATGATGCTTTTTGTAGCATGCTAACATAACCAGCTGCTGTTTGACAACCCTGCACCACCTGGAGCTCCATCGTCCCTCTGTAAGAAAAGGCACCCCATACCATTAGGGACTCTCTACCACTATGATGTGTGGAGAAAATTTCAGGAGGCATGTTTTGTTATGCCAATATCGTTGGAAACCATTAGGACCATCTAGATTGAATTTTTTCTCATCAGAAAACAGGACTTTCTTCCACTTCTCAACGTCCCATGTTTGGTATTCACAACCAAACTTTAAGTAGTCCACCTTGTGACGTGGAAGCAGCCGAGGAATTTGTTTACGCTTTTTATTTACCATGCCTTTTTGTCGTAAGTGTTGTCTGGGTTACAGGACTGCAATCAGCACCTGTGACTGCCTTAATTTGACTAGAAGAAAGTCATAACAACCCGTCTTCTCTTATTCAATGCAGGAGAAATTTTTTCGGGCCTACCAGAGGATTTTGCTTTTCCATAATTCTCACTGTTCTTTAGAAAGTTGCAAATCACAGTTTTACTGCGATTTACCTTAGCTGCGATCGGCCGCTGTGACAAACCTTGCTCATGGAATTCTAGAATTCGAGAATGCTCAGCTTTGATAAGTTTGCTTGCTTTAGGCATGGTAACACCTTTACGCAGTGATTGCTAATCTCTAACTGAACTAAAAACATTGGGATTACCATAGATCTAACAATTTATTCTCCTGGTCTTATAATTTTGATCATGCGTAAATCGCCTTATTTTATAAAAATGTAAATTTCTAAATAAAAAGTTTGGAATGTAGCTTTTTGTTTCCTTAACCTTTTAGATTGTAGTATTGGTAACCTTAAGTGGTAAGAGTTTAAAATCTATCTGTAAAAAAAAAATTATTTTTAAAGATTTTTAAGTGGTCTTAAATTTTTGATCAGGAGTGTATTAGACTGGAGATGGGTGACACATACAAATAAATTCTTGTAAATATATTTTATTTCGTTTAAATCATTTCGGATTTTGTTTTAATTATAGTATATGCATTAACTGTTTTAATCCCCTCACCAAACGAAATTCTAAATATGAATTTAGAATTATTATGGGTTATTGTCGCAGGAAAGATTTCAGAATGTTATATAATTATGTAATATATTATATAATTCAGAATATTATATATTTAAAGGATCAATGAAGAATGGTTGAAATCAGTAAATGTGACTAACGGCAATTTACCGAAGATTAACATTTTCACATCCTAATTTTTTGTCATATTCTTATGTATTAAATCAAATATCTTGATTTAGGTGTTCTTTTTAACTACATTGAGTAGTCTTATATATCTCACTGCAATAAATTTGTAATTCTGTCGTTCGAATAAAACTTTTGAAGAACTCTGATCTGTGGGAATATGAGGACATTTTCAATTTTGAATATGATAGGATACTAAAAAGTTTTTTAAAAAATACTTCCACTATAAACTCTATAAATAATCATATTCGAAAAACACCTCATTTAAATTCAAGTAACTTTGCCAAAAATCACTTTTTTGCAAACAAACAAACAAAAAAAAAAATCAAATCGCTTGACATTGGCAATAATAAAAATTCGGAGAGTCTGCATAATGACCGAACAGCAAATTAATGACAGAATCAATTGGGATAAAAACACCATTTATCTTTATATAAACTCTTCCTGTTATGTGATGTATTTTATTTAGAAATTTCTTTCATTTTTTCCATTTCCTTTTATTTATATGTCCCGGCAAGATTTTTTAAAAAATTAATAAGAAAAATAACAACATGAAAACGGTATTGCTATAGCAAAACAACAACGAAAATTTAACAAAATTTGGTGTATTTGCAACACTTAACGATCATGTTATATAACACAGAGAGAGAGACAGAGACAGAGACAGACAGAGAGAATACTTTTCAAACTGCGTCATAAGGACCGCCATGAACATAAGTTTACTAGATAGATAAGGTATCCAAAGGCACCAGACATTCTCTTTGAAGAATACGACGGCGCTCGAAAAGAGAAACAAGATGTTTTCAAAACCCTGTACTTTGCGGTGACAGTAATGAGTTAGGTACCAAAATAATATATATATATATATAAGTCAAAGGCTAACAGATGACGGCGCAATTTACAAGTAACGAGTAAATTAAGTAGCAAAGCGAAAAGTAAATCCGCCACATAATTTAATATCGTATTGGTTCAGGTTCTGGGTATGACGGTAAACTACATCCGGCAGCAAGGCCTCTGATTAGGAGGTTGTGAGGAGTATGGAACCACCTCTTAATTGCTGTTGTTCTCAGGTTCACCCTGATCAGGAGTGGTAGCACCTGTTAAGGTCCCAGCTATGGGCAAATAGTTAACTCGGAAAGTGGAGTCAAAACACTATGAAAGAATAAAAACCTTTATAGAAATATATACATAAAAATAGACTTTTATAGAAAATATACATTTTTGAAGGAAAAAAATTAATATCAGCAATACATTTTTTATACAAAACTAGAAGATATCTTCAGATTTCTAAAATAAAAAAATAAATTAAGAAAAATGTTTCAACAAAATCTGACTAAATCAACCTTCTCACTATAACCGAACATTAAACTTAAAACCCCACCTTTTTAGCATTTAATAACCCACAGAGGTTGATATGCCATTAAACAAAACTCAAACTCCAAACTGTTGGTTGATACGTACATTCAGTCAGTTAAGTGCCATACATGATACACGCTTTGGGCGATCATGTCTCGAAAGAGACATGACTGACTGGGCAGAAGATTATCTCGCAGTAGGTTGCCATTGCTTTCCGCGGTAGACTGGTTTCCAGTCAAGGCTATAGAACCCAATCTGTCCTGTTATTTAACCCATAACTGGAGGGAAGAGACGGATCAATACCTTTCCCAATGCGAGGAATTCAACTGGAATTTGAACTTGGCTCCCCGATTTGACGTTCCGAGTCGATATCCACTGCACCACAACGCACATCCCGCCGATATGTACATTGGGTGATATATATATATATATATATATATATATATATATATATATATATATATATATATATATATATATATATATATATATATATATATATATATATATAAAAGTCTGTCATTTTCAAATGACAATTCTATTTCTTTTTACAGCACCCGATATGTACATTGCTGTATATGTATATGTGCTGTAAAAAAAAAAAAAAAAATAGATTTGTCATTTGAAAATGACAGACTCACTTAAAAATATCTTCTATGTGCCGTATCCCTTCAGGATGTTCACGATCATGACTTTTCACAATTTCTTGTTCTTCATAACTCTTAAGTTTCTCTTTTTGTCATATCTCCTAAAACTTGTTCCGCCATTCATTTGCTCTGGGACGCTAGGTAGACTATAATTTTTTTCCCCTCTGTCCTTCTTGCTTTCAATCTGTCCGGTGAGTATATATTCACTTGAGAAAGTTGCAAGAGTGGATAATGAGTAGGATAATTATTTTATCGGAAACTTTGGGAATAAAGTGAACTGACTCAAGGGTTAAGAATAAATAATATTTTTCTTTAAAGTGATGATTGGTATTAGCGTAGCTAGTTAATAAATCAGATATTTGTAGGAGTCTGAAGAAATATCCTTTTTGGTAGTCGGAAGTCAGACTATGATAGGGGTAGTAGTAATGTCAGAAATTAGACCCAATGTCGTTCTGCTGTGTTTTCTCTCGGTCCTTAACAGAGCGGAAATGTAATAGCTGTGTTCCTTTTGTTCCGTCTCTTCCTGGTGTTGCTCTGGTCTCCTTTCTGCTGGCCTGGAGATGTCAGGTTTTATATACTTATCACCAGACTTTGGTGCGAACATCAAAAAGTCTCTTTATGTAAATTCGTTTTATTTTCCGGCGTTCATTTATTTATAACGGAAGTTATGCGTAAAGCCGCCCTGATTTTTGGTATTTTCTATCGCAAATAAATAAGCTCTGTTCCTTCAAATTTCCAGTGTTTTTAGCCGGGTTCAGTCTTTTCTTCTTCCTCTTTTTATTTGAGGGTTGCCTTCTCGTAGGTTGAGAGAAGGAGAAGTATAGAAAAAGAAGTTTAGAGAGTAAGAAAGATATGAGATTTTAAAGAAAAATGCAAATGCCTTTTTTTAATGTGAATTCTTTTTAATATTTTTGTTTATATATTTAATTTCTATATTTTATTTTATTTTGATTAGGACTCATTACAGACATATCCTTTTAAATGAACAATAGAAAATTGAATAGACTGTAAGTTAAATAAACGGATAGAAGGTGAAAAAATGATTTTGTTATCGAATTTATTTAACATGCGAACTATATTATACACTCCTTGTCAAAATCCTAAAACCAAATACAAAAGGTTTAAAAATAAAATACTGTTACTTTAATCAAAATATATTTGCGAAACATTTACATTTAATTAGAAAATGTAGTTTATCAACAAACAAGTGAAAATGTTAAGCTTTTAATTGATTAGTTTAAACAAACATTGAAGAAGTATTTTTTGGAGGTTGGTCATAAAGACTATGTGTGAAAAAGATTGCTGGACAAAAAGTTTAGAAATAGTCAGGGTACTCATAACTTCAAGTGTGTAGGCATCTACTTAACTCATTTCCAGCATTAAATTCAGATTTTAAAATGGCTAAGGGTAAAATTTTAACAAAGTTCGCACAGGGCAGGATTGATGAATTTCAAAGACTTGGTCTTTCTCAACGAGCCATTGCAAATGAAATTGGCCGTAGCAGAACTGTCAATGAAAACTTCATTAAAAATCCTGATGCGTATGCTTTTAAAAAATCAGGCGGTTGCCCCAATAAAATCTCACCATTTTTAGACAGACACTTTAGGGGAGAAGTTAAGAGATTCAAGCCTAACATCAAATCAGATAAAAGCAAATACAGATACTGAATGCAGATCTGGAACAATTCGTCGGCATTTAAATAAGAAAGGGTTTAAGAATGTGAAACGACTGCAGAAGCCTCGCCTCCTTCCGCGCCATGCAACCTCCCGTTTACAATTTGCTTCCGATTATAAGACTTTGGATGTGGATAAATAGAAGAAAGCATATGTTGTATATCAATAAACAACAAACACGCATATATATAAAAATATAAGTTATATTTTTATTAATGACGATGAACCGTGTAGCATAGGGGACAGAGAATTGAGAGAGAGCGCCTCTAATGGGTTGACGGGAGTGTCGTCGTATCTGTTGTGTGTGTGTCTCTCTCTCCTGCTACTCTGGTCTGTACTGGTGAATCCGTGCGCCGAGGTCTTTTTATAATCTCCAGAACCGGGACTTTTTCTTCCGGTTTTGCCTCGCCCACGCACGCCCACGCACGCCCACGTAATTCTCAGAGACACCTGTTCTGTTTGCCTCTGTAGCCATTTCCGCTACTGCCGGAAATAAGGTCAAACAAACATCCGTTCCTTTCAACGACCGGAAACGCCCCCGCTTGCATCAGCCTTCCTCGGGTGGGGCCAGATTGTTATATTACACATAGTTTTTAAACGAGAAAAATCAACCTTAATGGCCCAGAAGGTTTTCAGCGTTACTGGCAAGCAAAAGATGTCTCAAAAGAATTTTTCTCAACATGACACAGTGGAGGTGAGTCAATTATGGTATGGGGTTAACTTTCGTACAATAGAACTCTTGAGTTATAGAAGGTAAAAGATAGTCAAACAGCTGCTAGTTACATTGACATGTTAAGAAAGGTATCGCTAATTACTGATGGTTCTCGTCTTTTCAGCAGGAAAATCGCTGCACTTCACAACTCTCGAAGGTCGAAGGAGATTTTTATGGAATATTTTTTTCGAGTGATTAGTTTTGCTATTCACGTGAAAACAACTTTTTAAGAAATACATAAAAGCTATATAACGAATTTTTTAAACGGCATTTTTTTAATTTCCTAAGAATAAAAAAGAAGATGAATGCTGATAATTTCTGGAACTATTTTCGCACTTTACGTTTGTGGAACTCTTTCCCGGTTTCTTGCTTTCTAGTTAAATTTGAGCTTCAAAAATGTAAATGCAATGTCTCTCTCGACTTCTTAATTCATGTTCTTTTATCGTTTTGTATATATATATATATATATATATATATATATATATATATATATATATATATTAAATGAATAATAACGAGAAAACGTAAGTTTCACCATCTCTAGAAATAGACGTATGGCAATAAAATCATATTTCGACCAATTAGACGTCTTAAACTTTGATATATCGTAAAAATCTATATTCCTTCACCCACATTAAAGGGGTGGATACTCTATTTAGATATATAGATAAATATATACATATACATATATTTGTTTATCCCACCTAGAATCTCTCTCTCTTTATTTCTCTTTCTCTCTCTCTCTCTCTCTCTCTCTCTCTATCTATCTATCTATCTATCTATATATAGATACTCTGTACATTTTCTTTTAATCATTACACAAGGCCAATATTCACCCAATATATGGTAACAATGGATCATTGATCATAAGATAAACAATTCATCCATAACTAATAACCATCCTAATCTCTATGTATCAATAATGTTTTTCTTTTTCTCATATTATTTCACACTCAGTAATCACTTGCTTTTTAGTGCCTTATTTTAAAAAGACCTGTAATATTAGATAAAAAACAAAACAGTGAGTTTTGATAAATACCAAGAAAGGATAAAAATTATGTATCTACTTATATCGTCGTCATTGAAAGACTTTCTTTAAAATCTCTTAAGTTATCGGCGAACACTAACCTCGAATTCTTAGCAATCACTTTTTGAGGTTTCATTCTCAAATTTTGCTAAACTAAAACCTGTTACTACAATTTTAAGTAAGATTCGAAAAAAATCAAAGAAAAAGATTTTTGCCAAATGATAAAATTTTTCATATTACTTTAGATCTTCTAAATCAAGAATAAATGACTGACACGAAATTGTTTTATGATAAACTGATTTTTCCCAGAATAGTTTCGCCGTCTTTGTTGATTTATCGCATTATCTCGGCTATTCATTTCTGTTATTTTAATGATTCCAAATCGACACTGCAATCTATTAACCACCACAGACAATTGTTCCTACCCCCATGAGCATGGATCA
This sequence comes from Ascarosepion bandense, assembly GCA_037127315.1. NCBI lineage: Eukaryota > Metazoa > Mollusca > Cephalopoda > Sepiida > Sepiidae > Ascarosepion > Ascarosepion bandense. The sequence continues at coordinate 138,053 of JBBBDQ010001284.1, read as the reverse complement.
GGCTAGTCTCCATAAAAGTAAAACACTACTTGGGTTAACTCTCGCATCAGACCTTAAGGGGAATGACTATATAGAATCCATAGCTAAATCCGCGATTAAGAAGGTCGGTTCTCTGTGCAGGGCCGGGAAGTTTTTCAAATCTGAAACAATCCTGCACATATACAAATCTACCATACGCCCGTGCATTGAATACTACTGCCATATCTGGTCGGGTGCTCCCGCTATCTACCTGGATGTCCTTGACAAAATCCAACGGAGAATATGTAATGTGATCGATCCCAACTTGGCAGCTAGGATACAGTCGCTTTCTTACCGACGCAGTGTGGCTTCCTTGTGTCTCTTCTACAAATACTTTCACGGCTTCTGCTCCGATGAACTTAGCTCACCGGTACCCCCTATATATGAATTTCCTCAATCCACAAGATTGGCAGATAGATCCCACCCTTTTACTGTGAAACTAATAAAATTTAAATGCAAATTCTACTCCATCAGCTTCTTTTCTCGCACTTCCCGCCTGTGGAATTTTCTTCCTGACAACTACAATCTTCAAGAATTCAAATGTAAAATCAATAGTCATCTCCTGTCTCACTAATTTGCATCCTCTCTCTCATGCTCCTTTCTCCGTCCACCCCACTCTCACCAGTATTCTCATCCTTCTCTTACCCTCATCCTGACAGCCCCTGTAACCTGTCACTCTTTCTCATAACATTTCTCCTATGTAACCACCTAAACAACAGTAGCAGTAAAATTCCTTGCTTGGGGTGACACAATTACAAAAAAAAAAACTTATTTGTGAATGTAAGGTATAATTTAAATTGTACTCGTTTTGAAGGCGCAACATTCGATAAAACTTACAACATGGAATGCTCTTCTTATTTGTACAACTCAGTCTTACGAAATGTTTCTGCTGTGAAGCAGTCCATATCGCTCTTTGCCATTTTCGTTTTTATTAGTCCAAACTTGAAAAATAAATTGTTTTAACTATTTACTTTTCAGATCGGAAAAAAAACCTGGCCATTTTGAACAGCAATATTGAAAACAAACTCTGCTCAAACAGCTTAAAATGTAAGCATAATTTGAATTGATACAATGTCATTTTAGGGAAAAACTGTACGTGGTGGTAATAACTGCCAGAAGTTATTTTTGACTTGTCTGCATTGGTGTGACCTGATGGTACGTATATGTATCTAAGGTTCATAAAAATAGTAATCGGTAGATACGAATCAATAGGAAAGTTGACACAGGATTACGGCGCCTAATTCTATCATTTTTTTTTGCAAAAGCGTTTTTAAAGATTTACGCCTATTCTTATTCTGTAACAAGTAAAGTTTTCTTTCTCGGCACCACTACCAGTCAAAATGTTTACAAATCCTGATGCATCATTTCCAAATTCAAACAGGACTCCGTTGTGAAGGAATGACCACGTTACAAATTGGATTATTCTGTTACAGCTCCACCAAATACCAAATACTCAAGAAAAAATCATTTTAAAGGAAAAACAAATTTCGCCAAATGTGAAACCGCTCAATCACACGTCTTCAAACTGCATTTTCCTTTTGTCGATTTGTACAAGATGTCCTCTTATTGTTGTATGGGATAACCGCAGCTTTTCCCCTTCATTTGAGCGTTGGTTTCTGGATGAGAATCTACGGGTGTACGCAGTTCTTTGTCGAGTAAAAATTGGTGAATACGACCAGCCTCGTCGTTACAGTGATACAGATCACCAGAAGCGAACTTTTAAAACCGATGACTTACGATGAATTCTGCAACTGATACCTGGCTTCAGCAGCGCAACGGCCACATTTGAAGTCATAGTGCATAAAATTAATATTGTATTTATTCTCTTTGATCGATACCCGATAAAAAATAAAAAAGGCAAAGGGAATCATAAAAAGGGGGCATTTTATTCCTGTTGTACACCAACTGGGACGACGACGACGAGAACAGACCGCAACCAAAATGACGGGAATATACCGCTTCTGCTTAATGACGGAAATACAAACTGCAACCCATTCGGCGTCTCTCACGTTAGTTTAAGGTTTTCTTTTCATAAATGACGGATCATAAACTTCTATCCATTCGGCGAGAATATGCTCGAACCAAATTTGATTATCTTTTCGTAAGATAAATCGACGAAATAAACTGCAAATAAAATAACTTACTTTTTCAGGACTGATAAAACCGATGACCTTTTTCACTTCACATTGACGGACATCAACACGTACATATAAAATATACAATTATTTTTATTCGCTTCCTTTTGGTGACTTAGCCTTGGAGTGGGGTTGGTCTGGTGGGATCTGGTAGGATTAGGCACACGCGTATTGAATCAGCAGCGGACGGCTGGCCGCCTGACTCAATGCAAAAATAACAAAAAAAAATATCGTCATCATAGGTGACATTCCTTTCACTTCACATTGTGTGCATGTGTCTATCTTGTTAATTTTCATGATGTAAATTCTACGTTAGTCACTTAACTTGAAGTGAATCAGGCCAGAACAAGATTTGCATAAAAATGTTTTTCTTCTTTTTTTTTCTTTTTAGCTTTCAAAAGTAGGTCGGCCGTCTACACATACTGAGATGTGTTGTCACCTCGACGTGGAATAATGGTTAGCGCCAGCACAATTACAGCCGAGGAGTGACCTTGAACCTCGCCAGCTCCTACATTTCGGCTTTACGCCACATCTAAGCTACTAAGAAAATCACTATTCCGAGATGTGTAATTTCATAACTTATAACCATAGGAGAATTTATCTTCTGCATACATTTGTCAGCTTCGAAAGTTTTCTGCACGTCTTAGATTCATCATATTTTTCTGCACGTCTTAGATTCATCATTTCATAGCATTCGTCTGCCACAGTGATAATTCTTTGCCTTTTTCAGTTGGACATTAACTCTTACTTATTATTTTACCATTTCCGTTTGTTCCTTTACTCTTTTTTTTTCTTTTTTCATTTATTTATTCATTCATTCAAGCGCCAATCACAACCCACATACTGGTCGCTAAAGGACTTATTTGCTTCAGTTATCCTTTGCCTCTAATTTATCTATTTTTTCTGTAGTAAGTTTTTATCAACTTTGTGGCATCGACTAAAATATTTTGTGATACACTAAAGAAAACCTTAAACAGAATATTAATAATAATGATAACGCACAATGCACTGGAAGAGAAAAGTGAAGAGCATCTAATTTTTCCTTTTTTTTCTTTGTCACCATTATTATTTTTTCTGCTGTTTTTCATTTTCTCTTTTTTTCTTTTTAAAACACAAAACCAGATAAAGTTCTGTGAAGTCTGAAAATTTCATTTTTTCTTCTTTTCTTTTCGAAAAAACACATACAACAAGAAAGTTTCTATAATGTTCAAAAAGTTCGTTTTTTCTTTTGTTTTCAAAGAATACACATCAGAAAGTTCTATAATGCTAAAAAATTTCTTTTTTTTTTCAAAGAACACACATCTGAACGTTATATAAGATTCAGAAAGTTTGTTTTTTCTTTTCTTTTCGAAGAACACACACATCAATAAAATTTTATACTGTTTACGAATTCGTTTTTCTCTGTCTCTTCGCTTTCCCTTGGAATTTCACTCCACCCACAGACATTCCGGTGTCTGATAGACGGTATCCGCATCTTCAATTCACAAATTGACATCGGGTAAATAACCTCATATACTCAATTTGTAACATACAACGTGTGTTAGCACGTGCAATACCCTGTCTTCATCAGCAGCCGACAAGGAGTGAGGTCACGGTTTCGGTGGCTATGGCAGGACCGCCACTCTTGGCGCCACCAGCAGCGTTTGCCATCAGGCAGGGTATGAAAATAAACTTGTTGATTGTCCCTCTTGTATATTCTCATGAAGAAGTAAATAAAATGATCGTTCCTCTTTGCAGTTTGTATCGGCAATGAAATTTCCTGAACGCGTTTGCCGTTATTAACGCGCTCGTGAAGGAAGAAAAAAAAACGTTATAGATGACCACACAAATATCTCACTTGCGCATATTAGATAAGAATGTTGCGCGAATTTTATTTGCTTGTTGTTTTGATCTCGACCAAATCCAACTTGATGCGTTCTGGACTGTTGTTCGAATGCGGTGCGAAGCGCTTTTTAAACCACGGCCAGTGATACCTATTTTAGAAAGGAAATTAATAACTGAATGTCCCAGTAACCCACGACACCCAACCTCAATAGGCATCACGTTACACCTCCAACCATTGTTCACACATTCGGCACGTAGTGACTCGTATCGGTTTTTCTTTAGCTCGTGCGCCTCTACCCTGTTCTCTTCCCAAGGGACTGTTAACTCTCTTAAGAAGACAGTCTTTCTTTAATCTAACCACAATACGATGTCGGGACGCTTGTTTGTCTGTTCGATATGTATTGGAAATTTTAGAGATGTCATTAGGTCTACTGAAACACTAGCTCCGCTCAGAAGCTTCATATTCGGGGCTTGTATGTTTTTACTTTGCAAGGCATTCACCCTCCTTATGAAATCTGATCTTAGTCTCCTTGGCTGCCACAAGCTGTTGGTTTGCTCTCTCACATTGTGTTCTTATTAACTCCTTGATCACCTCTAATTCATTGTTGTGTCGCCACGTATATATCTGGAGCGATTGTGGACAAGCAGAAAGCACATGACACAAGGAACCTCGGTCCGTTTTACAGGAAAAACAGAAATCTATATCTATGTATCCCCACATTTTGAGGTTTGTTTTATTTGGAAGAAGGTCGTATGTAGATCGAAGAAGACATATGAAACCACGCTCGAGTTTCCATCACACATGTAATTTCCTAAAATTTCAATCATACTATGCTTAAACACGGAAATTTGCGTTTTTTTTCTTTTTCTTTTACATTTTTTTTTTTTTTGGTAGTGCATATCATTTGAGGAACAACCGCAACAACCAAACGACAGAAAAATTCAAAGAAAACTGCTTAAGGTCTGTCTGTATATGGTGATGCTGGCATATGTTTCGATCAGAGGATTAGTTCACCACCCGTATAGTTCTAAACACCCAACTGAATCTAAAAATGTACCACATCTAAACGTTGTCCAAACAGACTGTGACTACAACCCACAGTGCCATAAGAAAGCTAATATAATCCACTTTTTTGAGCGCTGTTCCCTTCTCAAACATCTTAATCCGCGACAGATCTTTCTACGCATGTCTAACTTAATTCTTTTTTTGTTTGTGCTCTTTATAAAAACCCCAATTAACCTCACAGAACAACTATCGCGCTTTTCTTATACTCTTTCTTACAATAGGAAGAACATAGGCGATAGGAGGTAATTCCAGTGATGGCTTTCATCTGCATAAAACTGGTTGAGCCGAAACCGAACTTAACGACTGGAAGTGTTCGAAAAATGTTTCGACGTTTTACAACGATTTATCTTTTCCGAAAGCTCTACTTTTCTCACTATTTCGTCTTCTTTTCTTTCAACTCTGTTTCTTTCTTTTTATTGTTTTTCAATGCTAATTCTCTTTCATGCGCCCACCACCCTCCTTATCGTGTCCGAAAGAACTGCGCTTCTTAACTCCAAGGCCAGACTCTGCCCACAACTGCAAAATGTATGCCGTTCCATAGTAGTTTTTAGCTGAACTTTTCTTACAAAAAATACGAGCAGAGCACATATAGGCAAACGAGAAATGTCACCTACCTTGATGTCTTTATTTTGATCGTCTAGTGATTTTTTTTCTTCTTGTGCTGTGGTAACAAAAGTTCGATCAACCTGTTTTTTCTTTTTTTTTTATGTTTTCTTCTAAAATAAACCAACAAGTCACTGCACGCCAAAACGACATTATAACCTGCAGCCAATTCGGCGGGAATAAAACAGCTATCCATTCGATGGGAATAAAAAACTTGAATTAATTCGGCGAGAATTAAACTACTACATTACAAAGGTAATGTTACAACCAATTCGACGAGAGTAAAACTTGAATCAATTTGGTAAGAATATGCTCGAACCGAATTGATAAATGATGAAATATAACTTCACCCAAACTGACTTGCTTTTTCGCAACTGATAAAATCGACGATCTCCTTCATTTCAAAATGCCGGGTATCAATACTCCACATTTAATAAGTTTATTCCATATTTTTATACGTTTTTGGTGACTTGGCGGTGGGTCGGATCTGGTAGGATTAGGCACACGCGCATCGAGTCAACTGACGGTTGGCTGCCCGACTCGCTGAATTCTTCCTTTCCAACTGCTGGATTAATTCTAAACTCTGTGACAACTAACGTTACTTAAATATTTACCTCACTGGCGCCTGAAGCTTCCGGTGAACTTCAATATTTACCCTCCTCCCCCACTTGAGAGAGATGTGACACAAGGTCTTTTTTAACGTGGGGAAACTGAGCGCTTACGCCCAGGTACTGGTCAAAACATTACCCATCCACCACCGTGGATAGGTTCAAAACCGGTCTAAACTGGTCTTATTCGGTCTTGGTGACCCCAGCCCGAAGGCCGGAGCCCCGGGCGTTGTGGCGAGACAACATCCGGTGAACACCTCGGGCGCTAACTCTTTTGACTCTAGTTCGTCAAAACAAAATTCTAGATGGACACCTGCGTTCTCGTACTCAGTGGCCTTTTTTTGCATCACCCAGTACAAAATACACTTCTTGGCAAAATTCCACACCGACCAAGATGTTATACAACAATTCCAACTTAATATATGTGTTGTGATACATGATGATTTTCGGAGTTTAATTACACTACTTCATCAAGGTGTCATTTAATCAGGTCAGTGGTATATCTTTATTTTTAAAGATATACAGCTTAAATTGCAATTCTTCTGTGTAAACTAATTTAGCATGATAAAACCAAAGTTTAATGCAATAAACAAATTCAGTGAAGAAAAATCATTTTGTGATGAACTAGATCACAACAATAAAATGTACATGATAACATAACATTTTATGAAACAAAAGGAAAAAAGTTCTTATCTAACGAACAAAGCACTCCCTGCATTAAATATGCAAACACTATTATTTATATACACTAACATCGTCGTATAATGGGATATGTGATCATGTTCTATGATCATGAGCTACTTCAGGTTTTCTTCATCATTAAGTGGATAAATTTGCTAGCATGTTTTCTTTTATGTCTTGTTATTGGAAGTTGTGGAATGTTGTAGTCTTATGCATTACGCAAATGACTAGTGTTTGTTAGATACTCATGAGGTATAAGTCGGAAGTTTTTCATCAAGAAAACTTATTATCTATTTCTTCTTCATCTACGTACCGTGCCCCATCAGGACATTGGTGGTCATGGCTCCCCACAATTTTCTGTCCTTTATAGGTCTTAGTAAATTGCATCTTTTTGTTATCTCTCCTGAACCATGTTTTGCTGTCCATTCACAGAAGCTGTCACTCTTGACGTCAATATCCTGTGTCGTCTTTCCTTATCATGTGCCCTAGAAATTTCAACTGTCTCTTTCTGATGCTAAGTAAAAGTGTCCTTTTTGTTTCCATTTTCTCTAAAACTTCGTTGTTGCTTACGTTCAGTCCATTGTATCCTCAGCATACTTCCGTAGAACTACTTTTCTGTTGCTTCAAATCTCTTCTTCATCTGTGAAGAATTTGCCCACCATTCACTGCCATACTGGAAGACTCAAAACTTCACCAAGTGTGTGATCAAGTTGCTACGCAAGGACAAAAAACGGTGAGTTTGGGATAGGTAAATTTCAGCTTTTAACTATGCTAAACACAGAGTTATTTTCGCTAAGATCTTAGCTAGTCTTTTGCAGCTGTTTTCTCTAGTCTGATTGACTCTGAACGGACTGGTGCTGTGAAGAGCAGGACTATTCAGAACAATTTTCATTTAGTACGCTTGAACATCAAGTAAGTTGAGAGTGAAGCCGCGCTAATCAATTTAGATCAGGACAAGTCATTTGATAGGGTTGAACATCGATTTCTGGAGGCTGTCCTTTCGGCAGCTATTTTTTTAGGCAGTACTTTCTCTCCTGGATTCACTTCTGTATGCATCCCCAGGTGCACTTGTAGGAGTGAATAGAGTTCGATCAGAGCCTTTCATGATGTTTCGCTCCATTCGTCAAGGTTGTCTACTTTTGCCTTTTCTGTGCGTTCCTGCGTTGGAACATTTTTTTCACAAGTTAAAGACTAATTCGGTCCGATACTGAATTTTCTTTCTTGGTGCTGCCACTTCGGCCAGCTACTTCACCTATTGTAACAATATTTAGCGGAATGGAAGTAATTGATTTTATTAATTATTTATTAACTATAATTGGAAATTTTTTTAAACAGAAGAAATTACTATTATAGATCAGAAGGAAACATACTGAGAAGAATTTTTTTTTAATTCTCCGAATAAAAGAAACGAAAGGCAATATGTTTTATTTTCTTTGTTGTTATTTTAAACCTGGGAAAGAAAGAAAGAAAGAAAGAAAGAAAGAAAGAAAGAAAGAAAGAAAGAAAGAAAGGAGAAATAAATTCGTTTTTTATTTCCGAGGTTAGATAAAACACAGAACAATAGTCACTGATAATTTGATTAAAAACGTAAAAACAATCCAGATGCCCTAGACCAAGGTTGAGACTGAAAATTAAGAGAATCAAGCCCATCCACCAAGGTGACAAGTGAAATGAAGGAATTGTCTGGCTAGCATGAATTAGGAAAAAGTAATTGATAACAAAATATCTTTCTGTCATCAAGGAAAGCTCCAAAAAAATGACCGTGACCGAAAATACAGATATTGGAAACGCAGACGCGGGAATTCTTATCTAGGTGACAATGTAAACAAAGACCACCTGTGGCCTGTCTGTTTGTTTCAGGTGAAAAGGGAAACGTTTAGTCATACAGGCTTTTATGACAAGTTCAAAAGGTTAATAGTGATTGATTAAAAATTTAAAAAATTCGTAAGAAAGAAAATTCGCCGGATAAGTCCAGCCCAGAAAAGGTGTATAGGAAGTTGACGTCATAAGACAGAGAGGTATCTCATTGGTTTCGTGAACCAGCGCCCCGAAAGTGGGAGACAACCAGCAATTGACGTCATAGAAATAAGATTAATCCCATTGGGTAAACCAAAGGCAACAACGAGTAGCAGCTAACCTCAGCATTTTATTGGTTGCAGAGATGAGGGGTTAGACATCCAGCGTCCGTCAGCCCCATACCATGGCATGGGCATAAATACAGGGTCCAAAGGGCCGAAAGAGTGATCCAGCCTGAAACAAGAAATCCACCTCGATTCCGATTCCGAAGACGAACCGCGCCAACCTATCCATAACCCAGCACTTCAGCAATTTCCGCAACATTCCGGAGAGAAAGAACCAAAGTCGACTAGACTTGCTGCGAACTTATAACTCTGTTCGGAGCAAAGCGCTGTGGCTAGCCAGATTTCTCGATTATTATTTAGGAGGATACTTCGATTTACTTGGGAGACTTCCGTTCCGCTGCCAGCTTGATAGGAATAGGGACTGGGAAATATCCGAATGACTATTATTCTAATGTGAATTATTTTCTGGATATAAAAATTTTCTTTTATAACACTTCAGACGTCGGTCCATTTATTTTTGGTGCCATATTTCTTTCTTTTAATATCCAATTGTGTGCACGCTTCCCGGTTTGGCTTAGTTCGGCAGAGAGACAGCTAGTGGAAAACTCACGTGACTGCCTTGTGATCAGTCAACACAACGTGGGACAAGAGAGATCATCGTGAACAGAGTCAACCTACGACCAACTGTCTGGATCGAAACCAACAGCGGCCGACCCGGCGAAGTGTCATACTATACTGACGAAGTTTCCGTTCTTGTGTCGATCAGAGCTGAGATTGATGAAGTCGTCAAAAATATCAAAGGGTAAAAGACGCTGACAGGTGACAAAATCAACTGCGACGTATCCAGAAAATTGTTTAAAAATAATTGTTCGAAAACAATTATTCGAAAAACATTTATTCAAATTGTAAATTGTTTGAATGAAAATTAAACGAAAGGACAATTATATTAAATAATAATTATTAAAAAAAACCCATGTTTAAAATACGTATGTGGTCTTGCTTTGAGAGATTCAATGCTGATTTATCTAGAACTAATAATGCCCTTGAAGGATTGCAGAGGGCTTTTTTTTTTGCAGCAAGTGTCATCCCATCTTCTTACAATATGAAATTTCTTAGACGATCTTAAAAAAGAACAGGACTCGCAAGAAATTCATGTTACAAAATGTAAGAACAGGTTGGCAAAATATCAAGAGTGCCAAGAAATACCGCGACGCAAATGGAAATCTTAAAAGTAACAATCTTTAACGAGTACTCTTCAGTAGTTGACTACTTGCGTGTATTATCATATAATTCAAGGTTATAAGGGATTTTTTAATTACTTAATGGTTTTATAAACGATATTTGTCATTCGAATAATTATCATTTAGTATAATTGTCCTTTTGATTATTTTTCATTCAAGCAATTTATAATTCGAATAAATATTTTTCGAATAATTGTTCCAAATGACCTTGGGCATCCGAGTTTAAATGTCTCACTAATAATGAGGCCTCATTCACCTAGCTGGTGATACAAAAGACTGTGCAACGAGTTTGGAAAATTCTCTAAATTGCATTCTCTGCCATGAGTTGGTGGAAACACTGGGTCACACCTTCTTCTATTGCAGGGTCGTAATCTCGTTGTGCAGGTTTATTAAAGATATTATGGTTCGAATCTTGCGTGGAAAATTCTTTGTCCTCGATACCAGTTCTGTCTGTAGCAATGTAGTATCACCGTTAATTAAGGCTGAACATTATGTATTCTTTTGCTGGCTAGGCATTATGAGAGTTGTGATATGGACAACATGAGAGGAATTCTATGAAGTTTACCTCTTCCCAAATGGTCTTGTACTTTAAACATCAGCCTAAAGTTAAGATTAGAACAGAAAAGTGACGACTCTCTCAATCAGTATTTGACAAATGTAGAGTGAGTCATGCACGTCTGTGTCGAGTAAAAGAAGCTGACTTACAGTGGCATTTTTATGCCGGTTAGGCATCAGGATATTGGTAATCTGTATTGAACATAGACAGCCCCACTCAAAATTAGGTTAGTTTAAAGTTGTTTTTGTCTTTAGCTTCTTTTTTAAAGTTAACTAGCTAGGAAATGCATGCTTTTTTTATTTCTGCTCCAAATTTCTTTAGTTTAATCCCCTTTCCCCCGTTTAGATGCCAGTTTTCTCGTGGATGTGGGGCGCTTTTAGTATTTTGAGTGTGGTTTTCCTATCTGTTGATATGTTTTGATGACTGTGTGTGTTTGTGTGTGTGGTTGAATGAATAATTGTTTTAAATTATTTCTGACACGATAAGCATTTTCTTTAGTTTCTTGTAAATATATATTAAAATACATTGTAAAGACACATTGGGATTAGATTTTTAAATTGTTGTTTTGTATTCCCCGCTCCTCAAAAACAAAAAATAAATAGGACTTCATAGAGACTTTGAGAGATTATGATTGATGTAGTAAGATTGTTAACTAAGAATGTGTTACTTTGGTGTGAGAAATGTTATGGTATGTTTGGGTCAGTGATTGTGGCTACCCATTATAAGACAGAAGAAGATCAGCCTTAACCCATCCCCAATCTTGACCTTGTGTCATACTTTTTTTTTTTACAAAATAAATATTACCATATAGGACTGATATTATGTAACAGTTCAGTACTGTTTGCTTGCAACGAAATTTTTCAGCTTCTTAATACTTTGCTTAGCTTTTGGAATGCGTCTTTAGCTATCGCAATGGACCTTCGGATTTCGGTTGCGCTCTTTACATTCTCCGTTAAAACACTTCCCATATATTTAAATTGTTGTACTTGATTTTGGTACCTTCAATTTGTAATTTGCATGTTAGGCTGTTCCTTTTGCAGACAACTATGCATTCTGTCTTCTTGTAATGGGTTTTATTCCTTTTTTATCGCTTCCTTAACTACCTTCAGTTGGAGTTTTTGTAGTTTCCTTTCTGTGCTAGATATCTGCATATCTAATGCTGTTAAAACTGCGACTGTCAGTGAATCCTGATAGGAGTTTTAATTTTCTCAGAATCACCTCACTATTTAGGTTGAATAAGTCCGGTGAGAAGACATTCTTCGCTTGCATCCCTTTCTATTTTTGCATATTTGCTAAATTCATTTTCTCTCTGTAATCAGGCGGTTTGTTGCCAGTATAGGTTCTGGATTATTCTAATATGCTTCCCAAATATGTCAACGTTACCTAGTAGTTCCAACAGTTCTTGTAACGTAACGTAGTATCAAAGGATTTTGCATAATCTATAAAACACAGGTATACATCATTATCCATTTGTATTGTCCTTTCTTATATCATTCTGAACATAAATATCGTATTCTTTGTGTCATTAACGAACCCGCACTGTTACTTCAAGTCTAATCCTATAGTACGCTTTATTCATCAGAATTCGGGTGATATGTTTTGTTATATGGTTCATTTAGCTTATTGTCCGTTGGGGTTCACATTCATTTGCACCTGGTTTCTTATGAAAATAAATCTAGTTAGATCTGCCGGTGTATCACCACTTTTGTATTAATTATGTCTATAATCTTGTCTACGGCTATATTGTGTTGAATACACCGGTCCCCGTCCGATCACCGAAGTTAAGCAACATTTAAATGGGTGACCATTTGGGAATACCAGGTGCTATAAATGTAAGGACCAAGAATGGTCCTCCGGGTTTGGGGGTTGGGTGCAAGGCTAACAACCCTGCCCCGTAAAAAACAGTTTGTTACAGCAACAAAATGTTGCTGCCCTATGCACCATCTAAAGTCTTCCAGTATCTATTACAACTTCGTCTGGTCCTGATGATAAAGTCTTCCAGTATCTATTACAACTTCGTCTGGTCCTGCTGCTTTGTTTCTGTTAGTTTGACTAGTACTGATTTTACATCAGATCTATTTCTAGTTCTGATGTATTCGTTCCATTTCTTAGATTTTTCATTCATACGCTTATATTTTTTTTATCAACGAACATTATATTTAAACGTCAGATTTTTTTAAAAATTAAGTAACAAAAATTCGTGATTTATTTGTATTTAAAGTTTGCTTCAGTTAATAACTTCCATGTTTGCATCGATTAACGTGACTTCTGAGTCTGATGTGCTTCCAGAAATGGTAAAAATTTAAGCCTCGTAGGAGGTTATTTATTTATTTCTGCTGCTTTATTGGTCGTAAAAATTATAACAACCTAGTGCGTTGTGACAAACAGCAATAATAGGTTGAAGAGAAACTGGTCAAAATATTTCATCTAAGGATTTTGTTAACTTAAAACTTTTTCACTATCTGCTTTTTGCAAGAAATCTTTCCTTAAAATGTTTACTTTTCTTTATAAAAGCATCCGAATTAAATTTATTTTTGTAAAAGAATACATTTTACTTCCATTACTTATAACCAGAATACATTTGAGCAATTTGGGAATATTAATGACAATTGAAGAATAACGGAAAATATTTTGTCTATTACTTTAAGGATAATTATACTCGGCATTGTTCGGAAACGCAAAGTTCTTATTAACGAGAGGCTTTCAGCTGATCCATTTTTAGCCTTCACCAGGCATAAACCGTTTGAAAGAAAGAAAAAAAGAAAATAATACGAGGGACGAAAATCATTCATTAATGTAGCAAATGGTCTAATCCACTTTCAAACCTTCAGGTACATCAAGTACTCAGGTGATTCCAAATGATACCTAAGGTAAGAAGTTCTCCAACATCAACTTTTCGAAGCCAAGAAAACTACATCATGTTGAAATCCGTACTAAAAGAATATAACAGCCTGGTCGACGAGCCGTTATATGCCAACCTCACCTCGTTTACCTCCTTCGCCTCCGAACGTGGTGTTAACAGCAGCAAGTATACAAAGATATTTGAGTGCCCCAACAATGTTGGCTATGTAACGGAAAATATGTTGGTTAAAGGATGAATTGAAAAAGGTCAAGGTCAGTGACAATTGCAGTTAACTCACTCAACTGATATTGATAAGCAATTATCATTTCTTCTCCTTTTTCAATTTCTTGCAACAATTCTCTCTTTAGTCCCATAAATTTCTTTACTCTCTGTTCCGAACCCGGAAAATTATGAAGAAAATATTTTCTTTTCCCATGAGTATCTTACAATTACTCCCTTCTGTACCCAGACGCCTTTATTCTGTTTATAATTCTATAAATAGGAGTGGAATCATACGTTTTATTTGAATTTTTGTCATATCTTTTCTCCAATTTCATGTTCAGTTTTCGAAAAAAAAAATCTGACTTTTACTTGAAGTACTTTTGAATTCTTCTGTTATTTTTTATTCATTTTCTTTATTTTATTTTTGTAACAATGTTTGTTTTATTATATTTTCTCTTACTTCCTTTTTTTCGTATTTTTATTAGTTTATCGTTTCCTTGTTTATTCTCGTTTAATTTTTTTGGCTAAAAAAATGACATCCCAAATAGGTTTTACATCCCTACCATTTGATTTTACTATCCTTTTTACGTAGATTTGGTTATTTTTTAAACTTTCTCCTTAACATTATTTATATTAGACATTTATCATATTTATTAAAGGCAGCTGGAATCATCTCTGGTATGGTTGACAGATTGAGCTATAAATAGCGAATAGCACAACGCTACTCAATTTTAAAATTACTTCTCGAATGTCGTCCAAGTTAATTAAAATCTTTAAAAAAGCTCTGTCAAAACTGGTAAGGGAAACATATAAAGTGATTTAAACTAAACTGGTCAACATTAAACAGTTATAAATTCTTTGACAAGTCGTCATCAGCACCTCACGTTTTAAACAAAAAAACATACATTTTCTAAAAAGACACCAAAATAACCATAGACAGGAAAGTGAGTCAGCAAAGAAGAAACCACTGAAGGTGGAAACTTATGTTGGTGAAGTTAGATTAAATGTTAGTGGTTAGTTAGTGCTACTACTAATTAGCATATGTGTATGAATAGTATATGAATAGCTACTGTCCAAAGGATGTGTGTTGTGGTGCAGTGGAATATCGGCTCGAAACGAGAAATCGGAAAGCCGAGTTCGAATTCCAGTTGATTCCATAGCATTCAGTTACGCACAAATAGTATTAATCCGTTGCTTCTCCCTCCAGTTATGGGTTAAATAGATGGACTAATTGGGTTCTAAAGGTTTAGTTGGCAACCAGTCTACCTTAGAAAATAATGGCAACCTACTGCGGGAAAAATATTCTGTCCAGTCAGTCATATCTCTTTCGAGAGATGATCGTCCAAGCGTGTATCATGTATTACTTAACTGACTGTCTGACAGAGGAGTTCGCTCTTTTGCCAGTATTATTAGCTCAAACCCCAGGAGGTCAACGCCCAGGCAGTTTCTCTCCTGAGACGTCATTAAAATGATAAGTACTAAGGGGATTAAGAATTTTTCCACGTTACTGCTGATAAACCCACATTAAACTCGACCTTTGTGTTACATTTCGTTGCGTTGTGAGCGCACCTCTAAATACAATGGTTATTGGACTGTAGAACCAATACTGACTACGTGCGATAGACTACCATAACAACATGGCGTCGCTGATATGATCTTTGTTTCGTGTAGAAGACTCAAACTTTGAAACTTCAATGAGACGCTTCGCAGCCCTTGCTGAAACAATGAAACTACGTGACAACAAAATAACTGAAGCTGAAAACGAAATCACAAATTTATTTCTGGCAACAGCCGGTTGTAAAGCTGTGAAGAAGATTTCGTTGATGTCTTATCCAACAGAAGTGGAAGAATTGACATTTAGCGAAATCAAAGACATTATTCTAAGTAATATTCGACCAAAGAAAAGGTTGGTCATTGGCGAACGAACAAAGTTCTTATTAAAAATAGAAGGCAAAGAACCCATTAGGAAATTCTGCAGTAGTTTCGAGACGCCAGCAAATATTGCGGATTTCAACGTTTACAAGAAATATCTATTAAAAAGGAATTAATTCAACTAAGACAAATAGGAGTTAAGTGAAATACATCATGTAGATTTCAAAAGTTAGAACGGTTGCAATTAAACCGAATTCGTTAGACACACGTATATAATTTATACTACAAGAGAATTGATTCAAAAATTCAATAAGGAAAAAAATCAACCTGAAATTATGGACGCATACATGATAAAGAAAACATCAAAATTAAATTATTTAACATTGAGCATGAACCAAAGAGAAAATGCCTAGTATGGGAACAGATATGTAAAATTTGTAAAAAGAAAAATCATTCTCAGTGTGTGAATTAAAAAACAAATAGTATTGAAAAAATGTAAGACACTTTAAAAAGTGAAACTGATGTTTTCTCAATTCAGAATAAGAAAGAAAATATTTTCATAGAAATTAAATTGAATGGCGTAAATTTAAAAATGCAAATTGATACTGGCAGCGATATAACGCAAATTTTCAAGAACTTTTGGAAACAAGTGGGTCAACCGAAACTATATATAAATTGCTTAAAATTGAGTCAATTTAATTTAAAGACATTAGAATACTTTGAAGGAATATTTGAAATTAACACCAGGATCGAAATTGTTACTATTGCAGTTGTGACTTAAAAAAAAAAAAAACCTTAATAAAAAAAATAAATAAATAAATAAAATAGAAATATGTGCTTAAGGCTAATAGTACGTATCTAATTCCTGTTATGAATTCAGATAATCTCGGTATTTCGGAATATGTCAACTCATCACCATACTAGCGCTGAGAAAGCCAAATAGTGATATGGTACAGACGAGGTTGAGATAATGAGTATAGGCCAGGTTTTATTAACTATACCACCATTTTATTTTTGACTCCAAGAGGTTACATTTTTTATTATATATGAATGATTATCATTTCTGTCTTTTTTGTATTTTGTACCTTTGAGGTTTCTTGTATAAGCCATATTAGTATTCATATGAATGTTCATTATTGACTACGTGCAATATCTGCTTGGACTACCATAACAACATGGCGTCGCTGATATGATCTTTGTTTCGTGTAGAATACCCAAACTTTGAAACTTCAATAAGACGCTTCGCAGCCCTTTTAGAAACTATATATGTATTGCAGTGTCATAAAGAGTTTTTCTTCCATGTATATGTATATTTATGTAAATATAGCATATTTGTTCTTCCATGTGTGTTTGTCATTTGAAGTGTCAGGTTGCTGTTTGTGCTATGTTATATTATGTTCTGGGCATCTGAGTGTGTGAATTTTACTCTTGAAATTCCTCTTGTATTCCTTGGATTACTGCATATTCTTTTCGTGAAGATTATTTTACTCACTACAGTGATCTTATAGTCTGTTCGTATTTTCATCCAACCCCAAAGATTAAAATATAATCGTTAGCATGAATGAAATGCTTTACAAAAATTTATCTAAAAGCACATACCTTCAAATTCAAATTGATAATTCATTTAAGGAAGTCACCACTATTAACTCCCCAATCGGACTGCTTAGATTTTGTATGCCTCGTGAGTGAAAACAGCACGTGTCATCTTTCAGGTAACAATAGAAAACGTTCGAAGAGAGAGATATAAAAAATATGAAAGTATATCAAGAAGATATTTGTTTGGGTGCAACCAATGAGGAAGAGTTGAAACAAAACCTAACCAGGTATTAATTAGACTAAAGATATTTGGAATTACTATTAAAGAAGTTAAATGTGTATTTAATTGAGAAAAATGTCTTGGGTACCAAATTTCAAAAGACAGAATTTCGTCAGATCCAAGTTTGACACAGAAAATATTAGTGGTGTCTCCTACTAATAAAAAAGAATTTGATGTGGGGTAGTGAATTCGTATAGTACACACCTAAATATGTTTGCCAAAGAACAATGTAACAAACAGCATTTGATAATTTAAAAAATACTTTTACAAAAATTCCTTATCAAGATTTTTGACGTTCAAAAGTATGTTGCATTCGCTACTGATGCTAGTATCGACAATCTTAGCTCAGGAAAGCACCTAGTTATTTATTTCAGCCGAATCTAGTTATTCAAATATTGAAAAAAACAAAAAAAAAAAAAAAACGGCTCTAGCTATAGTCTGGAACACTAGTAATCCTCGTGAATTTTTATGGGCAGAAAATCTTTGTTGAGGTTTGACCTAAGAGCCTAGAATTAATTTTAACATAAGGAAGAAATTATCTAAAGTTACATCTTCAAGAATATTAAGATGGATTTTGATTTTGATATCTAAAATGTAAAAGAAAATTCTACTTTTCATGTAAATGCATTATACAAATTACATTTTAAAAGGGAACAGAAAATATTAGAAAATACGGAAGATAAGTTTTACATTGGGTAGAAACTGATGTTCTACCGATAAATCAACTTGCCTCGGAAACATAACAGGATCCAATATTAAGTCAAATTGCATCTAGAATAAAACCTAATAAATGAAATAATTGTTCAAAATCTAAAAGACATGCAAAGAAATTAGATATAAGTTAACTGTATAAAATCCTGTTGTATGTGATAGAAATTTAACAGTTATAGCTCCAGAGAGGCGTTTGAAATATACAAGCAGAGTGGCCTGGATGTGCATGCGATGTTAAAAATAAAGTACACGAATGTCCGAAATGTGCTAAGATATTTTTTTCGCCATAGTAAAGTACTCATATGGCCTAAGGAGAGAATCGCGTTCATATGGACCAAGAATTTATAACAGTGTGGGATTGTGTTTCATTTTGGTTGACTGTTTTTCTAGCTAGTCGGAAATGGTTTGTGTTCAGAATAGGAAAACTAGTATAATAAGGCAAATATTACGGGTAATATTTGCTAGAAATAGAATCAGATGCCCCCGAATTTTGTGAGGAAATTCTTTGTTCTTAGTTAAGAAAATTGGATGCATTCCATATAAAACCTCACCATATCACCCACTATCAAATGGAACTGCAGAAAGAATGGTACGGACTATATAAATGAGATTGAGAAGATTTTATACTTAACAAGATAAGATTGATAGTTTCTTATCAAGACTATTACTTAGATATATCACATGCTGACAGATTAGAAAGTTTGTCCGTATCAATGAGGAAACATATGAGAGCACCATAAACCATATTATAAACTAATAATAAAATAAATCGGTACAAGAGAAATAGAGAATCTACACTCGCCATTGAGAATTTTATAATGTAAATGGGGCACAATAGATCATTAATATTTTAAAAGGGCTATAATATTTCCCATGTGGTTCAAATATGGTCCAAACAGAAATACGAATTGGGTATGGAAACTGAGCTTGGACCCTTTCAATCAACAGGGAATGTGTGATTAGGAATCAATAAAAAAAAAAACAAGACAATTTCGACGACTCAAGCATCGATTGTGAAGAACAGAATTTCACCAACAAACAAGACATATATAGATTTCATATAGAGAAAAATAAACACAGACTTTTTGAGAGGAGAAAAGAAGGAAGAAAAATTGAGATCAACGAAGAGCATTAAGCCATTTATTCAGGGAGCTATGGTAGGGGTTAATTGGTGCCATCACTAATTACATTTATGTATGAGTAGACGTTATGTATTGCCTCGGATACAAACAAGTGATATATATATATATATATATATATATATATATATATATATATAAATGAGCAAAAACAATTTTATGAAAATAGCAGTTTCTGTTGTACAAAACGTTTTTCTGTAATCATACCTTTTGTCTAAAGTAACAAAGTTCAAGTGAATAAACACTTCCTTGATAAGCAAAGATGGCGAAAGAATAATCTATAGATGTATAGATAAGTATGTATGTGTTAAGTCAAAAGGAAAATTCATACCATTATTCATGATGAGAATTTTCTTTACCTAAATTACGTGACGCAACTTGCAGTTATCGGGTGGTTATCTGAAGGTAGTTCGTCGAAAGTGAGATTTTAAATTTATTTTCAGTCGCATTTATATTCTAGGACAACATTTATTTAAATAACTACTGTCGGATTTTCAGTTTAAATGTTTTAAATTGCAGAGATTTACTACTACAAAAAACTTGTATCGAGAACAGAATTTTTGCTGTGTACTCACTCAACCTTTGATTTGTAAATATGAACGTGTACCTCTGTTAGAGTCGAGATATTTTATTAACATTTAATTTCGGGCATTAGTAATGTCATCCTTGAGTTAATTCTAAATAAAAGTGAATATTTAAGGAACAAGAAATTTTCGCTTGATAAAAAACAACATTTGTCATGCTTTTCAAGAAGTGACTCAAATCAAATGTCAGTGAATGAGTTGCAAATATTTCAGCCATTTAATGAACTCTTATGTTTCTCTCCTTTTTTTTATAAATTAAACACTCAAATACATGTGACACACTGAAGTTATAAGCAAAATGTCTTACAACTTTACCCATTCGCCAATATATTTATGCTCGGTGACTTCAATGCTTATTATGCCAAGTGGCTGAAAAACTGTCACTGATCTTGCTGGATTCCAAACATTTAACTTCTTAATCACTCAGTCTCTCACACAAGTGGTGGATTTTCTCACGCTTTTCCCCAGTAACCAGAATAGACAGGCTTCTCTTCTAAATATCTTCCTTACTTCTATCCATGACTCTTGCTATGTTATACAGCTCTACCCTCTTGGTAACTCTGATCATGTTGTGGTGTCTGTGAATATCTCTTTCAACTCTCCCTCCATCCAGGAACCTCCTACCAGCAGAATTTCTTACTGCTATCAACGAGCTGACTTGGACTCGTTCCGTGACTTCATTTGCGATATTCCTTGGAACGAAAATTTTAATATTCCCATTCAAGACTGGACCTCTGAAGGTGAAAACCGGCATTGATGTTTTTTTTTTTTTTTTTTTTTATCCCAGCTAGCAAATTCCGACTTAAACCACGTTTATATCTCGTTGGTTCTTTTCTGCTTGCTCGGCTGCCATCGCGCACAGGAATCAATTCCGGCTTTACCGGAACGACATGTCTGATCACAATCGGCCCTTCTTTGTCTCTGCTCGTAAGGAATGTAAGCGTGTCCTAAATGATGCTATGCTGTTGTTTGCTGATAGAATGAAGCAGCGTATAGCATCTCGCAAGTTTGATTCCAAAGATTACTGGTAACTCTGTAAGAGTGTGTGTTAAATATTCGTTACTACGATATTTTGGTCGGTGTAGATTTTTGACATGAAGTGTATTTTCGCTGATCGACACAGATGTTGTTGTGGCATTTAAAAAATGGAAACTGTTTGAAATGTCAAGCAGGTGCAAAAAGAATACGTTTGGATTTAGAGATTTTTGTTATGACTGACAAGGTCAACTGAGGTTAGCTCCTGCAGAGAAAATTTGACACCAGATGACAGCTATCAGTAGAGTGGAAGCGATGTCAAGGTGACAGTTAGGAAGAGTTAAATTATTAGAATTTGAATTAAGAGTTTCATTTCAAGCGTCGAACGGAACGGTTGGCCTAAGTCGGGCTAAGTGGTGCTGACAACTCAGACCAAATTACCTCCTCCACCAACTGCATGTCACCAAATATGTCTTTGTTAAAAAAAAAAAAAAAAAATATGGTTATATTTTATTTAGATTTTGGGTCCAGTCTATTGTTTTTGACGAAGTCATTTGATTCAGATTGTTGTTGTTGCTGACGTGGGCGACGAAGAAGAAGCAGTTTTATATTTACGTCGACATTTTCATGAAGAGGAAGATTGTGGAATTTGGTCTCCGTGAAAGTCGGGTTGAAGTTGTTTCCCGACGAAATAAACTTTTTGAATTAGTTAATGTTAAGAAGGAGTTTATTGTTTTCGCCGATGACGAAAAAGACGGAAAAGAAGCTTGTAAAATTTGTCTCCTGTTAAAGTCGGGTTGAGAAGCAATCGCCAACAAAAAGGAAATACGAATTGCAAAGTGTTGAAGTTTTAACAATCGTCGCAGTCGTAGTGAAAGACCCTATTCTATTAATATTTTTAAAAAAGCATAACATTTATTATTTGAAATTTAAGTAAAAGAAATTTTTAATATCTCAAGGTGTTCTACATTGAAGCTGTAAAAGTTTCAAATTATATCTCGGTGAGTGTGCAAATAAGTCACCTATGAGAAACTCCAATTTTTATGAATGTGAAAAATTTGTAACACAATAAACATTAACGATCAAACTCAATAGTCAGATCTTTCACTATTGTTACCATATTAAAAAAAATTCCTTGTTAAATCCACAGTATTAAAATAAATACTGAGTCTGATTCATTATGGATTAAATGAATATTCAAGAATTGCAATGACAGAAAATAAGTGTACCTTTGCTTTTTGACCAGTTTTAATTCTTTACAATCATAAATCATCTTTATTTTTAATAGAGAAAGAATTATCTGCATCCTTTATATTACCTTATATTACAATATTTTATTATTTTTTCAATAGTTCCTGGTGCATAAACTTATCTGTAAAATGAATGAGTAGAGAGTACAGAAATTTATGAAAGAAATTTAATAGAAACAGAAATATGAACAAAAATTATGTAACAAACAGAAATATGAAAGCTATTATATATTTTGTGTAGTGACACAAAATATATAATAGCCACTGCATTTAAGTTCAAGAAAATATAGAAATCTTTTACTATGATTTATGTGTACTTGTTTTATTACTATTACTATGAAATGTTCACTTGTTCATAATGTGTATACATGACATAATATATTAAATAAATAATTTATATATGTAAGAAAAAGTAATGAACTTACTATGTTCAATAATTGACACGCGATCTGGTGGCTTTATCGAGGTGTTGTGGTCTACAAATGGCACATGTTGATCATCAATCGTGTTTTCAAGCCTCACTAGATGTGCCTCATACTTGTGACTTAAAATACGACACATGACCAAGAACATCACATATGGAAATGCAGTCTATTACATTTTTTCAGTTAAATCGTGAACCACCAAAACATCGCAGTGATTCACGTATCCAAACACTTTTAACTACTGTAGAGTAGCTTGATGACATTGTATGTCATGTAACCGGGATTATTTTTAAGTAGCGTTTCTATTTGGTTATCATCAACAGCTGCAGATCAAAATTTTCGCTTCTGAACCTGGTTAACCACTTACAAAAAGTACTCTCAGCTATGCCACCATCTCCATAAACGGCATCGTTTTGACTGTTTGTACAGCGTTTTTATTTTCATTTTGTTTTTGTTATTTTTTTTTTTTACTTTGTCGAAATAAAATGGAATCAAATCACAAAAAGGAATCTCATTCTCCTCTATTTTCACTCTTATTGTAAAAACATTTCAAATTCATAATCCATGCATTAAATGTATAGAAAGATGCATTAAAATGTCACCTTTCAGAATATGTGCATTTGCAATAAATTTCAATTATGTGTGAAACAAAATCACGTGTTCAAATGCCACTCAATAAAAAACGCTACAAGCTTTTGACCCAACTCAATACATGAAATGGCATACACCATTTAAGCTTAGCAACCGAGGCAAAAGTAATGTAGAAAAAAAAAAGAACCGAAATACTTATACATAAAGACAACAACCTGGGACCTGCGCTTTATAAAATTAATTCAATTTTCTTATGGACGTATGCAGAAATCTAATGGTATCCACTGGCACAGAGTTAGACTAAGTGACAAATGTTGCATGGCAAATAAAAATATCAAAACATCAGCATATTAATAACAGTAATATGTGTGCACGCCCTAGCGCATGTTTTATTTATTTATTTATTTATTTTTATTAATGCCAGGGGATGCTAAAAAATTTCAATTTGTTCCAGTTCACAAAGTCTGACCAAATTAACAAACATCATTTTTTTAGAAATATGTTTTTGGACGAGTTGAGAAGTTTTCAGCATCCCCTTGAATTTTTGTAAAGTTCTTATTATTTTCAAATTATTCTTACCTTATCAATAATTTGGCATTGCTTTGTTCTGCATTGTTTATTAACCAAACATTGATATTTCAAGTCTATTTTTAAGATTTGTTTTCATCCTATATCTTAATAAAAATCTCCACTAGATTTTAAATTGCCTGTCAAACGTCATTTAAAAAAGGAAGACGGCGTTAATTTATTTTATCATTTTTTGCTTTTATACAATAAAAAAAAAAATTTTATTGCATAAATCTTATTTTCCTTTGCGTAAGTATAAAATCGAAATAAACAATTTGGTAAGCTGATTGAGTGTTTGTTATTAGTCTGTTTATGCAGTGTTAGAAACAAGTAATGTTATTGACCGGAAAGTGTAAATGTATGAAGAATGTAACATACTTGAACGAATAGAATCGCTCCAAGAAGATGCCTATGTGTAAAAAGAATGCAACAGAACAAGTATCATTTTACCCAAAGTTACTAAATATTCACGGGTACAAAAAGTTACCTTTTAAAGTGCATCCGAACGTCTTCGCGGTTGGGAAAAAAACTAATGTTAGTTGTCTAAGATATGATCAATACCAGTATTTTCAGTTTTCACACAACATAACAGCTTTGTGCATGATTAATAGAGCATGATTGCAGGCTGAATTATGTCGAACGGAAAATAACAAAATTATCTCACTACATAGGTATACATACATACACACATGAGCATACACAGACGCACAAACATAGATAAATCAAACAAGTAATGTGTGTGTGTGTGTGTGTGTCTGTGTGTGTGTGTGTGTGTGTGTGTGTGTGTGTGTGTGTGTGTGTGATATAATAACTCAAATGATGGTCTGGGATTTTTTTTACTAATTAAAATTTAATGTACAAGGTCATCAATAAAATAAAGAACAAGCAATGCCAATTAGCTCGAGGATTTTTCAATTAAATAAATACATACATAGATACACACACACACACACACACACACACACACACACACACACACACACACACACACATATATATATATATATATATATATATACACGAGAAAAATAGTGAGTAATTGGATGACAAAATAGAAAAACTGTGTGATGTGTTTCGTCCTTCAAAAGGTCTTCTTTATACAAAATAATATTTTTATTAATGAAATCATATATATGTAGGAGGAGAGAACGAAATACACATATTTCTAATTATACATCGAGCAAAACGCTGAAAATATAGGGACGCTTAACTTTGAATTTAAATTATACATTTCTGGCGTCCAATGTGTTTAGATGCTCAACCTAACGGATCTCATTCAGCATCCCACCGCTTTTGTTTCCGATCTTTTTCGATTTTAGTTTCAAATATATCACATTTAATAGTAAAAATCTTGTTAAGAAAGCTAATATATATGCTGTATGTATCTGGGCATAAATGTACAGTGTAAGAGTTAGAAATTAATTCAGTTTCTATCTCAATAAATTATTTCTCTTTAAATTAAAACTCCATTCTTTATGTTAAAATTATGCTCAGATATGTTACAATTGATGACTGAGCGTTTTGTTTAATAAAATACCTTATTGTTCATATAATGTTTTATTTGAATTACCAGATGTTGCATCTCTGTATTTCTTGTGACATTTATTACAGTCTATTATGCAAAACTCTTGCTTTGGTTTTAGGTTGTTATTCTTTTGTTTTGTATTAAGTAAATACATTTTGCTTGTAAAAAAGTTTTTATATTAAGTGTAGATTTTTTTCCATTGTAGCCATTATTGAGTTGGCAGGTAATATAATTTTCCTATTTTTAACAAGAAGAGTTAATGAATCGCTAAGGGAGAGTTGTCTCCCCTAACAGTAATCTTGGCTTCTTTCCTATCTATCCGACATAACCTCATAACCTGTAATCTTGGCTTCTTACCTACACACCCTTAAAACGTCACAATTTAGAAACTCTCTACCTTGAGTGACACTTAGGCATGATATTGGGTGAATAATAGTAAGAGGTGTTGAGATGTTCTCGGCTCTATCTGCTTCCCAAAACCTGATTGTACTTTTTTTTTTTTAAAGTTTTCTGCTTTTTTTAGCTTTGAAATTATCATCAACTCCTACTATTTTGTATATATATATAATGTCACACATTGACACACACACACACACACACACACACACACACACACACACACACACACACACATATATATATATATATATATATATATATATATATATGAAAAGAAAAAATAACTAATAAATATTGTATTTATGGCTAATACTCGAAATTATAAATTAATAAGTGTATTTCTTTTTACTTCAAGGAATGAGTTAAGCCTTTTGGCAGCAAAATATTTTAAAAGAAATATCCTTTTAATAATTTGCATGCTCATCACGCTTCTCTCGTAGTATGCTACCGACAGAAGAATTGGGTCTGACAACTCTTATGTACAGTATGTGTACAGTTGTCATTTTTTATCGTTTCATCCTAAGCTAGGTGACCATTCCACTAGAATGCAGGTGGTTTCAGTCAGTGAAAGAGAATGAGAAGACTGAGAATAGGATGGATTGAAGAAAGCGCAAAAAAGGTAGAGTCCAAGACAAAATGGCGATTGACGTTGCATTTAAATGTTTGAGGATTGTAGAAATTTAAAGAGTTCCACAGGTAAGTTCGAGAAAAGCAACTGTTATAAGAGTGGTGGTTGTTAACAACTGAATGGTCCTCGTGTAAAGATGAATGATCTTGAAGTGTGCACGTTCAACACGATCTTCATTACGCTATTTGTTAGAAACGATTGGATTAAGCAAAATATTTGTCCTCGTAACACCGTCGCTGCTTATCCGAAAGGAGGTTGTACGAAGTAAGACGCTTAATCAATTCAGCATTGATTTGAGCTGCAAATATTTTGCTGAAAATATGTAAGAGACTAATAGGGTGATAATTTGAGAGGTCAGCGTGTTTTCCTGTGTTCTTAAGAACCGGAACTACAGAAGAGGACTTCTAACAAGTTAGAGAGCAGGAAGCAGCGAGTCATTTGTTGCAAAGTTTGGAGAGAACAGGGACCAGTTCAGGAGGTCCCGTCACATCCGCTTGTCTTGTGAGGAATCTAATATAGAAATGATGTCAGAAAAAAGTGAAGGAGTTAAGCGTATTTATCACTCAGTAGACCCTCCGTTCTGGTGGTGGGGATGTGGCAGACGTACACCAGCTGAGTCGAGAATGGAGTTGGAAGAGAACTTCCGAGCAAAGCACTCTATCTCATCTGAAATAGATGCTACTGCTTCAAATGAGGGACAGGATTTGCTATTGTTCAGAAAGTGGGTGCATGCAAGAGTGAATCCGTTCTCTTGAGTTTTACTGATCTCTTAGATTGACTCTACATTTGTTCCTTCATCAAATAAGCATTGTAAAACAACCCAACACTTTATAAACAGTTCATAAAATTAGATATTTGAAAAGAAAAAAGTTACAATTACTTTATATAAACATGAAATAATTTGTTTTTCAAATGACTCTAAAATATTAGTGAATATGTTAACTAAAAAATGGTAGATACGAAGTTGATATTTGATGAACAAGCAAAAGTATCAACAGTTCTACTTCAAAAATCATTCACATCATTCTTGAAACATTATTGTTTACATATGATGTCAAATAATGTTATGAATATGATTTCCCACCAAAATGAAATGTACTTAGTTCTGACAGTGCTTAAAATCAATCTCTATGTTAACACAATTTTCAACTTCTAAATTTCATTATTATAAAATCAGAATGTAGTTAACCTAGTGAAATATAAAATGTTTTTTGTAAATCAATACAATCACATATTTATTAAATTCAGTCCAATTTTCAGTATCTTTAAATCAATGTAATCATCGTTTTTTCAAGCTAGCTATATTTTCTATAAAATAAAGTGAAATATTTAATGTTTCTCTTGAATGAACTTTGTAAATATATTTAATGTGCAACCGCTAAAAACTGATACAAACTTCAATCTACCAATACAATATTTATTCAAATAAAATCCGTCTAATTTTTAGCAAAAGGGGTATATTTTCTATAATAATTACATTATAAATATTTATTTGTTTAATGTAACTGTACTGTATTTTTAATTAAAATTCATCTGAAAAATATGCATGCTATTTTATACATTGACCGAAGATAGAAAAATCTTGAAAAAATTTCATTGTTATAAAATATTTTTATTGATGAACAATGATGCTGATTAATTGTTGATAAGGTCTAGTAAGCTACACAGACAAATGAAAAGTACAAAATGTAAGAAACAATGAAATGATTCTTAAAAAATTCAATTGTATTTCGATTCAATATTAACTAAGCATAACAAAAATAGGAGCCATCTGTAAGAATTGAAGTCATAACTGCTAACTCCGACAGCATGATAACGCCTCCTATATTAGTTAATTTAACACAAAATCCGCTATATATGTGTAATGCTTGTTTTCCCATGAGAATATACCTTATGGGTCTTGTGTCGTTCATTTGATGACATAGTTAGGTAACAGAAATCAATATAGCATTTTTTAGGGTTTCCTCTTTAGCGGTTTTGTTAAATCTTGTCTGTTTGTTAGGCATTCATTTGACATTAAATGTTGTTCGATTTGCTTGACAAACAAACAGTTTCTAATTTTACACAAGGACTCATTTTTAAACGTCCAGTGAGAATCTAATTCGCTATCAATGACTTGTGAAATCATTATATACACCTTTCAATGATTCTGTTGTAACACTTATGCACACGCATATTCTAAGTATATTTAAACATGTTTACCTGCAGTTAACTTTACGCTCCTAATTGTATAATAGAATATTTCTTTCATTTTTGAAAATTGTTTATGAGTATCAATAAACTGTCTAATTTTTGTCTCGTATGATTTTTCAAAATATCGTTTTGTTTTGTTTTTCAGAATATCATATATTTATCATACATTTTGGCCGCCGGTCATAAGATAGTGTCGCATCAAATTCAACTTAAAAGATACATAATTTACTTTTATAATGCAACTATTCGATATATTGAAAACTTTCAGTACTAAATTTAACGGCTACAATTTTTATAATATTGTAAAAACATTCATTCGAATAAGCTCGCCACTATTTTGTCGGTTTTCAATTTATCCAACCCAAATAGAGTTGCTGACATCATTTTGAAAAGATGTAAATACAAAGAACAAAATCAAGATGAGGTTTTCGCTTTTTAAAAGGCAGAAGTACCAATACTTACCATTTGTTTACGGTTCTACAATCTACAAGTAAAGCAATCCATGTTTTAGCCACAAAATATGTATTTCGAAGAATCAACTGTGCAAGTTCTCTACGTTTTTCTCCTGGTTTATTTATGTTTCAGTCGAAACAACTAATAGTTAACACAAGAATAAATCGCCACAAATATATTAAAAACAAGACACTCGAAAACAAAATTTACTGCAAGATTGGTGTATACACAGTGAATTCTTACATGATGATGAAAGTCTCCCAAATTGTCTGAACGCCAAAAACCCTTATTTACGTGCCTCAGTAAATGTCGGCTAAATGTTAGTATGACTTTGCATTTATTCTAGCATTTTAATGGTATAACTATTCAAAGAAATAACAACCAACCTACCAATCCAAACTTATCAGAAATATTCAAATTTCCTTTTTATTTATTCATTTTTATTTTAGGAAAAGAAATGTTTCTGTTTGGGTGCAGTAAGAGATTTGAGAGTGCAACAGCACTTGATAATTTGCCAATCTTCTTTAATTCGGGATGTGTATTGGATCGAAAGTAAAAATTATGTATATTAAAAGAGAACTAGCAGCCTACTTCTGCTACCAGCTATAACAAAGATTACCTGGCAGTAATAAAATAAAGAAACATCTCTTATTTCAGTCTGCTAGAGATAACTTTCATTATATCACCCAAATATTTAACAACATCTATGTGCATGAGTGTTTAGCTGTTTGCCTGCTCATAGTTGGATAAAAAGCATTCAAAAATCATTCAAAGCATTATTGTGTATTCATATAGTTGCAGGTTAAGCTACTCAAAAATTGAAACAAAAATAAAATAAGGCTTTTAAACAACTAAATTTCGTTTAAATTATTTATCTCTTTCATATTTGGCTAAATAACCGATATTGATAATTTAAAATATATTGAACATTTCAGGGATTTCACAAAATACTAGTTATATATTCATTTGAATCCTGTCTTTGGTAAATCCTATTTGACTCTAGATAAAATTGTAAAATTTAAATCTGACACCGTCTCCTTGACACTTCTTAACGTCAAATATACAAGAATATATTACAGGTCCCGTCATTTCAAACAACTGACAACATTGGCTACATTGGCTATTTCCCGAATTGTTACCTTCTTTGCTTTAAAACGAAAAAAAGTAAAAGTACTTGAGACATAATATATAATTTTAATAAATTTTTTTACATGTTTCCACCTAACATTAAAAACATATTCTTCATCATAAGAGTCACAAAAATGCAAAATATACATTTACTGTTCGTTCTATTTAATAAAACACGCATGAAAGAATATAAAGGCGTATTCATGAAAATAAAGCTTTTTTGATTTTATAATAAATGTTGAAAAATTTATGCAATAATATGAAGCACGTAAAATATAAATTTTGATTCTACCACATGATAACGACACTGTTAGCTTCATGATATGCTGAGAAGTTGACGCTAATGTTCATAAAATTTTAATGTGTTTGAATAATCTTTTTTTTGCCTCTATCACTTTTTTACTTTGACAAACCTATGCTGTAATCTGCGGTCTATGATACGGTTTATTTTTTAAGTGCCAATAAACAATAAATAAATTACATTTCAAGTAGCTTCTTGGAATACAAAATTGTGTATTTGGGGCCGGTTGTTACGTTGAAAGTGAGGTCATTTAATAAGCCGCATTAATATATCACACTTACTATACCAACTTACCGCACCAAAAAATGAATACATTTCATGTTCATTGATATCCGACTCAATACAGGATCCGGCATTCAATCACTTTTAGGAATCTTATACAAATATATTTGAAGTAATTTCTTAGAAAACATACGAATACTACTTTTATAATTAGCATATCCTGTCATTCCAAGCCAGATAATACAAATGAATCTATCAGTAACCAAATGACAACTGTGTTTGTAAGCAAGTGACCGAGAATTGTTAACTTATGTTAGATATTATATTTCAGACCTTACAAACATGGTTCGAATCTATAAAAAGAAAAACTCCCATAATCTACATACACCTGATGACATAATAAGAGCAGTGGATCAAGTGCTGCATGAAAACTAAAGCCTCATATCATTAGTAGCTGAATCTCTAAATACGCTACAATACGCTAAGGTGATATGTTCAAAAGAAGAAATAAAAAGAGGAAACAACTATTGGTTGCATTAAAACGCGTCATGTTTTCTCTGAGAAACAAGAGAAGGAATTAGAAAGGTACATCTTTGCACCAACAAAAATATATTTTGGCTTATAACCAAAGAAATGATTCTCATCCTTCAGTGTACAAAAAGTTTTTATTGTAACCCACTCAGTAATAGAAAGAAAACGAATTAGGTTTAGACTAATTCACTGCTTTCATCAAACATCATTGAAATTTACCCATACATGTGCTTGAGGCTACAAGTTTGTCTCAAGCAACACATTTTAACCTAACTAATATTTCTCAGTTCTTCACTAAATCTAATAAAGTCATTGGCCGCTATAAGCTTCAAGTCATTAATCTCTGTAAGTTTCAAACAGCTGATATAGTGAATAGCGATGAAGCTAGTGAAACAGTAGTTCAGAAACCTAGAATTGTTGTGACAATGAAAGGAACTGAACAAGTTGGATCTGTTATTTTTGTTGAGCGCAGCCAGTTTTTAACATTATGTGCTGCTGTGTCAGTGGTACTAAGCCCATGATGATATTTTTGTAGAAAGTTGTTCAACGATTATTTTAACAGAATTAGCAAATTTATCTGGATAGATTATGAAATAATTTTTTTCTAAAATTCACCAAGGATCTTGCGAAACATATGCGTTGTACAAAAATATTGTTTTACTCTCTTTTACTCCCTACTATTCCTATAAATTGTAATAATTTTACAGACCTATCTTTGGCTAACTGAAAAAATGATCCCGGCTTTAGAAGACGCATGAATGAGAAATAATGCTGACAATCGATGATCTTTAATTGGGACGGATTATTTGTTCGAGTTGCTGTTCCTGAAAAACACAAAGTGTTTCTAAATTCCAGGAAATTATTCTTATTACCTTACTACCTCCGGAATATTCTCATAAGCTACGAACATTTGACATCAATGTCTTTGGTCCACTGAAAAGACGAACTGTCCAGCACTTCACTCGGTCGACCCAGGACGAGGTCCATATGATGTCATATAAGTTAGTAGTATAGAACGCGGAAGTACGGAAGTGTAGGAACGACATCTTCATTTAGTAGGCAAGCTCAAATACATAACGATCCTTGTCCAATGACAGTGTTGTCTCTGCAAGACATAAGCAATATAAGACATATCCAAGTGAATATAAGACAAAACTATGAAAGACTAGAATATTCTTACATAGTCTCTGTCTTTTGCATTGAATGGACGCGCTACTGTCATCATGAAATATCAGCCCTGTTCATAAGCAACTGACAAACTGTGCAGCGAGCGCACCTTAGACAACTGTCAGTTGTATCTAGATACTTCGTGAAAAAGAAGTAACAGTTTCACCAAAAATCTGAAAATTTACATAGCAACAATTT
Organism: Ascarosepion bandense; assembly: GCA_037127315.1. Taxonomy (NCBI): domain Eukaryota; kingdom Metazoa; phylum Mollusca; class Cephalopoda; order Sepiida; family Sepiidae; genus Ascarosepion; species Ascarosepion bandense. Next base: position 105,501 of record JBBBDQ010001284.1, on the reverse strand, counting down.
TGACAAAAATACTGTAAATGTTTTGCTTAATTTTATGGCATTGAATGCAAATTTTATCAGAGTTATCAGAATCATTACATCAAGATATTTTCAGTTTTGTCGAATTGGGTCAAATAAACATTACAGTTCTGTCATTAAGGTAAAAAAGGCTATGTTCCACTGTGCGTTCTACGAACGCACAGTGAAACATTCATCAGATTTTTCCGACAAAGATCCTGTGAATACCATGGATATCAACATTTTGACACCTTTTTTTTCGAAAAGAATGCATCTGAATGAATAAAAAAGTAAACAAAATATAACAAAAAAGGTTTTAATTTCTTCAGAAAAAAAAAGAAATGGTAAAAAAAAAACAAAAAATTAAAGGGAAAATCAATAACACTGAAGTATTAAAAGAGGATGAAATATTTTTTCGTGTGCGTTATATATTTTCTAATTTAAGACTTGTTGTGAATTGGATAAAATGCACATATTGTCAGATGTGTGCACATATAGAGTGTGTATAAAAAACGGATTAGTTTTGTCAAAGCTGTATATCTTATAACTGTGGATGTGACTATTGTGAAAAGGATGAAATATTAATTTGCTATTTCATTGGTTAAGATTAAATACGGATGTTGTTTTTATAATTATTTCTATCTTATTACAAAAGAGTATCCATTAAATGCTATTTAGAACTGTTATTGCTTTCTTTTACTTTTTCCTTGAAACATTGAATCCACGTATATATGATTCTACTTCATCTAAAAGGTTACCATTGATATCCACGTTACTGGAGAGTGATATATTATTTGTTATCATCATTCTTTTCCAACAGTTATTTTGCATAATTCACCAATGCGTCCTTATCTGATTATATACTAATTCTATTGGTTCTACCAAGTAGCAATTGATACCCATATTATTGGAAGAATGTAGAAATAAAAATGTTTGGTATTCTCATTCTTTTCTTAGAGTCATTTTCCCGTCAATCCATTCTATGTGACATTAGTGACCACTTATATATTAATTACATTGTCTTACTTGTGGTCATTGATGTCCATATTATTTATGAGATTAATAAATAATTTTTACAGTTACTTTTTCCAACATCCATCTTATGACAACTGGTCATGAATGATCATTACATATGCGTCCAAAAAGGTAGCGATTGATACCCATGTTATGAGAAAAGTCTATTGATTAATTTTTTTTTTATTATTATACATTTTTTCAAGTTTTATTTAATATAATCCACCTTACTCCAATGTGTGATTCATTATACACTTACATATAATTCTACCAGGTAGCATCATTCATCTTATTTCAATGCACCATTGATATCCATTTATATATTGCTTCCATTCTTTTACAGGATGGCCATTAATATCCATGTTATTTGAGAGAGCTTTTAATAAATTTCTCCTTAATATTATTCTTTTCTTACAGTTCCTTTTCCATTATCTATATCATTACAATACGTCACTGATGTCCACTTATATACTGATTCTATTGTTCTACGAGGTGGCAAATTATAGCCATATTATTAAAGAGAGTTATTAATAAAGTCCTCGTTGGTTTAATTATTTTTTCTTGCAGTTCCTTTTTCTATCATTGTTATACTCTGCTGCAACTAAATCTCTTTCTGATTCACACTAAATCTCTTTCTGATTCACTCCTGCAGCTTCCTCTCTCGCACTTCCCGCCTGTGGAACTCACTCCCGTATTCTTGCTTTCCTGACGGCTACGACCTCCAAAAATTTAAAAGCAAAGTTAATACTCACCTACTAACCACTGGACTCTAGCTCTCTCCCCTCCCCTGTATAATCTTCACGTTCTCTCCGCCCATGTATCTGTCATTGCACCTGCTTTCTCAGCTTTCTATTGTTCCTTTCTAACTAGCTTGTACTCCTCACTCTTTTCTAATTAATCTTTCTACATTTATGTAACCCCCTGCACATCAGTGGCGTTTCTGCCTTGCTCGGGGTGAAATGATTAAAAAAAAAACAAAAAAAAACACTACATCTCAGCCGTGGGTGAACGCTAAGAAAGCAAAACACACAATAAAAAAAGTTGTTTTCTGCGCAGGGCTCTGGTCCATTAAACAAATCTCTACAATAAAATACAATAACCAGTCACTAACGTTCCTGCCAAAAACAAGATGATTCTGAGGACTACCAGATTGGCTCTCGTAACGACCAATACAGTAACAGGTACGCTGTCGCTGTCATCGCTATGATTGTTCACCACCGTGATCTTGCCCAAGCTAATCTCAACGACCCGGCACATGCAAAATGCGGCTGACAGGCCAGATTCGCCGGACTTCCGATGCTATCACTGCGATTTCCAACACCTCAGTGTCTTTACTATCCAGCTCCAGGCCTTCTTTGTCGTCACTATCGTGACTATGTCTCGTTGATACTAGATACAATCAGAATCCAGAAAACACATTCTGCTCGATCAACCTCACTATCCAATCCATGCCTCCCTTTTCGCTAGCACCGTAAACTACGTTCATCCCGCCAACCCACCTTACCAAGCAGTCTGGTATCAACACATAATACCTCCCCGTTGCCAATTTCAACCGTGGAAAAAGGTGTACGACAAACAAGGCTAACAAGTCTATACATGACGTCACTAATCGACTCAAACCTGTCTCCTGACACCAACTGTAACCTCGGCCAATTAACACAGAAAATCGGTCATATCATATTCGGTCATATTCTGAATTTTAATTAATTGAAATCTTAATCTCTGTTTGTTTTCTTTCATGTTTCTTACAATCCAACGACCGTTATAAAATCATTCAGCATAGTACAATGTGCCATTGATATCCATTTGTATATTGATTCCATTGTTCTACAAGGTGGCCATTGACATCCATGTTGTTGGTGAGAGTTAGTAATAAAGTTCTCTTTGGTATCATTTTTCTTTTCTTACAGTTCTTTTTTCTGTCATCCATTTTATTCCAATGTGCCATAGATGACAACTTACATGTGCTTCTACCAAGGTGGCTATTGATATCCATATTATTAGAAAGTTTTATCAATAAAATTCTGTTTGTTATCATTATTCATTTCTTGGGGTTCTATTTTACCTTAGTATAATGCGCCACTCGTCAGAGTAAATGTTCTTGGTTTTTGTTGTTGTTTTTTTGTTTTTTTTTGTTTTTTTAGCGATTACTGGTGTTTTTGTCAGAAGCATTTATGCAAACGATGAAATGTTCATGTTTTGGTTTTATGTTTTTTTTATACAAAAGAAGTCAAATAATTGATTGCATGTTAAAGGCTGCGCGTATAAATTTACATATAAAAGGAAAGTTGAATTTGTAATTGATTTGTTGTTACTATAATATTGGTTCTATTGGTTATCTCCCGCCTCTCACGTTCTCTCCACGTTTCAGCGAACAAATGAAGTCGATTTGTCTTCTTGCTGCCAACGATTCCCATTGAACTGTAAAGTATGAACTAGAATAGATAAAAGTGAATCACGGAATACGAAACTTTCTGCGCTGCCATTTTATTTTCTTTAACTCAAGACGATAAAAAAGAACTAACAAAAAAGTATTCCTCTACAACACATGCCATGCCATTTTTTCAGATTTTTTTTCGGGAGATAGAAAAGCACAGTCATGGTTTTCTTATTTATGTTTTATAATTATTAAGTACTAAAATATTTACAAAATACTATTCAAATAAAGTACTCTTCTTGTAAAATAGAAGCCTTTATCTTATAATTGCAAACGAACAAAAACCTTTTTTTTCATTTTTTTTAAAATTGAAATCTTTTTAAATTGTAAACCATAAATAATCTGTGGTAAAGTAATGTTACGAAAAATTCTAGCAGCACGGCAACACGAGTTATGAATAATAATTTTTGTATCAAACGTCAGCTGATTTATTCTTTTCAGTTAACCAACAAGATATAATGTACAAAGTATGCTATTGGTAAAAATAAAAAGTCCCATAATAAAATTTATGTTGTGAAGTTTTCGACTGAAATTTGTTTCAAAACTATCAAAAATCTCCTTAAAATGCGATTTGAGATTAAATTGTTTTTATCAACAAATAGATATCTTTTGTAAGAAAAAGTGATGCCTGTCTGTGACATTTTTCAGTTATAATTAACCAAAGCTTGTATACCAATGACGAAAAAAACCTTCAATTTCGTTCAGTTTAAGTAAAAATATGAAGCTTTTAAAGAATCTTTTTCGACATTAACTTTATTCAACAACTTCTTTTATTTTATAGTCATTTATCATCTTTGAAACAGCCGCATAATTCCACTCTTCATCTTGGCAAAGAACTACTGCAGATGACTCCTATGATTTTCCAAAAAATTGTTATTTTCTCACTGTCAGAACTCACTTAAAGGCTAGAATAAATGGTAATCCGAAGGTGCAATAATAACTGACTACTGTAAACGAGGGAAATATTGCCAACTAAACTCTAACGAATTTTATCTTGTCACCAAATAAACATGTGATCTTATGGCATATGACGCCTTTTCTTTTAATTAATTCCAGGGAGACACTTTGTCGATTGTTGCCTTTGGGTTTGACTAGCTGAAAACAATTCATGTTCGAATCAATATTCCGCTTCTTTGAAATCAATCTACCATGATGATGCTGTGTACATTATGTGATTTCATCATCTTCTTGAATTGAAGATTAGTGTTTGGTATGAATAGTGATGGTTCCCTTCGTATACTCTACAATTTATTGTATTCCATATTGTTGTAAATATTCACTTTTCATCGATAATTAAAATTTATTTCAAATAGAACATTTAAATACAGACTAGTAAGCGCCTTTCTTTATTTATTTGTTTGTTTATTTTTACTTACATTATGGAAGGCACAAATGAAAACGACTAAAGTAATGAAATTGGCGCAAGTGGTTTTCAGTGCTTGATTTGGATAATTTCACTGTGTTGGCTATCTTCCATTTTATATAACATTGCTTCGTCTCAAGTAATTTATTTAACTTCAACTAGTCTACCTAATTGTAGATTCTGTGAGAAAGTCCCAGCACAAAATTTTTCCAATCGCTTCTGACCCTTTCACTATAAAGTAAATAAAACAGTTTTCCAATTTAGTCGTATTTTCACCTTTCTAATCTGCTAAAAATATAGGCAATTGTCTTCCATTTCGATGTTAAAACTAAAAATCGCCACTTTTAACAAATAAGTGCACACCAATTGATACCAGGCGATAAAAAGGGATTTTTTAAATGAATTAATTTCATCTAAAAAAGAAACGCTCCCAATGCATAAAACATCTTTTTTGGTCTCTGTCATTCAGTTGGCTATCATTTAGAAACGGAGACAAATTCGAATGCTGAAACATTTACAGTTGATTGAATGTTATCATCAGTTATATTTTTGCCCTCACAGTTTCGTTTTCGTTATCGTTGTTATACAGCGTATATTTGTAGAAAAACAAACTAAAACTAGGTACTACCGGTGAAGCGGAAAGATCTCGGTGATTGCTTGCGTGTAAGCAGTCAGGGTGGATATATCTCAGCGTTTTTTTGTCATGCTTTTCTGCTTTAGCGGCAACGTTCGTAATTGGTTACAACATTTAAACTGAATTTTATATTTTTGAATGGATTTCTTTTGTGAATCGAATGTGATATTCGGAGCCTCTTCGCAAAAGTGACTTTCTTGTTTTTTGTTTCTTTTTTTTTTTTTTAATTTTGCTTTCGTGACATTCACATCCGACCAACATGTTTTGATGTGGAGTATCATCATGATCATCAGTTGTATTCAAGCAGAAACAGGTAAAAGGAAGAAAAAATGACTTCAGTTGTCACTGGATAAAATGTAAGCAGTGTACTTCGCACATATTCTGATGATTTGTTGTATCTATTTAAACGAAAAAATTCACAAGTATTTGTTTAGTTGATAGCTGCTTGTTCTTACAGATATTAGGTGCTAAATTACAGACTGTCACTTAATTTATTAAACTTTTATAGTGGTGTAATTTATTTTCTATTAATATTCTTTGGTTTAATTGTTATATACAATATTTGTTAATACATTTTGATAATTACGAATTTCTTATATTGTGCCAATGCAATATAACAGCCTCCGTTGAAAGTCATTGACAAGGACATATAATAGCAATGTAAAAGTTTCTTTTCTCTCTTCCTCCCCCCCTCTCTCTCTAATACTTTCTGTAGTCTGAGATAATTTTACCTTAGCCTTTCGATCAATTTTGATTATTATTATTATTATTATTATTATTATTATTATTATTATTATTATTATTATTTATATCAATGCATTTGTTATCATACTTACTAAGGAAATGATAAATCACTTCTCCAAATCTGACCTGAGTAAACAATCTCAGGATGTAACACCGTTGGATATTGTCTGAAAACCATGCCACAGGTTGACCGAAGCCTTATGAGTGAAACTGGATAGGCGAGACTGTTAGTGTTCAGGAAGCCGCCAGCGAATTCACAAGTAATCGTAACTGACGGATTGAGCGTACTGACATTGTCAATACTGGTGTGTCATTATATTGTGCGCGCTTTCAGAAAATATAAGGTCCATTCAACATAGTTTCAGAATAGAACATCAATACAATCTGTGGATTTTAAACACAGGTGTCTACAACAGAGGGTGACTATACTAGGATACGAGCAGATAGAAAGAAAGAGAAGCAAAGAGGAAGATGAAAAAGACAATGAGAAGGGAACTTGTTTCTGAGAAGAGCAACACCGTAGCGATGAAGTTTTTTTTTTTAAATAAAATGTCTATTTTCTCGATTATTTTTAAACACACACACACACACACACACACACACACACACACACACACACACACACACACACACACACATATATATATATATATTTTAAATCAGGAAATATGACTTACGCATAATTTGACTTTTTATTTGTTCTCATTTTTATACTTTATTTCTTTTAAATATTTTACAGTGTTATTTTAAATTTTGAACAATTAGCACAAAAGTTTTGCTGAGATAACGACGGATAAATGAAAAAGCGGTTGTTGTGTGCGCACGTGTGTGTGTGAGTGCGCGCGTACGTGCAATAAATGTCCTTGCAAGTATTATCTTTGCCCAGTTCTGATGCACTCAAATTCATACCTGAAGTCATTTCTTCAAGCAAAGTTAGTCTTACGAAAATTGTAGACATGTAGTTATAGATACCCCGAGATATTAAATCGGCATGAAAAACAACAGTAATGTACAAGCTTATTTATGAATATCTTGAAGTTGCAAAACAAAGTTATCTTTGATTAGTGCTTACAAATTCTAATTACAAATCATTATAACACCGGCTTATTCTATATAAACCTGTTTCTAGATTTTGAAATTATTTTAATTTTTACCGTTTATTTAAATAGCATGTATTGCGTCCTGTAACATATCTAAATGACCTCGCATTTAACATATTGCACAAATTTTGGTCCAAGTATACAAGATCTTTGTATAAGATCAATAATATATGTTCAATAAGGAATTAGTAAATTGAACGACGACATCAATTTATGCACGTAAAACCCCATTTAAATTGCATTATATGGCAAATCAAAAGACAATAGCATAAATAAAAATGTTTTTCAAATCAGCAGGCAATTACTTCCAGAAAATAATGTTATCCATTAGTTTGATAAAATGTAAATAAAGGTCAACAATTTTCAAACAAAATTACCTTGTTTTTTTGTAAAAGTTTCCCACACGAAAAGAAATCCATGCCTGTAAATGGTTCTTTATATTTTCAAATACTCTGAGAATCGACAAATTCGAGGATGAACCTTTCCGGGAATGCCAGAACTACTTGAAGGGCTCTAGTTTTAACTATATTTACTCCTTGGCAGAAACGTAATATTTCTCAAGGTCTCGTAGTTCCGTTTGTGCGCTACGAGATTTTCAGTAGATACATTATCGACAAGGATAGTAATAAGTAGAAGCAGTAGGAGGAAAAAGTATCATCGCCCACCTTGATTGAAGATAGATTGGTGGGGGCAACGAGCAAAACTAAAAGAATGCGGGGAAAAAATAAGAAAAATTCTTCTCTAATGAAAATCAGTAAAAGGAAGAAACGGTAATTTTCCTGCTTAAGCGTTCAGAAAAACTTGGGCTTTGGTCTGTGTAGTAGCTGGTCGGTCGACATGACGTCAGTTAGTAAGGTACGATGAAAAGTCTAGAGAAAGTTAAGTGAAACAGGAAGAAATGGAATAAAAAAGAAAGAGAAGCAAAGAGAGAGGCGAAAAAGGCAATAAGAAGTAAACTTGTTTCTGAGAAGAGCAACACCGTAGCGATGGAGTTTTTGACTGACAGTGGAATTTCTCTTAATTTCCTTACCAACAAGGGAATTGCCGTGGCATGATAGTGGAAACAGATAATCACAAAGCAAGAGATGTTGAACAATACCACTTGAAATAATTCCTTCGTTATATGATCCACACGAAAATTGTCTTTTATTGCCTATTGTTCTTTCCAAGTGAACAAAAATGCTGTGCATCCTGAGCAATTATATTAAGTTACAGAGATAATTGTAAAACTTACTTCTATTTCAATGCTTAATAAACACATAAATATTGTAATAAGGATTCTGAAGATCACATGTAAATAGCAAGCATAAAGACAATAAAGTGAAAAATTACAAAATAATAAAAATATTTCTCTTCTTTGTACTAAGTCCTTTCAAAACCTGCGCGATCAGGGTTCGCTACAACTTCCTGGCTTTTGTTACTTTTGTAAGTGATTTTTTTTTTATTCTTTACCATTCATTTTTGTTTCAAGTTTGCAATTCACATTCCTAAGTTTTTCGTAGAATTCTTTGGTAGAACCAAATCTTTATCGCTTCAAGTCAATCCTTCATCGATGAGGAAATTGTTCAGCAATAACTACCGTATAAAAAATCAGATTAAATTACGTAGCAGCTGAGCACTCTTTTCTTTGTTTCTAACGATATTTTCTGTTTTCATAGTTTGTATGAAATGTATGAATCTGTCGCTTCTCCCTCCAACTATGGGTTAAATAGCAGGACAGATTGGGTTGGCAACCAGCCTACCGCAAAAAGTAAGGGCAACCTAATGCGAGAAAATCTTCTTCCAAGTCAGTCATGACTCAAAAGAGACATGATCCCCCAAGCGTGTATCACGTATGGCACTTAACTAACTGACTCAATTTCTGGAAGATATCTTTTGTTATTCCCTTGCACATTTGAATGTCTGTGTTATATTTTCTGTTGTTTGTAACTTTTTCTATGTTCCATGTCCCTTCAGGACGTATGCTATCATAGCTCCCCATAGTCTTATGCCCTTCGTAGTTCTTAATGAATTTTATCTTTTTTGTTATTTCCCCTTAACCTTGTTCCGCCATTCATTTACTCAAGCTCACTTAATAGATTATGTGTTGTTTTCTTTTCTTACTAGAGGTCAGAAATAATACTACCTAAACATATTAACTTTGTCTTCTTCTCCCTCCTCTTCTCCAGGTGCTTCCACCTAGGTCACAAACTATTATCCCAGAAATCCCTTCATCTATCACGCTCTCTCTCTCTCTTTCTCTCTCTCTCTCTCTCTCTCTCTCTCTCTCTCTCTCTCTCTCTCTGCCACACGTGCTACTCCCGCCAGCGGACATTTTAGCCAGCCACGAGGGACTCCCACAAGAATGCAGACGAAGTTAAATAAAGTTTGTTTTAACAGGTTAATATTTGCATCTCTTAATTATTATCCAAAACATGCAAGGTACAAATACTACAATGGTGACCCCGACTTCAAGGATATAAACTTTACCTTCTCGAAACTCCAGGATGAATGCAACATTTCAACTTCACGTCGCAAACATTTTAAGAAAGAACCTTCGACGTAAGTAGAAAAAAAAACATTTTCCTCTTTTTTTTACACGGTCATATCATCTCTGCCTGCAGAGGTGGTAGCAAAAATACCTATAGTGACTTTAGAATCAAGAAACTACGAGGAAATAAAATGTTCATTAGTTGAGGCCCACGAAAGGACTAAGCCGGAATTGCTCGACAATTAATGTCAACAACTACCATTACCGGCCGTCCCTCAACATACTTACAGGAAATGCTATCGATAGCAAAACGGATAGGTATCGGTGAAGAAATTGTAATCCTATAGTGGGTTGTTTATCTATTCCCTTTTAGTTGTAGTGGAATTCCGTTCTAGTGAAGGGTAATTGTATACCGTTGCAGGTTAATGGAATTTGGCCTTGTGGTAGATAGCCCACTATAAGTCATAAAATGATTATAAAATCAAGAAAAGCAATATGAGTTGAAAATAACATTTATATATATACATATCAATTAATGTTTTACAATTAAAGCAATACTTGAATAAAGGTCCAATGTAGGTTAAATGTTCATGGCAATATAATATGCTCTGAAAGAGATTTAAGGCTTAGGAATTTGGGGAGCGGAGGTATGTGAGGAATGTTCATTTTGAAGTAGTCGCTCCTTAGGTCAGTAAGTACTTTTGAGACAGGGGAGAAGGAAAGAGGCAAGCGTAGTAACCGCTCGACTTAAGTCAAGGGGATATTAATTACACTCTTCGCCTTGGTCTCTGCCTGGTCTGTCTGCTGGGTGCTTTTTGTCTCGACTTTTTATATCTGCTTTTTGGATCAAAACAGCTCGTTTTGGGATTTCCCACTTGTATTTGATTCTGGGCTTCCCATTGGCTGGTAAATAAAATTTGCGTAGGCTCGCGAAATGGAAATTTGATATTTGATTAATTTTTATTTTTCAACCGGAACATCTGCGCGAACTCGGATGCGCAACGACGAGTTTTGTTCATTTGCTTTCTGGTCGTTATAGAGCAAACATCCGGTCCCTCGCTTTTGCTCGGTATCATCACAATACACAAATTCCTTCAGGCCCTACCAACGACAATTTTCCCCGTCATTGCCTCACAAAAGGAGTTATGTCCAACTCAACTTGGAAAGCTAGCGGATGATCTCATGCCTTTGCTTAACAACATCAACGCGACAGCGTTCATCGCTCAGCATAATACACAAAAAAACTGATAAAAACAAAAACAATGTTCCTATGATGATAGGAATTAAACTTTATTTTTCTGAACAGAAAACCAAAATATGTAGAGCACACCTCTACTTTACCGAGTAAGCTAGAATTTGCAAACCTTGGCGTAAATAGCCGAAGAAACAAAATATAAAAATACTGCCAAGCTCGCGTCCACCCACACCAACACCAACAGACTCGGGAAACTAGCAGCACGAACCATGTCTGTCCCATTGAGTTCGCCGCTATTACAAATCAATGCACGATTAGGGACAACAATATTAAAATTCATAGTAGATACTGGCGCAAGTATCTCAATAATACCAGCGTCTATGTTAAACGGCGTCTCATTAAACCCAACACCAGTATCACTCACCACTGCTAATGGAGAAAAGATAAAATGTCACGGACAAGCAAACCTAGAGATTGGGATACCTAGTTTGAGAAAGTCATTTTCCTGGATATTTGTGGTCACAGATATCACCAATCCTCTCCTTGGATTTGACTTCTTAAATGAATTTGGTCTCATAATCGACTGCAAAAATAAAACAATTCCTCGAACTGTCAAAAATTATTGGATTCTATAGGCTACATACAACATCCTATCATCCACAATGTAATGGACTTATAGAAAGAGCCCACAGAACTTTAAAAGCAGCTATTATGACCCGAAAAGAATCTTGGATTTCAGAGCTACCAATAGTTCTCTTGGGAATTTAAAGTATGCCCAACTGCTCCAATTTTTCCCCTTTTATGCGGTAACAGGTGCACAAATGTTATTGCTACAACTAATGATAAATACAGAAAATACAGAAACGGTTACACAAGTTTTTACAAGACAACTGCACAAAACTATGGCAAAATTTGATCTGACAGACTTTTCAAACAGAAAAATCAACAAAAAAATCATACGTGCCAGATAAAGTTTGGATTAGGATAGATCGCGTTCGGAAACTGCTAGAAGCACCCTATTCAGGTCCTTACATGGTACACGAACGAACACCAAAATATTTCCTAATAGAAACTAACCCAAACACGCATACACAAGTTTCAATAGACCGTTTGAAACCATACATTGAAAACAAACAAAAATCAAAATGTACGCAAAATGCAGCCACCAATACAAATAAAAAGCCTGATAGTTTACCACCTGAAAAAGTACAAGAACATAAAACGAAGACAAGAACTTCAGGTAGAACAGTTACATGGAAAAAGGATAACAAATGCATTTATTATTAAGCCACGGAGTCAATAAATAAATAAATAAATAAAACTGAACTAAAACGAGAACTCCGTTGACTGGCAGAAGAGTATTTGTAGTACCCCCTTACTAGAGGTCAGAAATAATACTACCTAAACATATTAACTTTGTCTTCTTCTCCCTCCTCTTCTCCAGGTGCTTCCACCTAGGTCACAAACTATTATCCCAGAAATCCCTTCATCTATCACGCCTTCTCTCTCTCTCTCTCTCTCTCTCTCTCTTTCTCTCTCTCTCTCTCTCTCTCTCTGGTCCATCCCTACTGACCAACAACTAGTAGCAGTTCAGTTTTTTTAGTTCTTCAAAAGATTTCACACAAGCCACACGTGCTACTCCCGCCAGCGGACATTTTAGCCAGCTACGAGGGACTCCCACAAGAATGTAGACGAAGTTAAATAAAGTTTGTTTTAACAGGTTAATATTTGTATCTCTTAATTATTATCCAAAACACACTAGGTACAAATATTACAAGCACATCAAATTATGCTGAAAGATCTAAATCTATAATATTTTAAGGTTTCTTCACGCCTTTCCTTAAGATTTGGAGAGGGATACAACAAATAGAAATAACAACAAATTCATCTGAACATTTTATTTGATCATATATACAGAGTTCACGGGGTAAATTACTACCATTTAATATTTTAAATTTCGTGCATGCACGTTGTTTGTCTTTGATTTTATCGACTGCACAGTATAGTAGGGTCAGTTAGGCACTCACTGTGAAAAAACAGCACCATGACTCAATTCACTCTGCCAGAAATTTGAAAACAGCCTGTTGAACTGCTTGACATTCGAACCGGATGCTCAAATTCGAACATTTCAGAGAGTTTGGGTGTCAATCTGGGGAAAGTGCAGAAGATTCAGAAAGAGTTAGATGATTTTAATAGTGATTACGAAGGTACGGAATCTCGGAAAACACTCTGATCGTTCTGATAAGAAAGGAGTACCGAATTTGCTCAGGTACTAAGGTTAGAATTTTAAAATATCAATGTCAGAATTTACTTCTTAATCAGCTTAACGAATTAATTAGCAAGTGTCGTCATCGAAGTAGATTTAAACTTCTTTATTTATTCCCTTCCTTTCATGTATTCATATATTTTTAGCATTCTACAAGGATTAGAATTTAAATTTGAAGAACCTGAAGTTTTTTCCTACCCGCTATCCTTGTCCTCGCGGGCAAATTGCTTGCCTTCCACTCCTAAAGAAAGAAGACTACTATCTTCCACCATCTCCTCTTCTTGACTTTTTCTTGACCAACCTTTCTCACCTCTTCCTTTACTCACCTGTATTTCTGGTACGATAATTTTCTTCATTTTACGTTCGACTGGGGTTGACAATGCATGTCTCTAACAGGCATGTTGAAATAGCTATTTCCCAAATGTAATCCGAATTTACAGATGAAATAATTGAATATTTGCTCTGTTAATTAAATTTACATCGAGCTGGATCTGGATCAGTTTTAATTTTTGACCGATATTACTAGGATCCTTTGGGATTATTTACCAAGCTTCTCCGGGATTTTTACTGATATATATATATATATATATATATATATATATATATATATTTTTTTTTTTTTTTTAATCATATCACCCCAAGCAAGGCGGTAGCGCCACTGATGTGCAGGGGGCTACGTAAGGGTAAAAAGAATGGAAAAGAGAAAGCCGGAAACCACATCCTAAACAGGAAATAAGGGATGAGCATCTTCACCTGTTTAATAGATGTGGGTGGAGGTGAACCGGGCGATAGTTTAGTCTATCTACTCCAATTGAAAAAAAATAATAAAAAAGGAAAAGAGTGAAAAGATTGGAAAAGAGAAAACCGGAAACCGCATCCTAAACAGGAAACAAGGGATGAGCCTCTTCACCTGTTCAAAAGATGTGGGTGGAGTGTGAACCGGGCGATAGTTTAGTCTATCTACTCCAATTGAAAAAAAATAATAAAAAAGGAAAAGAGTGAAAAGATTGGAAAAGAGAAAACCGGAAATATATATATATATATATATATATATTAGATAAATAGAGAGAGAGAGAAAGAGAAAGAGAGGGAGAGAGACAGCTTATTTTGAAGATTCATATCATCATAAAAATTTATTAAACCAAAAATGCAGATGTGTCCTGAAGCAGATTTCAGTTACCATCATGCTGTAGATGGCTTCGCAATCCTCGTATTTGTTCATGATTACTTTTTTGTTACCTATGGGGGGAAAGTTATAAAAACATTCAAAGAATATTCGAAAGCAGAGATGCAAAATTTTAAAATGGTGTATAGATGTACGCAAAAACAGAAGAGAACGAAGTTAAAAACAGATCGCACTAATGTAACGAAAAGAAAGAACCAATTTTTGTTTCAATCTTATAGTAAATGATTGAAGCTATTTCATTTCTATATGATACGAATATCTAGAAATTTTCAGATAGCATTGATTTAATCTTTTGATCAGTCTGGTGAAGATTTTAGTCATTTATTCACTTTACAAGATTGGTTCATCAGAGTTTATAAATGAATTGTAACTGAGTAATTACAAATATTAATCATAGTTACAATTCATATGGTAAATATAGGCCTCTAATAATTCTAAAATTCAAAGCTTAGGCTTGTTAACATTTTTACAAATTATTTTTATGTAAAGATGTGCAAAAGTTTTTCTATTGATTTATTTTATTGTTAAATAATAAGTAGATCCGTCACACTTTCCTTTGATATAAAAATTACATTTTTAAAATTTCACACTGGTTCTTAAAATCATATAACTTTAAAAAAATGTCTTTGCAAAAGTCTACACCTCCTTTGGAATGTCTTCAGCTAATACTCCGTGGATGATCCTGTTGCGTCAATTACAGCATTCAGACGCCTCGGGTAGCCTTCCACGAGTTTGCTGCAGTGGTCTGCTGACAGTTTTTGCCATTCTTCATGGTAGAACTTCTCGAGCTGTGTCAGATTGGAAAGGGAACGTCGGTGCACAGCCAGCTTTAGATCTCGCCATAGATTTTCTATAGGATTGAGGTCTGGAGACTGGCTGGGCCGCTCCAAAACTGTGATTTTCTTGCTAGCAAACGAAGCTTTTGTGCTTTTTGACACATGCTTGAGGTCGTTATCTTGTTGAAACTTTAAATTGCGACACAAGCGCAGAGCTCTAGCAGACTTCAGCAGGTTTACCTCTAATATTTCTTGGTACTTGACACTGTCCATGACACCTTGGATGGTTACCAGCTCTCCAGGCCCTGCAACTGAAAAACACCCCTAAAGCATAATCGGGCCACCGCCATGCTTTACAGTGGGGACGGTATAATGAGGTTTGGTGAGCAGTGCTCTTTTTCCACGAAATGTTGCATTTCGTATTTTTTTCCACATAATTCGACTTTGGTCTAATCTGACTACAAAACCTTTCGCCACATAGTCATGGAATCATTGATGTGACTTTTTGGCAAAGTTTAGCCTAGCTTGCTTGTGCATAGGCTTCAGAAGGGGCTTTTTTCTAGCTACCCTCCCTTACAGGCCAGACCACTGCAATACTCTGGAAATTGTAGATGCATGGACATCTGTTTCAGTACTGGAAACTGAAGCTTTCAAGTATTCCAGTATTGCACTAGAGTTGTAGGTTGCCTCCCGGAACAGTTTTGATTTTACTCTTCTGGTACTTTTGCTCGGTCTCCCACATCTTGATAGGGCAGCAGTGGTTTTGTGCAATAACCACTTCTTAACTACAGTTTTAACAGTGCTTAGGGGCAATTCTAAAGTTTTTGCAATCTTTTTATAGCCATTATTTTCATTGTGCTTTTGAATAATAAGGTTTTTAAGTTCATGAGACAGAGGCTTGCCCATTTTCTTTCCCGAGTTGGACACTTTGTGTTTATAATCAGTCCAAAGACCAACATACCAAGAAATTATGTGGTGAATGATTTTGAAGGCAGTTAAATCACCTTATGTAGCAAAATAATAGACAGACCAAGTTTGTTTGTTATGGTAGAACGCACATATCACTTTTGATTGTTCTGGATTTAATACATCAGTGATAAACTACGTGATAACACAGTGGTGGGGTGTAGACTTTTGCAAAGACATTTTTCTAAGTTATATGATTTGATATGAATCAGTGTGAAATTTTTAAAATGTAATTTTTATATCAAAGGAAAGTGTGATGGATTTGCTTATTATTTAACACTCATTGGGATTGAAAAGATATGTGTTGTTCCCTGTTAAATTATACAAAATATATAAATTTTCAAAGGGGGTGTAGACTTTTGCAAGCCACTGTAGTTTCGGTTGTCGGTGAGTCTTTTGATCTCAAGCCGGTTCGCTTATATCTTTGCGTAAAGAATGTCACTTAACGCAAATTTGTGTACACAAAATGACAATTTTGTACCGATTCACCACAAACTGTTATAAAGTCTCGTGTATTAGCTGTATTTTTAAAAACTTAAATTGCCTGTTTAATGGGTTTTTTTGTTTTTTTTTAATCAGTAAAAACTGCTTATTTTAGCGCTATTTTTAGCCATCTTTCATCAAAATGTAATTCTCTTTATTAAAAAAAAAAATAGAAAATGAACTTTTCTGAAACTTTTATTTATTTTTTTATTGCTTTTTCTCCAACCATTTTCCCCACACGGGTATATACAATAAATAAACATCTACATATGCATGCTTATAAAACAATACACACATATAAAAGGAATAACATATAAGCATGTATAATCAGGTCCTAACCATCTACCAGCACTTGAAAAAAAATTTTTTTTTAAATCTGCCTTAGTTGATATTTTTGTAGAAAGTATTAATTAAAACTAAAATAAAATAAAATAAAAGTTTCAAGAAAACTTTTTCATTTTTAAAAATTCAGTTTAAAAGTTGGATATCGAAAATGACTAGAGGTATCTATTATTATATTAATAATTGAGAATTGCTAAGACCTAAGTTCGAGAATGCAATTGCTTTCAGTTCTTCTATGATTATTTTTATAGAATTAAAGGAAGAGGTCAAGATGACGCGTCTAACATCTATAATTAGGTAAATTCAAAATGTTGTGCTATTGTGACAGACAGGAAATTAAGAATTAAAATCAATCTTCTTCTTCACTTTTACAAAAATTCACAATGATGTGTGAAATCCCGGTTTTTCCCAAATAGAAAAAAGGATTGACCATGTACTAAAAAGAAAAAGTCGAAACCGAATTTCGGAAGTAGACGTTAAATTGATTTTCTGACCAATGGAATCGATTTGCAAGACTAAAGGGACTTAGCAATCTAGTGCAAAAATTTGAATGACTATAAAGGCTTTGATCAAATCAGCGCCAGTCAGTCAGATGGGAGCAGTGAGACAAAACAACTAAAATGTAACGGGAGAAACTTCAACCACGACCCGGACATAGGTCGCGTCGCACACTGTCCTCCTTTTCTTTCTTTCTCGTGTGCTGATTCCTTTTACTTCTTCTTCTTCTCCATTTAAAGACATTCCTACCAAACAAACGCTGTTACATCCATACATGCATACTTACATACATGCGTACACATAAACTCTTTCCTACAAATTACTACTACGAACATTTTTGATACCCTTAACTTTCTCATTGAACATTTACTGCTACCTATTCTTGTTATTCGATTCTTTTAATAAATTTCTATTTTAGCATGAAAAATGTATATTTTATTATTCCACTCTTCCACTCATCCACATTCCAACCAACTCCGCAATCAACCTTCTGATGATAACCAAAATAAGCTTCTGACAATTTTAATAATCCACGATAGAGTTTGGTTGTAGATGACATCACAAGGTTGAATCAAAAACATTAGCAATTTCTACGGTCTTACTAATATGAATAGAATAAACTAAATAAAGTTATCTCCTTTTTGCCGAGTTTTTTTCTTTTTTTTTTTTTTGCATTGTTGAATGTTGAGAAACAAAAATTAATTCAGACAATTTTCACTGATAGTGTTTACACTGTCATTCATTTTGTAGTAACCTAAAAACTGTAAAAGTAAGTAAGTGAATGAAGCGCGCGTGTGCGCGTGTGCGCACGCGCGTGTATGTGTGTGTGCGCGTGCGGGTGAACGGGAGAACGGGCTGACGTGCGTCTGTGTTACTTCTATTCCTTTTTAATGGTTTTTTAAATGACTTTGAAATATTTACACGAAAGTTATTATAATTCTTAAATTCCGAATAGTACAAGAACGAGTTACATATATGCTTTCTGCTTGAATCTACCATCAAAAAGATATTTTTATAACAAAAACAAATTAACTTGTGTACCACTTGAAACACCACAGTAAACTGCATCTTAAAAAAACGACTGAATGCAGTGAACTGTATTGAATCATATGTGAAATATTATAACCTGTATTTGGTAGACTTACGTGTAAAAGTTAATGTAATAACTTCTGCTGACTGAATTATTTCTAGTGCCTTTAATGTCAGTAGCAGCCCTTAAGTAGCAGCAGCACCTCTAAAACATAAAATTAGCAGCAACTCTCAAGTATAAAAACGCAAGAACCCTAAGACATCTCTCTCTCTCTCTCTCTCTCTCTCTCTCTCTCTCTCTCTCTCTCTTCAGAGTTTTCTTTTTCTAACTGGAGATATGAACTTTCCACGCTGAAGCTAAAAAGAGCCGTGAACGCTTCCGTTACATTAAAACTCATCAATACAGTGACCCACTCAAATACATGAACAGTTCGTTGTGCATGCAATTTAAAAAGAAACTCTTCTTGTTTGAAACTTTCCTTTTTGTTTTTGTAGGACCCTAGAAGTTATGTCTGGATTCGTAATCGGAGGCCACAATTTAAACAACCTAAGGTACGCAGATGATACAGTGCTGATAGCAGACACAGAAAGGAAACTACAAGCCCTCTTACAGAAGGTTGCTGAAGAAAGTAACAAGAAAGGACTAGAAATAAACTGCAAGAAAACCGAATACATGGTCATCAGTAAAAAGGGCAGCCCAATATGTCAAATACAGGTTAGGGATACCAGAATCAAGCAGGTACAAAAATTTAAATACCTTGGGAGTGTTATAGCAGAAGATGGAAAGTACAGCACAGAGATCCGAAGGCGAATTGGCATGGCAAAGGAAGCATTCCAGAAGTTGAGTAAGGTATTAAGAAACAGGACAATTGTGCTAGAAACAAGGAAGAGAGTACTGGATTGCTACGTGCTGTCCATCCTTCAATATGGCAGTGAATGCAGGACAATACCATCAAAAATGAAGGAAAAACTTGAAGCAACTGAAACGTGGTTCTACAGAAGGATGCTGCGAATATCATGGATCGAGCATGTGAGCAACGATGAGGACTTAGAAATGATGGAAACAAAAAGGAAATTAATACTGAGCATCAGGAAGAGACAGTTGAAGTTCCTGGGACATGCAATGAGGAAGGAGGGCTTGGAGAACCTGATACTAACAGGCCAGATAGAGGGAAAAAGAGACAGGGGAAAGCAACGGATAACATATTTGAAGGACCTAATCAGGTGGATGACGGAACGAGGATTGCATGGTGTAACAGGAGAAGGAGTGCTCAGAGCCACCAGGGATAGGGAAATGTGGAAAGCCATGATCACCTACGTCCTGAAGGGACAGGGCACATAGAAGAAGAATAAAATGCTGTCTTCCATTGCAAATCAATTGGTTTGTTATTTTGTACATGTAAATCTTTCTCACGGACATTTATTTCATGTACTACGGTAAGACAGTAAGAAACTTTAGTACACATTTATTGAAGTAGTGGCGGATCTGAACAAGACTACCACCACCTTTAAATTTGTTGTTTTTCATTTTTTGTTTTACTTTCTTCAGTGCAGTCTTATCAATTATTACATAAAGTTTCTGATTATCAAATAAAATTTGGAAAAATTTCAATATTTAAACAGTTTTAGTAGGGGGCTTAGTTTCTCATACAACGTTATAGTAAATCGTTCCTCCATTTTGGAATCTCTTGCATTGAGGTCGCTTTCTTTTGTTTTTTTGGGGATGAGTTGTTGCTCTTGTTTTTGTCTTCTTCAAGTTTTTTTCAGTTCTTATGATGACATCTTCCTTTGAAACTCCAAGAATGGCTTTATTCAAAAATTTTGCAAAGGATTCAGTTGTTGATACGTGCAAGCAAAAAAGTTAATTACACAGGATTGATTTACGGTTGTATGATAATAAGATTGCACTGAAAAAAGTAAAAACAAAATTGATAAAAAATTTACAGGTAGTGGTAATGTCGTACCGGCGAGTAAATGGAAGATCGATTTACTATAACGTTATATGAAAAATTGAGCCCCCCTAAAATTGTTTAAATATTGAAATTTTTCCAAATTGTTTTTGTCAATCGGAAATTTTAGGGTTTAATCGATAAGATTGCACTGAAAAAAGTAAAAAAAAAAACACAAATTTAAAGATGGTGGTAATCTCATTCAGATCCACTGAAGTAGCTAATCACTAAACCTCTAAGACTCTAAAACAACTCAATCATAACTGATAACCTCCTATTCCTCATGTGGTGACATACTTCACACACACACACACACACACACACACATACACACACACACACACACACACACACACACACACACACACACACACACACACAAAATAAATAAATAAATATTACCTTATTATCTGTTAGTGAAATGAAAAGGCGGGGTCTCATCTGCAGAAAACAGACAAGAGCCTGATCCCACATATGTGGGGTTTACCTGGAAGTTTTGCCCGATCTTACACACTTGGAAATGCCTTACGGAAAAATCGACCATATGCCACATCCTGCCTATATGGGGAGGCTCGGGTAATTACCAAAACTGAACAAATGCCCTGCAACCACTGTTGAATACATGCTATATTCAACAAGCCACCTCCTTTTATTAAATCCAGTGTGCAAGCATGGTTTTCAAGACTAGTTCTGCATTGTAGACTTCTAATGAGCATTGAAAAATGTTACCATATTGTGGTGTCACTTCTTTCAGATATATTTGAAAACTTATCAAATGACTATAAAAAAAAAACTTAAAGAAACCGTAATAAGCTCACACTAAAAATCAGAGAAGCTCCACGAATTGATATCACCAGGACGTCCTTATTTTAATTCAAATAAGCTTATATTGGTAGCCAGCCTCATTGATATTGTTCAACATAAGTTTATTCAGGTGCTACCGCTTTCCATGATAGCATCCCAAATCAATCTAGAAATGGATCGCTTTGGAAAAATGGCTGATGATGATCTGTTGTAATAAACAAAACTAGGCTGCATAAGTCCAGCAAGCAACACAATGTCAAGATTGTAGTGACAGAAGTACGGATTTGTCAAAGAGAACAAACAACTGCCCACCCAGTGTTTGCCCATTTTACTGGTACTAGAAGTCAAAGGTTTTTCAGGATCATTTATATTTTGCTAAAATTCTGCAAACTATAGTGTAGGTGACCAGAGAAAAAAAAGAAAGAAGTTTCGCCCTCCTTCACCTGCACCTGCTGAGACGTCAGAAAATTAATTCGACAGGATATATTTTCTTTTACTTATCCACTTCTTCCATACTAAAGAAATACAGAAATTTGAGACCAACAAACTATCCAACAAACATTTGCATTCTTTACCCAATTCATATGTCCCAAACATTTTAACTGTATATATATTTGGTTATGAACAGACAGGGTTTGAGAACCACTGTACACAGGTTCATTTACAGCATTTCTCTATAATCAGAAATATTTTACTTACCATTAACATTTCTGACAATGTGGACAATACTGTCTCAAAAGCCTGCATTAATTTCCAAAAATAAAACTGCTAGAGATTTTGTCAAATCTCAAACACAACAAAACAACTCTTCATCAAATTCTGAAGGACTTAATACAGACAAAAAATAAAGCAACAGCCAAATTTAAATCTGGAAGTACATAAAATGAAAAAAAAAAGAAGCATATATTTTTAGTATTAGAAATTATGCATAAAGCATACAAAATATATATGTAAATAGTATTATAAAACTTCATTTTCTAGGATGGAAAAGTGTGTGGTGATAGAGAAAAAATAAATAACAAGAAAACATAAATTTCCTCATCTCTAAAAATAGACGAATTATAAAAATTGCCAAGCAAACAAAGTCATACCTCGATTAAAATCAGAAAGATGTCACAACCAAGATACAAAAAACAAATTAAGCCTGGCTTGATGAGTTATTTTTTATTCTGCAACATTGATTAGTGATTCCTGAATTTTGTGTAAATGATATGAAAGTATAAATACAAAGCAGGATGCTTTGTATCAGTAGTTCAGATTGGAGGTGGTGTAATAATTTTCTTGGCATACATTGGGAATCTTGGTATCAATAAACAATTATTTAGAAATGCTGCAGACTACCTAGGTAGTCTGGGTGAACAATTATGACTACAGAGTACCCATCCTCTGATAAGTCATTTCCAGTAAGATAACAAATCATGTCACGAATCCAAAATAGTAGCAAATTTGTTCCTAGCATGTTGAAATGAGTTTTCAGTATTAAACTAGCGTCTGTAGTCACCAGGCTTTACTCCCATAGAGCACTTTTGGGAAGTAATGGAAAAGGAGATTAGAATCCTGGATATATAGCCAATCAATCTAGAAGAATTGTGAGATGTCATAATAACAGCATGGACCCAAAGTTTCAAAGAGTGCTTCTGGAACATCATTGAAATGATGGCAAGAATAATTGAGATGGTATGGTTGCAAAGGCAAAAGCAGGTTGGAGGTAACACTATATTAGATGAGTATGCCTCATGAAGTTACCGATGATACTGGATGTGGCAGAATTACCTCCTACATTTTAAACTGTCACCTTGTCATTTTATACTGATGTTAGTGATTTTAAACAAATGGCAATGCTTATTTCATCTAGCTAATGTCTTAATCGTTTATTTTTCAGATACCATCATGGCTTGGAATGGTGTACACCATACGTTTGCTGTTGAAATGTTTTTTCAAGATTGGTGAATCTGTAATTTCAATACAGGAAACTCATTTCATGCTAAGTCAGAATAATAGAGATAACCATTTGGAGGATGTCATTTTTAAAACCAAATAAATAAAAACTATAGTCTTTAGTTTAAACAACAATCAAATCATTTTTAGTTAATATCAGTTGGTCTTTTTATCAACCTTTAAACTGTGAAAGTATTTCTGCTGCACACTGTATATATATATATATATATATATATAGATAGAGAGAGAGAGAGAGAGAGAGAGAGAGAGAGAGAGAGAGAGAGCATATTTTTTTTAGTATTTTTAATCAAATAACCATGTTAATGTTTTTGTACATTTTTTTGTACCCCCACTCAATTTTACTCTGAATAGAAAACATTTATACTTTTCAACTATAAGTTAATACTAGAATGTTAGTGTGAAAAATAAATTTTGAAAATGCAACAAAATAGTCACTGAAAAACATTATGTGTTCTTATCAAATTTGTTACTATTATAAATGCTATAAGATCACTTTCAGATATTTTTTCACTCTTAGTGGTTTCATTAATGACATTAATTTTAAAATAATCATCATTTTTAAAAAAGAATTAAAACTGTAATTAGTTCTCTATTTTAATCTGTTGTCATTTGTTGTTTTCTTCACTAGATTTTGGAACAAGAATGGCTTTTTGTGATAAAAAAATTGTGACAACAAGCAAAATGATTGCCATGTTGTAATCGCTATTTCAAAAGAAAAACAAATGAGTGAATCTAATCCTTTTGCACATTGACTTACAATTCTATTCCTGCTTGTCTTTCTCATGCACTATTTATGAAACTCAATTAAAACAAGGGAACTGATTTTGTTAACATTGGTAAAATAAAGCATTTATAGAATTCTGGCCAAAGAAGAAACTAATATTTACACTGAAATCAGTCATTAAAACTAGCGCCATGTAATAGAATAGTAACACTTGTTGATATTAATGTAGTTGAACTTTTTCTTCAATTAATTATGTTGTTACATAATCAGGTCAATGGTTTGATCATGATGAATCCTCCAAACATTTCTCAAAGCCAAAGTTGCATCAGCAAAAGATTATGGTGACTGCTTGGTGGTCTGCAGTTGGTGTTATCAACTACAACTTTCTGGAAGCCAATTAGAGTATTAATGCAGATCTTTACTGGAATCAACTTGCTGAAATGCATGCATGCCTGCAAAAAATGAGACATGCATGATGTAGTCCAATTCTGCTCCATGATAATGCTTGGCAACATGTTGCAAGAATGACGTTGCAAAAGCTCACTGACTTGAAATACAAGAGTTTATCACATCTCCCATATTCTCCTAATCGTTCATCACTGATTATCATATTTTAAGCACTTAAGGACATTTTTAAATGGTAAAACTTTTAGGTCCAAACAAGAGGCAGAATCAGCTTTCAAAAATTTTGTTTCATCACAATCAATAACTTTTTATCAACAAAGAATAAATAATCTCATCAATCGATGGCAGAAGTGCATAGACGTTCAAGTACTTTGCCTAATTTCAACATTTCTACGGTTAATTTTTCAAAAATAAAATGATGTTTCCAAAACAGGCCATTATTTTTGTAACAATCTAATATATATATATTATGGTTGTTATTATGATAGAGAAGATATATATATATAATAGAGAAGATATATATATATATATATAATAGAGAAGATATATATAAAGTGTTTAATGTTTAATTGGGATAATGATTAGTGCCAAGGTTGTTAATTTTTAGTAGTTTTACTGACAAAATGTATTTTGGCAAGCAGCTATTTTATTGCAAAGTGCTCGACATCAGGGTGTAGAAAGAGTATTGATAGGTACAGAGGGTTTGTCTCTTTATCAGAGCAGATTCATGCCAACTTCAAAGTTTCATGAGGACACTGTTATCATGTTCTCACTCGTCAAGGCTGCTGTAGCATTAATAGAGATGATACTCCCTTACTTCAGGGTGGGGGAAAAGTCATGTGTTTCAGTATTTAATAATTCTTTACTTTCTTATTTTAAAGTTACAATACCATACTAATAATTAATTTCTTTATACTGTATATTAATACAGTATATATTGAGAAAAAATTTAATTAATTAAAATTAATGGAAAAAAATTATTAAAATTCCATACCGCTTCATAACTTTTGTCCTGTTCTGTACAAGTGGATAAAAAGGTTTACATTTCTAACAAACTTAAACAAGTTTTCATACTGTGAGATTGTTATGTTTATCTCATACAAATATCATGGTAGTAGTAGTGGTCTGTATTTGTTCACTGAAACACAATCAATTTACACTTTGTTGGATGCTTTCTTATTTCTTTTCTACATTCGCTTTTTCTATCTGATCCAATAGGAAGAAGACTTCACAGAATTAAGGACACCCAAAAAGGAGTCTGTAAAAGATTCAAAAACCTTTTAATTGTATGAACTTCAGATTTCACTGATCAAAACATTTCTTCCCTATCTCTCCATTTGTTTTTTTTTCTATTCTTAAAACCAGGTTTATTTAATCAAATTAAAATTAATAAATTATTTTTTTCAACAAGTTTATTCTTATTGCAATTTGAATTATATCCTTGGAAATTATTTCTACCGGAGAAAATATTCGGAAAGCTTCAAATATATATATTTATTTACATTAATTATATATTACTTACTATTAATTGACAAATTAATTAATTAATCAATTGCTAAATATATGAATTTTCAGCTATATGACTCAATTACAGTAATAAAATATATTACTAATTAAAAATTTCATACCTGATTTTTGTTATATATAAGATAGGAGTAGTTTTCTGAGAGAGAATTAAAAAAAAATAAGTTAATATCACAATTCTAAAAATTAATGCTAAAAATTTCACCAGGGAAAACATTTTCTCTACAAAATTCAATTCAAATTCAAATCTGCTCTTGGCACTTTTCATCACTGAATGCAAGTAATGATAATATTTGTTCTTATTTTAAATCATGATTTCCAAAACAAAGATAACATTTTATTTTTTTATGAAACTAACATTTTATATGAAACCTATATTTGTCTTTTGTGGCAAAAATAATTCTATTTTCATCTAAAATCAATACTTGATAGGTTTTTATTAGCTTAATAATGTAAGAATGTAACAAGTGAATTTCAGTTTTTTAATATTATAAATATTTATAGATTTTCAAAAAGAAAAATTTTAGCTTATCCTAAAATATATTTTTATACACACATATTTCATAATTATTTTGTTTTGATTAATGACTGGAAATATAAAGATATGGAACTACATTTGATCATAAACCTACTTATAATATACATGCAACATTCTTTTTTTAATTTTAGAAAAAGAAAATTTTACAGTCCAAGGGAAATAACTCTAAAAAGATTTTTATGAGTTGGGTTACTTTAACAATTAAATTTTTGGTTATCTTTGTTTTTTCTAAACAAGTAAACTGATCTGATTTGTATTAAGCAATCATTTTCTGTCTCTATTTTTTCAAAATAATTTTTATTTTCGTATGAAAACTGTAAAATGACAGCCAAAATATCATAATTACATATTACTCCTTGAGAAATTCGTGTTACAGTTTAGTTCATAAGTTTCTGTTTTGGATATTCATGCAACATCTTTTGACAGCAGTTTAATGGAATATGAAAAGTTGAAATTTTAGTGTAATTGTACAGCAATGATATCTTTTCTAAATTTATAAAAATAAATATTCAGTTCCAAATTTATTTACTAAAACTGATTAAAATATGCTGAGTTTGTTAGAATGATATATTTCAAATAAAAAGCTTCCTTCAAATTTTCTTGAAGATTACTGAATGAAGATCAAGTGTGATCAATGGAATAACCCTAAACAATATATATAAAAATAAATTTTGCTTAATATTTTTGAAACAATCAGTATTTTATCTTGAAATGACTTCATTTTTCCCTATTCTAAAGCAGTACAGGGGAATATGTTTCATTATTATCTTCTTTGATATGGGATCAGGACAGGGATGATCATGGTTCTCCCTAAACTCTTGTCTTTTCTTACACTAATTAACTATTTCTCTTTACTATGCCTCTTTGTCTTTGTGGTCCTTGTTCTGCTATCCATTCAAACTCATCAAATAAGCTATTTTCTGTTTCCCTTGCTTCTCCCCATTTCAGTATATCCTCTGGGTGTTAAATTCATCAAACCCTTTTTTTTTGTTATGCATTCCAGAAATTTCAAAAGTCTTTTCCTGTTTACTTGGCTGAGTGGTTAAAATGTTTGCTTTCTGATCATGAAGCCTGAGTTCAAATCTCACCCTGATCAATTTGTCATGAAGGTTACTTTTTGATGCTATTGTTTTTTTTTTTTGTTTTTTTTTTAACAGCAGTTTTCTTGTAGTTTTCTACTTTAGCCTAATTCAGTGTATAAAACATAAGTTTTTATTTTTATTTCTATTTCTCTTACTTGATTTCCATCATTTAATTTAATAATGCTATGATGTTATTTCTTTTAAAATCCCCTAACAACTACAATAATTTCCTGTATAATGCTACACACAAATCCTACAAAATCAACCAAAGAAAAATAGACAAATCCAGATAATAATTCCAACAACCCTGACAAAATTAGGCAGATCATCCTATCAACAAACTTCCTAACAGCTACCATTAAAAACAACTTATCCAATATTAATCTACAATTCATGAATACTACCTCTAAAACAATAACAGTTATCTTCAGCATAATACGAAATAGCAACAACAAAACATACAAAGGAATATACAAAATGAATTGCTCAATGACCAGCAAAACATCTAGAAATGGCACAAAAAGAATATATGAGTATTAAAGGAATATACTATTGCATAAACAACACTTTAAACTGGCTGGCTATTCACCATATCATACCTAATCACAATTTCAACTTAATAAGTGTGTGATCAGAAAACTTTTCTCTCCTAATAACTGAGAATAAAAGGCATTGAAATAGCATTATTTTTTCATGTGCTTTTCACCAGTTCCTTCCAAATCTTTTTGTTATTTCCTCATACTATAGTGTTTCAGAAATATTTTCAAGCATTTCAGGATTTCAAATTAAACCACCATGTATGAAAATAATTTTGCTGCCATTATGGCAGTCAGTGAAATAAATCCAGTTTATAATAGTTAGAGTGGACCCTGCCTTATTTTTTGTCCAAATTAAGTCAGGTTATAAATTAACTTTACAAAAAAGAAAATTTTTTGTTGCAAGTTCTATAACCTGTTTATGGAATGGGTATCCATAATGATACAAAAGGTAATTGTTTCCCTCTCATGAAAATTAAGATACAACGTTCATGTGATGGCCAGTGAATGACGTCAGGAGATAGAGTGACAAAGGCCATTTGCAATAAAGTGCCTGGAAAAAAAGATGTCACTTGCCTGCAGCTGTAGATCTTACAGAAAAATAGTACATAGCCTCAACACGTTCACAGAGAAACTGATGTAACTGTATTTTCACTTTTTTCTCTCATTGCATTTTCCTTATGAAAAACACAATGAAAAGAATTACAAATAAACTAGTAAACAAAAAAAAACCCCAAAAAACTAGTTCTCACTTAACCCTTCTTTTGCCAATAATCATACTATCTGTTCCAACTTGTGTAGTGTAAAATATTTTCTCTTGGTACAATTGCCAGATATCTTTGCACTTTGTAAAACCAATTTAAATTCTTCCACTGCTATCAATGAATTTTCTGTTCCTTGCTAACTTCCCCTTTGCTAAAAAGTTTCCAGCATTCACATACATGGCTTTGGTGTTTACATGTGAGATAATATTTTGGTTGCAAAGGAATTGTCATTCCAGTCCCCAACAATTCTTTCCTCTGTTTTCATCTTTCATTATTACACACTGTTAGCTATCTATCTCTTTTTCTTTTGTCACTTTCCCTCTTTTCAGGACTGCAGTATATTAGACATTATCTCTGACAGTATAGAATTTTTTTACTTTAGAATTTAAACTTTTTCATTAAAAAATACAAAAAAAGTATATATTTTCTTCCAACTTTGTTGTTTTCTTTAGGAAATATGAAAATAGCTTATATATTCTTTAGATTTTTGCATTTTTTATTTAGAAATGACAAAGCAATATTTTTTTCTGATTTAGAACTTTTTTATTGAGAAATCACAAAAATGTTACAGTTTATGCATATTATTTTTTATTAAGAAATGAGAAAACAACTTATATTTTCTACAGACCGCATTTTTTTATTGTTACTTTTTCAGATTTAATTCTTTTTTATAGAAATAATAATAGTGTTACATTTTCTGTAGATTTAGCAATATAAAAATTTAGCCTTTTTCATTAAGAAATATAAAAATTTTTTCAGATTTTGTCTTTTTTATGAAGAAATACAAAAAATCTTATATTTTCTTCAAATTTTCTTTTTCATTTACAAATATGGAAAATGTATGTTCTTTTTGTATTTAGTCTTTTTTATTTAGAAATAACAAAAAGTTACAATTTCTACAAATTTAACTTTTTCATTAAGAAAATCATTATTTTCAGATTTAGTTATTCTCTTTAATCTTTAGATTTAGTCTAATTCATGAAGAAATAGGAAAAAGGTAGTATTTTCTTCAAATTTAGTCATTTTACTGAGAAATAACAAAAAATGTGTTTTCAGTTTTAAGATATTGTATTTAGAAATAACAAAAAGTTATATTTTCTGCAGTTTTAATCTTTTTTATTAAGAAATAACAAAAAGTAAGTTTTCATTTTTACTTATTAAGAAATATGAAAAAAGATTATGTTGTCTTTAGATTTAGACTCTTTCATTAAGAAATAGGAAAAATTATATTTATTGTACATTTAGTCTTCTTCATTAAGAAATATGAAAAATATTTTCTTCAGGTTTTGTCTTTTTATGTAAAATAGCAAAATAGTAGCATTTTCTTCAGATTTAATATTTTTTATTGTGAAATAACAAAAAGCTTGCAAAATCTTCAGATTTAGTCATTCTCTCTAATAAAAAAGCTCATATTTTCATCAGATTTAGACCTTTTTGTCAAGAAATATTAAATAGATTATATTTTATTCAGATTTAGTCTTTTTTATTGAGAAATTTAAGGGAAGTTTGAGATTACATTTTTATTAAAATGTTATATTTTTTTATTTAAAGTGTTTCATGCAGAAATAATGAAATGTTTATAGTGAAATGACAAAAATATTTTATATTTTTATCAGATTTTGTCTTTCATTAAGAAATAGAGAAAGATGTTATATTTTCTTCAGACTTAGTGTTTTTTTAAGAAATAAAAAATATCCTATTTTCTTCAGATTTATTATTTTTCATTAAGAAATAGTAAAAATTGTTACATTTTTGACAGATTTCATCTTTCTTATTGAGAAAAAGTAATGTTTTTCAAGTAGATACTTTTTCATTAAGAAATAGTAAAAAGGTATATATTTTCTTCAGATTTTCACTTTTTTATTAATAAATATTAAAAAATTATATATTTTGTCCAAGTTCACAGTTTTTCATAAAGAAATAGATAAAAAATTATATTTTCTTGATATACATTTTTCATTAAGAAATAATAAAAAAGATTACATTTTGTTCAGATTTTCTCTTTCATTAGGAAATAGTAAAAAAAGCTTAGATTTCCCTTGCATTTACACTTTTTCAAAGAGAAATTGTAAACAAATCATATTATCTTAAGATTTACTCTCCTTAATTAAGAAATATTAAAAAAGCATATATTTACTTTAGATCTAATCTTTTTCAATAAGAAATAGTAAAAAGTTCATATTTCATTGGATTGATACATTTTCATTAAGTGTTAGTAAAAAACAAAAACTTATATTTTCTCCAGATTTCCTATTTTTTCATTAAGAAATGGTAAAAATGTTTATATTATCTTGAGCTTTGCAAATTTTCATTAAGAAATAGCATAAAAAAATATATTTTTTCAGATTACCCCTTTTTTCATTAAGAAATATTAAAAAAGCTACTATTTTCTTCAGATTTAATCTTTCTCCCTAAAAAATAGAAAAAAATTTATTTCCTATGTTTGACTTCTTAAGATTAAGAAATATAAAAAAAAACATATTTTCCTCAGATTTTCACTTTTAATTAGGAAAAAGCTGGTATTTTTCAGATTTACTCTTTTTCAGTAAGAAATATAAAGAAACATAATGTGTTCTTCACATTTTCTAAAGATCTCCCACTTTTTAATTAAAAAATAGTAAGAATACTTACATTTTCTTCAGTTTTACACTTTTTATAAAGAAAGCCAAAATTTCATATTTTCTTAAAATTGGCACTTTAAGATTAAGAAATATTTAAAAAGTTTATATTTTTCTCCAATTGATTAATTTCATTAAAAAATAGTGAAAACACTAATATTTTCTTCCACTTTACACTTTTTATTGACAAATAATAAAAAAGGATATATTTTTTCACATTTACTCTTTTTCATTAAGAAAGAGTAAAAAAGGTAATATTTTCTTCAGATTTACTCCTTTTTAGTAAGAAATTGTAAGAAAGCTTATATTTTCTTCAGATTTACTCTTTTTCAATAAAAAATATTTTTAAAAAACTTTTTTTCTCTAATTACTCTTTTTTATTAAGAAATATTAAAAAGGCATGAAACAGTCTGTTGTCTCTGGGTCTTGACTTCAATGTTCACTTTTATATTTACATGTGCTTTATCTCTGATATTGAGCACTCTATCCTATAAATAGCACACTTTAAAACTATATTTCTTTATATATATATATATATATATATATATATATATAGTGTATCGAGACAGCAAATAATTTTCTAAACATATACTACTAAATATAAAAGACAATGAATGTCCATTATGTTTAATCATAAGCCGTTCTAAATGTCATATTTTGGTTTTAATTTCAGTTGAAAATAAAGACAAAAATTTTCCAACATTTGGATAATTTTTATTAATTTGGTTCTAAGCTTTCGGTTCACATGAGCCATCTTCAGAGACGTCATTAAGACGGTAACACAATAACATTCACCATCAGTGACGATTTTATTTTGTGTTGACATAAAACTCTGCTAGGCAACAGCAATAGTTACCAAAAATAACAAACGCAGTTCACAAATTTGATGTCACACCACGTGATAGTGCGGAATGACAACAGAATCATGTATTTAAATGCAATGTAATATGCTATGACCAGATTTAAAAGTGATTTTATTAAGTGTGGGTTGTTTGAATTTAATGTAGATGGCCTCCAATATCTGAAAGTTCTTTTTACTGTGTGTATGAGTAAGGATTATTGTATTTTACTACAACCATGCTCTCCCGTAGACTTACATGTCACCTTTCTGATCAGAGTACAATTAAACAACATTTCTCAGAAAAACATAAACATGTAGGTAATATCAGACAGATTTTAGTCAACAATACAATCATCCTTACTCATATATTACTCATATACACCTTATATTGATAGTTTTTATTAGATAAGTTATAAAACCTATTTTTGAATTGAAAAGCTAGAAAACAAATGAAAATAAACACTATTTTGATATTTTTCGTTTGAAAGTTTGGAAAAATTATTGAAATATTTTTTATTTTTTATTTTTTTTAATCGTATCATCCCGAGCAAGGCGGTAACGCCACTGATGTGCAGGGGGCTACGTAATATTGAAAAGATTGGAAAAGAGAAAGCCGGAAACCACATCCTAAACAGGGAACAAGGGATGAGCCTCTTAATCTGTTCAATAGATGTGGGTGGAGTGTGAACTGGGTGATAGATAGATCTATCTAGTCCAATTGCCGTTTATGATACTTTTCAAATGAAAAGAAGAAACCAAATATTTTATTTTGATATTTTCATTAGAAACAGTGGTGAAAATATTTAATGATGGTTTTTTTTTAATATTTTTTAATTAAATAGGTACAAAACAAATGAAAATATAACTTATTTTGATATTTTTCATTAGAAATGTAAGAAATCCTATTGCAATATAGATTACTTTGATATTTTTCAATTGAAAAGTTAGAAGAATGTATCATATTTTGATATTTTCTAGTAGAAAAGTTGCAAAACTTATTCAAATATGGCTTATTTTTATATTTTTTATAATTATATATTTCCTTTAGAAAAAATTGTAATGCTATTGAAAAATAGATTATTTTGACATTGTTCAATTGGAAAGCAAAAACAAATGAAAATTTACCTTATATTGATATTTTCATTAAATAAGTTATAAAACCTATTAAAATATGCCTTATTTTGTTATTTTTCAATTGAAAAGTTAGAAAACAAATGAAAATGTACCTTATTTTGATATTTTCCATTGAATAAGTTGGAAAACATACTGAAATATGAATGATTCTGATATTTTCAATTGAAAAGCAAGAAACCAAATGAAAGGATATCTTACTTTGTTATTTCTCATGTGATATATTGTTATTTGATTTGTTGCTTTTCAACTGAAAATATCAAAATCACACATGTTTTAAGAGTTTTTCCAAATTATCTGATGGAAAATATCTAAATAAAGTATACTTTGACATTTTTCATTAAATAAGTTAGATACTTCATTAACATAAGATCTTATTTTGATATTTTTCATAAGTTAGGAAAACTATTTAAATATAGCTTATTTTGATAATTTTCATTAAAAAAGGGAAAAACTTATAAAATATGCCTTATTTTGATATTTTTCAATTGAAAAGGTAGAAACCAAATGGAAATATATTATATTTTTATATTTTTTATTAGATAAGTTAGAAAACCTATTAAAATATGGTTTATTTTGATATTTTTCAATTGAAAAGCTAGAAAAATAAAAATATATCTTATTTTAATATTTTCCAGAAGAAAAGTTAGAAAATCTATTAAAATGTAGCTTATTTTGATATTTTTCAAATGAAAAGCTAGAAAACAAATGAAAATATAGCTTTATTTGATACTTTCTATTAGAAAAGTTATAAAAATTTCTTGAAATATGTCTTGTTTTGATAACTTTTATCCACAAACCTGTAAAACAAATTAAAATATACATTATTTTAATGTTTTTTTATTAGATATAATAGAAAACTTAGTGATATCCAACTTAGTTTGATATTTTTCAAATGGAAAGCCAGAAAACAATTAAAAATATATCTTATTTTGATATATTCTATTACAAAAGTGATAAAAAAGATTGAAATATGGCTTATTTTGATATTTTTATTTACAAATCTAGAAAACAAAAAACATAACTCATTTTTAAAAGTTTGTTTTTAGAAAAGTTGGAAATCTTGCCTATTTTGATACTTTTCAATTGAAAACAAGAAAACAAAGGAAAATATATCTTATTTTTCATTAGATAACTTAGAAAACCTATTAAAATGTATCCTTTTTTTATATTGATGTTTTTCATTTGAGAAGTTAGAAAACCTATTAAAATATAACTTATTTTGATATTTTTCAATTGAAATGCTAAAAGCAAATGAAAATATACTTAATTTTGATAATTTCTGTTAAAAATCGGAAATACTATTTAAATATGGATCATTTTGATATTTTTCAATTGAAATGCAAGAAACCAAATGATATATCTTATTTTGATATTTTTCATAAGTTAGGAAAACTATTTAAATATAGCTTGTTTTGACATTTTTCATTTGCAAATCTAAAAAACAAAAGAAAATATAACTTATTTTGTAATTTTATTTTAGAAACTTTGAAAATGCTATTGAAACAACCCTTATTTTGATATTTTCATTAGAAAAGTTGGAAATTCTATTGAAATATGGCTTACTTAGATATTTAAAATTAAGAAGCAAAAAAAAAATGAAAATATATCGTATTTTGATATTTTTCAATTGAAAAGCAAGAAAACAGATGAAAATATACCTTATTTTAATATTTTACATAAGAAAAGTTAGAAAATCTATTGATATATGGCTTATTTCAATATTTTAAATTGAAAAGCAAAAAAGAAAAGAAAATGAAAATATATCTTATTTTGATATTTTTCATTAGATAAGTCATAAAACCTATTAAAATATTTCTTACTTTGATATTTTTCAATTGCAATGCTGGAATCAAGCAACCAAATAAAAATTTATCTTATTTTTATATTTATCATTAAATGAGTTCAAAAACAAATAAAATATGGCTCATTTTGATATTTTTCAATTAAAAAGCTAGAAAACAAATGAAAAATATAACCTTATTTGATATTTTCCATTAGAAATGTTGGAAAACCTATTGGAATATGACTTATTTTAATATTTTTAATTGTAAAGCATGAAACTAAATAAAAATATGTATTATTTTGATATTTCTCAATTGATAAAATAGAAAATTTTAACAAAAATATAGCATATTGGGATATTTTTAAATTGAAAAGCTAGAAAACAAATTAAAATATACCTTATTTGATATTTTCTTTACAAAACTTAAACAATTAAAACAAGGCTTATTTTGGTATTTTTCAATTGAAAAGGTAGAAAACAAATGAAAATATACTTCATATTGATATTTTTCATTAGAAAAATTACAAAACCTTTTAAAATAAGGCTTATTTTGATACTTTTAATTGAAAGGAAAAAAAATGAAATATCTTTTTTTGATATTTTTCATTTGGAAAAGATGAAAATTAGAAGAAATATATAAAGAAAAAACTCAGGAGAAATATAGCTTATGTTGATATTTTTCTTTTGAAATTGCAGAACATGAGAAATATAGATTAATTTGATATTTTATATTTAAAAAAATAGGAAATAGAGGAGAAATTTAGCTGTTTTTGATATTATTCATTTGTAAAAAAAATTAAAAGATATTTCACTTATTTTGACATTTTCCATTTAAAAATTATTAAAATAAGAAGAAATATATTTATTATTTTGATATTTTTCTTTTGAAAATGATGAAAATAAGGAAAAATATAGCTTTTGATATTTTTCATTTGAAAGTCATTAAAATAAAGGGAAATATAGCGTTCTTGATATTCTTTCTTTAAAAAGGGGACAACTTGGAGAAATATATTTTAGTTTGATATTTTTCATTTGAAAATCAAGAAAGTGAGGAGAAATATAGCTTAAGTTGATATTTTTCATTAGAAAAATATGAAAATAAGTAGAAATTAAGCTTATTTTGATATTTTAATTTGTAAAAGATAAAAATAAGGAGAAATATAGCTTATTTTTATATTTTTCATTTATCAAGAAAAAAATGAGAAATATAGCTTATTTTTAAATTTTTCATTTGAAATAAATGAAAAGAAGGAGAAATGTAGCTTATTTTGATGTTTTCATCTGAAAAAAGAAGAAAATAATGAGAAATATAGCTTATTCTGATATTTTTTATTTGAAAAGTTAAAAATATGGATAGATGAAATTTATAAAAATAGGAGAAATATAGCTTAATTTGAATTTTTTTAAATTTTAAAATAAAGAAAAATATAGCTTGTTTTTTTTCATTTGTGAAGGAAGAAAAAATGAGAAATATTTTGTATTTTGACATGTTTCATTAAAAAAACAAAAAATAAGTGGAAATACAGATTAATTTGATATTTTTTGAAAATTTTGAAAATATGGAGAAATATAGCTTATGCTGATAATTCTCATATTAAAAAGAGGAAAATGAGAAATATACTTTTTTTGATATTTTGTTTTTTTTTTGAAAAAGATGAAAATAAAGGAAAATATAGTTTATTATGGTAATTTTCATCTGAAAAAAAGAGAAAATAGGGAGAAAGATAGCTTATTTTGATATTTTACATTTGAAAAAGAAGAAAATATGAAGAAATATAGATTATTTTGATATTTGTCATTTGCAAAACAAGTAAATAAAAAGTGATATTTCTTATTTTGATTTTTTTAATTTGATAAAGAAGAAAGTTAGGATAAATATAGTGTCTTTTGGAAAAGAAATAAGGGGAAATAAGGGGAAATTTCAGTTATTTTGATCATTTTCTGATCTAATGAATATGTAATGTAATGAATATGCATACACCTTGGTTCCCCCTCTCAGTAATATGATTGGCTGGTGTCAGCCATAAATACAGATTAAGGCGAGGACCCCAATAAGTCTACAGACATAGGTCTACGTCTATTGACTACACCTACATCTCAGCATACTGCCTACAACTATGATGCATACCATCCATTAGGGCTACTTGCTAGATTGTCTTATCCAGTTACATTTGCCAGAACTGCTTAGCTACTTCGGATAATATGTATATCTTTTTCTGGGACATATCAGTTGGTGACAAAGAATTCAGAATGACTTCACAAGACTAAAAAAAGTTAATACAGTTGACAACACTTACTAACAAAGAACATTTGAAAGACTCATTTGACACTTACAGAAAATAAGTTTTTTCTCATTTTTTGTTGGAACACTTATTAATGAGGAACATTAGAAAAGGAAAACTAATATTTTCTTCATTTAAATAGACATCTATCCTCTATAAGCCCTCTTTCTCCTTTCCTTTAATTTAACTGTCTTAGCAGCTTCATTCACCAACAACATGAGAACGATTTCTGCTGCATTTACTACCTTGCTTGAGTCTATAAAAACTTCTATGTGGGATTCTTTCCTAGGTCCCTCTACCCATGTCTTGCGTATCATAATTTTCTACTTTATTCCATAGCCCCTCCAATTGTTCTTTTAATAATCGGCCTATAAATTCAGACAGTTTTGACTGTGGACTCTGGACTTCCTCATTCTCTGCCGAGTGGCAGTCCAATACTCTTTCATTCTTCCATTTTTCTCAGAGTTGGGAGAGGAGTATCTCATCCTCCTCTTCCCATTCACTTTCCATGCATACCGCCTCTCTCTCAGTCAGCCCATAGACTAGTTGACTTTTATCTACGGCCTCTAACCAACTTTTTAACACTTTTTGCCTCTCACCCAGGGCTCAACACCTCTGTACCCCCCCCCCACAACAGACATCCCAAGTTCTCAGACAGTCTGTGTTTTGTATCATCTGCCTTTGACCCTGCCATTCCCTGTTCCTCCCTGTGATTAGACATTTAAACAATACAACCAGCAATCAATAAGGAATGAGAAGGAAATCGACCCATGGTAAATCAGCAAGTGACCACAATTTCAGGGAGAAACCAAAAAAGTGTCTTACCTGGTACTTGCTCTTTCAACAAAATCTGCTTCAGGGTCTTCACTTTTCGTGGCAACATAGGGTGTATCCCCGGTCATGGCAACCACTTGTGACACCTTGCCCCCGGCTATCTCACTGCCCCTGGTCCAGAACCTGTTGTGATGATGACCTGATGATGACTGGAACTTGAGTGGGTTGATGCTGTCGAAATGGCACCAGTTATGACGACGCTCCCAGGTCGCTAATCGTGATGATGGCCTGGTCACAGCAGCTGGTCCTCAAGGCATCTATTGCAATGGTGAACTTTCCTGCCCATGCTGTGTTCTTTGATCTCAGGAAAGTCACGTTAAAAACTTGGTAGCTGTTTCTCTATCACCCCAAACCAGTCGAATACACGTGTACACTTGTGTTGAAAAAAAATAAACATGGCACCAAAAAAAAGTAAATGAATAAGTTTGAAGACGCCTGGATGAGTTATGGAAAAGTCTTTATATATATATATATATATATATATATATATATAAAAAACAATTAATAATAAAAGCAGAATGTACAATCGCTGGATTTCAAAGTTTACAACGGAGAGGAGGATTTGTTTAAGTAATCAGAGCTTTCGATTTTCTAAATAAAAAATTCTTTTCATAATAGAGCAAAGTTTTTGTTAAGAATAATTATTTCCAAATAAAAATGTCTTTTCATAATAGTTCAAAGTTTTTGTTAAGAGTAATCA
This sequence comes from Ascarosepion bandense, assembly GCA_037127315.1. Taxonomy (NCBI): domain Eukaryota; kingdom Metazoa; phylum Mollusca; class Cephalopoda; order Sepiida; family Sepiidae; genus Ascarosepion; species Ascarosepion bandense. The sequence goes on along the minus strand of JBBBDQ010001284.1, from coordinate 66,524 downwards.
GAGCTTTCAATTTTCCAAATAAAAACAAGTCTTTTCACAGCTCTTTATCAAAAGCCGAAGTGGAGCAAACGGTTGTGATAGTGGTGACGAAGGTGGTGGGGTCATTTGGTCTCTGCCATTCAGCAGTTCTGAAAACTACTTAAACTTGGCTCTTTACTGAAGTTTTATGGAAACAGCCAAAGTTGAGCATTCTGGTGATTTTGTCTTCTTTGCTCGGCAATAAAAAATCTCTTTCAGTTAGTTTAACTCTTTTTCAGTTCATTCTGTTTCTATACATCTTTAGATAGGAGTCTATTGGAGGTGCAGTATTCAACTTTAACTCTTTTAACTTGATCGGCAGCAGGCTTTTCTACATTTCTTTACATCTTCAGCCCAGGAGCTCTATGGAAGGTGACCAACGACCCTCAGTTGGGAGCACTTTTCCCTCAATTGTTACATCTTGACTGCAATTTCAACAACGACTCAAACTCTACTGATTTTTCTCACTGGGGTCTCGATTTTTATAGTTGTCCCCAATTCTTTATGGGGATGGACCGGGTATCTATGCAAATCAAAACTTTGACCAATGAGATTATTTTCCACCTACACAATTCAAGGTGGAGTTATGGTTTAACAAATGAGGCAACAACACCTCACATTACATACTTTCCTTTTCATCCTCTTCTTCTTATTTACATCATTTTAGGTTTTCAAATTTTTAAATCCTTTCCCAACAAATGTGGGAGCAAAGATCTTGTTGTGACTATCACCATTTCTCACTTCCACTAGCCCAAAAATTCACTCCTGAATACAATGGGAAAAATATAATTTTCTGTTCTTTTTCCCCAATTTCCAGCTAATTTTTCTATTTTTCAGATTTTACAAGTACATAAGTATTAAATATTTTTAAGTAAAGTTCACATCGCAAATTACAATAAAGCACAACTAACAATACCACTAATAATAATTTCCTTCACTCATTAAACCAAAACGTATATATTTTTTTTTTACGTGGAAATAGGGTTACACTTCTTCCTCTTCAAATGAAGTATATAAATGAAATATATCAAAATAAACTTTATTTCTCCTGATTTTCTGATTTTTCAAATAAAAAATATCAAAATAAGCTGAATTTCTACTTGTTTTTAACTTTTCCAAATGCAAAATAAGATGTATTTTTTCTGATTTTCTTCTTTTTGAAATGAAACATAAAAAACAATTAATAATAAAAGCAGAATGTACAATATAAGCAATATCTATTCTTATTTTCTTTTTTAAATGAAAAATATCAAAATAATTTATATTTTTCATAATTTTCTTTTTTTTTCAAATGAATAATATTAAAATGAGTTATTTTTCACCTGATTTTCTTCTTTTTCCGAATGAAAAATATCAAAATAAGCTCTATTTTTCCTTGTTTTTTATTTTTTAAATGAAAAATATCAAATAAGCTATATTTCTCATTTTTCTTGTTTATTTCATATTTGTAATTAAATAAGTTAAAAAAGTTTTGAAATTATGTTTTATTTTGATATTTTTCAATTGAATATTTCAATTGAAAATATTTCTTATTTTGATATTATTTATTAAAAACAGTAGGAAAACTATTTAAATATGGCTTATTTGGTATTTTTCAATTGAAAATTATCAAACCAAATGAGCATATATCTTATTTTCATATTTTTCATTTGATGAGACAGAAAATCTATTAAAATATTGCATATTTTGATATTTTTCATTTGCACATCTAGAAAACAACAGAAAATAAAAATATTTTAATTTTTTTAGAAAAGTTTAACAAGGCTTATCTTAATATTTTTAATTGAAAGAAAAAAAACAAATGAAATTTTGATAACTTTATTGATATATGTGTTATTTTGATATTTTTCAATTGAAATGCTAGAAAACATATCTAAGTATATTTTATTTGGCTATTTACTATTAGAAACATTTAAAAACTATTTATATACAGACTATTTGTATATTTTCAATTGAAAACCTAGAAAACAAATGAAAATATATGTTTTTTTATATTTTCTATTAGAAAAGATACAAAAATATCTTGAAATATGACTTATTTTGATATTTTTGTTTGCAAATCTAGAAAACAAAAGAAAAGATATTTTTTGTTATTTTCCTTTTGAAAAGTTAGAAATGCTATGTCTTCATTCAATATTTTTCCATTGAAAAGCTGAAAACAAATGAAAATGGCTTATTTTGATAGTTTTCAGTTGTAAAGCAAGAAACCAAATGAAAATATATCTTATTTTGATATTTTTCATTACATAAGTTAGAAAAACTATTATAATATGGCTTATTTTAATGTTTTTCATTTGCAAATCCAGAAAACAAAAGAAAATATACCTTATTGTGATATTTTTTTTTACAAAAGTTGGGAAACAGGTAGAATGACTTATTTTGATAATATTTGTTAGAAAGTTGAAAATCCTATTGTGATGTGGCTTATTTTGACACTTTCAATTAAAATATTACAAAACAAATGAAAATATACCTGATTTTGATATTTTTTATTAATAAATTTAGAAAACTTATTTAAATTTTTAATTTTTTAATTTTAAAAGCAAGAATCCAAATAAAAATATATCTTTTTGTTAAATTTTTTATTAGAAATGTTAAAAACCTATTAAAATATGGCTTATTTTGATATTTTGCAATTGAATAGCTAGTAAACAAGTGAAAATATACAATATTTGGATATTTTCCATTAGAAAAGTAAGAAAATCTATTGAAAAGCTAAAAAATAAAAGAAAAAAAATTAAATAAGGAGAAATACAGCCTAAGTTTTTATTTTTCATTTTAAAAAGAAGAAAATATTGAGAAATATAGTTTATTTTAGTAGTTTTTAATGACAAAAAATAAAATGAATACAAATATAGCTTTTTGATATTTTTCGTTTGAAATCTAAAATGAGTAGAAAAATATAATATTTTGATTTTTTCCATTTGTAAAAGAAAATAAGGAGGAATTTAACATATTTTTCATTTCAAAAAGCAGAAAATGAATAGAAATATAGTTTCTTTTTGTATTATTTGCAAAAGAAAAGTATAGGCATACAATAGTTTATTTTGATATTTCTCATTTGAAAAAGAAGAAAATAAGGAAAACTGTATTTTATTTTGATATTTTTAATTTGAAAAACATGGAAATAAGAAGTAATATAGGTTATTTGGTGTTTCTCATTTGAAATAAGAGAAAATAAGAAGAAATAAAGCTTATTTTGATATTTTTCAAATGAAGAAGAAAATTCAAAATAATATAACTTATTCTGATATTTTCAATTAAAAAATACTGTAAAATAGAGCTTATTTTAATATTTTTCTTTTTAAAAAAGAAGAAAATAAGGAAAAATATAGCCAATTTATCTTTTTTTCATTTGAAAAGGTAAGAAATAAAGAGAAATATTGCCAATTTTGAAATATTTGATTTGAAAAATATGAAAATAAGTAGAAATGTAGCTTATTTTGATATCTTTCTAAAATATGAATATTGGAAGAAATACAGCTTATTTTAATTTTTTTTTGAAAAGTAGAAAATAAGGAGAAATATAGATTTTTAATTTGAAAAAGAAGAAAAGAATGATAAATATAGCTTAAGATAAAAAGAAAGTAAAAAGAAATATGTCTTTTTTTTATATATTTCATTTGAAAAAAGAAAATAAGGAGAAATAGAGCATAATTTATTATTTTTCATTTGAAAAAGATGAAAATATAGAGAAATATAGTTTGTTTTGGTATTTTTTATGAAAAATAGATGAAAATGAATAGAAATATAGATTATTTTAATATTTTTCATTTGAAAAAATAATAAGAAATATAATTTATTTTGATATTTTTCTTTTGGAAAAGGTAAACACAATGAAAAATATTGATTTTCTTGATATTTCATTTTTTTTAAAATTTGATAGTGACCAGAAATATTTTATGTTTTAATATCTTATTTTGATATATCTAATTATAAAAAGATGAAAATAAGAAGTAATATAGCTTCTTTTGATATTCTTCACTTGAAAAAGAAAATAAGGAGAAATATAGCTTATTTTCATATTTTTCATTTAAAAATACAAAAAATAATAAGAAATAGATCTTATTTTGATAATTTTCATAAAAAACAAGGAAAACATAGCTTATCTTGATATTTATCATTTGAAAAAGAAAAAATAAAGAAAAATATAACTTATGATGTTTTTTATTTGAAAGAAAAAAATAATGTGAAATGTAGTTCATTTTGGATTTTTCATGACAAAAATCAGAAAATAAGGAGAAAATTAGTTTATGAAGAAGAAAAGGAGGAGAAATATAGTTTATTTTGATATTTTTTTATATTTGTCATTTAGAGAACAAGAACATATGAAGAAATATAGCTTATTTTGAAATTTTTAACATGGAAATTATTAACATGGAAAAGAATAAAATTGAATATTATTTTCTTCTTTTTCCAAATATATCAAAATTAACTATATTTCTACGTATTTTCAAATTTTTCAAATAAAAAAATCAAAATAAGTGGCATTTCTCCTGATTTTATGATTTTTAAAACAAGACTATTAAAATAGGCAATATGTCTCCTTATTTATTTTTTTGAATGAAAAATATCAAAATATGTTATATTTTTCATTATTGTCAAACTTTTTAAAATGACAAAATAAATAAGCTATATTTCTCCTTATTTTTATCTTTTTCAAAAAGGATATATTCCTTTTTATATTCAACTTTTTCTTAAAAAAATGGCAAAAAAAGCTATAATTCTCTTTATTTTCTGTTTCCTAATGAAATATATTAAAATAAGCCATATATTTCCTTATTTTCTTCTTTTTCAAATGAAAAATATTAGAAGTTATATTTCACCTTATTTTCTACTTTTCCTAATGATAAATATTAAAATAATTTATATTTCTCTTTATATTCTACTTTTTCAAAAGAAAAGTATCAAAATACTGTATATTTCTCCATATTTTCATCTTTTTCAAGTGAAAAAAATACATAAGCTATATTTTTCCTCAATTTCATTTAATTCAAAGGAAAACTGTTTCTTCTTATTTTCTTCTTTTTCCAAAGATAGATATCAAAATAAACTATATTTCTACGTACTTTCAAATTCTTCAAATGAAAAATGTCAAAATAAGCTTCATTTCTCCTGATTTTCTGCATTTTAGAATTAAACTATCAAAATAGGCAATATGTCTCTTAATTTATTCTTTTTGAATGAAAAATGTCAAAATACGCAATATTTCACTTTATTTTCATCTTTTTCAAATGAAAAATATTAAAATAATCCATATTTTTTCTTATTTTTATCTTTTTCAAATGAAAAATATCAAAATAAGTGATATTTCACAGTACTTTCACTTTTTCAAAAGAAAAATATAAAAATTAGCTATATTTCTCTTTTTTTCTCTTATTTCACATGAGAAATATCAAAATGAAGCATATTTCTCTTTGTTTTCATGTTTTCAAATAAAAAGTATCAAAATACGCTGATTTTTCTCCTTATTTTCATGTTTTTTAAATGAAAAATCAAAATAAGCTATATTTTTTTTATTTCTAATTCAATTGAAAACTGTCAAAATAAGTTATATTTCTGCTTATTTCAGATAAAAACTATCAAAATAAGCTATATTTTTTATGTTCTTCTTATTCAGATGAAAATTATAAAAAATAAACTATATTTCTCTTTATTTTCTTTTTTTTCTGTTGGGAAACACCCATTTTTGCACATAAGAATGGACTCACCTGATGTGTTACATATAATCCTGCCTATACAGAGAACGGCAGGAGTAGTTGTAAAGAGCAAACACTGTGATGATTTTAGATTTTAAAATAACCCCAGACTGTGACACTATCTCCCACAGGGATACTTTCCCTTCTCCCGTGGGGATACTTTCCTTTGGTTGGTTTAAAACAACGGAGAGAGAAATCGATACTGGCAATGTTATTAGAGTTCTATTGCGTCACGTGATGTGAGCTTAGGAAAAAAGTACTTTCAAGTACTTCTAAAAAGCCAGGAGCATAAAATCTAATTGTTTTGGAAAAATATACATTTTTCTTCTTTCATGTTTTTTTGCTCCTTTCATGTTCATATAAATTTCCCTTCTTATAGAGTTGAAATGTCGTTTCCACTAATCTGAAAATGCATAGACAAAACAAGTGTCAGAGTGATTTGATAAGGTCACCCGAAGACCAAGGCCACTGGTGGACCGGAGTCCATGAGAACCCGAAAAGGAATCGGGGTCCGATGTGAGTTGGCATAATCTCATTGTTCGAGCTAAAACTTTCCACTAATCAAGTGGGCAGAGACCGTTTTTATTGGCCAAAGGATTGAAATTGGTTATAAAAATAGATGCTGGACAAGAAAAGCTCAGTTTGAGTTTTTGAAGAGATTTCGGGCAGAGAGCCATCCCACCAGCACCACCACATTCTCCGCCAGCGCCTCCGATTCGGCACATTCCGTCAGATTCCATCAAGAACCCGAAAGACCTTTGCTGTTTTAGAAGCTACATAGAAAATTGACAAACCTGATTATCGAGAATTAATGAAAAAGACTTTAATGAAATACGTGAGAAGACTTTGGTGAACTTTGAAGAGATCTGTTTACTTTAACGCTAACGAAGCTTAAACAAGATGTTTTTTTATTAAGGATTAGAAGCTATGATGCTTTTGGCGAACTTTCTCTCTCCATTGTAAATATCATTTTCGACAACTGTATTCTTGGGAAAAGAAAGACATTGTTGTTTTTTTTTTTATATATATAAAGACATTCTTCACAACTCTCCAGGCCTGTCTGACCTTGAGTTATTTTATTAATTTTTTTTTTTTGGTGCCGTGTTTATTTTTTTCAAACCACAAGTGTACACCAGTGTCTGGACTGGCTAAAAGATTGCAAGATGAGACCTCTGGGATCTAATCACAACGTGGGACAGTAGCCCGTTGTTGCAACAGACATCCTGTAATATAGCTTTTGTGGCGACATCATTGGGCAGGATCGTCACGACCAGCAACAGCAACTAAACCAACTATACAACTGGGTGGCAGTGTCACAAATGGGAATGTCATGACCGTCGGCGAGAACAAGCGTCACATTAGACAGACGGCCAGCCCAGCCTGAGGTGTCACATCTGGTGCCATTTTGACCAGGATCTGGCCTGAGGGCAGCCGTCCACCCTGCAGAGTGTCACAAGACAACTTCAAATGTCTCATGTCCAAGGACTAGTTGCTGCTAAAGACAGTGAAATGAGAAAACGAATGCTGACCAAACTTCAAAATGTCAGAGGATTGCCAGAAATGCCTCAGTATAAAGAAAGATAGCAAAGACATTGAAGAGTCAGGAGTAGTGCATATTTGTAAGATAAAAATAAATTTACATTTTGTACACTCCCCAAAAACAAAACAAGATTATAATGACAAAGAAAAGAGATACAAAACAAGTAATGACAAGAATCCAATGAAAAACAAGCCCCCCCTCTGCATGTTACAGATGTGGTGGATGGCATTGGTTTAAAGATTGTCTTTTCAAGTACAAAAATTGCCAAGTGTGTGGTAAGATGGGCCACAAAGCAACAGTATGCAGAAACAAAAACTAACCTAGTAGGGTAAGATCTACTCGAGTGGAGGATGAAAACAAGGAAAACATGAGAAAATATGTAGAACTGGAAATATTGAATAAGAAGATCAAATTGCAATTGGATTCGGGGTCAGACTTAACAATAATAAATTTACAGACATGGCGGAAGTTGAACAGGCCGACCATCTTATACACTAAAAAAAATTGCTAAATTGATAACAGCAAAAAGGATTAAATTGGAAAGGTGAAATTATCATGAAAGTAAAATTTCAATGGAAAATCAAAAAGCTATATGTGACGAAAGAAAACACATAACCTGCTACGAATGGACTGGATGCAGAAAGTTAATATATGGGATTTACTCACTAACTTGTGTTGTAAAAAAATGAAAAGCGTGACAATGGAAACTTCAGAATTGGAAAAAGAGGTATTCTCAAGTAGTAACAAATTCACAACAGAAATTGCACAAAAGAAGAATATGCAACCTATATTTATTACACTAATAGTTAAGGGAAAAACTTTCAAGCCAGGAAAAGAAGTGAGACATACCAACCAACAAAAAAGGAGTGAAGAGTCAAGCTTGTCATCCTCAAAAAATGTTGTCATGATGAAAAAAAATATTTTGGAAGCCATTGAGAATATTAGATCCCAAGTGAAAAAAAAATGCTACCTCCTCCCAAAAAAGAAGCTAGGGAGGGGAGTGTTGGGGAGCACCCATTTTTTGCACATGAGAATGGACATGCCTGATACATAATCTTGCCTATACAGAGAATTTAATTCTTTTTCAAATAAAAAATATCAAAAGAAGCTATATTTCACATTATTTTCTACTTTTCCCAATAATAAATATTGAAATAATTTACTTTTCTCTTTATATTCTACTTTTTCAAAAGAAAAATATCAAAATAATGAATATTTCTCCTTATTTTTATCTTTTCTAAGTGAAAAACTTAAAAAATAGCTAGATTTCTCATTATTTTTTATTCATTCAAATAAAAAATATCAAAGTATGCTATATTTCTCCTAATTTTCTTATTTTTCCATGAAAAATACATAAATATATAATAAGCAATATTTCTTTTCAATTTCTTTTAATTCAAAAGAAAACTAATTCTCCTTATTTTCTTATTTTCCAAAGATAAAAATAAAAAATAAGCTATATTTTATGTACTTTTCTTATATATATATTTATATTTCTACATACATTCAAATTCTTCAAATGAAAAATCTCAAAATAAGCTTTTCTCCTTATTTTCATCTTTTTCAAATGAAAAATATAAAAGAAAAAATCTTTTCCCTTATTTTTCCATTTTCAAATGTAAAATATCAAAATAAGTGATATTTCACATTACTTTCACTATTTTAAAAGAAAATATAAAAATAGACTATATTTCTCTGTCTTCTATTTCACATGAGAAACATCAAAATGAGGCATATTTTCTCTTGTTTTCATGTTTTCAAATGAAAAGTATCAGTATAAGTAAAGTTTTTCTTCTAATTTTCATTATTTTGAAATGAAAAATATCAAAATATGTTAAATTTTTCTTTATTTTCTACTGTTTCTAATGGTAAATATCAAAATAAGCTATATTTTACTTTTTCTTCTAATTCAAATGAAAATTATCAAAATAACTTATATTTCTCCATATTTTCATCTTTTTCACATAAAAACTTTAAAAGTAAGATATATTTTTCTTTATGTTTTTTTTAAATTCAAATGAAAATTATAAAAATATTCTATATTTCTTCTTATTTTCTTTTTTTTCCAGTGATAAACACATATTTCTTGTTTTTCAAAAGCAAAATAGTAAAAGAGCTATATTCCTCTTTATGTTATTGTTTTTCAAATGAAAAATATCAAAATAAGCTATATTTTCTTATATTTTCTTTTTATTAAACAAAACTATCAAAATAAGTTATTTCTTTTTATTACCTACAATTACAAGTGAAAAATAGCCCTTATTTCTCTTTATTTTCATCTTTTTTAAGTGAAAAAATATCTTTATTTTCAACTTTTTCTGAGGAGGATGTCAAAAAAAGCTATAATTCTCATTATTTTCTATGTTTCCTAATGAAATATATTAAAATAAGCCATATTTTTCTTATTTTCTTTTTTTCCAATGAATAAATATCAAAATAAACTATATTTCTATATATTTACTTCTTTTTCAAATGAAAATTTCAAAAGAAGCTATCTTTCACTTTATTTTCTACTTTTCCTAATGATAAATATTGAACTAATTAATATTACTTGTCATATTCTACTTTTTCAAAAGTATCAAAATAACATACATTTCTCTTTATTTTCATCTTTTCCATATGAAAAACTTAAAAATTAGTAAGAATTCTCGTTATTTTCTGTTCATTCAAATTAAAAATATCCAAGCTATATTTCTCCTAATTTTCTTATTTTTCCATGAAAAATACATAAATAAACTATATTTTCCTTCACAAATACGACACAATGTTTTACAATCGCGCAAAAGAAATGGAATAAGTCACAACGAACATTAAACAACAAACAATTTAATATGTATAAAATAAAATTGGCATGTGGAAACAAATAAAATACATGATGTGAAAAATTGCCTTTTGGAAAATAAAGTTTGGCAAGAAGTTAAATTTGTTTCAAGGTGTGTGTAAGTTTATATTAACGGAGTCCGTAAATAAGTCGTTCTTACTTACATTAAGTTCATCTCGGGTGGCGACAGCATGTCGCGTTGATGAAAGAAAGTTTGTCGGGTTTTTCCTTTCACGGCCCTCTGTAGCTAGGTCATGAACTTTGGTGTGGAAGAATGACTTGGCCGGACAAAGTATCGGTTACATGCTGACTTAATGGCTAGCTTGGTGACTGAACTCCTTCTTCCTAACTGTGTGTTATTTATATACCATAATAGTGGATCAAAGAATCTTCCTAACATTTAGGTGTGAAGACATTTATTGACCAATCAGATTTGTATTTTACTATTTTGTTTTGGGGCCGAAATATTTTTTGTTAATTGACTTCCGATCCTATTTTTCTAGAATGTTCTTATTCTATGTTTTTAGCTGATTGGTTGAGAAATATAAAAATGTAATTTAAATTCTAATGCCGTTTTGATCCAAAATTTCTATAATGTTTTTATGTATTTTCTTATTGCTTATTTTAATAGAAAAAAAATGTGTATCCCATATACCCCCCCCCCCCCCCCCGCAGATTGATAAATATGGAAATATTTATTAATATGTAATATAAGTTTTAAAATGTTTCGGCCAATGTACCTTTCTTCCAGCTTTTGTGGTGGTGTTTGTCGGTGTATTTGTCGGCGTGGAGGTTGGTTTGGACAATGTGGTATTTTCTGTACTTGTAGAGTGTTCAGCCGTACTTTCCTTTATTGGTAAGTCTAAGTACACTGGTTTTAGTCTGTCTATGGAGACAGTATCAAATTTGCCTTTTATGGCGAGTTTAAAATATTTGGTGTGTCTTTCAACTACCTGGAAAGGTCCGGAGTAGGTATTTTCTTATTGCTTATTTTAATAGAAAAAAAAATGTGTATCCCATAAACATATATTTTCACTTTATTTTATTTTATTTTAAAAGAAAAATATAAATAAAAAATTTATATTTCATTTTATTTTCAACTTTTTCTAAAGAAAATGGTTAAAAAGCTATAATTCTCTTTATTTCTACGTTTCCTAATGAAATGTATTAAGCCATATTTTTCCTTATTTCCTTATTTTTTCATTGATAAATATCAAAATAAGCTATATTTCTCCATATTTACTTCTTTTTCAAATGAAAAATATCAAAAGAAGCTATATTTCACTTTATTTTCTACTTTTCGTAATGATAATGTCGTGGATCCGGTTAAAGGTCCAGCAAGAATAAAGCTAAAACAACCTAATAGGAAAATACGAATATATATTAAATACGGAAAGAATACAATACTTGGAACTTGGTTCAGTCAGTTGAGTGCCATACGTGATACACGCTTGGGCGATCATGTCTCGAAAGAGACATGACTGACTGAGCAGATTATCCCGCAGTAGGTTGCCATTGCTTTCTGCGGTAGACTGGTTGCCGACCAAGGCTACAGAACCCAATCTGTCCTGTTATTTAACCCATAACTGGAAGGAATAGGCGGATTAATACCTTTCCCAAGGGTATTTGTGCGTAAGTGAATGCAATGAATTCAGCTGGAATTCGAACTCGGCTCCCCGATATCCAATGCACCACAACGCACATCCGGAACTTGGTTAGTCGGATCGATAATACGAGTTAGTGAGGAATACTATGATTCGACCCTCGACCTTAGAATTGGGTCTCGTAATGTTCGTTAAGGCATCAGTGTTCGTAGACCGACTATCGGCGGATTTCGGGCCGCTCTGAGGGTGCTCTCCTCAGGCTATTCCCCCTCACCTCATGTGAGGGGAGGTATAAGTAATGGTTGGAAGAGTTCGTTCAGTCTGTCGGTGATACTGTCATGACACTGCACTCCCAAGTTTTTTGCTCTGTGTAGGGAGCTTTAATACTTTTTCCTTTTATGGTTTATTACCAGTGGTTCCGTAAACTTCCTTTTCCTTCATGTTTTCTTGTTTCAGGCACTGTCTGCGGTGTTTGCAAATGAAACGTATCTAAAATTGTGTCTATAGTCTCTTTTTCTTGTGGTGGCGTGTTGGTTTCCTCTAACCGCCTTTTCCTCATTTGATTTATGTGCCCTCTGTACGTATATTTTGAACCTTGAATCGTATATAACATATTCCCAATACGATTAATTATCGTAACAGCTTCCCAGTAGGAAGTGTTGTTGTTAAACGTCTTATAATACACCTGGTCTGAAAATCCTCTTTGGTACGAATGACGTTAATTTCTTTTTATTTTGCTTTAGTAGGAGTTTATCAAATACTGATTTTATCTTTCTAGCAAACATCACCTCCACCAGTGACATTCCTGATGGTGTGTTATTATTTGGGGTAATCCTATAAACCTGTAGAAACTGCTGCAGTGCTTTCTCTGTGGGTATACCATATACCTTTTTCAGCGCTCTTTTTAAAGTGTCGACAAATCTCTCTGCTTGTCCATTCGAACATGGGTGATACGGTTGGTTTTGATATGGTTTACTTGGAACATCTCACAGAACACCTGGAAGTCTGTGGACGTGAATTGTGTTCCGTTGTATGTTACCAGACAATCGACTACACCGAACCGTGCAAACAGTTCATTAATTGTGTTTTCTGCCGTCGGATTCTTCTATCGAAAAACTTCCGGCCACTTGCTGTAGCTGTCTACTGTGATTAGATTATAAAATCCGTCTATAGGTCCCGCATAATCTACGTAGATCCTCGATCATGGTCGATAAATATTCGGCTAAGGTTTTTGGATCATTGGGGGTGCCCTGACAGCTAGGGCGCAACGCTTACATCTTTCTACCATTTGCATAATGTCTACATCCATATTCTGCCAATAGACGTGGCTTTTCATCAAAGTCTTCATTCGATTTTTTTCCAGGATGTCCCATATGAAAGCCCTTTAATCTCCTTTTCTACAGTGTCTTATGTATTATGACTCTCTCATTGTTCATTAACACGTTATCGTAAAGCGAAAAGCTGTCGGAAAGACTTATGTCTCATTCTTCTGTTTTTTTTTCCTTCGTAGTTGTAATGAAGTTATAGGGGTTATGGGAAATGCTTAATTTCCCCAACGCTATATTTTTTAGGCACACAAATGAACGACGAAACTTGCTTTTAGAACAACAACAAAGAATGGTTTATTACATAGTAAACGTACAAGATTGGTAGTATGTAAGTGTCCATGGTGAAGCTAGCAGCAGATAGTATGTAAGTGTCCATGGTGAAGCTAGCAGCAGCGTCTTCCGATAAAGCATTCCATGGATAATCAGTGGCAGCGATGTGAGAGAGGCGTCCGTTACTGCCGCGGGCTCATGGCTCTCTGCTTTCCTCCGTTCTACAAACAGGACTAGGAAAAATAGTTCTAGAGAGGAATCAATGCGCTCCGCCCGTTGATTGGTCAGTGAGTGACCGAATCTCCCGTCGGGGGCATTGATTCGCTAAAGGAAATAGATCTGTGGCTGCTACAAAGTCGTCTCTTTCTGCCTCGTTCCTAATTTCTAATAACGTCACTGGTAGCTCTCGTACTGTATTTCCAAGTACTGTCTTCATCTCGCCTTCTGATTGTCATGCAACTATTACTGAGTCTTCCAGCGGTTCATTTTCTTTGGCACTAATCTTGACAACCTGTCTATATGTCCAATCTTATTGGAAGGTAAGTATTCTAACTTGAAATTGTAGTTAAGCAAGATGGTTCCCATCATAAGAGCCTGTTTGCTGTATATATTGTTAAGCCTTTCTCCGAACCGAAGATTGTCAACAAAGGTTTATGATCACTCTGCAGAGTGAAATGTCTTACATAAATGTACTGTGAAATCTGGTTACAGAAAATATGATCCCTAGAGCCTGTTTCTCGATCTGTGGATAGTTTTTCTCCGCTGGCAATAGTGTTCTGGAAGCGTGTGTGATAGGTCTTTTCTTTCCGTCTGACATTTTGTGTAGTAGGCAAGCACCTACGCCATACGAACACGCGTCACTCGCTATTATTAGTTCTAAATTAGAATCATAATGTGTCAAAAACAGGTCAGACGTTAATGTTTTAATAATTTCTTCAAATGCTTCTTGGCATTGCGCTGTCCAATTCCATTCTTTCTCTTTTTTTAGTAATTCATTTAATGGAGCACGTAATTTATGCATGTTGGCGATGAATTCCTGGTAATAATTTACCAATCCAAGGAAACTTTGTACTTTCGCGATATTTCTCGGTGCCAGCATATCTTTTATTGCTGCAGCTATTTCAGGACCCAGTCTTCTTCCATCTGTGATTATAATATATCCTAGGTATTTAATTTCTGTTAAGAAAAAATTGCACTTTTGTTCTTACACTTTGAATCCATAGCTTTGGATTCAAATAAACACTTCCAGGGCATGTTTCGAATGTTGTCCCACGCTGTCGCTCTTTATTAGTATGTCATCTAGATATACGACGGTGAATTCTAGTTCAGCTAACATTGTGTCCATCATCTGTTGGAAAATTGCTGGTTCTACTTTAATTCCGAAAGCCAACCTTTGAAATCTGTACAATCCCTTGTGTGTGTTAATGCATAGTAGCTTGGAGGTCTCCTCATCCCCTGGCACCTGTAAATAGTCCTTGCTTAGGTCAATTTTTGAAAAGTATTTACTGCCGTTTAATCTTGTGAACACTTCCTCCAGGTAGGGAAGCGGATAGTGGTAGTCCTTTATTGAATTGTTAAGACCGGTTGAAAAATCCGTGCAAACACGAATTTCATCTGATTTCTTTTTAACGTAAACGGTCGGCGCAGCCCACTGGCTAAATTCTACTTTTGATAATATTTCCGTTTCAACGAGCCCCCAGTTCCTTGTCGATTTTTTCTATTGATGCGAACGGAACATTTCATTTCTTTTTTAATATTGGTTGTGCATCTTCTTTCAGTTCTATTTCTGCAGCTACATTATTACATCTACCAAGTCCTGGTGAAAACACGTCGGTAACTTTTCTTTTAATTTTTCTTTCAATTTTTCTGCTTCTGTTGGTTTACCTTCCACTTTCTGACAGAAAGTATTGAAAGTTCCATAAGTCGAATTTTTGCATCCAATCGGTACCGAAATGATTCTCGGTATTTTTTTAAGACGAACAGTTTAAGTTTTTTCGTTTTTCCGTTAAATGATATATTACTAATTACCTTTCCTTCGAATTTTATTCTTTTACCTGTTACCGATCTTGCGATTGTGTCTGTACGTAGCATAGTGGGCTTGTTTAGTTTTCTTCATGTTTGCAAACTGATAGTAATCAAATCGGAGCCTGAATCTATCTGTAATTTGAGTCTTTTTGTTTAGAATTTCTACTACTACGTATTTCCTGATGTTCACTCCGTCCTCATGCTCCGTTCTGGCAGCTCTTACTCTGCTTCTGTTTTCTTTTCCAGTTCTGCATTGAGAACTTTTGTGTCCCAACTGTTACATGCTGAACAGGTTTTATATCGATACATGCAGTCCTTATACCAGTGAAGAGCTCCACATCTGTAACACAAACTAGGAGGAGGTTTTTCTTTTAATTTATCTTTATCAGTAACGTAATTGTTTCGATTTTTCTTTGGGGAGGGTAAAAAATGTGTTTTTCTGTTTTGATTTTTCTTTGGGGAGGGTAAGAAATGTGTATTTCTGTTTACTTTGCGTACATGTGCAACGCCCGATTCTTCGATGCCCTTTGAGTCTTTCTTCACATTTAAACACCTCTAACAATGTTTTGCTAGCTTCTGTAATGTTAATTGCGGTTCGTTTTGTAGTTTTGTTAGTATTCTCCAAATTTCAGTGTTATTTGTTGAGACTAGTCCCTGGACAAAGATTAAGCATTTGAAATTGTCTGAAGAGAGCTCTGATAGTTTGAAATCGTCCCAGTGTTTATTGACAATTGCCGCAAACGTGGTGTAATCTTCATAGTCTTTTTTTGTCCGGTTAAGACATTTCCACCTTTTATGGAAAAGTGACGTTTTCGGGCTAAAAATTTCTGTTAGGCATCTAATTCTTCAAAAGTTAACTCATTAGTCTTCTTAGGTAATATATAATCGACAAACTTCGTATGTTCGGAAAACCCCAGTTTTCTTAACAATAGACGCAATTTCTTTGCATCCGACCAGTTCTCACAGTCGAATTTTTTAAAAATCTTCATACCACCTAAAATAGTTTTCAAAAGTTTTGTCTTCGTCAGGAGAGTATGTAAAATTTTCTATAGAATCCCACATGGCGTTCTGTGAAAATGTAGAATCTTTTCCAATGTCCTGCCCTTTGTTAGTTTTAGCTTTCAATAGTAATTCCTGCAATTCAAATTGTCTTGTTTAATTTCTTAGCTGCATTTCTGCTTGTTTTTCTTCTAGTCTCTGTTGAAATTCAAATTGTTTTTTTATTAGTTTCAAGATTGCTACTAGAAAATCTTCCATTTTTTTCAACTTATTTACTTCTGTGAGAAGGGGAAAGAAAAAATCTTTTTTCCAATATGTTCCGGCAGGCCAGAAAAATTTAATAATTTCTTCTTTTGTGCACAAAGAAAATAAATCACTCTTATAAAAAGAAAAACTTACTTACAATTTTTTTTTCTATTTGCTATTTTGGTTTTGTTATTATTAGCTCTTCTAATTTTCTTCTTTTTAGAATTTTTTTTTTTTACATAGTTGTGTGTACGTAGAATTTTATTTCTTTGAGTCCCTGTCATAGGTGACTTCAGAGCGAATTTTTGCTTATAAGTCCTTGTATAAGGCCACCTCGTGATGATTAACGATATCCTTAACATTGCTTGTTGTGCGGGGAGATAATTCCTTTCTATCTCTGTGTGGATTCTTTTTCAATTCTCGTCGTTTGCTGTAAATGATGAAAATTTTCACTTTTTGCTTGTTTCTGCAGAGACTACTTTTTCATAACCTTGTTGCTACTTGTCGTATGGCAACTGCAGTCCAAAGACGTATTTTTCTTTTTATCGTTACGTGATATTTTTTAATATCATCGTCGGTTCTTGTCGTTGCGATTGGTGCTAAAAAAATTCTCTTTATCATCTCCTTATTTTTATCATTTTCAAATGAAACATTTGAAAAGATGTGATATTTCAAATTACTTTCACTTTTTCAAAAGAAAAATATATAAATCAGCTATATTTCTTCTTCTTTATTTCTATTTCACATGAGAAATATCAAAATGAGTCATATTTCTCCTTATTTTCAGGTTTTCAAATGAAAAGCATCAAAATTAGCTGTGCTTTTCTATTTTTCATCTTTTTCAAATGAAAATAATCAAATTAAGCTGTATTTCTGATTTTCAAATTTTTCACATAAAAAAATATCAAAATCAGCTATATTTTTAATTATTTTCTTTTAATTCAAATGAAAATTATCAAAATAAGCTATATTCTCATTAATTTCATCTTCAAATGGAAACTATCAAAATAAGCAATATTTTTCTATATATTCTTCTAATTCAAATAAAATTATAAAAATAAACTATATTTCTTCATATTTTCTTCTTTTTCTAATAATAAATACCAAAATGAGCTACTATTTCCATTATTTTCTTGTTTTTCAAAGGGAAATATTGAAATGACCTATATTTTCTTCTTTTTCAAACAAACCTATCAAAATAAACTAATTTTTTGCATTTCCTACTATTTCCAATGAAAAATAAGCATTATTTCTCTGTATTTTCATATTTTTCAAGTGAAAAATATCAAAATAACATACATTTCTCCTTAGTTTCATGTGTTTCAAGAGAAAAACATTAAAAGCATCTAGATTTCTCTACTTTCTCGTTATTCGTGAAAATTATCAAAGTAAGCATTATTTCTCCTTATTTTCTTATTTTCCCATGAGAAATACACAAATAAACTATATTTCTTCTCAATTTCTCTTAATTTAAAGGAAAACTACTTCTCCTTATTTTCTCTTTTTCTAAAGATAAATATGAAAATAAGATATATTTCTACATATTTTTAAATTTTTCAAAGAAAAAAGCCTATGAAAAATGAAAAGTTTCAAAAATAAGCTGTATTTCTCCTTAATTTCATCTTTTTCAAATGATAAATATAAAAAATAAGCTATATTTTTATTTATTTTCTTCTAATTCAAATGAAAATTATCAAAATAATCTATATTTCTCATTATTTTCATCTTCTTCAAATGAAAACTATCAAAATAAGCAATATTTTTCTTTATGTTCTAATTCAAATGAAAATTATAAAAATAAACTATATTTCTCCTTATTTTCTTCTTTTTCTAATAATAAATATCAAAACGAGCTATTACTTCCCTTATTTTCTTGTTTCTCAAACTATAAAGTATAATGCTCTTTATTTTCTATGTTTCCTAAAATAAGCCATACTTTTCTTTATTTTCTTCTTTTTCCAATGAAAAATATCAAAATAAGCTATATTTCTCTATATTTACTTCTTTTTCAAATGAAAAATATCAAAAGAAACTACATGTCACTTTATTTTCTACTTTCCGTAATGATAAATATCGAAAAAATCAATATTTCTCTTTATTTTCTTCTTTTTAAAGAGAAAATATTAAAATAACTTACATTTCTGCTTATTTTCATTTGTTTCAAGATAAAAATTTTTAAAAAACCTACATTTATATACATTCTCGTTATTCAAATGAAAATGATCAAAGTAAGCTTTATTTCTCCTTATTTTCTTATTTTCCCATGAGAAATACAAAAATAAACTATATTTCTTCTCAATTTCTCTTAATTTAAAGAAAAACTACGTCTCCTTATTTTCTTTTTTTCTAAAGATAAATATCAAAATAAGCTATATTTCTACGTATTTTTAAATTTTTCAAAGAAAAAACCTATGAAAAATGAAAAGTTTCAAAATAAGCTGTATTTCTCATTAATTTCATCTTTTTCAAATGATAAATATCAAAAATAAGCTATATTTTTATTTATTTTCTTCTAATTCAAATGAAAATTATCAAAATAATCTATATTTCTCATTATTTTCATCTTCTTCAAATGAAAACTATCAAAATAAGCAATATTTTTCTTTATGATCTTCTAATTCAATTGAAAATTATAAAAATAAACTATATTTCTCCATATTTTCTTCTTTTTCTAATGATATATATCAAAATGAGCTATTATTTCCCTTATTTTCTTGTTTTGCAAAGGGAAATATTAAAATAAGCTATATTTTCTTCTTTTTCAAACAAACCTATCAAAATAAACTAATTTTTTGCATTTCCTACTATTTCCAATGAAAAATAAGCATTATTTCTCTGTATTTTCATATTTTTCAAGTGAAAAATATCAAAATAAACAATATTTTCACTTTATTTACTTTCTTTTAAAATGAAAAATTTCAAAAGAAACTACATGTCACTTTATTTTATAATTTTCGTAATGATAAATATCAAAAAGATCAATATTTCTCTTTATTTTCTTCTTTTTTAAAGAGAAAAATATCAAAATAACATACATTTCTCCTTATTTTCAGTTGTTTCAAGAGAAAATTTTTAAAAAAATCTAGATTTCTATTCATTCTCGTTATTCAAGTGAAAATTATCAAAGGTTTATTTCTCCTTATTTTCTTATTTTTCCATGAAAAATACACAAATGAACGATATTTCTTCTCAATTAGTCTAAATGTAAAAGAAAACTATTTCTCCTTTTTTCTTTTTTTCTAAAGATAAATATCAAAATAAGCTATATTTCTACGTATTTTAAAATTTTTCAAATAGAAAACATCCAATTAAGCAGCATTTCTCCTGATTTTCTGCTTTTTCAAATAAAACTATCAAAATAGGCAATATATCTCCTTATTTTTTCTTTTTGAATGAAAAGTTGATGTAAAAAAAGCTATATTTTTTTATTTTCAACTTTTTCAAAGAAAAATATTAAAATAAACCATATTTTTCTTTATTTTCACATTTTTCAAATGTAAAATATAAAAATAAGCAATATTTCCATTTTTTTATCTTTTTCAAATGAAAAAAATGAAACAAGCATTGTTTCTCTTTATTTTCTTCTTTTCAAACTGAGAAATATCAAAATAACATATATTTCTCCTTTTCTTTTATTTCACATAGGAAATATCAAAATGAGGCATGTTTCTCCCTGTTTTCATGTTTTTGAATGAAAAGTTTCAAAATAAGCTGTATTTCTCCTTAATTTCATCATTTTCAAATGATAAATCTAAAAAATAAGCTATATTTTTATTTATTTTCTTCTAATTCAAATGAAAATTATCAAAATAATCTATATTTCTCATTATTTTCATCTTCTTCAAATGAAAACTATCAAAATAAGCAATATTTTTCTTTATGATCTTCTAATTCAATTGAAAATTATAAAAATAAACTATATTTCTCCATATTTTCTTCTTTTTCTAATGATATATATCAAAATGAGCTATTATTTCCCTTATTTTCTTGTTTTGCAAAGGGAAATATTAAAATAAGCTATATTTTCTTCTTTTTCAAACAAACCTATCAAAATAAACTAATTTTTTGCATTTCCTACTATTTCCAATGAAAAATAAGCATTATTTCTCTGTATTTTCATATTTTTCAAGTGAAAAATATCAAAATAAGCAATATTTTCACTTTATTTACTTTCTTTTAAAATGAAAAATTTCAAAAGAAACTACATGTCACTTTATTTTATAATTTTCGTAATGATAAATATCAAAAAGATCAATATTTCTCTTTATTTTCTTCTTTTTAAAGAGAAAAATATCAAAATAACATACATTTCTCCTTATTTTCAGTTGTTTCAAGAGAAAATTTTTAAAAAAATCTAGATTTCTATTCATTCTTGTTATTCAAGTGAAAATTAACAAAGTAAGGTTTATTTCTCCTTATTTTCTTATTTTTCCATGAAAAATACACAAATGAACGATATTTCTTCTCAATTAGTCTAAATGTAAAAGAAAACTATTTCTCCTTTTTTCTTTTTTTCTAAAGATAAATATCAAAATAAGCTATATTTCTACGTATTTTAAAATTTTTCAAATAGAAAACATCCAATTAAGCAGCATTTCTCCTGATTTTCTGCTTTTTCAAATAAAACTATCAAAATAGGCAATATATCACCTTATTTTTTCTTTTTGAATGAAAAGTTGATGTAAAAAAAGCTATATTTTTTTATTTTCAACTTTTTCAAAGAAAAATATTAAAATAAGCCATATTTTTTTATTTTCACATTTTTCAAATGTAAAATATAAAAATAAGCAATATTTCCATTTTTTTTATCTTTTTCAAATGAAAAAGATGAAACAAGTGTTGTTTCTCTTTATTTTCTTCTTTTCAAAATGAAAAATATCAAAATAACATATATTTCTCATTCTTTTCTATTATTTCACATAGGAAATATCAAAATGAGGCATGTTTCTCCCTGTTTCCATGTTTTTGAATGAAAAGTTTCAAAATAAGCTGTTTTTCTCCTTAATTTCATCATTTTCAAATGATAAATCTAAAAAATAAGCTATATTTTTATTTATTTTCTTCTAATTCAAATGAAAATTATCAAAATAATCTATATTTCTCATTATTTTCATCTTCTTCAAATGAAAACTATCAAAATAAGCAATATTTTTCTTTATGATCTTCTAATTCAATTGAAAATTATAAAAATAAACTATATTTCTCCATATTTTTTTCTTTTTCTAATGATATATATCAAAATGAGCTATTATTTCCCTTATTTTCTTGTTTTGCAAAGGGAAATATTAAAATAAGCTATATTTTCTTCTTTTTCAAACAAACCTATCAAAATAAACTAATTTTTTGCATTTCCTACTATTTCCAATGAAAAATAAGCATTATTTCTCTGTATTTTCATATTTTTCAAGTGAAAAATATCAAAATAAGCAATATTTTCACTTTATTTACTTTCTTTTAAAATGAAAAATTTCAAAAGAAACTACATGTCACTTTATTTTATAATTTTCGTAATGATAAATATCAAAAAGATCAATATTTCTCTTTATTTTCTTCTTTTTTAAAGAGAAAAATATCAAAATAACATACATTTCTCCTTATTTTCAGTTGTTTCAAGAGAAAATTTTTCTAAAAATCTAGATTTCTATTCATTCTCGTTATTCAAGTGAAAATTATCAAAGGTTTATTTCTCCTTATTTTCTTATTTTTCCATGAAAAATACACAAATGAACGATATTTCTTCTCAATTTGTCTAAATGTAAAAGAAAACTATTTCTCCTTTTTTTTTATATTTTTCTAAAGATAAATATCAAAATAAGCTATATTTCTACGTATTTTAAAATTTTTCAAATAGAAAACATCCAATTAAGCAGCATTTCTCCTGATTTTCTGCTTTTTCAAATAAAACTATCAAAATAGGCAATATATCTCCTTATTTTATCTTTTTGAATGAAAAGTTATAAAAAATGCTATATTTTTCTTTATTTTTAACTTTTTCAAAGAAAAATATTAAAATAAGCCATATTTTTCTTTATTTTCACATTTTTCAAATGTAAAATATAAAAATAAGCAATATTTCCATTTTTTTATCTTTTTCAAATGAAAAAGATGAAACAAGTGTTGTTTCTCTTTATTTTATTTTCAAAATGAAAAATATCAAAATATATATTTCTACGTCTTTTCTTTTATTTCACATAGGAAATATCAAAATGAGGCATGTTTCTCCTTGTTTTCATGTTTTTGAATGAAAAGTTTCAAAATAAGCTGTATTTTTCCTTAATTTCATCATTTTCAAATGATAAATATCAAAAATAAGCTATATTTTTATTTATTTTCTTCTAATTCAAAAGAAATATAAATATAAAAATAAAAATATTAAAATAAGCCATATTTTTCTTTATTTTCACATTTTTCAAATGTAAAATATAAAAATAAGCAATATTTCCATTTTTTTATCTTTTTCAAATGAAAAAGATGAAACAAGTGTTGTTTCTCTTTATTTTATTTTCAAAATGAAAAATATCAAAGTATATATTTCTACGTCTTTTCTTTTATTTCACATAGGAAATATCAAAATGAGGCATGTTTCTCCTTGTTTTCATGTTTTTGAATGAAAAGTTTCAAAATAAGCTGTATTTCTCCTTATTTCATCATTTTCAAATGATAAATATAAAAAATAAGCTATATTTTTATTTATTTTCTCCGAATTCAATTGAAAATTATCAAAATAATCTATATTTCTCATTATTTTCATCTTCTTCAAATGAAAACTATCAAATTAAGCAATATTCTTTGTTCTTCTAATTCAATTGAAAATTAAAAAAATAAACTGTATTTCTCCATATTTTTTCTTTTTCTAATGATATTTTGATATTTTCTCTTTTTAATCTGAAATACGAAAATGTGCTTTATTTTCATCTTATTTTGTTTTTTTTCAATAAAAAATTTCAAAATAACCTTGTTTCCCTTGATATTTTCTCTTTTTTTATCTGATATATGAAAATGTGCTTTAATTTCATCTTATTTTGTCTTTTTTCAATAAAAAATTTCAAAATAACCTTGTTCCCTTGATATTTTCTCTTTTTTAATCTGAAATATGAAAATGTGCTTTATTTTCATCTTATTTTGTCATTTTACAATAAAAAATTTCAAAATAACCTTGTTTCCCTTGATATTTTCTCTTTTTTAATCTGAAATATGCAAATGTGCTTTATTTTCATCTTATTTTGTTTTTTTCAATAAAAAATTTCCATAAAGCTTCGGTAAAAAGCTCTGAAAAAACTTTTTTAAAAATTTGGAAAATTGAAAGCTCTGATTATTTTTAAACGAAAACTTTCACTCCGTCGTGAAAATAGAAATTCGACGACTGTATATTCTGCTTCTGTTATTATATATATATATATATATTTGTCTTTTTTCAATAAAAAATTTCAAAATAACCTTGTTTCCCTTGATATTTTCTCTTTTTTAATCTGAAATATGAAAATGTGCTTTATTTTCATCTTATTTTGTCTTTTTTCAAAAAAAATTTCAAAATAACCATGTTTCACTTGATATTTTCTCTTTTTTAATCTGAAATATATAAATGTGCTTTATTTTCATCTTATTTTGTCTTTTTTCAATAAAAAATTTAAAAATAACATTGTTTCCCTTGATATTTTCTCTTTTTTAATCTGAAATATGAAAATGTGCTTTAATTTCATCTTATTTTGTCTTTTTTCAATAAAAATTTTCAAAATAACCTTGTTCCCTTGATATTTTCTCTTTTTTATCTGAAATATGAAAATGTGCTTTATTTTCATCTTATTTTGACTTTTTTCAATAAAATGTTTCAAAATAACCTTGTTTCCCTTGATATTTTCTCTTTTTAATCTGAAATATGAAAATGTGCTTTATTTTCAACTTATTTTGACTTTTTTCAATAAAAAAATTCAAAATAACCTAGTTTCCCTTGATATTTTCTCTGTTTTCATCTGAAATATGAAAATGTGCTTTATTTTCATCTTATTTTGTATTTTTCAATAAAAAATTTAAAAATGACCTTGTTTCCCTTCATTTCTCTTTTTTAATCTGAAATATGAAAATGTGCTTTATTTTCATCTTATTTTGTTTTTTTCAATAAAAAATTTCAAAATAACCTTGTTTCCCTTGATATTTTCTCTTTTTTAATCTGAAATATAAAAATGTGCTTTATTTTCATCTTATTTTGCTTTTTTCAATAAAAAATTTCAAAATAACCTTGTTTCCCTTGATATTTTCTCTTTTTGCATCTGAAATATGACAAAGAGCTTTATTTTCATCTTATTTTGTCATTTTTCAATAAAAAATTTCAAAAAAACCTTGTTTCCCTTGATATTTTCTCTTTTTTAATCTGAAATATGAAAATGTGCTTTATTTTCATCTTATTTTGTCTTTTTTCAATAAAAAAATTCAAAATAACCTTGTTTCCCTTGATATTTTCTCTTTTTTAATCTGAAATATGAAAATGTGCTTTATTTTCATCTTATTTTGACTTTTTTCAATAAAAAAATTCAAAATAACATAGTTTCCCTTGATATTTTCTCTTTTTTCATCTGAAATATGAAAATGTGTTTTATTTTCATCTTATTTTGTCTTTTTTCAATAAAAAATTTAAGAATGACCTTGTTTCCCTTGATTTCTCTTTTTTAATCTGAAATATGAAAATGTGCTTTATTTTCATCTTATTTTGTCTTTTTTCAATAAAAAAATTTCAAAATAACCTTGTTTCCCTTGATATTTTCTCTTTTTAATCTGAAATATGAAAATGTGCTTTATTTTCATCTTATTTTGTCTTTTTTCAATAAAAATTTTCAAAATAACCTTGTTTCCATTGATATTTTCTCTTTTTAATCTGAAATATGAAAATATGCTTTATTTTCATCTTATTTTATCTTTTTTCAATAAAAATTTTCAAAATAACCTTGTTTCCCTTGATATTTTCTCTTTTTTAATCTGAAATATGAAAATATGCTTTAATTTCATCTTATTTTGTCTTTTTCAATAAAGATTTTCCAAATAACCTTGTTTCCCTTGATATTTTCTCTTTTTTAATCTGAAATATGAAAATGTGCTTTAATTTCATCTTATTTTGTCTTTTTTCAATAAAAATTTTCAAAATAACCTTGTTTCCCTTGATATTTTCTCTTTTTTAATCTGAAATATGAAAATATGCTTTATTTTCATCTTATTTTGTCTTTTTTCAATGAAAAATTTCAAAATAACCTTGTTTCCCTTGATATTTTCTCTTTTTAATCTGAAATATGTAAATGTGTTTTATTTTCATCTTATTTTGTCTTTTTTCAATAAAAAATTTGCAAATAACATTGTTTCCCTTGATATTTTCTCTTTCTTAATCTGAAATATGAAAACGTGCTTTATTTTCATCTTATTTTGTCTTTTTTCAATAAAAAATTTAAGAATGACCTTGTTTCCCTTGATTTCTCTTTTTTAATCTGAAATATGAAAATGTGCTTTATTTTCATCTTATTTTGTCATTTTTCAATAAAAAATTTCAAAATAACCTTGTTTCCCTTGATATTTTCTCTTTTTTAATCTGAAATATGAAAATGTGCTTTAATTTCATCCTATTTTGTCTTTTTTCAATAAAAAATTTCAAAATAAACTTGTTTCCCTTGATATTTTCTCTTTTTTACTCTGAAATATGCAAATGTGCTTTATTTTCATCTTATTTTGTCTTTTTTCAATAAAATATTTCAAAATAACCTTGTTTCCCTTG
This sequence comes from Ascarosepion bandense, assembly GCA_037127315.1. Taxonomy (NCBI): domain Eukaryota; kingdom Metazoa; phylum Mollusca; class Cephalopoda; order Sepiida; family Sepiidae; genus Ascarosepion; species Ascarosepion bandense. Next base: position 40,220 of record JBBBDQ010001284.1, on the reverse strand, counting down.
ATATTTTCTCATTTTTAATCTGAAATATGAAAATGTGCTTTATTTTCATCTTATTTTGTCTTTTTTCAAAAAAAATTTCAAAGTAACCATGTTTCACTTGATATTTTCTCTTTTTTTATCTGAAATATGTGAATGTGTTTTATTTTCATCTTATTTTGTCTTTTTTCAATAAAAAATTTGAAAATAACATTGTTTCCCTTGATATTTTCTCTTTCTTAATCTGAAATATGAAAACGTGCTTTATTTTCATCTTATTTTGTCTTTTTTCAATAAAAAATTTAAGAATGACCTTGTTTCCCTTCATTTCTCTTTTTTTAATCTGAAATATGAAAATGTGCTTTATTTTCATCTTATTTTGTCTTTTTTCAATAAAAAATTTCAAAATAACCTTGTTTCCCTTGATATTTTCTCTTTTTTAATCTGAAATATGAAAATGTGTTTTAATTTCATCTTATTTTGTCTTTTTTCAATAAAATAAAATTTCAAAATAACATTGTTTCCCTTGATATTTTCTCTTTTTAATCTGAAATATGAAAATATGCTTTATTTTCATCTTATTTTGTCTTTTTTCAATAAAAATTTTCAAAATGACCATGTTTCCCTTGATATTTTCTCTTTTTTAATCTGAAATATGAAAATATGCTTTAATTTCATCTTATTTTGTCTTTTTCAATAAAGATTTTCCAAATAACCTTGTTTCCCTTGATATTTTCTCTTTTTTAATCTGAAATATGAAAATGTGCTTTAATTTCATCTTATTTTGTCTTTTTTCAATAAAAATTTTCAAAATAACCTTGTTTCCCTTGATATTTTCTCTTTTTTAATCTGAAATATGAAAATATGCTTTATTTTCATCTTATTTTGTCTTTTTTCAATGAAAAATTTCAAAATAACCTTGTTTCCCTTGATATTTTCTCTTTTTAATCTGAAATATGAAAATGTGCTTTATTTTCATCTTATTTTGTCTTTTTTCAAAAAAAATTTCAAAGTAACCATGTTTCACTTGATATTTTCTCTTTTTTTATCTGAAATATGTGAATGTATTTTATTTTCATCTTATTTTGTCTTTTTTCAATAAAAAATTTGAAAATAACATTGTTTCCCTTGATATTTTCTCTTTCTTAATCTGAAATATGAAAACGTACTTTATTTTCATCTTATTTTGTCTTTTTTCAATAAAAAATTTAAGAATGACCTTGTTTCCCTTGATTTCTCTTTTTTAATCTGAAATATGAAAATGTGCTTTATTTTCATCTTATTTTGTCATTTTTCAATAAAAAATTTCAAAATAACCTTGTTTCCCTTGATATTTTCTCTTTTTTAATCTGAAATATGAAAATGTGCTTTAATTTCATCTTATTTTATCTTTTTTCAATAAAAAATTTCAAAATAACCTTGTTTCCCTTGATATTTTCTCTTTTTTACTCTGAAATATGAAAATGTGCTTTATTTTCATCTTATTTTGTCTTTTTTCAATAAAATATTTCAAATAACCTTGTTTCCCTTGATATTTTCTCTTTTTCAATCTGAAATATGAAAATGTGCTGTATTTTCATCTTATTTTGTCTTTTTTCAATAAAAATTTTCAAAATAACCTTGTTTCCCTTGATATTTTCTCTTTTTTAATCTGAAATATGAAAATATGCTTTATTTTCATCTTATTTTGTCTTTTTTCAATGAAAAATTTCAAAATAACCTTGTTTCCCTTGATATTTTCTCTTTTTTAATCTGAAATATGAAAATGTGCTTTAATTTCATCTTATTTTATCTTTTTTCAATAAAAAATTTCAAAATAACCTTGTTTCCCTTGATATTTTCTCTTTTTTTACTCTGAAATATGAAAATGTGCTTTATTTTCATCTTATTTTGTCTTTTTTCAATAAAATATTTCAAAATAAACTTGTTTCGCTTGATATTTTCTCTTTTTAATCTGAAATATGAAAATATGCTTTATTTTCATCTTATTTTGTCTTTTTTCAATAAAAATTTTCAAAATGACCATGTTTCCCTTGATATTTTCTCTTTTTTAATCTGAAATATGAAAATATGCTTTAATTTCATCTTATTTTGTCTTTTTTCAATAAAAATTTTCCAAGTAACCTTGTTTCCCTTGATATTTTCTCTTTTTTAATCTGAAATATGAAAATGTGCTTTATTTTCATCTTATTTTGCTTTTTCAATAAAAAATTTCAAAATAACCTTGTTTCCCTTGATATTTTCCCTTTTTTAATCTGAAATATGACTAAGTGCTTTATTTTCATCTTATTTTGTCATTTTTCAATAAAAAATTTCAAAATAACCTTGTTTCCCTTGATATTTTCTCTTTTTTAATCTGAAATATGTGAATGTGTTTTATTTTCATCTTATTTTGTCTTTTTTCAATAAAAAATTTGAAAATAACATTGTTTCCCTTGATATTTTCTCTTTCTTAATCTGAAATATGAAAAAGTGCTTTATTTTCATCTTATTTTGTCTTTTTTCAATAAAAAATTTAAGAATGACCTTGTTTCCCTTGATTTCTCTTTTTTAATCTGAAATATGAAAATGTGCTTTATTTTCATCTTATTTTGTCTTTTCTCAATAACAAATTTCAAAATAACCTTGTTTCCCTTGATATTTTCTCTTTTTTAATCTGATATATAAAAATGTGCTTTAATTTCATCTTATTTTGTCTTTTTTCAATAAAAATTTTCCAAGTAACCTTGTTTCCCTTGATATTTTCTCTTTTTTAATCTGAAATATGAAAATGTGCTTTATTTTCATCTTATTTTGCTTTTTTCAATAAAAAATTTCAAAATAACCTTGTTTCCCTTGATATTTTCTCTTTTTAATCTGAAATATGAAAATGTGCTTTATTTTCATCTTATTTTGTCTTTTTTCAAAAAAAATTTCAAAGTAACCATGTTTCACTTGATATTTTCTCTTTTTTTATCTGAAATATGTGAATGTGTTTTATTTTCATCTTATTTTGTCTTTTTTCAATAAAAAATTTGAAAATAACATTATTTCCCTTGATATTTTCTCTTTCTTAATCTGAAATATGAAAACGTGCTTTATTTTCATCTTATTTTGTCTTTTTTCAATAAAAAATTTAAGAATGACCTTGTTTCCCTTGATTTCTCTTTTTTTAATCTGAAATATGAAAATGTGCTTTATTTTCATCTTATTTTGTCATTTTTCAATAAAAAATTTCAAAATAACCTTGTTTCCCTTGATATTTTCTCTTTTTTAATCTGAAATATGAAAATGTGCTTTAATTTCATCTTATTTTATCTTTTTTCAATAAAAAATTTCAAAATAACCTTGTTTCCCTTGATATTTTCTCTTTTTTACTCTGAAATATGAAAATGTGCTTTATTTTCATCTTATTTTGTCTTTTTTCAATAAAATATTTCAAAATAACCTTGTTTCCCTTGATATTTTCTCTTTTTCAATCTGAAATATGAAAATATGCTTTATTTTCATCTTATTTTGTCTTTTTTCAATAAAAATTTTCAAAATAACCTGGTTTCCCTTGATATTTTCTCTTTTTTAATCTGAAATATGAAAATATGCTTTATTTTCATCTTATTTTGTCTTTTTTCAATGAAAAATTTCAAAATAACCTTGTTTCCCTTGATATTTTCTCTTTTTAATCTGAAATATGAAAATGTGCTTTATTTTCATCTTATTTTGTCTTTTTTCAAAAAAAATTTCAAAGTAACCATGTTTCACTTGATATTTTCTCTTTTTTTATCTGAAATATGTAAATGTGTTTTATTTTCATCTTATTTTGTCTTTTTTCAATAAAAAATTTGAAAATAACATTGTTTCCCTTGATATTTTCTCTTTTTAATCTGAAATATGAAAATGTGCTTTATTTTCATCTTATTTTGTCTTTTTTCAATAAAAAATTTAAGAATGACCTTGTTTCCCTTCATTTCTCTTTTTTAATCTGAAATATGAAAAACTGCTTTATTTTCCTCTTATTTTATCATTTTTCAATAAAGAATTGCAAAATACACTTGTTTCCCTTGTTATTTTCTCTTTTTTAATCTGAAATATGAAAATGTGCTTTATTTTCATCTTATTTTGTTTTTTCTCAATAACAAATTTCAAATTAACCTTGTTTCCCTTGATATTTTCTGTTTTTTAATCTGATATATGAAAATGTGCTTTATTTTCATCTTATTTTGTCTTTTCTAAATAACAAATTTCAAAATAATCTTGTTTCCCTTGATATTTTCTCTTTTTAATCTGAAATATGAAAGTATGCTTTAATTTCATCTTATTTTGTTTTTTTTCAATAAAAACTTTCAAAATAACCATGTTTCCCTTGATATTTTCTCTTTTTTTAATCTGAAATATGAAAATATGCTTTAATTTCATCTTATTTTGTCTTTTTTCAATAAAAAATTTAAGAATGACCTTGTTTCCTTTGATTTCTCTTTTTTAATCTGAAATATGAAAATGTGCTTCATTTTCATCTTATTTTGTCTTCTTTCAATAAAAAATTTCAAAATAACCTTGTTTCCCTTGATCTTTTCACTTTTTTTAATCTGAATATGAGAAAGTGCTTTATTTTCATCTTTTTTCTCATTTTTCAATAAAAAATTTCAAAATAACCTTGTTTCCCTTGATATTTTCTCTTTTTTACTCTGAAATGTGAAAATGTGCTTTAATTTCATCTTATTTTGTCTTTTTTCAATAAAATATTTCAAAATAACCTTGTTTCCCTTGATATTTTCTCTTTTTTAATCTCATATATGAAAATGTGCTTTAATTTCATCTTATTTTGTCTTTTTTCAATAACAAATTTCAAAATAACCTTGTTTCTTGATATTTTCTCTTTTTTAATCTGAAATATGAAATATAAGTGCTTTAATTTCATTTTATTTTGTCTTTTTTCAATAAAAATTTTCAAAATAACCTTGTTTCCCTTGATATTTTCTCTTTTTTAATCTGAAATACGAAAATATTTATTTTCATCTTTATTTTGTCATTTTTCAATGAAAATTTCACAACCTTGTTTCCCTTTGATATTTTCTCTTTTTAATATGAAATATGAAAATGTGCTTTCTATTTTTCATCTTATATTTTGTTCTTTCAATAAAAAATTTCAGTAACTATGTTTCACTTGATATTTTTTCTTTTTTTACCTGAAATATGTAAATGTGCTTTATTTTCATCTTATTTTGTCTTTTTTTCAAGAAAAAAATTAAGAATGACCTTGTTTCCCTTCATTTCTTTTTTTAATCCGAAATATGAAAACTGCTTTATTTTCATCTTCTTTTTGTCATTTTTCAATAAAGAATTGCAAAATACACTTGTTTCCTTGTTATTTTCTCTTTTTTAATCTGAAATATGAAAATGTGCTTTATTTTCATCTTATTTTGTCTTTTCTCAATACCAAATTTCAAAATAACCTTGTTTCCCTTGATATTTTCTCTTCTTTTAATCTGATATATGAAAATGTGCTTTATTTTCATCTTATTTTGTCTTTTCTAAATAACAAATTTCAAAATAATCTTGTTTCCCTTGATATTTTCTCTTTTTAATCTGAAATATGAAAGTATGCTTTAATTTCATCTTATTTTGTTTTTTTCAATAAAAACTTTCAAAGGTCCATGTTTCCCTTGATATTTTCTCTTTTAATCTTTGAAATATGAAAATATGCTTTAATTTCATCTTATTTTGTCTTTTTCAATAAATAAGATTTTCCAAATAACCTTGTTTCCTGATATTTTCTTTTTCAATCTGAAATATGAAAATGTAAGTTTTTAATTTCATCTTATTTTGTCTTTTTCAATAAAAATTCTTCAAAATAACCTTGTTTCCCTTGATATTTTCTTTTTAATCTGAAATATGAAAATATGCTTTTATTTTCATCTTATTTTGTCTTTTTTCAATGAAAAATTTCAAAATAACTCTTGTATCCCTTGATATTTTCTCTTTTTGAATCTGAAATATGAAACAAAGGCCTTTATTTTCATCTTATTTTTTGTCTTTTTTTTCAAAAAAAATTTCAAAGTAACCATGTTTCACTTGATATTTTCTCTTTTTTTATCTGAAATATGTAAATGTGTTTTATTTTCATCTTATTTTGTCTTTTTTCAATAAAAAATTTGAAAATAACATTGTTTCCTTGATATTTTTCTTCTTTAATCTGAAATATGAAACGTGCTTTATTTTAATCTTATTTTGTTCTTTTTCAATAAAAAATTTAAGAATGACCTTGTTTTTGATTTCTCTTTTTTTAATCTGAAATATGAAAATGTGCTTCATTTTCATCTTATTTGTCTTCTTTCAATAAAAAATTTCAAAATAACCTTGTTTCCCTTGGATCTTTTCACTTTTTTTAATCTGAATATGAGAAAGTGTTTTATTTTCATCTTTTTCTCATTTTTCAATAAAAAATTTCAAAATAACCTTGTTTCCCTTGATATTTTCTCTTTTTACTCTGAAATGAAAATGTGCTTTAATTTCATCTTATTTTGTTCTTTTTCAATAAAATATTTCAAAATAACCTTTGTTTCCCTTGATATTTTCTCTTTTTTAATCTCATATATGAAAATGTGTTTTTAATTTCATCTTATTTTGTCTTTTCAATAAAAAATTTCAAAATAACCTTGTTTCTGGATATTTTCTCTTTTTTTAATCTGAAACAGAAAATAAGGTTTTTAATTTCATTTTATTTTTGTCTTTTTTCAATAAAATTTTCTAAATAACCTTGTTTCCCTTGATATTTTCTCTTTTTAATCTGAACATGAAAATATGCTTTGCCATCTTATTTTGTCATTTTTCAATGAAAAATTTCAAAATAACCTTGTTTCCCTTGATATTTTCTCTTTTTAATATGAAATATGAAAATGTGCTTTATTTTCATCTTATTTTGTCTTTTTTCAATAAAAATTTCAAAGTAACCATGTTTCACTTGATATTTTTCTTTTTTTACCTGAAATATGTAAATGTGTTTATTTCTTTCATCTTATTTTGTCTTTTTTCAAGAAAATTTAAGAATGACCTTGTTTCCCTTCATTTTTTTTTTTAATCCGAAATATGAAAAAACTGCTTTATTTTCATCTTCTTTTGTCATTTTTCAATAAAGAATTGCAAAATACACTTGTTTCCCTTGTTATTTTCTCTTTTTAATCTGAAATATGAAAATGTGCTTTATTTTCATCTTATTTTTGTCTTTTCCTCAATAACAAATTTCAAAATACCCTTGTTTCCCTTGGATATTTTCTCTTTTTTTAATCTGATATATGAAAATGTGCTTTATTTTCATCTTATTTTGTCTTTTCAAAATAACAAATTTCAAAATAATCTGTTTCCTTGATATTTTCTTTTAATCTGAAATATGGAAAGTATGCTTTTAATTTCATCTTATTTTGTTTTTTTCAATAAAAAACTTTCAAAATAACCATGTTTCTTGATATTTTCTCTTTTTAATCTGAAATATGAAAATATGCTTCAATTTCATCTTATTTTGTCTTTTTCAATAAAGATTTTCCAAATAACCTTGTTTCCCTTGGATATTTTCTCTTTTTCAATCTGAAATATGAAAATGTGCTTTAATTTCATCTTATTTTGTCTTTTTTCAATAAAAATTTTCAAAATAACCTTGTTTCCCTTGATATTTTCTCTTTTTTTAATCTGAAATATGAAAATATGCTTTTATTTTCATCTTATTTTGTTCTTTTTCAATGAAAAATTTCAAAATAACCTTGTATCCCTTGGATATTTTCTCTTTTTAATCTGAAATATGAAAATGTGCCGATTTTCTATCTTATTTTGTCTTTTTTTTCAAAAAAAAAAATTTCAAAGTAACCATGTTTCACTTGATATTTTCTCTTTTTTTATCTGAAATATGTAAATGTGTTTTATTTTCATCTTATTTTGTCTTTTTTCAATATCAAAAATTTGAAAATAACATTGTTTCCCTTGATATTTTCTCTTTTCTTAATCTGAAATATGAAAACGTGCTTTATTTTAATCTTATTTTTGTCTTTTTCAATAAAAAATTTAAGAATGACCTTGTTTCCTTTGATTTCTCTTTTTTTATCTGAAATATGAAAATGTGTTTCATTTTCATCTTATTTTGTCTTCTTTCAATAAAAATTTCAAAATAACCTTGTTTCCCTTGATCTTTTCACTTTTTTTAATCTGAATATGAGAAAGTGCTTATTTTCATCTTTTTTCTCATTTTTCAATAAAAATTTCAAAATAACCTTGTTTCCCTTGGATATTTTCTCTTTTTTACTCTGAAATGTGAAAATGTGTTTAATTTCATCTTATTTTGTCGCTTTTTTTCAATAAAATATTTCAAAATAACCTTGTTTCCCTTGATATTTTCTCTTTTTTTAATCTCATATATGAAAATGTGCTTTAATTTCATCTTATTTTGTCTTTTTTCAATAAAAATTTCCAAAATAACCTTGTTTCCCTTGATATTTTCTTCTTTTAATCTGAAATATGAAAATATGCTTTAATTTCATTTTATTTTGTCTTTTCAATAAAAATTTTCAAAATAACCTTTGTTTCCCTTGATATTTTCTCTTTTTTATCTGAAATATGAAAATACAAGGTTTTTATTTTCATCTTACTTTGTCATTTTTCAATGAAAAATTTCAAAATAACCTTGTTTCTTGATATTTTCTCTTTTAATATGAAATATGAAAATGTGCTTTATTTTCATCTTATTTTGTCTTTTTTCAATAAAAATTTCAAAGTAACCATGTTTCACTTGATATTTTTTCTTTTTTTACCTGAAATATGTAAATGTGCTTTATTTTCATCTTATTTTGTCTTTTTCAAGAAAAAATTTATGAATGACCTTGTTTCCTTCATTTCTCTTTTTTAATCCGAAATATGAAAAACTGCTTTATTTTCATCTTTCTTTGTCATTTTTCAATAAAGAATTGCAAAATACATCATTGTATCTCTTGTTATTTTCTCTTTTTTTAATCTGAAATATGAAATGTGCTTTATTTTCATCTTATTTTGTCTTTTCTCAATAACAAATTTCAAAATAACCTTGTTTCCCTTGATATTTTCTTCTTTTTTAATCTGATATATGAAAATGTGCTTTATTTTCATCTTATTTTGTTTTCTAAATACAAATTTCAAAATAATCTCTGTTTCTGGATATTTTCTCTTTTAATCTGAAATATGAAAGTATGCTTTAATTTACCTTATTTGTTTTTTTTCATAAAAATTTAAAAATAAATTACATGTTTCCCTTGATATTTTCTCTTTTTTAATCTGAAATATGAAAATATGCTTTAATTTCATCTTATTTTGTCTTTTCAATAAAGATTTTCCAAATAACCTTGTTTCCTTTTGATATTTTCTCTTTTTTCAATCTGAAATAGAAAATGCTTTAATTTCATCTTATTTTGTCTTTTTCACTGCACCAAAATAACCTTGTTTCCCTTGATATTTTCTTTAATCTGAAATATGAAAATATGTTTTATTTTCATCTTATTTTGTCTTTTTCAATGAAAATTTCAAATAACCTTTTGTATCCCTTGATATTTTCTCTTTTTAATTGAAATATGAAAATGTGCTTTATTTTCATCTTATTTTGTCTTTTCAAAAAAAAATTTCAAAATAACCATGTTTCACTTGATATTTTCTTTATCTGAAATATGTAAATGTGTTTTATTTTCATCTTATTTTGTCTTTTTCAATAAAAAATTTGAAAATAACATTGTTTCCCTTGATATTTTCTCTTTCTTAATCTGAAATATGAAAACGTGCTTTATTTTAATCTTATTTGTCTTTTCAATAAAAATTTAAGAATGACCTTGTTTCCTTTGATTTTCTTTAATCTGAAATATGAAAATGTGCTTCATTTTCATCTTATTTGTCTTCTTTCAATAAAAATTTCAAAATAACCTTGTTTTCTTGGATCTTTTCTACTTTTTAATTCAATATGAGAAAGTGCTTTATTTTCTATCTTTTTTCATTTTTCAATAAAAATTTCAAAATAACCTTGTTTCCCTTGATATTTTCTCTTTTACTCTGAAATGTGAAATGTGCTTTAATTTCATCTTATTTTGTCTTTTCAATAAAATATTTCAAAATAACCTTGTTTCTCTTGATATTTTCTCTTTTTAACTTACATATGAAAATGTGCTTTAATTTCCATCTTATTTTGTCTTTTTCAATAAAAATTTCAAAATAACCTTGTTTTTGATATTTTCTCTTTTTTAATCTGAATATGAAAATATAAGCTTTAATTTCATTTTATTTTGTCTTTTCAATAAAAATTTTCAAAAATAACCTTGTTTCCTTGATATTTTCTCTTTTTTAATCTGGAACATGAAAATATGTTTTTATTTTCATCTTATTTTGTCATTTTTCAATGAAAAAATTTCAAAATAACCTTGTTTCCTTGATATTTTCTCTTTTTAATATGAAATATGAAAAATGTGCTTTATTTTCATCTTATTTTGTTCTTTTCAATAAAAATTTCAAAGTAACCATGTTTCACTTGATATTTTTTCTTTTTACCTGAAATATGTAAATGTGCTTTATTTTCATCTTATTTTGTCTTTTTTCAAGAAAAAATTTAAGAATGACCTTGTTTCCCTTCATTTCTCTTTTTTAATCCGAAATATGAAAAACTGCTTTATTTTCATCTTCTTTTGTCATTTTTCAATAAAGAATTGCAAAATAACCTTGTTTCCCTTGTTATTTTCTCTTTTTTAATCTGAAATATGAAAATATGCTTTAATTTCATCTTATTTTGTCTTTTTCAATAAAGATTTTCCAAATAACCTTGTTTCCCTTGATATTTTCGCTTTTTCAATCTGAAATATGAAAATGTGCTTTAATTTCATCTTATTTTGTCTTTTTTCAATAAAAATTTTCAAAATAACCTTGTTTCCCTTGATATTTTCTCTTTTTTAATCTGAAATATGAAAATATGCTTTATTTTCATCTTATTTTGTCGTTTTCCTATGAAAAATTTCAAAATAACCTTGTTTCCCTTGATATTTTCTCTTTTTAATCTGAAATATGAAAATGTGCTTTATTTTCATCTTATTTTGTCTTTTTTCAAAAAAAATTTCAAAGTAACCATGTTTCACTTGATATTTTCTCTTTTTTTATCTGAAATATGTAAATGTGTTTTATTTTCATCTTATTTTTTCTTTTTTCAATAAAAAATTTGAAAATAACATTGTTTCCCTTGATATTTTCTCTTTCTTAATCTGAAATATGAAAACGTGCTTTATTTTAATCTTATTTTGTCTTTTTTCAATAAAACATTTAAGAATGACCTTGTTTCCCTTGATTTCTCTTTTTTAATCTGAAATATGAAAATGTGCTTCATTTTCATCTTATTTTGTCTTTTTTCAATAAAAAATTTCAAAATAACCTTGTTTCCCTTGATCTTTTCTCTTTTTTTAATCTGAATATGAGAAAGTGCTTTATTTTCATCTTTTTTGTTATTTTTCAATAAAAAATTTCAAAATAACCTTGTTTCCCTTGATATTTTCTCTTTTTTACTCTGAAATGTGAAAATGTGCTTTAATTTTATCTTATTTTGTCTTTTTTCAATAAAAAATTTCAAAATAACCTTGTTTCCCTTGATATTTTCTGTTTTTTACTCTGAAATATGAAAATGTGCTTTATTTTCATCTTATTTTGTTTTTTTTCAATAAAAATTTTCAAAATAACCTTGTTTCCCTTGATATTTTCTCTTTTTTAATCTGAAATATGAAAATATGCTTTATTTTCATCTTATTTTGTCTTTTTTCAATGAAAAATTTCAAAATAACCTTGTTTCCCTTGATATTTTCTCTTTTTAATATGAAATATGAAAATGTGCTTTATTTTCATCTTATTTTGTCTTTTTTCAATAAAAAATTTCAAAGTAACCATGTTTCACTTGATATTTTCTCTTTTTTTACCTGAAATATGTAAATGTGCTTTATTTTCATCTTATTTTGTTTTTTTTTCAATAAAAAATTTAAAAATAACATTGTTTCCCTTGATATTTTCTCTTTCTTAATCTGAAATATGAAAATGTGCTTTATTTTCATCTTATTTTGTCTTTTTTTAATAAAAAAATTCAAAATAACCTTGTTTCCCTTGATATTTTCTCTTTTTTAATCTGAAATATGACAAAGTGCTTTATTTTCATCTTATTTTGTCATTTTTCAATAAAAAATTTCAAAATAACCTTGTTTCCCTTGATATTTTCTCTTTTTTAATCTGAAATATGAAAATGTTTTTTATTTTCATCTTATTTTGTCTTTTTTCAAAAAAAAATTCAAAATAACCTTGTTTCCCTTGATATTTTCTCTTTTTTAATCTGAAATATGAAAATGTGCTTTATTTTCATCTTATTTTGACTTTTTTCAATAAAAAAATTCAAAATAACATAGTTTCCCTTGATATTTTCTCTTTTTTTCACCTGAAATATGAAAATGTGCTTTATTTTCATCTTATTTTGCTTTTTTCAATAAAAAATTTATGAATTACTTTCTTTCCCTTGATTTCTCTTTTTTAATCTGAAATATGAAAATGTGTTTTATTTTCATCTTATTTTGTCATTTTTCAATAAAAAATTTCAAAATAACCTTGTTTCCCTTGATATTTTCTCTTTTTTAATCTGAAATATGAAAATGTGCTTTAATTTCATCTTATTTTGTCTTTTTTCAATAAAAAATTTAAAAATAACCTTGTTTCCCTTGATATTTTCTCTTTTTAATCTGAAATATGAAAATGTGCTTTATTTTCATCTTATTTTGTCTTTTTTCAAAAAAAAATTTCAAAGTAACCATGTTTCACTTGATATTTTCTCTTTTTTTATCTGAAATATGTAAATGTGCTTTATTTTCACCTTATTTTGTCTTTTTTCAATAAAAAATTTAAGAATGACCTTGTTTCCCTTGATTTCTCTTTTTTAATCTGAAATATGAAAATGTGCTTCATTTTCATCTTATTTTGTCTTTTTTCAATAAAAAATTTCAAAATAACCTTGTTTCCCTTGATCTTTTCTCTTTGTTTAATCTGAATATGAGAAAGTACTTTATTTTCATCTTTTTTGTCATTTTTCAATAAAAAATTTCAAAATAACCTTGTTTCCCTTGATATTTTCTCTTTTTTAATCTGAAATGTGAAAATGTGCTTTAATTTCATCTTATTTTGTCTTTTTTCAATAAAAAATTTCAAAATAACCTTGTTTCCCTTGATATTTTCTCTTTTTTACACTGAAATATGAAAATGTGCTTTATTTTCATCTTATTTTGTCTTTTTTCAATAAAATATTTCAAAATAACCTTGTTTCCCTTGATATTTTCTCTTTTTAATATGAAATATGAAAATGTGCTTTATTTTCATCTTATTTTGTCTTTTTTCAATAAAAAATTTCAAAGTAACCATGTTTCACTTGATATTTTCTCTTTTTTTACCTGAAATATGTAAATGTGCTTTATTTTCATCTTATTTTGTCTTTTTTCAATAAAAAATTTGAAAATAACATTGTTTCCCTTGATATTTTCTCTTTCTTAATCTGAAATATGAAAATGTGCTTTAATTTCATCTTATTTTGTCTTTTTTTAATAAAAAAATTCAAAATAACCTTGTTTCCCTTGATATTTTCTCTTTTTTACTCTGAGATATGAAAATGTGCTTTATTTTCATCTTATTTTGACTTTTTTCAATAAAAAAAATCAAAATAACCTAGTTTCCCTTGATATTTTATCTTTTTTCATCTGAAATATGAAAACATACTTTATTTTCATCTTATTTTGTCTTTTTTCAATAAAAAATTTAAGAATGACATTGTTTCCCTTGATTTCTCTTTTTTAATCTGAAATATGAATATGTGCTTTATTTTCATCTTATTTTGTCTTTTTTCAATAAAAAATTTCAAAATAACCTTGTTTCCCTTGATATTTTCTCTTTTTTAATCTGAAATATGAAAATGTGATTTATTTGAATCGTATTTTGTTTTTTTCAATAAAAAATTTCAAAATAACCTTGTTTCCCTTAATATATTCTCTTTTTTAATCTGAAATATGAAAAAGTGCTTTATTTTCATCTTATTTTGTCATTTTTCAATTAAAAATTTCAAAATAACCTTGTTTCCCTTGATATTTTCTCTTTTTTTAATCTGAAATATGAAAATGTGCTTTCATTTCATTTTATTATGTCTTTTTTCAATAAAAATTTTCAAAATAACCTTGTTTCCCTTGATATTTTCTCTTTTTTAATCTGAAATATGAAAATGTGCTTTAATTTCATCTTATTTTGTCTTTTTTCAATAAAAATTTTCAAAATAAACTTGTTTCCCTTGATATTTTCTCTTTTTTAAACTGAAATATGAAAATATGCTTTATTTTCATCTTATTTTGTCTTTTTTCAAAAAGAATTTCAAAGTAACCATGTTTCACTGGATATTTTCTCTTTTTTTATCTGAAATATGTAAATGTGCTTTATTTTCATCTTATTTTGTCTTTTATTTTCATCTTATTTTGACTTTTTTCAATAAAAAAATTCAAAATAACCTTGTTTCCCTTGATATTTTCTCTTTTTTAATCTGAAATATGAAAATGTGCTTTATTTTCATCTTATTTTGTCTTTTTTCAATAAAAAATTTCAAAATAACCTTGTTTCCCTTGATATTTTCTCTTTTTTAATCTGAAATATGAAAATGTGATTTATTTGCATCTTATTTTGTTTTGTTCAATAAAAAATTTCAAAATAACCTTGTTTCACTTGATATTTTCTCTTTTTTAACTGAAATATGAAAAAGTGCTGTATTTTCATCTTATTTTGTCTTTTTAAAAAAATTTTTAAAAATAACCTTGTTTCCCTTGATATTTTCTCTTTTTTAAATCTGAAATATGAAAATGGGCTTTATTTTCATCTTATTTTGTCTTTTTTCAATGAAAAATTTCAAAATGACCTTGTTTCCCTTGATATTTTCTCTTTTTTAATCTGAAATATGAAAATATGCTTTATTTTCATCTTATTTTGTCTTTTTTCAATGAAAAATTTCAAAATAACCTTGTTTCCCTTGATATTTACTCTTTTTTAATCTGAAATATGAAAATGTGCTTTATTTTCATCTTATTTTGTCTTTTTTCAATAAAAATTTTCAAAATAACCATGTTTCCCTTGATATTTTCTCTTTTTTAATCTGAAATATGAAAATGTGCTTTAATTTGCTCTTATTTTGATTTTTTCAATAAAAAATTTCAAAATAACCATGTTTCCCTTGATATTTTCTCTTTTTTAATCTGAAATATGAAAATGTGCTTTAATTTCATCTTATTTTGTCTTTTTTCAATAAAAAATTTCAAAATAACCTTGTTTCCCTTGATATTTTCTCTTTTTTAAAATGAAATATGAAAATATGGTTTAATTTCATCTTATTTTGTCTTTTTTCAATAAAAATTTTCAAAATAACCTTCTTTCCCTTGATATTTTCTCTTTTTTAATCTGAAATATGAAAATGTGCTTTAATTTCATCTTATTTTGTCTTTTTTCAATAAAAATTTTCGAAATAACCTTGTTTCCCTTGATATTTTCTCTTTTTTTAATCTGAAATATGAAAATATGCTTTAATTTCATCTTATTTTGTCTTTTTTCAATAGAAATTTTCAAAATAACCTTCTTTCCCTTGATATTTTCTCTTTAAAATCTGAAATATGAAAATGTGCTTTATTTTCATCTTATTTTGTCTTTTTTCAATAAAAAATTTCAAAATAACCTTGTTTCCCTTGATATTTTCTCTTTAAAATCTGAAATATGAAAATGTGCTTTATTTTCATCTTATTTTCTCTTTTTTCAATAAAAAATTTCAAAATAACCTTGTTTCCCTTGATATTTTCTCTTTTTTAATCTGAAATATGAAAATATGCTTTATTTTCACCTTATTTTGTCTTTTTTCAATAAAAAATTTAAAAATAACCTTGTTTCCCTTGATATTTTCTCTTTTTTAATCTGAAATATGAAAATATGCTTTATTTTCATCTTATTTTGTCTTTTTTCAATAAAAAGTTTCAAAATAACCTTGTTTCCCTTCATATTTTCTCTTTTTTAATCTGAAATATGAAAATGTGCTTTATTTTCATCTTATTTTGTCATTTTTCAATAAAAAGATTCAAAATGACCATGTTTCCCTTGATATTTTCTCTTTTTTAATCTGATATATGAAAATGTGCTTTAATTTCATTTATTTTGTCTTTTCTCAATAAAAATTTTCAAAATAACATTGTTTCCCTTGATATTTTCTCTTTTTTACTCTGAAATATGAAAATGTGCTTTCTTTTCATTTATTTTGCCTTTTTTCAATAAAATATTTAAACATACTTTGTTTCTTTAGTCTTTTTTCTTCTCTTACAACAATCTGAAATATAAAAATGTGCTTTATTTTCATCTTATTTCGTCTTTTTTCAATACAAAAAATTCAAAATAACCTTGTTTCCCTTAAAATATTTTCTTTTAATCTATGAAATATGAAAAATATTTATTGTATATATTATTTTGTCTTTTTTCAATAAAAAATTTCAAAATAACCTTGTTTCCTATTATTTTCTCTTTTTTAATCTGAAATATGAAAATGTGCTTTTCATTTTCATATTATTTTGTCTTTTTCAATAAAAATTTTCAAAATAGCCTTGTTTCCATGATATTTTCTCTTTTCATCTAAAATATAAAGCATTTTCTTCATCTTATCTTTTTTCAACAAAAAATTTATTTCAAAAGTCAACCTTGTTTCCCTTGATATTTTCTTTCTTCTTTTTTAATCTGAAATATGGAAATATGGCTTTTATTTTTCAACCTTTTATTTTGTCTTTATCTGTGTTTCAAAATTTAACCTTGAATTTCAAATTTTGATATTTTTCTCTTTTTAATCTGAAATATGAAAATGTGCTTTATTTTTCTTTCTTATTTTGTCTTTTTTCAATAAAAATTTCAAAATGAACCTTGTTTCCCTTGGATATTTTTCTTTCCTTTTTTAAATTCTGAAAATATGAAAATGTGATTTATTTGCATTTTATTTTGTTTTGTTCAATAAAAATTTCAAAATAACCTTGTTTCACTTGATATTTTCTCTTTTTTTAACTGAAATATGAAAAACTGCTTTATTTTCATCTTATTTTTGTCTTTTTTAAAAAAATTTTAAATAACTTGTTTCCCTTCCCCTTGATATTTTCTCTTTTTAAATTTGAAATATGAAAATGGGCTTTATTTCATCTTATTTTGTCTTTTTTCAATAAAAATTTCAAAATAACCTTGTTTCCCTTGATATTTTCTCTTTTTTAATCAAATATGAAAATTGATTTATTTGCATCTTATTTTGTTTTGTTCAATAAAAAATTTCAAAATAACCTTGTTTCCCTTGATATTTTCTCTTTTTTAATCTGAAATATGAAAAATTAAATTTTATTTTCATCTTATTTTGTCATTTGTCAATAAAAAATTTCAAAATAACCTTGTTTCCTTGATATTTTTCTTTTAATCTGAAATATGAAAATGCTTTAATTTCATCTTATTTTGTCTTTTTCTCAATAAAATTTTCAAAATAACCTTGTTTCCTGATATTTTCTTTTTTTAATCCAAATATGAAAATATGCTTTATTTTCATCTTATTTTGTCTTTTTTTTAAAACATTTTTAAAAATAACTCCATTTCCCTTGATATTTTCTCTAAATCTGAAATATGAAAATGGTCTTTATTTTCATCTTATTTTGTCTTTTTTCAATGAAAAATTTCAAAATGACCTTGTTTCTCTTGATATTTTCTCTTTTTTAATCTGAAATATGAAAATTGATTTATTTGCATCTTATTTTGTTTTGTTCAATAAAAATTTTTCAAAATAACCTTGTTTCCCTTGATATTTTCTCTTTTTTAATCTGAAATATGAAAATGTGTTAATTTCAACTTATTTTGTCTTTTTCAATAAAAATTTCAAAATAACCATACCATTTCCCTTGATATTTTCTTTTTAATCTGAAATGAAACGTGCTTTAATTTCATCTTATTTTGTCTTTTTTCCAATAAAAATTTTCGAAATAACCTTGTTTCCCTTGATATTTTCTCTTTTTTAATCTGAAATATGAAAATATGCTTTAATTTCATCTTATTTTGTCTTTTTTCAATAAAAATTTTCAAAATAACCTTCTTTCCTTGATATTTTCTCTTTTTTACTCTGAAATCTGAAAATGTGCTTTATTTTCATCTTATTTTGTCTTTTATTTTCATCTTATTTTGACTTTTTCAATAAAAAATTCAAAATAACCTTGTTTCCTTGATATTTTCTCTTTTTTCATCTGAAATATGAAAATGTGCTTTATTCTGTCTTTATTTTGTCTTTTTCAATAAAAAATTTCTCAAATAACCTTGTTTCCTGATATTTTCTCTTTTTTGTCCAAATATGAAAATGTGATTTATTTGCATCTTATTTTGTTTTGTTCAATAAAAATTTCAAAATAACCTTGTTTCACTGATATTTTCTCTTTTTTAACTTTGAAATATGAAAAAGTGCTTTATTTTCATCTTATTTTGTCTTTTTTAAAAAAATTTTTAAAATAACCTTGTTTCCCTTGATATTTTCTTTTTCTCAAATTTGAAATATGAAAATGTGCTTTATTTTCATCTTATTTTGTCTTTTTCAATGAAAAATTTCAAAATGACCTTGTTTCCCTTGATATTTTCTCTTTTTAATCTGAAATAAGAAAATATTTGCTCTTTTTTAATTTTCATCTTATTTTGTCTTTTTTCAATAAAAAATTTCAAAATAAACTTGTTTCCCTTGATATTTTCTCTTTTTTAATCTGAAATATGAAAATTGATTTATTTGCATCTTATTTTGTTTTGTTCAATAAAAAATTTCAAAATAACCTTGTTTCCCTTGATATTTTCTCTTTTTTCATCTGAAATATGAAAAGGTGCTTTATTTTCATCTTATTTTTTCATTTGTCAATAAAAAATTTCAAAATAACCTTGTTTCCCTTGATATTTTCTCTTTTTTAATCTGAAATATGAAAATGTGCTTTAATTTCATCTTATTTTGTCTTTTCTCAATACAAATTTTCAAAATAACCTTGTTTCCCTTGACATTTTTTCTTTTTTTAATCTGAAATATGAAAATATGCTTTATTTTCATCTTATTTTGTCTTTTTTAAAAATTTTTTAAAAATAACCTTGTTTCCCTTGATATTTTCTCTTTTTTAAATCTGAAATATGAAAATGGGCTTTATTTTCATCTTATTTTGTCTTTTTCAATGAAAAATTTCAAAATGACCTTGTTTCCCTTGATATTTTCTCTTTTTTAATCTGAAATATGAAAATATGCTTTATTTTCATCTTATTTTGTCTTTTTCAATGAAAAATTTCAAAATAACCTTGTTTCCTTGATATTTTCTCTTTTTTAAATCTGAAATATGAAAATGTGCTTTATTTTTCATCTTATTTTGTCTTTTTTCAATAAAAAATTTCAAAATAACCTTGTTTCCCTTGATATTTTCTCTTTTTTAATCTGAAATATGAAAATGTGATTTATTTGCATCTTATTTTGTTTTGTTCAATAAAATTTCAAAATAACCTTGTTTCACTTGATATTTTCTCTTTTTTAACTGAAATATGAAAAAGTACTTTATTTTCATCTTATTTTGTCTTTTTAAAAAATTTTAAAAATAACTTTTATTCCCTTGATATTTTTCTCTTTTAAATTTGAAATATGAAAATAGGCTTTATTTTCATCTTATTTTTGTCTTTTTTCAATGAAAAATTTCAAAATAACCTTGTTTCCCTTGATATTTTCTCTTTTTTAATCTGAAATATGAAAATATGCTTTATTTTCATCTTATTTTGTCTTTTTTCAATGAAAAATTTCAAATAACCTTGTTTCCCTTGATATTTACTCTTTTTTTAATCTGAAATATGAAAATGTGTCTTATTTTCATCTTATTTTGTCTTTTTCAATAAAAAATTTCAAAATAACCTTGTATGATATTTTCTCTTTTTTTAATCTGAAATATGAAAATTGATTTATTTGCATCTTATTTTGTTTTGTTCAATAAAAAATTTCAAAATAACCTTGTTTCCCTTGATATTTTCTCTTTTTTAATCTGAAATATGAAAAGGTGCTTTATTTTCATCTTATTTTTTTCATTTGTCAATAAAAAATTTCAAAATAACCTTGTTTCCCTTGATATTTTCTCTTTTTTAATCGGAAATATGAAAATGTGCTTTAATTTCATCTTATTTTGTCTTTTCTCAATACAAATTTTCAAAATACCCTTGTTTCCCTTGATATTTTCTTTTTTTAATCTGAAATATGAAAATATGCTTTATTTTCATCTTATTTTGTCTTTTTTTAAAAAATTTTTAAAAATAACCTTGTTTCCCTTGATATTTTCTCTTTTTTAAATATGAAATATGAAAATGGGCTTTATTTTCATCTTATTTTGTCTTTTCAATGAAAAATTTCAAAATGACCTTGTTTCCCTTGATATTTTCTCTTTTTTTAATCTGAAATATGAAAATATGCTTTATTTTCATCTTATTTTGTCTTTTTTCAATGAAAAATTTCAAAATAACCTTGTTTCCCTTGATATTTACTCTTTTTTAATCTGAAATATGAAAATGTGCTTTATTTTCATCTTATTTTGTCTTTTTTCAATAAAAAATTTCAAAATAACCTTGTTTCCCTTGATATTTTCTCTTTTTAATCTGAAATATGAAAATTGGGTTATTTGCATCTTATTTTGTTTTGTTCAATAAAAAATTTCAAAATAACCTTGTTTCCCTTGATATTTTCTCTTTTTTAATCTGAAATATGAAAATATGCTTTAATTTCATCTTATTTTCTCTTTTTTCAATAAAAATTTTCAAAATGACCTTCTTTCCCTTGATATTTTCTCTTTTTACTCTGAAATCTGAAAATGTGCTTTATTTTCATCATATTTTGTCTTTTTTCAATAAAATATTTCAAAATAACCTTCTTTCCCTTGATATTTTCTCTTTTTTAATCTGAAATATGAAAATGTGCTTTAATTTCATTTATTTTGTCTTTTCTCAATAAAAATTTTCAAAATAACATTGTTTCCCTTGATATTTTTCTCTTTTTTACTCTGAAATATACTGAAAATGTGCTTTATTTTCATTTATTTTGCCTTTTTTCAATAAAATATTTAAACATAACGTTGTTTCCCTTGATATTTTCTCTTTTTTTAATCTGAAATATGAAAATGTGCTTTATTTTCATCTTATTTTGTCTTTTCAATAAAAAATTTCGAAATAACCGTGTTTCCCTTGATATTTTCTCTTTTTTAATCTGAAATATAAAAATGTGCTTTAATTTCATCTTATTTTGTCTTTTTTCAAAAAAAAATTTTCAAAATAACCTTGTTTCCCTTGATATTTTCTCTTTTTTAATCTGAAATATGAAAATATGCTTTAATTTCACCTTATTTTGTCTTTTTTCAATAAAAATTTTCAAAATAACCTTGTTTCCCTTGATATTTTCTCTTTTTGACTCTGAAATCTTAAAATGTGCTTTATTTTCATCTTATTTTGTCTTTTTTCAATAAAATATTTCAAAATAACCTTGTTTCCCTTGATATTTTCTCTTTTTTAATCTGAAATATGGAAATATGCTTTATTTTTCACCTTATTTTGTCTTTTATCAATAAAAAATTTCAAAATAACCTTGTTTCCCTTGATATTTTCTCTTTTTTTAATCTGAAATATGAAAATGTGCTTTATTTTCTTCTTATTTTGTCTTTTTCAATAAAAAATTTCAAAATAACCTTGTTTCCCCTTGATATTTTCTCTTTTTTAATCTGAAATATGAAAATGTGATTTATTTGCATTTTATTTTGTTTTGTTCAATAAAAAATTTCAAAATAACCTTGTTTCACTTGATATTTTCTCTTTTTTAACTGAAATATGAAAAACTGCTTTATTTTCATCTTATTTTGTCTTTTTTAAAAAAAATTTTAAAAATAACCTTGTTTCCCTTGATATTTTCTCTTTTTTAAATTTGAAATATGAAAATGGG
This sequence comes from Ascarosepion bandense, assembly GCA_037127315.1. NCBI lineage: Eukaryota > Metazoa > Mollusca > Cephalopoda > Sepiida > Sepiidae > Ascarosepion > Ascarosepion bandense. The sequence continues at coordinate 18,208 of JBBBDQ010001284.1, read as the reverse complement.
CTTTATTTTCATCTTATTTTGTCTTTTTTCAATAAAAAATTTCAAAATAACCTTGTTTCCCTTGATATTTTCTCTTTTTTAATCTGAAATATGAAAATTGATTTATTTGCATCTTATTTTGTTTTGTTCAATAAAAAATTTCAAAATAACCTTGTTTCCCTTGATATTTTCTCTTTTTTAATCTGAAATATGAAAATGTGCTTTAATTTCATCTTATTTTGTCTTTTCTCAATAAAAATTTTCAAAATAACCTTGTTTCCCTTGATATTTTCTTTTTTTTAATCTGAAATATGAAAATATGCTTTATTTTCATCTTATTTTGTCTTTTTTTAAAACATTTTTAAAAATAACCTTGTTTCCCTTGATATTTTCTCTTTTTTAAATCTGAAATATGAAAATGGTCTTTATTTTCATCTTATTTTGTCTTTTTTCAATGAAAAATTTCAAAATGACCTTGTTTCCCTTGATATTTTCTCTTTTTTAATCTGAAATATGAAAATTGATTTATTTGCATCTTATTTTGTTTTGTTCAATAAAAATTTTCAAAATAACCTTGTTTCCCTTGATATTTTCTCTTTTTTAATCTGAAATATGAAAATGTGCTTTAATTTCAACTTATTTTGTCTTTTTTCAATAAAAAATTTCAAAATAACCATGTTTCCCTTGATATTTTCTCTTTTTTAATCTGAAATATGAAAACGTGCTTTAATTTCATCTTATTTTGTCTTTTTTCAATAAAAATTTTCGAAATAACCTTGTTTCCCTTGATATTTTCTCTTTTTTAATCTGAAATATGAAAATATGCTTTAATTTCATCTTATTTTGTCTTTTTTCAATAAAAATTTTCAAAATAACCTTCTTTCCCTTGATATTTTCTCTTTTTTACTCTGAAATCTGAAAATGTGCTTTATTTTCATCTTATTTTGTCTTTTATTTTCATCTTATTTTGACTTTTTCAATAAAAAAATTCAAAATAACCTTGTTTCCCTTGATATTTTCTCTTTTTTCATCTGAAATATGAAAATGTGCTTTATTTTCATCTTATTTTGTCTTTTTTCAATAAAAAATTTCAAAATAACCTTGTTTCCCTTGATATTTTCTCTTTTTTAATCTGAAATATGAAAATGTGATTTATTTGCATCTTATTTTGTTTTGTTCAATAAAAAATTTCAAAATAACCTTGTTTCACTTGATATTTTCTCTTTTTTAACTGAAATATGAAAAAGTGCTTTATTTTCATCTTATTTTGTCTTTTTTAAAAAAAATTTTTAAAATAACCTTGTTTCCCTTGATATTTTCTCTTTTTTAAATTTGAAATATGAAAATGTGCTTTATTTTCATCTTATTTTGTCTTTTTTCAATGAAAAATTTCAAAATGACCTTGTTTCCCTTGATATTTTCTCTTTTTTAATCTGAAATAAGAAAATATGCTTTATTTTCATCTTATTTTGTCTTTTTTCAATAAAAAATTTCAAAATAAACTTGTTTCCCTTGATATTTTCTCTTTTTTAATCTGAAATATGAAAATTGATTTATTTGCATCTTATTTTGTTTTGTTCAATAAAAAATTTCAAAATAACCTTGTTTCCCTTGATATTTTCTCTTTTTTCATCTGAAATATGAAAAGGTGCTTTATTTTCATCTTATTTTTTCATTTGTCAATAAAAAATTTCAAAATAACCTTGTTTCCCTTGATATTTTCTCTTTTTTAATCTGAAATATGAAAATGTGCTTTAATTTCATCTTATTTTGTCTTTTCTCAATACAAATTTTCAAAATAACCTTGTTTCCCTTGACATTTTCTTTTTTTAATCTGAAATATGAAAATATGCTTTATTTTCATCTTATTTTGTCTTTTTTTAAAAATTTTTTAAAAATAACCTTGTTTCCCTTGATATTTTCTCTTTTTTAAATCTGAAATATGAAAATGGGCTTTATTTTCATCTTATTTTGTCTTTTTTCAATGAAAAATTTCAAAATGACCTTGTTTCGCTTGATATTTTCTCTTTTTTAATCTGAAATATGAAAATATGCTTTATTTTCATCTTATTTTGTCTTTTTTCAATGAAAAATTTCAAAATAACCTTGTTTCCCTTGATATTTTCTCTTTTTTAAATCTGAAATATGAAAATGTGCTTTATTTTCATCTTATTTTGTCTTTTTTCAATAAAAAATTTCAAAATAACCTTGTTTCCCTTGATATTTTCTCTTTTTTAATCTGAAATATGAAAATTGATTTATTTGCATCTTATTTTGTTTTGTTCAATAAAAAATTTCAAAATAACCTTGTTTCCCTTGATATTTTCTCTTTTTTCATCTGAAATATGAAAAGGTGCTTTATTTTCATCTTATTTTTTTCATTTGTCAATAAAAAATTTCAAAATAACCTTGTTTCCCTTGATATTTTCTCTTTTTTAATCTGAAATATGAAAATGTGCTTTAATTTCATCTTATTTTGTCTTTTCTCAATACAAATTTTCAAAATAACCTTGTTTCCCTTGACATTTTCTTTTTTTAATCTGAAATATGAAAATATGCTTTATTTTCATCTTATTTTGTCTTTTTTTAAAAATTTTTTAAAAATAACCTTGTTTCCCTTGATATTTTCTCTTTTTTTAAATCTGAAATATGAAAATGGGCTTTATTTTCATCTTATTTTGTCTTTTTTCAATGAAAAATTTCAAAATGACCTTGTTTCCCTTGATATTTTCTCTTTTTTAATCTGAAATATGAAAATATGCTTTATTTTCATCTTATTTTGTCTTTTTTCAATGAAAAATTTCAAAATAACCTTGTTTCCCTTGATATTTACTCTTTTTTAATCTGAAATGTGAAAATGTGCTTTATTTTCATCTTATTTTGTCTTTTTTCAATAAAAAATTTCAAAATAACCTTGTTTCCCTTGATATTTTCTCTTTTTTAATCTGAAATATGAAAATTGATTTATTTGCATCTTATTTTGTTTTGTTCAATAAAAAATTTCAAAATAACCTTGTTTCCCTTGATATTTTCTCTTTTTTAATCTGAAATATGAAAATGTGCTTTAATTTCATCTTATTTTGTCTTTTTTCAATAAAAATTTTCAAAATAACCTTCTTTCCCTTGATATTTTCTCTTTTTTACTCTGAAATCTGAAAATGTGCTTTATTTTCATCATATTTTGTCTTTATTCAATAAAATATTTCAAAATAACCTTGTTTCCCTTGATATTTTCTCTTTAAAATCTGAAATATGAAAATGTGCTTTATTTTCAGCTTATTTTCTCTTTTTTCAATAAAAAATTTCAAAATAACCTTGTTTCCCTTGATATTTTCTCTTTTTTAATCTGAAATATGAAAATATGCTTTATTTTCACCTTATTTTGTCTTTTTTCAATAAAAAATTTCAAAATAACCTTGTTTCCCTTGATATTTTCTCTTTTTTAATCTGAAATATGAAAATATGCTTTATTTTCAACTTATTTTGTCTTTTTTCAATAAAAAGTTTCAAAATAACCTTGTTTCTCTTGATATTTTCTCTTTTTTAATCTGAAATATGAAAATGTGATTTATTTGCATCTTATTTTGTTTTGTTCAATAAAAAATTTCAAAATAACCTTGTTTCCCTTGATATTTTTTTTTTTAATCTGAAATATGAAAAAGTGCTTTATTTTCATCTTATTTTGTCATTTTTCAATAAAAAATTTCAAAATAACCTTGTTTCCCTTGATATTTTCTCTTTTTTAATCTGAAATATGAAAATGTGCTTTAATTTCATCTTATTTTGTTTTTTCTCAATAAAAATTTTCAAAATAACATTGTTTCCCTTGGTATTTTCTCTTTTTTAATCTGAAATATGAAAATGTGCTTTATTTTCATCTTATTTTGTCTTTTTTCAATGAAAAATTTCAAAATGACCTTGTTTCCCTTGATATTTTCTCTTTTTTAATCTGAAATATGAAAATTGATTTATTTGCATCTTATTTTGTTTTGTTCAATAAAAAATTTCAAAATAACCTTGTTTCCCTTGATATTTTCTCTTTTGTAATCTGAAATATGAAAATGTGCTTTAATTTCATCTTATTTTGTCTTTTTTCAATAAAAAATTTCAAAATAACCATGTTTCCCTTGATATTTTCTCTTTTTTAATCTGAAATATGAAAATGTGCTTTAATTTCATCTTATTTTGTCTTTTTTCAATAAAAATTTTCGAAATAACCTTGTTTCCCTTGATATTTTCTCTTTTTTAATCTGAAATATGAAAATATGCTTTAATTTCATCTTATTTTGTCTTTTTTCAATAAAAATTTTCAAAATAACCTTCTTTCCCTTGATATTTTCTCTTTTTTACTCTGAAATCTGAAAATGTGCTTTATTTTCATCTTATTTTGTCTTTTATTTTCATCTTATTTTGACTTTTTTCAATAAAAAAATTCAAAATAACCTTGTTTCCCTTGATATTTTCTCTTTAAAATCTGAAATATGAAAATGTGCTTTATTTTCAGCTTATTTTCTCTTTTTTCAATAAAAAATTTCAAAATAACCTTGTTTCCCTTGATATTTTCTCTTTTTTAATCTGAAATATGAAAATATGCTTTATTTTCACCTTATTTTGTCTTTTTTCAATAAAAAATTTCAAAATAACCTTGTTTCCCTTGATATTTTCTCTTTTTTAATCTGAAATATGAAAATATGCTTTATTTTCATCTTACTTTATCTCTTTTCAATAAAAAGATTCAAAATAACCATGTTTCCCTTGATATTTTTCTCTTTTTTAATCTGAAATATTAAAATGTGCTTTAATTTCATTTATTTTGTCTTTTCTCAATAAAAATTTTCAAAATAACATTGTTTCCCTTGATATTTTCTCTTTTTTACTCTGAAATATGAAAATGTGCTTTATTTTCATTTATTTTGCCTTTTTTCAATAAAATATTTAAACATAACGTTGTTTCCCTTGATATTTTCTCTTTTTTTAATCTGAAATATGAAAATGTGCTTTATTTTCATCTTATTTCGTCTTTTTTCAATAAAAAATTTCGAAATAACCATGTTTCCCTTGATATTTTCTCTTTTTTAATCTGAAATATAAAAATGTGCTTTAATTTCATCTTATTTTGTCTTTTTTCAAAAAAAAATTTTCAAAATAACCTTGTTTCCCTTGATATTTTCTCTTTTTTAATCTGAAATCTTAAAATGTGCTTTATTTTCATCTTATTTTGACTTTTTTCAATAAAATATTTCAAAATAACCTTGTTTCCCTTGATATTTTCTCTTTTTTAATCTGAAATATGGAAATATGCTTTATTTTCACCTTATTTTGTCTTTTATCAATAAAAAATTTCAAAATAACCTTGTTTCCCTTGATATTTTCTCTTTTTTTAATCTGAAATATCAAAATGTGCGTTACTTTCATCTTATTTTGTCGTTTTCAATAAAAAAATTCAAAATAACCTTGTTTCCTTTGATATTTTCTCTTTTTTAATCTGAAATATAAAAATGTGCTTTATTTTCATCTTATTTTGTCTTTTCTCAATAAAAAATTTCAAAATAACCTTGTTTCCCTTGATATTTTCTCTTTTTTAATCTGATATATGAAAATGTGCTTTATTTTCATCTTATTTTGTCTTTTTTCAATAAAAATTTTCAAAACAACCTTGTTTCCCTTGATATTTTCTATTTTAATCTGAAATATGAAAATGTGCTTTAATTTCATCTTATTTTGTCTTTTTTCAATAAAAAAATTCAAAATAACCTTGTTTCCCTTGATATTTTCTCTTTTTTCATCTGAAATATGAAAACGTGCTTTTTTTCATCTTATTTTGTCTTTTTTCAATAAAAAATTTCAAAATAACCATGTATCCCTTGATATTTTCTCTTTTTTAATCTGAAATATGAAAATGTGTTTTAATTTCATCTTATTTTGTCTTTTTTCAATAAAACTTTTCAAAATAACCTTGTTTCCCTTGATATTTTCTCTTTTTTAATCTGAAATATGAAAATATGCTTTAATTTCATCTTATTTTGTCTTTTTCAATAAAAATTTTCAAAATCACCTTGTTTCCCTTGATATTTTCTCTTTTTTATTCTGAAATCTGAAAATGTGCTTTATTTTCATCATATTTTGTCTTTTTTCAATAAAATATTTCAAAATAACTTTGTTTCCCTTGATATTTTCTCTTTAAAATCTGAAATATGAAAATGTGCATTATTTTCATCTTATTTTCTCTTTTTTCAATAAAAAATTTCAAAATAACCTTGTTTCCCTTGATATTTTCTCTTTTTTAATCTGAAATATGAAAATATGCATTATTTTCATCTTATTTTGTCTTTTTTCAATAAAAAATTTCAAAATAACCTTGTTTCCCTTGATATTTTCTCTTTTTTAATCTGAAATATGAAAATATGCCTTATTTTCATCTTATTTTGTCATTTTTCAATAAAAAATTTCAAAATAACCTTGTTTCCCTTGATATTTTCTCTTTTTTACTCTGAAATATGACAATGTGCTTTATTTTCATCTTATTTTCTCTTTTTTCAATAAAAAAATTCAACATAACCTTGTTTCCCTTGATATTTTTTTTTTTAATCTGAAATATGAAAATGTGCTTTATTTTCAACTTATTTTGTCTTTTTTCAATAAAAAATTTAAAAATAACCATGTTTCCCTTGATATTTTCTCTTTTTTAATCTGAAATATGAAAATGTGCTTTAATTTCATCTTATTTTGTCTTTTTTCAATAAAAATTTTCAAAATAACCTTGTTTCCCTTGATATTTTCTCTTTTCTAATCTGAAATATGAAAATATGCTTTAAATTCATCTTATTTTGTCTTTTTTCAATAAAAATTTTCAAAATAACCTTGTTTCCCTTGATATTTTCTCTTTTTTCATCTGAAATATGAAAATGTGCTTTATTTTCACCTTATTTTGTCTTTTTTCAATAAAATATTTCAAAATAACCTTGTTTCCCTTGATATTTTCTCTTTTTTAATCTGAAATATGACAATGAGCTTTATTTTCATCATATTTTGTCTTTTTTCAATAAAAAATTTCAAAATAACCTTGTTTCCCTTGATATTTTCTCTTTTTTAATCTGAAATATGAAAATATGCTTTATTTTCATCTTATTTTGTCTTTTTTCAATAAAAAATTTCAAAATAACCTTGTTTCCCTTCATATTTGCTCTTTTATAATCTGAAATATGAAAATATGCTTTATTTTCATCTTATTTTGTCCTTTTTCAATAAAAAATTTCAAAATAACCTTGTTTCACTTCATATTTTTGTCTTTTTTACTCTGAAATATGAAAATGTGCTTTATTTTCATCTTATTTTGTCATTTTTCAATAAAAAGTTTCAAAATAACCATGTTTCCCTTGATGTTTTCTCTTTTTTAATCTGAAATTTGAAAATGTGCTTTATTTTCATCTTGTTTTGTCTTTTTTCAATAAAAAATTTCATAATAACCTTGTTTCCCTTGATATTTTCTCTTTTTTAATCTGAAATATGAAAATGTGATTTATTTGCATCTTATTTTGTTTTGTTCAATGAAAAATTTCAAAATAACCATGTTTCCCTTGATATTTTCTCTTTTTTAATCTGAAATATGAAAAATTGCTTTATTTTCATCATATTTTGTCATTTTTCAATAAAAAATATCAAAATAACCTTGTTTCCCTTGATATTTTCTCTTTTTTAATCTGAAATATGAAAATGTGCTTTAATTTCATCTTATTTTGTATTTTCTCAATAAAAATTTTCAAAATAACATTGTTTCCCTTGGTATTTTCTCTTTTTTACTCTGAAATATGAAAATGTGCTTTATTTTCATTTATTTTGCCTTTTTCAATGAAATATTTCAACATAACCTTGTTTCCCTTGATATTATCTCTTTTTTTAATCTGAAATATGAAAATGTGCTTTATTTTCAACTTATTTTGTCTTTTTTCAATAAAAAATTTCAAAATAACCATGTTTCCGTTGATATTTTCTCTTTTTTAATCTGAAATATGAAAATATGCTTTAATTTCATCTTATTTTGTCTTTTTTCAATAAAAATTTTCAAAATAACCTTCTTTCCCTTGATATTTTCTCTTTTTGACTCTGAAATCTTAAAATGTGCTTTATTTTCATCTTATTTTGTCTTTTTTCAATAAAATATTTCAAAATAACCTTGTTTCCCTTGATATTTTCTCTTTTTTAATCTGAAATGTGGAAATATGCTTTATTTTCACCTTATTTTGTCTTTTATCAATGAAAAATTTCAAAATAACCTTGTTTCCCTTGATATTTTCTCTTTTTTTAATCTGAAATATCAAAATGTGCGTTACTTTCATCTTATTTTGTCGTTTTCAATAAAAAAATTCAAAATAACCTTGTTTCCTTTGATATTTTCTCTTTTTTAATCTGAAATATGAAAATGTGCTTTATTTTCATCTTATTTTGTCTTTTATCAATAAAAAATTTCAAAATAACCTTGTTTCCCTTGATATTTTCTCTTTTTTAATCTGATATATGAAAATGTGCTTTATTTGCATCTTATTTTGTCTTTTTTCAATAAAAATTTTCAAAATAACCTTGTTTCCCTTGATATTTTCTCTTTTTTAATCTGAAATATGAAAATGTGCTTTAATTTCATCTTATTTTGTCTTTTTTCAATAAAAAAATTCAAAATAACCTTTTTTCCCTTGATATTTTCTCTTTTTTCATCTAAAATATGAAAACGTGCTTTATTTTCATCTTATTTTGTCTTTTTTCAATAAAAAATTTCAAAATAACCATGTTTCCCTTGATATTTTCTCTTTTTTAATCTGAAATATGAAAATGTGTTTTAATTTCATCTTATTTTGTCTTTTTTCAATAAAACTTTTCAAAATAACCTTGTTTCCCTTGATATTTTCTCTTTTTTAATCTGAAATATGAAAATATGCTTTAATTTCATCTTATTTTGTCTTTTTTCAATAAAAATTTTCAAAATCACCTTGTTTCCCTTGATATTTTCTCTTTTTTATTCTGAATTCTGAAAATGTGCTTTATTTTCATCATATTTTGTCTTTTTTCAATAAAATATTTCAAAATAACCTTGTTTCCCTTGATATTTTCTCTTTAAAATCTGAAATATGAAAATGTGCTTTATTTTCATCTTATTTTCTCTTTTTTCAATAAAAAATTTCAAAATAACCTTGTTTCCCTTGATATTTTCTCTTTTTTAATCTGAAATATGAAAATATGCATTATTTTCACCTTATTTTGTCTTTTTTCAATAAAAAATTTCAAAATAACCTTGTTTCCCTTGATATTTTCTCTTTTTTAATCTGAAATATGAAAATATGCCTTATTTTCATCTTATTTTGTCATTTTTCAATAAAAAATTTCAAAATAACCTTGTTTCCCTTGATATTTTCTCTTTTTTACTCTGAAATATAACAATGTGCTTTATTTTCATCTTATTTTCTCTTTTTCAATAAAAAAATTCAACATAACCTTGTTTCCCTTGATATTTTTTTTTAATCTAAAAAAATATGAAAATGTGCTTTATTTTCAACTTATTTTTGTCTTTTTTCAATAAAAATTTAAAAATAACCATGTTTCCCTTGATATTTTTCTCTTTTTTAATCTGAAATATGAAAATGTGCTTTATTTTCAGCTTATTTTCTCTTTTTTCAATAAAAATTTTCAAAATAACCTTATTTGATATTTTCTCTTTTTTAATCTGAAATATGAAAATGTGGTTATTTGCATCTTATTTTTGTTTTGTTCAATGAAAAATTTCAAAATAACCATGTTTCCTTGATATTTTCTCTTTTTTAATCTGAAATATGAAAAATTGCTTTATTTTTCATCATATTTTGTCATTTTTCAATAAAAAATATCAAAATAACCTTGTTTCCTTGATATTTTCTCTTTTAATCTGAAATATAATGTGCTTTAATTTCATCTTATTTTGTATTTTCTCAATAAAAATTTTCAAAATAACATTGTTTCCACCAGTATTTTCTCTTTTACTCTAAGAAATATGAAAATGTGCTTTATTTTCATTTATTTTGCCTTTTTCAATGAAATATTTCAACATAACCTTGTTTCCCTTGATATTATCTCTTTTTTTAATCTGAAATATGAAAATGTGCTTTATTTTCAACTTATTTTTGTCTTTTTCAATAAAAAATTTCAAAATAACCATGTTCCGTTGATATTTTCTCTTTTTTAATCTGAAATATGAAAATATACTTTAATTCATCTTATTTTTGTCTTTTTTCAATAAAAATTTTTAAAATGTATTCTTTCCCTTGATATTTTCTCTTTTGACTCTGGAAATCTTAAAATGTGCTTTATTTTCATCTTATTTTGTCTTTTTTCAATAAAATATTTCAAAATAACCTTGTTTCCCTTGATATTTTCTCTTTTTTAATCTGAAATGTGGAAATATGCTTTATTTTCACCTTATTTTGTCTTTTATCAATGAAAAATTTCAAAATAACCTTGTTTCCTTGATATTTTCTCTTTTTTTAATCTGAAATATCAAAATGTACGTTACTTTCATCTTATTTTGTCGTTTTCAATAAAAAAATTCAAAATAACCTTGTTTCCTTTGATATTTTCTCTTTTTTAATCTGAAATATGAAAATGTGCTTTATTTTCATCTTATTTTGTCTTTCTGTATCAATAAAAAATTTCAAATAACCTTGTTTCCCTTGATATTTCTCTTTTTTAATCTGATATATGAAAATGTGCTTTATTTGCATCTTATTTTGTCTTTTTTCAATAAAAATTTTCAAAATAACCTTGTTTCCCTTGATATTTTCTCTTTTTTAATCTGAAATATGAAAATGTGCTTTAATTTCTTTTATTTGTCTTTTTTCAATAAAAAAATTCAAAATAACCTTTCCCTTGATATTTTCTCTTTTTTCATCTAAAATATGAAAACGTGCTTTATTTTCATCTTATTTTGTCTTTTTTCAATAAAAAATTTCAAAATAACCATGTTTCCCTTGATATTTTCTCTTTTTTAATCTGAAATATGAAAATGTGTTTTAATTTCATCTTATTTTGTCTTTTTTCAATAAAACTTTTCAAATAACCTTGTTTCCCTTGATATTTTCTCTTTTTTAATCTGAAATATGAAATATGCTTTAATTTCATCTTATTTTGTCTTTTTCAATAAAAATTTTCAAAATCACCTTGTTTCCCTTGATATTTTCTCTTTTTTATTCTGAATTCTGAAAATGTGCTTTATTTTCATCATGTTGTCTTTTTTCAATAAAATATTTCAAAATAACCTTGTTTCCCTTGATATTTCTCTTTAAAATCTGAAATATGAAAATGTGCTTTATTTTCATCTTATTTTCTCTTTTCAATAAAAAATTTCAAAAATAACCTTGTTCCCTTGATATTTCTCTTTTTAATCTGAAATATGAAAATATGCATTATTTTCCCCTTATTTTGTCTTTTTCAATAAAAATTTCAAAATAACCTTGTTTCCCTTGATATTTTCTCTTTTTTAATCTGAAATATGAAAATATGCCTTATTTTCACTCTTATTTTTGTCATTTTTTCAATAAAAAAATTTCAAAATAACCTTGTTTCCCCTTGATATTTTCTCTTTTTTACTCTGAAATATGACAATGTGCTTTATTTTCATCTTATTTTCTCTTTTCAATAAAAAAATTCAACATAACCTTGTTTCCCTTGATATTTTTTTTTTTTAATCTGAAATATGAAAATGTGCTTTATTTTCAACTTATTTTGTCTTTTTTCAATAAAAATTTAAAAATAACCATGTTTCCCTTGATATTTTCTCTTTTTTTAATCTGAAATATGAAGTAATGGCACACAATTTCATCTTATTTTGTCTTTTTTCAATAAAAATTTTCAAAATAACCTTGTTCCCTTGATATTTTTCTCTTTTCTAATCAGAAATATGAAAATATGCTTTAAATTCATCTTATTTTGTCTTTCACAATAAAAATTTTCAAAATCACCTTGTTTCCCTTGATATTTTTCTCTTTTTTACTCTGAAATATGAAAATGTGCTTTATTTTTCATCTTATTTTGTCTTTTTTCAATAAAATATTTCAAAATAACCTTGTTTCCTTTGATATTTTCTCTTTTTTAATCTGCGAAATATGACAATGAGCTTTATTTTCATCTTATTTTTCTCTTTTTCAATAAAAAATTTCAAAATAACCTTGTTTCCCTTGATATTTTCTCTTTTTTAATCTGAAATATGAAAATATGCTTTATTTTTCATCCTTATTTTGTCTTTTTCCAATAAAATTTCAAAATAACCTTGTTTCCCTTCATATTTTCTCTTTTTTAATCTGAAATATGAAAATATGCTTTATTTTCATCTTATTTTGTCCTTTTTCAATACAAAATTTCAAAATAACTAACCTTGTTTCACTTCATATTTTTGTCTTTTTACTCCTGAAATATGAAAATGTGCTATTTCATCTTATTTTTTGTCATTTTTCAATAAAAAGTTTCAAAATAACACTTCATTTCCTTGATGTTTTCTCTTTTAATCTGAAATTTGAAAATGTGCTTTATTTTCATCTTATTTTGTCTTTTTCAATAAAAAATTTCATAATAACCTTGTTTCCCTTGATATTTTCTCTTTTTAATCTGAAATATGAAAATGTGATTATTTGCATCTTATTTTGTTTTTGTTCAATAAAAAATTTCAAAATAACCATGTTCCTTGATATTTTCTCTTTTAATCTGAAATATGAAAAATTGCTTTATTTTCATCTTATTTTGTCATTTTTCAATAAAATATCAAAATAACCTTGTTTCCCTTGATATTTTCTCTTTTAATCTGAAATATGAAAGATATGCTAATTTCATCTTATTTTGTATTTTTCTCAATAAAAATTTTCAAAACAACATTGTTTCCCTTGGTATTTTCTCTTTTTTACTCTGAAATATGAAAATGTGCTTTATTTTCATTTATTTTGTCTTTTTTCAATAAAAAATTTCAAAATAACCATGTTTCCGTTGATATTTTCTCTTTTTTAATCTGAAATATGACAATGTGCTTTATTTTCAACTTATTTTGTCTTTTTTCAATAAAAAATTTCAAAATAACCATGTTTCCGTTGATATTTTCTCTTTTTTAATCTGAAATATGAAAACGTGCTTTAATTTCATCTTATTTTGTCTTTTTTCAATAAAAATTTTCGAAATAACCTTGTTTCCCTTGATATTTTCTCTTTTTTTAATCTGAAATATGAAAATATGCTTTAATTTCATCTTATTTTGTCTTTTTTCAATAAAAATTTTCAAAATCACCTTGTTTCCCTGATTATTTTCCCTTTTTTACTCTGAAATATGAAAATGTGCTTTATTTTCATCTTATTTTGTCTTTTTTCAATAAAATATTACAAAATTACCTTGTTTCCCTTGATATTTTCAATTTTTTGATCTGAAATATGACAATGTGCTTTATTTTCATCTTATTTTCTCTTTTTTCAATAAAAAATTTCAAAATAACCTTGTTTCCCTTGATATTTTCTCTTTTTTAATCTGAAATATGAAAAAGTGCTTTATTTTCATCTTATTTTGTCATTTTTCAATAAAAAATTTCAAAATAACCTTGTTTCCCTTGATATTTTCTCTTTTCTTTTAATCTGAAATATGAAAATGTGCTTTAATTTCATCTTATTTTGTCTTTTCTCAATAAAAATTTTCAAAATAACCTTGTTTCCCTTGATATTTTCTCTTTTTAATCTGAAATATGAAAATATGCTTTATTTTCATCTTATTTTGTCTTTTTTCAAAAAGAATTTCAAAGTAACCATGTTTCACTTGATATTTTCTCATTTTTTATCTGAAATATGAAAATGTGCTTTATTTTCATCTTATTTTGTCTTTTATATTCATCTTATTTTGACTTTTTTCAATAAAAAAATTCAAAATAACCTTGTTTCCCTTGATATTTTCTCTTTTTTAATCTGAAATATGAAAATGTGCTTTATTTTCATCTTATTTTGTCATTTTTCAATAAAAAATATCAAAATAACCTTGTTTCCCTTGATATTTTCTCTTTTTTAATCTGAAATATGAAAATGTGCTTTAATTTCATCTTATTTTGTATTTTCTCAATAAAAATTTTCAAAATAACATTGTTTCCCTTGGTATTTTCTCTTTTTTACTCTGAAATATGAAAATGTGCTTTAATTTTCATTTATTTTGTCTTTTTTTCAATAAAAAATTTCAAAATAACCATGTTTCCGTTGATATTTTCTCTTTTTTAATCTGAAATATGACAATGTGCTTTATTTTCAACTTATTTTGTCTTTTTTCAATAAAAAATTTCAAAATAACCATGTTTCCGTTGATATTTTCTCTTTTTTAATCTGAAATATGAAAACGTGCTTTAATTTCATCTTATTTTGTCTTTTTTCAATAAAAATTTTCGAAATTACCTTGTTTCCCTTGATATTTTCTCTTTAAAATCTGAAATATGAAAATGTGCTTTATTTTCATCTTATTTTCTCTTTTTTCAATAAAAAATTTCAAAATAACCTTGTTTCCCTTGATATTTTCTCATTTTTAATCTGAAATATGAAAATATGCTTTATTTTCACCTTATTTTGTCTTTTTTTCAATAAAAAATTTCAAAATAACTTTGTTTCCCTTGATATTTTCTCTTTTTTAATCTGAAATATGAAAATATGCTTTATTTTCATCTTATTTTGTCTTTTTTCAATAAAAAGTCTCAAAATAACCTTGTTTCCCTTCATGTTTTCTCTTTTTTAATCTGAAATATGAAAATGTGCTTTATTTTCATCTTATTTTGTCATTTTTCAATAAAAAATTTCAAAATAACCATGTTTCCCTTGATATTTTCTCTTTTTTAATCTGAAATATGAAAATGTGCTTTAATTTCATTTATTTTGTCTTTTCTCAATAAAAATTTTCAAAATAACATTGTTTCCCTTGATATTTTCTCTTTTTTAATCTGAAATATGAAAATATGCTTTATTTTCATCTTATTTTGTCTTTTTTCAAAAAGAATTTCAAAGTAACCATGTTTCACTTGATATTTTCTCATTTTTTATCTGAAATATGAAAATGTGTTTATTTTCATCTTATTTTGTCTTTTATTTTCATCTTATTTTGACTTTTTTCAATAAAAAATTTCAAAATAACCTTGTTTCCCTTGATATTTTCTCTTTCTTAATCTGAAATATGAAAATGTGCTTTATTTTCATCTTATTTTGACTTTTTTCAATAAAAAAATTCAAAATAACCTTGTTTCCCATGATATTTTTTCTTTTTTTCTCTGAAATATGAAAATGTGCTTTATTTTCATCTTATTTGGTCTTTTTTCAATAAAAATTTTCAAAATAACCTTGTTTCCCTTGATATTTTCTCTTTTTTTAATCTGAAATATGAAAATGTGCTTTATTTTCAACTTATTTTGTCTTTTTTCAATAAAAAATTTCAAAATAACCATGTTTCCCTTGATATTTTCTCTTTTTTTAATCTGAAATATCAAAATGTGCTTTACTTTAATCTTATTTTGCCTTTTTTCAATAAAATATTTCAACATAACGTTATTTCCCTTGATATTTTCTCTTTTTTTAATCTGAAATATGAAAATGTGCTTTATTTTCATCTTATTTCGTCTTTTTCAATAAAAAATTTCGAAATAACCATGTTTCCCTTGATATTTTCTCTTTTTCAATCTAAAATATGAAAATGTGCTTTAATTTCATCTTATTTTGTCTTTTTTCAATAAAAATTTTAAAAATAACCTTGTTTCCCTTGATATTTTCTCTTTTTTAATCTGAAATATGACAATGTGCTTTATTTTCATCTTATTTTGACTTTTTTCAATAAAATATTTCAAAATAACCTTGTTTCCCTTGATATTTTCTCTTTTTTAATCTGAAATATGACAATGTGCTTTATTTTCATCTTATTTTTCTTTTTTTCAATAAAAAATTTCAAAATAACCTTGTTTCCCTTGATTTTTTCTCATTTTTAATCTGAAATATGAAAATGTGCTTTAATTTCAACTTATTTTGTCTTTTCTCAATAAAAAATTTCAAAATAACCTTGTTTCCCTTGATATTTTCTCTTTCTTAATCTGAAATATGAAAATGTGCTTTATTTTCATCTTATTTTGACTTTTTTCAATAAAAAAATTCAAAATAACCTTGTTTCCCATGATATTTTTTCTTTTTTCTCTGAAATATGAAAATGTGCTTTATTTTCATCTTATTTGGTCTTTTTTCAATAAAAATTTTCAAAATAACCTTGTTTCCCTTGATATTTTCTCTTTTTTAAACTGAAATATGAAAATATGCTTTATTTTCAACTTATTTTGTCTTTTTTCAATAAAAAATTCAAAATAACCTTGTTTCCCTTGATATTTTCTCTTTTTTTAATCTGAAATATCAAAATGTGCTTTACTTTAATCTTATTTTGTCGTTTTCAATAAAAAATTTAAAAATAACCTTGTTTCCCTTGATTTTTTCTCTTTTTTAATCTGAAATATGAAAATGTGCTTTATTTTCAACTTATTTTGTCTTTTCTCAATAAAAAATTTCAAAATAACCTTGTTTCCCTTCATGTTTTCTCTTTCTTAATCTGAAATATGAAAATGTGCTTTATTTTCATCTTATTTTGACTTTTTTCAATAAAAAAATTCAAAATAACCATGTTTACCTTGATATTCTCACTTTTTTAATCTTAAATATGAAAATGTGTTTTAATTTCATCTTGTTTTGTCTTTTTTTCAATAAAAATTTTCAAAATAACCTTGTTTCCCTTGATATTTTCTCTTTTTTAATCTGAAATATGAAAATATGCTTTAATTTCATCTTATTTTGTATTTTCTCAATGAAAATTTTCAAAATAACATTGTTTCCCTTCGTATTTTCTCTTTTTTACTCCGAAATATGAAAATTTGCTTTATTTTCATTTATTTTGCTTTTTTCAATGAAATATTTCAACATAACCTTGTTTCCCTTGATATTTTCTCTTTTTTAATCTGAAATATGAAAATATGCTTTAATTTCATCTTATTTTGTCTTTTTACAATAAAAATTTTCAAAATCACCTTGTTTCCCTGATTATTTTCCCTTTTTTACTCTGAAATATGAAAATGTGCTTTATTTTCATCTTATTTTGTCTTTTTTCAATAAAATATTTCAAAATAACCTTGTTTCCCTTGATATTTTCTCTTTTTTAATCTGAAATATGACAATGTGCTTTATTTTCATCTTATTTTCCCTTTTTTCAATAAAAAATTTCAAAATAACCTTGTTTCCCTTGATATTTTCTCTTTTTTTAATCTGAAATATCAAAATGTGCTTTACTTTCATCTTATTTTGTCTTTTTTCAATAAAAAATTTAAAAATAACCTTGTTTCCCTTGATATTTTCTCTTTTTTCATCTGAAATATGAAAATGTGCTTTATTTTCATCTTATTTTGTCTTTTTTCAATAAAAATTTTCAAAATAACATTGTTTCCCTTGATATTTTCTCTTTTTTATTCTGAAATCTGAAAATGTGCTTTATTTTCATCTTATTTTGCCTTTTTTCAATAAAATATTTCAAAATAACATTGTTTCCCTTGATATTTTCTCTTTTTTAATCTGAAATATGACAATGTGCTTTATTTTCATCTTATTTTCCCTTTTTTCAATAAAAAATTTCAAAATAACCTTGTTTCCCTTGATATTTTCTCTTTTTTTAATCTGAAATATCAAAATGTGCTTTACTTTCATCTTATTTTGTCTTTTTTCAATAAAAAATTAAAAATAACCTTGTTTCCCTTGATATTTGCTCTTTTTTAATCTGAAATATGAAAATGTGCTTTATTTTCAACTTATTTTGTCTTTTCTCAATAAAAAATTTCAAAATAACCTTGTTTCCCTTGATATTTTCTCTTTTTTACTCTGAATTATGAAAATATGCTTTATTTTCATCTTATTTTGTCCTTTTTCAATAAAAAATTTCAAAATAACCTTGTTTCACTTCATATTTTTGTCTTTTGAACTCTGAAATATGAAAATGTGCTTTATTTTCATCTTATTTTGTCATTTTTCTATAAAAAGTTTCAAAATAACCATGTTTCCCTTGATATTTTCTCTTTTTTAATCTGAAATTTGAAAATGTGCTTTATTTTCATCTTATTTTGTCATTTTTCAATAAAAAATTTCAAAATAACCTTGTTTCCCTTGATATTTTCTCTTTCTTAATCTGAAATATGAAAATG